>CM060908.1:256925930-259425930 GCA_030737815.1 Allium fistulosum | reverse complement strand
GTTCAGATTAGGTTTTCTAAACTAAATAGATTCTAAAAAATAATTATCGTATTAAGACGATGAGCATGAAGAGGGAGAGAATTCATGTTTTTTGATGCGTAGTTGAATAAGACGTGGAGTAGTGGACAAATTGGTGGGTTAAGTAAAATGTTGATTTGGTCCTCTTATATTGCCAATTATTTATTGTATGATACAGGTATTCTTGGGATTTCAAAAAAAGGCTTCACTTTGACCCGTTGATCCAAAGTTTTGCTTTATAGTATTATGTGTATATATATGCGTGTGTATACATATACATACATATATATATACATACATACATATACACACACACACACATACACACACACACATATATACATATACATGTGTGTATATAATTTCATGATTTGCAGGTTTCTTTTCATGTTCAATATATACCCTGCAGACTATCACTTTTTATGTTCAAAATATTTATATACCCAAGCTTTTGTCCACTTCAACCTACATCCTAAACAATGGAACATTACTAAAATGAAGGTGTATAACATGTTAGTTACTTTGAATAGACCAGAACCAAGGATTTTCTTAAAATTAATAACAGGCTTGTATTATGAAACTTCATAGAATTTTAGTAGTACACTAAATGACATAGAGATCGATCTATTTCAAAATCATGTCAAAGGAGCCAAACAAACCTGTAGAAGTTCTCTGTCTCGATTCTAAAGAATATACATTCCTTGATATGTTGTCGTCTCCAAGGGAGTGTAATAGTATACATATGTTAATGAGTTTACCATTGTGAATCAATATTTATAATAGTTAAAAACTTTTCCAAATTCCAACACATCGAACAAACTCAACTGGAATGGTACTAAGTGTTTACAGGTTTTGGACAATACAAATAGTGAGCTTGTAACAATTATTATTAGTGCTAGTATAAATCGCACGTACGTGCATTTAATAGCTAGAGAAATTTACATTTTATTTAATAAAAAATTAATGGACGGATGCGTTGCAAAAACTTTGGTGGTCATAACCATAGTTATCAAGGCACGCGCCTAGGCTTAAAAAAGGCTCAAGCGCACGTTGTGCGTCTTTTTGCAGTTTGAGTGCGCCTTTTTGAACATTCAAATTTTAGTTTACAAAATAGTTAAATAAAAAATTTAAGTAGTTAAATGAATTATAAAATTTGGTTTAAAATTTAAAATTTAGATTATAAAATATTTAAATAATTGAATGAATTATAAAATATGGTTTAAAATTTAATTTGTAATTGGTAAAATAGTAGATCAAACTTGTATAAAAGGCACACAAAAATACCCAAGGTTCAAGGCTTGCGCCTTTTTGCGCATTAGCGCCTTCACTACTATGGTCATAACACTTTTATTTGAAGCAGTTTTGTTGGTAGTGTTGGATGCAAATTCATAGTGAAATTCCGTTGATGGATAGTTGTGAAAGAGATGGTGTTGGAGGTTGCTAATGTTGGTGAGATTCTGTTGATTGATGGTAGGATATTTACGGAATTTCAAAAAGACACGGTGAAAATCCTGTACATTGAATTCTCTGTATTAATCGCAGAGATAGAGATTTTTATTTTGCCTGAAACAAAGTTTCAAATGGCGCAAGCGTAATCGAGGCTGTGAGGCGAGATGCAAGTCTTAGGGTGTTGAAGCACAAACTTTTTGGGTAAAAATTAAATTCATGCCATATCAACGAATTAGACATAGAATAGTACTAAATGTTGAATGATTAAACTTTTACTCAAGAGGACTTTGGGTTAACCTACCTTGTAACTTAGCAAGTTAACAAGCTAACATTATGTATTTTTCTTTAACAACCAAGTTCAAAATATATGTGTAGGTAAGTATTTATTTATCCCTTAATAATATAGCAGGAGCAACGGTATAACCAAGCCATCTAACCAAGGCTAGGTATGTGTTTGTTTTTTGTCTCCTTCTCATACTCTGTTTCTCTTTTATTTATTTTGTTTAGAAAAACAAAATTGATCCCTGGTCTGGAATGGATTGTGATTATTGATTCCAAAAATGGAATCAATCTGTGATGTCGGTTCCATTTCTGGAATCAATATTCACAGTCGATTTAAAATTATTCAAAAAGACAAAATTACTCTCTTTGCTTCTTTGCTCCATTTCTGGAATCAATATTCACAATCGAATTAAAATTATTCAAAAAGACAAAATTACTCTCTTTGCTTCTTTGCTCCATTTCTGGAATCAATATTCACAATCGATTTAAAATTATTCAAAAAGACAAAATTACTCTCTTTGCTTCTTTGCTGCTGCCTTCGTTTTTCTTTTTGTTTAGAAGTGAGTTAGGATTTCATTTTATATTTGGGTACTGCTGCTACCTTAGAAATGTACGACGTGCAAGGCGCAAAAACCGTGCATCTCATGCACCTCACGTGAGACATACAATTTTTTTACCTTACACTTTGATAGGCCTGTCAAATGGGTCGGGTCGGGTCATAACGGGTCAGATTAAATTTGACTTGACCCTTTTATGACCCTAACCCGTTTGTCATGTTTATTAATTGAAAAATTAGACCCAACCCACTTGTTTTTAGGGTCAACCCATTTAACCCGTTTAAAACATTATCACTTGAAACGTCAAATATCACAAATACACATAAAATGCAAAATTGCAACTGCATATAACACTGGAAATGCATTATGTATAGTCATATAACATTAATGTAAACTGACTGTATAAAACTGCATCAAATAAAAACAAAATAACACTAAAAATGCACTAAGATAACAAGAATATCATGAAATATTATACATAAAGCTGGATGAAAGTGCATGAATATAAGTTTGAAACTGCAAAATGTGATAGAACTGCACTAAATAATACCAATTTAACACTGCGACTGATACCAATATAACACTGCGGTATATCAGTGCATCAAAAATAATAAACAAAGACGTAGACTAAAAAAATAGCCTTCAAAATTACTGAAACTGAATCATGCACATACGATACACTTTTTCAGTCGTCCAGAAATACCTGCACATACAAATAAAAGGTTACAGTATATAAACATGAACCAACAAAAGTATAGAATTGCATTACAGGAAGAAAAAAAGGGAAAAAAAATAGTTTTGGCTTTTGAAAGCTTGGCATATTTATACAAAATAAACTGTCATATTTATACTTCAGTATACATCTAAAAGCTTGGCATATTCAAATTCAGATGCATACTTAAAACTTCCAAGATCATATATATATATATATATATATATATATATATATATATATATAAAAGCTGTAACAAAGTCTACACTATGTACTGAATTGGAAAAGTTACTTTAAAAACTTTTTGCTACTGTGTTTTCCAGTGAAGTTTAATTTCATAACTGTAATTGTAAATGAGAAATTACATTAAGGAATCAATATTTTATCCTATTTCATAAAGTCTAATCAATATTCAGGCTCTTAGAAATATATATATATATATATATATATATATATATATATATATAGCTTTGAATATGTATAAATTTTGATATAAGGCAGCAGGTTTTGAAAAGTTAAAGACTTTGAAAAATGTTGGGCTTTAAATATATATAAAGTTTTGAATATAGATTACCTTTAGGAATATTTGCATGGTTTTGCACAAATTAGCTTTAAAGTGTGTATAAGTTCCAAATGTGTAGATTTTGAAACTGTAACAAGTCTTGGAAGTATATATCATTAGGTTGGACTCGCTTTCAATATACATCAGTTTTCAAAGTGTTGGGCATACCAACTATGTACATGGAGGTTTGGGAATGTCAGGCTTTTGGAAATGTATTAAATTTTGAATACAAATAAGTAACAAATATATATTAGTTTTAAATATAAGGACATAAATTTCGAATAATAACAACTTTGAATATGTATCATCTTCAAACATATATGGGTTTTAAAGTATGCAAGTTTCACAAAAACAGATTTTGAATGCATGAGTTTCAAATACGTAAGTTTTAAGTGCATATAAAGTTTCAAATGCTTATCAGCTTTCAAGTATGAAATCTCTCAAATATTCGAGTTCATATATAAAGAGATTTCAACTATACGTGAGTATCAGGTTTCATTCATTCAAAGATTTTCAAATATATATAAAGTTTTGTATATATGCAAGCTTCTGGAAGTACGTTAGCTTCAGATATTCATAAGAGTTGGTTTCATAAGTGCAAGCTTTAAACATGTTTTGGGTATCATGGTTATAAATTTTTTATACATGACAGTTTCATATAAATTGTTACCAAATATTAGTTTCGAAAATAAATGTACAAGCTTTGAATAAAGGTATATGATTTCAAATATAAGAGCTTTTGAACCTGTGAAAAATCAATTTTGAAATATATCTCAAGTTTCCAACAAAAGTGATTTGTGGCATGTGCGCAGTTTCAAGTTTGTATAATTTCGAGACATGTATCATTTTATGTAAGAAAGATATATACAAGATTTCAAGTTCAAGGAAAACTTCGAACTTCAGGCTGTGCAGTTAAAGCGCTTGGCAGATTTAATGCGACGGAAGTGCAAAAAGTCATAGCGGAGATACAGCGAGGATATAGCGGGATATAGCTGATGACTCTAAAATAGCGTATAAAACTCGTACTTAATGTTTAAAAAAATATATAAATGGTAATTAAATGAAAAATTAACATTCAATTGAATTATAATTAATACATAAATAATTTTAAATAAAAATATGTGCAAATATACTTTAAATAAACGTAAAACTGTTATATAACGTAATTGAATTTAGTAGAATATTAGAGTATTTTCATTTCTAAAAATATATTAAAAGTTAAATCGAATAAATTAATTTCATAATTTTTATAATGTATAAAAGTCATTTTTCAATTCATTTTTTAAAGAAGATATAGCGGAAATAGCGGAATATAGCGGGAATAACGGGATATAGCGGAAATAGCGGGGCTTAAAGCGGAAAGGCTATATTTGAGGGCTATATGGAAAAATCGTAGCGGTAGAAATCCGCTATGAGATATAGCGGGGTTATAGCGGGGTAATAGCGGGGCATTAACTACACAGACTTCAGGTAAAGGCGTAAGTGTTAGGTGATTCCAAAAATTATCAAGTGATATCGAATGGCTTAAACAATGTTGTATGTCAATGTCAAATGTTGTAATTGTGTAAATATATGCTGTGAAATTTGTGAGAAAGAATTCAAAATTTTCTTCAAACATACGTTAGTTTGGGAGCATGTTTATTTATATCGTTATCACTAGGGACATCTTATACTTTTGTCTGTCAAGCATTTTTTATTTTCGATTAGTACTTGCAACATATACTAACTTGATAAAAAAGAAGTCATACCGAAGAAGTGACAGCGTGAACA
Source organism: Allium fistulosum (assembly GCA_030737815.1). Lineage (NCBI taxonomy): Eukaryota > Viridiplantae > Streptophyta > Magnoliopsida > Asparagales > Amaryllidaceae > Allium > Allium fistulosum. The sequence continues at coordinate 259,420,580 of CM060908.1, read as the reverse complement.
TTTTGAGCAGTACAGTAAATGTAAATATTGAAGCATTTTTCCTCGGCTCATCTGCCTGAATCAAATGATGAGTAATAGCCATAAGTAGTTACACGATCATTTAGTGGACATGTTTGAATAGAAGAATTTTGAGAAGTTATCACCATCATTTAGTCATTCAATATTTGATTTCTGTTGGTTCCCTACTGCATGGTTGAGTTTGAAAAGACTACATGTACATAAAGACTATCTTATATTCATGTACAAGATTAACAGCAAATTATCAATAAGGAAGTACCTGATCCTATAGTGAAGTTATAATATTCATACGAGTTCATGAAAATTAATAAGGTGGATCAAGGCTTAAGAGGGTTGAGGTGAGCGAGCTCAGGTGCTTCTTCAGCGGTCTTGCAGCATCCCCTGCATCTGCCAGAACGTATGGGTTTGGGAATGCAACATAGGTAGGGGCAGCCTGAAAGTTATTTGAACAAGGGGTGAAACCCTGAAAGTTATTTTAAAACACACGCAATGCACATGCATAACCGCTCAGTATACTAGAAATAAGAAAGAAATGAAACATTATGTGATATATGAATAAAAATGAGAAAGACTACTAAAACTGGTATATAAGTTAGTGGTCCTACGGACTACCGTAGTAATAGTTTGTTTAATGAAAATATACCGGAAACAAAACATACAAACATAATGAGATTAATTATTCAATATTTAAATCAGAAATGACAAAAATACTAGACAACGTAAAAGGTAATTTATAATCATTATCTACAAGCAGAAGCATATTTAATATGGATACATATGGACCATGGTGATTCTAGTTTGAATAACAAACATTGTGCTTAATACTGTAAAAAAGCAAAGCAAAGAAAGAACAAATAAACCAAACTTAAAAGCTTCAATATGCTTGCAGAACAATTATTACACTTGATTATTGCTATATATTAGTAATGAAATTTTAAATTCACTTCAAGGAGTACTCTTGCACTCAACTTTCTTTTGTAGGTTACATTAAAAGGTTAGAGCAGGGGTAAAGTTTGTGCTCATTTAACAATTCCATATTAGCATTATATTTTTAATTAAAAATTAAAGTCAATTAGTTTCGTATTTTCTCAAGTTGACAGCAATTTTCCTCAGCCTTGTCAACTCCACATGCATTAAAACAAGGGAATTCACATCAATGAAATATCAAATTAAGTCAAAATACGTAATCTAGCACAATTAAATATCCATATGAACAATTCTTTTGACTGATTGAATACAGATGTTGATTGCGTATAGTTTCAAATAGTAAAATGGTATCTGTATTTATTATGCTTAGGTCATTTACTTCTGTGTTAAAACTGGAAGACTGGTAAGAAATAACAGTAAACTTTCATTTATCATCAAAACACCAATTCACTATGTATCCAACTCTCCTATCCTATGCCTTATGGGAATTCATTCGACCCTTTTTTTAAATAATGCTTCCTACCTATAGAACTGTGTAATCTAAAACTGCATTTGATAATATGACCAAAGTATGCGTACTAGGAGACAAAAACCTGAATAATAGTTTCCACCACATATATATTGTATTAAACCACAATACCTTCAGCTTGCAGTTTGTCAAACATTTATCCATTAGTCGGGCATGAAACTATCGTGTTGTATTCGAACCTGTTATAGCAAAGAGAAAAAAGAGAACAATGGAAAGGGTATTGCCCAACATCAATAACATGGTAAGTTAAACCTGAAAATAAGTCAATCAAAAACGCAATACCTTCAAATCCACAGTTGTATTGATCCAGAAATTGCAGCAAGAGATAGATCCAAACAATTTCGAGTGATGGCGAGGGCGATTGTTTGAAGGGAATCGAGCGGATTGTGAAATTAGGGATTCAGAGATGAGATGCCGACATCGTATTCTTTTTTAAGAAACAAACTTTTGGAAATTATGTTTTGGACAGGCAGCGGGTAAACAGGGTTGTATTGTTTTTAAGTGGGCTGAATGGGTATTGACCCAATGCAAAATATAATTGAAATAGTTTAACCCAACCCTATTAAAAATGGGTTAAAATGGTTGGGTTAAAGGGTTGTCTTGAATTTTGACAGCCCTACACTTTGAGGCTTTATTACCGGCGCCCCGCCATGAGGCGCGTCTCATTCGTGTTTTTTAATACACTAGTTTGAAATAATACATATTAAGTAAAAAATGATAGACAACACTAAAATTAAATTTGACAATAGATTTTAAGGTATTCAGGTACATATTCTTTGGAAATCTACAACAGGCCTATTAAAGTATTGGGATTCTTTTACATTGGGTCTTTGCTCAGGACAGGCCCTACGAGCACACTTGGTGTGCACTGATCATGGCATAGTTTTGATCTCTGCTTTCTTTGTCTTATGCATATCTTATTTGCTTTGAATAGAAACATACCAAAGCTTATCTTTGGTGTGTGCTCTGTATAGAACTAGTTTTTTCTGTTAATGCAACCTGTGTTGGATATGCCGCCACTTTAAGATAACTATCGGTCCCTTACCATTTTAGATAATAGACACCCATCTATTCTACACATATGTTATATATTGCTAACCTACCGTGTATGACACAAAAGGGGTGTTGCTAGGATTGCCAACATATCTGGCATCCTCAAACTATGTACCGATCTTTAAATTATGTTTCTGATGCACTAGAAAAGGAAACACGTTAGAGCTAGTTCTCTTTAAATTAATAATTTATTGTACCATCTACAGTCTCTGCATTTTTGGATGAAAGCAAAAATCAAAAATCAAAACATACTACATTGTTCTTTCCAGTTGTCTTAGGATGTAAGCAGATGTTATAACTGAACAACAGAAATGGCTCAATCGTTATTGTGTTAAACTACTTACACATGATCTTGTTATACTGCAGCTGTTAAGCCTGACAAAGAACACGCTGGAGGCTCCCTAGAAATTCCTTCAGAAGAGAATCTTGACAAATTGATCAAGGGATTATGAAGCTACGAGATATACTTGGAGGCTATAGATCATAGCTGTGTACTTTTTGTAGATGCCGAACTGTCTTTTATTTGACATGAATTCATGTAGTATTTATGTGCATTCCACCAATAAGTTAAGAGTTTGTAATCTTTCTAGAGTTCTTTCCTTTTTACCGTTTGCAAGAGTTCATTTCAGCAGACCCGACCTTCTGAAATTCTGATATTGTTGTATTCGTCATTTGCATAGAGTAATTCAGACGTGATTTTGCCATTCTCGATTTGTATGAGGTGTTGGAGTGGTACTATTGGGTCTATTTTATTTGAATTTCACTTGATCAGTTTCAATACATTGTCAACATATTTGTACGTGCAAATATTAATCGACTATCATTAAGGAACGTTGTCAATTGTCATACCGTATATTTGAGAAAATGCACCGTATTTCTTGTTGTTTATTTGAGGAGTTACCAGTCGTATTACGCTTTCTGTGATGTTTATTAGCCTTAAATTTTAATGGCCGGCTCTGAATATTAAGATTAAGCTGTTCACATTCGATATTAACTGGAATATTCTATTATTGTTATTATTTTCAAACGTGTTTTTCTAGAATAACGGGAGCATGTTTTTTAATTAAACAGAAGTTACATATCAAAAAAAAAAGGTAGTAAATTTCTTTTTGGTCGCGTTGAATTACATTGAGGTGAGAAGTCAATTTTGCATGAAAGATTACATGTTCTTTCTTTTTTGCCATAGATGATAGATGTAGAGCTATCAATGGATATCCAAAATATTCGAAATCCGTTCATATCCATATCCATATCCGAAAAGCGAATAAATATTCGATATTTGAAAAAACAGACTTGGATACCGATACGTAGATATCTGCATTCGAAAATTATTCGTTGGGTATTTTTTAAGATTATGTTTTAAATTATGTGTATTTTGTACAAAGAAAGATAATTATTTATTGTTTTATTACGTTAGAAGTTTACATTATACACACTAAATGCACATTAACCGCTAAAAACTATTTATTACCATTATATTTGTTTATTTTTAACACTTTAATAATCAACGAGAGTGAAAAAGTTTATGTTAAATTAAAATTTTCCATTTATATTTGTTGATTTGTCGATCATTAACAGATATGATAATTATTCGATATCCGTCCTTATCCGCAAATGCGGATATTCGATATCCGAAAATGATTTCTGATGCGGATAATATGCACTGACGGACCTAGATAAATGTGAATGCACTGTTCTCTCTAAATGATACAATCCATATCATTCTCCTTTTTTATTGAAAAAGATAAAACGGCCCAAGGTCCAACAAGAAACCGGATACATAGTTCAATTACCCGTTTAATAACACATCGCATATTACAATTTTTACTCAAACCCTAGCTGTTTACAAACTTAACACATTCTCTCGTTCCACCTCGAAAGTAAAAGAAAATTCTCCAACCCTAGAAAATTAGGGCATATACGAATGAGAGCGATTCATTCAAATCCCCAATTTATATGGCTGGAGCTTCCATCAGGGGGGTTTCTAGATCCTCTCCTTGTTACTTTAGCCACTGAATGCTTCAAATCTGATATTTGTCTTCTAGAGTTGTATAAAATTTCATGTTCGTTTGTAATTTGTTTCTCTTATCCTTGAAGTTTGCTACTTTCTCCCTTATTACATATGATAAATTTGGTTGTTGAGCATGCTTCTGTGGTAGCTTCCACTTAATCTCTGACTATTAATGTCGAGTTGCAAATTTATATCTTAAATTGGGTGAGCAGTAGAACCTGTTCAAATCAGGTGAGAAAAAAATTGCAATTAATACTTTTATTTAATTTATATATCGTATTATATTTACTAATTGAGTTTTGACTTCCCTTACAGAAGCTTCTTCTAGTTTGGGCATTGGATCGACTACCTCCAGTATTCATGCCATCGAGATTGGTTCCACACCAACCTCGTGGCTCTTTCATCAAATAATTAGCGTCATGTTTTATTATTTTACATCAGGAAATGTCTGAATTGACTTTCCTACTTTATAAGTATGCCTCCACTCTTTCTTCGTAGTTGTCCAGATCGTGAATGTTTGAATTTTGATAGTTTGGTTCGATTGACTTTTTTCTGGCCTTGTGTGCTTTCTGCTTCTTTTTTGTATGCAATCTAGCATTTCTCTCTTTCCAAATGTGATATATGACTGTTGTTAATAAAATGCAGGCTTTGTCAAACTCTTTAGTTTTGTTTCTGCACTTCTGCTGAATGTGTTCAATGCTTGTTCTTATGCTGTGGAGTGATATGGATTGATTGAGTTTAAGCTTTTCTTTTGCAATAAACCATAAATGCCATGAGTAAATGAAATCGAAGTATAAGTGCTCTACTGTTTCTGTCTCTTTTTTGCAAAAAAGTCATTTAATTTCACCATTTTTGTTCCATTTGTTGCACCCGTCTCTTGTAGGCAGTCTATTTAGCAACACAAAATAAGCACAATGTGTCATTTTTGGGTAGTTTGCCTTAGTCAAAATTGTTTTATACCAATCTACTTCAACTTCTGCACCTTTAATGTATTCTCATGTATTTTAGAAAGAAAATTTTCCTTTAGAAGATAATTTCCAACTCCAAATGTCTTTATGCAAGCTTGGATCTATTTCAACACTTTCTATGACAGCTTTGAATATAGATGTTGCTGGTTGTAAATTTGTATTCCATTTGTGATTTTGTATGATGCTTTCCAATTTTGAATTTGTTCCACTAAATTGCAATATATTAAACCAGTCTAATAAATTGACCAATGATTTGCCATTGATCAAAGGGTCAAACCAAAGGCTGGTTTGTTTTCCATATTTGAACTTCTCTTCAGTTAGTTTGATGCCAATTTCTCTGCTCTTCAGTATGTTTTTCTAGGTATGGGAATAATGATTTTCAATTGGCATTAGTTTTTATTTTTGACATATTTTTCTTTCTAGGTGTGGGAATAATGATTTTCAATTGGCATTGTCCAAAAGTTTTTATTTTTGACATATTTTTCTTTCATCCACTTTGAACATAAAGAATCACCCTCAATAAATTTCCAAAACAGCTTGAGATTGCATGCTTGACTCATGTCTTTGAAATTTCTTAGGCCTAGACCACCTATCTTCTTTGTTTTACAGATTGTATCCCATGAAATTTTATGCACTTTTCTCCTCCAAATGGAATTCGCACACATTTTTTCTATTTTGTGTAATGCTTTTGTTGGTATATTATGAGTTTGAATCCAATACATAATGAAGGCTGTGATGAAAGTGTGTGCAAGTTTTAGTCTCCCAACAATGGATAGAAATACTTGACCAACTCTTTAATTTGCCTTGAATGATGTCAACTAATCTAGTACAATCTTTGTTTGTAGTCTGATTCATACCTAGAGGGAGTCCCAAATACTTGACATGCGGTTCACCCTCTTGAAACTTTAAAATTTGAAGAATTTCCTCTTTCCTGTGATAGTTTTTGCTGAAATATGCTTTACTTTTGCTTTCATTAATTTGAAACCCTGTAAAATCTTTCAAATTTTCAAAAGTTTTTGCAATAGAAGTCGCAGTGTAATGTCAGCATTCATAAATAATAGCAAATCATTAGCTTATAATTCATGAGAAACATTAGGATTAATTCTATTTGTTGATTATAGATTTCCATTAATTTGCTCTATTTCCATACATATACGTAAAGAAAAATATTTCATTGCAATAGTGAATAGATAAGGAGAGAGTGGATCTCCTGTCTAATTCTCCTATTGCTAAGAATAAAACCGCAAGGAGACCCATTTATGAGAATTGAATAAGTAGCAGTACTGATGCATTTCTTTACTAAATTACAAAATATTCCATGAAATCTCATTTATGCCATCATATGTATTATAAAGTGTCTACTAATTTTATCAGAGGCTTTATGTAGGTCAATTTTGATGCACACTTTATTTTTGCGTCCTTTGTTAAAGTTTCTAATTATTCCATGTGCTAATAAAGTGTTTTTAACTATAAATCTTCCTTGTATAAAGGCACTTTGATTTTCAAAAATCAAGTATTTTAGAATTTTTTTTTATTCTATTACATAATATATTGATTATAATTTTGTAATAAAATTACAATAGGCTATGGGCCTGTAATCTCCTAAGCCACTAAGAATTTTAGCTTTTGGAATAAGAGTAATAAAAGTATGATTTAAACTTTTCAACAATTTTCCAGTCATTTAAAATTCATTTTTTGCTTCATATAAATTTAATTTTATGTTCTTCCAATGTGTTTTTATAAAACTTAGCCCCCAAACCCATCTGGCTTTGGGCTTTTATCTATATTGGCATTGAGTACTATATTTTTGATTTCTTCCAAATAAATAGGAGCAAGAAGAATTTTTTCACTTTTTTCATTAAGTAAATATTTGGTGGCGATATTTGAAAAATCCCTCTTGTATGAATTAGAATTATAAAGATCAGTAAAGTACTTAATAACATTTCTCTCTATTTGACAAACATCATTGATTATAGACCTTTTATCATCTAGCAACTTTCCTATGTCATTTTTACATTTTCTATTTGACATTTTGGCATATAAATTTTTTCTAACTTCATCCCCTTTAGTAAGCTAGTCAATTTTTGTTTTTTGTTTAATGTTGATTGCCATATGCAATTCTTTACTCAAGTTGTCTTGCATTTGGAAAAATTCATTAACCAGAGATTTGTCTGATAACAAAATCAATTTTATTTTGTAAACCTCACATTCATTTTTTAATTATTTGATATCACTCTTATTTTTGCTTTTTACTCCAAGTTTTCAAATTTTTCGTTGTGTTCTTAAGAATTTTGCTAAATTTATATTGAGCGGTACCTTAGTTTTGCTATTGCTATTATATTCCTCACCGTTTCTAAATAATTTTTTTACGAAAATCCATCCATTTAAAAACCTAAATAGAGTATTTTTCCTAAAGTTGTTTCTCTATGAGAGAACAATCTAAATAGGAGCATGATCACTAGAAGCTTGTGGTAATGTAAAACATTGGGAATCAGTAAAACTGTTTACAAACTTTTGATTAGTTAATATTGTCTAATTTACAATGAATATTTTTATATTCCCCAGATTTCCAAGTGAATTTATTTTCCATTATAATGGGTTCAATAAAATCTATTTTTAAAATAAATTTATTGAGGATTTCCATTTTTTTAAAAGGGATTGGTATCCCTCCTCCAAAAGAGTGTAAAATTGTATTAAAATCCCCAATAATTATCCAAAGTTTAGACATATTTTTATTTAATTGCTCTAACCGATTCCAAAGTAAACTTCTTTCGTTTTCACTATTAGATGCATAAACAAATGTGATTTTCAAATGAATTCCTCCTTTATTCATAAATTTACAATGAATATATTACAAATTTATAAAGTGTTGATTTAAATCCCAAGTATGGGGAACCCATAAAACCATAATTCTCCCATTCCCCCAATAAGATTATTATTTATAATAATCCAATCATTTAAGGACTTGGACCGGTATTCTTCTATTTTAGAGTTATCAAGTTTATGCTTAAGAATACCTATTATGTTTGGTTTGTTAGTAAACGTTAAATAGCTACAAACAATATTTGGGGTTACTAGCTTTCAGAATCTCAGAATTCTTGCAAACTTCCATAAACTCGGAATATTTTGTTCCCCTTCTTTTGCATGGCTTTTTAGCTTGAACTCTAAGCTGTTCCTCCCACTTTGGATTTTTGATAATGTATTTTCTTTATATTCATTTTACTCTTTATTCTCTTAACTGTTTTTAAACATAATCTCCTACAAATTCTTTATCCTACTCTTTTTTCTTCTGTTTCTATTAATAGGAGAGGAAGAAGTTGGTAGGAGTTTTGTTACGTTCTATACCAAATTTTCTAAGATGCATTGAAATGGAGATTATTTCAGCAGAATATGTGTCGGGTGCTTTCAAAGCAGCATTAGTTTTGTTTTCTGAATTTGTGCATATTTCTATATTAATTTGCATGCTTCTGCATTTAATTCTGTATTTTCCATCAGGGGAGTGTTTAGTAAACTGAATACCATGACCCCCTGTGAACTTTTGCAAGATTGCTGCTTGTTTTCTAGTTGAGTTACCTACTTCATTCTCCTCAACGGGATTTTGCAAAAGAATTCTGTTGGGCGTTATGAGAGCTTTCAAGTATTATATTTACTTAGCTATTAATTTCTAATTCTGCTTGGACCAGGGTTATCTCCATATGCTCGAATTCATTAATATTTTGCAAATTTACATCCATACTTTTTAATATCCCATGTTTTCAAAGAACTGTATTTTTTTAGATATTGCATTACTTGTTGAATCGTTTAAAATGCACCCGTTTATGCACTTGTTTTGCTCAGAAGTATCTTTTGATATGTTTTCATCACTTAAACCATAACCATGTTTTTGACCAGAAAGAGATTCATTTTCCTTATTAACCATGTTTTCATTAGTTATTTCTTTCCAAACCTTTTTTGTCGAGCAAATCGTAGGATGCCCAAAACAAGCGCAAATCATATATCTCGGTGGTATCCACTCATATTCTATTTTCTAAACAAGATTTTCCCCATCATGCATAGTTATATAGGCCTCATTAATAAGGTCTGCATTTTCTTTGATTTCAATAATGTAGGATCGTTTTCACCCTAGAGGGGGGGTGAATAGGGTCTACTAATAATTAATGCGGAAATAAAAAATAAAAACAGAAGTAGAAAGTAATACAGTAAAGATCACACACAGTTTTATCCAGCTTCGGCAAAAACCTGACTACGTGCTGCCCCAAGGTTTCTACTAGAAATTAAGTAATTAGTCGCTTACAAAAACACATAAACTCGCGATACCCGCTAACTCGATTAACCTAACTCTAAGCTCAAAACCCTACCACAACTCAGCCGCTGAGTTGCGAATTCTCAAACTACGCCTCGTAGTTTGTACCTAGTTACATAACTAGAAATTTAAAAAGTTTTTAAAAGAGAAAATTGCAAATGATAATAAAACAAAAAAAACCCTTATTTCTAACTTAAGCCCAATACAAATAAAGACCGGCCCAAAGAAAAAACTGTCTCCCCTTTTTGTTTGTGAAATTCTTCGGCCGTTCCTTTTGTTGCTCTTCAAAAATTAGGGTTTTGAACTGAAGCCGCTGATACAAATGGATCGATTGAAGTGATGATATTGCTTTGATTTGCTTCTTCAATCGACTCCCTGGCTTTGATTGCTCACGGTTGCTTCAATTGTGTCGAGCTTGACTATCGATATGTGATTTTTCCCTTTTTTGATTTTGATTATGCTCGACTTGATGCCCTCTGCAGATGATGAGTTGGGTTTATTTATAGGGATGAAAACCCTATAATTTCGTTTCGTATATTTGAGTTTGAATTCATCAATTTTCTGTGCTCGGCGTTGATTTGTAATTGAATGGTCTTGTGATTTTTGACTTGTTCATTGATCGAAGATAATTCTGATGTATTCGAATTTGCTCGAATTGTTTGAATCAGTTCCGTTCTTTGCTGCTACGACTTTGGCATTTGAATTTTAGATATGGGTTGATTTTGACTTCCTGAAAAATTGACTGGTTCATCATGATATCAACCGCGACTTTTTCTACCCTTTCCTTAATTTGTTCTCTGCTTTGTTGATATGTTTTTGACTTGTTCATCGTGTTACCCTCTGCGACTTTATTCAAACTGTTACTGTGCTAGTTACTTCGAGTTCCATGTCTAGTTCCAATGCATTGATGTCTCCATGTATATACATACATGCATATTTGTATGTATATATATGTGTGCTTCATTCTTGTGTTGTTTAAGTGAACTTCCTGAATGCATGCATATTGAATGCCTGTATGCATATCCATATCCATATGTATTATTGCTTTGCTTGAATTTAATTGCCCTTGTGCATGTGCTAGTTACTGTGCTTGGTTGATAGGTTAAGTCTGTTGGTTCCATTTGAAGTCTTGTTGCATGTTGTTGTTTTGCTTCATGTTAACTCATTTTGGATCTTCATGAGTCTGCACTATTGTGTTCTAGTCTGGGTTCTGACATTTCATTGCTCTGTTCATTCGAGTGCTTACATTCATGTGTGCGTTCATGTGTGTGATTCTCTGGCATCATCCTTTGTACATGTCTAGTTTCATTTTGGTCTTGTTGCAGCCCTTGTGTTCATGTGCATGCTTGTTGTCATGTTGTACATATATGTGTGTGTACTTCATGTTGGTATCATCCTTGTACTTGTGCCTGAATTCTGATTTTGCTGTGTTGTTCCACTTGATGTGATTCTGGTCGGTGTTGCATTGTGTGGTTCCTAAGTTGCTGTCATGTTGAGTTATTTGCAGTCTGGTTCGATTTCATGTTGATTTTGTTTGAGCTGCCTGCTCTAATGTGTACATGTGTGCAGCCCTTGTGTTCACCAATGCTTATGCATTTGAGTGGTACATTTTGAAGTCTGGTTGCCTTTGAACTCCTGGTCGCATGTTGTTTTCATGTGCTCACCTGTCCTTGTGCATTTGTTACTATAGTCTGGGTTCATATGAACCTGGGTTATGATGACTGGTCTAGTTGAGCTTGATTTGCTATGTTTTTTTGTTTTTGCATTGCACCTGAGTTGAATCCATTCTTGGCTTGGGTTTGACCTTGTGCTCACCTGTCCCTGCAATTTTAACAAGCAAGTGTATATCGGTGTGCACGACCTTGTGGCATGTACAATGATACACTGTGCATGTCACAAGTTGTTCGTGTATGATGAATTAAAAGAAAATGATGATGAACATCCTAAATAACCGAGGAAAATAATATTTTCAAACACACACTTCATTGTGCACTGCAAAATATTTCTTTTTCAATTTTACCGCGTCAGTGTTTATTTTGCAGATAGATCAAATGTTGGATACAAGCTGAAATAGAGTTGAAGATCAAATACGAGTGATGAGTGAATTGTGTAGTGAGGTGAAAATTGTAAATTGTGTTGTAATTGAAATTATATTGAAAATGTGTAAATGTAGTGAGAGATCAAATTTGTACTATTTGAATTTGTAATAAAATATTTGTTTGAATAAAATATTTATTTAAATAAGAATTCCGAGTTATTTATTTTATTCAACAAATATTTATTTAATTTTGTGAAAAAATAAAATAATACAATAACAAATACATTTAAATAAACATATGTATGTTTATTATCATCAAACAAAAATCATAGGCTATTGTATTCTACAATCTCCCCCTTTTGATGATAACAAACATATATTAAGATTTTGACTCTATTAAATGTATTTGGTCTCGATGAATTCTATGAGCTCCCCCTATTTGAATACTCCCCCTACAACAAAGCTCCTCCTTCACATATGCATGAAAATAAAAAGAGAATATGCAAATAAAAAACAAATGCAAAATGAACTTAGATGAGAATATGCAAATACAAATAAAAAATATGACTTATTTGCCAAAATCTTAACTTCTCTCATCCTTTTGTTATCAGCAAAAGAGTAACAGTGTTTGATAAGAGTGATAAAGTGATAGACGTTAATACAACATTAATACCTAATCGAGTATAAAAATTAAATTTCAAGAAAAAATCAAACAAAAATCATAAATATTCTGTTGGGAGCATATTTCATTTTAGAGTGATAGGGGTGATGATGTCAGCATAGAAAACCATATAGTCATGACCATTTGTGGTATATTTATGATAGGAATTTGAATACTTACTAACCATGCATAACCGTTAGGACTTTTAAATGAGATCAGTAGTATTCCTTTTTTTTATTAAAAAAGAATTCCAAGCATCTTCTAACCACACATAACCATGAGGACTTTTAAATGGGGTTAGAATCAACTCGCCTATTTTGTCCAATTTTGATATGTGTTCCATACATGCATAATCGTGAGGACTTTTAAATGAGCATGAAAGCACATAATCAAAGATTCCAAGTAGTTCACCCATGCATAACCGTGAGGACTTTTAAATGAGAGTGAGTACTTTTGGATGATTTTACTACTAATTAAAAAAAAGAATAATTTCATGTTTAAATATCACATTTTGACATACTATATTGGATTTTGATGAGTGATTGTCATAGAAATATGATGGGAATAGAGATGGTCATGGAATTTTTACTAACCAAAGTTATTACAAAATTTTGTTTAAATTTTTAAAGAAATTTACTAAATATACTCACTCAAGACATAATGTATGATCAAGATCAACACTCATCACTTTTTTCAGTCACTATTTTTCTTTTTGATAATCAATAAGGAGTTAGATTAGTTAACATAGGCATTTAAGATCAAATCCAAAAAATATAAAATCACATTTCTAAAATGCCTAAACTGAGACGAAGTCGACAAAAACTATTTTCTAGAAGGGGTTTTGTAAAAATGTCTGCGAATTGAGAATCAATTGAAATGAAGTTTATGCAGATATTTCTTTTGGAAATGTGATCTCTAATGAAATGATGTCTAACATTTATATGATTGGTGCGAGAATGATGTACATGATTATTTGTGAGATCAATTGCACTTTTGCTATCACACATAAGTGGAACTCGTTTAAAATTTAAACCATAGTCTTGTAAGGTTTGTATCGTCCATAAGATTTGAGCAGAGCAACCGCTTAGAGCAATATACTCTGCCTCAGTGGTAGATAGTGCAATACAATTTTGTTGACCATGCAACTAACGAATGTCCCAACAGAAAACACGTTCCACTAGTACTTTTTCTACCAATTAGACTACCAGCATAATCTGCGTCTGAATACCCTTTTAACTCAAAGGTATCATTAGTTGGATACCATAGACCAAATCATGGGGTGTGCAACATATACCTTATAATCCTTTTTACGGCTTTTAAATGAGATTCTTTTGGATTTGATTGAAACCGTGCACATAAACAAACAGAGAACATAATGTCTGGTCTAGAAGCAGTAAGATAAAAAAGTGATCCAATCATACCTCGATATTTCTTTAGATCAACTACCTTACTTTTTTTTCATCCTTGTCAATTTTAATTGTCGTGCTTATGGGAGTTTTTGCAGTTTTAGCATCTTTCAATCAAATTTGTTGACGAGCTCTCTGATATGTTTTGTTTGAGAGATGAACATACCTTTTTTGCGAATTTCAACTCTCCTACCCAGCTTATTACAAACTTTCCTGCGGTAGGATTACCTATTACCAATTCCGGAGGATGATCTGCTTTGAATTTCAATCTCTCTAGATCCAGATTTCTTCGGACTTCTTTTGTGGTTGCAGTTTCTTTTGGATTTTCACTTTCATCTTTTTCGTTCTCCTCTTCGACATTGCTTTTGATTGATTCCTTGCTTTGATCATCAATGCCTTCATCAAATTTCACATTGATTGACTCCACGATTGTTCTCGTCCTTTTGTTGTATACTCTATAAGCTTTGCTTCTGGCTTTATCGATAATTTTACATTTATCATTGTTGCCCATTGTGACTCTGTCACCTCTATGCTTCTCTAGGCTAAGGAACTTGGATTTGTCGCCCGTCATGTGCCTGGAACAGCCAGAATCCAAGTATCACTCTTGCTGTTCCTTAGCCTACCAACACACCTACACGAGAAAAGATTTTTGTGACCTATTTGTTTTCATAGGTCCATGATTGTTAGTGACAAAACATTTTGAAAAAAAAGTAGAACCAATACAGTCTATGTTCGTTACTTTTGGCACCCAAATTTGTTTGATTTTAAGGGATTTTACATTCGTGCCTTTAGGAATCCAAATTAGTATGGTTTTCGTGTGTTTGGGTCTATACCAGCAATTGTTGTGATTGTGTCCAAATTTTCCATAAATCGTGCACTTGGAATTGACTTGATTAGTTTCACTTCTACCTTTTTCAGATTGAGTATACCCAAGTCATTGTCTAATAGTATTAACAGTTTGTTTTCCTAATAGCATATTTAGTGATCTTTCTCCTTTGGAGAATTTTTCTAAAGTTGTAGACAATTTTTGGACTTGTGACTTAAAAGATTCATTTTTATTCAATAACAAAGTGCACTTTTTAATGGAATTTTCTCTCCTAGTATTTTCACTTTCTTTCAAAATCATAATTTCATTTTCAAGCGATTTAATTCTAGTTTCTGATTTTTTTTATTTCCTCTTCAAATGATGGACACTTATCACACTTAAGGCTCTTATTTCTATAGTTTTGAACCAATTGATCAACCTGCTTATTTAGTTCTATCAAACCATCTCTTTGTGATTAAATTTTAGTGTACTTCTCTCTAAGTCTTTCAAAACAGCCATTTACTTCATGAAAATATTTAAGTAATTGCGAGTTAGTAAGTTTTGATACCTTGCTTGGCTCGTCATCATCGCTATCACTTATTTCTCCTAAAAAACACAGATTTGCTCTTTCACTCTCACTGCCAGTGCTTTTATTATCATCTTCATCACTTTCATCCCAAGTTGATGCAAAACTTCTCCTTATCGGTTTCTTTCCTTTGCTGAATTGATTTTGAGGACAATTTGGCTTGATATGACCAGGTTTGTTGCACTTGTGAAAAATGATCTCCTGCTTTTCAGAGTTGTCTAAAACTTTGATGATACTGCTCTTCATTTGCTGATTTAGGGCAGGATTTCCATATTTGCGGTTCCACCTTTTGAATCTCTTTATTATCAGTGCCAGTTCAGCCGCTCCTTCATCATCACCATCATCATCTTTATTTTCCATTGTTCCTTTGAGATCTATTGATTTCTTTCGCGTATCTCCTCCATCACATTCTTCCTTGAATTTGATTTCTAGCTCATAAGTGGTGAGGTTTTTGATGAGTTCTTCAAATTTAACCTGTTTCAGGTCCTTTGATTCTTGAATGGCGGTCACTTTTGCTTCAAAATTTCGTGGAAGAATTCTGAGGATTTTTCGGACTATTTCCAGTTCTGTGTATGGTCTTCCTAGGGATTTTGATTTTATACAAGATTAGAAAGTCGTCCATACATTTCTTTGACACTTCCATCCTTTGCCATTGTGAAGTTCTCCTACTCGCTACTAAGCATGGCAAGGCGAGATTCTTTAACCTGGGAGGTTCCTTCATGAGTCACTTCAAGTGTGTGCCAGATTTCCTACACAGTTAGACAACGTGAGACACGGTTAAATTCAATTTGATCTAATGAGCAAATAATACAATTCATAGCTTTAGCGTTAGCATTCTGCAGTTTATTTTCAAGATCTGTCCATTGATCCATAGGTTTTTCAACTTCTTTATTATCTACCATTACTGTTGGTGTACTATATCCCGTTTCAACAATATTCCATGCATCTATGGTTTTCAAAAAAAAATTCATTCTAGTTTTCCAATAAGCATATTCACCATCGAACATGGGTGGTCTAGCTATGGACCGACCCTCAGCAAAAACATTATTAAAAAAAGCCATTGAAAGAAAAAATAATTTTTTTTAACAAAAAAGGGTTTTTGTTCCTAACTCTGATACCACTTGTAGGATCATTTTCACCCTAGAGGGGGGGTGAATAGGGTCTACTAATAATTAATGCAGAAATAAGAAATAAAAAATAAAAACAGAAGCAGAAAGTAATGCAGTAAAGATCACACACAGTTTTACCCAGCTTCGGCAAAAACCTACCTACGTGCCGCCCCCAAGGTTTCTATTAGAAATTAAGTAATTAGTCGCTTACAAAAACATGTAAACTCGCGATACCTGCTAACTCGATTAACCTAACTCTAAGCTCAAAATCCTACCACAACTCAACCACTGAGTTGTGAATTCTCAAACCACGCCTTGTAGTTTGTACCTAGTTACACAACTAGAAATTTAAAAAGTTTTTAAAATAGAAAATCACAAATGATAATAAAACTAAAAACAAAACCCTTATTTCTAACTTAAACCCAATACAAATAAAGACCGGCCTAAAGAAAAAACCGTCTCCCGTTTTTGTTTTTGAAATTCTTCGGCCGTTCCTTTTGTTTCTCTTCAAAAATAGGGTTTTGAATTGAAGCCGCCGATACAAATCGATCGATTAAAGTGATGATATTGCTTTGAGTTGCTTCTTCAATCGACTCCATGGCTTTGATTACTCATAGTTGCTTCAATTGTGTTGAGCTCGAATACCAATATGTGATTTTTCCCTTTTTTGATTTTGATTATGCTCGACTTGATGCCCTCTGCCGACGATGAGTTGGGTTTATTTATAGGGATGAAAACCCTATAATTTCATTTCGTATATTTGAGTTTTAATTCGTCAATTTTTTGTGCTAAGCATTGATTTGTAATCGAATGGTCTTGTGATTTTTGACTTGTTCATTGATCGAAGATAATTCTGATATATTCGAATTTGCTTGAATTGTTTGAATTAGTTCCGTTGTTTGCTGCTGTGACTTTGGCATTTGAATTTTAGATATATATTGGGTTGATTTTGACTTTTCAAAGATTGACTGGTTCATCATGATATCAACTGCGACTTTTTCTGCCCTTTCCTTAATTTGTTCTCTGCTTTGTTGATATGTTTTTGACTTGTTCATCGTGTTACCCTCTGCGACTTTATTCAAACTGTTACTGTGCTAGTTGCTTCGAGTTCCATGTCCAGTTCCAATGCATTGAGGTCTCCATGTATATACATACATACATATATGTATGTATGTATATATGTGTGTGCTTCATTTTTCTGTTGTTTAAGTGAATTGCTAGAATGCTTGCATATTGAATGCCTGTATGCATATCCATTTGTTGCTTTGCTCGAATTTAATTGCCTCTGTGCATGTGCTAGTTACTGTGCTTGGTTGATAGGTTGAGTCTGTTGGTTCCATTTGAAGTCTTGTTGCATGTTGTTGTTTGCTTTATGTTAACTCATTTTGGATCTTCAAGAGTCTGCACTGTTGTGTTCTGGTCTGGGTTTTGACATTTCATTGCTCTGTTCACTCGAGTGCTTACATTCATGTGTGTGTTCATGTGTGTGTGATTCTCTGGCATCATCCTTTGTACATGTCTGGTCCATTTTGGTCTTGTTGCAGCCCTTGTGTTCATGTTCATGCTTGCTGTCATGTTGTACATATATGTGTGTACTTCATGTTGTTATCATCCTTGTACTTGTGCCTGAATTCTGATTTTGCTGTGCTGTTCCACTTGAAGTGATTCTAGTCGGTGTTGCATTGTGTGGTTCCTGAGTTGCTGTCATGTTTAGTTATTTGTAGTCTGGTTCGGTTTCATGTTAATTTTGTTTGAGCTGCATGCTCCAATGTGTACATGTGTGCAACCCTTGTGTTCACCAATGCTTATGCATTTGAGTGGTACCTTTTGAAGTCTGGTTGCCTTTGAACTCCTTGTCGCATGTTGTTTTCATGTGCCCACCTGTCCTTGTGCACTTGTTACTGTAGTCTGGGTTCATATGAACCTGGGTTATGATGACTGGTCTAGTTGAGCTTGATTTGCTGTGTTGTGTTGTTTTTGCATTACACCTGAGTCGAATCCAGTCTTGGCTTAGGTTTGACCTTGTGCTCACATATCCCTGTAATTTTAACAAGCAAGTGTATATCAGTGTGCACGACCTTGTGGCATGTACAGTTATACACTGTGCATGTCACAAGTTGTCCGTGTAAGACGAATTAAAAGAAAATGATGACGAACATCCCAAATAACCGAGGCAAATAATATTTTCAAACACACACTTCATTGTGCACTGCAAAATATTTCTTTTTCAGTTTTACTGCGCCAGTGTTTATTTTGCAGATAGTTCAGATGCTGGATACAGGCTGAAATAGAGTTGAAGATCAAATACGAGTGATGAGTGAATTATGTAGTAAGGTGAAAATTGTAAAATGAAAATTGTGTTGTAATTGAAATTGTATTGAAAATGTGTAAATGTAGCGAGAGCTCAAATTTGTACTATTTGAATTTGTAATAAAATATTTGTTTAAATAAGAATTCCGAGTTATTTATTTTATTCAACAAATATTTATTTAATTATGTGGAAAAATAAAATAGTACAATAACAAATACATTTAAACAAACATATGTATGTTTATTATCATCAAACAAAATCATAGGCTATTGTATTCTACAAATAAGAGTTCTTGCAAAACTTGAATGTGTTTCTTTTACTATTGGTTCATTTAATTTTAGAGGAATTCTGAATTACTAGCAATGGCACTAAATGCCTCTTTATCCCACAGTTTTAAATTTAATTCAGGAAGTCGAATCCAAAAAGGAAGAGTAGATAGAAGATCTTTATCAAATGCTAGTTCGTTACTGCATTTTTTTTCAAAGTAATAAGTTTTCCATTAATAAAGTAAAGCCCTTCATTAATTACCTTATCATAGTCACTAAAATTTGCAAATCTAATTATGAAGAAACCATTATTCCTAGTGTAAATTTCAAAATTACTAATGGGATTCCATGTTCTTTGAACAAAGGCTTTGAAGTGATGATAACAGGGCCTATTGTCGAACACGTAGGCAATAATCGAACCGCTCCACTTGGAGTCATTCCTCATACTGACACCTTCTTTCACAATAACCCTTTTCTTCTTGCTGATAGTAATTGTTGCTACATATTCCAGATCAAAGTTATGATTGAAGCCGCCATTTTTAGTCAAGTCAGCCCAAGAAGATGATTTATGCACAAAAGAACCATTTCTGTTTCGATTATGAGTTGCCTGATTTGAACCTGATCTGATTGTATTCTGATCAGCCAAACCTAAATTGGAATTGATTGGCTTGTTTATTGTGCTTGTTGGATCTCTTTGGCCATTTTTGTTGTACTGTGACTGATTCTTGATGATATTTTGTGCATAATCTGATTGGTGATGAAGATTCACCCTTCTGTGGTAGTTCCTTACTAGTTGGAACCCCTCATTGCCTAAATCCAATTGCTTCTCCTGTGGGTTAGAAGAAGAAAGAGGTTTGAGAGTTGGTGGGGGATCGGAATTGGTGGAGAAAGTTCCCTTGAATGTCTGATCATTATCCACCATTTTTTCATTTTTTGAGTTTTACTATCATTGTCATTGCTCTCCCAACACGTCTGTCTTAATGGCTTAGTTATGGTTGTTAAATGTTTGGTAAGATTATATAGAAAATCACGATCTTCCAAAACTATATTCATAGTTAACTAACACTATTTTTCTTTGAAAAATACCGGGGTTTATGCATGAATTATGTGTGAATCCTAGACTATCTGCAGCAGCACCTCTATTAAGTCCGAAACACTAGTTTTCTTATTTGGTATTCTCCAACAAAGAAATTCAATATCCTAATCAAGCTGAATTTTACATCACGATTATCGAAAACTTAATCGATTTCAAACATTTATTTAATGAACGTTAATTTCAAGAGTTTAGTAAAATGATATTTTAAAGGACATATTTTAGGTAAAAAAACCTCAAGTATAAAGAACTTTAATAATTACAAGGATAAAAACCCCATCAATTTATATAAACTTCCAATTCATTTTAGTTCCTACTAAAACTAATTCAAAAAAGAAGGAATAATGTTTTGAATTGAAGAAAAAACAAGTATTAAAAGTGATTTTTGGAAACATTTAATCGGTTAATGTTAGAATAAAAATGTAAAACTAAGTAGTTCAGAAAGCTAAATGAATATAACTTTATAATTTAAAAAATAACGTTCTTATAAATGTTAAGTAAAAATAGCTTTAATAGTAAAAAATATATATTTAAAAGGTTAAGTGCAATCATCATTATTAATTAAGGTAATATATCTTAATAGAGGCTAAGTGAAACTAGCTTTGATAATGTTAAACTGAAATTTGGTTCAACGTTTTAGATGTGTGTATAAGGTGGCATGTTCGAAGAAATTCCGTTAATACCCCTTGGTTTTATCTTTGTTAACAAAATAGTTCAAAATATGATTCATAAGTTCAAAAGATAAAGTAGGCAAGTCCAAAAGGCGAACGGGCATGACCAAAAGTCAATAGGCAATATGCTCAAATCATATCCTTTATTTAATCAAACTTGTTACAAATGTGCAATTATCTAATTGCGTAGGCCCTTGTTTACAAATATGTCATCTTCTCTTTCATTATCCTTTATGCCATTAGTTTATCCTCAAGCTCTCAAATGAAGAGAACTTAGAGGAGATCCTAATTGGAGAAAGTAATAAGAGTGAGAAAGAAGTTAATGGCCTCTTTTCATGAAGATGTGCATCTCTATTTATAGTGTTTGGAAGGAGGTTGGCTTGCTCCCATTGGAGATGTGGGACTTTTGGTGCCATTTGTTGCTATCTTGGTGGTGGCCTCAATATGGAGCATATGATGGAAGCTTTATAAAGGATATACTCCAAATCCTCTTGAATTTGCTCCTACGAATGACTTTATTCCTTGTTCTTTGCATGATCTTCGACATTCTCACCATAACCCTTTATTATTCTTTTGTCTTGATTTCATTCGGCAACCTCTTATTGACAATCTTCGATATTTACTTTCTTAATGGCTTACGACATGCTTTTAGTCAACATTCTTTGTTGATTTGATGATATGCGACACTATTAAAGCACGTGACATGAAATGAGCGCAACATTACTTGAAAGGAAACATTAGAGAGTAGTGACATGAGATAGAGGCGACACATGCGAAATTGGAGAAGAGGCAACATTACTTGATATGCGGCATTGAAGAAGTGTGATATTGATGAGATGCGACATTGATAGGGCGCGACATTAAAGATAGGCGGTGTTGATATGATGCGTCACACATTACATGCGACATTGATAACATGTGGTTTCGATGACGTATGACATGGAATCTATGCTACATTGACTAAATGCAGCATGGATGTTATACGGCATGGAAGTAGCGCAATATCACTTGAGGCCCGGTATTGAAAAAAAGTAGTATCACCTAAGATGCGACTTTGAAGGAAGGCTACATGGAGGAGAGGCAGTACACGATATTGACTTTATAGCACATCCACCCTTATTTTGATGAAGCGTACAATATCTTTAGGTGGTGGCTTGCGATATGCAGCTCTTCGATATAATCATCGCCTTGTTAACAAGCAGTATTGACGATAGATGGCTTTGATGATGTGCGATATCATTGGGGTGTGGTATAAATTCCTTTATTCGTATCCTTTAGAAAATATGCGGATAACATTTGCCCCTTCTTGTATAGAAGAAGCCTTTTGTACTTTAGTGTAAAACCAATATTTTCTTTGCTTTCTCGATTCCTTGTGAGATTTTCTTTCCAATCCCATTTTCCTTTAAAACATAAAGTGAATGATAATTTTCATTATTAACTTTAAACTCAATTTCAAATTTTCAAGCAATCCCTTTTTGGATTATATTGAGCTATAAGTAGGTATATATTGTCCATATTATTTGTATGAGTCAAGAATATAATTTTTCTTTAAGAGATCAATAAATAACAATAAATTTTCAAACAGAAGCCCAGAAGATTATCTGGTAATATCATAGGAGGGAGCATTCGAAATTTTCTGTTAATGTCATGAATAAAAGACCAGAAACCTATCCGGCAGCAATAGTATTTTGAGTTGGAAGCTAGAAAATTATCCGAAAAGATGACCAAAAAATACATTTAAATAGAAGACCAAAAAGTTGTTTGGTAATAATGAAAGACCAAAAATCATCTGGCAATAATAACATGAATAGAAGACCAGAAAACCATATGGCAATAATAATTTGAAAATGCCAGAAAATCTTCTGGCAATAGTAGAAGACCAGAAAATCTATCTAGGAATGATGAAGACAAGAAAATCCATCCGGGAATAATAGAAAATCAGAAAATCCTTCTAAGAATTGAAGACCATAACACCCATCTAGGAATAATAGAAGACCAGAAATCCATATGATAATAATATAAGAAGACCAGAAATTCCTTATGATAATAGAAGACAAGAAATCCATCTGATAATAATAGAAGATTAGAAATCCATCTTGTAATAATAGAAGACCAGAAATCCATCTGATAATAAAAGGAGAAGAAATCCATATGATAATAAAAGAAGATCAGGAATCCATCTGGAAATAATAGAAGACCAAAAATCCATTTGGAAATAATAGAAGACTAGAAATCCATTTGATAATAAAAGAAGACCAGAAATCTATCTGCCAATATAGAAGACTAGAAATCCATCTGATAATAAAAGAAGAAGAAATCTATGTGATAATAAAAGAAGACTAGAAATCTATCTTGTAATAATAGAAGACCAGAAATCCACGTGGTAATAATAGAAAACTAGAAATTCATCTGATAATAAAAGAAGACTAGAAATCCATTTGGCAATTGAATTCCTTATACGGATAATAGATCTCTATTTCCTTTGGAGATTTTTTTGTCCATGTTTTGTCATTTCTCCTCTAGAAGATTGCTTGACATTGTTCTAAAGCACAAACGGCTCATTTTTGATAGATCTTTATCTAGAAGGTTGTTTTTGATCCATTCTTTAGGATTGAGTTTGGATTTGCTTTTGAATTTGATTGGCACTATCTTAGGTGATGATCTCAACTTGGATCGAACCCCATATCACCGTCTTAGGTGAAGGTTTAGGTCTATTTTTCGGTGCATTTGGTTAGCTTTCCTTAAGTAGGACCATAGACTTACCCGACCTTTGATGACAACACTAAAAGCTGATCCGATGCTTTGGATGCTGGAAAAACCAGAGACTTACCCGATCTCCCTTTAGGAGACGCTTCGGTGAGGCCTTTGATGACTACATTGAAGGCTGGTCCGACGCTCGGGATTTAAGTAGAACTAGAGACTTTTCTGACCTCCCACTAGGAGGCACTTTAGTAAGGCCTTTGATGATAACACTAAATGCTTGTTTGACGCTCTGGGTTGCTATCTTAACCAGAACCAAAGACTTACCTGATCTCCCTCTAGGAGATGCTTCAATGAGGCCTTTGATGATGGCACTGAAGGCTTGTCCATGCTTTGGGTAACTATCTTAAGTAGTACCGGAGACTTATCCGACCTCCCTCTTGGAGGTGCTTTAGTGAGGCCTTTAATGATGACACTAAAGGCTTTTTTTATTTAAGGAGAGTCTTACTCCTGACCCAGTAGACATTCTTATTTCAACTTTTTTATTCATCCGTTGCTGGAAAATATGGTCACAAGTGTTCAACACTACATGTTCTTGCTATCACATTACCATCAGGTCGGCATAACCTGTAGGTCCCAGGTAAAATTACTTTGTGTGTGATTAGGGGTTCTTCCTAATTTGTCCCAAGCGGTCCATCTACCAAGTTTTAGTATTTTCCATAACTTTTCAAAGCATCAAACTTTCTTTTTGGAATGACCTTGCTTTTACTTTGAGTTGTAATTTTTAGATATCCTTTGTTGGTGTTCAACTGTCTATATGGCTGCCTCATCACTCAATTAATTAGTTAGATCTAAGGATTCTTTCCTCAATTCTTGATTCATATTGAATGCATATGCAATTCTTTGATGCAAGGTCACATCCACCTTAACTGGAAGCATTGTCTTACATCCATATGTTAATGAATACGGGGTATGTCCTGTTCCTGTTTTAATAGAAGTTCTATAGACCATAATACCATAGGTAGATCTTCCACCTATTTCCTTTTGTTTTATTTAAGCATTTCTTGAGAATGGTTTTAATGGTTTTATTGGCAATCAGAGACTGGCTTTCTATAATTAATACTCTCGATCTCGTAGATGAAAATCCCATAATTATTCAGGATACTTTGCATTGATATCATGCTGAAAACATATTAATGTAGGAATCATGAATGCTTTTGATAGAAATTATAAGCATAGTCATGTCGGAGCCACACAATCCCAGAGTCAATTTATGTAGGATATTTTTATCCAAGTAGAAATCAAGATTATCAGTGTTTTGGAATTCGAAGCAAGTTGTGATTAAAAATCACAAATGCTTTGGAATTTGAAACAAGCCATATTTCAAGATATTTCTTACCGCTTTGTAATCTTATTATCCTATTTTCGGATGATCTTTGTAGGTCTAGCCTGAATTTGGTAGGTTGAAAATTTCAACATTGGATAATGACTCTACTTCCGAGTTTTAGATTTGCTTAAATTTTCCTCATTTTCACCCATTTTCTTAGGAGTATTGCCCATTTCTTTTGGTTCATTGATTCGCTTTCCTTTTGCCTTTCTTTTTATATACTAGGTGAGTCATATAGGAATCTTTTCTTGATTCTTCTCATAGGCCTTTTCATTTCTTTTAGCCTTATTACCATAAGTTCATGGCCACTTTGAATATAAGAATGTAAATCTATCATTTTGACTTTTCTGACATTCCTTGATCTTAGGTTGGTGATTAATCAATTTCCATTATACTAGATGGTGGCAATCATATGATTCTTCTTGAGTCTTTTCTTAAATATAGGTGACTTCATCAGACATTCGTTGTTGACGATAAAAATAGCCACCAACGCCCAAGTAATGTGAAAGCACCACCAATCCAATAACAATATCAATCAGAGAATAATATAAGTTCACAGATCACAGATTCAGTGCAAAAAAGAAAATGAACATGCAAATTTTATAGTGGTTCGGCGTTGATTTCCTATGTCCACTTTGATGAAATAACTTTATTAATCACTTTCAATTCTAAGTACAAGAGGGGTCGGATCGATATTTGAGATTACAATGGAGTACAAAAGAAATAGCAGCATAAAGATCTCCAAAATGAACAATGAACCCTGTATTTATAGGTGTAGACGACCAAATATCTCACCTGAAATTTTGGCAGTAGAATCTCGAGATATAGACGAGGCGAGCTAGAAAATTCCAAGACTCAATTCCCAAGGAATAGGGGTCGGCCTAGACCCCTCTTAGAGGCCACGTGGTGGCGTGTGACCTCTTCTATGGGTCCGCCATGTTGCCTACTTATTGTTTCCAAAGTTGATTCCCGAGTTGATGCTTTGCTCGTTGAGTTATTGAGCGATCATTATTCAGTTGCGCTGCCAATTAGTGCGATCCATAGCCATATTAATCCGATCCGGTCCCCTACCGAGGGGAAGTATTCCGATCTGATCCCTTGCTTAGGGGAAGTGTCAATTCCATACTTAGCTAATTCTAGAGTGTCATTCGTCCGAATCCGCTTGACCATCGTCCATAGCCTTGTTTATAACCGATCTCCGAGTCTGATAATCATCTCTCCGGGCTTCCTCCCTTGATGATCACGATATCCATTTTGCCAAATCCATGATATACTGCCATGGTCGAAAGGCGGTGTAACATTTGCCTTCCAAAACAAGCCTTGCAGTAAGAAGGCATATTATGAATTACCATAAGTCCAAAGTCCAAAATCCATTGATAGCCATATTTTCCAATCTAGAATCTGATCCATTGCCAAGCCAAATTGCCAAAAGCCATTCCTTGTCCACCCGGGAGTTTGTTAATGAAACCCACAACCTCTCTGAGTCGATAACCAATTCCGAATCCATTCCAAATCCGTAACCAAGTCAAAATCCATCCAAAGCCAATAACCAAGTCCATGATCTCACCGGATCGTTTTCCAAATCCAAAACCTCGATCTCTCTGGATTGTTAGCCAATTCCAAGGTCTCGTTGGACCAATAGCCTGGTTCGTAGTCTCTTCGGACCGATCATAGCCTTTTCGAGCTCTTGCTGGACCCCATCTTGTCACTCTCCGAAGAAGGGGGAACAACGATAAGTAAGCCGATCCTGTCGCTCTCCAGTGAAGCAGCATCACTTCCTGAACTTCGGTTTAATATCCTTAAACATAACACAATGTCATGGCCTGCCTAGGCCGATCATGGTCTCTCCAGACCCTTATTGGACCCCATCTAGTCGCTCTCCCATGAAAGGGGCAACAACGACAAATAAGTATGAATCATGGCCTCTCACGGCCGACCACGGTATCTTCGGAACCTTGCTGACCCCAATCACTCTCCGACGAGATGGGCACACTGTTAAGTAGGCCGATCCCGTCGCTCTTCGATGAAGGGGCCTACTTCTTGCTTCTTCAGTCCCGTCTCTCAGGTCGGAACATAGCGCGATTATTGGGATATTCTTCTCTATCCCCGAAGCCAGTCGAGGACTTAATCCATGTACAAGTCCATTCTATCGCTCTGGCAAAGGGACTCATGACTTGTGGTTATTGCCACGTCGCTTCGGCCAGGACAACCACGACCTTTTATTTATTATATTAAATTATATTTAAGCATTCCAAAGTCCATTTGCCAATTTATAAATTAAGAGTTCATACAACTAGAAAACGTAAACCAAAAACAAGAAAAACCAAATTTCCTAATTCCAAAAACTACGGTTTATCATCATCTCAGAGCATGCCTATGGACCGACCTTGATCTCGTACATGTGTAAGTGACTTAGCCATTTTATTGTGGAGTTTATTTCTTATTCCATGCCATCCCAATTAAGAGATAACGAGCTGACACCTCGATCCAAGACCATTCCCATTTGAGGCAGACAGTGGCTGCTCTTGTTCCACCGCTGTAGCCCGAGTCCTCACGTATTGTTGTAGCTGACCATTTCTTACGTGTTCCTCAACTATATCCTTCAAGTGCCTAAAGTCGTTTGTATTATGTCCATCTAGCTCATGGAATAGGCAGTATTTTCTTGATGTCCGCTCCCATTCGGAGGGTTACCTCCTTGTCGACCTTTGGTACAGAAGGCATCCTCGAGTTTCCAGATAAATCATTTTCAGGGATTCAGTCAAATTCGAATATGAAGAGAATTTTGGTTTTCTCCTTTGCTGCTTCGATCCATTGAAGCTATCATCCACTTTTCTTTTACCTTTGTCCTTGTCTGAACCTTCCCCGGATGGTCCTCCTCCATTAACCGCGTTAACCTCTTCTTTGTCGACCTTAGCATCTTCCTACCGTAGGAACCTCTTGGCCTTATGGTAAAACTCACCGAGATCCCTAGGAGGATCCCATTCCAAAGACACCTTGAAATCATGTTGTCAGCTATTCCTAATACCGCTGTGTAATATCCCCCATTTAGAGGCCCAAAACTAATCGCTACAGATGCTGCAGTCATCTATAGTTATTATTTTTCAGTGACCAAACGCGGTAATGTTTGGCACATTGATATACCAGAAACACATGGATATGAAAATTTTTCAACTCAATTTTAAAACAAATTTCTCATTCCATTTCAAATTGCATTTCAGATTCATTACATAATCCCAATTCATACATTTTGAGAAAATAGAATTACAAATTACGCCAAGAGCAACATATGAAGATACCCCTTTAGTTGATTAGAGTCTAAATATAGGCACCAAACAACTTTGCCATTACATCTAATCACACAGTGGAATCAAACAGAAAGAACTCCTAATAGCTAGCATGCCTCCTACATGTCTCCGGAAGCTTATTCATCTAAAGGAGAACCTGAAAAACTTAACTCTCAAACCATATAGATATCTAGTGAGATGATGCCACTCAGCGGAACGGGTTTTCCCCCTCTAGTATCATAACTCAATTTATAATAACCGTATACCGTGCACATGCATCCATAATGGTTAAAACATAACTAAATAAAATGTATCATGATGATATTCAAACATGCAATATGCTCTGGATTTCTCATCCCCATTCACGCGACTATCTATCTCAAGTTATAGTTTCTAGGGTCAGTATTAGCCTATTAGTTTTCATAGGCTAACTAATAACCTGTTCCAAGCTTACAGACTATCTGTCCGGTTTTATAGTTTTCATAGGATCACTAAGAACCTATCGGTGTCTACTAACAACATCTCTCATGTCATAGTTTTCATGGGGTCACTATGAACCTATTGGATCCTCCAATAACATCTGTCATGTCATAGTTTTCATGGACTGACTATGAACCTATTGGATCCTCCAATAACATCTCTCATGTCATAGTTTTCATAGGGTCACTATGAACCCATTGGATTCTACAATAACATCTCTCATGTCATAGTTTTCATGGACTGACTATGAACCTATTGATCTCTATCAACAACCTGTTTCGGACATAGTTTTCATGGGATCACTAAGAACCTATTGGCCCCTTCCAATAACAATTTCCATAACATAGTTTTTATGGGCTTACTAAGAACCTATCTAAACTAATAATCTTTTGATCAGTCTTGGACATCCTATATTCTGGTCTGCCTGGCCTCCTTAATGCAATTCTACTCACACAGGATTTAATTCAATGAATATTCACTACTGGGTCAACCTAGCCTATTATTCTGCCATTAATAACCTAAAATGCAGTTATGGGTTAATAATGAAGTGAATATAATTACCCAAGCATACATGATAACCGATCAAATAACATAACAATATAAACATCCATGGTTTAACTCCTTGTAATCATTTTCTAATGACATATGGTTAATACCCGTAACCTACTATCTTTAGCAAGGAAAGCTTCCTCTAAAATTTCAAAGTTAAATTCCATTTCAAAACTCTTTTACATTGCCATGTGTTTACTTTAAAAATGAGGTTGGGTTCTCTAATTTGAAAATTAAGGCTTTCGACTATATCCTTCAGATCGTTGTGATATCATGAGTTACCTTTCATCACTCTCCCTTTCGATGTCATAGAGCAATCAAGACCTTCATCCCCTTTCATTAACTAATGGGTTCGAAACAAGCGGCTATGCCCCTTTCGGCACTTACTCTTGCAGCAAGACCTTTCAAAATCATTGCTTAAGCAATGAGGAAGGCCCCTTCCACTACTTCTTTGAAACCATGCTGAAGGACCCTATCGACACCATTGATTGGGTGCGGCACAACCCTTCCACCTCTGTAGTTAAACATGCATACAGAAGTATTCTTTCGACACTATCAACTAGTGCGGAAGGTATCTTCCGTAATGGTTGGACTTACTCAAGTATAAAGGTGCGGAAGGTATGCTGTCGACACCATTGATTAGTGCAGCACACCCATTCCATCTTCATTGATTAACATACTTGTGGAGCATATAAGAGCAGAAGGAACCCCTTCGAAACATCTACTAGTGTGAAAGGTCCTTCCCTTGATAGTTGGATCAATTAATGCGGCAGTGCACACTTATTAAAGTGTATGTATGCGGAGGGACCCCTTCGATACTATTGATTGGTGCGGAAGGACTCTTCCGCCTTTATTCTAGTATATGTTAACTACATCGGCACCCCTATCCCCTTAGTGTTCAAAGTGAAGCGATACTGTATGCTTTCAAAGGCATCAATGCTTTCGAAGGCATCAATGCTTTTGAAGGCAAGTGGCGTTGCTGTAATTATCATAAAAACTAATTTTTAACTAAGTAAAATAATTTCTTTTTTACCTAACCCCTTATGTTATAAATTTTCTGTTGGATAACAAAACCTTTATAAAATTCTTTTCATAATCTGCTACCACATGTAATTCCCCAATGCTCCAATATTTAATTGAAATTATTAACTAACCCCATGTATTTAATTAATCATTAAATGCTAATCTCTCTAATTAAATCCAAACTCACCCAAATCTCTTGAGAACAATCTCAAAAGTTCACATAAATTCCAAAATGATAATATCTTTGTCATATAAAAATTTTTAGCCCGAAAATAATTAATTAATTCCTTAAATTAATTAAAACACAAAATATCCATTTCTTTCACTCAACAATTCATAATAAATTATCCATAGCTTGGAATATTATAAAAATTTAAACACATCTCTAAAATAATGTTTTACATAACATATTCAAAAATCATGGCATCTAGAAATCATTTTGCATGATTTTATCCTTAAAACCGAACTACATTATTCGACAAAATCCTTGTTTAAATTATAACATGGCATTTAATTCAAAACATATCACCGTTTACCCAATCATACATCTTTAAACCTCAAACTCGAAGAAAACATTCAAGATCACTTATATGAGATGGTTTAGATCATTATTCACCTTGTTTGGATAAGGAACTTGAGATTTGTTTTACACTTCAATCTTCCTAGCTTGAATCTTAGCCTCTAATTGATTTTTGAGCTCCTCTTCTCCTAGGGTTGTGACCGACCTTGTTTTTTGTTTGTTTATGCTTTTGTTTTGTAAGAATGTAAATGAGAGTGAGAATGTGGTAGGGGGTTTTAAGGGTTATGGGGTTCGACTATTCCTGTATTGCCCTTGCCTTATTCTCTTTAGTGTTTAACTTATAAATCATTCTTATAGATTCATTTAGTTAAGGCATGACCTTAATCAGTTTTCAAATCTCAATTCACTTAACACTATAGTCTCTACATTATTCTATTTAATTTATCTAATTAGAGCTTTTGAATAATGCTATTTAAAACAAGGGGTGTTACATGCTGCCACTAAAACCATCATTGAATCAGGCCGATCCACCGAAGTAACTGTCGTATTAAACCTCGTTAATAAATTCTGAAGGGACTCTCCTATCCTCTGATTCAGTGTTTTCAACGTCATCACACACTTGGGTCTCGTGATGTGGACCCGAAATTGCCTTATGAATTTGTCTATCAACTCCGTCCAAGTGCCAATAGAATCATTCTCCAATTGCCGAAACCAAAGTGCAGTTATATCCACCAAGTATAAAGGAAAACATCATTATCACATCCTCCAATGCCCTCAGCACATCCATATACCTCATATACTGCATTAGTTGAATTGTAGAACCTGTTTTTCCGTCATATGCCCCAAGTTTAGGTAATTTAAAATCTATTGGAATCCTAGCACGCCTGATATTAGGAGTGAATGAACTCCTATTCACATCCCCCATATCTTTATTCACCAATCCTCCTCTCATAGCCCGCCTGATCATCTCTACAAACCTGTCACTGCCATCCAAAGGTAGTCTCCAATCATCATTCTAACCTACCCTTCGACTCCAGGAGGTAACCCCATAACATAATCCTCCAGACGAGCATCCAATTCCGATTCACACCATACTCCACTGGATCGACCATTGGCCTACCAACGCCCTGACTGACCAGACCCCGGGGCATGCTCCCAAAGCCTTGGGGATCAGTGTCAACCCCTCTAGAGGGATCAACGTCGATCCCTCCCTGTTGGATGGGGACTGCCCCACTACTCCACTTTATTCTCCTGCCTATTTGCTCCATTTCCATGCCCTCCGTTCTGATTTACAGCAGTTCCTGCTGCTTCAACTCCTTGATTCAGATTGCGACTACTCCCAATCCTTGATTCTGTGCTCCTGGTTGTCCAACTTGCCTAAGAAAATTCTGCATCATTTACTCTTGCCTCTTCATCATCTACTCCTACATCACTCCTATCATAGTCTCTATCTCATTCTTGGTGATGTAGACAGAGGTTTGATTTGCTCCAGCTTCTGAGAAAGCCTCATGACTTCCTTCACGATGACTCCTTTCTACCAACGGTCTCCTTGCTAATTGCCTCACCATCGATCCAAACCAAGCTCTAAATCAGCGGGTGCTAGCCTTCTCAGTGAAAGCACCAAAAGGTTGATGGTAGAAATGGCCACCAACACCCATGTAATGTGAAAGCACACCAATCTAATAACAATACCAAGAAGAGAATAATATAAGTTCATAGATTATAGATTCAGTACAGAAAAGCAAATGAAAATGCGAATTTTATTGTGGTTCGGCGTTGATTGTGCACGTCCACTTTGATGAAATAACTTTATTAATCACTTTCAACTCTGAGTAGAAGAGGGGTCAGATCAATATCCGAGATTACAATGGAGTACAAAGGAAACAACAGTGTAAAGATCCTCAAAATGGACAATAATCCATGTATTTATAGGTGCAGACGACCAATTATCTCCCTGAAACTTCGGTAGTAGAATCTCGAGATGTAGACGAGATGACCCAAAAAATTCCAAGGCCCAATTCCTAAGGAATAGGGGTCGGCCCCGACCCTTCATGTGGGTCCCCCATATTACCTACTTCTTATTTCAAAAGTTGATTCCTGAGTTGATGCGTTGTTCGTTGAGTTATTGAGCGATCATCGTTGAGTTATGCTGCCAATCCAAGTGATCCATAGCCATATTAATCCAATCTGATTCCTTGCTTAAGGGAAGTATTCCGATCCAATCCCTTTTCTAGGGGAAGTGTCAATTATGTACTTAACCAATTCCAAAGTGTTATTCATCCGAATCCGCTCGACCATCGTCCATAGCCTTGTTTATAATCGATCTTCGAGCTTGGTAATCATCTCTCCAGGCTTCACCCCTTAGTGATTATGAAATCTGTTTGGCCAAATCCATGATATATTGCCTTGGCAAAAAGGCCGTATAACATGTGATTACAAATTGATTCATTTAGAATTCTCGATTTCCCTTTTCCAGCAAATATATTGGTTTGATCGATTTGTTTCTTCTGGCTGCTCATGATCATAACCCTTGATGGATGCCTTACCATTCTTTGAAAACCTCTTAAAGCACTTTTACGGCTTAGATAATAGATTCTATTTCTAGTGCTTACTTCATAGGAATTATTTTTGTAAAATATATAATCTCATAATAGAAATGTAAATCTTGAATAAGGGACTGAGCGGTCATGATTCATGAACCAATAGTCACTTAAATGAGAATAGACTCTTATAATTAGAGTTTTAGCAACACAAAATGGGCCATAGCAGTTTTAAAAACTTTTCTAAAATACATAATTTTTTGGTAATATACACTGTAAAGGTTTTATAAATTTCTTTTGAGATAGATTAACATGTATTTCCCCAATTCATGAGGTAATTTGCAATGGTTCCTTTGATTTTAAAAATATCTTTCCAAAATATTTGTTTGGTAAAACCTTTCGAATTAAACCGCTTGTTGAAAACGATGTTGGCGTATACTACTCCATTTTGTACCATTTTAGGTTTTACTTATAGAAAAGAAATGTCTTGTTTGTAAGTCTAAAAGGTCATGATTCATGAACTGATAGACTTTATGGACAAGAACATACTTCTCTTTAAGAATTCCTTCCTTTCCAAATGACCTAGAATATTTATCTGTTTCTAGAAACCATCATGCGGTGAAGGATTGATGATGATCCAGAAGCCCATCAAGAAATCCATTATATCATATAAATCCAGGCTTTGGGATAGAGAACCATTTTATTTTGGATAATTAAATTATCCTCTTCCATAAATAAGTAATTCATTCGACCATAAGAAGTCCAGAAATCCATTTATTAATGGAGATTTCCGTTACGCTTTGATAAGAAAATCTAGAACTTTCCAGATGCCTACTCATATTGTTGTTTTTGCTTCAATATATAAAGAAGCTTAATTCTGTGTTAGGACGTGATGAATTTTATGTATAAATTAAAGGAATTAGAAATTTCGATGAGTAGAGTGGATCCATGGTGGTCAATAGCCACAAAATCTCACGGTTGAATTTATTAAATTGAAAATTTCTCTTTATTTGATACGTGCTTATTCTTAAAAACTACAGATTTTATTACCACTGCAAATTTATATACAGCATGCTTGCAAAACGTTAGCTTTTACAACTTAAAAGCAACAATAGTAATAATTAGAAATAAAAATGCAATAGCTATAATATAATGTTGTCATGTTTTTCAAGTAATAATAAACCCGGTGATTTGAAATGTCTCACATCGTCCTAGGAGGAACTTTCTAGCTTAGGCCGCCACTATAAAATATTTGCTATGCATTATATAGACTTGTACAGTCAACTTGCTAATGTACTACACGTTAACTTAGCTTGTACTATAGTAATCTAATTTTATTAATTTATTATATTTTAATAGCTATGAATACGTGACTTCAAGCTTACGAAGCACGACTGGTGTATGCAAGAAATTATTCGTGTGTTGCCTACAAATATGCTAAAGGTCTTTATATTATACTCTTATTATATATATATATATATTATGTTGTAGCTGTATTTGCTATCTTTCATCATTCAACTTGATAATATCACTCTTAATTGTTTCGAAATCACTTGATCTGGTACAAAGTTGAAACTCATATATTCGAAATTTTATGTATACCCAAACCCGTATATATGAAACCAGAGCCGGTTCTTAGGCAAGGCCCAACAGAGCCGGTTCTTGGGCAAGGCCCAATAGGCAACTGAATAGGGCAACCCCCCTCATGGGGCAACATACCAGAGAAAAAAAAAACCCTAAATTCCCAAAATCTCAAATCACGTTGCCTCCTTCTTCAATTCTCCTCTGCGCGTGCGACACTTTCAGTCTTTCCTCTCACGACGACGGCAGTCTCCAACATCGCCCACTCACTCTGGTTGCTGACTCTTCTCTCCAGCACAGGCGCACAGCAGCACAGCAGTCTCCAACATCTCCAAGTTCTCTAAATTCAATAGGCTGCAACTCTCCAAGCCTGCAGGCTGCAACAGGCAACAACGCGCGCAAAATTCTCCTCCGGCTTCGACAGTTCGACTCTGGTTGCTAATTTGATTACAGTGATTTGCTGCCTCCTGCCTGAAACAATTTGATTAGAAGGTAATTCCTAATTTAACTGTTAATTTTTGGTAATCAACCCAATCTAGTATTAAATGGGCATTAATAGCTATAGTAGTTACTATCTTACTGATTGGCAGATTGCTTTGATTAATATGATTTCATCATGTTTCAGCATCCTGGATATTTATACAAGTTAAGCCATGTCCATATTAATATAATTAATTAAAGATCATTTTTTTTAAATTTATTTCATCAATTATGGGACAATATATACATTCATAATCTGCAATTATGTGTGGTATTTTTACAGTATTATAAGATTCATAACAACAACAAAGAAAAACTTAGCATTTGATAATTTTGGACTGACTAATAAATCATCATTTATAATAGCAAACCTTACCTCAAATATAATCATTACCTAACTAATGTGTTTGCTTGTGAGTTGTGAGTTGTGATTCTTGAATTTATTTTTCGGTGAAAATATCCTGCCAATCTAAGTTTTACATTTGTAATTTGTAATTACATAAGTGTGTTTGCTAGTAAAAGAAACATATATGATATATGACAGTAATAGAAACATGTATGACAGTAGTAACACAAATGTGTTTGCTATTTTGAATTTTTTGATTAATACTTGTTATGTTAGATTATGTACGGCGTTAAAACTTCACTTTTTTCATTGAAATGGAAATCTATAGGGAATATGACGAAGAATGAAGACGACAAAAATCGAGTTAGATTTCGTAAACAAAACTCCGGATTTTACAATAGAAAAGTTAAGGAAAAGAAAGATGAACTTGCAAAATCTCTCGTTGGTTCGATCTCTAATTTATTTCAAGCACAAATTCAAAAATCTCAATCTACAACTTCAAGTAGAATTGAAGAGATGGATGAAAATGATCATATTGAGGTTCATGAAATGGATGGAGATGTTGATGTCAATGAAGAGGCTATTGAAAATGAAGAAGGAAATGTAATTGAAGAAGACGTAGTTGGTAAAGTGAATGATTTGAATGAAGGTGTTGATGATTTTATTGTGTTTGATCTTGAAAAGGATGTTGATGTCAATTATGATCCGGGATTATGGGGAAGAATAACCGATAGTAAAAGGATAATGCTAGTTAAACGAGGGCCTATCAAAATCGTGAAAGAAAATGAAGATTTTCCTAAAAATGAAATTGATGGTAGACATTTTTCTTCTAAATACTATTTTAGTTGTTATCCACGAGGAGAAGAACATGAAAGAAAATGGCTAATTTACTCAAAGGAAGTAAATAGAGTCTTTTGTTTTTGTTGCAAGCTATTTAAAAATCCACAAAAAAATTTTAAATTAGGAGAAGAAGGAATGGATGATTGGCATACCATTACAACCAAGCTAAGAGAGCATGAAAGTAATCCAGAGCATACCGCAAATCTTATAAAGTGGGTTGATTTGTACAAAGGTCTTCAAGAAAAGGCAACAATTGATGAAAAAATGGAATCTTTAATCGATCAAGAGAGACAACGTTGGAAAAAGGTATTAGTGCGTATAATTGGCATTGTGAAAACTCTTTCTCGAAATAATTTACCATTTCGTGGTACTAATGAAAGAATTTATGAAAAGAATAATGGACTTTTTTGCCAACTTGTGGAATTTGTAGCCGAATTTGATCCAATCATGGAGGAGCATCTTAGAAGAGTGGTAAATAATGAAGTAAATAATCATTATCTTAGTCATAGCATTCAAAATGAATTAATACTTTTGTTGGCAAAAAAGATTAAAGAGACGATGCTTTCAAAAATATTAAAGGCAAAGTATTATTCAATCATTCTTGATTGTACTCCGGATTTGAGCCACAAAGAACAAATGTCAATTATTATAAGATGTGTTGACATTGATGATGCTATCAAGGTGGAGGAATTTTTTCTTGGCTTTATAGAGGTTGATGATACATCGGGACTTGGTCTATTTAAAAAGCTTCAAAATATTCTAATTGATCTTAAACTTAACATTGATGATGTGAGGGGCCAAGGTTATGATAATGGATCAAATATGAAAGGTATATTATATTTTATAACATGAATTTAGTAGTTTAGTATTATTATATTATATTCATGTCATAAATAACTTAAATTTGATATTAGGTAAACATCAAGGGGTACAAAAGAGACTTATCGATCAAAATCCAAGAGCATTTTATATTTCATGTGGGTGTCATAGTTTAAATCTTGCTCTATGTGATATGGCAAAATCATGCATGAAAGCTAGAGATTTTTTTGCATATGTCCAAAAGATCTATATTTTGTTTTCCGGTTCAACTCAACGGTGGGAAATACTTAGACAACATGTAAAAGGTTTAACGCCAAAACCATTATCGGCAACTCGATGGGAAAGTCATATAGAAAGCGTGAAAGCGATAAGACTTCAACCGGCGGAGTTCAGAGATGCTTTAATTGACATTGCAAATAAGTATAAAGATGATAGTATCATGAGGGTAGAAGCTAAATGTCTATGTCAAAATGCTTTAGAAGATTACGAGTTTTTGATTAGTTTATGTGTTTGGTACACTATATTGGATAGTATTAATCGAGTTAGCAAAATACTTCAACGTGAAGACATGGATATTGAAGATGCAATTACTAAAATAAAGGAGCTTATTGCATTTTTTGAGAAATTTAGAGAAGATGGATTTGCAAGCATGATAATTGAAGCTAAAGAACTCGCGGATGAAGTTGGCATTAAACCTAAATTTGCTAAAAAAAAGAATTATTCGTAGAAAGAAACATTTTGATGAGGATGTGGATGTTGATGCTCATGAAAGTCAATCTTTGGAAGATAATCTTAGAACCACTTACTTTCTTCATATAATAGACCAAGCTCTTTCTTCACTTAAGGATCGATTTGAACAATTTGAGCTTTATGAAAGGATTTATGGATTTTTATTTAATGCAAAGTTCAAAACTATTGAAGAAAAACAATTGAAAGAGCAATGCATGAAACTAGAAAGTTTTTTGGAAGATAATCAAGAGAGCGATATATGTGGGAAAGGATTATTTCTTGAACTTAGACAATTGAAAAGAATATTGCCATCGGAAACAACGAAATCAATTAGTATTCTTGAGTTTTTAAAATCCTATCGTGATGTGAGTGGATTTCTAAATGTATGGGTTGCATATCGAATTTTATTAACTATACCGGTTACGGTTGCTTCGGCAGAAAGAAGCTTCTCTAAGTTGAAGTTGATAAAAACTTATCTTCGAACTACTATGTCGCAAGAAAGACTAAGTGGGTTGGCAATGATTTCAATCGAAAATGGATATTTGGATAGTTTAAAATATGATGATATAATTGAAGAATTTGCTTCCAAAAATTCAAGAAGAAGTTGTTTTCGTTGAATGGGATTGATATGGTAAACATATTAAAGTATGTATATGAAGTTAATGAGAAAATGTTTTGGAAGAATGGATGAAATATGTATTTTGGATGAATTTTGTTATTATGTGAAATTAATGAAAAATATTTACAATGTTATAGTGTCATTTTTTATTATTTTCTTATGTAAAAGATAAAAAAAAATTGTGCTCGCCTAGGGCAAC
This sequence comes from Allium fistulosum, assembly GCA_030737815.1. Taxonomy (NCBI): domain Eukaryota; kingdom Viridiplantae; phylum Streptophyta; class Magnoliopsida; order Asparagales; family Amaryllidaceae; genus Allium; species Allium fistulosum. The sequence continues at coordinate 259,381,729 of CM060908.1, read as the reverse complement.
CCATAGGCTAGAACCGGCCCTGAGGCCCAATAGGCAACTGAATAGGGCAACCCCCCTCATGGGGCAACATACCAGAGAAAAAAAAACCCTAAATTCCCAAAATCTCAAATCGCGTTGCCTCCTTCTTCAATTCTCCTCTGCGCGTGCGACACTTTCAGTCTTTCCTCTCGCGATGACGGCAGTCTCCAACATCGCCCACTCACTCTGGTTGCTGACTCTCCTCTCCGGCACAGGCGCACAGCAGCACAACAGTCTCCAACATCTCCAAGTTCTCTAAATTCAATAGGCTGCAACTCTCCAAGCCTACAGGCTGCAACAGGCAACAACGCGTGCAAAATTCTCCTCCGGCTTCAACAGTTCGACTCTGGTTGCTAATTTGATTACAGTGATTTGCTGCCTCCTGCCTGAAACAATTTGATTAGAAGGTAATTCCTAATTTAACTGTTAATTTTTGGTAATCAACCCAATCTAGTATTAAATGGGCATTAATAGCTATAGTAGTTACTGTCTTACTGATTGGCAGATTGCTTTGATTAATATGATTTCATCATGTTTCAGCATCCTGGATATTTATACAAGTTAAGCCATGTCCATATTAATATAATTAATTAAAGATCATTTTTTTTAAATTTATTTCATCAATTATGGGACAATATATACATTCATAATCTGCAATTATGTGTGGTATTTTTACAGTATTATAAGATTCATAACAACAACAAAGAAAAACTTAGCATTTGATAATTTTGGACTGACTAATAAATCATCATTTATAATAGCAAACCTTACCTCAAATATAATCATTACCTAACTAATGTGTTTTCTTGTGAGTTGTGAGTTGTGATTCTTGAATTTATTTTTCGGTGAAAATATCCTACCAATCTAAGTTTTACATTAGTAATTAGTAATTACATAAGTGTGTTTGCTAGTAAAAGAAACATATATGATATATGACAGTAATAGAAACATGTATGACAGTAGTAACACAAATGTGTTTGCTATTTTGAATTTTTTGATTAATACTTGTTATGTTAGATTATGTACGGCGTTAAAACTTCACTTTTTTCATTGAAATGGAAATCTATAGGGAATATGACGAAGAATGAAGACGACAAAAATCGAGTTAGATTTCGTAAACAAAACTCCGGATTTTACAATAGAAAAGTTAAGGAAAAGAAAGATGAACTTGCAAAATCTCTCGTTGGTTCGATCTCTAATTTATTTCAAGCACAAATTCAAAAATCTCAATCTACAACTTCAAGTAGAATTGAAGAGATGGATGAAAATGATCATATTGAGGTTCATGAAATGGATGGAGATGTTGATGTCAATGAAGAGGCTATTGAAAATGAAGAAGGAAATGTAATTGAAGAAGACGTAGTTGGTAAAGTGAATGATTTGAATGAAGGTGTTGACGATTTTATTGTGTTTGATCTTGAAAAGGATGTTGATGTCAATTATGATCCGGGATTATGGGGAAGAATAACCGATAGTAAAAGGATAATGCTAGTTAAACGAGGGCCTATCAAAATCGTGAAAGAAAATGAAGATTTTCCTAAAAATGAAATTGATGGTAGACATTTTTCTTCTAAATACTATTTTAGTTGTTATCCACGAGGAGAAGAACATGAAAGAAAATGGCTAATTTACTCAAATGAAGTAAATAGAGTCTTTTGTTTTTGTTGCAAGCTATTTAAAAATCCACAAAAAAAATTTAAATTAGGAGAAGAAGGAATGGATGATTGGCATAACATTACAACCAAGCTAAGAGAGCATGAAAGTAATCCAGAGCATACCGCAAATCTTATAAAGTGGGTTGATTTGTACAAAGGTCTTCAAGAAAAGGCAACAATTGATGAAAAAATGGAATCTTTAATCGATCAAGAGAGACAACGTTGGAAAAAGGTATTAGTGCGTATAATTGGCATTGTGAAAACTCTTTCTCGAAATAATTTACCATTTCGTGGTACTAATGAAAGAATTTATGAAAAGAATAATGGACTTTTTTGCCAACTTGTGGAATTTGTAGCCGAATTTGATCCAATCATGGAGGAGCATCTTAGAAGAGTGGTAAATAATGAAGTAAATAATCATTATCTTAGTCATAGCATTCAAAATGAATTAATACTTTTGTTGGCAAAAAAGATTAAAGAGACGATGCTTTCAAAAATATTAAAGGCAAAGTATTATTCAATCATTCTTGATTGTACTCCGGATTTGAGCCACAAAGAACAAATGTCAATTATTATAAGATGTGTTGACATTGATGATGCTATCAAGGTGGAGGAATTTTTTCTTGGCTTTATAGAGGTTGATGATACATCGGGAGTTGGTCTATTTAAAAAGCTTCAAAATATTCTAATTGATCTTAAACTTAACATTGATGATGTGAGGGGCCAAGGTTATGATAACGGATCAAATATGAAAGGTATATTATATTTTATAACATGAATTTAGTAGTTTAGTATTATTATATTATATTCATGTCATAAATAACTTAAATTTGATATTAGGTAAACATCAAGGGGTACAAAAGAGACTTATCGATCAAAATCCAAGAGCATTTTATATTTCATGTGGGTGTCATAGTTTAAATCTTGCTCTATGTGATATGGCAAAATCATGCATGAAAGCTAGAGATTTTTTTGCATATGTCCAAAAGATCTATATTTTGTTTTCCGGTTCAACTCAACGGTGGGAAATACTTAGACAACATGTAAAAGGTTTAACGCCAAAACCATTATCGGCAACTCGATGGGAAAGTCATATAGAAAGCGTGAAAGCGATAAGACTTCAACCGGCGGAGTTCAGAGATGCTTTAATTGACATTGCAAATAAGTATAAAGATGATAGTATCATGAGGATAGAAGCTAAATGTCTATGTCAAAATGCTTTAGAAGATTACGAGTTTTTGATTAGTTTATGTGTTTGGTACACTATATTGGATAGTATTAATCGAGTTAGCAAAATACTTCAACGTGAAGACATGGATATTGAAGATGCAATTACTAAAATAAAGGAGCTTATTGCATTTTTTGAGAAGTTTAGAGAAGATGGATTTGCAAGCATGATAATTGAAGCTAAAGAACTCGCGGATGAAGTTGGCATTAAACCTAAATTTGCTAAAAAAAGAATTATTCGTAGAAAGAAACATTTTGATGAGGATGTGGATGTTGATGCTCATGAAAGTCAATCTTTGGAAGATAATCTTAGAACCACTTACTTTCTTCATATAATAGACCAAGCTCTTTCTTCACTTAAGGATCGATTTGAACAATTTGAGCTTTATGAAAGGATTTATGGATTTTTATTTAATGCAAAGTTCAAAACTATTGAAGAAAAACAATTGAAAGAGCAATGCATGAAACTAGAAAGTTTTTTGGAAGATAATCAAGAGAGCGATATATGTGGGAAAGGATTATTTCTTGAACTTAGACAATTGAAAAGAATATTGCCATCGGAAACAACGAAATCAATTAGTATTCCTGAGTTTTTAAAATCCTATCGTGATGTGAGTGGATTTCTAAATGTATGGGTTGCATATCGAATTTTATTAACTATACCGGTTACGGTTGCTTCGGCAGAAAGAAGCTTCTCTAAGTTGAAGTTGATAAAAACTTATCTTCGAACTACTATGTCGCAAGAAAGACTAAGTGGGTTGGCAATGATTTCAATCGAAAATGGATATTTGGATAGTTTAAAATATGATGATATAATTGAAGAATTTGCTTCCAAAAATTCAAGAAGAAGTTGTTTTCGTTGAATGGGATTGATATGGTAAACATATTAAAGTATGTATATGAAGTTAATGAGAAAATGTTTTGGAAGAATGGATGAAATATGTATTTTGGATGAATTTTGTTATTATGTGAAATTAATGAAAAATATTTACAATGTTATAGTGTCATTTTTTATTTTTTTCTTATGTAAAAGATAAAAAAAAATTGTGCTCGCCTAGGGCAACCCATAGGCTAGAACCGGCCCTGTATGAAACTACATTCAAAACTTGATAATGTTAAAACCTGACACATATATACTTTCAAAACTCTTTTTTTTAAGTATATACATTTAAAACTCATGTATATATCTAAAACAATTCATGCTTACGAAATCAAATAAGTTTTGAAGCTTATATTTATTCAAAGCTACATATACTGAAAACCGTATATACAGTCTTGAGACCGTATGCACTTAAAATGCCGTGATACATATATTTAAAGCCTTATGACATAGACCAGATAAATATTTGAAAATTATATACATTCAAAACCTTTATTTATTTAAAATTTGATACGCTAAGTTGCTATATATGACCATATGATATTCAGAACCTGAAACTTGCTTATGTTTGGAACTTAATACCTTTGGAAATATGCCATGTATATTTAAAGCTCTACACTTTCAAATCTTAGGTATATACAAATCTGATATGTATATAATATATGAATCCCTATATATTTGAAACCACTTGCGTATTCAAAGTTTTTACTTAAAACTTTTATATATACAAAACAAAGTATATTCGAACATTAATATATGTGGAACCGATATATTTCCAAGAGATTAATACATTCAAAACTGAAAATACATTCCAAATCCTGACATCATATTATGGAGCCTCAAACCCTTGAAATTAAATGTAAAAGGTGTGTGTGTGTGTGTGTGTGTGTGTGTATATATATATATATATATATGAAACTGATATGTTTAAACCATACATGTATGAAGCCATGCATACTTGCAACAGCTCATTTTCAAAATCGTGTATATTTAGAACTTAAATTTTCCGAATCCTGTCATACATTAGAACTTATATATATTCAAAGTCAAATATCCACTCAAAGCTCATATATATATATATATATATATAATAAGAGAAATGAAATGCGACTTCACTGTTAAACCCTCTGTATTACAATCAACGGCTGATAGATAAAGTATCACATCCAACGGCTTCAGCTATTAGGCTTACATTTCTCAGCCCTTTATCATATTTTGTATATTATAAATACAGACTGCACATATATCAATTTGTATGAATATCAATTGTATCTAAAACAATTCAAACATTCAATAAAATTCATTTTTATCAAATTTCCAATTTGGTATCAAAGTTATAAAAAAACTTGCCTAACAGCAAGAAACGCCTTGCTTCTAATCCCATCAGATTCATTTGGAGATTAGGCTGCGTCTTTGAATCATTTGAGAATTCAATAATCTAAATTCTCATCATTTTCTTACTGCTTTAAGCAGTTTTCTCATACCTGTTTCAAGATCGAGTGCAGTTGCTCATTCTCATCTGTTTCAAGACATTAGCCGCATTTTGACACTTGCCTCGCCAAGAATCTCCCTGTCAGGTTCTTTTTCATCATTCAGAGAGTCTGGCTGCATAGTTTGTCATTTTCCTTTCAAGATACCATCTCCGAAACCCTCAGTTCAAGTCAAGATTCAATCTCTGCACTATGGCAGAAGGAAATCAAGATAACTCTAGCAATACTTCAACAAATTCCACCCCAAGCAATATTGCAACAACCCACAACAACACTCAAGATCCGATCAAGTCTATCATCAAGCCTCAAAGCCAGTTGATCAACATTCAATTAGATGACTCAAATTATCGGCTTTGGAAGTTTCAAATTGAGACTGCCATCAAAGGATATAGTCTAGAGGAACATGTTCTTGGGACACTTGCCACACCACCTAAATATCACAAATCAAGAAGGAAGATTGGTCGGTAATCAAGATTACACAATTCATCAAAGGCAAGATAGTTTAATCAGTTCTTGGCTCTTGTCATTAGTCAGTGCATATATATTTCCACAAATGATTGGGGTGCAAAAGTGCACATGAAATTTAGACAACTATTGAACAGGTATTCAATACACAATCTGTAGCCAAAATAATGTATTATAAAAGGCAATTGCAAGGTTGCAGAAAAGAAAACTTATCTATGAGAGACTATTTGACAAAGGTCAAAACTCTGTGTGATCAACTTGCTTCTGTGGTTCACAATATCTCAGACACAGAACAAGTTATGTGCATACTGTGGGGGCTTGATGATGAATATGAATCTGTTGTTGTTGTTATCTCATCAAAAGAAGTTACTCCATCTATCCAGTATGTTCACTCCACTCTTCTTGCCCATGAGGGAAGAATTGAACAAAAGAAACCTGTAATCTCAGAATTCTCTGCTAATTTTGTGAGCAACAACAAAGGTGGAACACAAGAAAGAAACTCCAATACAAGAAATCAAGCAAGTAATCATCAAAGAGGAAATATGCAATTCAAAGGTAGAGGGAGAGGGAGAGGAAGATGGAGTAACAACAATAGTAACAAACTTAGATGTCAAATCTGTGAAAAGTATGGGCACAGTGCTAACAAGTGCTACTTCAGATTTGATACAAACTATACACCATCACAGCAAGCCAACAATAATTCAAGAAACTTCATTCCAAATGTCAATATGATCAATACTCAATAAGAGGGAAAAAGCCATTCTGATAATTAAGAGTGCACAAAAATGGAGGACACCCAGGATGAAAACTGGTATCCAGAGACAGGTGCAAGAAATCTTGTAACTAACAACCTCTACAACTTAAATATTGGCAACAAGGAGTACAAAGGTATGCATTCTTTACATATGGGAAATGGTAAACCCCTTACTATTACTCACACTGGATGTGCTTATATAAATAGAAAGAGACAGTTTTATTTTAATAACTTGTTAAGAGTTCCCCTAATCAAAAAAATTTAATAAGTGTATCACAATTTTGCTAAAGACAACAATGTTTATTTTGAGTTTTATCCAAAATACTGTTTAGTCAAAGATATTCTAACTAGGGAAACTCTTTTGCAGGGTAGAGAAGTTAGGGGACTTTATCAATTCAATGTTGCTAATTCAAGAAATTCTGCAAATAAGGAGTATAATGTTTCTGAAATCAAACAGAGAGAAAACTGTAAGAAATTTGATGTTTGGCATTGTAAATTGGGACATCCAAGTGTAAAGATTGTAAGACAAATTTTAAATGATAATAATATTTCAGTTGACAATATCTCTATACCTTATGTTTGTACTTATTGCCAAATGGGTAAAAGTCACAAGCTTCCTTTTTCAAGTTCTGACATTATATATAGTAAACCTCTTGAATTAGTTGCTGTTGATCTACGAGGTCCATCCCTAATTACTTCTGATTATGGATACAAGTACTATATATCTTTTGTTGATGCTTACTACAGATATGTGTGGATATATTTCCTAAAGACCAAATCTAAAACTCACAATGTAGTTTTACAGTTTATAGTCAATGTAGAAAAACAAACAAACTATCAGCTAAAAGTTATTCAAACCGATGGTGGTTCAGAATTCATGCCATTAAAGGAGTACTTCCAAAAGAGAGGAATAACATAAAGAATGACATGCCTATACACATCAGAACAAAATGGGCTTGTAGAGAGAAAGCACAGACACATTGTTGAGACAGGCCTCACTCTACTAGCTCATGCATCAATGCCACTAAAATTTTGGCCAGATGCATTTGCAACTTCAGTGTAATTGATAAACAGGTTACCCACAAAAGTGCTCAAATTTAAAACTCCATTAGAATTACTTTACAAAATTAAACCTGATTATCAAGCACTAAGAGTGTTTGGGTGCCTGTGCTTTCCTTATTTAAGATGTTATAATACTAACAAGTTGAGTTTCAGATCATCTCCTTGCACCTTTCTGGGTTATGCAACTAATCAGAAAGGGTACAAGTGCTTAGACACTAATGGCAGAATCTACATATCTAGGCATGTGGTTTTCAATGAGCAGGTTTTTACTTTCTGCTTTCAACAAGTCAGAGATCAAAACCACATAGAAAATATACAATCCAAAGTACTCATCACCACCAATACCTACTCAATTGGATGAAATTACATTATAACAAACAGAGACATGATATGCAAATCAGAATGAACAACATACACCAATGTCAATTCAAGGTGACTTCAACCTAGAATCAAATCATGAGCCTAACAAATCATCAGAGAGCTCAACTCACTCACCACAACAAGACAACAACTTTCTATCAGATTCTCATCAAGTATTGGATGATGCACTATCACCCAATACTCAACATGAATCCACATCAAATGACAGAAGTCAAAAACCTGCAAGAGCTGGTCATCACATGATAACAAGGGAAAAAAGTGGCATATTCAAGCCAAAAATATATAATGCAGACTTGGAAACTGAAGAGCTTGGCACATATCAGCAAGCCATTCAAAATGAGAAATGGGTGACTGCTATAAAAGAAGAACATGATGCACTTATGAGAAACAAAACATGGACACTTGTTCCTTTACCACCCAACAAAAATGTTGTAGGATGCAAATGGACATATAGACCAAAGAAAAATGCTGATGGTTCAATCTCTAAATAAAAGGAAAGATTAGTAGCTAAGGGATATTCACAACAACATGGGATTGATTTTAATGAAACTTTTTCACCAGTTGTGAAATCCACATCTATTAGAATTATTCTAACAATTGCCTTGCAAAGAGATTGGATCATCAAGCAACTAGATATAAATAATGCATTCTTAAATGGTATATTGCATGAGGAAGCTTACATGGATCAGCCTAACGGATTCAAACAAAAAGGATGTGAAAACTTTGTTTGTATGCTAAACAAGGAAATATATGGGCTTAAACACGCCCTAAGGGTGTGGTTTGACAAGTTAAAATCAACTTTAGCTAAACTTGGTTACAATCCTATAAAGTCTGATAATTCACTGTTTACCAAGTTTAGCAATGATACTATTATTTATGTTCTGATATATGTCGATGATTTTATTAGTACAGGAAACAATGCCACAGAAATAAACAATCTCACACTAATCTGGACAAGGAATTTTCTGTCAAAGACCTAGGAAACTTACACTATTTTCTTGGCATTGAAGTGAAGAAAGTTTCATCTACTACATTGCATTTAAATCAAAGCAAATACATCACTGACATACTGACCAAATCTAAGATGCTTCAGGAAAATTCTCTATGCACACCAATGATAAGCAACTTGCATTTATCAAAAAACAAAGGTGATCCAATAACTAATGATAAACAGTATAGAAGTATTGTTGGAGCACTACAGTATGTCACAATAACAAGACCGAAGATCACATACCGTGTAAACAAAGTTAGCCAGTTCATGCACAAACCATTTGATGAGCATTGGAAAGCAGTTAAGAGAATTCTCAAATATCTCAAAGGAACTATAAATCAGGGACTAATTTTACAATCATGCAAAACACTTAATATCAATGGTTATGCAGATGCAGATTGGGCTACTGACTATGATGATAGAAAATCAACCAGTGGATAATATATATTTTTAGGCAAAAATCATATTTCTTGGTGCTCAAAATAACAGTCCATAGTATCAAGATCAAGCACTGAAGCTGAGTATAGGAGTGTTGCTAGGGCTACAATAGAGATAATGTGGATTGAATCTCTGCTAAGTGAATTAAAAGTCAAGACTAGCAGTAAAGCAACAATCTGGTGTGATAATCTAAGTGCAACATTACTTGCAACAAATCCATTTTTGCATTCGAGAATAGAACATATGGAACTGGATTTATATTTCATAAGATAATAAGTTATGATAGGAAAGCTGATGATAAACCATATACCTGCAGCTTACCAGAAGGCAGACATCTTAAAAAAACATCTGTGCAAGCAAAGATTCCTCAGATTGAAGCAGGAGCTTCATGTTGAAGACGCAAAGCTCTATCTCAAAGCTACGGATCTGACATCAAGCAGAGATGCAAAGCCCTCTATGAAAAATTTGCAAAACAAGGACCTTTCAGAGGCACAACTCTAAAACAATTAACATGCCAGAAACTTAAAGCTCAGATCTAAGGATTCAGATCCAATATCATTCAGAGATGAAAAATCTTCTGCAAAATTAGTGCAAAGCAAGGATTTTGCAGAAGCACATCACTGGAAAAGTAATCATCTCAAATTCTATCATAACAACACTCAACTTCCAAATTATAACTCAATATCTCTGTAGAGAGCTCTCAAATCTCACAAAGTCTCAAAAAGCTCTAAAATTTGCAAGATCGAGCGCTTATTTTTTGAAAATCATCTTTGGCCTTGATTTGGGAACAAAATCGTAAACCCTAACTTCGTTAGGTTTGAAGGGGGGAAATAAGAGAAATGAAATGCGGCTGCACTATTAAACCCTATATATTACAATCAGCGGCTGATAAATAAAGTATCTCATCCAAAGACTTCAGCTATTAGGCTTACATTTCTCAGCCCATTATCATATTTTGTATATTATAAATACAGACTGTACATGTATTAATTTGTATGAATATCAATTGTATTTGAAACAATTCAAACATTCAATAAAATTCATTTTTATCAAATTTCCAATACACACACATATTCAAAACCAATATATTTTTAAGACCTAACGCCTTTTGAAATCACAAATATCCTAAAATTGATATATACATTCAAAACTCATACGTTTTCAAAACTTTGATGTATACTGAAAAATTGTATACTTGAGATCTATATCTTTTTATAGCTTATGCATAAGAAACATTTGAAACCAATATTGAAACCTTTTCACATGAGATTGACATATACCAAACTTCTATATTTATGAAACTATTTATCTTTTACTTCTGTCATATATACGAAGCTTTAGATCGTTGAAATTTTGATGGTATATAAACCTAAAGCTGTATATTCAAAATCTTCATATATGAGAAACTTGGCATATATATTTTCAAAACTTTTATATTTCCAGAAGCTTATACATATTTAAAACCAAGGGCATGATGCCCTATATATTCAAGGCTTATTTGTTTCAAAACCTGTGTGCTTGAAAACTTTTATATATATATATATATATGAAATTGTCTATAAATTTCTAAAAGTTTGGTATATTTAAAGCTTTGATGTATATCAAAATTATACATTTTCAAAGAACTAACATACATAAAACTCTATAACTTGAAGTTAAATGTATTCAAAACTTAAATGTTCATTTAGAACCTCTGACATTCATTCAAAACTATAAGGTAGTGTTTGGTTTGTTATTTTTAATTTTGGGTTTTCGTCCATACAAAAATGCACACGACCCATTTATATTGCCGAAAACTACCAATTTAGAAAATGAAGTTAACATATAAAATAGAAAACAAACTTTATTTATTTTCTGCGTTTGGGAAATAACACAAGCACGTGAAATAATCCATTTTTCCATCCTCCCTCTATCTCCTTCATCCTCCCATTCATGTTTCTTTCATCCCCTTTGACGTCCCTCCATTCTTCTCATATTTGATATACATACTGAAAACCGAAAACAAAAAATTCATTTTTAGACCAACCACTACCTATGTTTTTGAAACCATTATGCACTTAGTACTATGCATGTTTTTAAAACCATATATATATATATATATATATAGTTTTAGATAGGAAACCTTTTTATATATCCCACACCTAATAATATTTGAATTGTGATTCCTTGGGAGTAAAATATGTGTTTGAAACTCTATTCTTTCAAAACCATGTAACACATCATACATTAGAAACCATGCTTTTGGAACCTTAAACTTCTCGAAATTAAATGCTTTTCAAAATCATGTTTTAAAAAGCCTGATATATATTTAGAAAAAAATGCATTTTTGCGAAACCACATATACTTGAAACACGCTCGAGCTCAAGATCTGATGTATGTGATACCATTAAATGGACAATATTGTGACATTAATGATGCCATACGATATCACTGATTAATACGACATCAGTCATCACCTGAAGCCTGAGATCTGCTATGAACTTGAAATGTTAAGCGAGCTATTGAATAAAAAGGGATGGAAATAAGATGTAGAGTGAGCTGATGTCGCATATGCGAGAAATAAAAAGGGAAGTTGAGAAGTGAAATGAATGATGCTGGTTATATGCGAGATAAAGAAGGAAGTCGAGTTGAAGATAAATGATGCTGGTTATATGCGAGATAAAGAAGGAAGTTGAGATGCAGAATAAATGATGGCGAGATGTGGAACGAATGAAGAGAGGTTGAATGGAGCGAGATGAGAAATGCAGAATGAAGAAGCAGCGAGATTGAATGGAGCAAGATGCAAGATGCGGAATGAGAAGCTGCGAGATTGAATGGAATGGGATGCAAGATGAAAAAAATTAAATAATGGTAGATAATATGATTTTGCATATTAGTAAGGTAAAAGCATAAAGTAAAAGTGAAAGTGAGATTGTCAGATTTACAAGGTAGGAAAGTTGCCGAATAAAGTAAATGTAATGGCGCATGTTCATAAGCGAAATGGATGGTTAATGTAACGACCCGGAATTTTTGTCATCTTGAGTTTTGAATATTAATTTTTAATATTCAATAATACGGAATTTTAATCAAAAATTCCCATTAAATGATATTTAGTAAAAATAAATAGTTTTAAAGCCAAGGTAATATTTTGAATTTCCATATTTTATTTATAAAATGAAAAATTGATTTGAATTTCTTATATATGTATGCATAACAACAAAAAATATATATATAATATGGAAATCAAATTCATACAAAATAAAAATGAATAAGAGGAATATATTATAAATGGAAATGATTTTGGCTTATGAACAATATAATGTATTATAATTGGAAAGAGTTTAAAATTAGATTTTCTTATATATATATACATATTAGTTAAGAGAAATGTAAAATATGTATAAACTAAATAAAAATAGTATGTTGAAAACAATATATGAAATGGCAAGTGGAATATATATATATATTGAACTAAATAAATATAGTTTATTAAAAAGTAATATATATTTATATATATTGAAAAATGAAAGACGAGATATATACGAAAATAGATGATGATAGAAATGAGAAAATTTGTTAAATCATTTTTAAATAAGAAATCTTTTACAACATAATGTTTTGACAAAAATATGTTATTTAGAATGAAATGGCAAAAAATTTCATTTGCTTTGGATTATGTTTTTTTTAAATATAAAAAAATATAAATATGAAGACTTAAATTGTTCATTTAAATACCACTTTATCACTTGTTTCAAAATACCTGTATATGTGAAAGCATATTTAAAATTCAAGTAAAGATAAATAACCAAAAGTTACCAATGTAAAACATTTCCTGGTAAAAATATAAGCATATAACAAATTGCTTGACCAAGAGAAAAGGTGAACCAAGTAGAAAAGTAAAACAAAAAGGAGTAAACAAGTAAAAATGAAAATATGTATAAACATATACATATATGGTCATAGTCCGATCAAATAAAGAAAAAAAATATATATAAAACCAAAAAGCATTGTTTGGTTCAATATAAGAAAGACTAAAAACATTGTCTATACTTCATCTCAACTTCATGTCAAAGCCACCTACATCTCATTTCAAACCCATCACAACATTGTACACAACCTTGGATAGATCTGCAAATTTCTTGAGCCCAAAACCTTATACCCTATACAACATTACGTTTTATATAAGCATGTATATATATAGGTATGTGTGTGTATGCCTGAGTCCTTAAAACACTATATAAAAATAAGCAACCTGTAAACAAAACTCTGTAAAAGGAAGGAAAGAAGAAGGCACTCTATTCAAATTCAAAAGCAAGCAAGGTTATCAAAGTTTTCAGATCTAAAACTAGGATTCAACTAAAAGATTCAAAGGATTTCAAGAATGTCAAGGTGTGAGTTTAGCTTATGGGATGCCTGTACATGTTCAAGCATTACTCTATATTCAAAAGAGCTATTTTCTTTTATATGCAGTCTTCTTTAAAAATCATTATCTCCAAAACTAGTTTGAATTTGCTAACATCGTAAACTAGTAAACTTTTATTTTTAAAGCGTAGATTACATTAAAAATGGTTTGAAGCTTACTCTTCACATATACTGTGTGAAATGTTGAATTTACAGTAAGAAATCAATGTTTGCCAAATTTTCAATATCCATAAATCCTCGATTCATGTATATAATCATGATCATCATATGAAAAAAGGATTTTAAGGAATCGTAATTTTTAGTGGCTTGTTTCACAAGAGAAGGAGAGATGACCGGAATTCGTTCAAAAAGTTATTTTCGGCAACGTAGATGATGAGAGGTGGTGCGGTTTGGCCGAGGAGGGGCATTGCGACGTGGGTAAGATGTTCACTATGGCCAAATTTTTATTTTGGCCTTGATTTGGGTTAAAGTGGTGATTTTAGGGTTTAAGGAGGTGGTTTTGGAGATTTTCGAATTTCGTTGAATTGTGGCGATAATGGGCGATCGGACTTCGTTCGAGTTGCACTGGAAGCTGCGGTGGCGAGTGGTGGTTCGTGTGGTCGAATGGATCGTGCTCTAGTGGTGCGTGGTGGTCGTGGGGACTCCTGTTGCTGTCTTATTTTGGAGATGTTGTTTTGGTTCGTAAGTGGATATTAGGAAGGAGGAGGTCGTTAGTGCTAGCGATGGCGCTGTGAGATGGGGTGGAGTGGGGGAGTTTGTCGGTGGCCATAGTTGGTCGATCGGTGGGGTCAATTTGCTGTGCACGTGAACATGCATGCGTGCACGCTATGCCATGGCGATGGGAATTTGGGAAAGGAGCTTGGGTTTTGGTCCAGGCAATGGATGATGATGTGGTCGAGTCGAGTGTGTTGCGTGATGGGGTTGGGTTCGGGGTGGTTTGGTGTGAGAATTCGATCTGGAACAAAGTTCTGGCTAGAAAAAAAAGAAAAAAAAAGAAAATGGGAGAAGAAGAAAGGGAAAGGAAAGGAAGGGGAGTGGGTTTCTTTTGTTGATAAGTGGATCTGGGTTTCGGCCCATAAGCAGGAGGTAGGGAAAAAAAAGATAGATAAATTGGGAATTTTTTTTGTACTGGAACATGAGCAAATGAAGAAATGGGGAAATGGGGGAAAGAAGGGGACGCGGGTTTGGAGCATTGGCAATGGGCTTCGGCCCTAACAAGATGATAAAGAAAAGTTTTTTTATTTAAATTGTTTAAATTATATACATTTATAATTAGAAAACTTTGAAATGCTACAACTAGCTCTTACGTAACCCAACTAGTGTCATTCTTCTTACGATGAGTTCATATCGTCGAGTACTTCATTTTCATGAAGCCCTTTGTCTGATTTGACTTAGTGATAATTTATGGTATTGTAAAACAGTCGAGTTTTAAATATAAAAATGTTAAATTTTATATATTTTGTAAATTTTAAAATGTCATAACTAATGCATACGAATTCCGATCGAAGCAAAATTCATTGCGATGGGTTCGTATCGACGAACACTACATCGTTATATGAATTGTTGTCGAGTTTGAATAAGTGAAAAATTATTGTATTTTTAAACAGATAGAAATTTAATCACCCGATTTTAAACAAATATCGTCGTTTAAATCTATATAACCTGTCAATTGAAGTTGTTTGTCCAGATAAAAATAACGATGAGTTTATTTAAGTCAATTATGATGTTTTTGACATCCGTTTATTGGAATAAAAAACCGTTCCGCTAATTGTATTAAAATGGACCCCTGTTGGCAGAATAAATCACTGTTCTGCCATTATCACTGAACATATCTGATTTGGACATTTACTAGCAGAAATAAAACCCTGTTCTGCTATTATATTTGTACGGACATCTATTTATTATCCTGATAATTATATTGGACAATATGATGTTAAATTGATCGTTAAAAATAGATTGTTGTGAATATCTGTATCTGTTATTCTGGACTGTTATGGAACGAATGGGAATTTGATTAAGTACCATTGGATTTAATAAGTCTTTTCCGATTTGGAGGTCGACTTTTGAACCAGAATTGTTTAAGGATGATTATTATTTATTAATGATATTTTAAAATTAATAAATAAATATTTTGATAATGATTTAATGTTAATTATTTTATTATTCTTAAAAATTATTTAAAAAGAATTTAATTATTATTTCAAATCTATTTAATTGTTCTAATTGTTTAAAAGTATATAAATTATTAATAAAAGTTATTTATAATGATTTGTTTAAAGTTAATTATTACTTAAGGATTAATTAATATTAGGATACTATTATTATCCCAAAGATAATTTGTTTAAATATTAATTATGTTTTAAAAATAATACATATTATAGTAAATTGTTATAAAAGAGTATTTTTCCTAAATTAGACATGGAAAATTTATATAGAAACTTTATAAGTATTATTTTGAGATAATTATTAAATAAAGTTTTCAGGAAGTAATGGTATACTTTCATGGCGTAATCGAGAGGCAAAGACTATCTACAGTTAAGTTTGGATTTCTCTGGGAGAGAGACGTAATCTTTGAGATGCGAATCCATGGTTAATACCGCAGAGTACTTTCCATATTTATTTAAAAAGGTTTTTAATTATTATTAAAGGAAATGGTTTGTGAATATACTTATTTTGGTGAAGTAAGTATCCACCTTTTGATAAAGAGACTTAATTTAAATAAAATTTTAAATTAAACAAGGCTTAGTACTTTCAGTGGGAAATGGAAAATTTGATTGAATAATTGTTTATTTGATAGTTAAATAACCGACTATCAAATCTGGACCCAAAACGTAACTTTGGAAATATCCAGGAGAAACATGGGAATTATGTGGTACAGTTACCGTTCGAGGTGCTAAACTGTATGTATAAACTCGTTTCGTTATTCTAGGACGATTATAAGGGAATCCATCCACTAACGGTTAGGAGATGATCTCTGATCTTATTTTCGTCTGTTTATTTCCTAAAGAACCGGGGTTGAGTTTACCGGAAATATCGAACGTTGTTTCGAAGAGACCGGGATCGGATAAGTTATCTGAACACCACTTCGATCCAACGAATACGTTTTTGAAATAAAGGCAAGAGCATGGAATTGAAGATGGAGCATTAAAGTACAAGGGCTAATCGATACTAATCCCGAGGATGATTCCAAAATGGATGTAGTAGGAATAGTGCCTTCGGTTCCGTTCAGGCCCAGAACGGACTTGTATGGATGAATGCTATCAGTACATTGTCATTCGGGGACAATGAGCATTCCAAGTGTAAATTCCTTAAAAAGGTAATCGTAGCCTCAAGCCTCATCAACCGGGAATGACTGAAAATCAGGGGAGATGCAGTAGGGCTAAGTGGGTCGCTCCCAATTAGGGTATGTTTATCACCTTTCTGGATACCCTTGGATATTATTACTACGGTGCATGGAAGGAACTCGAAAAGGGTGGAAACACCCAGGGTGATAGCGTATTCAGTCTGTCCAAGCTAGGGGTAGTCCGTTCTTGTTTTGCAGGGGATCCCGGTGTGGTCCTCGGTACATTTTTCTAGATGTGTACTGTGATAGGTGGTACCCCAGTGCCTAATCATTTGTATGGAATCCATTCCCCAATACGTGCCTTTACGGTTTTGGTTGTAGAGCCTAGTATGCTGGAATTTAATTAATGTAACAATTTCAGCTATTTGAATAAGTATTTGTACTTAGACACTATTATAATATCATTAGATTTTCTATAAAAAGTGTTTTGGTTACCGTAAGGGAAAAACCCATCGTGTTTATGTGTGGCGTGGTCTTATGGGATACCTTTGATTTCAAAAGGATTTGAAAGTTAAAATGAATAAAATTCCTTGTGATTTAAATTCTCATGCTGGTTTTACCAGACTGACCCGGGTGTGGTTTTTCCTATATGCTCGGGTCAGACCGAGCATATTTTCTTGGTTTAGCTGGAAGATTGGAACTTCAGGAGAGGAGATAGGGGCCAGAGACGTATTCACGTAGATTATTTATATTTCCGTTGCATTTTAGTTGTGTTTATCAGCAATTGTAAGGACAAGATGTTATAACTGTCCGTGCCGTATAAGTTGGTGTACTCTGATTGTTATCTGTTATGTAAATATTACAGTTTTGTTTTTGGTAAAGATTTGTTCTATATTATAGATTATTCGTTTCCGCTATGAGATTCTGTGTTGTTCTATTTTATTTCTATCTTCTTTCTACTTTCTTTTTCTTACTATTCACCTTTCTGTTCAATTTGGACTGGTCAAGTGTGGTAAAGTGTCAGTTCGAACTGTACGGAAAAGTGGGTCATGACATCGTGGTATCAGAGTTTAGGTTGAGCGAATACCTAGGCTTTGGTGGGGTTACTCATTAGAGATAGGGTCAGTAGTACCCTAGAATGAGTTTGGTGTATATATATATGACAGCTCGTATTTGTTAGTGATATAAAATGTTTTATATTGTGTTAATTGATCTGTTGAGTGGCATATGGATTATGGTCAATACGAGTAGCTAACGTTATTGATAGGGATCTCTAAACACTTGAACGAGGCCAACAGGCACAATATGGTTTTAAGTGGGTAAATGAAATAATTTTACCCAGTATATATTTTATATATTAAAAAAATGATTTTCAAATTATATAGTATTTTGATGTGTGTTTGATAAGTGATGATAATATTTTTATCATCTAGGATTTGATTGGTCATAACCATCTAGTTTTGAGTATTCTCTATTGCCTGACCTTCTGGCTTGAGTATTTCCTTAGAGATCTGGGTCTTGTAGATAGGAACCTTAGGATAATTTGAAATTTTGGGTAAATCTTGTTTACTAAAGAAATTTGGAATGTTTTTAGATAAATGTTTTCGGTAGATTTTTCATAGATAAAAACTAATTTTATAATAATTGATTTATAAAAAAAGATATTTGAAAATATAAAACTAGTGATTTCGGGAAAATTGTTTTAAACAAATTTTCGGAGGAAAATGATTATGGTATTATTTAAAGTAAATTTTTAAATGGTGGTAATTTAAAAAGAGGATTTATTACTTAGCATATGTGAAGCTCCTGTAAACCTAAGAATGAGATTCCCATTTAGGTTGTGTTAATTTATTATTGAGGATATGTAGTGTCATCTAAGGAGAGCAGATGAAGATTAGGCAGTATTTCAGCAAAGAAGTGGCTAGAGAGATTATGGAATCTATTGTGAAGCCATCGCTATAAAAGAGGAGCCCGAATCGGAAAACGACGATGTTATCATTTGGGAAATGGGTGAGACTGATAATGAGCCACGTGCAGATGGGGATAACCTTCAGAGGGAACCTGGCCCGGTGTTTGCATTGATTCCGGACAATGATGTTGAATCTATGGAGTTGGAAGGACCGGAAGTGGAGGACTCTGATGGAGAGAGTCCACTACGAGTGTTAGTTTGGGTTTGGGTTAGTTCTCCTAGGATGTGTACCCTAGTAGGCCATATTAGTATAGATTAGTGGATGTCATGGATGTGTGTTTCGATTGTAAATTAATGAAGTATCTTAGTAGATG
Organism: Allium fistulosum; assembly: GCA_030737815.1. NCBI lineage: Eukaryota > Viridiplantae > Streptophyta > Magnoliopsida > Asparagales > Amaryllidaceae > Allium > Allium fistulosum. The sequence continues at coordinate 259,362,401 of CM060908.1, read as the reverse complement.
CTTGGAAATGGGTATATATGTATAAATGGCTAGTGGTTATAGATATATCCTGGATATGTATATGTATATGGTGACTGTAGCGTTAAAGTATCTCAGTTGATACTCATGTATAACTAATATTTTGGGATATATGTATATGTCGAACTTGTGTGATATGGTTGTTTATTAATTCATTAATAAATTAAAATTCGGTTAGTTATGTTTACTAGCCTGGTTACGGCAATTTCGGGAACGAAATTCTTTTAAGAGGGAGGAATGTAACGATCCGGAATTTTTGTCGTCTTGAGTTTTGAATATTAATTTTTAATATTCAATAATACGATATTTTAATCAAAATAAATTCCCGTTAAATGATATTTGGTAAAAATAAATAGTTTTAAAATCAAGATAATATTTTGAATTTCCAGATTTTATTTATAAAATAGAAAATTGATTTGAATTTCTTATATATGTATGTATAACAACAGAAATTATATATATAATATGGAAATCAAATTCATAGCAAATAAAAATGAATAAGAGGAATATATTATAAATGGAAATGATTTTGGCTGATGAACAATATAGTGTATTATATTTGGAAAGAGTTTAAAATTAGATTTTCTTATATATATACATATTAGTTAAGAGAAATGTAAAATATGTATAAACTAAATAAAAATAGTATGTTGAAAACAATATATGAAATGGTAAGTGGAATATGTATATATATGAACTAGATAAACATAGTTTATTAAAAAGTAATATATATTTATATATATTGAAAAATGAAAGACGAGATATATATGAAAATAGATGATGATAGAAATGATAAAACTTATTAAATCATTTTTAAATAAGAAATCTTTTACAAAATAATGTTTTGACAAAAAAATGTTATTTAGAATGAAATGGCAAAAAATTTCATTTGCTTTGAATTATGTTTTTTTAAATATAAAAAAATATATATAAATATGAAGACTTAAATTTATCATTTAAAAACCACGTTATCTCTTGTTTCAGAATACCTATATATGTGAAAGCATATTTAAAAATCAAGTAAAGGTAAATAACCAAAAGTTACCAATGTAAAACATTTCCTGGTGAAAATATAGCATACAACAAATTGCTTGACCAAGAGAAAAGGTGAACCAAGTAGAAAACTAAAACTAAAAGGAGTAAACAAGTAAAAATGAAAAAAATATAAACATATACATATATGGTCATGGTCTGATCAAATAAAGAAAAAAAAAATATACATAAAACCAAAAAGCATTGTTTGGTTCAACATAGGAAAGACTAAAAACATTGCCTATACTTCATGTCAAAACCACCAACATCTCATTTCAAACCCATCACAACATTGTACACAACCATGTACAGATCTGCAAATTTCTTAAGCCCAAAACCTTGTACCCTATACACCATTACGTTTTATATAAGCATGTATATATATAGGTATGTGTGTGTGTATGCCTCAGTTCTTAAAACACTGTAAAAAAATAAGCAACCTGTAAACAAAACTCTATAAAAGGAAGGAAAGAAGAAGGCACTCTGTTCAAATTCAAAAGCAAGCAAGGTTATCAAAGTTTTCAGATCTAAAACTAGGATTCAACTAGAAGATTCAAAGGATTTCAACAATGTCAAGGGGAGAGTTTAGCTTTTGGGATGCCTGTACATGTTCAAGCATCACTCTGTATTCAACAGAGGTTTTTTCTTTTATATGCAGTCTTCTTTAAAAATCATTGTCTCTAAAACTAGTTCGAATTTGCTAACATCGTAAACTAGTAAACTTTTACTTTTAAAGTGTAGATTAAATTAAAAATGGTTTGAAGCTTACTCATCACATATACTGTGTGAAATGTTGAATTTACAGTAAGAAATCAATATTTGCCAAATTTTTAATATCCATAAATCCTCGATTCATGTATATAATCATGATCATCATATGAAAATAAGAATTTTAGCAAAGGAATCGTAATTTTTAGTGTCTTGGTTTGCGAGAGAAGGAGAGATGACCGGAATTCGTTCAAAAATTTATTTCCGGCAATGTAGATGACGAAAGGTGGTGCGGTTTGGCCGAGGAGGGGCGTTGCAACATGGGTAAGATGTTCACCATGGCCAAATTTTTACTTTGGCCTTGATTTGGGTTGAAGTGGTGATTTTAGGGTTTAAGGAGGTGGTTTTTGAGAGTTTCGAATTTCATCGAACTGCGGCGATTAGGGGCGATCGGACTTGGTTCGAGTTGCACTGGAAGCTGCGGCGGCGAGTGGTGGTTCGTGTGGTCGAATGGCGCGTGCTCTAGTGGTGCGTGGTGGTCGTGGGGACTCCGGTTGCTGTCTCGTTTTGGAGCTGCTGTTTTGGTTCGTAAGTGAAGATTGGGAAGGAGGAGGCCATTAGTGCTAGCGGTGGCGCTGTGAGATGGGTTAGAGTGTAGGAGTTTGTGGGTGGCCATAGTTGGTCGATCGGTGGGGTTGATTGGCTGTGCACATGAACGTGCATGTGTTCACGCTAGGCCATGGCGATGGGAATTTGGGAAAGGAGCTCGGGTTCGGGTCCAGGTGATGGTGGATGATGATGTGGTCAAGTCGAGTGTGTTGCGTGATGAGGTTGGGTTCAAGGTGGTTTGGTGTGAGAATTCGATCTGGAACAAAGTTTTGGCGAGAAAAAAAAGAAAATGGGAGAAGAAGAAAGGGAAAGGAAAGGGAGCGGGTTTCTTTTGTTGATAACTGGATCTGGGTTTCGGCCCATAAGCAGGAGGTAGGGGAAAAAAGAAAAAAAGGGAAAAAAAGATAGATAAAAATAAATTTCTTTTTTGTACTGGAACATGAACAAAAGAAGAAAAAGGGAAATGGGGGAAAGAAGGGGAAGCGGGTTTGGAGCATTGGCAATGGGCTTCGGCCCAAACAAAATGATAAAGAAAAGTTTTTTTATATTTAAATTGTTTAAATTATATATATTTATAACCAGAAAACTTTGAAATGCTACAACTAGCTCATACGAAACCCAACTAGTGTGATTCTTCTTGCAACGAGTTCGTATTGTCGAGTACTTCATTTTCATTAAGCCCGTTGTCTTATTTGACTTAGTGATAATTTATGGTATTGTAAAATAGTCGAGTTTTAAATATAAAAATGTTAATATATATATATATATATATTATAAATTTTAAAATGTCATAACTAATGCATACGAATTCCGATCGAAGCGAAATTTGTTGCGATGGGTTCGTATCGACGAACACTACATCGTAATATGAATTGTTGTCGAGTTTGAATAAGTGAAAAATTATGGTATTTTTAAACAGATAGAAATTTAATCACCTAATTTTAAACAAATATTGTCGTTTAAATCTATATGACCTATCAATTGAAGTTGTTTGTCCAGATAAAAATAACGATGAGTTTATTTAAGTCAATTATGATGTTTTTGACATCCGTTTATTGGAATAAAACACCGTTCCGCTAATTGTATTAAATTGGACCCCTGTTGGCAGAATAAATCACCGTTCTGCCATTATCACTGAACATATCTGATTTGGACATTTACTAGCAGAAATAAAACCCTGTTCTTCTATTATATTTGTACGGACATCTATTTATTACCCTGATAATTATATTGGACAATATGATGTTGCATTGATCGTTAAAAATAGATTGTTGTGAATATCTGTATCTGTTATTCTGGACTGTTATGGAACGAATGGTAATTTGATTAAGTACCATTGGATTCAATAAGTCTTTTCCGATTTGGAGGTCGACTTTTGAACCAGAATTGTTTAAGGATGATTATTATTTATTAATGATATTTTAAAATCAATAAATAAATATTTTGATAATGATTTAATGTTAATTATTTTATTATTCTTAAAAATTATTTAAAAAGTATCTATTTATTATTTCAAAGCTATTTAATTGTTCTAATTGTTTAAAAGTATATAAATTATTAATAAAAGTTATTTATAATGATTTGTTTAAAGTTAATTATTACTTAAGGATTAATTAATATTAGGATACTATTATTATCCCAAAGATAATTTGTTTAAATATTAATTATGTTTTAAAAATAATACATATTATAGTAAACTGTTATAAAAGAGTATTTTTCCTAAATTAGACATGGAAAATTTATATAGAAACTTTATAAGTATTATTTTGAATTAATTATTAAATAAAGTTTTCAGGAAGTAATGGTATACTTTCATGGCGTAATCGGGAGGTAGAGACTGTCTACATTTAAGTTTGGATTTCTCTAGGGGAGAGACATAATCTTTGAGCTGCGAATCCATGGTTGATACCGCAGAGTACTTTCCATATATATTTAAAAAGGTTTTTAATTATTATTAAAGGAAATGGTTTGTGAATATACTTATTTTGGTGAAGTAAGTATATACCTTTTGATAAAGAGACTTAATTTAAATAAAATTTTAAATTAAACAAGGCTTAGTATTTTCAGTGGGAAATGGAATCTTTGATTGAATGATTGTTTATTTGATAGTTAAATAACCGACTATCAAATCTGGACCCAAAACGTAACTTTGGAAATATCTAGGAGAAACAGGGGAATTATGTGGTACAGTTACCATTCGAGGTGCTATACTGTATGTATAAACTCGTTTCGTTCTTCTAGGACGATTATAAGGGAATCCATCCACTAACGGTTAGGAGATGATCTTCGATCTTATTTTCATCTATTTATTTCCTAAAGAACCGGGGTTGAGTTTACCGAAAATATCGAACGTTGTTTCGAAGAGACCGGGATCGGATAAGTTATCCGAAGACCCCTACGATCCAACGAATACGTTTTCGAAATAAAGACAAGAGCATGGAATTGAAGATGGAGCATTGAAGTGCAAGTGCTAATCGATACTAATCCCGAGATGATTCCAAAATGGATGTAGTAGGAATAATGCCTTCGGTTCCGTTTAGGCGTAGAACGGACTTGTATGGATGAATGCTATCAGTATATTTTCATTTGGGGACAATGAGCATTCCAAGTGTAAATTCCTTAAAAAGGTAATCGTAGCCTCAAGCCTCATCAACCAGGAATGACTGAAAATCAGGGGAGATGCAGTAGGGCTAAGTAGGTCGCTCCCAATTAGGGTATGTTTATCACCTTTCTGGATACCCTCGGATATTATTACTACGGTGCATGGAAGGAACTCAGAAAGGGTGGGAACACCTAGGGTGATAGCATATTCGGTCTGTCCAAGCTAGGGGTAGTCCGGTCTTGTTTTGTAGGGGATCCCGGCATGGTCCTCGGTACATTTTTCTAGATGTGTACTGTGATAGGTGGTACCTTAATGCCTAGTCATTTGTATGGAATCCATTCCCCAATATGTGCCTTTACGGTTTTGGTTGTAGAGCCTAGTATGCTGGAATTTAATCAATGTAACAATTTCAGCTATTTGAATAAGTATTTGTACTTAGACACTATTATAATATCACTAGATTTTCTATAAAAAGTGTTTTGGTTACCGTAAGGGAAAAACCCATCGTGTAGTGTGGCGTGGTCTTACGGGATACCTTTGATTTCAAAAGGATTTGAAAGTTAAAATGAATAAAATTCCTTGTGATTTAAATTCTCATGCTGGTTTTACCAGACTGACCCGGGTGTGGTTTTTCCTATATGCTCGGGTCAGACCGAGCATATTTTCTAGGTTTAGCTGGAAGATTGGAACTTCAGGAGAGGAGCTGGGGGTCAGAGACGTATTCACGTAGATGATTTATATTTCTGTTGCATTTTAGTTGTGTTTATCAGCAATTGTAAGGATAAGATGTTATAACTTTCCATGCTGTATAGGTTGGTGTACTCTGATTGTTATCTGTTATGTAAATATTACAGTTTTGTTTTAGGTAATGATTTGTTCTATATTATAGATTATTCGTTTCCGCTATGAGATTCTGTGTTGTTCTATTTTCTTTCTATCTTCTTTCTACTTTCATTTTCTTACTATCCGCCTTTCTGTCCAACTTGCACTGGACAAGTGTGGTAAAGTGTCAGTTCAAACTTTACGGAAAAGTGGGTTGTGACAGTTAATGAGCTGAATTGATATCGAAAATTAACGGAATGGATATCAAATATTGGAATAACAAGTGGCTTGATACTGAATGTTAATAAGCGATATGGATATAAGTTGGATATCGGCTGATGAGGCGCTATTCATAGCTTGTTTATTTCCTACAAACATTAAAAATCATTAGTGACAAGTTTTAAAATCAATAAAAGTTGGATTTTCAAATTTTTTGAAGTATATTAAATTCAAACTTTAGGGTATTTGGTCATTTTCGAACACCTAGATGGGGCCTCCTTCTACCGTTAAAATATTAAACTGAATTTGGTTTAACATTTTAGACGTGTGAACAAGGTGACATGTTCGAAGAAATTCCATTAATACCCCTTGGTTTTATCATTATTCACATAATAGTTCAAAATATGATTCATAAGCTCAACAGTAAAAATAGGCAAGTCCAAAAAGAAAATAGGCAAGTCCAAAAGTCAATAGGCAATATGCTCAAATCATGTCCTTTATTTAATCATGAACATGTTACAAATGTGCAAGTATGTAACTATCTAATTGCATGGGCCCTTGCTTACAAAATGTCATCTTCTCCTTCATTATTCTTTATGCCATTAGTTTGTCCTCGAGCTCTCAAATAAAGAGAACTTGAAGGAGATCCTAATTGGAAAAAGTGATAAGAGTGAGAAAGAAGTTAAAAGCCCCTTTCTATGAAGGGGTGCATCTCTATTTATAGTGATTGGAAAGAGGTTGACTTGTTTTAATTGACGATGTAGGACTTATAGTGCAATTTGTTGCTATCTTGATGGTGTCCTCAGTATGGAGCATATGATGGAATGTGAAGGCCTTGGAAGCTTTATAAAGGAAATACTCTAAATCCTCTTGAATTTGCTCTTGTGAATGATGTTATCCTCTTTCTTTGCATGAACTTCGACATTCTCATCGTAACTCTTTGTTATTCTTTTGTCTTGATTTCATTCGACAATCTCTTATGACAATCTTCGACATTAACTTTCTTAATGGTTTACAACATGCTTTTAGTCAACATTTTTTGTTGATTTGATGACATGCGACATTAATAAAGCATGACGCAACATGAAGTGAGCGCGGTATTACTTGAAAGGCGACATTGGAGAGTAGTGACATGAGATAGAGGTGGCATAGGCGACATTGGAGAAGAGGCAACATTACTTGAAATGCGGCATTAAAGAAATGCGATATTGATGATACATTGGTAGGGCGCCATTAAAGATAGGCGGTGTTGATATGATGCATAATTGGTTACATGCGACATTGATAACTTGTGGCTTCAATGAGGTGCGGCATGGAATCTATGCGGCATTGATGTTATATGGCATGGAAGTGCGCAACATCACCTGAGGCTTGGTATTGAAAAGAAGAAGTATCACCTAAGATGCAACTTTGAAGGAAAGCGGCAAGGAGGAGAGGCGGTATGCGATGTTGACTTTATATGATATCGACCCTTATTTTGATGAAGCATTCAGTATCATTAGTTGGTGGCTTACGATATACAGCTCGCTGATATAATCATCTCCTTGTTAATATGCGGTATTGACGATAGACAACTTTGAGGATGTACGATATCACTGGGGTGCGATATAAATTTCTTTGTTCGTGTCCTTTAGAAAATACGTGGATAATAAATAATTAGAAAAAATATTTTTGAAAAATCTAAATGCAACTTGCTTGATTAGTATATATAATACAAGTTAGTCAGTGCTAAGTGAAAATAGCATTATGTAGTGATATTAGCTTTATCAAGTGAACCTAGTCGACATAAAAGTACAAAGTGACATTACCTTCGTAAAATGGTATTTTTAGAAATATAAAGTGAGTATAGATTTAGTCATATCTTATAGTTTTCATCGTTTACGAGCTATTAGTCTCATTTGATTTTATTCTATAAAAAGTAAATATAAAGTTATAGATTTTACTTTTTCGATAAATTACCTCCAAAGTGAACAATAAAGTACAATATAATAACATACAAAGAAAGATCTAATGACTCAGAGAACCCTAAATGTCTATAATTCCAAAAATAATATTATCACTAATGCACAATCAAATACGGGATAAAGCATTCATACATTGGTATTTCCAACTTCGTGTTTTCTCCCTTTGATATATCTCACTTAAACCTCCCGAAATGCGGGTTGTCATAGAGATCGTGCATTCAATATGATTAATTACAATAATGTTATTGTTGTGTTGAATGTAACACTGGACATAAGGCTATAAGATAGATCTAAGAATTCTATCACTATGGATCAGTATATGTAAAGTACAACTTATTAGATATCCTCAAATGTTAAGAATGACCAAATGCACCTTTTAAAGAGTTTGTTATGATATTGTAGTAAGGATTTCCTTTGAATATTTTAACCGTTTAGAAAGGAAATCGAATGTGTAAAAGTGGATGTAACCTAAGGCATAGTTGGGATGAAGAGAGCGAATGGTTACTTCTGCTTCATGAAGAAATTCGGAAACGAAAATTGTAAAATAATAGTAAATACTAAACACTGAAATAAGAAATATGATTTCTATTTTGAAAAGTATTTTCACTAAAATTATTTTCTATAATATTTATTTATTTGAATCTAAGTTACTTGATCTAAAAAATTCTTGACTGTAAACCGGTTAGGTAAATGAAATAAATAACATATATTATGTGATCGAATGGAGCTTCTTATTTCATAGTTATTATTGTAATGGCAGAAATAGTGGGAGCATGCCATATAACACTTATTGGTTGCATCAAGTTACGAAAATTATTTTCGTAAAACATACCAAACACTATTTGTGAAATAATAGTTATTTGTGCAAAAATTAATTAAAGTAATCACTTCTTGGAGGAAACACAAAGGATAGATTCTTGTCTTGTTTTAAGGCATGTCTTAAGGGATGGAAGGTGGGAGGAAGCTTCCTCTTTGGCTGGCCATATAGGGGTATGTAGGGTAATTTGGCACCTTTTTAAAGTCTATAAAATCACGTGTAAGGGTCTCTTGAATGGTTGCTCATTCACTTGAAAAGAAATCACTCTTACTTTCTCTTTGCGCTTCATAAAGTTCTTAAATTAAAGCAACTCAAACAAACACTCTCCATCTCTCTTCAAACTCATGTTATCATCATTAAATAGCATATAACATCATTCTGTCACCTTGAAGTAGAAGTTTTGGAGCCTATCTCTCTTTCCTTCCTTGGGATGTGAGCACCTAGGCCTTATTTTTCCTAAGCTGTACCCAAACAAGGCACCATCTTACCTTGGCGGGACCCATCTAAGGCCATCTCTAGTTTGGCCATGCGCTATTAGGACTTTGTCTTCTGAATATTTTCAAACAAGGTGTTTTCTATACTTATGGTAGTATAAAAGGTAGTAAGTATTTGAATTGAAAAGCTATTTTATTTATGAAACAAAGTTTAAAAAGTTATGGTCCGGTAGTCACTATGGATGCACTTTGGAAAAACATGTTTTTGTAAATTATAAAATGTTATTACTTAGATATTTTTATAAAATCAGTTTTGTAAAAGACATATAAGTATTTTAAAAGAAGTTTGAAATTTAAAAATATTTTAAAAGAATTATGTTGAATTTATAAATAATTTTTTTTCTTATTATATACAAATTTGTTTATTTTGTTAAAGTAGTAAAAGTTTTCAAATCAAATATAAATAACTATTTTGAAGGTAATATTTTAAAAAACTATTTCTAACTTATATATAAGTATTTTTAAAAGTATTTTATTCATATATAACTTTATAAAACTAGTTTAATATTTTAATATAGTATAAAGAGTTTTATTTACACTTTTCTTCTTTAAGTTTACTTTAAATTCTATTAAATATAATAGCTTTTATAAATAAACTATTATACATATCTTTATCATTTTAAATCCATTTGTAACTTATATACTAATATCTTTGAAAAAATATTTGGAAGAAAGGATAAGAGTTACACTTTAAAAAATGGACATGTAGTTAAATTTGTATATGGAATGTTAGTATTACTATATTTAACACTAAAAGCCGAGGAAGGTAGACTTCTCTATTTGTCAGAGTCAAGATTGATGTTCGAGTAGGGATGGAGCAATAGCGCTCTAACTTATCGACTTCCTTCTTAACCGAGGAATAAGCAAGTTAGAATATCGAAAACGTTTTAAGTGTACGAACCTTGATTTCCATAAGCAATCAATTGAAACTCAATAGTCGATTAGTCGACTATCGAACTTGACCAAAAATTAACTTAAGAAGTATAAAAAAGCTTCACAGCTTTGTACACTTTGAGAACCCCTAGGGAGGAGCATTTGTATGAAACGTCTCTAACTTTCACTTAATTTTTGAAGAATCAGAACTGAGTTGACCAGAAATTTATCGATTGGTTTTAGAGAGTACGAGATTGGTAAGTGTTTTACTTACCGAATAACACTCCAAAACATGTATACAACCAGTTTTGGAAGAGGTCATCGAAGCGAAGTGTTATAGATTTGTAGTGTTATATCCTAAGGTTCAGTCCAAAGGAGAGGTCAGCGTTAACACTCGAATAAATTCTATAGATTTGCACTATCATATCCTAAGGTTAAGTCCTAGGAAGAGGTCAGCTTTAGCATTTGTCAAACGGGCTGTTATCTTTGAGCTATGAAGACTTGTGTGAAAGAAGTCATGCATAGCCTCGACATTAGATTAATGACTAAAGACAGAGTAGGCTGCACAATCCCGGGTTTTGCTAACCCAAGAAGGTTTATGAACTCCAATATATAGAGTATGCTTATCGATATGTTGCTAGCGGGAGTTATTTCTACTTGGTTCACATTGTTCACGAAAGCATTCTGATATTGGGCCAGTTGTGTTTTCCTTATGATATATTTTATCCAGAGATATACGACGCTCGAAAGGTATTTTATGATCCTTGTCATGAGAGATCAGTCTCATTTTAGTAAGGAGGTCTTCGTGGAAAATCCATATACGAACATGCCTTAGTGGTTTTAAATGTACTCTAATATATTGTGGGGTGACCAATGTAAGCATCACAGCTATTTTATGATTTATATTAACACCTTAGACATTATCTATAATATCACCTAATGTAAATATTAATTGTTCTTGGAACTTTTGAAGGGCCATTATGTCGGTCTCAAAAGTTATGTTATATGCTTATACGCATTTTTGAGTTTCTCATACCCAACTTACATCTGACACGTGGTATTTTAAGTCCTAAAATTCCTCATGTAGTCTTTTGAGTTTCTCATACCCAACTTATAAGCTTAGTGACCACAATGGTTCTCATTTAACTGAGTTTACTTTTCAAGTTATAACATATTATTTACATAACAAGAAGATAAGAAAAGGGAATCAACAACCAATAATTAATCAACATATAGGTAAATGTCCAAGTTATTGTAATAGCAGACGGGGATTTGTTCTGCTGAACACATGTCTAAGTTAATATAATGGCAGAATGGGTTTTTATTCTGCTTAAATAGATGTCCGCATAATCTACTTGGGAAATTATACCAGAACTATGATTTATTCTACCAAACAAATACCTAATATAACTTAATTAGTAGAATGGTATTTTATTCTGATAAATAAACGCCATTGGATTTCATATTCAATTAGGTCTACTTAACTATAGACGACAAAGAAATACCTTGGAGTAAAATCTTTTGTTAAAAGAAAGTTGCTTCTTGAAAACAAAACTGATCTTTAAAAATTAGGTGATCTAAACTTCTAAAAAATTTGTTAATAATTAAATAACATTTAAACTTTTTATTTAAAAATAATTTAACCTTTAATTAATAATTAACATTAACTAACTATTAAACAAATAATTAAACCTGCATTAATCCATTATTAATTATTAAATAATAATTTAAACCTTCATTAATAATTAATTATTAATTAATCTCAATTAATAATTAAATAATCTTTAATTAAAATTTAAATAATAAATTAAACCTTTATTTAAAATAATTAAATCATGATTAACTTTAATTAAATCTTTAACTTAAATTTAAATTGATTAGTAATTAATTAATAATTAAACACTTTATTTAGTTAATAATTAATTAAAATAAATCATATACTTAACTCATAATTAATTAAAAATTTATCTCGCTTAATTATTAATTAATTGAAATTACTCATACTTTTTAAAGATATTTAATTAGTACTAATCTACACTTAATTAAAGTTAATAAACCTTGTTTAATACTTAATTAATTATTAATTATCAACATTAATTAATTAAAAATTAATTATTAAAAACTTAAGTAACTTTCTAAAATATTTTTATTAAGTTTATAAAATATTTCTAAAACAATTTAAAGTATGAAAAACTAAATATTCAAAAATTAGACTTTTATCAAAACTACATCCATAGCGACTATCGCTATGGATGCCATAACTTGGAAACTTGTTTTGCGTATACAGTACCCTTTGAAACTCTTACCCTTTAACCTTTTAACATATTTCAATAATTTATATAATTGTCCGAAATCCTAAAAGTAAAGTTAGAAACTTTATAAAACTTTTGTTAGAAAACAAAGTAAGTAAAACAACTTAAACTCAAAGGATCCCTATATCACTTAAAAAATCCATCACTAACTTTTCTTAGCATTACGACACATATCATATGCTTCAATTTATCACATACCATAAAATCTACATAAAGTAAATTTACAACTTCCAAACCATACTACATTAATTTCCATTCCAAGTTTATACTACCACATCCAAACACATATATACCCATACATAAGCATCATAACAGCATTACTTTAAACCAATCATAACAACATAATTATCAACCACATATCATATACTAATTTTTTAACAAAATTTTTTTTAAACCTTAAATTGAAAACCAAAATGTTTACTCACCAAAAGTTTGCAAAACCTTTCCTACATTTGAAATCAAACTTATATCCTAGCTCTCTCGTGCAAAAAATTTGATTTTTTGATGCCCAAAAGGCCTAGATGGCTTGGCCTAAGACATGCATAGCTTGGCAGTGATAAGAACATGGATGTATAAGCTTCACTTGGAGAGGTGGAGGGACTTCGGATAAGGTTGAATTCAGAAAACCGGACCCAAAAATTAGACATCTTATCTTAGATTTTTAGCCATTTTACACTCAGAATTTGGAGAAGTTGTCAAAATAAAAGGTCATATAAATTCTCTTCTCTACCGTTTCAAAAAAATAATCACTCAATTTGGATCAATTTTGAGAAAATATGGTCAAAAGACAAAGAGGTATTTTCAGACTTGAAAATCTGGGTCCAAAAATGGGTCTAAAAGAAATGAGATTTGGATATGGCTATGCTCAAAATTTAAAGAAGTTTTATGAAAGTTGTAGCCACTATAATTTCATACGATTTGAAAAAAGAAAACCTCCATTTGGTTAAGATATGAGAAAGATATGGTAGAATGAACAAAAGGCAAAATTGAAGAAATGAAAGGAGTATTTATAAGCAAGAAACAAAGTAAATTACCTTAATGCCCTTGGTCTTTTACCCTCCACCTCCTCTTGCCACATCACCATGCTCCTCTTCCCTATGTACTCACGTCACCTTCTTGTCCCCCTCAATTTGCAAGCTCCAACATGATATAAATTCACATGTACTTTGTGTTAACTTATGTTTCCTAAGGCATCTTCTCTTTTTAACATTTTTATATATTAATTATTATTTTCATAAAATGTCCCATTACTTAAATATATACATTTAAGTATACATATACCAATATCTATCCAAACTTAAACATAAATGTATGTATTATATTATGCAATTGAGTTCACAACGTTTCCGAGAACTTTTAGCTGACGAAAAGTCGAAAATTCGGAAAACGAATTCTGGTCACATTTTCGATTTTTCTTCGAACTATATATTTTTGTAAACAAATTTGAAAAACTATTTCACCATCATTATTGATTATTTAAAAGAGTTTTATTTTAGTTATAAAATCTATTATTTAAATATATAAAATTAACTAAATATTTGCAATTCAAAGCAGTAAAATTCCGGGTCGTTACAGTAAGTCTATTAATACTATTCTCTAATGAGTTATCACAGACATGGAAATGTGTATTTGATACACGTGTATAAGTCTATGATAAACTCATAGATTATAAAACGAAAGTAAATAATATAACATGCGACCTAAATGATTCGATTTAACCAAATAAGTGTGTATATTAGAAAGAATTCCATAAGTATTTAACATGAATTAAGATTCAATCTCAAAGGTCACTCCTTCCTATAATACATAATGATGTATTGGTAAGGAGTAATCGTACTTTGTTAGAAAAAGTACGATTAATTGTGAGTGAAGTTGAGTTAATTTCTTTCTATAAGGTCATGTATTTAAGAGCAGTACGCAATGCTAATATTATTTCATCTGAATAATAGTTTACAAAATCGTATAAGATAAGGGTTTATAAGAAACCCCAATATATCCTAAGCCAAGGAGTTGGCAGGTTGTGCGAGCCGAAAGTCTACACATAATAATTGTTCATGAGGGATCTTGTATGAATCTCCCAAAAAGGAGTTCTGGAAAGACTGTTGTTGGATGACAAATTTATGTTTTGAACATAAGTTTCATAAACTAAAAACCAAATCAGTTTTATATAAAAGGCAATTCATAAAGTGTTTATGAATACCTATTCCGTTAGACTGAGAAACAAATATTGTTTCAAGAAATACTAACTTCATAGTGAAGAAATTTCTTTGGGAAATTCTTGGTAGTAAAACGGATATGGATATGATCTAAGGATAAAACTGATTAATACGAGGTGAAATGAAATTGATTAACCTAAATGAACACATCGCATTAGAATGTCTAATAAATATTCTCACATATTGAAGAGAAACTATGAGTTTCTTATGTCGAAAATATATAATCCTTGGTTGTTCAATTAAACCATTAAGGGTTTTGACTTTATGATATGGTATGATGCAAGAATTTCAATTACGTTATCAAATTATGATTTTGGTAGCTATAACCAAAGGGATGTGATCCATCAACCATGATTATATCTTTCAGCACAAGACCGCACAGTTGGAATTTAATGAGCAATGTTGATAAGAATAATCTCCTGAATTTCCATTGTTGAAATTAGCATAACAGATTCGTCATTCAACATGCTCAAGTAATTTCAGATTTACTCATAAAATTATCACTTGATAAGACAGTCTTTTAGTACATATGTGCTGAAACAAAAAATTATAAATAATGATTTAGAATAGACAATTTGCACATGGCAAGCAAAGTGTCTCAAAGTCAGTGTGAGCGATATAGTGGTTATGAGATTTTGGATATGATCCCAGAACATATATGAAAGTATCATTCAGAAAATCATCCAAATTGAACAAGTGTTTTGACAAAAATATAAAATAGTTTGATTGTAAATCAAAATGTAAAAAAGCATGCATTCATAAGAAAGAACGTTAAAAGGTACATAGATATTTCTAAACCATAAGTAAACAACACACTTCTGATTATTAACGATGTATTCGTGTTAAATCAACCTTAGTTGTTTTAATACTCGATGTTGGACTTGTAAATGTTGTTTTTATAGTAAGTATAAAAGATATTGGGAATGTCCCAAACGATATGCAAGGACATCTTATTAAAATGTTTAATATGGATTTTGTAAAATGAATTTTTTATGCATCGACAATAGGAATTATCATACATGTTATGTTTTCTATGATATCGTGATTTGTTTGTGTATTTGATACATGAAGCAGATATCAAATCCAAATTGATAGCATTAAATGGTTATTTGAGGTGTTCTCGTATATTTATTAAATACAAGTGAATTGTTTACATAAACAACAAACTCCTTATGAAGGAGTATTCAGACTCAAACTTTCACAAGTGATATTGAGTATAATATGTCAATAATAAATCAAGTTAAGAATCTTCAAATTTGAAATGTTCCAAATGAAATACGGTGGTTGATTCAATGAAAAAAGCTAAGTACATCGCCTTAAATAGTGTCACAATAAAAGCAATGTATATAAATATAAATGCACAAATATATAACTGAGTTGACCGTGATTCAAATATTAAGAATCCCATAACATCGTTATATAATAACAATGTCAAGATATAGTTCATAATAAAACCTAATGCTCACTGGAAGTGGAGAGACATACTCCCAATTGTTCCACATGATAAAGGTAGTTTATCAGAGCTAAAAAGATTTAACTGACATAGTAGATGATAAAGCATAATAGCATATTTATTCACTAAGGGGCTAACCCGATTGGTTTTGAGAAAACCGATTGGAGAAGTTGGAATAAGATTCAATAATTGACCCAAGTGCAAGTGGGAGATTGATGGAGTTAGGAGTATGCCCTAGGGGCAATTACGTAATTTGTTATTTATATCTAATTCGATAACCAATTTTGCTCAAAATATAAGGTGTTTTCTTGCTATTATATACTTAGTATAATGGTTATATTAATTAATTAATTTAATTAATGTATATTTGATAAAAAAATCCATAAAGAGTATGTTTTGTGGTAGTAGTTACAAAGTGTTGTAACCGTGAGTAATTTATCACAATAAAAATAAATATACCATTTTAAATGCTCCTAGTCAAGATGCATCGAGATTAAATATCGATGTACCCGTTGAGGCTAAAGTACATAACTGTAACGACCTACTTTTCTGTACAGTTTAAGTTGGCAATAAACCACACATGTCAACTCAAATTGAACAAAAAGGTGGATAGTTAGGGGAAAAGAAATGAGATAGAAGATAGAAGAAACAAACACAGAATCTCACAACGCAAAGGAATAACATATATTAATCACAAAATACTTTACCAAGTTATTTACAAAATTGATACATCAGAGTTACACTAATATAATTACATCCTAGGACAGCTATAACAGTCTGGCCTTATACATTAGATATAGAGTATATAATATACAACGGAAACAAGACAATAAC
This sequence comes from Allium fistulosum, assembly GCA_030737815.1. Lineage (NCBI taxonomy): Eukaryota > Viridiplantae > Streptophyta > Magnoliopsida > Asparagales > Amaryllidaceae > Allium > Allium fistulosum. The sequence goes on along the minus strand of CM060908.1, from coordinate 259,345,428 downwards.
TAGCTATCGATGAAGCCTCCTGCTCCAAGCTCCTCCAAAATGCATTCGTAGAAACCCTGGACTACTTGGCTGCTAGTAAAAATTTGAGCACCCAAGAGTTTTAGGGAAGAAAATAAAACTTCGGGTCAAACAAGGGTCTGGTGTGAGTAAACTCAAATAACTGAATTATTACTTGAAAACTCCTTTGAAAATCAAAGGTATCTCGTAGGACTACACCGCACATAAACACGGACGGGTTTTTACCTTACGATAACCAGAACACTTTTATATAAAAAACCAGTGATATTATAATAATGTCTAAGGGTTCAAAGTAAAATATTAAAATAGCTGAAATGCTTGCATCTCACGTTCCAACATATTTAGTATGCAACTAAAACCGTATGGCGCTTATTGGAGAATGGATTCCAACTAAGGACTGGGTTAATGGGGTACCGCCCATCATAGTACACCTTTAGAAAAATGTACCGAGATCGTACCTAACGATCCCTTCTAACACAGGACCGGCCCACCCCTTACCGGATAGTACCGAATATTTCATCACCCCGGTTGTTCCAAACCTTTATGGAGCTCTCTACCGCACAACTAAATCTGTAAATATAAGTGGTCATCTAGAAAGGTGATGACATACCCTTGGTGGTTGTGACCCAACTAGCCCTGCTGCATCTCCCCTGTTTTAGTCATTCCCGGTTGATGAGGCTTGAGGCTACGTTTTACCTTTCACATATAGCACTTCCCTCTTAGAATGCTAACACTACCCTCCAAGCATCAATGCAATGCTAGTATTCATCCATACAAGTTCGTTCTAGGACTGAATGAAACAGAAGGCGCTACTTTCTATTACATCCATTACGGGGAATCCTTCCTTAGGAAAATAGAAAATAGCTCTTACACTTTACAACTGCATCTTCGATTCCATGCTCTTTAAGATGTCTTCAACACAAAACGTTGAGTTGGATCGAAGTGGTTTTCAGATAGCAAATCCGATCCCGGTCTCTTCGAAACAACTTTCGATAGTCCTAGTAAACTCAATTCCGGTTCTTTAGGAATAACACAGATAAAAGATAAGAGCGGAGTTCACCTCCTAACCGTTTGTGGATGGATTTCCCTATCAATTATCCTAGAAGAACGAAACAAGTTTATACGTACAGTATAACACCTCCGACGGTAACTGTACCATATAATTCCCGTGTTTCTATTAGATATTTCCAAAGTTGCGTTTTGGTCCAGATTTGATAGTTGGTTATTTAACTATCAAATTTAACAACAATCAGACATTGATTCAATTCCGTATGGGATCCTCTAAGCCTTTATTAATTAAACATTAATTAATAAAAATCACTATATTAAACTTTATCAAAAGATCCGTTCAAATCACTTTTCCTTACATTCCCTTTTATACTTGGAAACAATTTAAGTATTTGTCAAAAACATTTTGGAAAATTCTTTCTTCTCACATTCTATATTAAATGGCCAAACAATTCCCCTCCAAAACATCACTTACTATTAAACTCATTCACTTTATAAAACCTATCCACTTATCCCTTATAAAAATTCATTTATAAGTTCACTTCACATTTCAAACCTCTTTACAAATTTTCAAACTTGATTCAAAACTTTCTTTAAAAATCTCTAAATTGATTTATAAAATCTCTTTGTATTTTTAAAACTATTTAAAAATCTTCCTTCATGATTCCTTTACAGAATCTCATTTACAAAATATCATTTTCTTTTTTTTAGAGGAATGTGTGATTCTCTAATAAAAGAGGAGAGCACACATGAAGCTATGTATAAAACACATAAAATGGTGCTACCAACATGCCTGGCAGGTGACAAGTCCATGAGCCAGAACCAAATAAAGAAAAGGATACCCCAATAATGAGCTCCGGCAAAGCCACCGCCCATTACACCCTAATATCAAGCTCCGGCAAGGCCACCGCCCGATAATAAGGTGTTGGAGGTACCTAGAAAACTAAACCATCTACAAAATCTGGAGAATCAGAAAACCAGCACCATCAGAATAGAAACTCTATGAAATCTGAAGACACAGAATAACTGAAAGAAATGCCTGACGGCATCAGAACTCCTGAGAAAAGCTATCCTGCACTCCAAAAGATGCTAGCAATCCTGCTGAAGAGATAAACTAGCAACCTACCTAATCCAAACCTGAAACAAAACTAGGAAAAATAATTAGTATGAAACACATATATGTATATAAATTCTATATGTATATAAATAGAATTTATATACATATATGCGAGAAAAATCGAATGAGAAAAATACAGCAAATATAAACTAGGATCAAAAACTAACAATACTAAAAAGTAAAGGAAATATGACCCAAGAAGAAAAAGGTAAACGAGTAAAAAACAAAACCAAACTAAAAACAACTTTAAGGACCTAAGAAAGGAAGAAAATTAGTACGCATCATGTAAACATCGTTTAAATTAGAAAAGGCATTAATATAATTATTATTAAAGACAAAATTATTAATGTTATGTTTGAAAATATTAATATTATTATTAACCTTGTTAAGGTATTCCTTAAAACAAATATTTTTGGCTAATTTATAATTAGGATTTGAGACCCAATTTAAGCAAAAAGAGGAAATTAAAAATATCAAATTATTACAGCTAATAAAGTTATTATTAAAAATTCTTTGATTTATCTCAAACCAAATATACCAACTAGATATGGTGAAAAGAGTATCAAGCAAGTATCTATTATCCTTATTAAACTTAAGTCTAAAAGAATTCCAATAGAAAAAGCAATCTGTAATTCTAGAACTAATTTTATACTCAAAAATATTGAGGGTATTCATAAGAATAAAATGAGTACCCATGCATTCGTAGTAAATATGATTAATATCTTCTAAATGAGTATTACAAAAATAACATTTATTATCAATGTGAATATTTTTTCTTTTTAAAAATTCTATTGTATTTAATTTACCATGAATAATAAGCCACATGTGAATTTTAGATTTTGGAGGAGCGTTAGTCTTCCAGATAAATTTAAAACAATTATCAGTAGCACCCGAAAAGTTAATGAATTTGTAAAAGGAATTTGTAGAATATTTCTTGCTCTTATCCCACTCCCAGCTAATATAATCATTCTCATTGTCAATATTATAAAGATTTAATCTAGCATAAAGCAAATTAAGCTGTCTAAGGGTTGAACCTACTAAAATTCTGTTAAAACTGAAAATCCAAGGAGGATCATTTTCAGAATTAAAAATTTCAGATATAAATGCATATTTAAAGTTGCAAATATCATACAAATCTTTGAACTCATTCCTAAGAGGAGTAGCTGAAATCCAACTATCATGCCAAAAAGATGTATTATTACCAGAGTGAACGATAATATTAACACCTAAGTTAAAAATCTCACTACATTTTAAAATGGATTTCCAAAAATGAGATTGTTTACGAGTAATCGAAGGACTAATATAATAGAAATCGTTACTACCATTGTAGTAATATTTAGAAATAATCTCCTTCCAAAAGGCATTATCATTGGTATCTCTGAATTTCACTTTAGGTAAAACCTTTTATTTAATAAACCCCTTTTAAAAAAGATATATTTATAAATAGCTTTATAAAATAATAGTATAACCTGAAAATCATTTATAAACTTTTAACTCCAAATTGATTTAAGAATTAAAGTTAATTCAAAAACACACTTTAGTAATTCGAAAAGAGGCTTAGCAATTCCATTAGTACTAATTTAAGTTACCACTCAATCTCAATTGAATTTCAATTCACTAAACAATTATTTACATAGGTCAACATGTATGTAAATATAACTCATATCCAAAGCAGCAAATAACATGTCAATATGAACTAACTATCATATACCTGTCCGAATAACATAATAGCAGGATGGTCATTTGTCCAGCTAAACAGATGTCCAAACAATTCAATCCATTAATAGTAGAACGGGGATTTATTCTGCTAACACATGTCCACACGAACAAACAAACAATCAAACAAACAATTTTTAGCAGAATGGTGATTAATTCTGTTAACACATGCCCACACAAACAAGCCTAATAATCTACATTATAGCTCATCATAGTTATATGATTTCTCAATGGTATCAACACCTGAATCACTTGTATTCAAAACCATCTTTGAAAAAGAAGTACCTTAAAACAAATTTACTTTTGGAAACCAAAGGATTTAAAACTTGAAAACCGTTTTTAAAATAATTAATTATAAGTTAAATCCTTATTTAAATCATAATTAATTTTAATTAAAACTTAACTTAATTTAATTAAATAGTTAAACAATAATTAACTCTTCATTAAACCCAAATTAATCCTTTACCGATTATTAAATAATTAATTAAACCTTCATTAATAATAAAATATTAATTAATCTCAATTAATTAATTAAATAATCTTTAATTAAACTTAAATAATAAATTAAACCTTTAGTAAATAATTTATTAATAATTAAACCTTAATAATATATAATTAAAAATAATTAACACTTCATTAATAATTTATTAATAATTAACCTTATACTTAGTTAATTATAAATTAAAAATAAATCATTTACTTAACTCATAATTAATTTCAAAATTAATTAACTTAATTGATAATTTACTAAAATAAATCTTAACTTTAAAATATAATTAGTTAATAACTAATCTTCACTTATATAATTATTAAACCTGGTTTAATCCTTAATTAATTATAAATTACTAAAAATTTAATTAATTAAAAATTAGTTATTAAAACTTGATTAACTTCCTAAACATCATTATGAAGTTTATAAAACCTCTTCTTAAAACAATTTAAAGTGTGAAAACTTAATTTCCAAAAATCGAACTTTTTATTGAAACTGCATCCAAAGCGACTATCGCTATGCATGCCATTACTTTCAAACTCGATTAACTTTCAAGTACCCTTTAAAACCTTAACCTTAAATTACTTGCTAACTTAAAATAAGTATTTGAAACAAAACTAAATGTCAGAAATCATCACGAAACTTTTTGTTAAAAGCAAAGTAAGTAAATCAAATTTTAAACCCAAGGAATTCCTATGTCACCTAACAAGTTCAAGTGCTAACTCCCGAGAATACATCACATACTCATGCCTATACATCCATAACATATCATCCATCATATCATAAGCCAAAAATCACATCTTTTAAAATCAAACACATCGCTTAAACCTTTCGATCCACAAATCAAATCTAAGCCACAACTAGCAACATATATATACATTCAAACCATACAATAATCCAACCAAACAACCTAGTTATTTTACCACCAAATATTTAATATATATAATGGTAAGGTCTTACCCAAAAAGTAAGAAGTTTATTCACCAAAAGTCTTTGAAGACTTGGAATACTTTAGAACTCGCAAAGCTTGGAAATTCACCAAAAGCCAACTCGAAAATAGGTCATTTTGCACTCGACTTTTGGACCCTTTCCTCTCGGATTTTGATAAAATAGTCGAAATAAAAGTTTTATATTATTCTTTCCTCTATCATTATAAAAAAAGAGTTACTCAAAAATATTAAATTTTGAGGATGTTATGGACAAAATAAGAAGAGCTATTTTCGGACTTGAAATTCTAGATGAAAAATTGCTTCCAAAGATTTGGTATTTTTACATAGCTATGTTCGAAATTTGAAAAAGTGTTCTAAATAAAAGTTGTATATGGTTTGAGGTTGGAATGAAGAATATATGGTTGGACGAAAAGGTGAAAAAATGAAGAAACACATGGCTATTTATAAGCAAAAATTCTCATACCTCATCATTTTGTCAAGTCACACCATCTCTTCTCTTCCTCTCTCATGTCAAATCCTTCCCCTCTTTAGTCATGTCTTAGGCTTAATGATGGGTGATGATGGTAGTACTAATGAAATGACAAGAGCTTAAAGTGTAATTATGTATATATATATAAGTATATATGTATATATATATTATATATTTTAAACTATTTCTTGTCACATCACTTGCTAAACATAATTAACATAAGATAATATATTCTTATGTGTATTATTACCTAGTTAATTATCAATTATATATGTGCACATATGGTGCACAAAGATGAACAACGTTCCCGACAACTTTCCGGTGCCGAAAGGTCGAATTTTCGGAAAACGTTCTTCGGTCACATTTTCTGTTTTTCTATGAACTATTTAATTTAGTAAAAAAAATTTGAAAATGACTTTACCATCATTATTAATTAATTCAAATGAGTTTATTTATCTATAAAAATTCATTATTGACTATATTAAATATATATATAATTGCCTAGTTTAAGCTACCAAACCCTGGGTCGTTACATTCTACTACCCCTTAAAAGAATTTCGTCCTCGAAATTACACCACAAGAACACCCTAGTACTATCCATAAGTCCACATGATGTTCATTGATCATTCATAATAATATCTGATACGATCCCCACTCGAATACATAACTTCACCTCCGAACCCGTATTGCTTACCTGAATCTCTAGTGCGGACTCTGATCAGGTTCCTTGATTTGAAACCTCTGTTCTCCTTGCATAGTCATATACTATGATAGAAAACTTTGGTCCCATACCAAAAATCCTCATCAAGTGTTTGCCGTTAAAAATCGAGTAATAAATCCTTGTTTGGAAATGGTTGAAATATCTCAAAGCCATATACTCGAATCTTAGACCAAAACTCTATGAAAAGAGAAATGATCTTTGTCCACCCTACACACTTACTACATTGGTTCTCCCTAATACCAATTCTATTCCCACTAAATCATTTATGAAATTTTTTCACAAACAACTCTTAGTTTCAACTTGGATGATACTCCACTATAGCTTAAGAATATATACCCCAATTTGATTCCACTATTCCATTTTTAATTTATTTTCCTAAGAAAACACAAGATCAAAATACCCGACTTTTATTTCAAAAACTTTTTGAAATGAAACTCTCAATCATATAAAACATATACATATAGCCCGTGTAACTCCAAAATGATACTAAGGATCTGGGTACTACCAAACAGTATCATATATTCCCTACCAAGATTGGTAGAACTCAAGGGAAGTGTTTACCATCTGAACACATCTCTTCCCCAATTTTAAGTTATTTTCGAGCCACTCGAACTAGTTAACTTAAAAATATTTCTTTTATTTCAAAATCTCATTTTTGGAATAATACTTTACATTTTCCAACAAAACATTTATCACCAACTCACTTTGGGTTCGTTCGGGTTGAACTTGTTTCAATTGTACAATGATAAGAGAATAATTTACTAAGTGCACTACAACGTTCACCATTTAAACATCTGATGTCACTTAGAAGATTATTTTGATCATCACAAAACAACCAAGACTCATTCCCCCTATCCAATTCAAAGAAAACACTTCTTACTTAACTTTTTTATTCCCATTTTTTTATTTGAACCAAAATACTTTCAAATAATACTAGTATCGCTTTCCAAAACCTTGAAAAATCATTTTTCAAAAGTATCGGGATTTAAGTTTTGAAGTATTGAACTTAAATTCTTTTTATTTAAAAGACAACTTCTTATTTAGTCCATTTCCAAATACTCTAACCTTTAATAAACACCCTTTAATCAAAACAAATTTTAATCCAATATTAACATCTAACACCTCATAGTCAAACTGTGAAACCTAATTCACAAGGTGTTCGTTACAATATTTTTTCCAATTTCCTATTTACCCAATCTATATCTTAATAAGGGGAGCTACCTATACACACTAACAATAATTAATGCTCAAACTGGACAATCATGACTAAATAATCCTAACCGATAATAATAAAGCATTATTATCTCCTACAAAACACCTCAAAAATACTATACTATACTATTTTTGAAAATCATTCTTTATATGTAAAATATATCTTGGGTAAAATTATTTCATTTACCCAATTTCCAAAACAATACTGTGTCGGTTGACCTGGTTCAGGTGTTTAGGAATCCCTATCGATAACGTTGGCCAGACATATCGACCAGAATTCATATACCACTCCACCGATCAAACAACGCAATATAAAACGTTTTTATATCACTAACAAATACGTGCTCTTATATAATATACACTCAAACTCATTCTAGGGTACTACTGAACCTATCTCTAATGAGTTAACCCTACCAAAGCCAAGGTTCTCACTTAACCTTCAGCTCTGATACCAACTGTAACGACCCACTTTTCTTTACAGTTTAAGTTGGCAATAAACCACACATGTCAACTCAAATTGAACAAAAAGGTAGATAGTTAGGGGAAAAGAAAGGAGCGAGATAGAAGATAGAAGAAACTAACAAACACATAATCTTACAACGCAAAGGAATAACATATATTAATCACAAAATACTTTAAAAAGTTATTTACAAAACTGATACATCATAGTTACACTAATATAATTACATCCTAGGATAGTTATAACAGTCCGTCCTTATACATTAGATATAGAGTATATAATATACAGCGAAAACAAGACAATAACTAGCTATCGACGAAGTCTCCTGCTCCAAGCTCCTCCAAAATGCATCCGTAGAAAACCTGGACTACTTGGCTGCCCGTAAAAAATTTGAGCACCCAAGTGTTTTAGGGAAGAAGATAAAACTCCGATTCAGACATGGTTCTAGTGTGAGTAAACTCAAAAAACTGAATTATTACTTGAAAACTCCTCTTAAAAGCAAAGGTATCTCGTAAGACCATGCCGCACATAAACACAGACGGGTTTTTACCATACAATAACCAAAACACTTTTATATAAAAATCCAGTGATATTATAATAATGTCTAATGGTTCAAAGTAAAATATTAAAATAGCAGGTTTGCTTGCATCTCACATTCGAACATATTTAGTATGCAACTAAAACCGTATGGCGCTTATTGGAGAATGGATTCCAACTAATGACTGGTCTACTGGGGTACTGCTCGTCACAGTTTACCTCTAGAATAATGTACCGAGATCGTACCTAATGATCCCTTCTAACACAGGATCGACCTACCCCTTACTGGATAGTACCGACTATGTCATCACCTCGGTTGTTCCAACCTTTATGGAGCTCTCTACCACACAACTAAATATGTAAATATAAGTGGTCATCTAGAAAGGTGACGACATACCCTTGATGGGTGCGACCCAACTAGCCCTGTTGCATCTCCCCTGTTTTAGTCATTCCCGGTTGATGAGTATTAAGGTTACGTTTTACCTTTCAAATATAGCACTTCCGTCTTGGAATGCTAACACTGCCCTGCAGGCATTAATACAATGCTAGCATCCATCCATACAAGTTCGTTCTAGGACTGAACGAAACCGAAGGCACTACTTTCTATTGCATCCATTACGGGGAATCCCTCCCAAGGAAAATAGAAAATAGCCCTTACACTTTACAACTCCATCTTCGATTCCATGCCCTTCAAGATGTCTTCAACACGAAATGTTGAGTTCGATCGAAGTGGTTTTCGGATAGCAAATCTGAACCCGGTCTCTTCGAAACAACTTTTGATAGTCCCGGTAAACTCAATTCCGGTTCTTTAGGAAATACACAGACAAAAGATAAGAGCAGAGTTCACCTCCTAACCATTTGTGGATGGATTTCCTTATCAATTATCCTAGAAGAACGAACAACTTATACGTACAGTATAGCACCTCCGACGGTAACTGTACCATATAATTCCCGTGTTTCTCCTAGATATTTTCAAAGTTACATTTTGGTCCATATTTGGTAGTCGGTTATTTAACTATCAAATTTAACAAAAATCAAACATTGATTCAATTCCATATGGGATCCTCTAAGCCTTTATTAATTAAACTTTAATTAATAAAAATCACATTATTAAACTTTATCAAAAGATTCTTTCAAAACACTTTTCCTTACATTCCCTTTTATACTTGGAAACAATTTAAGTATTTGTCAAAAACATTTTAGAAAATTCTTTCTTCTCATATTCTATATTAAATGGCTAAACAATTCCCCTTCAAAAAATCACTTACTTTTAAACTCATTCACTTTATAAATCCCATCCACTTATCCCTTATAAAATTTCGTTTATAGGTTCACTTCACACTTCAAACCACTTTACAAATTTTCAAACTTGATTCAAAACTTCCTTCAAAAATCACTGAAATGATTTATAAAATCTCTTTCTATTTTTAAAACTATTTAAAAATCTTCCTTCAAAATTCCTTTATAGAATCTCATTTATAAAATATCATTTTCAAGATATCATTTGTAAATCATTTTAGGTAAAACCTTTTATTTAATAAACCCCTTTTTAAACAAGATATTATTTATAAATAGCTTTATAAAATAATAGTATAACCTGAAAATCATTTATGAACTTTTAACTCCAAATTGATTTAAGAATTAAAGTTAATTCAAAAACATACTTTAGTAATTCGAAAAGAGGCTTAGCAATCCCAATGGTACTAATTTAAGTTACCATTCAATCTCAATTGAATTTCAATTCACTAAACAGCTATTTACATAGGTCAACATGTATGTAAATAAACTCATATCCAAAGCAGGAAATAACATGTCAATATGAACTAACTATCATATACCTATCCGAATAACATAATAGCAGGATGGTGATTTATCCTGCTAAACAGATGTCCAAACAATTCAATCCATTAATAGCAGAATGAGGATTTATTCTGCTAACACATATCCACACGAACAAACAAACAAACAAACAAATTTTTTTAGCAGAATGAGGATTTATTCTACTAACACATGCCCACACAAGCAAATCCGATAATCTACATTATAACTCACCATAGTTATATGATTTCTTAATGGTATCAACACCTGAATCACTTGTATTCAAAACCATCTTTGAAAACGAAGTACCTTAAAACAAATTTACTTTTGGAAACCATAGGATTTAAAACTTTAAAACCGTTTTTAAAATAATTAATTATAAGTTAAATCCTTATTTAAATCATAATTAATTTTAATTAAAACTTAATTTAATTTAATTAAATAGTTAAACAATAATTAACTCTTCATTAAACCCAAATTAACCCTTTACCGATTATTAAATAATTAATTAAACCTTCATTAATAATTAAGTATTAATTAATCTCAATTAATTAATTAAATAATCTTTAATTAAACTTAAATAATAAATTAAACCTTTATCAAATAATTTATTATTAATTAAACCTTAATAATATATAATTAAAAATAATTAACACTTCATTAATAATTTATTAATAATTAACCTTATACTTATTTAATTATAAATTAAAAATAAATCATTTACTTAACTCATAATTAATTTCAAAATTAATTAACTTAATTGATAATTTATTAAAATAAATCTTAACTTTAAAATATAATTAGTTAATAACTAATCTTCACTTATATAATTATTAAACCTTGTTTAATCCTTAATTAATTATAAATTACTAAAAATTTAATTAATTAAAAATTAGTTATTAAAAATTGATTAAATTCCTAAACATCATTATGAAGTTTATAAAATCTCTTCTTAAAATAATTTAAAGTGTGAAAACTTAATTTCCAAAAATCAAACTTTTTATTGAAACTGCATCCAAAGCGACTATCGCTATGCATGCCATAACTTTCAAACTCGATTAACTTTCAAGTACCTTTTAAAACCATAACCTTAAATTAATTGCTAACTTAAAATAAGTTTTTGAAACAAAACTAAATGTCAGAAATCATCACGAAACTTTTTGTTAAAAACAAAGTAAGTAAATCAAATTTTAAACCCAAGGAATTCGTATGTCACCTAACAAGTTCAAGTGCTAATTCCCGAAAATACATCACATACTCATGCCTATACATCCATAACATATCATCCATCATACCATAAGCCAAAAATCACACCTTTTAAAATCAAACACATTGCTTAAACCTTTCGATCCACAAAATCTAAGCCACAACTAGCAACATATATATATATACACACACACACACACACTCAAACCATACAATAATCCAACCAAACAACCTAGTTATTTTACCACCAAATATTTAATATATATATATATATATATATATATATATATATATATATATAAAGGTAAAGCCTTCCCCAAAATGTAAGGAGTTTACTCACCAAAAATCTTTGAAGACTTGGAATACTTTAGAACTCGCAAAGCTTGGAAATTCACCAAAAACCAACTCCAAAATATGTCATTTTGCACTCGACTTTTGGACCCTTTCCTCTCGGACATTGATAAAATAGTCAATATAAAAGTTTTAGATTATTCTTTCCTCTACCATTGTAAAAATATTTTACTCAAAACTGTTAAATTTTGAGGAAGTTATGGGCAAAATAAGAAGAGCTATTTTCGGACTTGAAATTCTGGATGAAAATTGCTCTGCAAAGATTTGGTAATTTTACATAGCTATGTTCGAAATTGGTAAAAGTGGCCTAAATAAAAGTTATAGCCATTAAAATTTTACACGGTTACAAGAAATGAAAATCATCATTTGAGGTAGGAATTAAGAAGATATGCTTGGAGGAAAAGGTGAAAAAATGAAGAAACACATGTCTATTTATAAGCAAAAATTCTCACACCTCATCATTTTGTCAAGTCACATCATCTCTTCTCTTCCTCTCTCATGTCAAATCCCTCCCCTCTTTAGTCATGTCTTAGGCCTAATGATGGGTAATGATGGTAGTAATAATGAAATGACAAGAGCTTCAATTGTAATTATGTATATATATAAGTATATGTATATATATATATATTATATTTTAAAACTATGTCTTGTCACATCACTTGATAAACATAATTAACATAAGATAATCCATTCTTAATTATTTTATTACCTAGTTAATTATCAACTATATTTGTGTACATATGGTGCAAAGATGAACAATGTTCCGACAACTTTCCGGTGTCGAAAGGTCGAATTTTCCATCATTATTAACTATTTAAAATGAGTTTTCCATCATTTACGAACTATTTAATTTGGTAAACAAAATTTGAAAATGACTTTACCATCATTATTAATTATTTAAAATGAGTTTATTTATCTATAAAAATTCATTTATTGACTATATAAAATATATATATATAATTGCCTAGTTTAAGCGACCAAACCCTGGGTCGTTACAGTAACACTCCCAAAATGTTGGATAATGTATTACTCATGACTACTGGGAACACCAAGAGGTTACGCATTGATAGTTATTGGACAACTATGGAATGACTCACTCGATAGTTTTCCGTTGTTTAATATACCTAAGGTCAAACAGAAAATAACGATGTGATTGATTTACAAAGTTCTCTCGACTTGAGAATACTGTCAATCTTTAATATGAAAGCTCTTCTTCGGTTAGAGTCAAATTATGGCACAGCGCCTATCGAGTGACTATAGTTGGGTTGAGTGGAAGTATTGAAATGAAGCACAATTCAGGAGAGGATTCATCTTCGCAGTTATATGAGGTTAGTATCACAGCCAACTTAAGTCAACTCAAAATCAAAGTCTCTGGTCAGAGCATTTCAATTAATAATAAGTGTTACTATTAAACCAATGACTTCGATTGTTTGGACTATAGAGTTGAATGTGGACAATATTGGAATTTTGACCGTTGTCAAATTCCATAAGTCAAAAGCGATATACTTTTGACGAAGAGAATTGGTGTAAATATTAGTCACAGCCAGGTAACGCTTAATTAAAGCAAAATTGGATTTTACTGAAACAAAGTAAGCGATAAATTTGGCTAAAATGTCACACCAGCAGCTAAGTGATGTGTGAATGTTAATATTCAAATAGTTCGATATTAATCACTGATCGAATTTATACCTAACAATTCACACAACCGAAATGATGAATTCTCTTTTCATCAAACAATTTAACTAATTTATAATTGTTAAAAATGAATTAATATTTATGAAATATTAATTGAAATTTTATAATGATTTGATGAATATATATTATTAAATATATTTATAATAGTTATAAATAGATTAATCAATGTATGATATCGATAAGCGATTAAATTAGATTTAATTAAATAATATTTTCCTTGGACTTAAATGGGTTTTAGGCCCATCATGTAAGGTGGAATTTCTGCAGCAACAAGGACATAGGGTGGATCAAATAGGGGTTGGAAGTGCTTGATTTTGGATGGCTCAGATTGAGGGAGAAATAGTATGAGATTAAATCCACTGTTTTCTCTGTTCTATCCACTATTTAAGCATCCCAAACCCTAATTAGATGAGACCTTTTACCGTCACTTCTTCCTTCCTTTGATGGTCAAAATTATACCATAGCTTCTCCATCGATACATACTCAAATCAAGTTAGATTTGATCGCTACTTGATAGTTAAAAGCCAATGGTTCAAGGACTAGCAATTTGCCATATCGAAAAAGGTTCCAAAGCGGATAGTTCATCTTTTAAGGTGCGTTTGAAGGCTTTGGTTCTTAGGTATGATTTTCATTGAATTATAGTTTGTAATCTTTGAATAAAATTTTATTATGTATATATATTATTATTATTATTATGTTGATAGTTAGGTGACGATTCTAATATGTATTAATGTTGTCACATGTTAGTATGGTTATATGTATGTATATACTTTTAAAACGAAAAAAATCAATTTTTTTGTATAAATCAAATATGTACGGTTGCCTATTTTGTATATATTAGCTATTACTATGTTAAATTATATATATATTATTTAATTATACATGTATGGTTTATATTTAATTTCGATATAATACCATGGTTAAAATTGATCAGGTAATTACATATATATTAATTTATAACAATATTAATTTTCGACAGTAAGAAATTCATTTTTATAATTATTTATTAATATTTAATACTGTTTAAATCAATATATTACATAAATCAATATATTACATAAATCAATATATTACATAAATAAATTATATAAAATAAAATATGTTATGAAAATTATTTATTATATTTTATAAAGTTATTTTATCACAAGAAAAGCTCTCGGCTATAAAATAAAAATTAAAAAATCATGCTTACTATTTTTAAAAATTATTATTATAATAGGCTGAAAATCAATAAATTGATTAAAAATAAAAACTGATCGGAAAAAATATGGAAAGAATTTTCAAACTTCAAAATATCTTTTTTGATTTATTGGAAATTTAATATTTGAAAAAATGTTTAGAAAATAATTCATTATTAATATTAAACGTAACTTCGAATGAATATTCAACTAAAATATATTTTAAAATAATAAAGTTACTAAAAATATTTCTTTGTGCTGTACACATGATGTGGACTTTAAAATTAAAAATATATTTTCTATTTCATTAAATAGGATATATATTTTATATATTACAAATATATTTATATTTATATTAAAATAAAAATAAAATATTATTTTAATATTACAAATATATTAGTACATATATTTTTCTCAGTTTTTAATTAAAAAATATTATTTATTTTAATATTTAAATAACTTATTTACATTTAAATAGATATATTATAATATTATGCATATATTAACAAATATATCTATATATATTAATATTTTATTTACAAGATTTTAAACATACATACATACACACACAGATATATTTAATAATATTTATATATAGGTAATAGATTATATACATACATATATATGGACAACATACATTTACATATCGGGTAAGCTATCATATCCGTTGCAATGTAAATCCCAACATCTATACACCGACATGTTATACGTTACATGGATTGATATATTACACATGCACACACACGTATATGTGTTTATAAGATACATACATACACAGATGTTATACCGCCTTTTCAGCAGGCAGTATATCATAAAAGTTGGCTAAATGGCTTATGTGGTCAACATGGCAGGAAGCCCGGAGAGACGGTTATCAGGCTCGAAATCGATGATGTTTGGAGCTATGGACAATAGTTGGGCAGATTCGGACCGGGTCCCAATCAAGGTGTAATCAATATGAATTGACAAGAAAGGCTCCATGAGGCTACATTTAAAATTTCAAGTCAATCGAAGTTTGAATGCTCAAGTTACGGGAAAAACAAGGATTCGTATGGATCAATCGGGAACGATCCATAAAACAACGCAAATAAACGATGATCGATCGATATCTAAAAATATACAAAGCTAATATACTTGAACCTTTCAAAGCATCAATATATTGAAGAGTGGAGCCCTCAGAAATGATCGCAGGTCAAAACTCTCAAGTTCATGAAATTACTGATTGTTCATAATGATCGGTGTATCTCAGCAAGCAATCGAAATACAATAAAGATTGATGAAATCTCACAAATTACAATTCAAAATAACACCATATTTTAGGAGCAAAGTTTAGAGGCATGTGGGACCCCCCACAAATGATAGTACATCAATCAGAGTCCAAAAATAACGATCAGTATAGCCATTATCGATCATTCCAAAATGACGAATTATGACTACCGATCGTTATGGTGGGCCCCTATGGACCTGGAGAGCCCTCGGTCGAATCTTAGCTAAATAACTCATTATCTAACCCTATAAATACATACCTATTGGTTCATTTTCAGGATCTTTACGCTGCTTGTTACCCTAGACTCCATTCTAATCAAGTGCTAGCACTATCCTACCATTGTAATTCGATTTACAAGAGAGTAATAAAGCATAATCTTCAAAGTGGACGTAGGCATGCAACACTGAACCACTATAAACCTCTGTGTTTTCTATTATCGCTTATTCACTGTTGCTTACTTATTCATTTACTTAGTTTAATTTTACTTCTCTTCATTTACTTCTCTACAAAAACTATTCTTGGGTGTTTGTGACCATTTTTGGCACAAACATTTTGGTGCTTTCTCTAAGAAGGACTTGCACCAGTGGATTTGGAAGCTAGGATCTTGGATTTGGAAGCTTGGATACTTGGATCTAGGAAGTAATGGCTAGGCAATCAACAAGAAGACCATTAGCAGATAGGACTCGCCATGGAGGGAGTGAGAAGGCTTCTTCTGGAGCTGGAGCAAATCAGACATATATCTACATCACTAGAGACGAAATGGAAATAATGATGGAAGCTATGTAGGAAAGGATGCTAAAGATACAATAGGAGATGATCCAGAATATCCTCGGGTAGATGGAACAAGCTGGAGAACAAAACCAAGGAGAATGGATCAACACTGCTCCCTATGGAACTGAGGAACAGATCTAATTGATCCTGGAAGGAATTGGATAACGATGATGGAATAGGAGCAACCATCATCTACCACAAAATCGGATGAGCCCGGCTTAAGGGCACAGGTCGTCATCTCTTGATTGGGATGGCATGAACTAAATAACTAATAATCTCAATATTAAAACGGCTAAGTCACATGTATGGGATTGAGGATGGTCCCTAGGCATGCTCTGAGATGGCGATAAACCACCATAACTAATGAATATTAAAACACTTGGATTAGCACTACTACGATAAATAACAAAGGTCGTGGTTGTGGTTCCAACCAGAGAGACGGGGCAATGACCACAAGGTGCAAGCCCCTTCGTCGAAGAGCGAGATGAAGGACTCGTACACAGATTAAGTCCTCGATCGGGGATTGACACCGGAGAAGGATACCCCACGGATTAAGTCCTCGATTGGGGGATTAAGACCGGAGAAGGTTACCTATGGATTAAGTCCTTGACTAGGGATCGAGGCCGGAGAAGGATACCCAAAATATCACGCTATGTCCCGAACGGAGAGACGGGACCAGAAAATGAATGAAGTAGGCAGCTTCGCTGGAGAGTGATAGGATTGGCCTACTTATCATTCTGCCCTTCTTGCCAGAGAGTGATTGGAGTATAGTAAGAGCTCGAAGAAGCTATGATCGACCCGGAGAGGTCAAGGATTTGGATATGGGTCCGGAGTGGTCCCGGATTTGGCTAACGACCTGGAAAGGTCATGGGTTCGGATATCAGCTTCGAACATTAGTGAATTTGGCTTTGGATGGATACAAATTTGGATAAAGTGATCCGGAGAGATCCCAAATTTGGTTAGTGAATTTGGAATGGATTCGGAATTGGATATCGACTCAGAACAGTCACGGATTTCACTAGCGATCCAGAGAGATCGACAAATTGGATTGGCAACGAATTGGACTCTAGATTGGAATATTCTACTATCATTGGATTTTGGATTATGGATTATGGATTTTGGATTTATAGCAATTCAAAATACACCTTCCTACTACAAGGCATGCTTTGGAGGGCAAATGTTATACCGCCTTTTGACCAGGAAGTATATCATAAAAGTTGACTAAATGGCTTCTATGATCATCGAGGTAGGAATCCCGAAGAAACGGTTATCAGGCTCGGAAATCGATGATATTTGGAACTATGGACAATAGTTGGGTAGATTCGGACCGGGTTCTAATCAAGGTGCAATTAATATAAAGTGAAAAGGAAGGCTCCATGAGGCTACATTTCAAATTTCAAGTTAATCGGAGTTTGAATGCTCAAGTTACGGGCAAAACAAGGATTAGAATGGATCGATCGGGAACAATCGATAAAACAGTGCAAATCAATGATGATCGATCGATATCTCAAAATCTACAAAGCCAATTCAGCTAAAACTTTTAGAGCATCAATTTATTGAAGTGTGGAGCCCTCAGGAGTGATCGCAGGTCAAAACTCTCAAGTTCATGAAATTACCGATTGTTCATAATTGTCGGTGTATCTTAGCAAGCAATCAAAATACAATAGAGATCGATGAATATCTCACAAACTACAACTTAGAATGACACCATATTTTAGGAGCAAGATCTAAAGCCATGCAGGACCCTCCATAAATGATCGCACATCAATCAAAGGCCAACAATAATGATTGGTATAGCTATTACCGATCGTTGCAAAATGAGGAGTTATGACTACCGATCGTTATGGTAGGCCCCTATGGACCTGGAGAGCCCTCGGTCGAAATCTTAGCGAAATATCTCATCATCTCACCCTATAAATACTGACCTATTGGTTTATTTTCAGGACCTTCAAGCTTCTTGTTACCATAGACTCCATTATAATCAAGTGCTAGCACTATCCAACCATTGTAATTCGATTTACAAGAGAGCAATAAAGCATAATCTTCAAAATGGAAGTAGGCATACAACGTCGAACCGCTATAAACTATATTTTTAATTACCACTTATTCGCTATTGCTTACTTATTCATTTACTCAGTTTAATTTTACTTCTCTTCATTAACTTCTCTACAAAAACTATTCTTGGGCATTTGTGACCATTTTTGGTGCAAACAACACACACACACACACGTATATATATAAATTAAGTAAACCTATATAATTTATGAATTAAAAAATAATAGATTTTATTTACATAATATTTAGAAATGTTCTAAATGAATTAGACTTCATAGGCCCAATAAAGATCCAATAGGGTAAAAAATATTGAAACACATCCATAACTTTCGCTACGGGCTAGCCCAGTTACAATAATGTACTAGAGACCAATTGCCTATGCGGTCTAAATTGGTCATGTTAAGGTTAAATAATTAAATCCTACCTATATAGTAGGGTGTCTAAAAAAGTAATGTCAAAGGTTGGATTTGGGTAATCAAGTACTCTACCCTACCTACTTACTAGCTTGGATCGAAACGATGAGGTAAGCCTATAATGTTATCCCAAATAGAAAATACCCAATTTGAATTAGGCTTTAGGCTAATTTCAAAATTGTTTTGAAATTAAAAATAAAAGTTTTAAATGCTAAATTTAAATTAAAAAAACATTATAGATGTAATAATATAAAATTTTCCAATTGTTTTGAAAATTGAAAATATAAGATTTTTTTTAATTTAAAAGTGTAATTTAAAATATAATATATACATATTATAACTATTATAATATAATTTAATTTTTTAAAATGTTTGAAAATAAATATAAATTGATTTCAAAATTTTATGAAATTTAATAATAATATTAATAAAATATATTAATAAAATAGGTTAATTAATTAATAAATATATACATGTATTGTATATTATAATATATGTTATGTTGTTTTAAAATGTTAAATTAACATAAGTTTACATGTATATATAAAAATGAATTTCGAAATTAATATAAATTCAATTAAATTATTTAATTAAATAAATTAATTAAAAGATTAATTGATTAAATAATATACACATATATGATATATGTGTCATACTATAAAGTTTGTAGTATTTAATAAATATTTAATATAAATGTTATATTAAAATAATATAAAATTAATTAAAATGTTAATTAATTAAAATTAATTAAATAAGATTTAATTAATATAATGTTATACATAAGACTATTGTATAAGCAATATAAAAATGAAAGTTATATAATAATAAAAGTTATATAATATGAATATATAAACTAAAGGTGGAACATCAATGAACCCCAATTAGACTTAAGGGATATATAAATACGTATTGTACATATACCGTGATTTCTGATGTGCCTTAAACTTGAATCATGAGGGTATTTCATAAGAAATACATTATTCCATAAGTCGATATCACTCAATCTAATATATTGAAGATTATGAATCTTTAATATAATGCTTTCCTCTACTATATATATATATATATATTAATAAATTACTTGCATACTCCTTAGTTGTTGAGCAAACTCAAGCTAGAGATGTTATGTGTAGCATTATTAATATATTCAATAGACGATGTAAGATAACTATATGTATTTGTTGAGCAAACTCAAGGTACAGATACTATACTTAAACCATCGCGATATGTTAGGTATGTGTAAATAATTTCATTTCGATTTGTTGAGCAAACTCAAGTCGAAGTGAAATTAGGACAAGATACCAGCTGATAAGGATTATCCATCGTCCGTGGAGCTATGACTTGTTGAGCAAACTCAAGGTCAGAATTTCAAGACGGATGAGTCCTAACACTCACTAGTAAAGTCGAAAGACTTTTAAGTTTTGACCTAGGGTTTGGTGAAATATAAAAGACTTGTGAGAGCCTTATTATAAAAATGAAATAATAATATTTAACCTTTCTAATATTGTAAGAACATCAAAACTACAATATAGATCTAAGGACTCAATCACTGATATGTCAGTTTGATCAATTTACGATAAGTGCAACATATTTGATATTCTTAAATGTTAAGCATGTTCAAGCGCACTTTTGTAAGGAGTTCATTATGATGTAGTAATAAGGATATTCTTTTGAATGGTTCAACCATTTAGAAAGAAAAGCGAATGTATAATAGTAGATGTGATTTAAGGTACATTTGGGATGAAGAGAGTCACTGATCAATTTTGCTTCATAAAGAAACATCAAAAAAGAGAATGATACTACTAATAATTGGTACTTAACATTGGAATGAGAAATACAATTTCTATTCTGAATTGTATTTTTATATAGAAAATTGTTTTCTATGAGATTTATTTTTTGAGTTCAAGATATTTGATCAATGAATTGTCCATTGTAAACTAGTTGCAGTATATGGAATAAATAACCTATAGTAAGTGAATGATGGACCTCTGAATTAAGTACGCTATTATAGTAATGACAAAAATAGTGGGAGTATGCTATATAGCACTTATTGAATGCTTCAAGTTATGAAAATTGTTTTCGAAAAACATACTGAACATTACTTATGAAATAATGACTATTTTTTGGTGTTGACTAAAAAATAGATGTACTTATATTTCAGTGAGAATATTATGAATATTCGTTATGAAATAAAACTATAATGCGGTATTAGTTTTCACAACAAAAGTGATGCATCAGAAAATACTTAACTATTTAAAATTATTTACAGTTATTTTTGTATTATAGACTAAGCCGTATTTTTGAGAAATTACCTTTTTATTATATAATTATGAATCATATGATACTTGTTTATTATATTTCAAACAATTAAGGGCTATGCACCCATTTAGTAGGAGCATCATAAGAGTTGATGAACTCTTCATATTGATACATACATATGTATGCAATTATAAGTCTATTAATATCAAAACGGTTCCATAAACTTTGTCATATTCACCGAAAAGTTATCACAAACATAGACATGTGTATTTGATATGCATGTATAAGTCTATGATAAGCTCATAGAATATAAAAAGGAAGTAAATAATATAACGTGTGATAAAAATGATTCTACCTGATCGGATGGGTGAGTGTACTAGAATGAATTACCTATGTATTTAATATGAATTAAGATTCAGTCTCAATGGTCACTCCTTTCTATAATACATGATGATGTATTGGTAAGGAGTAATCGAACTTTGTTAGACAAAGTATGATTAATTGTGAGTGAAGTTCAGTTAACTTCTTTGGATAAGGTCATGTACTTAAGAGTAGTACACCATGTTAATTTATTTCATATAAATAATAGTTTACAAAATCATACAAGATAAGGGTTTATAAGAAACCCCAACATATCCTAGGCCAAGGAGTTGGCAGATTGTATGAGTCGAAAGTCTACCCATAATAATTGTTCATGAGGGATCTTGTATGAATCTTCCAAAAACAAGTTTGGGAAAGACTGTTATTGGATGAAATATTTATATTTTGAACATAAGTTTTGTAAACTAAAAACCAACTCATTTTTATATAAAGGCAATTCATAAAGTGTTTATGATATGGTATGATGTGCAAATCCAAGAGAAATTCAAGTACATTATCAAAATATGATTTTGCTAGTCGTAACCGAAGGGATGTGATCCATCAACCGTGATTGTATCTTTAAGAGCAAGACCAATACAGTTGGAATTTAGTGAGCAGTATTGATAAGAATAATCTCATGAATTTCAATTGTTGAAATTAAAGTAATAAATTTGTCATTCAATGTGCTCAAGTTATTTCACATTTACTCACAAACTATCTCTTGATAAGACTTAGTGTTTTGGTACATATGTGCGGAAATATAAAATTCTAAGTAATGATTTAGAATGAACTATTTGTACAAAACAACCAACGTGTTTCGAAGTCAGTGGGAGGGATATAGTGGTTGTGGGTTCTTCAATATGATCCAAAAACAAATACGAAAGTATCATTTAAAAAAGTCAAAATTGAACAAGTGTTTTGATAGAGGTATCAAATAGTTTGATTGTAAATCAAAATGCAGAGGAAGCATATGTTCATAAGGAAGAACGTTAAAAGGTACATTGATATTTCCAAAACCATAAGTAAACAACACACTGCTGATTGTTAACGATGTACCGGTGTTAAAATCGTCCTTAGCTATTTAATACTCGACTTTGGATTTGTAAATATTGTCTTTTATAGTAAGTATAAAAGATATTGAAAATGTCTCAAACGATATGCAAGGATACCTTATTAAATGTTTAATATGGAACATTTAAGATGGATTTTTTTTTGCATTGGCAATAAGAATTATCATAAATGTTATGTTTTCTACGATATCATGTTTTGTTTTTGTATTTGATACATGAAGCGAATATCAAATCCAAACCGATAGCACTAAATGGTTGTTTGAGGTGTTCTCGTGTATGTCTGAAATACTGGATAATTGTTTATAGAAACAACAAACTCCTTATAAGGAGTGTTCAGACTCAAACTTTCATAGGTGATATTGAGTATAATATCAATAATAAATTCAAGTCAAGAATCTTCAAATTGGAAATGTTCCAAATGAAATACTGCGGCTGATTCAATGCAAAAGGCTAAGTACATTGCCTTGAATAATGCCACAATAAAATCAATGTATATAAATAAAAATGCACAAATTCATAACTGAGCCAAGGGTGATTCAGATGTTGAGAATCTCCTGACATTGGTATATGGTAACAATGTCACGATATAGTTCATAACAGAGCTTAGAGATAATTGGAAGTCGAAAGATATACTCCATATTGTTCCACATGATAAAGACAGTTTATCAGAGTTGGAGATAGTTAATTGACAGAGTAAATGATTAAAGCATAATAGCATACCCGGTAACTGAGGGACTGACCCGATTGGTTTTGAGAAAATCGATTGGAGAAGTTAGAATAAGGTTGCATAATTTACCCCAATTGCAATTGGGAGATTATTGAGTTAGGGTTATGCCCTAGGGGCAATTATGTAATTTTTTTACCCATATTTAATTCGATAACTAATCTTGTTCAAAATAAAAGGTGTTTTCTTTTTATTATACTTGATAAATGGGTATAATAATTAATTTAATTAAAAGTATATTTAATAGAAAATCCATAAATAGAATGTTTTGTGATAGTAGTTACAAAATGTTGTAACCGTGAGTAACTTATCATAATAAAAATAAATATATCATTTTAAACATTCCTAGTTAAGATGCATCGAGATTGGATATTGATGTATCTGTTTGATGTGATTTTTTGTTTGATGATAACAAACATATATCAATTTATATATGTGTTTGCAGATTGTACTATACACATATAGGAATAAATATTCATATTGAATAATAATACTATTGCACAGAATTTATATAATTCAATCAGTATTTTTTATTCAACATAATATTTTATTTCAACACTTTTACAGTACAAAGTTTTCAGCTCTCTCTATTTACATACACCGGTTTCATACATTTCACATTCACATTTTTTTCTCACTACAACACTCAACACTTAGTTTTTCACTCTGTCTGCACACTTGCATCTATCTGCATTGTCCAGCTCCAGTTCTTGTCCTGTCTCCTGTGTACCTGTATAATTAGCAACTACAGCAGTAATCTGAAAATAAACAAATTTGAATTTACAAAAATATAAATTTGTTTTTATTGGTGCCTCAGATATATGGGTTATTGTCATCATTTTTGATTGTGTAATATCTGTGCATATCAGTATTCTTATCAGGGACAGGTAATCATGAGTGGCTGCAATACACACGTGTACATTTATACACGTGTGCACTGCTTCGCCAACTCGTGTGCACAGTCAACAAAAACAAATCAGAAGTACAAAATGGCCAAGCAAGTGCACCATTAAACCAACAAACAAGATCAAAGGCAAGGCAATACAACAATGTACGACAGTGTTCAAATCACTAACATGCTCAAAGAACCAGAGTACAAAGTGTAAACCAAACAAGAACAAAACTGATTACAAAGGCTTAAAGACACAAATGACATGCACATGTCAACAAGTCAAGGGATGCACCAGTGAAACAAGGATGCACCAGTGAAACTGCACACATACTACTTGACTGGAAATACCAACTATAACATGAAAGAACCCAATATATACATGCAAATTCGACATGCACATGAGCAACCATTTTTCACAGAGCAAAGTGAAGATGTAATTAATTCAACTCAAGTCAAACCAGTGAACAACATATCAAACAAGGCATCAAGTATACACATCCAATGCATCACAGTGCAATAAAATACAAGTGTCGACCAGACTGCACATTCAAGTGCAAGCCTCAAGTAAATATGAATATGCATATATCATGAAACAACAGTTATAAAAAGGTACATGTCGAGTATGCTACAGACATGCCGAAGTCAATAAGCACAAAGAAAGGAATCAGTGACAGTGACAGGATGAACAAAATCAGAGAGTATATGCAGAACTACTCCAGACAGAGATGTACAGGATGATAGCACATATATTCATACATGAATGCATATATATACATGCAAGCAATCAAGTATAGTAACCCCAACAAGTATATCAGTCAGAAATATCATCACCGAAGACAACAGGGAATGAAAGAACTGCAGTTACAAGAATGTGGTACAGTTTGAATAATATTATTTCATAAACAGAAAAACAAAGCCGTGATTAAAGAATATGATGAACAAGTCAGAGACGAGGTGGTCAAGAATGGAACAGATGGACCAGTTCGAAATAGGGAATTCGAAGTCAACTCGAAATCAATATCGTCAAAACAACCAAAGACGTGATTGCCACGAAATTCAATAGTACTGTGTTGACCATGTCAAAAATCACAGCCAAACTAAATCAGGAAAGTTTCTATCGTATCAATCAAGGAAAAATCGAACGCTACAGAATTAAAACAGTGTGAATCAAGTAAGTCGCAAATATCAAGCAACGAAATTATATGAATTGAAGAAGTCAGATAAATCACCATCGTTCAAAAATAATCAAATGACCGAAGACAAATTCAAACAAATTCGTACGAATGAAAATATAGGGATCGAATCATATATAAAAACCCAATCATCATCGGCTAAAATGGCATCGAGTTCAAGTATTCAATCCAGAGAACAAAAGGCATAAATTACATACCGAAGTCAGGACTCGAACTCGATCAACAATTGGGGCAGCCGTAAGCTAAGAAGAGATCGTCAATTGACGAAGCAAGGAACACTAAACCATCATCCAATCGAGAAATCGAAGTCGACAGCCCCAATTTCACAAACCCTAATTTTGTTCAAAGAGGAAACGAACGAGAACGAAGCAACCATTTTCAAAGAGGAGTCGGCCGAAGAAATAAAAGAGAATATAGGGGAATTTACTCTTATTTTACTTTGGGCCGGCCTGGTTTATTTGTTTGTTTAATTAATTATATAAGGCTTTGGTATATTTTAAATTAGGGTTTTAAGTTGTTCTTGTTTTTTTTTCTGTACTTTTCGAATCAAATCTGGGTAAATCACCATCTAGGATTTAGGTTGTGTCAGATTGTCTAGTTAGGATTAGTTCAGTAAGCAGGGTTTGCGAGTTTGCAAAACTCTATAGGCGGTAGCAGGGTTTGCGAGTCTGTTAGTGTGTTTGTAAGCGGGAGACTGTTTAATTCTAATAGAAATCTGGGAATGCAGCAGTAGGCAGGGGTTGCCGAAGCTGGGTAAATTTTGTGTGTGATTTACTTTTTAGAATATTTACTTCTCTGCAGTTTCTTTTTGTGTTTAATTCAAGAAAATTTGCTATAACCCTATTCATCCCCCCTCTAGGGTTAATCTAGATCCTACAAGTGGTATCAGAGCCTGGTATTTTTCTTTAACTCTAGAGTCATGAATCCACCAAATAATGCTTTTTCTGAGGGGCAATCTATTGCTAGGCCACCCATGTTTAAAGGGAATGATTATGCTTATTGGAAAGTTAGGATGGGTATTTATCTTAGTTTTGTTGATTATGATGTTTGGGACATTATTGAAACTGGCTATAAATCTCCCACTATAACTGTTGGTGATACTGAGATTCCTAAACCTAAGGATAGGTGGGACGCTAATGATAAGAAATTAAAAACTACAAATGTTAAAGCCATGAATGCTTTGATCTGTGCTCTTGATAAGAATGAATTTAATAGAATTTCTCATTGTAAAACTGCGCAGGAAATTTGGCATACCTTGGAGGTGACACATGAAGGAACTTCTCAAGTCAAGGAGTCTCGTCTAGCCCTATTCAGCAATGAATACGAGAACTTTGTGATGGACAAAGGCGAGAGCATAAAGGACCTGTTTGGACGCTTTTCAACTTTGGTGTACAATGCTAGAGCGCTTGGGAAGGTATTCACTGAGGTAGAGCTTGTGAGGAAGGTGCTACGAGTCTTACCGATGAGCTTTGAGGCAAAAGTCACGGCAATACAAGAATCGAAAGATCTGAGTAAACTAAGCATGGAGGAGTTGATCGGCAACTTGATGACATATGAGCTTGAGCTAAAAACAAAGGAGGAACGCAACAATTCCGAATCAAAGAAGAAGACGATTGCCTTAAAGAGCAAAGAAGAGAGCGATGAAGAAGAAGATCCAATTGAAGAGCTTGCAATGGCTGTCAATAATCTTAGAAAATGGTCAAGATTCGGGCCACGCAAGAAGAAAACAAGTGTTAATAGGTCAAAAGATTCTGACAATTCCGATAATGAATTGACTTGTTATAACTGCAAGAAGCCTGGCCACTTCAAACAAAAATGCCCACTTCTCAAAAACAACAAAGGAAAGAAAAAGAAGAAGGCCTTTGCAGCGACTTGGGATGATGAAGAAGGAAAGGAAGTTTCGAATAATAGCTCAGAAGAGGCTAATTTGTGTCTTATGGCAAAATCAGATTCAGAAGCAAGCTCAAAGGAATCTAGTGAAGTAAGTGACTATTCTTATAAAGAACTTGTTTTGATGTGTTGTGATCTTACTAAAACAATTGATACTCTTGAATCTAAAATTGAAAAACTGAAATCTGATAGGAGAGAACTTGTCCATGAAAATTCTAGGTTAGAAACTGAACTTGAAAATATTCAAAACCTAGACTGTAAAAAATGTAAAATTTTAGATTCAGAATTATCAAAACTTAAGAATAGCTTTGAGAATCTTGAAAAAGAAAACTTGAGTCTTAAGGAAACTATTGACACTAGGAAAAAGGATTTTATAAATAGATGCACCTCACTTGTGACTGAAAACACAACACTAAAAACCAAAGTCCAAAATCTTGAGAAAACTCTGAATAACTTTTCAAGAGGAGAAAAATCATTCAACATGTTATTGGGAAATCAACTTTTTGCTAACAACAGAAAAGGACTAGGCTTTGGGAAAACACAAGTTGATGATAATGCAAAAGGTAAGAGTGTCTTTGCTAGATGTGGAATAATTGGAAATCGTGCTGAAAATTATAGTCATAGGAACAAGAACACAAAATTTATACAAGTTTGGGTTCCTAAGAATTCTACAAACAAATTTCATGTCTATTGGAACAAGAATGAAAGGACAAAACAAGTTTGGGTTCCAAAGGGATTGTTTATTCACAATGCTTCAGTCACTAATATCATTGGACCTAAGAGTTTCTCTAGGTCATCTTCCTCTCTCTCTATGTAGGTTTGTTGGCGGGCTAAGGAGCAACAAGAATGGTTTCTAGATTCAGGTTGTTCTAGACATATGACAGGTGACAGATCAAAGTTCCTTAGCCTAGAGAATTTTAAAGGTGGAAATGTGATCATGGGAGACAATAGCAAGTGTAAGATTATTGGTAAAGGTGAAGTAGGTAACGGTACTTTTTCTTTGACTAATGTTTTATACGTCGATAATTTGCATCACAATCTCATTTCTATTAGCCAACTATGTGACAAAGGTATGAATGTGGTTTTTGATAGTGATACTTGCAAAATCATTGATAAATCTTCTAATAACATTGTTTTTATGGGCAAAATAAAAGGAAATGTTTACACGCTTTCATTTGATAATCTAAATCTTTCTAGATGTTTGGTAGCCACTGACGAAGAGGCATCTTTATGGCATAGGAGACTTGGACATGCTAGCATGGGCCTCTTAAAAAAACTTGAAACGAAAGAATTAGTCAGAGGGTTACCACATCAGAAATTTAAAAATAATAAAGTGTGTAAAGCATGTTCCTTGGGCAAGCTTAGTCGATCATCATTTCGCCCTAAAATCATTGTTAGCACATCAAGGGTACTTGAATTAATTTACATGGACTTATTTGGACCAAATGAAATTGCAAGCTTGAATGGAAAACGTTATTGTTATGTATTGGTTGATGATTATTCTAGATTTACATGGGTTTATTTCTTAGCCAAAAAGTCTGAATCTTTTGATTATTTTTCAAAATTTGCAAAACTTGTTCAAAATGAAAAAGGAGTTTCAATTAAAACTTTGAGAAGTGATCATGGAGGCGAATTTGAAAATTTGGAATTTGAAAGCTTTTGTGAAGAAAATGGTTTAAAACATGAATTTTTTGCTCCACGAACACCTCAACAAAATGGGGTGGTTGAAAGGAAAAATCGTACATTGCAAGAATTGGCTAGATCCATGTTGAGTGAGTATAAACTACCTCTAACCTTTTGGGCAGAGGCAGTGAATACTTCGTGCTATGTAATGAATAAAGTAATGATTAGACCAATACTTGGCAAAACGTCTTATGAATTGTGGCATGAAAGGAAACCTAACATTTCTTATTTTTGTTTATTTGGATGTCCTTGTTTCATTCTTAACACAGGTGATCAACTTGGAAAATTCGAATCAAAGGCTGATGAGGGAATTTTCATGGGCTATTCAACAAGGAGCAAGGCTTACAGGATATACAACAAACGAACAAAAACAATTGTTGAATCAATCAATGTGAAATTCGATGAATCTGACCTGGAAAGGACGACTGAAAAGGCGGTTGACGATGGGGTAGATCATGAAGGCATTGAAGAAGGGACATCTAGTGAGAAAGCTGAAAGTAGGACTATTGATGCTGATAGATTGAAGTTCAAATCCAATCATCCTCCTGAATTGGTTATAGGTGATCCTACGGAAGGTATACGCACTCGCTCTTCATTTGATAAAAATTTGTGTGCGTTTTGTTGTCACAGTGGTTTTATTTCTGAGATTGAACCTGATTCTGTTGAAATGGCTCTTAATGATGAAAGTTGGGTTTTAGCAATGCAAGATGAACTTAATCAATTTGAGAGAAATAAAGTTTGGAAATTAGTTCCTAGGCCTAATGACTATCCAATTGTTGGAACTAAATGGGTGTTCAAAAATAAACTTGATGAATCAGGAAATGTAATTAGAAATAAAGCTAGGTTGGTCGCAAAAGGATATAACCAAATAGAAGGCATAGATTTTGATGAAACATTTGCTCCAGTTGCTAGGTTAGAAGCCATTAGGATTTTGCTAAGTTTTGCATGTTATAAGGGTTTCAAACTTAAACAAATGGATGTAAAAAGTGCCTTTCTAAATGGTGATTTGAAAGAAGAAGTTTTTGTTGAACAACCACCCGGTTTTGAAAATCATGATTTTCCAAATCATGTGTATAACTAGAAAAATCATTATATGGTCTTAAGCAAGCTCCTAGAGCTTGGTATGACTGCCTTTGTACATATCTTTTGGAAAATGGCTTTAAAAAGGGGAGTGCTAACACGACACTGTTTCTATTACATAAAAGAAGTGATTTTTTGATTGTTCAGATTTATGTGGATGATATCATTTATGGTGCTACTAATGAACTCTTGTGTGAGAAATTTGAACAAGTCATGCATGCTAAATTCGAGATGAGCTTGGTTGGAGAATTGAAATATTTTCTTGGATTTCAAATCAAGCAAAGCAGTGATGGTATTTTCATTTCACAATCCAAGTATGTGTTGGAACTGTTGAAGAAATTTGGAGTTGAGAACTCCAAACCATTGAGAACTCCTATGAGCCCATCAACAAAGTTGGACAAAGATGAGAAAGGAGTTGCTGTTGATCAGAAGAAATATCGAGGGATAATTGGTTCACTTCTCTATCTTACTGCTTCTAGACCTGATATTATGTTTTCTGTGTGTTTGTGTGCACGTTTTCAATCTAATCCTAAAGAATCTCATTTGAAAGCCACTAAACGAATTTTGAGATATCTTTCACACACACACAAATTTGGACTATGGTACCCTTCTTGTGAAAATTTTGATTTAGTTGGTTATTCTGATGCTGATTATGCTGGTTCATTGGTAGACAGGAAAAGCACTAGTGGGACATGTTTCATGCTAGGACATTCATTAGTTTCATGGTCAAGTCGAAACAAAATTGTGTTGCATTATCCACCACTGAAGCAGAATATATTGCTTTAGGAAGTTGTTGTGCTCAAATTTTATGGATGATGCAAACTCTTTCTGATTTTGGCTTAGTTTATAAACAAGTTCCATTAAAATGTGATAGTAAAAGTGCAATAGACTTGTCAAATAATCCTGTTCATCATTCACGCACAAAACACATTGATGTGAGACACCACTTTCTTAGAGATCACATTGCTAAGGATGACATTTGCATTGAACATATTTCAACTGAGATTCAACTTGCTGATATTTTCACAAAACCCCTCCCCGAAGACAGATTTTCCAGATTACGTTTGGATTTGGGGATTATAGAAATTGACTAATCATTTTCCATTTTTTGGTTGAAATATTCTTGGATATTTATTTTCAACTTCAATTTCTAGGATTCAAACCAGGTTTGGATATTATTCAAAGATTGATTCGAATATGGTATTCAGTAGTGGAAATATGTTTTGTTTTATTTATTTTCAAAATTAAAAAAATAAATAAATATATTTCATAATATAATTAACTTGGTAACTTATTCCACGATCATTTCTATTTCTACCATCTTTCTATCATTCATAATGGTTTTGTAAAATGAGAAGAGTGATTTCTTTTAAATTTAAAAAAAAAATCATGCATCCATTCTCATTTAAAAGTCCTTATGGTTATGCATGGATGGAGCATGTGAGTGAATTATTTTACCATCATTCCATTCTCATTTAAAAGTCCTTATGGTTATGCATGGATGGAGTATGGTAGCTAAGTATTTTTCTGGTCTCACTTAAATGTCCGGATGCTTAGACTAATAAGTAACTGCTAATCCCATTTAAAAGTCCTTATGGTTATGCGTGGTTAGTAAGTGCTTATTTTTGTGCTTAAATGTCAAATTATTTTTAAAATTTCTCTCTTCTCATTATATAAAAACCGAATCATCAATCCATTCTCTACAATGTGGAACTTGTTAACTCGTTATGATATATTATGATTTTTCTTTGTTTTGCATTTGTTTTTACTTTAAAAAAAAATTCTTTTTCCACTACTGTTCCATTAGTGTTGTCAGTCTTTTGATGATAACAAAAGGGGGAGAAGAACAAGATTTGGATAAGAAAGTAAATATTTTTGGAATACTTCAACAAATTTGTTAAATGTTGTTAGTTAATTTTCTTTAGTTCTTTTATTCTTCTGTAATTTTATAAATCTTCTAAATAGGGAGTGGTCTCAGTTGTAGGGGGAGCATTCATATAGGGGGAGCTAAATATTTCATGCTCAAACACATTTATTAGAATGTCAAAATCTTTAATATATATGTTTGTCATCATCAAAAGGGGGAGATTGTTTGATGTGATTTTTTGTTTGATGATAACAAACATATATCAATTTATATATGTGTTTGCAGATTGTACTATACACATATAGGAATAAATATTCATATTGAATAATAATACTATTGCACAGAATTTATATAATTCAATCAGTATTTTTTATTCAACATAATATTTTATTTCAACACTTTTACAGTACAAAGTTTTCAGCTCTCTCTATATACATACACCGGTTGCATACATTTCACATTCACATTTTTTTCTCACTACAACACTCAACACTTAGTTTTTCACTCTGTCTGCACATTTGCATCTATCTGCATTGTCCAGCTCCAGTTCTTGTTCTGTCTTCTGTGTACCTGTATAATTAGCAACTACAACAGTAATATGAAAATAAACAAATTTGAATTTACAAAAATATAAATTTGTTTTTATTGGTGCCTCAGATATATGGGTTATTGTCATCATTTTTGATTGTGTAATATCTGTGCATATCAGTATTCTTATCAGGGACAGGTAATCATGAGTGGCTGCAATACACACGTGTACATTTATACACGTGTGCACTGCCTCGCCAACTCGTGTGCACAGTCAACAAAAACAAATCAGAAGTACAAAATGGCCAAGCAAGTGCACCATTAAACCAACAAACAAGATCAAAGGCAAGGCAATACAACAATGTACGACAGTGTTCAACTCACTAACATGCTCAAAGAACCAGAGTACAAAGTGTAAACCAAACAAGAACAAAACTGATTACAAAGGCTTAAAGAAACAAATGACATGCACATGTCAACAAGTCAAGGGATGCACCAGTGAAACAAGGATGCACCAGTGAAACTGCACACATACTACTTGACTGGAAATACCAACTATAACATGAAAGAACCCAATATATACATGCAAATTCGACATGCACATGAGCAACCATTTTTCACAGAGCAAAGTGAAGATGCAATTCAACTCAAGTCAAACCAGTGAACAACATATCAAACAAGGCATCAAGTATACACATCCAATGCATCACAGTGCAATAAAATACAAGTGTCGACCAGACTGCACATTCAAGTGCAAGCCTCAAGTAAATATGAATATGCATATATCATGAAACAACAGTTATAAAAAGGTACATGTCGAGTATGCTACAGACATGCCGAAGTCAATAAGCACAAAGAAAGGAATCAGTGATAGGATGAACAAAATCAGAGAGTATATGCAGAACTACTCCAGACAGAGATGTACAGGATGATAGCACATATATTCATACATGAATGCATATATATACATGCAAGCAATCAAGTACAGCAACCCCAACAAGTATATCAGTCAGAAATATCATCACCGAAGACAACAGGGAATGAAAGAACTGCAGTTACAAGAATGTGGTACAGTTTGAATAATATTATTGCATAAACAGAAAAACAAAGCCGTGATTAAAGAATATGATGAACAAGTCAGAGACGAGGTGGTCAAGAATGGAACAGATGTTACAGTTCGAAACAGGGAATTCGAAGTCAACTCGAAATCAATATCGTCAAAACAACCAAAGACGTGATGGCCACGAAATTCAACAGTACTGTGTTGACCATGTCAAAAATCACAGCCAAATGAAATCAGGAAAGTTTCTGTCGTATCAATCAAGGAAAAATCGAACGCTACAGAATTAAAACCATGTGAATCAAGTAAGTCGCAAATATCAAGCAACGAAATTATATGAATTGAAGAAGTCAGATAAATCACCATCGTTCAAAAATAATCAAATGACCGAAGACAAATTCAAACAAATTCGTATGAATGAAAATATAGGGATCGAATCATATATAAAAACCCAATCATCATCGGCTAAAATGGCATCGAGTTCAAGTATTCAATCCAGAGAACAAAAGGCATAAATTACATACCGAAGTCAGGAGTCGAACTCGATCAACAATTGGGGCAGCCGTGAGCTAAGCAGAGATCGTCGATTGACGAAGCAAGGAACACTAAACCATCATCCAATCGAGAAATCGAAGTCGACAGCCCCAATTTCACAAACCCTAATTTTGTTCAAAGAGGAAACGAACGAGAACGAAGCAGCCATTTTCAAAGAGGAGTCGGCCGAAGAAATAAAAGAGAATAAAGGGGAATTTACTCTTATTTTACTTTGGGCTGGCTTGGTTTATTTGTTTGTTTAATTAATTATATAAGGCTTTGGTATATTTTAAATTAGGGTTTTGAGTTGTTCTTGTTTTTATTTTCTGTACTTTTCGAATCAAATCTGGGTAAATCACCACCTAGGATTTAGGTTGTGTCAGATTGTCTAGTTAGGATTAGTTCAGTAAGCAGGGTTTGCGAGTTTGCAAAACTCTATAGGCGGTAGCAGGATTTGCGAGTCTGTTAGAGTGTATGTAAGCGGGAGACTGTTTAATTCTAATAGAAATCTGGGAATGCAGCAGTAGGCAGGGGTTGCCGAAGCTGGGTAAATTTTGTGTGTGATTTACTTTTCAGCATATTTACTTCTCTGCAGTTTGTTTTTGTGTTTAATTCGAGAAAATTTGCTATAACCCTATTCACCCCCCTCTAGGGTTAATCTAGATCCTACAGTATCCGTTGAGACTAGCGTACGTAACGCTCTCCAAATGGTGAGAAGTGTATTACTATGACTGCTGGGGGGCATCAAGAGGTTACATACTGATAGTTATTGGATAACCATGGAACGACTCACTTGATAGTTTTCTGTTGGTTAATATAACTAAGGTCAAACAAAAAATATTGATGTGACTGATTTACACAGTTCTCTCGACTTGAGAATACTTTTGATTTTCTATATGAAAGCTCCAGTTTGATTATATTCAAATCATGATAGGACGTCCATCGAGTGACTATAGTTGGGTCGAGTGGAAATATTAGAAGTAAAGCACTATTGAAGAGAGGATTCGTCTCCTCGATTATATGAGGTTAGTATCATGGTCAACTCAAAGTTAAAGACTTTGGCCAGAGCATTTCGGTTAATAATAATTGTTATTATTGAATCGAGGACTTTGTGTTTAGACTATAGAGTTGAATGTGGACGATGTTGGAATTTAGACCATTACCAAATTCCATAAGTCCAAAGTGATGTAGTTTTGAATAAGAGAATTGGTGTAAATAAAATTCACAATCAGGTAACGCTTAATTAAAGTAAAATTGGATTTTATCAAAACCAAGTAACCGATAAATTTAGCCAAAAAGTCACAGCATCTACTAAGTGACATGTGAATGTTAATATTCGAATAGTTCGATCTTAATCGCTGACCGAATTTACACCTGATGAGTCGCACAATCGAATCGATGAATTCTCCTTTGACGAAAGGATTTAATTAATTGATAATTGTTATAAATTAATTAATATTTATGAAATATTAATTGTAAAATTTGATTATGATTGATGAATAACTATTATTGACTATATTTGTAATAGTTATAAATATATCAATCGATATACGATATCGATAAGTGACTAAATTGGATTTAATTAAATAATATTTTCCTTGGGCTTAATTGGGTTTTCGGCCCATCACGGAGGGTGAAATTTAGTAGCAACATGGACTTAGTGCGGATCAAATAGGAGTTGGAAGTGCTTGATTTTGGAAGGCTCGGATTGAGGGAGAAATAGTATGAGATGAGATCCACTCTTTTCTCCTTTATCTCCACTATTTAAGCGTCCCTAACCATAATTAGATGAGACCTTTTGCTTCCTCTTCTTTCATCCTTTCCTGGCCAAAATTATACCATAGAATCTCCATATATATAAACTCAAATCAAGTAAGATTTGATCGTTGTTTGATAGTTGAAGGTCAACGGATCAAGGACTCACAATCTGCCGAATCGGGAATGGTTTCAAAGGGGAGAGTTCATCTTTTCAAGGTGTGCTTCAATGCTTTGGTTCTTAGGTATTATTTTCATTGAATTATAGTTTATAATCTCTGAGTAATATTTTATTACGTATATATATTATAATTATATAGATAGTCAGGTGACGATTTTGATATGTATTAATTTTGTCACATGTTAGTATGGTTATATGTATGTTTATACCTATAAATTAAAAAAAAATCAATTTTTATACAGATCAGATCTGTATAGCCGCCTATTATATATATAAATTATATATATATATATATATATATATATTAGTAAGGCTAACGGGGTTGACTGGTCCCCTACTAATTTATTGCAATAACAATAAAATTAGAAAAGAATCTAAACAAGCTCCATGTTAGAACCTTCAGTTTATGTTTCAATGATAACAACTATACAATCATATATATACACACTTTATTAAGATTATAAATATATGCTACAAGAACACGCCATGCTCGAAGCTAGTGAAACTCAAAGAGAAATGAAGATCTATCGACCATACTATAGTTAGTAAGGTTATTCTACTGTAAAAGAGTCTGAGATAAAATATTATTAAGGTCTCATTGAGTATATATGCATACACAATCACACATTATTTCATATGCACTATAATTAAGTTGAAAAACTGTTACACTACTCACAGACATCCGTGACAATCCTCGGGTAATTATTTTCTGAAGCCGCAAATGTTTGAGGTTTTACCACAGACGTCGGTCGTATGAAAAATTGCAAATTCTGAATAGACATTTCTGTTGAGACAAAAAGAATTTACTCTTTAACAAAAGGTTGCAGCCATTAAAGTGAATAGAACTTTTATAATAGTAACAACTCTTCATCTGCATCCTTTTGAGTCTATAAATACTACTTCGATTGAGATGTAGATATTAATGAACTTGAATTAATTGAATCTTTTCTCTATTGATTTCTTAACACTGTCTTGTGCATACATTGCTTACATACTCTCAATCTATTATAACCAAAATATAATTTTGGTTAAACCACTTCACATACTCAAAGGAGATCATAAGAAGATTTGCACCATCAGTCAAAACTGTGTTATTTAGAACACAAGATTGTCAGGGATATACTTTTGTATTAGCCTATTCCTCCGGGCAAAGCAAGGGTCAGTTGGTTAAAGGAAATATCGAAAGGGAGCTGCGGGACTGGATGTAGGACAAGAGGTCCGAACCAGTATAAAATATCTGGTGTGATCGCTTCTATTATTTATCTTACATTCAATTATTATACTCTGCTTATCATAGTTAGTAATACACACACATATATAAAGATCCTATAGACTTTCAATTGGTATTAGAGTAAGGTCATTTTATTATAAAGTAACACGTAATTGAAATCATTAAAATGACAAGTACATTTAAAGAAGGTCAATCAACTGCTGGTCCTTCGGTATTTACTGGTTCTAATTATGCTTATTGGTCAACATGCATGCGAATTTTTATTGAAGCAAATGGGTTAGAAATATGGCTAGCAACTCAAAACAAATATGAAGCACCTGACATTGATATTGGCACATGGACCGATGCACAAAAAGCAGAGGCATCTAACAATGCCAAAGCTATGAATGTATTATTTTTCTCAATTGACATAAATGAGTCTTCACGTGTCATGCTCTACAAGACTGCATACGATATATGGCGCACTTTACAAGTCACACATGAAGGCACAAATAAAGTCAAGCAAACTAAAATTTTAATTTTACAAAACCAATTCTCATCTTTCAAAATGAAAACAAGTGAATCAATTATTGATTTGTATGCAAGATTTCAAACCATTCAACAAGATCCCGTGGCACTTGGAGTCAAACTCATAGATTTTGATTTAGTCACGCGAATTTTAAACTATTTGACAAATGACCGGGAAAGAAAAGTTTTAGCCATTGAACAAGCCGATGATCTTTCTCAACTTAAATTCGAAGAGCTAATAGAAAATTTGATGTCATATGAAGCTAACTTGCAGGCTAGAAAGGATCAAAATCAAGAAATGAAAAACATAGCATTCCAAGCAAGTAACGAAGGATCAGACTTAGACGAAGAGGAGATTGTCTTTATTGCTAAAAATTACAATAAATTTAGGAAGTTTGAGTAGATGACCAAATTTCAAAATGGAGGCAAACCAAACTCTTCAAATCAGACATCGATTAAATGCTATGAATGTGAGAAATTTGGCCACATGAAGAAGGATTGTCCACAAAAAGAAAAGCAAGTTTGAGAAATTCAAGAAAAAGAAAAGAGATTTTCAAGTAACATGAGATGATTCGGATTCGTCTTTTTCTTCAGATAGTGATAGTGAAAACAACCCGGAACAAGCAAATGTGTGTTTCAAGGCTAACACTGATGAGGTATGTCCTGAACTTACTTATGATGAATTAATGGAAATAAGTATTGAATTACATGATAAACACTACACCAGAAAAGACCTTTAGGAGTGTTGAAAAAACAGTACCAAAACTTTTAGTAGCGTTTTAAAAAACGCCACTACAGGTCGCGCAACTAAAAGTATGATTTTTTGGTTGCGTTTTAATAAACGCTACAAAATGTTTTCGTATAACTGCGTTTTATAAACGCTACTAAAGATCATTCTTTGATTTTCTGCAGCATTTATTCTGTGCAAATATAAACTTTTCGTTGCATTTATTTTATGTCACTATAAATTCAGGTGGTATTTTACATTGTTTCTGTAGCATTTTTAAAACGCTATTGAAAGGCATTGATTGTTTTGTAGCATGTTTTAAATGCTACTATATACTGTTAATGGCTTATATTATTTCCAGCAACCAATTATATAATAGTCATATTAAAATCAACAACAATCGTATAATTACCATATTCAAACGAACAAACAATCAATCATATTCAAATAATTGAGAACACTTTAATCACATAAGTATAATATCCATAACCATTTAGATAATAGTTATTTAACAAAATGAGCAAATTCACATACCACAAGCATTCACAAATAAGTTTACACAACCAGTACTAACAAATATCATAATACATATAACAATTGTAGTCATGTCCATTGTTGCTGATGGTCTTCACTCCGGAAAAGCTAATTAGCTATAAACAAGATTGATAATCAATAATAAGAATTTGCCATGAATTATCAAGTAACATTCAAACAATATTAATTGATTATTATTCAAATAAGCACATAAATAATCAAGCCATCAAGTTCACAACATTTCATAGCTCATGTCATGATATTAGTCTAACCAGTCTTTGGCAGAAGTAATCATACATGAGGTAACAACTATTTCAACTCCAGTGAAGAAACCAAATGTCGGTTGCATGTAAAGTCGCTTAAAATGGAACTTTAACATAGCCCATGCTCTTCTATTATATTAATAGATGGTCCCTTTCTGTATGGATGACAACTAAAACCAAAACCCATGTATGTACACAACTTTAACATAGCCCATGCTCCTCTAGTAACAATTATTATTTCAAAATATTGGGTAGGGCAGTCACTCACCTCATGTATCATCTAGAGTCTGCTCCAAACCAGTCAAAACAACGTTTCCCATAAAATCTCAGTTCCAACCATGTAACAGCCACATAATAACCTCAGGCCCCAACTCATTTCACCCCGCAAACTGATCTTATTCCCACTTCATTCACAACAAACTCCTCTTTAGCTGCTGCTACACAGTCCGAAGTACCCCTCCTTCACTCCAAACATCTTCTCAAACTCCCAGTCTTAGAATGAAGCTCCCTTTCAATTGCTTAACCCTCAAACCAAAGTCACCCAACATTTGCATCTCATCAGGCCTCTTCGAACTTAAAACCAAATGAAAACTGCTTTAAACAATACTCAAAGCCCCTGAACATATCAATCCCGAGTCCACAGGTAGCAGCTTCCAGCCATGAGTAAAACAGCTCAACACACAGTGGTTAGCTTGGAGCATCGCTACCTAAAACTGTTTAGGTTAACACCTCTGCTCGTGCTATTTAGATGAGTTCCTAGTCACACAGACCTTCTGGAAAATTTCTATCAGCTACCAATCACAGAAAACAGTCCACTATGATGAAGAGAAGTTCTCAACGGAGTAAAATTGCCAACTCTAAGTCAGATATTATGCAAAACAAATTTGAGGCGTTGAATACAATAGAGGAAATTGAAAATACTTCACGGAACCTACAGAAAATTTATCAAAAAATAAGTTCAGTAGATTAAAAAAGCGAGTGAGGAGAAGATTGAAAGCAAAGATTCATTTAAAAAACAAAGGCAAACAAAAGCTGTCTCAAATAGCAATGAACATATCATGTAAGAAGTTCAATCCTGAATGGATCCATGTAGGCCATGAATAAAAATAATAAAATCACCATCATCATGTGAATTATATTTTCCATTCAACATGTACAGCTCAGTTCTACTTGCATATCCACATGCATTGCAGAATTCTTGTTATTAGTATTTTTTTGGTTTAAAATTTTAATTACCACTTCTTAGTTATTAATGCACCATAATTATGAAATTATATACATATAATGAAAGAAAAATACAATGTTTGCCTCTCGCTCAGGTCAAAAAATATCATGCCGTAGTAAAAGAGAAGCAATCAATGAATCCTTCACCGAACTAATCATATGTTTTAAAACTGAAATAATGAACATTTTTTGCGTGGATTGCATATTCACCGTTACAATTTACGGACAGGCAAAAAAAAAACAATTCAATTGTTAAGCCAAAATGGTTTGGTTTTCTGATATTTTATTCGTATAGATTATCATATAATATAATTTGGGTAAGAATGAAGTGAAAGCATTCAAAATATCTCATATAACTTGCTCGTAGTTCAATTCTATATGCTACAGTAAATGAACATAAACCTTTCATTTTCAACTGTTTTGATTCAAATTGGGCAGCTTAATATTTACTGCCTACTTCTATTGGTTCAATTGGAAGATGACAGCAAGAAGTTAACTCAATTAGAAACTTTTATAAGGTAAAGTATCTTTAACTGAAGGTCACCAATAGAATGTGATGTTTCCCATATTCATCGCAAATTTGCAGGATAATTATTTTCATTTATATAATCATAGATAACATACAATGAAGCAATTATCTATTATCTATTCTCATTTGATGTTAAAATAAGAATTGTAATAAAAACTTATTACTGACCACAAAAAAATGAACAGAATAGAAGTGGTTGTAACCTAATATACTCTTAGTTAATTATGTCCAAACTTAAAATATTCCCACAAATAAAAGGTGTTGGATGCATTCTAAAATCAAATAGGCGAGGTTGTATTTGTTAAACATTCAGTATCCTTGTATAGTCGATCAAAATAAACATCAAATAGAAAAGGCATATTTTATGAGATTCCTTATTTGCTATGATTAAATATTTCTACCAGAAAACTACCAATTAAACCAAATACAGTTTTTCATGCAATGGAGTCATCATTCTACAAA
Source organism: Allium fistulosum (assembly GCA_030737815.1). Taxonomy (NCBI): domain Eukaryota; kingdom Viridiplantae; phylum Streptophyta; class Magnoliopsida; order Asparagales; family Amaryllidaceae; genus Allium; species Allium fistulosum. Next base: position 259,303,426 of record CM060908.1, on the reverse strand, counting down.
AACAATTAAAATGCAATAAATTGTGAAGAAGTAAAACAAATAATAATCTCACCCTTTTCTTAATGTTGACAAAGAATAATCATAGGTTAAAATAAAAGATATATAGGCTGAAGCATATCATAATACACTATTATACAAAAGAAGAGCCAAAATCAAAACTAAAGCATGCCATAATAGACAATAGATAGCCGCCATTTATGAAACATGAACAGAAATATTTTAAGTTTAATGATTAAATGTAAAATTGTGGACTCAACTCGTAAAAGGTGTAAGAATATATTTGATTTGCATATTGTTAAAAGCTAGACCAAACTTCAAATCGATTGCAACAAAAAGGAATGTCCAAATCAAGTTAAACATGAGAAAGAAAATACTTCATAGCAATAAAAAAGAAAAACTAAAATTTACTATCTTTCAAGAGAAACCATAGCAAAATTGAAAATAATGTTACCAATTCTTTGCAGAAATTTTTTGTATAAAATAAGCAAGCAACTTACTTGCAAAAGGAAATACTGCAATAACTTTTCAGAAAACGGAAACCTTTTTCTAAAAAAGGAAAAAAATCTCAATCAATTTGAACCTGTATTTTCGGATCGGCTTTGGGCTTTGTCACTCCATATCATCCACATTATTTACTTTTTTGCTGAACTAACTTTTGAAGTCTGTCCATTTTCAAACAATGTATACTTGTTAATATTTAATCCGAAATATACGTTGAAAGAAGTTTGCAATGAAAAAAGTCCTAATTTGGCCCTCATGTTATATATTGCTCATTTGATCCATTTTCACTTATGGAACAAAGTTTAAGATATTTCCATTTTCAAACAATACATACTTGTTAATAAATAATCTGAAAGATATGTTAAAAAGTGTTTGTAACGAAAACAATAATAATTTTAGAGCATAGGTAGAAGAATCAGAAGCATGATAAAATAGCCTATTATTACACATGTACATTGAAGAAAATAATGGCATATTCATTATCCATGTCAAAGCTACAGGTATCCATCTATTGCTTGTTCAATATATATCAAATTCCTTCAAAAAGTAAGGTTCACGATTCTAATGACTAATATTTTAAATCAAAGACGACATAATATTTACCTGCAGAAACACAGTATTTGAAACCTGGTGAGATGTCAATCTAATTTTTAATTATCCTTCTGAACCTACCAAATATATCAAGAAAAATTAAAACTTAATTCATGCATTAAAAAATACACATATAATGAAAGTTTTTCTAATTCAAATGTTAACGCAAAAATTCTCTAAGCGATAGTAGCATCCCATGTTTTATCTTTTGATTATGCTAACTATGTGTGCTTTAGCATGGTTAGAGAAATTTAAGCTTAGAATTAGTAGAACCATTTAAAAACAACAAATGAGTAAATTCATTCGGAAATGGTAGACAACAGTCCACCGGACTGAAAATTGGATGAATATTTCTTGTATGCAAACCAGAAATTTATATGTATAAATAGTACATGTGCAGAAAATAAATCAATATTTATTCAAAATCTCCTTGCGTAATAGAAGATGTTATAATAATACAATAATGATTCTGCTTAAATTCACAGTGATATTTGAAAAAGAGGGAGAAAGTTCCATTCCTTGAATTAGTCATTTTCCTTTTCAGTTAAGATTTTTTAAATCATCCAATTCTTCATTTATTCACTAAGAAGAAATCAAACATAAACAAAACTATTATAACAGGCTGTTGAGTTCTTGAATTGAAGAACCAGCGCCAGTGATGTTTTTAAAGGTCCAAGTGAAAGAGACGTGAATAGTGAAACTTAGGATGTTATACTATTTTATATAGAAATATAATTTTTATCATTGCTGAAATCTACAATTTACCAAAAAGGGAAAAAAGTAGCATTGACATAATGGATTTACCACTACAGTGAAGTAAAACTAAAATCAGATCCAGTTTTGACCATTAATTTTAAACTACATAAAACAAACGGAAATACAACTCATAAACTGTGAATGATTACTAAATCGGTGAAGACAAATGAGTCGTACCATTTGGTGTTGTTGCTCTACGCTACCAATTTCTCACCTTTCCTAGTTTTACAACCGTAAGTGTCGCGTAGTGTATCCCACACACCAAATGTACCCATATAGGAAGTAAAGGATAGAGAATCAGCCTCCATTATGGACTGTGAATGGGTAGATGTAGGAGGAGAACGAAGCAAATTTGTGTTGGAGGAAAAAGTAAGGGTAACTGACTGCGATTTGAGAATTGGGAACGAATGCGGTTAGGGAAATGGAAATGGAAATGGGGGAAACGAATGGATTTGGTATGCCATCTCCAGTTGTCACATCTTAGTGAACACGTGTCGACCAAACAAACGATTGGTTTCTGTTTTACAATATAAGTAATAGATAGCAGCCATATATATAAATATATAATCAGTTAGCTTATATATATATGAGGGGGTTATAAATTTTGATTCTTAATTATAGTAAGTATATTTGTTTTTCTGAATATATTTTATGCAGAGCTATTTTGTTTCTTTTGTTTTATATTTTACAGTTTTGTGTGTGTGTATATATATATATATATAGTGACATGTTTATGTAATATGTAGAAAAGAAAGTATGTAAGTTTTATAACTGTATATGATATTGTTATGAATGTTAGTCATATATATTGCTGTTTATTCACACCTATGAGTTTATTTGCATAGTTAAAATTGCTGTTCGTATATAAATGTTATAATACGTACATTTTAAATGAAATAATGTTTACAGTATATTATTTTATAAAGGAAGTCATATAGTAATGTCAGTTTATAGATATGTGTTTAGGCAAGTTGTACTTTGTTAGTTTGCATGTTTTATACAAGGTCAGATATAAAATACATTTAGTTGTGGTTATTGATTGTGTCTGTGCATTTGTTTTAACCTGCATATTATATTTATACGTATATTTTATATACTTGTCTGCATATGTTTTGTGTATTCTGAGATATATATATGGAAGTTGATTTGAATACATGTAGATATGTTGCATTGCAATTTTATTATGTGTTGAAAGGTAAATGCGAATTTTAATTATTTATGAAAACGTGTTATTTTAATGTGTAGGTTTTATTATATAAAGTGATAGTTTATATATATTGAAATAAAGCAAATTTATTTTAACTTTTAAATGTGTGTGTGTATAATATAATAATAATGTATATATTTTCAGTTTATATCAAAACTAATTTGATTTGTCCTTATTGATTTCTATCTATCAGCTTTGTCCGTCAAATCCGTGTTCAGCTTACTTCGCTTTGAGATTGTTGTTTGGATCGGTCGATTTCACGATTCAAATCGTAGCTTGTTGTTTTGTCTATCTTCTCTAGCCTCGAAAGGTGAGAAATCACTCACGATTAACATTCTTATATTTATTAAATTTGATTTCAATTGAAATGACAATTGAAATATGCTGTTGCTAGTTATTTAATTGATATATATATATGATATGTCATTTCTGAACTTTTCACCTATGACATCTGACACCATGATCCGTTATTTATGTTTTATCTGTTATTAATGATATATGCCTGCTACAAATATGTTATATTATATTCATAACCGTTCTTATTCTGCAAGTTCCCTGTTAGTATAGAATTCCCTATGGGTTGAAATGATACATACCCGAATGATCTTCTAGAATAGGGGAAAATCGTTGTGGGTTGAAATGATAAACCCAAGCGATTTTCATTCAATTGAATTTGGGATTGCGGGTTGAAAAGATATATACCTGTGGATATTTAAATTGCGGACTAAAATGATAAATATCCGTATCAATTCACCATAGGATAGAAAATTATATACAGACACCGTTGGTCTATATATATATTGAAAATGATTTCCAAGGTTTTGAAAAGAAATATATGTGGTTTTAATAAATATTGATTTTAAGATATTATATTTTAATATAGATTTTATAATAATTTTAATAAATTAAGTTGGAAAGATAAATAGAAATTAATTTGAAATTATTTGAATTTTACTTAAATAAAACCAATTTGAAACTTATTAAATTTGAGATTTTAAAGATATGATTTATAACTTGATTTTGATTTAAAGTGATTAAATGAATATTTCAAGTAAATAAATTGAAGGGAATATTTAGTTTATATAAATGGTAATTTAAGGTTTTATTTAAATGATATTGGTTTGACTAAGTGAATATTTCAATATTAAATAATGGTAAAGTTGAATTTGAAACATAAATGAATTTATCAAAAATTGAATTATTGTAAATGTTTGAATATTTAAGCTTTGAAACCTATTGAAATTGAAATGGTTTAAATTGTAGTTTATATATGTATTTGAAATCGATATAAATTTTAAATGGTTGTGAACTGAATTGAAATAGGTGAATTGAGATTAAATTAAATTGAATTTTGGAATTCGAGTTGATCTGAATCGATTTGTGAAATTTGAGGAAACTATTTTTATTTTGTATAAAGTATTTTAATATATAAAAATATTTTACTTTATGAATTATTTTAATATAAACTATTTTAATTTATAACTATTTTAATATATAACTATTTTATTATATAAACTAATTTATTATATAAACTATTTTTATTTTATAATCTTTATTACATATACTATTTTCTATATCTAAAATATTTGAGTGGAAAGTATTATGATTTCAAAGTGTTATGATTTCCATGTGTTATGATTTCCAAGTGTTATGATTTCCTAAGTGTTATGGTTTCAAAAATGTTACAATTTCAGAAGTGTTATAATTTTGGAAAGTGTTATGATTTTGGAAATGAATATTATTTTAAGTGAATAATGATATCGTATTGATATGGTTTTGAAACAGATATGATATTTTGGTTTTGAAATATGATTTGAAATGAAATGACCACGGTGTTATAATAACGTTTGATTGTTAAAGAGACCGGGATTGGATATTGTCATACTCTCTGCCAATACCGAAAACCACTTTAACAATTGTGTACGTGGTGGAGATTTCAGAAATGAAGTAGGATGGTTTGGCAAACGATTTCTGTATAAGGCATGATGTGACCCTAACTCCCGTGAGTCAGCATAGATGTGACTAAAACAGGGGCTACACCTGGGCCAAGTGAGGTCATTCCTCCTATCGAGCACGCTTCTTCGATACCTTATTATGACATTTGTGATGATTTGAAAGTATGTTCCGAGGTGGGCGGTAGTAGTTGTTATGCGTTACCACCAGCCCGGTTCTGCAATTGGTATATCTACCCTGGCATTGCCTCGAGTGTCGTGTTCACATGCCCTAGCTTGCCTTCTACGAGTTTGTTTTGTACCATACCTATGGAGTGCCCTCTAATAGCCCTCTAGTTTACGGGGGGAGTTACGGTACTGTATAGACTATGAGAATATATAAAATGAGTTAAGGGGGATATGGGTAACGCCTTAACGCTATTTTAATAACTTTTACTTTACCATAGACATACTATAATAGCGTATATTAGTACATAGTAGATAGTTCCATGGATCCTTGGAGGATGGAAATCCCAAGCATCCTTTAAGTTACTTGTATTTCAGTTGATATTTCACTTGAGTTGGATTTATTGATATAAGAATGTTAATCATGACTCGAGTGTTTCGTGTTTTGCTTTACGCTCGTGTCAGACTGAGTGTCACAACATTTGAGACTCACCTTTGGAGATTGGAGCTTTGTTTGAAGATCTATCTATTCGGCTTTCAGCTATCCAGTTGTTTTGTTCAGACTTGTCATCTGTTTGTATTCGAGACTACATTGTATTTGAGATATTTTGTTGTATTTTATTTCAAATTCTGTTGTTTATATAGTAGCTTCATGAACTACTATTTATCTATTCCATTGCTTATTGTTATATTACTATGTGTCTGTGATTCTGTGATTGATTATTTACCGTATATGCTGAGTTTTTCCAAATATAAATTAACAATATGATATTTTGAGCAATTCAAGTCCGACATGTGTGGATGCGAATGCTAGCGGGTTGTTACATAACTAGATCAGAATTAGATATCGAATTATTAAAAGACAAAAAACTTATCTTAAAAGAAGAATTAGAAATTGTTCAGAAGAAGTATGCAACACTATTATCTCAATATGATAAGTTATTAAATGATTTAGAAAGTTATAAGTTAGAAAAAGTTAATTTGGAAAAAGAAAAACTAGAATTCCAAGCAAATTTAGAGTCTAGAAACTTTGAAATTTGTGATCTTAAAAGTAAATTAGAAAAAATAACAAATAATGTGACAATATTCAACAAAGGAAAACAAAATTTAGAAAATTTGATTGCGATATCTAAACCATTTGGACATCTAAATGGGTTAGGTTTTAAAAACAAACAAAGGCCAAAGCAATATAGCACATTATACACAAAATTTAAAAAGCCAAAGTTAAAAGCTAAGGTTAAGAATTCATATACAAATATGGTCAAGATATGGACTCGACAATAAACTAATTAGACAAAAATATATTGATGAATATTTACAAAAAGTTGTATATAACAAAAATTACATTTCTAAGGGAACCAAATCCTCATGGACATAGCTACCAACATCCACTAACACATAGGACCCTAATCAAAGAAGGTGGGTACCGATTAAAATTTTCTTATTTTGCAGGTACCCAAAATAAAAATAAAAAATAAAGAGAAATGGATACTCGATAGTGGTTGTTCTAAGCACATGACGGGAATGCTAATATGTTATGAAATATAACATATATCGATGGTGGCACTGTAACATTTGGCGATAACTCAAAAGGATTTGTCATCGGCATTGGAGAAGTCATCAATATCGGTATTTCTTCCTATAATTACTAATGTTTTATTAGTAGAAATTTAAAACATAACTTGTTAGGTATTAGTCAATTGTGTGATAAAGGATTTAAATTGATTTCAAGAAAAATAAATGCTATATTTTGGATCAAAATAGAAATTTAATTTTTGAAGGATTTAGAAATCGAAACATATATGTCTTAAACATGAATGTCAAAAACTATACAAATTTATGCTTAACCGCGAATCATGATGATCCTTGGTTATGGCATAAACATTTGTGTCATATAAATTTTAAGAATATTAACAAAGTAGCTAAAAATGAATTAGTTAAAGGGTTACCTAAAATCAACTACAAGGTTAAAAATTTATATGACGCGTATCAATCTGGTAAATTAAAGAAAATTTCCTTTAAATCTAAAAAGGAAATTTCCACAAAACAACCTCTTGAATTACTCCATCTAGATTTATACGGACCAACTCAAGTACATTCAATAAATTATAATATATATGTTTTCGTAATTATTGATGATTTTTCAAGATATACTTGGACATTATTTTTAAAACATAAATGTGACACTTTTGAAATGTTAAATTTTTTTGCTAAACGAATATTTTTTTTAATGAATTTAAAAATATAAAATATATGAAGTGATCACGAAGGTGAATTTGAAAATGAACTATTTACCAACTTTTATAACAAAAAGGAAATTAGTCATAATTTTTTGTTTACTCAAACACCACAACAAAACGATGTTGTAGAAAGGAATGATCGAACTTTACAAGAATATTCACGAACTTTACTAAATAGTAGCAACTTACCAAAGAAATTTTGGGCCGAAGCTTGTTATGTATTAAATTTTGTAACACTTAGACCAATGACTAAAAACACATGCTACAAATATTTTTTAACAAGAAACCGAAAGTATCATATTTTCGTGTATTTGGGTCAAAATGCTTCATATTAAACACTAAAGATAATCTAGGAAAATTTGATTCTAAAGCCGATGAAGGAATTTTTGTTGGCTATTCAAATCAAAGTAAAGCATATAGAATTTTTAATAAACGAACAAATATTATAGAAGTAAGTCTTTATGTCTCATTTGACAAAAAGTTTAACGAAAATAAAAATGACGATGATGAAGAATTAATAAGTAAAACTAATATACCTATACGTGAAAATAATAATAATAATGTCAATAACAGTAATGATAATATGACAACATCATCACTAGAATATTAAGAGACTATCCTATTAATAGTATTATTGGAGATTTAAATACAAGAGTATCAACCAGAAAACAGTTAAATCAAATGAGCCGTGTTGCATTTATATTAAATTTTGAACTGAAAAATTATAAAGAAGCATCAAAAGATGATTTTTGGGTTATTGCAATGCAAGAAGAACTTAATCAATTTGAAAGAAATGATGTTTGGGAACCTGTACCAAGACTAGACAATCAACCTGTAATTGGAACGAAATGGGTTTTAAAAAATAAAGTAGATGAAAATAGAAATATTGTATGAAATAAAGCAAGATTATTTTAGCTCAAGGATATAATCAAGAAGAAGAAATTGGTTATGAAGAAGCATTTGCTCCTGTAGCATGTCTCGAAGTAATTCGAACATTACTGACTTTTGAACGTCATCATAATTATAAACTTTTCAAATGGACATAAAAAGCGCATTTTTAAACGGTATAAAAGAAAAAGTGTATGTTGCACAGCCTTCTTTATTTGTTCACGAGAAATATCCCGATCATGTATTTAAACTTAAAAAGGCCTTATACGGATTAAAACAAGCACCTCGTGCTTGGTATGAAAGATTAAAAACTCATTTACAAAGTTCCGGCTTTCAAATTGGTAAAATTGATTCCACTTTATTCATTAAACAATAATATTTTAGCCATACAAATATATGTTGACGACATTGTATTTGGATCCACTGACGAAAAATTATGCATTGAATTTTCTAAAATAATAAAAGAAGAATTTGAAATGTCACTGTAACAAACCAATATTTTGGAAATTATTTTTAATTTGAATTTATTTCATTTTAAAATATTTTTATAGTGAATTAGAAATTTTTCTAGAATTAATGGTATTTTGTTGTGATTTACATGTTCTGTTTCCTATTTCTAAACAATTTCTTCGGTTCTTTTGCTATTTTCTCTTAATTTAATTATTTATTTCACTTTGAAAATGTTTTAAAAATCATTTTATTTCAAATTTTGTTTTAGAATATTTTTAAAATGAAGTAAATAATTTTCCAAAGTCAATAGTGATTTATTTGTAATTTCTGGACACTGTTTGCATTTTTAAGCTATTTTCTTAATTTAAATTCTATTTAATTAAAATTTAATTATTTATTTTCTTATTTACTTTATTTCTGAGATTTTTTATCTTTATTATCAGCCTTTTTAATATATATATATATAAGTTAAAAAGAAATGAAAAGAAATTTGAAAGGTTTTAAACTCTTGAAATTCCAAAGTCTTTTTATCTCCCGACCTTTCATTTCTCAACCTCCTCTTCAATGATTTGGCCGTGCATTTCCTCCATCCTTTCAGCCGACTCCTTCTCATTTGTTCATGCAACAAATATTCTTTCTCAAACTAAAACTCACGGCCATCTCCATTGTTGAAACTAAAACTAATATTTCTCTTCTCTCTTGTTTTTTTAATGTTTTCCATTGAAATTTTGTACTTGTTCTATACTTCATGGCTCCACTTCTCCTCCTCCAGGTCTAGGCCGACCTCCACCACCTTGTATTCTGATCAACCACTCCCCTAGTACCCCACCATGGCCAGGCCGAGCCATCTAGGCTAGAGATCACCACCAAAAATCCAATAAAACCATCACAACCTATGCAAACCAAGCCTAGAATTGCAACATCAACTTCTACCACCTTTAGCCGCCACTACCTCCACCACCACCACCTCTGACCTGACCTCCACCCTCTGCCACATCAACCACCACCACCTGGAGCCACTGGTCGTGCCCCATAGCTTCTGGCCGAGCCTATATTTTGCCTAGAAATGATGTTGTTGCCTTATGTGTAGTAGTTTATGCACCTAGATCTTCACCACCTTGTTAACCCATGTAGGCCGACCCATATGGAACCCAAACAAGACCATTTTCCACCCCTAGGCCGAGCTTAATCACTGTCTAACTGAAGGACATGAAGTTGAGAACAAGTACAATGCAAACTGATATTGTTTTGGGTATTGTTTCTAGTGTTAATTGATGTTTAAATCGTGTTGAACTTATGTATACTTGTATTGTTTTGTGTAATGTTTTCAAGGGGTATAGCTTTGACTCTCCCAATCTCAAATCATATTCGTGTTGTCGTGCTTTCGAAGTTCGTTGTTGTGTATTTTGGTCTATCATCTCCAGCTTAAACAAGTGAGTAAATTCTCACCAGACGATTTGTACTTATATAACTAGTAAACTGACACCATTTGAATCTGTAAAACCATATCACATGCGATATCTGCTATATTATGATCATATGATGCTTACCCCTGTTATTACACATGTTATATCATCTATTACTGTTATATGATGTTATTTTGTTCATTTTATTAGTTTATCACACTGCAAGTTCCCTGTAGATTAGGTTCACTATGGGTTGAAATGATACATACCCGAACAGACTTTAGAATAGGGAAAGATCGTTATGGGCTGAAATAATAAGCCTGAGCGACTTTTTAATAAATTTATTTTACTTGGGATTGCGGGTTTGAAATGATAAAACCCAGATTTTCTTTGTAAACTACGGATTGAAATGATATATTATCCGTATCACTTGACTTAGGCTAGAAAATATTATACAGACCCGTGGTTATTTTCTATATTTTTCTGGAAATTTGTAAGTATTTTAAAAATGTAAAAATATAATAAATTTATTTAAATTGAATTTTAAAAAGATTTATTAAAATGGCAATGATTTTCTATGTGTTAAATGTAATATAACTGGATAGAAAATGGTGATTTTAAAGTGTAACTTAACTTGGAAATTTGACTAATTTTTTAAAATGGAAATTTAAGTTAATTAAATTAAAAATGAAAATTTAGTTTTAAATGGAGAAAAATGGAGATGTAAATTTAAGGATTGAAATAAATTGTTAAAAATGAAAAGGAAATTGACACACTTGAATTTAATAAGTGAACTTTGGAAAATTTTGATTGTTATTTGAAAATTCTTTTCTAAAAAAAATCATAAGTTAAAGGATTTAAATGAACATTTTAATGTGGAAAAAAAATATGATTTTTATAAGTTTAAATGTTTTAAATTGAAGTTTATTTATGGCTGGAATTGTACTTAAAACCTGGAAATTCAATTTATAGCACTTCAGAAATACAATCATTTCTGGAAATGAACTAATTCTGAACTAAGTAGAATCTGCAGCACTTGGTAAGTGCTGTGGTTGCATAAATGAACTAAAAGACTAAAATGAACTAAGGCTATGACAGCACTTGGTAAGTGCTGTTGTGGCAGGAACTAAAATTGAACTTGAAACTAATGAAGGGGCTACTGTAGCACTTGTTAAGTGCTGCAGTAGGCTGAAATATGATTTTTGTATGTAACTGAACTTCTACAGCAGTTTTTAAAATGCTGTCTTTGCTGAATTGAAATAAAACCTTTAATTTGAACCCTGAACTATTACAGCAGTTCTGTAAATGCTGTCTTTTCTGAATTAAACTATTTTTCCCTTAAAACTGAACTGTTACAGCAGTTTATAAATGCTGTCTTTGCTGAATTGAATTGTTTTCAAATATAACTTACCGCAGCATTTTTTAAATGCTGTGAAAGCTGAAATTTTAATGTTTTAATGTTTTTAAGTGAATAAATGAACTCAAAAAAGGCTAAAATTTTGGGAATTTAATATTTGATTTAAAAGAATAATGACTTTGTTATTCTAAATGGTTAATTGAAGTATTTTGATTTGAAAGATAAACTGTTTTTAAATTTATAACCACGGGTTATAATAACGATTGGTTGTTAAAAAGACTGGGATCGGATATGGACATACTCTCTGTCGATACCGAAAACCACTTTGACAACTGTGTACGTGGTGGAGTTTCCAGAATGAAGTAGGATGGTGGCGACGATCCTAAGGTATATACGTGGACCCAACTCCCGTGAGTTGGCATAAGGTGGCTAAAACAGGAGCGATTGACGGACCAGTGAGGTAGCACCTCTGATCGGACACACTTCTTCGATACCATTCTATTACTTGTGATTGATTTGTTGCGCACCCTTGATTTGGGAGTATTGTTTGAGGTGGGCGGTAGTGGCTGCTATGCGTCACCACCAGTCCGGATGCGTAATTGGTATATCTACCCTGGCATTGCCTAGTTGTGCCGTGTCACCTACCATATCGAGCTTTACTACGAGTTGTGATTTCTCCCATAGCCTGTGGAGTATCGAGGGTAGCCCCCATTTTGGGAGTATGCTAATACTGGATAGACTACCGGGACTATTACGTGTTAGGGTGAGTTCGGATTAAATGTAAAGCCCTAATGCTATTTTAAAGTATGTTTATTTTATGATTAGACATTATTATAATAGCGAATATTACTACATAGTAGATAGTTTAACGGATCTTAAAGAATGGGCGATCCCAAGCATTCTTTAAGTTACTTGTACCTTTATTACAGTTCACATGATTTGGTTTACATTGTATAAGTATGTATGTCCTGACTTGAGTGTTTGTGTTTTATTTACGCTCGGGTAGCCTGAGTATTCACAGCTTTGGATTTCGCTTTTCTGGAGCTAGGAATCGCTGGAGTTTCTGCTTATCTAGTTATCTATCTATTTCAGTTGTTCTACTTCAGCATTTGTATTAGAGACTTATGTATTTGGATTTCTACTGTACTTGTTTCAGAACTGTATTTGTTTTCAGACTATGTATTTTGTATCTGTTTTGAGACTCTGTATTTTAGTGGCTTCATGAACCACTATTTATTTTATTTCCGCTGCGAGTTATTCTAATATTTCTGTGTCTGTGATTCTGTAAATGATTTTATTTGCTCCAAATTTTATTACAATCTGTTATTTTGCATTATTCAAGTCTGACATGTGTGGATTATTGTCGATTTGAATGGTCCAAAATAGTGGGTCGTTACATTTGGTATCAGAGCCAGGTTTTAGGCAAACCTTAGCCTATGGAGCAAAAACTCATTAGAGATAGGAGAAATACCCTAGAATCGGGGAAATCAAACTCAGAATCATTTCTTTGTGAGCGAACGTATTTTCAAAGTATAAAAAGATATTAAAATGATTTTAAATGATTTTTCAAAGGATTTTTCAAAGATTATTTTGATATAAAATTTTCTTGTTTTAAAAGCAATTTTTCTAAACTTCCTTCTTTTCGCATCTACCTTATTAGAAATTTCTTTTATTAGGATATTCATCCAAGTGATCTTATTTTGTCTATCTTACCTTATCTTTGTCTTCTCTATACCTTTATCCTAAATTCATTCTTGATATTTTCAGGATGAATCGTGGAAATGCTAGAGGTAGGGGTCGTGGTACTGCCCCAGCTCCTCAACCTGTTGCACCTGTTAGATTTACTGTTCTCTATAAGGAGTTCTCTCAGCTCGGTGGTACAAAGTTCACCGGTTCAGAGAGCATTATCGAAGCCCAGCAATGGTTACAGAGTTTAGAGAGGATCTTTACTGGTCTTGAGATTACTGATGCCCAGAAGCATCAGTTAGCAGCTTGGCAGCTGCAAGAGTCAGCCTTAGATTGGTGGGAGTCTGTTACAGCTCACACTAACGAAGGTGATCTTTCGTGGGAGTAGTTCAGGTATCCTTTGTGTTATCTTGAATTTTTCCCCATTTTCATTTCCTTTGAATCTATCTTAAGTTTTGTTTCTGTATCTTTTTCCACGGAGTCTTTTGTGGAAAAATGGATGCCCGAAGCCGGGAAATCTCAGCTTTACCGAGAATTCATGGATCTTAAGCAGGGTACCATGTCTTTTTCTGAGTATGAGCGGAAGTTCAACGAACTTTTCAAGTTTGGTCCTGGTCTTATTGACACTCGGCTTATAAATAATGAGAAGTTCATAGCTAGAGCTCGCCCAGAGTTCTATGATCGTCTTATTTCACATGTTCATGGCACTTTTACTGAGCTTATGGATATGGCTATTCGTTATGAGAACCCTACTTCCAAAGGTCCTGCTGCTTCTGGTGCTCATGTATCTCAGTCTTCCTCTGCAAATTCTAAGAAGAGAAAGCCCAATTTCCACCAGCAGAAGAAGAATTGGCTCAAGCATCCGGGTTTGGGATCTTCATTGTCTTCTCCTTCGCAAAGGCACTTTATTGATCTATCCACCATTACCTGCTTCAAATGTTACCAGAAGGGACACTATGCTAATAGTTGCCCTACTTTGGTTAGTGCTGCTGTTCCTTCACCTTAGGTTACCAGGAACAATCTCTGTCATGTTTGTCTTCAGCCATGTCATTTTAAGAATGACTGTCCTTTGTATTAGAAGGGAAAGCCATCTGGTGTTTTTGCTGTTACATCTGCTTCTTCTCCTGCTGCACCTGCTCCTGCTCCCAGTGATGATCAAGGTACTCTTCAGGGCACCTTTACTTTATTTCATCATCCTGTTCGTGTTTTATTTGATACTGGAGCTTCGCATAGTTTTATTTCTGTTGATTTGTGTGATAAGTTTGAGCATCTTCTTTCTCCTGAGTTTGTTGTTGAATCTTTGTGTGTTAAAAATCCTATCGATGGTCCCGCAAATCTTAATAAGATTTGTAAGCAAGTGAGACTCTTCTATTCTGGCCATAAATTTTCTGGTGATTTCTATGTTCTTGGTTTTGATGCTTTTGATTTGTTGCTTGAAGGTGATTGGCTTGATAGGCATGATGCCCGTATCTCTTGTAAATCCCGAATTGTTTCTCTTAAGGATGATCGGGGTAATTCTTTGGTTATTCAGGGTCGTATGCCCCATGATTATGCTGGTAGCTTTATCTTTTCTCTGGATGCTTCTCCTGTTGATCTTCAGTCGACTCGTGTAGTCAAACTCTATCCCGATGTATTTGGTGAAGTTACTGCTTTACCTCCTAAGCGGGAAATTGATTTCTGCATTGATCTTATTCCTGGAACTCGACCTGTAGTTCTTCCTCCTAGAAGAATGGCACTCCACGAGAAGGTTGAGTTAGGGAAGCAAATTGAGGACTTGTCTTCCAAGGGTCTGATCAGACCTAGCTATTCTGAATGGGGAGCAGCGGTTGTTTTCGTCACCAAGTCCGATGGTTCTCTCCGGATGTGTGTTGATTATAGGGAGCTGAACAAGCTCACTATGAAAAACAGATATCCAATGCCACGCATTAATGATATGTTTGATCAACTTTATGGTGCTACTGTTTTCTCTCAGGTTGATCTTGCCACAGGTTTTCACCAGCTCAGAGTTGCTGAGGAAAGTATTCCCAAGACTACTTTCCGTACTGAGAATGGATTCTTTGAATGGTTAGTCATGCCTTTCGGTTTGACTAATGCTCCTGCTTTCTTTGTTGATTTGATGAATCGTGTTTTCCGTGATGTGCTTAATAAATTTGTTCTAGTCTTTGTTGATGATATTCTCATTTTCTCTAAGTCTAAGGAAGAGCATGAGTCACATTTGAAATTCTTTCTTGAAATCCTTAGGAATCATCAGTTGAAGGCTAAATTTTCTAAATGTCATTTCTGGAAAGATGAAGTCCGATTTCTCGGGCATATTGTTTCTGGTAATGGAGTTTCTGTTGATCCAGTCAAGATCGCTGCGATCAATGTAAGTCTTTCTTTCCTTCTCTTTCCTTGTTCATTCAATTTATTCTATCTTTCTTCTTGTCCTTATTATCCCTATTCTGTACAGGATTGGGAAACTCCTAAGACTCCAACTGATATCCGTAGTTTTCTGGGCCTTGCCAGTTATTACCGGAGATTCATTGAGAATTTCGCTCGGATTGCTGCACCTCTCACTGCTTTGACTTAGAAAAATGCTAAGTTCATTTGGAGTGATGAGTGTAAGGCTGCATTCAGTGAGTTGAAGCACAAGCTTACTTCCGCACCAGTTCTTACCGTTCCAAGTGGAAATGAGGGATTAACGGTATACACGGATGCTTGTCGAGAACGTTTGGGAGCTGTTTTGATGTAGGATGGTAAGGTGATTGCTTATGCTAGTCGTCAGTTGAAGACCCATGAAGCCAATTATGCTGCCCATGATTTAGAATTGCTTGTTGTTGTTTTTTCTTTGAAGCTTTGGAGACATCATCTTTTGGGTACTAAGTTCGAGCTTTTCACAGATCATCCGTCTTTGAGGTATATTTTCTCTCAGAAGGATTTGAACCAGAGACAAGTTAGGTGGTTAGAGTTTCTTGCTTCTTATGACCTCGACATCAACTATACCCCTAGGAAAGGTAATGTTGTGGCAGATGCTTTGAGTAGGAAGAAGGCTTTGTTGTGTCAGTTGGTTGTTTCTTCTCCTCTTTTAGATCGTATCATGGCCAAGCAGGATGAGGATGAGATGCTTAGATTGATTAAGGAGAATGTTCGAAGTAGAGTTGGAGGTAATAGTCTTGATGGCAGTGGTGCCCAGATTGATGATAAAGGTGTGTTGAGGATTAATAATAGGATTTGTGTCCCGAATGTTGATGGTTTGAGACAGGAGTTGCTTCGGTATAATCATCAGTCCAAACTTTCTATTCATCCAGGTGTGACCAAGATGTATCAGGATATGAAGAAGTTGTACTGGTGGAAGGGTATGAGGCGAGATATCTCCAATTTTGTTAGTAGGTGTGCGACTTGTTAGCAAGTCAAGGCAGATCATCAGAAGATCCCTGGTTTGTTGCAGCCTCTTGAGATTCCCAATTGGAAGTGGGAACAAGTTTCTATGGATTTCATTGATGGATTACTGAGGACTAGGAAGGGTAATGAGAGTATCTGGGTTATTGTGGATAGATTGACCAAATCAGCTCATTTTATTCTGGTCAAGTCTACCCGTTCTGCTTCTAGTTTGTCTGAGATTTACATGAGGGAGATTGTTTGTCTCCATGGTGTTCCTCTCAGAATTGTTTGTGATCGTGATCCTATCTTTACTAGTAGGTTTTGGAAAGCCTTTCAGGATTCTTTGGGTACTCGTCTGAATCTGAGCACTGCTTATCATCCACAGACCGACGGTCAAACGGAAAGGGTGAATCAGATTCTAGAAGATCTTCTTCGTGCTTGTGTGCTTGATTATGGTGGATCTTGGGAAGATCATCTCCATCTTGTCGAATTCACCTATAACAATAGTTATCAGGTATAATTTCTATCTTTGTTTTAATCTTATCTTAATCTTTATCTATCTCATTTCTATCTTTGAATTCAGGCCAGTATTAAGACGTCTCCGTTTTCTGCTATGTACGGACGACCTTGTAGATCTCCTTCTTCCTGGATTGAATCCGGTAATCGTTTGGTTCTTGGTCCTGAGATGATTTTGGAGGCTTCTGAGAGAGTTGAGGAGATTAGGAGGAAGATGAGGATTGCTCAGGATAGGCAGAAGAAGTATGCTGATAGGGGTAGGCGGAGTTTAGAGTTTGCTGTTGGTGATTTGGTTTTCCTTAAGGTCTCTCCCTTAAGGAATGTTATTCGATTTGGTCGTAGAGGGAAGCTTTCTCCTAGATTTGTTGTCCTTTCCGCATTGTGGAAAGAATTGGTTCTTTGGCTTATCGTCTGGATTTGCCCGAGAAGTTCTCCGGAGTTCACAATGTATTCCACGTTTCTCATATTCGTCGCTATCTGCATGATCCATCTCTTATTGTTCAGCCTTCTGCTCTTGATAGTTTGGATATTGAGCCTAATCTGACTGTTGAGAGGAAGCCACTTCGTATTGTCGACAGAGGTACAAAGCAGCTAAGAAGGAAATCTGTTAGTCTGGTCAAAGTACAGTGGAGTACTAATGATCGTGATTGTACTTGGGAGACGGAGGAAAGCATTCGTGCTTCGAATCCGGAATTGTTCGTTCCAGGTACTATTTGCTTTCTATCTTGTTTTTCCTTATTTTCTTTGTTTTTGTTCTTTTCGAGGACGAAAAGGTTTGAGTGGGGGAGAGTGTAACAACCCAATATTTTGGAAATTATTTTTAATTTGAATTTATTTCATTTTTAAATATTTTTATAGTGAAGTAGAAATTTTTCTAGAATTAATGGTATTTTGTTGTGATTTACATGTTCTGTTTCCTATTTCTAAACAATTTCTTCGGTTCTTTTGCTATTTTCTCTTAATTTAATTATTTATTTCACTTTGAAAATGTTTTAAAAATCATTTTATTTCAAATTTTGTTTTAGAATATTTTTAAAATGAAGTAAATAATTTTCCAAAGTCAATAGTGATTTATTTGTAATTTATGGACACTGCTTGCAATTTTAAGCTATTTTCTTAATTTAAATTCTATTTAATTAAAATTTAATTATTTATTTTCTTATTTACTTTATTTCTGAGATTTTTTATCTTTATTATCAGCCTTTTTAATATATATATAAGTTAAAAAGAAATAAAAAGAATTTTGAAAGGTTTAAACTCTTGAAATTCCAAAGTCTTTTTATCTCCCGACCTTTCATTTCTCAACCTCCTCTTCAATGCTTTGGCCGTGCATTTCCTCCATCCTTTCAGCCGACTCCTTCTCATTTTTTCATGCAACAAATATTATTTCTCAAACAAAAACTCACGGCCATCTCCATTATTGAAAGTTGGTAAAAATCTTCTCTTCTCTTTTGTTTTTTTTATGTTTTCCATTGAAATTTTGTACTTGTTATATACTTCATGGCTCCACTTCTCCTCCTCTAGGTCTAGGCCGACCTCCACCACCTTGTATTCTGATCAACCACTCCCCTAGTACCCCACCATGGCCAGGCCGAGCCATCTAGGCTAGAGATCATCACCAAAAATCCAATAAAACCATCACAACCTATGCAAACCAAGCCTAGAATTGCAACATCACCTTCTACCACCTTTAGCCGCCACTACCTCCACCACCACCACCTCTGACCTGACCTCCACCCTCTGCCACATCAACAACCACCACCTGGAGCACTTAGTAAGTGCTGTAGTTGCATAAATGAACTAAAAGACTAAAATGAACTAAGGCTATGACAACACTTGGTAAGTGCTTTTGTGGCAGGAACTAAAATTGAACCTGAAACTAATGAAGGGGCTACTGTAGCACTTGTTAAGTGCTGCAGTAGGCTGAAATATGATTTTTGTATGTAACCGACTTCTACAGCAGTTTTTAAAACGCTGTCTTTGCTGAATTGAAATAAAACCTTTAATTTGAACCCTGAACTATTACAGCAGTTCTGTAAATGCTGTCTTTTCTGAATTAAACTATTTTTCCCTTAAAACTGAACTGTTACAGCAGTTTATAAATGCCGTCTTTGCTGAATTGAATTGTTTTCAAATATAACTTACCGCAACATTTTTTAAATGCTGTGAAAGCTGAAATTTTAATGTTTTAATGTTTTAAAGTGAATAAATGAACTCAGAAAAGGCTAAAATTTTGGGAATTTAATATTTGATTTAAAAGAATAATGACTTTGTTTTTTTAAATGGTTAATTGAAGTATTTTGATTTGAAATATAAACTGTTTTTAAATTTATAACCACGTGTTATAATAACGATTGGTTGTTAAAGAGACCGGGATCAGATATGGACATATTCTCTATCGATACCGAAAACCACTTTGACAACTGTGTACGCGGTGGAGTTTCCAGAATGAAGTAGGATGGTGGCGACGATCCTAAGGTATATACGTGGACCCAACTCCCGTGAGTTGGCATAAGGTGGCTAAAACAGGAGCGATTGACGGACCAGTGAGGTAGCACCTCTGATCGGACACACTTCTTCGATACCATTCTATTACTTGTAATTGATTTGGTGCGCACCCTTGATTTGGGAGTGTTGTTCGAGGTGGGCGGTAGTGACTGCTATGCGTCACCACCAGTCCGGATGCGTAATTGGTATATCTACCTTGGCATTACCTAGTTGTGCCGTGTCACCTACCATATCGAGCTTTACTACGAGTTGTGATTTCTCCCGTAGCCTGTGGAGTATCGAGGGTAGCCCCCATTTTGGGAGTATGCTAATACTGGATAGACTACTGGGACTATTACGTGTTAGGGTGAGTTCAGATTAAATGTAAAGCCCTAATGCTATTTTAAAGGATGTTTATTTTATGATTAGACATTATTATAATAGCGAATATTACTACATAGTAGATAGTTTAACGGATCCTTAAAGAATGGGCGATCCCAAGCATTCTTTAAGTTACTTGTACCTTTATTACAGTTCACTTGAGTTGGTTTACATTGTATAAGTATGTATGTCCTGACTCGAGTGTTTGTGTTTTATTTACGCTCGGGTCAGCCTGAGTATTCACAGCTTTGGATTTCACTTTTCTGGAGCTAGGAATCGCTGGAGTTTCTGCTTATCTAGTTATCTATCTATTTCAGTTTCAGTTGTTCTACTTCAGCATTTATATTAGAGACTTATGTATTTGGATTTCTACTGTACTTGTTTCAGAACTGTATTTGTTTTCAGACTATGTATTTTGTATCTGTTTTGAGACTCTGTATTTTAGTGGCTTCATGAACCACTATTTATTTTATTTCCGCTGCGAGTTATTCTAATATTTCTGTGTCTGTGATTCTGTAAATGATTTTATTTGCTCCAAATTTTATTACAATTTGTTATTTTGCATTATTCAAGTCTAACATGTGTGGATTATTGTCGATTTGAATGGTCCAAAATAGTGGGTCGTTACATTTGGTATCAAAGCCAGGTTTTAGGCAAACCTTAGCCTATGGAGCAAAAACTCATTAGAGATAGGAGAAATACCCTAGAATCAGGGAAATCAAACTCAGAATCATTTCTTTGTGAGCGAACGTATTTTCAAAGTATAAAAAGATTTTAAAATGATTTTAAATGATTTTTCAAAGGATTTTTCAAAGATTATTTTGATATAAAATTTTCTTGTTTTAAAAGCAATTTTTCTAAACTTCCTTCTTTTCGCATCTACCTTATTAGAAAATTCTTTTATTAGGATATTCATCCAAGTGATCTTATTTTGTCTATCTTACCTTATCTTTGTCTTCTCTATACCTTTATCCTAAATTCATTCTTGATATTTTCAGGATGAATCGTGGAAATGCTAGAGGTAGGGGTCGTGGTACTGCCCCAGCTCCTCAACCTGTTGCACCTGTTAGATTTACTGTTCTCTATAAGGAATTCTCTCAGCTCGGTGGTATAAAGTTCACCGGTTCAGAGAGCATTATCGAAGCCCAGCAATGGTTACAGAGTTTAGAGAGGATCTTTACTGGTCTTGAGATTACTGATGCCCAGAAGCGTCAGTTAGCAGCTTGGCAGCTGCAAGAGTCAGCCTTAGATTGGTGGGAGTCTGTTACAGCTCACACTAACGAAGGTGATCTTTCGTGGGAGTAGTTCAGGTATCCTTTGTGTTATCTTGAATTTTTCCCCATTTTCTTTTCCTTTGAATCTATCTTAAGTTTTGTTTCTGTATCTTTTTCCAGGGAGGCTTTTGTGGAAAAATGGATGCCCGAAGCCGGGAAATCTCAGCTTTACCGAGAATTCATGGATCTTAAGCAGGGTACCATGTCTTTTTCTGAGTATGAGCGGAAGTTCAACGAACTTTTCAAGTTTGGTCCTGGTCTTATCGACACTCGGCTTATAAATAATGAGAAGTTCATAGCTAGATCTCGCCCAGAGTTCTATGATCGACTTATTTCACATGTTTATGGCACTTTTACTGAGCTTATGGATATGGCTATTCGTTATGAGAACCCTACTTCCAAAGGTCCTGCTGCTTCGGGTGCTCATGTATCTTAGTCTTCCTCAGCAAATTCTAAGAAGAGAAAGCCCAATTTCCACCAGCAGAAGAAGAATTGGCTCAAGCATCCGGGTTTGGGATCTTCATCGTCTTCTCCTTCGCAGAGGCACTTTATTGATCTATCCACCATTACCTGCTTCAAATGTTACCAGAAGGGACACTATGCTAATAGTTGCCCTACTTCGGTTAGTGCTGCTGTTCCTCCACCTTAAGATGCCAGGAACAATCTCTGTCATGTTTGTCTTCAGCCAGGTCATTTTAAGAATGACTGTCCTTTGTATTAGAAGGGAAAGCCATCTGGTGTTTTTGCTGTTACATCTGCTTCTTCTCCTGCTGCACCTGCTCCTGCTCCCAGTGATGATCAAGGTACTCTTCAGGGCACCTTTACTTTATTTCATCATCCTATTCGTGTTTTATTTGATACTGGAGCTTCGCATAGTTTTATTTCTGTTGATTTGTGTGATAAGTTTGAGCATCTTCTTTCTCCTGAGTTTGCTGTTGAATCTTTGTGTGTTAAAAATCCTATCGATGGTCCCGCAAATCTTAATAAGATTTGTAAGCAAGTGAGACTCTTCTATTCTGGCCATAAATTTTCTGGTGATTTCTATGTTCTTGGTTTTGATGCTTTTGATTTGTTGCTTGGAGGTGATTGGCTTGATAGGCATGATGCCCGTATCTCTTGTAAATCCCGAATTGTTTCTCTTAAGGATGATCGGGGTAATTCTTTGGTTATTCAGGGTCGTATGCCCCATGATTATGCTGGTAGCTTTATCTTTTCTCTGGATGCTTCTCCTGTTGATCTTCAGTCGACTCGTGTAGTCAAACTCTATCCCGATGTATTTGGTGAAGTTACTGCTTTACCTCCTAAGCGGGAAATTGATTTTTGCATTGATCTTATTCCTGGAGCTCGACCTGTAGTTCTTCCTCCTAGAAGAATGGCACTCCACGAGAAGGTTGAGTTAGGGAAGCAAATTGAGGACTTGTCTTCCAAGGGTTTGATCAGACCTAGCTATTCTGAATGGGGAGCAGCGATAGTTTTCGTCACCAAGTCCGATGGTTCTCTCCAGATGTGTGTTGATTATAGGGAGCTGAACAAGCTCACTACGAAAAACAGATATCCAATGCCACGCATTAATGATATGTTTGATCAACTTTATGGTGCTACTGTTTTCTCTCAGGTTGATCTTGCCACAGGTTTTCACCAGCTCAGAGTTGCTGAGGAAAGTATTCCCAAGACTGCTTTCCGTACTGAGAATGGATTCTTTGAATGGTTAGTCATGCCTTTCGGTTTGACTAATGCTCCTGCTTTCTTTGTTGATTTGATGAATCGTGTTTTCCGTGATGTGCTTAATAAATTTGTTCTAGTCTTTGTTGATGATATTCTCATTTTCTCTAAGTCTAAGGAAGAGCATGAGTCACATTTGAAATCTGTTCTTGAAACCCTTAGGAATCATCAGTTGAAGGCTAAATTTTCTAAATGTCATTTTTGGAAAGATGAAGTCCGATTTCTCGGGCATATTGTTTTTGGTAATGGAGTTTCTGTTGATCCAGTCAAGATCGCTGCGATCAATGTAAGTCTTTCTTTCCTTCTCTTTCCTTGTTCATTCAATTTATTCTATCTTTCTTCTTGTCCTTATTATCCCTATTCTGTACAGGATTGGGAAACTCCTAAGACTCCAACTGATATCCGTAGTTTTCTGGGACTTGCCAGTTATTACCGGAGATTCATTGAGAATTTCGCTCGGATTGCTGCACCTCTCACTGCTTTGACTCAGAAGAACGCTAAGTTCATTTGGAGTGATGAGTGTAAGGCTGCATTCAGTGAGTTGAAGCACAAGCTTACTTCCGCACCAGTTCTTACCGTTCCAAGTGGAAATGAGGGATTAACGGTATACACGGATGCTTGTCGAGAAGGTTTGGGAGCTGTTTTGATGTAGGATGGTAAGGTGATTGCTTATGCTAGTCGTCAGTTGAAGACCCATGAAGCCAATTATGCTGCCCATGATTTAGAATTGCTTGTTGTTGTTTTTGCTTTGAAGCTTTGGACACATCTTCTTTTGGGTACTAAGTTCGAGCTTTTCACAGATCATCCGTCTTTGAGGTATATTTTCTCTCAGAAGGATTTGAACCAGAGACAAGTTAGGTGGTTAGAGTTTCTTGCTTCTTATGACCTCGACATCAACTATACCCCTAGGAAAGGTAATGTTGTGGCAGATGCTTTGAGTAGGAAGAAGGCTTTGTTGTGTCAGTTGGTTGTTTCTTCTCCTCTTTTAGATCGTATCATGGCCAAGCAGGATGAGGATGAGATGCTTAGATTGATTAAGGAGAATGTTCGAAGTAGAGTTGGAGGTAATAGTCTTGATGGCAGTGGTGCCCAGATTGATGATAAAGTTGTGTTGAGGATTAATAATAGGATTTGTGTCCCGAATGTTGATGGTTTGAGACAGGAGTTGCTTCGGTAGAATCATCAGTCCAAACTTTCTATTCATCCAGGTGTGACCAAGATGTATCAGGATATGAAGAAGTTGTACTGGTGGAAGGGTATGAGGCGAGATATCTCCAATTTTGTTAGTAGGTGTGCGACTTGTTAGCAAGTCAAGGCAGATCATCAGAAGACCGCTGGTTTGTTGCAGCCTCTTGAGATTCCCAATTGGAAGTGGGAACAAGTTTCTATGGATTTCATTGATGGATTACTGAGGACTAGGAAGGGTAATGAGAGTATCTGGGTTATTGTGGATAAATTGACCAAATCAGCTCATTTTATTCTGGTCAAGTCTACCCGTTCTGCTTCTAGTTTGTCTAAGATTTACATGAGGGAGATTGTTTGTCTCCATGGTGTTCCTCTCAGAATTGTTTGTGATCCTGATCCTATCTTTACTAGTAGGTTTTGGAAAGCCTTTCAGGATTCTTTGGGTACTCGTCTGAATCTGAGCACTGCTTATCATCCACAGACCGACGGTCAAACGGAAAGGGTGAATCAGATTCTAGAAGATCTTTTTCGTGCTTGTGTGCTTGATTATGGTGGACCTTGGGAAGATCATCTCCATCTTGTCGAATTCACCTATAACAATAGTTATCAGGTATAATTTCTATCTTTGTTTTAATCTTATCTTAATCTTTTATCTATCTCATTTCTATCTTTGAATTCAGGCCAGTATTAAGACGTCTCCGTTTTCTACTCTATACGGACGACCTTGTAGATCTCCTTCTTCCTGGATTGAATCCGGTAATCGTTTGGTTCTTGGTCCTGAGATGATTTTAGAGGCTTCTGAGAGAGTTGAGGAGATTAGGAGGAAGATGAGGATTGCTCAGGATAGGCAGAAGAAGTATGCTGATAGGGGTAGGCGGAGTTTAGAGTTTGCTGTTGGTGATTTGGTTTTCCTTAAGGTCTCTCCCTTAAGGAATGTTATTCGATTTGGTCGTAGAGGGAAGCTTTCTCCTAGATTTGTTGTCCTTTCCGCATTGTGGAAAGAATTGGTTCTTTGGCTTATCATCTGGATTTGCCCGAGAAGTTCTCCGGAGTTCACAATGTATTCCACGTTTCTCATATTCGTCGTATCTGCATGATCCATCTCTTATTGTTCAGCCTTCTGCTCTTGATAGTTTGGATATTGAGCCTAATCTGACTGTTGAGAGGAAGCCACTTCGTATTGTCGACAGAGGTACGAAGCAGCTAAGAAGGAAATCTGTTAGTCTGGTCAAAGTACAGTGGAGTACTAATGATCGTGATTGTACTTGGGAGACGGAGGAAAGCATTCGTGCTTCGAATCCGGAATTGTTCGTTCCAGGTACTATTTGCTTTCTATCTTGTTTTTCCTTATTTTCTTTGTTTTTGTTCTTTTCGAGGACGAAAAGGTTTGAGTGGGGGAGAGTGTAACAACCCAATATTTTGGAAATTATTTTTAATTTGAATTTATTTCATTTTAAAATATTTTTATAGTGAAGTAGAAATTTTTCTAGAATTAATGGTATTTTGTTGTGATTTACATGTTCTGTTTCCTATTTCTAAACAATTTCTTCGGTTCTTTTGCTATTTTCTCTTAATTTAATTATTTATTTCACTTTGAAAATGTTTTAAAAATCATTTTATTTCAAATTTTGTTTTAGAATATTTTTAAAATGAAGTAAATAATTTTCCAAAGTCAATAGTGATTTATTTGTAATTTATGGACACTGCTTGCAATTTTAAGCTATTTTCTTAATTTAAATTCTATTTAATTAAAATTTAATTATTTATTTTCTTATTTACTTTATTTCTGAGATTTTTTATCTTTATTATCAGCCTTTTTAATATATATATAAGTTAAAAAGAAATAAAAAGAATTTTGAAAGGTTTTAAACTCTTGAAATTCCAAAGTCTTTTTATCTCTCGACCTTTCATTTCTCAACCTCCTCTTCAATGCTTTGGCCGTGCATTTCCTCCATCCTTTCAGCCGACTCCTTCTCATTTTTTCACGCAACCAATATTATTTCTCAAACAAAAACTCACGGCCATCTCCATTGTTGAAAGTTGGTAAAAATCTTCTCTTCTCTTTTGTTTTTTTTATGTTTTCCATTGAAATTTTGTACTTGTTATATACTTCATGGCTCCACTTCTCCTCCTCTAGGTCTAGGCCGACCTCAACCACCTTGTATTCTGATCAACCACTCCCCTAGTACCCCACCATGGCCAGGCCGAGCCATCTAGGCTAGAGATCATCACCAAAAATCCAATAAAACCATCACAACCTATGCAAACCAAGCCTAGAATTGCAACATCACCTTCTACCACCTTTAGCCACCACTACCTCCACCACCACCACCTCTGACCTGACCTCCACCCTCTGCCACATCAACAACCACCACCTGGAGCACTTAGTAAGTGCTGTAGTTGCATAAATGAACTAAAAGACTAAAATGAACTAAGGCTATGACAACACTTGGTAAGTGCTGTTGTGGCAGGAACTAAAATTGAACCTGAAACTAATGAAGTGCTGCAGTAGGCTAAAATATGATTTTTGTATGTAACCGACTTCTACAGCAGTTTTTAAAACGCTGTCTTTGCTGAATTGAAATAAAACCTTTAATTTGAACCCTGAACTATTACAGCAGTTCTGTAAATGCTGTCTTTTCTGAATTAAACTATTTTTCCCTTAAAACTGAACTGTTACAGCAGTTTATAAATGCCGTCTTTGCTGAATTGAATTGTTTTCTAATATAACTTACCGCAACATTTTTTAAATGTTGTGAAAGCTGAAATTTTAATGTTTTAAAGTGAATAAATGAACTCAGAAAAGGCTAAAATTTTGGGAATTTAATATTTGATTTAAAAGAATAATGACTTTGTTTTTTTAAATGGTTAATTGAAGTATTTTGATTTGAAATATAAACTGTTTTTAAATTTATAACCACGTGTTATAATAACGATTGGTTGTTAAAGAGACCGGGATCAGATATGGACATACTCTCTGCCGATACCGAAAACCACTTTGACAACTGTGTACGCGGTGGAGTTTCCAGAATGAAGTAGGATGGTGGCGACGATCCTAAGGTATATACGTGGACCCAACTCCCGTGAGTTGGCATAAGGTGGCTAAAACAGGAGCGATTGACGGACCAGTGAGGTAACACCTCTGATCGGACACACTTCTTCGATACCATTCTATTACTTGTAATTGATTTGGTGCGCACCCTTGATTTGGGAGTGTTGTTCGAGGTGGGCGGTAGTGACTGCTATGCGTCACCACCAGTCCGGATGCGTAATTGGTATATCTACCTTGGCATTGCCTAGTTGTGCCGTGTCACCTACCATATCGAGCTTTACTACGAGTTGTGATTTCTCCCATAGCCTGTGGAGTATCGAGGGTAGCCCCCATTTTGGGAGTATGCTAATACTGGATAGACTACTGGGACTATTACGTGTTAGGGTGAGTTCAGATTAAATGTAAAGCCCTAATGCTATTTTAAAGGATGTTTATTTTATGATTAGACATTATTATAATAGCGAATATTACTACATAGTAGATAGTTTAACGGATCCTTAAAGAATGGGCGATCCCAAGCATTCTTTAAGTTACTTGTACCTTTATTACAGTTCACTTGAGTTGGTTTACATTGTATAAGTATGTATGTCCTGACTCGAGTGTTTGTGTTTTATTTACGCTCGGGTCAGCCTGAGTATTCACAGCTTTGGATTTCACTTTTCTGGAGCTAGGAATCGCTGGAGTTTCTGCTTATCTAGTTATCTATCTATTTCAGTTTCAGTTGTTCTACTTCAGCATTTGTATTAGAGACTTATGTATTTGGATTTCTACTGTACTTGTTTCAGAACTGTATTTGTTTTCAGACTATGTATTTTGTATCTGTTTTGAGACTCTGTATTTTAGTGGCTTCATGAACCACTATTTATTTTATTTCTGCTGCGAATTATTCTGATATTTCTGTGTCTATGATTCTGTAAAT
The DNA here is from genome assembly GCA_030737815.1 of Allium fistulosum. Taxonomy (NCBI): domain Eukaryota; kingdom Viridiplantae; phylum Streptophyta; class Magnoliopsida; order Asparagales; family Amaryllidaceae; genus Allium; species Allium fistulosum. Next base: position 259,275,331 of record CM060908.1, on the reverse strand, counting down.
GATTTTATTTGCTCCAAATTTTATTACAATATGTTATTTTGCATTATTCAAGTCTGACATGTGTGGATTATTGTCGATTTGAATGGTCCAAAATAGTGGGTCGTTACAGTCACATATAGAAGAATTAAACTATTTCTTAGGATTACAAATAAGATAATTAGAAAATGGAATTTTTATAAATCAAGAAAAATACTGTCAAGATTTATTAAAATGTTTTGGAATGGAAAATATATCAAGTAAACCAACTCTAATGAGTACTACTCTACATTTAGATAAAGTTGAAAATGGAAAAGATTTCGACCAAAAATTATATCGAAGTATGATAGGATCTCTATTATACTTAACAGATAGTAGACCGGATATTATGATGAGTGTATGTTTATGTGCTTGGTTTCAAGCACAGCCAAAAGAATCTCATCATCGAGCGGTAAAACGAATCTTAAGATATTTAACAAACACTAGAGATTATAGACTTTTTTACCCAAAAGGAAGCTCATTCGAACTGGTGTCATATAGCGATGCCGACTTTGGCGATTGTAAAATGGATAGAATAAGCACAAGTAGGACATGTCATTTTATTGGTCGTCCTTAGTTTCGTGGTTTGGTAAAACGCAAAACCGTGTTTTGCTCTCGACATTTAAAACCGAATACATCTCAGCGGGTTTAGCATGTGCACAAGTAATCTATATGCAACAAACTCCTCTAGATTTTGGCAAAATCATAACAAAATCTCCTATATATTGTGATAATACTAGTGCCATAAATTTATCAAAAAATCCTATTAACTATTCTCAAACAAAGCATATTGATATTCGTAATTATTTTCTATGAGATAATGTGGAAAAATGAATTATATCACTGGAGTTTGTAAACACCGAAAATCAAATAGCTGATATTTTTACTAAACTATTAAGTGAACTAACTTTTATTAAGTTAAGACGAGATTTAGGAATATGTTCGTATAATGAATTGATTAACTAAATTTGTAGAAATGATTTTGTACACTTAAAATATTAAAAAAAACAAAAGCTCATATAAAACTACACAGGAAAAAGTGTTTATACACTTAGATTAATACAAACCACATAAAATTTAAACTAATACTAACCATTTAAAAACTAACTACTCTATGTGAAATTTATATAGTTCAACTCCTTTTCCTCTACCTATTTTTTAAGTATACTAAACCTTATCTTATAAATTTAGCTTATATTCTTCCTAAAAACAAATAGATTATTAAAACAAATAATACACAAAAATATCTCCCGATCACGACTCCACCTATTCAACTATCGACTATAAATCTCCTTCATCAAATAGCACTTACATTTCACCAACTAAATCCACACCTATATCAATTCGTTTAGCCTCGCTAAACATTGTTGCATCACCTACATACCACACTGGCTTTTCTCCTAAAGAAAATAAAGGCAAACGTTCAATTGATCTACAATCAACATCTCTCACCGACAAGGTCGATGAAATATATCACTATCAACAAGAAAAGATGGAAGGTCAATGTGAAATATATTACGAGCAATGATGTCAAGGATCTCATCTAAATTTTCTTGAAAAATGTATTCTAGCAATTTGTTGTCATTCACCAACAAAAAACTGTGTACATCAAAAATCTCCTCGATTACAAGAAACTCCTACAAAAGCGTATAACATTACTCCGAGAAATTTGTGCAAACTGGGACCATCAAACCAAGCTTGGATTGACACTCCAGCTTGTCCGAGTTGGTCTCCATTAAAGCCGTTAATTGACGACATAAAAGTTGAACCAAATTCATGGGATATATAATAAATCAACAATTATAAATTCTCAGAGAAAAACTAAACTTATGCTATGCATCGTATAAATTAAGTTTATTTGTTAATTTTTGGTATGTGTATTGCTTTATTGTATTAAAATTTCAGTAAAATTTAATTGCTATTTAAATTTTATCTCCAATTCCAAAAGAATACATACGACAGATGTTTGTGAAAATACCACAGACGTCTATCACAAGTTATGGGAAAATAATTTCCTGTAACCTCAGACGTCCATGGGAATTCATAGACGTCTGTCAAAACTCTATGTTTATTTTTTCTGCGACCACAAACGTATGTGGAAACATCACAGACGTTTGTCGAAACTTTCTGTTAATCTTAACTGAAAGCACAAATGTTTGTTCTCCACCCACAGACGTTTGTCGTTGTTCTAAAACCCTACCTCAGTAGCCGTACGTAAATAAGTTGTTCCCAATTTTATCTCCTATCCAAAATTTACTTCCAAAATCTAAAACCCTAGCCTCCAAAATCGCTCTATTTGCTCACTAATGGCTCCCAAACCAAAAACTACCTTTAACAAACGCGCCAAGAAGGGTCAATCATCATCTTCTCACAATCCCGTGTTTAATGATGCTCTCATTCAAGAATGGCTTCGTAATAGCATAATTTCCAACAAGCGATTCGACGAACTAAAGTAAAAGAAGCTTCATTCCGGGCCTTTCTATCGGTTATGCAAGTTTGGAGAATATGCCATTCAAGAATTGACTGTCGCCTCCGAATGTCGGGACTTAATTAATTTTGACAAAAATGAGGTACAAATAGACCAATTAGCTATATTTCTCTTCTATGCAAATTTATTTAGTAGCAATATTTGGAATCCTGAGAATGATGAAGGATGGTTATGGATGAGTGTGTATGGGCATGTCTTAAAAATTAGCGTCAACACCATTGGACGTATACTCAATTGTTCTTCAATTGGGATGAATTTAGAAGAAATTCCCATCTATAGAAACTTGCCGCGTGATGAAGTAACTCATCTTATTTGGGAAGATAGGATGCCCCAGTGGAAATCCATCCACTTATGTCCAAAAGCTAGGTTGTTAAGTCGTATGATAATAAATACGATAATCCCACGTCTTGGTAGCCATGAAAAAATTTATGATAATGGTCACAAATCCCTTTATGCTATCTTCGGTGGAATACAAGTAAATTAGGCAAAATTCATTCATGGTGAAATTAAAAGCTTTTGAACTCATCATCGACGCACTATTACCTATGCTCCATACATTATGCATACCTTAAATGCTTGTGGGGTTCCCTCTTATATCTCCCATTTTGAAGAAATCCCAGTAAAAGAAAGCGGTATACGGTTTTTATCATTGATGCATTTTCCTCCAAGACCACCCCCGATAATCTCTCTTGAACAATAGAGATTACAAAAATAACAACAACAACAAGAGCATCATGGTCCTCCTCCCACTACTACTCCTCGGCAGACTTACTCCCCTCATCCTTCACAACAACCTACGACCTCCAGTCACGCTACCGAATATTATTCGGATTCTGAAATACTAGAAGCTCGTGTTGGACCAACGCAAAATGAATCTCTTCGTGATTTGGCACTCAAAAGCCAAAAAATAATCATGGCTAACCAGCGAGCCTTAAACAAAAAGATGACTACATTGGAACGTTCTTTCTTGACAAGGATGATAAAAATGAAAAAGACTTTGGACAAAGTTGTTTCCACTTTAGGAAAGATTATGCGTAGAGTACGTGGTCGACCGTCTTCTTACTCATCATCCTCGTTTTCACTTACACTGCCACCTCGGGCTCATACACCAATTTATCACTCTCAAGCTTCTCTCGAAGGAACGTCTCATGATAGAGGTGACAGAGGGAAGACTAATATGCAAGAACAACTTGAGGAGGAATAAGAAGATAGTGATGCCATGTACGTGTCTGATACTCTGCATTTCCAACAACAATCATACATGGCATTTCAAGGCCTCTCAATTCAAGAAGATGAAGAGTACAATGACTGAACACAATGGCCAGGCACTTACGAACAGGATCCTTCATCTTATTGAGAATACTACAAGAATTATGGGAGCTTATCTTACTCTTCAAACCTATACAACTATTTCATTTTAGTTATATTTTTACTATTTTTCCCTTATCTATGCTTATGTTTGTCTGTTTAATTGTTTAAAACTTCTACTACATTTGTCTCTGATTTTATTCGAACTTCCTATTTAGTTTTAATTATTCATGATCTTATATGTATCTTATATCATGCTATCAAATGCCTATTTTACATTTATGTATCTTATATCATCCTTCCATTTTGATAATGACAAAGGGGGAGGAATTTATGCATATACATAGGGGGAGGAAAATATAATAATTCTTCCATTTTTGATTATATAGTTGTCATCATCAAAAAGGGGGAGATTGTTAGAACCTCCAGTTTATATTTCAATGATAACAACTATGCAATCATATACATACATACATACATACATACATACATATATATACATAAACTTTATTAAGATTACAGGTATATGCTACAAGAAGACACCATGCTCGAAGCTAGTGAAACTCAAAGAGAAATGAAGATCTATCAACCATACTATAGTTAGTAAGGTTATTCTACTGTAAAAGAGTCTTAGATAAAATATTATTAAGGTCCCCTTGAGTATATATGCATACACAATCGCACACTATTTCATATGCACTGAAATTATGTTGAAAAACTGTTTTTACGATTCATAAACGTCTGAGGTAAAATCAGAGACGTCTGGTGACAATCCTTGGGTAATTATTTTCTGAAGTCACAAACGTCTGAGGTTTTACCACAGACGTCTGTCGTATGAAAAACTGCAAATTCTAAACAGACACTTCTGTTAAGACAAAAAGAAATTACTCTTCAACGAAAGGTTGCAGCCATTAAAGTGAATAGAACTTTTCTAATTGTAACAACTCTTCATATGCATCCTTTTGAATCTATAAATACTACTTTGATTGAGATGTAGGTATTAACGAACTTGAATTAATTGAATCTTTTCTCTCTTGATTTCTTAACACTATCTTGCGCATACATTTCTTACATACTCTCAATCTATTATAACCAAAATATAATTTTGGTTAAACCACTTCCTATAACTCATAGCAATCACATTCATATACGCAAAGGAGATTATAGGAAGATTTGTACTATCAGTCAAAAATCATGCTATTTGGAACACAAGATTGTCAGAGATATACTTTTGTATTAGCTTATTCCTCCGGGCGAAGTGAGGGTTAGTTGGTTAAAGGAAGTACCGAAGGGGAGCTTCGGGACCTGACATAGGACGGGAGGTCCGAACCCATATAAAATATTTGGTGTGATCGTTTCTATTATTTATCTTACATTCAATTATTATACCTTGCTTATCATAGTTGGTAACACACACACACACACATATATATATATATATATATATATATAAGTTGCATTATTTATAAAGATCCTATAGACTTTCACTCCGATCCTTGGAAAGAAAGGAAGGAAAATTAAAAAAACACAAAAAAGGTAAACAATGTATGCAAGCAGCAACAACTAACTCCAACTCATACAAAAGGAGGCATCAAAGTTAGAGTTGCTACATATTAAACCATGCTTGATGGCCTAAAGTATTTCAATCCAAAGCTGCAAGTCCGATTTGGTATTTTCACTAAACAATCTATCATTTCTTTCTTTCCATATAGTATGTAGGAATATTTTTCAAAACAAGCAGGTTAGACAAGCCTTCACTATTCCTCCACCTTGTAGTTCTATAAATAATATCCCACTTGGTAGAACTAACCCTACTATAATTAGTCCAGCCAAATTTGATCATTAGTTTGCTCCAAATAGGAAATATCATACGATAGTCAAAAAACAAATGCAAGTTGTCCTCCATTTCATCCTTATTGAATAAACATGCACCATCAATAGGCATACCACGATGTATCATATTTGACTTAATGTGAATGGAGTTTTACATGACCTTCCATAGAAACAAGTTGTCTCTCTCTTTACACTAAATGTTCCAAATCCTCTTGTTCCTGTTAGAACCTAGTATTTTGATGTTTTGATTGGGACAACTATATAAGTATATATTATATGAAATAACCAAAATTGTAGGAGAAGATACTAGTTTACTCGACAATAGATTGAAGACCAAAAAATTTTAATGATAATTTTCAAACATTTTAATTTGGTTTGTCTATAGTCTAGTCAGTATTAACATTTGTTAAAATCTCTCCTAAGTGGTATACACACACACAAGCCTTTAAAACTTACTCGAAATAATATATATAAACTTTGTTTTAAATATATAAATTTATAAATTAAACTTGCTTTTAAAACTAAGTAAAACAGGGTTGTAGTGACAGTTTTAGTCGACTAAATAGGGTAATCCAGTCTGAACAGGGTATTCCAGTCGACTAAAACATGCACACATGCACAAGCATGTTTTAACATTCAGTCGACTAAACACCCCTGTTCAGTTGACTAAATGAAGTGTCTTTTCACTATAAATTCAAATTTCAAATTTGTTTAAATATTTGGTCTACTTAATTCATATCTTCATTCGACTAAATATTCATAACCGCTAATTTTCTAAACGGTCACCACTTTTCAACGAACAGAAACATCCGTTAATCCAATAGTAGTTTACGTATCTCTTAACCAGATCTTTTCACTAATAGTTACAACTATTTAACACTATAAATAGCCTTGATTTCAGTTTGCAAAATACAAGATTATTCTCAGATTCTATTCTATATTCTTGCAAACTATTTTCTACAAATTGCTTTCATAAATGCTCTCAAATCACTTGCACATACAAGCACAAATTCATTTGTGATTACAATTACTTCCAATCTTCACGAACTACACGTTATACCACAAAAGGAGAAGATTATAGGAAGGGTGTACTTTATCGACTTATCAGTACTATTCAAGAGCATATTCAGTCAGAAACAACTTTATTATCTATATTGTAGAAGTCCTGTTCGGTTCCTCAAGTGGTAGAAGTCTTATTCGGTAGTCTAGGTGATAGAAGTCCAGTTCGGTTGCTCAGTCAGTGTAATACATGCTCCTCCGGGTTAAGAGAGGGTTGCTAGTAAAATTCCAGAAGGAGTCTCGGACTGGACGTAGAACGGGAGTTCAAACCAGTATAAAAATCCCTGGTGTCATTTACTTTACCATTTACTTTTTATTCTCATATTCCGCCTTAGTGGATAACTTAGTTTATGTTCCATATTACAATCCATATCATCACTTTCATTTGGTATCAGAGCATGGGTCATCTTATAACCGTAACACAGTTATTTGATACATTGTAAATATGGAAAATTACACTAGTTTTTTTGAAGGACAATCCACTGCACGACCACCACTATTTAATGGTTTGAACTATAATTACTGGTCTACTAGAATGAGAATTTTGTTGCAAGCAAATGGATATGATACTTGAAATATTACTCAAAATGAATACACTATACCCACTACCCCATTTGCAGAATGGTCAAATACACAAAAGACTGATGCTACATCAAACACAAAAGCTATGAATATGTTATTTTGTGCATTAGACAAAAATGAATTTAATAAAGTTAGTATGTGTACAACTTTTATATAATACGAAAACCAATCGACCGACTATGGAAATTCAGTTGACTGAATTCAGTCATTTTTAAGCTATTTAACGCGTGATGATTTTTCTCTGCATATTAGTCAACTGAATTATAGTTTTACTCGACTGAAAATTCATAGTTCTAAAATTTTTCCACCTTCATTTGTTGTCTACAATATCTATGTTTGTCTTAAAATTATTCATATTTATCATGCTTTCTTTGATTAACAATATTCATATTCAACTTTGCTCAAATAGTTATACAACTAGCTTTCCTTTTTGTCGATGACAAAAGGGGGGAAATATATAGATAACAGGTAGTTCATTAATTCAGGGGGAGTTTTATTTTTTATAAATTTTATAGTCCTTTGAACTTACATAGTTGTCATCATCAAAAAGGGGGAGAATGTTAGAACCTAGTATTTTGATGTTTTGATTGTGACAACTATATAAGTATATATTATATGAACTAACCAAAATTGCAGGAGAAGATACTAGTTTACTCGATAATAGATTGAAGACCAAAAGATTTCAACGATAACTTTCAAACATTTTGATTTGGTTTGTCTATAGTCTAGTCAGTATTAACATTTGTTAAAATCTCTCCTAAGTGGTATACACACACAAGCCTTTAAAACACACTCGAACTAATATATATAAACTTAGTTTTAAATATATAAATTTATAAATTAAACTTTCTTTTAAAACTAAGTAAAACAGGCTTGCAGTAACAGATTCAGTCGATTGAATAGTGTATTCCAGTTGACTGAAACGTGCACACATGCACAAGCATGTTTGAACATTCAGTCGACTAAACACCCATGTTCAGTCGATTGAATGAAGTGACTTTTCACTATAAATTCAAATTTCAAATTCGTTTTAATATTCAGTCTACTTAATTCATATTTTCAGTCGACTAAATACTCATAACGGCTATTTTTCTGAAAGGTAACAAGTTTTCAACGAACAAAAACATCCGTTAATCAAACAGTTGTTTCCATTTCTCTTGACCGAATCTTTTCACTAATAGTTACGACTATTTAACAATATAAATAGCCTTGATTTCAGTTTGCAAAATACAAGATTATTCTCAGATTCTATTCTATATTCTTGCAAACTATTTTCTGGAAATCGCTTTCATAAACGCTCTCAAATCACTTTCATATTCAATCACAAATTCGTTTGTGATTACAATTACTTCCAATCTTCATAAACTACACGTTATACCACAAAAGGAGAAGATTATAGGAAGGTTGTACTTTATCGACTTATCAGTGCTATTCAAGACCATATTCGGTCAGAAAAAACTTTACCATCTGTATTGTAGAAGTCCTGTTCGGTTGCTCAGACGGTAGAAGTCCTATTCGGTTGTCTAGGCGGTAGAAGTCTTATTCGGTTGCTCAAGCGATGTAATACATGTTCCTCTGGGTTAAGAGGGTTGCTAGTTAAATTCCAGAGGAGTTTGGGACTGGACGTAGAACGGGAGTTCGAACCAGTATAAAAATCCCTGTTGTCATTTACTTTACTATTTACTTTTTATACTCATATTCTGCATTAGTAAATAACTTAGTTTATATTCCATATTATGATCCATAGCATCACTTTCATTTGGTATCGGAGCATAGGTCATCCTATAACCGTAACACAGTTATTTGATACATTGTTAATATGGAAAATAACACTAACAATAGTTTTGTTGAAGGACAATCCACTGCACGACCACCACTATTTAATGGTTTGAACTATAATTGCTGGTCTACTAGAATGATAATTTTCATGCAAGCAAATGGATATTATACTTGGAATATTACTCAAAATGAATATACTATACCCACTACACCATTTGCCGAATGGTCAAATACACAAAAGACTAATGCGACATCAAACGCAAAAGCTATGAATATGTTATTTTGTGCATTAGACAAAAATGAATTTAATAGAGTTAGTATGTGTTCAACTGTCTATGATATTTGAAAAACTCTTAAAATCACACATGAAGGAACTAACAAAGTTAAACAAAGCAAGATTTCTACACTTAAAAACTAGTTCCAAAATTTCAAAATGAGAGCAGATGAAACCATAAATGATATGTACTCTAGATTTCAAGAAATACATCATTCACTATTGGCATTAGGAGGAATTTTTTCATATTTTGATATTGTGTCAAAAATTTGAAACTCTTTAACGGATGAATGGGAAAGAAAGGTCTTAGCCATTGAAGAAGCTAATGACATTTCTACCATCAAACCTGAAGAGTTAATCGGAAATCTGATGTCATATGAAGTAAATTTGCAGGCTAAGCGAGATCAAGCACAAGGTAAAAGAAATATTGCATTCAAAGTGGAACAAGAAGACTCGGAATCAAAGGGAGATGACATGGTAATGATAGCAAAAAATTTCAAAAAGTTTCTGAATTCAGAAAAACAAGAAATTTGGAAACAATAGAAAAGACAACACCAAAAAATTGCCAGTCTCAAATCTTGAATGTCATGAAAAGGGCCATATGAAGAAAGACTGTCTAGAAAGAAAAAGAGATAGATTCAAAAATGAGAAGGACAAGTACAAGAAGAAGCATGCATTTTAAATAACATGGGATGATTCAGAGTCATCATCATCTTCATTAGACAGTGATACAGAAAGTGATTCTGAACAAGTCAACGTTTGCTTTATGGCTTCAACTGACGTTGTAAGTGATTTATCTTTGAAAATTTAATTGATATAAACTCAAAAATATTAGATAAACACAAGAAAACTAGGAGAAAATGCATCAGAAAAGTTAAAGAGAGCTGAAATAAAGATTGATATGCTAAGAGATGAAAAGAAAATTTTAGAAGAAGGGCTTGTTAATACACAAGAATCCTTATCTAATGTTTCTTCTCAACTCACTATGCTATCAAAAGAAGTAAAAGTGCAAAAAGAAAAGAATATGACATTAGCTTCAGAAAATCATGAGTTGAAATCAAATATCAGAATTTTTGAGTAAAATAACACTAGTCACAAAACTGAGTTACAGAGTATTACAAGAAATGTGACAAATTTCAATAAAGGAAGAGAAAATCTTTCTAAAATTATTAATAATTCTCCGTCTACTAATAATAAGAATGGTCTAGGATATAAAAAATCTTCAAAACCAAAGAAGAATGATACATCTTGTAAAAATTACAATTTGTAGAATAATTTTGTCAAAGCAAAATCAAAAGCAAAGGTTATTGTTCCAAAGAAAGAAGATGGTAAAAATTGTACTATAAAAATTTGGGTACCAAAGACTAACAACAATTTAATCAGAAATAAGTATATAAAATCTTTTATATCTACTGTTCAAAAAAATAAAGATTTTATTTATAAAGGGAATTCTAAACCCTCATGGGTTTGGCTTCCTAAGATCTAACTCCTAGGACCCTAATAAAATGTGGGTACCAACGTTATTTATATATGTTTTACAGGTACCGATGAAGAAAATTAAATTCTTATATTGATTCTTGTCTAAGTATTGTATGTTTGTATGTTTATATGTCTTTATAATGTTTTTCATATATAATAATTATAAATTTTATCAAAGTTTTAATGTTAAATAATTTTTATTCCAAAACTCTCTGCTTCAAAGGTTAGAAAAGCTTCCAGGAACAGTTTCAGTCGACTGACCACTAAAATTCAGTCGGCTAAAACTTCAAAGTTTACTTTTTTATAATACGAAAACCAATCGACTGACTTTGGAAATTCATTCGACTGAATTCGGTCATTTTCAGGTTATTTAACGTGGGATGATTTTTCTCTACATATTAGTCAACTGAATTATAATTTCAGTCGACTGAAAATTCATAGTTCTAAAAAATTTCCATTTTCATTTATTGTCTACAATATCTATGTTTGTCTTGAAATTATTCGTATTTATCATTCTTTCTTTGATTAACAGTATTCAAATTCAACTTTGCTCAAATAGTTATACAACTAGTATTCCTTTTTGTTGATGAAAACGGGGGACAAATATATAGATAACAGGTAGTTCATTAATTCAGGGGGAGTTTTATTTTTTTATAAACTTTATAGTCTTTTGAACTTACATAGTTGTCATCATAAAAAAAGGGGAGAATGCTAGAACCTAGTATTTTGATGTTTTGAATTGTGACAATTATATAAGTATATATTATATGAACTAACCAAAATTGTAGGAGAAGATACTAGTTTACTCAACAATAGATTGAAAACCAAAAGATTTCAAAGACAAGTTTCAAACATTTTGATTTGGTTTGTCTATAGTCTACTCAGTATTAACATTTGTTAAAATCTCTCCTAAGTGGTATACACACAATCCTTTAAAACATACTCGAACTAATAAATATATAAACTTAGTTTTAAATATATAAATTTATAAATTAAACTTTCTTTCAAAACTAAGTAAAACAGGCTTGCAGTAACAGTTTGAGTCAATTGAACAGGGTATTCCAGTCGACTGAAACGTGCACACATGCACAAGCATGTTTGAACATTCAGTCGTCTAAACACCCCTGTTCAGTCGACTGAATGAAGTGACTTTTCACTATAAATTCAAATTTCTAATTCATTTTAATATTCAGTCTACTTAATTCATATTTTCAGTCGACTAAATACTCATAATGGCTATTTTTCTGAACGGTAACCAATTTTCAACGAACAGAAACATCCGTTAATCCAATAGTTTTTTCCATTTCTCTTGACCGAATCTTTTCACTAATAGTTACAACTATTTAACACTATAAATAGCCTTGATTTCAGTTTGCAAAATACAAGATTATTCTCTGATTCTATTCTATATTCTTGCAAACTATTTTCTGCAAATTGCTTTCATAAACGCTCTCAAATCACTTTCTTATTCAAGCACAAATTCGTTTGTGATTACAATTACTTCCAATTTTCACGAACTACATGTTATACCACAAAAGGAGAAGATTATATGAAGGGTGTACTTTATCGACTTATCAGTGCTATTCAAGAGTATATTCAGTCAGAAACAACTTTACTATCTGAATTGTAGAAGTCTTGTTTAGTTGCTCATGCAGTAGAGTCCTATTTGGTTGTCTAGGCGGTAGAAGTCCTGTTTGGTTGCTCAGGCGGTGTAACACCCGTTCCTCCGGGTTAAGAGAGGGTTGCTAGGTAAATTCCAGATGGAGTCTAGGGCGCGACGTAGAATGGGAGTTCGAACCAGTATAAAAGTCCCTGGTGTCATTTACTTTACTATTTACTTTTTACACTCATATTCTACATTAGTATATAACTTAGTTTATATTCCATATTACAATCCATAGCATCACCTTCAGTTCCAAGCAAACATAGACAAATCAACAGTTCTGGCTAAACAGTTAGAAACAATAACAATCGAGTGTTCATTAAAGTGAGGAGATTAGACCATTCTTTCTCTCCCAACTACAACTTATAGAACCAGCTGAAGATCATTCCAAATGCTTCTGATAACCTGGTTGCTAGAGAAAGGAAGAGTTATATTCCCGTCTTGAATAAAATGTTTGGCATATGCATTACGGTTTATGCTATATCACATAACGTATTGGTGAGTCATAATGTTCTTTAAAATTAACCCTGATTTAGCCCATGGATCATCCTAGAATTTCGCATTCCCATCAGCTGTAGTAAGAATTCTGATATGAGGGAGCAAGAATGGTTTAATTTTAAGAATATAACACCAAACCCAACTGTAATTCTAAGGAGCTGTCATAGTCCAAAAATTCTTCTTACCGATATTATATTTTTTTAGCCCATTGCACCTATAAGTTACTTTCTTATTGAGCAAGCTATCAATGTGTTTGCTATAAGAAGCCTTGTTCCAATTGTTTAACTTCTTTAGTCCAAGCCCACCGTATTTTTTTTGGAAGTTCAAGCTTATTAAAGGCAATAAGTATAGATTTTTAAAATGCATATTTCCTACTTAAAGGAAATGGTTCATGGTCTTCCTGATCATGCTTACAAGCTTCTTAGGAAGAAGGAAAACCTGCACCAATAATTTATTATTGCAAAGATGACTGAATTAATCAGGGTCAGTGATGACTTGCCTCCTCGACCCTTAGAAATCGACACTAATACATTCTTTGTATTCACATGCCGCAAATCCAAGTGCATGGGAGATAGATTATCACATAGTAAAAGAAAATAAAGACAGAACATAATCTTACAGAATGGAATAACATATATTATTTCAATATATAAGCATATATATATATATATATCTTTATAACAAAAATTTTAAATACGTTTATCAGAGTTAAACATGGACAATTATAAATATCTGTCCTTACAAATGCAGAATACATAATACACAAGTGTGGTGAAAAAGAGGTAATAGTCTATTAAGGAATCTTCTAACTCCATGCTCCGAGCTCTTCCAGATTTCTTCTAACTAAACCTGAATGCTAGGCTACCCCAAAAAATAGGGCACCCAGAGTTTAAGGAAAAGGGAAATAAACTCTGGGTCAATCATGAGACTGGTGTGAGAAACTCAAAATACAGATATTTGAAAACAAAGGTATCTCATAGGACCACGCCGCACATAAACATGGAATGGGTTTTTACCTTATGATAACTAATATCTTTACAACGCAAAATCTAGTGATATTATTTTTAATGACATTCTTTTGAAAATACTTTTCAAATAAATTTATGAACCTTAGCCGAAATTATTACATCGATTAAATTCTAGCATACTAGCTACAAAGTAGGTTCTACACTCAAATTCGAAGGCACTTATTAGAGAATGGATTTCCATACAATGGCAGGTAAGGAACTACCTTCCATATAGTCCATCTCTAGAGGGATGTACCGAGGATCAACAACTTTTGAAACCTCTGCACCTAGGAAGACTGGCCTACCCGCAGACGCAATTTGGCGGCGGATAGAACCGAATATGACATCACCCCGGTTATAACCGACCTATCCGAGAGCTCTCTTAGCATACACAATGTACTCGACATATATAGAGTAATCAAGAAAGGTGATGATCATACCATAATGGTTGCGAACCACAGAGCCTCACAACATGTCCTGTTTAAGCCATTTTCGGGTGATGAGGCCCGATGTAACGATTACCTTTCACATAGCATATTCCACTTTGAATGCCACATTGCTAATTCTATCACACACCATTGATTCCCACAAATGTACAACCTCTGAGCTCGTATGTCTCAGAGAAGGGTGTTAAGTATAGGATAGTTACTTCCTACACCACCAAAACATATGTATGTTTGTAAAAATCAATGCACCTATATGTTGGAAATGTTATCACAAAAATTTGTCCATACAAGTTGCCCAGGACTCGTACCATATCCTGTCGGGGATCATCCCTGGGGTTAGTAGCAAGCAACCCTTGCATCGAAGATCAAATGAAGATACAACTGCCACATATATATGATATCACTACACCAGAATCCTCATTTCGCAACGGCTTTAAGCCGATGTAAAATGATTTCGCAACGGCTTTGAGCCGTTGCGAAATGGGCAGTGGTAAAAATTTCGCAACAGGCGCGAATTTGATTCCAGCACTAGGGTTTAGTATTAGGGAGGAGGAAGGTAGCAATGAAGATAAGTGGAAAGAACGTGGAGCTAGGGTTTTGTGGTATTTGGGGAAATCGCCCGGTTGCCAGAAGAAAATAGGAAGGAGGCGCGGGAGCAAAAAAAATTAAAGGATACGGGGCGTTGTTTTGAGGGCGTGCTATTATTCGAAGACCACATGTATAAAGCCCTAATCCGTTCTAATATAGCAACGGCTCAAAGCCGTTGCCAAAGGGTTCGCAACGGATCAAAGCCGTTGGAATATTGCAACGGCCTATGACCGTTGTGAATTTGTCGCACTATGGTGTTGCAAAATTGCTTATATGGTGTAGTGTATGGGAAATTGCCCCCCACAGGTTAGTGACAAGCAGCCTTCATTCCATTTATTATCATTCCATGTCTTCACTTCGAATACATAAATTTGTTCAAAGTGGTTTTCATATAAGAATCACTCAAATTCGACCCCGGTTCCTTCGAACCTATCCAATAAAATATGTTTAGTAAATAGATGCTTATCATTTGATTAATAACTTTCTCTTTGTCAAAAAATTTCTTTTAGAGATATATATATATATATCTTTAAAACATTTCTTTCCAGTATATACAGAATCATTATACCTCTTTTATCAAATCCTTTGGTTACTTTAAAACCTTTATAAATATTGGATTAATTCCAAATCATTTCATCCTTTACTTAGGAAAATATTTCCAAATCATTTATTTAAATCTTAATAAAGATTTCTTATTTTAAAATCATAACCTTTTAATAGTTTGAAACTATGTTATCTAAGATGGTAAATCCGAGTTAGTTAGTATTCGAGTAAAACGGATCCTTAGAAATTATATCAATTTTACTCGACATCAATTTCTGTATTCAACCTTTACTATCCGTTGAATATCAGTGATATCACCTTTTTAACTCACACGAATGTATAGGTTCCTTCCTTGGAATTTAAAACCAAGTATAAGAAGATTATCTCTATCCAATCCAAGTTGTTTAAATTTGGAAAATTAAATCTTTTATACTTATCTCGTTTCCAACATTTCGACATTATCTATTCCTTGCTCGGTAAAAAGGCCAGGGAGCCAGGGCACTGGTTGCTCCTGAACATCTCCATGGTTTAAGCACCTCACATCCGGATCTCACGAATAGAAAAATCCAGTATACTCATCGCCTTTTAGAGCAAGATTAAATCACTTGATTTTAACAGCTTTTCTTTAAATCATTTATTTAAACTTTCTAAAATAAATTATAAAACCTCCAAATCATCTTCAAAACACTTATTTATTTATTTTAAAATAATTATAAAAGATTTTGGAAAGAATACTTAAGTTTAAAGCCATATTTCAAAAGTTATTAAAAACCGATGCAAAAAGTGCTGCGAATAGTGCTTTTAAGGCTTATTTGAACAAAACAACTTTTCGATCATTTAGAAATCCATTTTTATAACTCAAATATCTTTTAAAACATTTTAAAATATTTATATATTTTATTCCATATTTTTAAAGAACTAAAAATATCATTCATAAATAATTTGTCGCTTTGGTTTCCGAACTGCCAAAGCGCGACTATTTTGAAAACTTGATTTGCTCATATTTCAAAATCTACTAAACAAAATCTTGATCCTTTCTTTTTTTTAAAACTAAGATTATAAGAGCCTAAATAATTCTTATTAAAAGAATTTTGACTATGAATTCATCGTATACATGGATTTAACTTTCTACGGCGTAAAATCGCGAACTGCCATTACGCGACGCGCCTATTTTTGACTCAATTTTCACAACTTGTCAAAACTTCACCAAACTGGATTTTAGTGTTTATAAAACATTTATAAACCATTTTAAAGAGTTTTAACAATCTCATATACACCATTTCATTTATTAAAGGAAGCGATTTTATTTGTGATATTCGAAGTGTATTAAACATGACATGTTTTAATATTAAAATAAACATATAATCAACATCCAAACCTGGTGATCAAACATAGTAAACAACCACTACACTCATATCATATCATATATATATAGAGTTTCTCACCTTCATTTTTATTTGAACTAGTTTTAAAACTATTATAGCTTTGCTATCTCGAAATAAAACTCCATGAAATTTAGCTCGTAAGCCATTGAAAGGCTCGACCTACCCTTGGAAGCTCACGGTGAAGGTGGAGAAGGGGTGAGCTCACGGTCGTTGGTGGTAGAAGGTTGTGCTGTGGGTTTGAGAGGTGGAGATTTGAAGTGGTTGTGGAATGGTTTTGCTAATATATACATATATATACATGCATATACATACATACATACATACATACATATATATATATATATATATATATATTGACACACACGCACACACGCACACACACACCAATTTAACTTCATTTTGAATTAATTTTCTCCATTAATTTGCTAAGATAAGAAGCCATGAATGTAGCTTAAAAGTGAAGAAGAAGAAATGAAGAGAGTATTAGGAAATTATGAAGAATGGGTGGGTATTTATAGGCTTAAGATTTTGAAAATATCATGATATTTTCATATGCTTTCACATCACCACTTTCTGCCTCCTCTCCTCCATCACTTCACATGTTACCATCCTCCTCCATGTGCCATCATCACTCATGCCATGTGCATTAACTTAAAATGCCTTAAGGGTGAAGATGAATGAAAATATAATGATATTTGTTTCATAATATCATGATATTTCTATCATATGTATAAATGTATATATGTATGTGTATTTGTATTATATGTGTGAATGTGACATGTATGTGCACAAGAGAACAAACAACGTTGCAACCACTTTGAACAACTTCCGTTCGTTAAATCGTTATAAATTCCGATTTCGATCTCCGGCCATATTTTGACTTCTAGTTAACATGCATATATTTGTAAAAAAAATTTGGGAACTAATTTCTTACCATTTTTAATTAATTAAAATGATCACATTTGATTTGTAAAACCATATAAATTAATATTAAACAACTGTTTACAAAAAGTGCTATTAACGAATTTTCTTATATTTTCAAATCGGGTATACATCTTTGTAAAACCATTATAAATGACTCACTATCACTACATAACTAATTAAAATGAACTATTATCATTTAAAAAAAATTATTTGAATAATTACAATAATTATTAAATCATTAAATCTCAATTTAAATTCATAAATCAATTATTAAATACGATGTCATATTATTGCTGTCATAAATACATTTTATTTTCCAAAAATAAAATAAATAATTTTATTTCATATTCGTGTTTAAACGGATAAATAAGTGTATGTATAGAGCTCCATGTGCGACTTTTGATAGTTGTAGAGCTGCTTATCGATAAAACGGTTTTCGACATTTTTATCAACATTTTTTTCAAAGTATATATTTTGTAAACATTTATTTAAAATAAGATTACCAACATTATTGTTCAAACATCATATCTATGTTTTAAAAAGCTTATATTTGAATATTTAAAAATAAATATAATTTATCAAATTGATAAATTTGCGGGTCGTTACAGGGCTAAATGACCAGCTTGAGACAAGTGTTTGTTGGACCAACTATTTATAGACTTAGTTATTTTAACATATAGGCTAAGATATTAGGAGGTTGTAATTTTAGAGGTAGCAAGGGGAATGCCAAGGTAGGCATTTGTGTCAGAGAAAGATTGAAGGTAAGTCAGGGCTCTAATGTTGGTGGTTGTAATTTTAGTTACTCCAACCATCAAAATGCTAGGTTTTTGAAGATCAATTCTAAGACCAGATAGCTTGTAAAACTCATGAAGGACATCAAGAATCCACAAAATAGAGCTTGCATTAGGCTTAGTGAATAAGACAACATCATCAGCAAACATCAAGGCTATTATCATTGGTTCCTTACATTTGGGGTGAAGCATGATCAATTACTAGCAATACATTGATTAATCATACATGTAAGAACTTCCATAACCAGAATACAAAGATATGATGACATAGGATCTCCTTTCCTGATACCCTACTTGCTTCTGAAGTACCCGATAGTTTTGCCATTGTAGCATAATAAGAATGAAGAGGTGGAAATTATGGATAGATCCATGCCACAAAATTCTTAGGAAATCCTATCTTGGCCATAATTCTAACAATGGAAGACCATTGAACAATGTCATAACCCTTTGAAATGTCAAGTTTTGTCATAGCCCTAGGAGAAATATTAGCATTGTTGTAGTTATTTAGTAGCTCATGAGTAATAAGGATATTGTCAAGAATGCTTTCTCTAAGGAAGGAAAGGAGCTTGGGTGGTAGAGATTACGGAAAAGAGAAACAATTTTAGTCTAGCAGTAATTATCTTGAAAATGCATTTGTAAATTAGGTTACAACATGCAATATATCTGAATCAATTACATGAGTTGGATGCTCAATTTTTGGAACAAGTGCAATATTAGTAGCATTGATGCCAGTGGGAAGCTTGTTGTGATTGAAGAGTTTTTTTACAGCTTTGCAAACATCCATGGCAATAATATCCCAATAAGTTATATAAAAAACATCATTAAACCCATCAGAGCAGCCACATGAATCCTTATTCATGTTACATATAATATGCTTATTCTCATCATTAGAAATATCAATATATAACAAGGTTCCTGTTCATTGGATAAAGAAGGCAGGTCCACGTTGTTTATAATGTTCAATTCGGGATAGAAGTTGTTGGCATTACGAAGAAATTCAAAGAAGTAATTAAGGAAGGCTTCCTCAACAAGCAAAAAACTGTTGGTAAGATTGCCATGTTGATATGTAATGTTGTAAATGTTGTGATATATATTGTTTATATATATAAATATATTAATTTTTTAAAATCCTACTTCAGGGAGTAGAGTTAGGGGATACAGATGGTCTGCCACAACCGACCCCCTTTTTAGCCAGTCCAACATAGAGCATCAATCCTCCGAGCATTCTCGGTTTTTTGAGAGATAACTGCTCCATGTCTTAAGGGCACAACACAACTTGCTAGGACTCGAACCCGCAAACTCAAGGAACTTTGTTCCATGATCACCAGATTGCCCTGACCAACTGAGTTTTGCACGCGGACAATTATATATTATTTACTTATGCATATATATATATGGTTTTATTCAATTTCAATATCATACTATGGTTAAAATTGATTATAAATTTTTTTATATATATTAATTTATAGAAATATTAATTTTCGACTGTAAGAAATTAATTTTTATAAGTATTTAATATAATTTAAATCAATTTATTACATAAATAAATAAATTATATAAAATAAAATATAGTATGAAAATTATTTTATCATAAGATAAGCTCTCGGACAGAAAAAAAATTTAAAAAAAAATCATTTTTACTATTTTTAGAAATAATGATTATAATAGGCCAAAGATCAATAAATTAATTAGAAATAAAAATTTGACCAAAAACTATGGAAAAAAATTCAAACTTCAAAATATCTTTAGTGATTTAGTGGGAATTTAAAATTTGAAATAATGTTTCGAAAATAATTTATTATTAATATTTTTGTAACTTTGAATGAATATTCAATTAAAATATATATTGAAGTAATAAACATAATAATAACATTTTTTTATGCTGTACACATGATCTGGAATTTTAAAATTTTTTTTCTATTTTATTAAATAATATGTATGTTATATATTACAAATATACTTATATATATTTATATTAAAATAAAATATTATTTTATTATTATAAGTATATTAATACATATTTTTCTAGAATTTTAATTAAAAAGTTATTTTTTATTTTGATATTTAAATAACTTATTTAAATTTAAATAAATATATTATAATATTATGCATATACATACATACATACATATATATTAATATTTTATTACAAGATTTATACATATACATACATGCATACATACATACATACATACATACATGTATATTTAATAATATTTGTATATAAGTTATAGTTTATATACAGACATATATTTAGACAACATACATTTACATATCGAATGAGCTAACGTGTCCGTTGCAATGTAGATCCCAACATCTATACATGGGTATGTTATACCTTGCACGGATTGACATGTTACACATGCACATACATATACATATACATACATACATATATATATATATATGTGTGTGTGTGTGTGTGTGTATGTGTGTGTGTATGATACATACATACATATATTGATATATAAGTTAAATAAAACTATACAATTTATGAATTAAAAAATAATAGATTTTATTTAAATAATATTTAGAAATATTCTAAATGAATTAGACTAAATAGGCCCAATAAAGATCCAATAGAGTAATTTTTTTTGAATTTCACCCATAAATTTCGCTACGGGCTAGCCCAGTTCCAATAATTTATATAATAGGCTGTTAGATTATATTATGAATCTTGTATGTCGAAATGCTGTCACAAATTGGTTGGTAGTGTATATTATTATATTTATATATAATAAAAATTATTTGGTATGCTTGCTTACTAGATGCTCACGGGCTGCAAATTAAATTTTTATTTATTTATAATATTATTAAATGAATGAACTAATCAAAATCCATATTTAGTATATTAATGTTATATATCATATGTTTTAATTTTGTTTATGCATGTATAATATGTATTTGGCATTTGAAAAATTTAATCCTTTTTATTTGAGTAAATATATTTGGTTATTTATTTAACCTAAAATTGTTTATGTAACATAAAATACATGTATGTGTGTGTGTGTGTGTTTTACAGATAATAAAATTTTGCATAAAAATATTACACAACATATATTATACAAAAAACTTTCAAAATTAATATTTTTATATTTTATTTTACACGGTTTTTATTTTAAAATATATTTAATTTAAAACCGAAAAGAATAAATAAATAATTATATATAGCCGAGAGCAATGATTTTTAGAAGCATAATTTTTTATTATTATTTATATTAACACACACACGCACACAGAGATATATATATATATATATATATACATACATACATGTTTATGTATTGTATAAATTAAATTAAAATAAAATAAAATAAAACATTATTTTAATAAATTATTTTCGACTTTCATATTATATATGATACACCTATATAGGTGTTAAAAATTATTTTATAACCTAATATCTAATTAATTTAATAATTTTAATAATTATATACATACATACATACATACATACATACATATATATATATTCTAAATGTTTTATATAAAATTGTTTATAACTAACATTTAATATATATATATATATATATCTCTGTGTGTGTATTTATATTATATATTTTATTATGATACAAACATATACACATTTGGACAACGAATCGAATACAAGAGAGGCTAACATGTCCGTTGCGGTGTAAATCCCAACTTCTATACACGGACATGTTAAACCATGTACACATTGTTCTGTTGCATGTGCACGTACACACAAACGTGTACATGATACACACACATATATTGTAATACAAAATTATATATAAACTACACTTTTTTTTATTAATTCAAATATAATATTGATTTTATTTTACAAAAAATTTAGAGAAGTTCTAAGTAAATTAGACTACATAGGCCCATTGAAGATCCAAATAATAAACAAATTTGAAATTCTCATATTTAACACCATGCGTGCTGGCCCAGTTCCAACAATATAAGCATCTGCTACTTTAACACTATTATTCAAACATGCATAATATATATATTAAGGTACAAAATTGAAAGCATGGGTTGGATTGAAATTGAAGGACATCAAGAGACAAACTCTTCTTAGTTTACTTCTTCCTTTAATACTATTTACTATATCCAGATCTAGTAATTCAAATGCCCCTTTGACTATTTAAAATAAATTAATTTATGTATATGTATTTATAGAATTTTCGGCCATTTTTTTATTTGAAAAATTCAAAACTTTAGGTTTGAAATTCAGTATCATTAAAAAAAATCTAACACTGATTCAATAAATAATTTATAAGACAAACTTTCTTAATTCATTCAATCCTACATTCATTATTATTTGTTAGATTCAACCCTAAAATTTAAATACTTGTAATACAACTTTATATATATACATTTGGTATCATTTTGAATGATTTTGAGACACTAAATTCAAAATATTTGAATCATAACTACCATTTATTAGGCTATTTGAAATCATTAATTGAATATGTTAAGTTTCAATTCAACTATGGAAATAAAATCAAAACACTTTGTTAAATAACATATTGAATTTTAGATTAGAAATTCAAATTAAAATAAAGATTTGGAGATATCAAAATATATTTTAATAATTTTTATAATAAAATAAAAAAAACACACACATACACATATAACAATGTCCAAAATAATATAACATCTTCTTTTTAAGATATTTCACACATATATATAATGATGTCCAAAATAATATAACCTCATTTTTTTAAATCAAAGATTATAATTCAATATTACTTAATGAATAATACACATCAATTTAGTCATAGATAATTGACTGGGACAACATATGTGAACATGGTATCGCTCTACAAATTATTCAACAAATGATGCAGGCAAATTAAAATGTGAACAAGAGATATACCTTGAAGATGTCACTGTCGATCACGCCTTTAAATGGTTGATCAATCTAGGTCCAATCTAAAAAATCTTATCCTTTGTAACATCTTGATTTAAGATTCCCCTCAGATATCAAGTAGATCTACATCCATCTTTGCAAGAGAAGGATGAACCACTTTATTTTAATTGGTGTTTGCATTTGATTTGGAGTTGATAAAAGTCTTATTTGATTTTAGCCATGGATGGTTAGGAAAAAAGAAAAGAAAAGTGAACAAAAAAAAAGAATTCAAAAAACAAAATGAGTGATATAATTTGTTTTAATGAGAGAATAAAAGCCTTTCTTATTTTCTCTTTAGAACTTCCACTTTTAAATCTCAATTAATTTTCAATCAAATCTTCATTCATATCCCTTCCTCTCTCTTTAGCATGGTAGAACGCATCATTTCATTACATGGACAATTATTTCCAAATACTTGTTAAGCAATTAACAACATTTAAAACTCGTTTAATATATATGTATGTATATATATATATGTATGTATATATATGTATATATATATCGATATTGTATATCTGTACGCACATACATAAATTTTATGTATATACATCCAAATAATTACTAACAACACCATAACATCAAATAAATTAATAATCAATATTTCTTAAAAACTAATTAATTTAGTTGATTTACAACATTTTATAAATTAATTAAATCTTGTTTTTTTTGGAGAATTCACAAATACGGTTATGTGATTTAGAGGTACGAATTCAGTCAGCAATCAATGTTGAACAATTCAAACACTAATGTTCTTATGTTACCTTAGCTAGTGGGGTGATAGTTTTGTTGAATTCATCGCTTACATGCCATTCAGTATCACATTTTATAATTTCTCAAATGGTTCATATAGTAATGATTATTTACACCAATTCCCTTCGTCAACACTATATCACTTTAGGACTTACGAAATTTGGTTTTGCTCAAAATTCCAATATCATCCACATTTAAAATGGTTAGTTCATAAACAAACTCCTTGATTCAACAATAACATTTATTATTAACCGTACTACTCTAGCCAAAGATTTTGACTTTGTGCTGACTATAGTTGACTATGATACTTACCAGATATAACTAAGGAGACGAATTCTCTATTGAATAGTGTTTCACTTCCAATATTTCAACTCTGACCCAACTATTGTTATTTGATGGATGTCATGCCATGATTTAACTATAATCAAAGTAGAGTGTCTACATTGAAGTTCAACGGTATTCTCAAGTCGAGAGAACTGTGCAATATTGTTACTTTGATATTTCCTGCTTGACCATAGTTATTATTTACCAATAGGAAACTCTCGAATAAGTCTGTAACATCCCTCATTTTGAGGTCTAAAAATAAGCGCTACGGATGATGTAGTCATCTAGTGGGATTAATTCCCGATGACAAAATGAGATCAGTTAATCATATCTATAACATATGGAGCACATGAATATGAAAACTTTAAAAACACATTTCATTAATAGCTTTCGCATTCATTACGTAATCCCATCGATCCCATGTTCAGAGAAAGTATACTGATTATAATTATATTCTAAGAGCGACATATGAAGATGCCTCATGGGTTAATCAGAGTCTAACTACATAACAATTATAAATCATGTCATTACATTCATTCAAACAAAATAAAACTACAACCAACACAACGGAAATAAACTCCTAATATTAGGTTGCCTTTTGTACATCTTCGGAAGCTTATTTTTCTAACCTAAAAACCCTACTCTCGATCCGCTCAAATGGATATTCGAGAGTTTAAAGGGAAAAACAAAAACTTTAGGTTAGACAAAACGTCCGATGTAATAATATACCATCTCGGACCAAAATAGATATCTAATGAGAACACGCTGCAGAACAGAATGAGTCTTCCCCACACTAGTATCTTATCAAAATATGTCAATCTGAACATAAATCATGCACCTACAACCACAGTGGTTAAAACAAAACATGATATGATCATGTGCATGCAATATGGGTAAATGTGATTAGTCTATCATTATAGGGTTATGCATTTCCAAAGTTTACCCATAATATAAAATTGACCGTCTGTATCAAAGCATAGTTTTCCTAAGGTTACTATGAACGTATTAGTTTTCACAGGCCAACTAATAACCTATCGGGCTGAGTCGAGCTAAAACATAACTAGATGTCCTAAAAATCTTCAAATACGGTTAGGAGTAAATCCAATTAAACAATATAGTGAGCATATAGAGCTACGAGTTCCTTTCTATGCATACACATCTTTTAGTCTCACTACCGATAAAGCCTTATGCACTGGAATCACAGATCTTTACCAATCGGGGCCTAATAGCTGAAGCATAGGGCACGACCCTACATTAGTCCACCACAAATCTTATCTGGTTTTAAATCCATGATTCGTACCATTTTTATCAGTTCAAGGCATCCTAACATAACAGATCTATCTGATCTTCTAGATGCAATTCTACTCGCTCGGGAGTTTAGTCTGACCATACTCACTACAGAAACATCCTAACTGGTAATTCTATTCCTAAATCCCAAGGTGCAATGTTGGGTAATGCAAATGTGAGTATGAAAAATGATATAGTATGCAAATTTAACCGATCAAATGACAACAAGAACATATAACGTCATACATTATGTTTAATCAATAGTTATACCCATAACAAAATTACTTAAGTTTAAGTAATATTTTCCTTTGGCCAAATTCGTATAAAAGTGGGCTGAAGTGCCATTTCATTTTCTTGAAAACATTTATCTTTCAAATCAATAAACCTCTAGAAACCGTTCTTAGAACAAGGAATACATAGCCCAAATACTCAGCCAAAATCTTATGCCAAAGCACTATCATCTTTACATAGTATATAAAACACTTGCAATCAAAATAAGGAGTTGATAATCCATAAAATAATGGCTATCGAGCCTCTTAAACAGAGCTTTCAAGTTTATAAAACGTATGACAATATAGCCTCTTAAATATAGATGTTGAGTATCTCTAAAACGTTGGCTATTGAGCCACTAAAATATTTATCATCTTTATATAGCTTTTAAAATACATGATAGCAAACAAGATTGTCGAGCCTTTAGAAAACAATGGTTATCGAGCTTGTAAAACGTGCTGCTATTTAGCCCTTAAAATATAGATGTCGAGTATTTATGAAACCTGGGATATCAAACCTCTAAATCATATAAGGTTTCGAGTTCTTAAAAACATAAGGATGCCGAGTCTTTAAAACAAAAGGTAGATTTCATGTCTCTCTACCATGAGGTTGTCGAGCCTCTTCAACAAGATATCGAACCCCTAACAATACAAGGTATTGAGTCTCTATAAAGGTGGATACATCACATAGTTATTGAACAGCTATCGCATGCATCAACTCTTGTCGAGTCCCTATAAGAGTGGATACATCACGTAGCTATTGAGTAGCATCGCATGCATCAGTTTCTACAATTTAGAGGTATCAAGTCTTTATGTTATAATGCCGATGGCACTTCTATAAATAAGTAATAAACTAATTTGTTTCCTTCTAAAGTTATAACTTTTCACCAACTCATGCCTCATGTCAAATTGTCATTGGACGATAGATACTTTTCAGAATTTTTCAGAATTTACTAGTAGATCACATTCTACCTTCTAAATTACCCTAACAAAACCTTGTAATTAATATTATTAACTTATTAATTAAGACTTTTCTAGAATAATAAATTCATAAAAAGTCATGACAATTAGGAAAAAATCCCAAAAAATCACCAAAAATTCGAAATTTCCCACTTCTTCCATATACTAAAAATTTCAAGACCAAAATATTAATTTAGTTATTTTTAATACTTAAAAATTCAAAAATATACACATTTTTCTCTTAGGAAATTCCTAAAATATTCATATGAACTTGGAAAATTATGAAGTTAAAAATCCATCTCCAAAATAATGTTTTACACAATATATTCAAATTTTAAGTCAATAGGAGATCAAAACCTCTAGTGTTGCCTTTAAACACATTAGAATAATTTCATAAAATTCCAACAAATCATCATTCAATCCAATATTGATATTATCAATCCAAACATGACATATTATCACAACAAAATTTAAAATCAATAATAAATCCGAAAATAAAGCATAACAAATGAGATGTTAACTGTTATTCACCTTACATTGGATTAGAGAGGTTGAGATTTTATGTAGATTAATTCCCCTAAGCTTTCCCTTTTAATTCCTTAGCTTTCTACTTCTTTTTCCTTGAGTGATGCCGACCTTTTCTTTAGTTTTGTTTTGGTTTTAGAAAATGAAATGAGAATGAATGAGAGAGGAAGGTTTAAGGAATGAAATAGGAGTTATTCCCATTATGTCCCTCATTAGTCCTTTTTTATTTTATATTTAAAACAATCTTATTAATTGATTAATTAAGACCTAATCCAAATTAGTTAACAAATTGCATTCTAATTATCACATCACATTATTCTATTTAATTTATCTAATTAAATTTCCTTAATAGTATTAAACAAAAATTAGTTGTGTTACAGGCTCCCCTCCTTAAAGAATTTTGTCCTCGAAATTACGATAAGGAAAAAAAAAAGCCTAACAATCATGCAAACATGTGTGACCAACACATAACAACAATACTAGCATATCCTGCTAGCACAAAGTCTATATGACATATATAGAGCATACCATTAAAACAACTAAGGATAAGTCTCTTTAATCCTGTCTTCTGTTTTCCAAGTATAGTCTTTCTCATTGTCACTCCACTAGACTTTTTCAAACTTGACTTTCTTGTTTCTTAATTTCTTCTTATCTCTTGCTACAACATGAACTAGTTGTCTAATAAAGTCATATCCGATTCCAGTACTAAAACTTTCAATTTAGTTGGTGCAATAGTAGTCTCTGGATCATGTACACACTTTCTAAGATGAGAAACATGAAAACATTATGGACTCCAGCCAAATTATTCGGTAACGCTATCCAATAAGAGAGTTTCCCGATCATTTCTATGATAGGAAATGGGCCAACATATCTCAGTGCCAACTTCCCTGATTCTCCAAACCGTACCACACCCTTCATTGGTGATACTTAAACAAAAACATGGTCTCCAACCGAGAACTATAAATCCTTGCGGTTCTTATATGCATAACTTTTCTGCCTAGACTGAGCTTCCTTCATCCTTGCTCGGATCAATTGAACCTTTTCTATAGCTTTTCTCACCATATCTGGGCCTAGAATCAACTTGTCTCCAGCTTCTAACCAACATGCTAGCGATCTGCATGGCATTTCGTAAAGAGCTTCGAAAGGCATCATTACTATACTAGTTTGATTACTATTATTATAGAAGAATTCAACTAAGTGCAAATGGTCTTCCCATGACCCTCCATAGTCTAGTACACAAGCCTTTAACAAATCTTCAAAAACTTTGTTAACTCTTTCTATTTACCTATATGTTTGTAGATAGTAAGCAGTACTCATCAGCTTGGTACCTAACACTTCATGTAGACTCTTCTAGAATTCACTAGTAAACAAAGTACCTCTGTCATTGACTATACTACAAGGAATCCCATGCAGTCTTACAATATTCTTCCTAAAAAACTTTGCCAGAGTAGGTGCCATCCTTGTCGACTTAACGAGAATAAAGTGTGCACTCTTGGTCAGTCGATCTACCATGAACTAAATATTTTCATTCTACCTATTCAACCTAGGAAACCCATCCATAAAATCCATGGATATAGAATCTCATTTCCAACGTGGTACTTATAAAGGTTGAAGAAGTCCACTTGGTTTCCAATGCTAAGCTTTTACTTGTTGGTAGTTCAAACATTGCTTTCATAAGCCTACATCTCTTTTCATTCCTTCCAAAAAGAAACTCCTTTTCATATCTGATACATTTTGTTCCTCTAGGATGAATAGTAAACTTCAATTGATGACACACCGTAAGAACATCCTTCCTTAGGTTACAAACATCTGGAACACACAACCGTCCCTTCTTCCTCAACCATCCATTCTGGTCAAAACTAAAATCTTTCAAATCATCAATCTTAGTTCCCTCTTCAAGTCTTCTAATTCGTTCAGCTAGTAATGGATTATCTCTCTGCTTAGAAGCAATCCTTTTGATCATTACTGGTTGAACTTCCAAATATGATAACATTGCAGTATTCCTATTAGAACTAGCTGTCAATCTTAACAGCAAACCCCCAAGTAGTAAATGCCTCTAAATATTTCCATTCTGCTAACTTAGCTAACGCCACACTCTGATGTTTCTAACTAAGTGCATCTGCAACTTTATTTCTTTCCCTGGCATATACTCGATATCAGAATCATAAGCTACCAATAATTCTAGCCACATTTGCTTTCTCATATTCAACTCCTTTTGAGAGAATGAATACTTCAAAGACATATGATCTGTAAGTATCTTGAACCGTTCTCCTAAGAGATAGTGTCTCTATACTTTCAAAGAAAAGATCACTGCTGCCAACTATAAATCATGAGTCGGATATCTAACTTCATGTGGTCAAAGCTATCGAGAAGCTAAGGCAATCACTTTAACCTTTTGCATTAGCACAGCTCCTAACCCTGCCTCACATGCATCAGCATACACCACTAATCTTAATTTTCATCTGGAACAACTAACAAGGGCACATAGGTCAATAAATGTTTTAGTTTTAAGAATGCTTCTTCACATTTATCGATCCAAACATACTTTACATCCTTCCTTGTTAGTTTAGTCATAGGTGCCGCTATACAAGAGAAATCCTTGATGAATCTCTGATAGCTAGCTAACCCCAGAAAAATTCTTATCCCGGTCACAGTCTCGAGTCTTTTTCAATTATTAACAGCTTCAATCTTAGCTAGATATACCAATAACCTATTTTTTGAAACTACATGACCAAGGAACTTCACTTCTCTCTTCTAAAAATGACATTTTGAAAATTTCGCTTTTAGTTAATGTTGCCTCAACGTTTCTAGCACTATTCTAAGATGAATCTCATAATCTTATTCATCCTTAGAATATATTAGAATGTCATATATAAATAATAACACGAATATGTCAAAATGTTCTCAGAAGATTCGGTTCATAAAATCCACAAAGTAAGCAAGTGCACTAGTCAGTCAAAAGGCATGACTAACCATTCATACAAACCATATCTTGTTCGAAACACCATTACAGGAATGCTGTGCTCCACTACCCTCAATTGATGGAACCCTATTGTTATATCCAATTGGAAAAATACCTTGGCTCGACTCAACTGATCAAACAAGTCATCTTTCTCGATAAAGGATACCGATTCTTTATCGTCTTCTCATTCAACTTATGATAATCAATACACATCCTTAACGACCCATCCGGTTTTTTATGATTATCGTAGTTGCTCCCTAATGAGAATTGCTTAGCCTAATAAAAAAAATTCTTTCTATGTCCACCAGCTCCACTTTTAACATTTTCATATATGTAGGTGTCATTCTGCTAGATCTATTTGAAAATCAATGGCTCATTTTGGTGGTAGTCCTATAACTGGCTCAAAAACATCTACATACTCTCTTAAATGAAAACATGATTCTCTTCATCTTCCACTTCCATTGCACCCAATAAAGTACATACATATAATCTTGAATTTTCTACTGAGTATATAATTCAATCATGGCAATTAGGGTGTCTTAATGATATCTTCCTATCTTGGCAAAATATCCTAGCATCATATCTGCTTAACCAATCCATACCCAGAATAATCCCAAAACCCATAAAATCAAGCACATTTAAATTGCAGGTAAATGCATGACCTAACAGCTTAATTTCTAAATGGTCACATCTCATCCCAGGGTTGCATAACCTCCTATCAGATTCACAACCTTATTAAAGTAATAAGGTATGATGGTTCTAGATTTAACTTATCTACCACATTGCAAGATAAAAGAATGTGATGCACCAGTATCAAATAATACTTTAATAGGTATGCCATGAATCAAAAGTGTACCTCCCATCACAAACTTTCTTTTCCCTTATACATTCGGTCCAGAAGCCGATGGTTCCAAAGCAAAAACTTTCCGTTCATCTGCCTTGGCTGATTCTGGACATTCATTTTTGTAATGCCCCATTTGGTTGCAGTTGTAACACTTCACACCCTCCTTTCTCATAACCTTCTTTCCATTACTAGATTGAAACTCATTAGCAAAGTGCCCTTTCTTATCACACTTATAGAAAACAATATTAGCCTTCCCATTCTTACATGCTCTGCCCTTCTGAGCTCCCTTCTTATTAAAGAACTTCCACTTCTTGCCCTAAAAACCTTGAGTCTCCACAGGCTTATCACTTCCAAATGTCGAAAGCATTTCCTCGTTCCTTAATGCCATCTCCACCACCACATCACATGGATCTCTCAGATGCGGCATAGTTTCCCTAGAAATCTCTAAGATGCGGCATAGCCACAACACATCACATGGATCATATACTGAAGATAGCTTTTTAAACCCAATTATATTATAAATTTTCAAAATTAATTTCTACGCATTTCGAACTTGCATGATCAGCGACCAAATAATACGTCCGATCGTCATAAAATTCGACAGCATATTATAATTCATTATTACGGATCAAATGAAACTGGTTTCGTCGAAATACAAGATAGTGCCCCGGAATGATAAATTCACAAATTTAAATATCGTTTTATATTTTCAATCCAATTATCGATATTTATCCGATCTATTTATATTTGTAAATAAATTTACCAATTTAATTCATCAATATTATTTATAAATTAAAAGGAGTTAAATAAAATTATTAAATCCATTTAATTAATATTTAATTCACAATTCAAATATTTAAACATTCCCTATATTTGAATTATAAGTTATTAAATTCCAAAATCCTATTATTTAAATGTTTAAAATTAATTAAACATTAAAAATTAAATGACCAAAATTTTGGGTTGTTACATTGTCCCCTCTTAAAAGAATTTCGTCCCCGAAATTCCTGAGGAAGAAAATGTTTCCAAACACTTAGTTTTAAAACTATTAATTAAAATGAGTTATTAAACTTATTAATTAAATCTCAAAATTTTATGACAAATTTCGACAGCATCTTCTTTGTATGGCTCGATCAGAACAACTATAAATTACCTCTACGGCTCTAAACCAACCAACCGAAGAAAAGAAAAGCCAAGTGGCTACCTATAATCGGGTATAAAATCATCAACCAATTTAAATTTCTATATTTATTACATACCTTTTTGTGTTTGCTACATATTTTAGGTAAACAGTTTATTATCTCTATGCAAATGCAAGTGCACAAGAATCAAATAGCAATCTCTTGCATACTTGTACTTACGAAATCCAAAAGAGAATCAGGCTGACAAAAGCAATATGATGTAACTCATATGTAATAACTAATATGATATAAATCAACATGCAACCAACAACCATATCTATAATATGCGACAAAATACAGAGAATATTCTATAATAGATGCAATGCATCCACTAATTTCAAATGTTAAATTTAGATCTAAGTGCCTAGGTTTTTAAATTCAAAATTTTATTTTCAAATTTCTCTAAAGGGAAAATCAAAGATCAATAATCAAAATAACAAGGATGGGATTTCTCCTAATAAAGTATGTCGAAACTCTAGTACTAAAACAACATGGAGCATCCAGTGGTACTCCGGTTCCTCCAAAAACATCAACTAGAGTGAATAAATATTCTTTTCCAAAATCTTCAAAACGTTTCTTCTTCTTTTTTCCCAAAGTCACTGGGATTTAGGTCCTAATAACAACAATTCAAAATCCTTTGTCTATAAATTAACTTTATAAACAATGGTATATAAAACCACACAATCAATCAATCAAATTCAGTCAAATCAAATCAAATTCCATACAGGAATAAACCAACACCAACAGTTAATCAAATTCCATAAGGGAAAACTTATCACTTAACATTGTTTCAAAATGTCAAATTATAACAAACAAATCTTAACTTAGGTTCAAAACCTTCTTCATTGTCCAAAAATATAGATAATTATCTAAGCGCATCCTTTTGCTCATTAGTTTTTCTGTTATCCGGGTTTTTGACCCAACGGAATTCAAAGGAAGGCAGAACATCTACGTCGAGTCAGAACAACTCAAGAATCATCTTAAAGGACTAGAAGAAGGAATCAAGAAAGGCTCAAAGAAAAGAAGTTAAAAATCCCTTAAGGTGATGGATCACTAGATGTCCATCTCCTATGGATTGCTAGTGATCCACAAGGGTCGCTCATGGGCCCTCCAATCTTGTTGCACCATGGTCCAATAGGTATTCTAGGAATGTCTGATAAGTTTATGGGTATTCCATGCTAGTTAGATCGAGAAGTGAACATTCATCTGATTCCATTAGTAGTTCAATGCAATCAGTACTTGAATCATCATCAAAGCAAAGCATCTAGCAATAAAATTACATGGAAAGCATCTACACAAGGCAGGAAACATGATCCAAAGGGAACAAGCCAAAAATACACTAACTCCATGGATCGCTAGCAATCCATCAGAGTGGGTTGGCTTGTTCTAGAATTTTGGGAGTGCCTGCGTACCTTCAAATGTGAGTCTTCGAAAAAGCGGCTTTAGCCCAAGTACTCTCCAACCTCTATAAATACAATCCTACTTTCAACATAGAGAGGATCTTCTGGACTGGCTGCTGAAACTCTGTAGAAACTATTCTTCACACTTCTTCTTCCACACAATAGTCATCTAAGGGGTTCACTATGATTCTTCAGTGAATTCTAACACTGGTGACTTGATCTAACTCACAAGATCCAAGAAAATTGTAACCATATTCAACTTGTAATTGCAGTCAGTCAATAAAAAAAAGTTATAAAGTGGATGTAGGCTTTACTAAAAGCCGAACCACTCTAAAAATCTCTTGTCGTTTTACTTTATTTGCAAGTTACTATCTCTTATTTCTATTTTGTTTGCCTTGATAACCGAGGCTAATGCTTTCACACTCAATCCAGGGTGTTGATCCACTTTTTGGGTTAATATTTTGGTGCTTTTACCAAGAACCCAACTCAGGCTTAAATTTAGCTATCTACTTTGGATCAGATAGGTTCACAAGTTAGATCATCAATCATTGTTTAGAAGATTTGCTGGTGAGGACCAATGGCACCAAGAAAAAAGAGAACAACTTTCGGAAGATCCATAGTAGCTACCATTGTTGGATAAGAAACAAACCCACAACAAATTGATGTGAACAATCCCAACAATCCGCAGTTTGGAGCTAACTCTAGGGATCAGATTCCAGGACCCTCCATTCAGCGTGAAGTTGTCACTAGAGATGAGTTGAACAAAATGGTTGACGAAATTAATCAGAATATGGAAAATAGCCAAAGGGCTCTAATGGAAAAACTGAATGCCCTATTGACCTTGCAGTCTCATGTTGCTCCAAGAACCATGATAGAGCCTGCAGCTATCGTGGAACAAGAAAATTCTTCCACTTTTAGCCTAAACAAAAGGAACGGGAAGCAGCCGTAGAAAGGATTGATAGGTGGAACCGTGGGAATCAATATGGAAGGAAACAAAAGTACTCCACCAACTATAAGGCAACCCGCTACGAACTTAAATTTAGGGGCAAAAACCCCATATGAGGATATAGTCATGGATCTCTCCGACTCAGAAGACGGTGAGAGAATTGACAACGGCAAGTTGGAAGGAAATACCAATGCACTCAATAACGCCAAGGAGATCCAAACTGCACCCATCAGACCAACCGCAAGCCAGCGGAACCCAGAGGGAGTGGCTCTCCCGAAGACAGGAGAGCCTGGGCTTCAGCACACTCAC
Organism: Allium fistulosum; assembly: GCA_030737815.1. Classification (NCBI taxonomy): domain Eukaryota; kingdom Viridiplantae; phylum Streptophyta; class Magnoliopsida; order Asparagales; family Amaryllidaceae; genus Allium; species Allium fistulosum. The sequence goes on along the minus strand of CM060908.1, from coordinate 259,240,033 downwards.
TAAGATCGTTTGTAAATCCAAACACTCGGTGTAGTTATTAATGGCCGACCTCTGGAATACCGGACATCTGAGGCATATATCGTGAACATGGTTAAGCGACTGATGAACGAAAGTAAGGATAGACGGGATGATGAATGGGGATCCTCTCTAAGTCGGACTCTTTTCACTGATAAGATTTTGAATGAGCGATACCCCCAAAAAGCTCACTATGCTAACAATTCCATCTTACGATGGAATAAGAGACCTGAAACCTCACTTATATAAGTACAGTTGGTACATGGACGAAGTAAGTGCTTCGCATGCCGTTCGATGTAGATATTTCCCGATTTTTCTAGAGGGAATTGCTTCCATGTGGTTCACTAGGCTTCCGCCAAGATCCATCTCCACTTTCAATCAACTAGAAACAAGGTTCCTTGATCAATTCAGACTTCACATAGCAAAACCTAAAGATGTGACGTCCTTGTCTTGTTTATCCCAGGGTCGGAACGAATCTCTGAAGTCTTTCATAAATCGGTTCAACATTGTTGTAATTGAAGTAAGTAATCCGAACGAGGATATGGTTTTCATGACCTTAGTCTGTGCAATTCACCCCAAGACTGATTTGGAAAATGGATCAAAATGAAACAACCCACCACTAGGAAGGACTTCAATCGAAAGGCGAGCCAGTACTTGAGACTGGAAGAAACATAGGAATTAGAAAGGAAATCTGCTAACCTACAACTGATCAAAGTTGGGCGAATGGTATGGCGATGAACCAAGATATAAACATTTTTGGGATTGTTGAGGGGAACGCAGGAAAAATGGAAATAAAAAAGGAAGAATCACAATTCTAACAAGCAAAACGGGAGTAGCAAGCGACTCAAAGGTTTGCAGCTCGAAGAATACACCCCGCTCAACGATACTCCAGAAAATATCTATCTCGCGACACAAGGGACGGAAGAATACATGAAGCGCCTAAAAGAGTTGCAACCGAATAGTAGAAGCATTTTGGAAAGTGCTGCCACTTCCATGAGGCACATGGCCACAACACGAACGAGTGTCGTCACTTGAAAAACTTGATTAAGGAGTTGATTCGGGAAAATAAGCTCCAGCTCTATGTGAGGAAACCACTAAATCCTGACCAACCTGTAGCGCCCCAAACTCCTAGAGACCAAGGGAATCAAGTTGGAACCAGCAAACAGGGACCTAGATGGACTGACCAAAGACTCATCATTGGAACGATATCTAGAGGGCCCCATCCTATATAGAAGATTTGGGGAGAAATGGAGCGGTATGCGAGCTCATTGAAGCATGCTCTGAAAGACGCGTTGCTTTGCGTTCGAAGATGGAACCCTCGCTAAGCAGCAAAGAACCCTAAACGATGACATAGTATTCAGGAATCGAGACACCAAGGGAATATAAGCTCCAACTCTCGATCCCATGGTCATGATAGTAGGAATCAGACCCGCCATGGTCCAACGAGTATTGGTAGACAACATAGTTATGTAGCTTTACTTTTCAAATGCACCTTTGATCAGATGAAGATCAACATGAAATAAGTATCAGCCTGCCAAACAAAGAATCAAGGATTCACTGGTGAAACCAAACAACCCATCGGAACGATTGACTTACCCATAGAACTCGGAGAAGGTGATCGAAGGGTTACCCTCATCCAAACTTTCGTGATAGTAGATGAGGTGTCCACCTACAATTCCTTCTTAGGGCGACCACCTTGGTAGAATTTATAATTGCTTTAGCTCAATGGCGTCTAACTACGAAATTTCCTATGGAAAACGGAGTTGGGGTGATCAAGGGAGACCAAAGTGCCGCTAGGGAATGTTATATCGCGGAACTACGTGAATCTAAAAGAAAAGAAAAGGGGGAAGAATGTAGGGAGAACTCTCCACATTCGTGAACTACTAAATAACAACTATAGAGCCGCCCCTGGCTTGGGGACCATAGCCGATTTGATAAGGATTTGGACCCTAGAAAGAAGAGTTTAAGGGAGGAACAGGCATCACCGGCAGAATTGATGGTGTCTGTCCCAGTTGATATGGATGACCCAACACTAGTCCTCAAAATTGGATCGCATCTTAGAAACATGATGCGACTGGAACTCATCAAGTTTCTTCGTGCCAATCTGGATGTGTTAGCTTGGACCCATACCGATATATGCGGAGTTTCACCAGAGATAGCTTGCAATGCACTTAACATTGATCCCAAGTATACACCAGTGAAATAGAAAAGGCGCAGACTAGGGCCCGAGCAGTCCAAAGCACTGAGAGAAGAAGTGGACAAGCTGACGGCGAATGGAATTATTTGTGATGCAACTTACGCTGAAAGGATATCTAACCCAATCTTCATCAAGAAGACCAGTGGGAAATGGCGAACTTGTATCGACTACTAAGATCCGAATAAACCTTGCCCAAAAGATAGCATCCCTCTGCCCATAATCGATCGACATATGGACGGGACGGTTGGACATGAACTGCTATCATTTACGGATGCATACTCGAGGTAGAACCAGATCATGATGCATGAACCAGATCAAGAAAATACAAGTTTCATTATCGATCTGGGGATGTATTGCTACAAAGTAATGCCGTTTGGCTTAAAGAATGCTGGCGCAACTTACCAGCGACTAGTAAACACCAAGTTTAAACGTCAAATTGGGAAGACAATGGAATTTTATATAGATGAAATGTTGGTTAATTCACGCATTGCTACAAATCACTTGGACAAACTCACTGAAATGTTTGAAATACTCCGCAAACATGGAATGAAGCTTAATCCACTTAAATGTCATTTTTGGGTAGCCTCAGGAAAGTTTTTAGGATTCATCGTGAGCGCCAGAGGCATCGAAGCAAATCCCGAGCGAATAACCGATTTGTGGGAAGTCAAGGTCCTAAGGAACAGGAAAGAGTTACAAAGCTGGAATGGAAATATTGCAGCACTGAGTTGGTTTATCTCAAAAGTGACTGACAAATGTAAACTGTTCTTTGACGTGCTAAAAAATGGATAGAAAAAGTTTGAATGGAATCCGGCTTGTCAAACTATGTTCGAAGAGCTACTGCAACATATGGAAACCCCGCCAGTCTTGTCTAAGCTAGTAGACGAAGAATATTTGTACATCTATTTAGCAGTCTCGCCACATGCATTGAGTGCCACACTCATACGAGAAGAAGCTAAGATCCAGCGACCCGTATATTACATTAGTAAATGGTTCACTGGAGCAGAAAAGAACTATCCAAAATTGGAAAAAAAACTAGCGTATTTCCTCTTGATCGCATCCAGAAAATTACCACCGTACTTCCAGGCACATCCTATCAGAGTGCTGACAAGTCAACCCTTGAAGCAAGTGTTATACCGCCCCAAGAATTCTAGACGGCTTATAAAATAGAAACTAAATTAAGTCAGTACGAAATCACATCCCATCCTTGAAAAGTGATCAACAGGTAAGCGCTGGCAGATTTGATTGCCGAATTTACAACACGAGATAATGAGGAAGGAATCACTCCAAAAGGAGAGACACGTTGGAAGATGTTCGTTGATGGTGCGTCCAACAACTTCTACTCGGGAGTAGGTGTAGTGCTCGAGATTCCTAAAGGACGATCCATTTACTATGCCTTGCGCTTGGAATTCCTTGTGACAAATAACGAGGTCGAATACAAAGCGTTGATAGCTGGGCTAAAGATTGTGAGGGAACTCGAGATAAAATCCGTACGCTTCCATAGCGATTTTCAGCTAGTCGTCTGTCAGGTGGAAGGCGAATAACAGGCTCGGGGGGAGAGCCTTGCCCCGTATCGGTCTAAAGTGTAGGAACTGCTAAACAACGTTGAGCATTACAACATAACTCATATCCCAAGGGAACAAACATGAAGGCGGGTTGTCTGGCCAAACTGGCCAGTTCCGGAGAGGCTCAGTCATTGGGGCTGGTCCAAGTTGAGACCTTGACCACTCTGAGCATAATCGAAATGGACATCGACTGGATTTTTGAGATGACCAAGGAACCAGAGACACGGATGACGTCGATTAAAGAATACAAGCTCATAGGAGCTCTCCCCGCAGACAGGAACCAGCGGATAAAGCTTCTTCGGAAGGCAACGTAATTTGTAATGCAGGATGGGATACTCTGCCGAAGGGGATTCTCTACCCCCTTGCTCAAATGTATGATTAACAACAAAGCTTGAAGGATCCTAAAATAAGTTCATGAAGGTGACTGCGGAGATCATACCAAGGGGCAAACCCTTGCAAAGAAGGTTCTCCGGTATGGGTACTTTGGGCTAATAGTGAACCGCGATGCAGCAGGTTATGCCAGATGGTGCGATCAATGCCAAATATTAAGCAAGATCAATAGAACCCCCTTAATGGAGCTAACATAGATGGTCATCCCATAGCCGTTCATGATTTGGGGAATCGATCTGATTGGTGCGTTAACAATGGCTAAAGGGGAAGCCAAATATGATATTGTTGTTGTTGACTATTTCACCAAATGGGCCGAAGCAGAACTGCTGGCCACCATTATAGCAAAGAAAGTCATTAACTTTGTTACTAAAAATATTATTTGTACGTTTCAGGTGCCATAGAAAATCATCACGGATAACAGGACTAAATTCAAAAGCGTCGAGTTCAAAAACTTTTGCAAACGCTTCCGAATTAAGAAATATTTTCCGCTGTCGCACATCCCTAGGAAAATAGGCAAGTGGAAGCAGTATATAAGATCATCAAATCCACCATCAAAAAATGGCTAAGTAAAGCTAAAGGAAATTAGGTCGATGAACTTCCACTCGCACTATGGGCCTATAGGATAATGCATAAATCTGCAACTGGGCACTCTTTATTCGCCCTAGCATATGGTTTAGAAGCAATGATCCTGGTTGAGCTAGAAGTCCCTTCTCATCAAAAGCAAAACTTTAATCAAAGACAGAACGAACAACTCCTACTCGAGTCACTCGATATGGTCGATGATAAGAGGGAAGACGCCGAATTAAGGACTACCGCTCACCAAAAAAGGGTCGCATGGTACTTCAACTCCAAAGTTCATAATTGCACCTTAGAAGTGGGAGACCTTGTCCTTAAGAAGGTTACACTATACCAGGTGCACTCGGACCAAACTGGGAAGGAAACTATGTGATCGGTCAAGAGCTAGGGAATGACACATTCAAGCTGACAATCATTGATGGAATCCAAATTCCCTGAGCATGGAACAACAAATAGCTGCGTCGTTACTTTATCTAAGATTAACTTATATATTTCCTATTTCCAGAAAATAACCCATCCTGGGATCTTGGAGGCATTATAAATAGGCAAAACCTGCCCAACTTTCATTAATAAAAATTGCTTTGCTTTCTGAACCGATGAAACTATATTCACAAAAGTAACATGCTGAGTCGACTGGGTCAAATCGACTCAAAATCATCTGATCGCTGCTTGAGATAGTGGAACCACGCTCTAGTACGTCCCACTTACCTGCCAGGTTGACGAAAGAAAATCGTCTCAAACCGTTGGATCGGCGGAACCCAATCCCTGCCTTCTAAGAATTGGTGCTGCTCCGGCAACGCCGGAAAGGCCCAAATAAAAGCCTCGCATTTCGTAAGCCATGCACCGCTTCTTGGATTGCAGAATCACATCCAAGCAATCACAACCTTAAAAGCCGCACACCTTCATAAGTCGTGTATTACTTTTTGAGCTGTGGATTCATTCTCTAGAAACATGAACTCCTCACGTTGCCCGAAGATTTATAATGTCAAGAAATTTCAAACCATTCTGGATCGATGGGTCATATTGATCCCAAAAGCCATGCACACTCTTAAGTACCAGAATTTCCCTAGCAGTGCCAGGAAACTCGTCTATTGCAGGACTAACAAGAATCAATCCACTCCCACTATCAAGAGTAATGGGTTTGAATCCAGCAATGTCAAACAACTATGAATCGGTCGAAAATTCCAATTGTTGGCCGAGAATGTCTCTGGAATTGAGGCGTTTAAATCATAAGTTCCCAAAGATAGGAACCATAAAATAGGTCCGATTACAGACAAAAAAAGATCACTTGAATCAACCGGTTATTTGTCTAGTGTTTAAAGTAAACAACCCCATGAACTGGGGGCGCACACACCGATACTCAAAAACCAAGTACTTTACAGTTCTGTTACTCAAACAAAGAATTTTGGAAGTAATTACAGGGCTGGATAAAATAAAATAGTAGTAGATAAAATTGGCATAAGTGCATGAAACGCAGATAAGTAGGCAGATAAAGTTACAATCAAAATGACAACATTGTATTACTTATAGAATTTTCTATACAAAGTCAAAATGAGGGGGCCATACCCATACAATATCGGCCAACAAAAAGGAAAATATAGATGCTACAACAATCAAAGCAATAAGTGAAGGCTCTGCACTTGAACAAAACACGTATTAAACAAAACAAAATGTGCTAAAATCTGGCTCCACTATTGCTCAAGCCTATTAATGCCTTTTTCAACTGCTCCATTTCCCACCTTTAGTCGAAAGCTTCTTCTTTCTCTCAGAATCCGCACCAGGAGCAGTGTCACTGCCTGAAATATATACTATCTCCTTGGGGCCAACATCTACTAGCTCGAATCGTTGAATGAAAATGTGAAGGACGGTAGGTCGGCTCGAATGGATTAAATAGAACAGTGCATGGAAACAAATGGTTAATCCTTGGATCGCTAGCGATCCATATGATTGCAACCAAATTTTGCCAAATTCATCAAGCGTGATCTAAGTATCTTTTGCGAGTGCTTTGAAAGTTATGGGATTGAAATTAGTTAATTATGATGAGAAACAGTGATTCGCATACATACTCAACAGACAGTATAATAATCAAAGCTAAATTAGTATGATGGCCTCAACACGATCACTTGAACCTCACCAAATGAGAACTCAAAAGCAATAACTTCCAGAGCATGCCTTGTTTCCAACGAAAGCATACTTTAGGAGGCAAACATTATCTGGGTTTTTGACCCAACGAAATTCAAAGGAAGTCAGAACATCTACGTCGAGTCAGAATAACTCAACAATCAACCAAAAGGACTAAAAGAAGGAATCAAGAAAGGCTCAAGGAAAAGAAGTTAAAAATCATCAAAGGTAATGGATCGCTAGCGATCCATCTCCTATGGATCGCTAGCGATCTATAAGGGTCGCTCGTGGATCCTCCAATCCTCTGGCACCATGAAACATTAGGTATTCTAGGAATGTCTGGTATGTTTGGGGGCATTCCACGCTAGTTAGATTGAGAAGTGAGCATTCATCTGATTCCTTCAGCAGTTCAATGCAATCAGTACATGAATCATCATCAAAGCAAAGCATCTAGCCATAAACTTACATGGAAAGCATCCACACAAGGTAGGAAACATGATCCAAAGGGAACGAGCCAAAAATACACTAACCCCATGGATCACTAGCGATCCATGCCCTATGGATCGCTCACGATCCATCAGATTGGGTCGGCTCGTTCTATAATTTTGGGAGCGCTTGCGTACCATCGAATGTGAGTCTTTCACAAAGCGGCTTTAGCCCAAGTACTCTCCAACTCCTATAATACAATCCTACCTTCAACATAGAGAGGATCTTCCGGACTGGCTACTGAAACTCTGCAGAAACTATTATTCACTCTTCTTCTCCCACACAATAGTCATCTAAGAGTTTCACTGTGATTCTCCAGTGAATTCTAACACTGATGACTTGATCTAACTCACAAGATCCAAACAAAATTGTAATCATATTCAACTTGTAATTGCAGTCAGTCAATAACAAAAGTTATAAAGTAGATGTATGCTTTGTTAATAGCCAAACCATTCTAAAAATCTCTTGTCTCTTTACTTTATTTGCAAGTTATTATCTCTTGTTTCTATTTTTTTGCCTTGATAAACAAGGCTGGTGCTTTCACACTCAATCCAGGGTGTCGATCCACTTTTTGGGTTAACACTTTCGTTTGTTGCTTACAAGATTTTCCAAACTCTTTCGGACAAAAATTATAAGTTATACACTAAACTCATTAGTTTCTTAACTACTTGAATTTTTTTCTCAATCACTTAATTTTTCACTTAGTATTTTATTTAATACTAAAATTATTTATGAATTCATAAATTCACACCCAAGTTTTAAAAATATTTTATAAAATCATTTCTTTATAAAACGTCAAATATTAACTTATTTCCACTTTATTTACTTTTATAATACTCTTCTATATCCTAAGAGTACATACAAATTTTATTATACTTTTCACAATTTTGGTGAAGATCTAATCAAAATTTGGCCCCTTTAAAAGTGAATCAACCTCTTTAACTTAGAGTGTTAAAATGGAAGATATTTATGGGTTGACCCAATCAACAAATAGTTTGCACTACTAAGATGTTTTAAAAAAAAATTATGGTTTTAATAAAACAATGTATATCAAAACTTTCTTATCCAATTTAACCCATTTTAAACCTGTGTTAAATTATCCCCTACCTTATCTAAAGGTAAGATCTCATTTATTAAAATAATCTCTTACCAGAAATACCTTATGTTTTGGAAAACAATTCCCTTTTATGGGAACTTAAAACGTAGATACCCGGTTTTAATTTCCAAAACTCATTTTTGAAAGCATATTACATATATTTTGATATCTAATAACTTCAAATGATTAATTTATTAAAACTCACTTTGGGTTCATTTAGATTTGAACTCATTTCGATTGCACAATGATAAAGAGAATAATTTACTAAGTACTCCACAACGTTCGCCGAAGCAAACATCTAATCGTCACATAGAAGATTATTCAGATTAACACAAAACTAACAGAGACGGTTTCCTCCCAATTATACCAAAGAAAATGCATTCCTTTAAAATTTCACTTCCCAAAAATATTTTTACTTTCAATTACTCCTAAAAATACTACTACTTTATTTCTCAAAATCCTTTTAAAATTATTTTCAAATACTCCAGGATTTAGACTCAAAGGTCCTTTTTAGAACACATTTTATAAACTAAATTTATATAAAATTCCCTTTATATAAAAATATCATTTCATATTATATTAACATTTCTTTATTATAATAGAATCTTCCCAAATATCTATTCTCTAAAGGTCTTATACTACCATTTAGATTATATTCAACAACTTTTTATTAAAGTTTAATCCTTAACCCACCATTATTAAAAGGTGAATTATTTTAACTTAACATATTCTCCAAACACCTTATAGTCAAATCGTGAAACTTAAAAACAAGGGGTTCATTTTAAATCAAAGTGATAAATGCTCCTAAATAAACCGAGCACAATTTAATAATTAACAAACAATAGACAATGCTTCTAATTTAATTAAGCATAACTAAACAAATAATAGTGATAATAAATAAATATGATCACATTTAAACAAACACACTCTATGTTAGCGCCAAAATTGGTCAATAACACCCAAATCCAGATGAAAGCACCAAATGTCAGTCACAGCTCAGAGATAGTGTGTATGTAGAGAGTAATAATGTGAAGAATAGTAAAAATTAAGAAGAAAGCAGTAAAGAACAACAGATTTTATAGTGGTTCGGCTAACTCCGGCCTATGTCCACTTAGAAGTTTTCTTTTTATTGTTGTAATAATTGATTACCGTTACAAAAGTGGCAGAGTAGCCTTAGCCTTAGAAAAGGGAAAGTAAGAGAGCAGAAAGAAGAAGAAGAAGAAGCCCCCCAATCTGGAGACCCACATGCTGTATTTATAGGCAAAACCAGGTTGTTGGGCCTCCTGAGTAGTTTGGGCCAATCAAGGTCATAGCCGAACCCTACTTCATTATGTCGACCGATCCTGAGCAGTTGGTATGCCTAACGTGGGGAGGTGCGAGGTATCGAGGTACCGAGGTATGGAGGTGCGAGGTACCGAGGTATGGAGGTGCGAGGTACAATGCCGAGCGAGGTGAGGTATGCCGAACGACCCATCCAATGCCGAACGCTCCCTGATGCCGAACGATCCATCCAATGCCGAACGAGATTTATGCCGAGCGCTCCATCCAATGCCGAACGAGATTTATGCCGAGCGCTCCATCCAATGCCGAACGATCCTTAATGCCGAACCTCCATCATGCCGAACCATGTCTGATGCCGAACAGTTTCTAATGCCGAGCGCCCATCATGCCGAACGATCTCTAATGCCGAGCGCCTCTAAATGCCGAGCGCTCCTGGATGCCGAGTGCTACTGAATGCCGAGTGCTCCTGGAATGCCGAACCACTCATGTATGTCGGACGCTCTATGTATGCCGAGTACTCTTGAATGCTATTCGAACGTGAATGCCAGACGAACTACTTGTGCCGAACCTCCACCATGCCGAACCATGTTTCCTAGACCCAAATTATAGTTGATCCATTTTTATCCAATCATTTTCCATCTCCCAAGCCCGTTGCATCATCCATCTATCCTGTTGACTGAATCCATCGTACACCAGCCTCGACGAACGTGTAGTCGATTAAGTTAAACCCGCCTGTCCACGGCCTTGTGAAAAGGCGGGTTAACACTTGCCTCCCAAAACATGCCTTGCTATTGGAAGGTGTGTTTTGAATAACCTCAAATTCGATATCCAAAGTCCATGTTTCATTCATATCCAATAACCAATAATCGACTTTAGGACCTCTCCGGGTCAATATCCAAATCCTCTGTCGTCCATAGCCGATATTCATATCCGTAACCTCTCCGGGTTCTTGTCAAGCACAATCCACACCTGACGACCGTACTCTAGTGTCCCTGAACATTGAGTAACGCATGGCTTAAGTCCTAAGCCGAATCCTGGTTGCTCCGGACCCTTGCCGAGCATTGTCCATACTTGACGACCTAAAATAGTAACCGATAATATGGGGGCCTAAGTCCTAGGCCGAGTCCTGGTCTCTCCGGACCCTTGCCGAGCATAGTCCATACTCGACGACCTTTTAGCCAAAAACCAGATAAAAGTCAGTCAAAACCGAATCTAAGACCTAGATTCAAACCAGAAAACCAGAAATCCATATCAAAATCCAAACCAAAAAACAAACATCCAAAACCGAATTCAAACCAGAAAATGAGCAAAACAGGGAGTTCAAACCAAACTCCAAAACCAAACCAAAAAAAGCAAATGTCCAAGTCAAAGGAAAAAATAGATTTCACAAACCAGGGCGTCTCGGTAAGCCATCATCTCAGAGCATGCCTGAGGGTTATCTCCGACCCCGTACATGAGTAAGTGATTTGACCGTTTGCCCGGAGTTTGTTACTTATTCCAAACCATCAAGATTAGTTGATGACCAATCGGTCACCATTCTTGGGCCTCATGCCCTCGCCGTTCAAGGTAGGAGGTGGCTGCTCCTATTCCACTGCCGCAATCCGAGTTCTGGCATATTGTCGCAACTGACCATTCCTTATATGCTCCTCGATTATGTCCTTCAAATGCCGGCAACTGTTAGTATCATGCTCGTCTAGGTCATGAAAAAGACAGTGCCTTCCTTACGCCCTTTCTCGTTCTGAGGGCTCCCTCCTCGCCGGCCTTCGATATGGAAGGCGATCCCGAGTATCCAAGAATATCCGCTCCAGCGTTGCGTTCAATCCTGTGTCAGTGGAGAACTTTGGTTCTCCCCAGCGCTTCCTTTTCCCTTTATCCTTGCCCCCACCCGAGCTTTCGTCGGGTAGTCCTCCATCCATAATCATGTTTACTTCCTTTGACCTCATGTCCAAACATGCATCCTCTTGTCGAAGAAATCTCTCAGCTTCATGAAAGAATTCCCCAAGATCCAATGGTGGGTCCCGTATCAACGATACTTTGAAATCCGAATTATCTCTGACTCCTGATACCGCAGCCATCAGAACCATTGATGGATCCGGCCGATCCACCGAAGCAACTGCCGCATTAAATCGAGTTAAGAATGTCCTGAGCAATTCATCCGCCCCTTGTTTGACTGACGTTAGTGTCATCACGTTCTTTGGCCTATTTATGTGAACTCGAAACTGACTTAAGAACTTGTCCACCAATTCCGTCCATGCTCCAATGGATCCGTCCTCCAGCTGTCTGAACCACATAGCAGCAATATCAGTCAAGTACAGGGGGAAACATCGGGCCATAACCTTCTCCGTTGCCCCCAGCACTTCCATATGCCTAGTGTACCTCATCAAGTGGTCGGTGGGATCCGTCTTCCCGTTGTATACTTCCAGAGTGGGTAGTTTGAAATCGGGCGGATTTCTAGTTGTCCTAATGTTCTGGGTAAACGGACTTTTGTTAACTCCCTCTGAATCCCAGTTTGTCAGACCTCCGCGAATAGTCCGCCTGATAATGTCAGTCAATCCAGTGTTCCCAACCAAGGGTTGCCCCCTATCCATGTTTCCAGACTGCCTCCCAAGCCCCTGAGGAAATTTTGGCACATATTCTTCATCATGTACTCCTGTATTCCTATCGACGTCAGGCCGCGTAGCGTCATCCGATATCCCTCCATGAACTGGTCTAGCATTACCTGGTGGTGTGCCCCCGAGTTTAGGTCCATCTAGATTGTTAACAGTTTGTTGATGGGGAGCTACCCCCGCTGAATCGTTCCATCTGTCCGTTGGTTGAGTTCCTCTGGTCCAGTTCCACGATCTTGAGCACCTGCAGTTCCTGGTTTTCTAAATTGCCTAAGAAGAGCCTACATCATCTCCTCTTGCCGTTTCATCATCTGCTCTTGCATAGAATTCATCATCACTTGCATCTCGTCCCGAGTTATGTAGATGGATGCATAATCCTCTCCAGCTCCAGAAGAGGCCGCTTGACTTCCTTCCTGATTGCTCCTTTCCACTGCTTGCTTCCTCGTTGGTGGTCTTGCCATTGCTTTCTTGGATCCAAGTTCCTAACTCCAAAATTCCTGAGTGCTTGCGTTCTCAGTGAAAGCACCAAAGTGTTAGCGCCAAAATTGGTCAATAACACCCAAATCCAGATGAAAGCACCAAATGTCAGTCACAGCTCAGAGATAGTGTGTATGTAGAGAGTAATAATGTGAAGAATAGTAAAAATTAAGAAGAAAGCAGTAAAGAACAACAGATTTTATAGTGGTTCGGCTAACTCCGGCTTACGTCCACTTAGAAGTTTTCTTTTTATTGCTGTAATAATTGATTACCGTTACAAAAGTGGCAGAGTAGCCTTAGCCTTAGTAAAGAGAAAGTAAGAGAGCAGAAAGAAGAAGAAGAAGCCCCCCAATCTGGAGACCCACATGCTGTATTTATAGGCAAAACCAGGTTGTTGGGCCTCCTGAGTAGTTTGGGCCCATCAAGGTCATAGCCGAACCCTACTTCATTATGCCGACCGATCCTGAGCAGTTGGTATGCCGAACGTGGGGAGGTGCGAGGTATCGAGGTATGGAGGTGCGAGGTACCGAGGTATGGAGATGCGAGGTAACGAGGTATGGAGGTGCGAGGTGCAATGCCGAGCGAGGTGAGGTATGCCGAACGATCCATCCAATGCCGAACGCTCCCTAATGCCGAACGATCCATCCAATGCCGAACGAGATTTATGCCGAGCGCTCCATCCAATGCCGAACGATCCTTAATGCCGAACCTCCATCATGCCGAACCATGTCTGATGCCGAACAGTTTCTAATGCCGAGCGCCCATCATGCCGAATGATCTCTAATGCCGAGCGCCTCTAAATGCCGAGCGCTCCTGGATGCCGAGTGCTACTGAATGCCGAGTGCTTATGGAATGCCGAACCACTCATGTATGTCGGACTCTCTATGTATGCCGAGTACTCTTGAATGCTATTCGAACGTGAATGCCAGACGAACTACTTGTGCCGAACCTCCACCATGCCGAACCATGTTTAATGTCGAACCATGTTTCCTAGACCCAAATTATAGTTGATCCATCTTTATCCAATCATATTTCCATCTCCCAAGCACGTTGCATCATCCGTCCATCCAGTTGACTAAATCCATCGTACACCAGCCTCGACAAACGTGCAGTCGATTAAGTTAAACCCGCCTGTCCACGGCCTTGTGAAAATGCGGGTTAACACTCTATAACTATATAAAGTTTTGAAAATTATTCCTTTATATATATAAAATATAATCCTAGGCAAAATATTTAATTTGCCAAAATTTCAAAAATTTAATACCGTGCATGTTGGCCTTGGTCGAGTGTTTAGAAATCCCTATCGATACCGTAGCGTCCCACATCTCGACTAGAATTCCTAAAAACTCAATAGACCAATTAACATAATACATTTTTATAACATTAAAAAATACGCTCTCGTATATATAATACTCTCAAACTCATTCTAGGGTGTCGCTTACCCTATCTCTAATGGGCCAGACCCTACCAAAGGTAAGGTTCTTGCTTAATCTTGCGCTCTGATACCATGCTATAATGACTTGCCATTTTGACCATCAAAAGTGACACCAAACACTACCACTGTGTTCAAATGTCACACACCCAATCGAGAAAAGGGCAGATTGTTAGTGTAAATAAAATTAAAAGAACAAAGAACAGAGAAAATTAGAATCTCACAATGGAATCGACATCATATACTATAGCAAGGACAGTAAAAACTATCACTCCAAAAATATAGAGTATATCAGAATTAAAAACAAACCTTATCAGCTGGACAGTTATAAAATCCCGACCTTACAATTGCTAATATGGATACTATATAATACAGCGGAAAATAAAAAACTACGATAGGTGAACCTCCAACTCCTCTTCGTGATCTCCATAACACCAAAGCCAACCTGAGTAAATATTCGGTCTGACCCGAGCAGTATAATAAAATAACACCCGGACCAGTCTGAAAATACGAGCATGAGATAACTCAAAAAAATGGGGAAGCATATTAAAGTTCTGTTATACCTCGCCACTAATGCGGAATAGGTTTTTACCTCACAAGAATAGCATCCAAACAGGAAAGAGTAGAGACAAACAACAGGAAACAAATCCAAATAAGAATGGGCATAAATGGTATTAAAAACCAGTCTTGAAAGACTGAAAATAATTTAAGAAAAATCCAAACTAGACAAAATGGATAAAACAAGATAACAGTCCGAACTTGATAGAATGGACAAAAACCTATAATTAAACATCGTGAAAAGTGGTTGACCTTTCCCGTTGCAATTATAGAAAAATAATTCGAAGATTCGAATCAAATAAGGAGAATGGATTTATCCAACATTACTAAGAGGGTGCTTCCCTCCTTAACGAAAGTATACCTCTAGATAAAATATACACGCATCACTCTGGGGAACTTCCAAGCTGAACCCCGCTTCACATGAGCATCCGAATATTTTACTTCAATGCATGCATGCCGACACCTCTCTAGATAGATGTGAGCATACCGTGATGGGTGCGACACACATGGCTTGGCTCCCTCTCACGCTTTGGTTTTAGTTTTTCCGGTGTTGGATACTAATGCTCATTACGAGCTATAAATCGCCTTAGAATGACGAAGCACAACTATGACTTGGAGGGTGCACCTCCCTTATCCATGCTTTGGTTTTAGTCATTTTCAATAAAGGATAACAAAGCTCAATGGAGAAAAACATCGTCCTAAAATGTCGAAAAACAAAGAAGATAGCAGAATCAAAATTGATAGTCGAGAAATCAACTATCAGGAATAACTACGTGATTTGTGTATGAGAATTAAATTACATACACTTACCACAAATGAAATGAATAAAACGGTTAAAAACATTTGATCCTTACTTGTGCTTAATTTTCACATTTCGATATTAGTAAAAACACTTTAAAAAAAGTTCTTTAAATTGATCTTTTAAAGACAAATTTATAATACTAAGTGTATTAAAAACAAGGATAAAAAACAAATGTTATCAAAACATTGTTTACTATAAACTTAGCTTTATTTATAAATAATTCCTTTTAAAGGATTTTCTCATTTAAAACCATCATTTGTAAATTTAAAACAATATTTATTATCCCAAAAGAAAATAAAACAATTTAAATACCTTTATAGATTTAAAACAAAATTGATTATCCTGAAATATAATTAATCATATTTATAATCTCTTTCAAATAAACAAATTCGTTATCTTTAATAAAATAGTTAATTATTTCCAAACACTTTTATATCATTAGTAAATTAACTTTAATTCTTTATTAAATCGGTTTATTAACTTTAAAACACTTTCATGAAATTAGTTAATTTACTTTTAATCACTTTTAGTAAATTAATTTACTTTAAATATCATAAGGTAAAAAGATTTATTATATTCAAATAATCATTAATTAAAACGAATAATTCATCTGAAACATCGTTAATTAAAATGATTAAGAAATTTTAAATACCATTAATTAAAAACAATTAATTAAGTTCAAATAATCATAAATTAATTGGATTAAATAAATTCAAACATCATTAGTTAAAATGATAAATTAAAACATCACTTGTTACAATGATAAATCAACTATAAACCATCATCAATTAAAATGATTAACCAAATTTCAAAAGTCATTAGTTTTAAACAAATAACTAAATTTAAAACAATCATTAATTAAAATGACTTATTTAAATAATCCAAATCTCATTAATCAAATAGATTAATAAATTTCAAATATCATTAATTTTGATTAATTACATTCAAATATCAAAAATTAGGATGATTAATTAAAATCAAATATCATTAATTAAAATGATTAATTACTTTTAAATATCATTAATTAAAACGATTATTAATTTCAAATATCATTAATTAAAATGATTAATTACAATCCATTATCATTAATTAAAATGATTAATTAAGTATAAAACACTATTAGCAAAAATGATTAATTAAAAATCTAAAGATAAACCAATTTTAAACATCATTAATTAAATTGCTTAATTAATTTCAAAATCATTAGTTAAAATGATTAATTAATTTAAATTATCATTAATCAAAATGATTAATGAATTTTAAACATCTATTTTTGTGAAAACACAAGCTCAAGTTCAAAATACACACGGGTTTATGGGGTGATATGCAATAAATGACGGTATAGGGAAAATTGCTATAATGACATTTAAACAATTAAATAGAATATCATGGCTAATTTTAATTAAACATCAATATAAACAGCATAAGAAGGTGAATAAATAATTACTGGCGAGAACCCCTCAGGGTCTCTCTACAACTTTTTCCTGCAAAACAATGGTTAAGGACATTATATATAATCATATGGGTTCATAATAATCAAGTTAATATGTCATCCATTTTCCTAATGAAAATCCAACCAAACAATCAATCAAACAATTTAAATAATATCCAAACAATCAATAATAGTTTATAGCATCATAGATATGATATAGTAAAATTTAATGTGAGTTAAACTCACATTGATTCCAGTTTTCGCCAAAACATTCCATTTTGAACCAAAACCGAACGTGCATTTGATTTTAACCAAAATTTCCACTAGCACCAATTTGAACCAAACCAACTCCATTGCGAAGACAATGTCCATACGAGTGCAACGCAATGAACGACGTCCGTATCCGACCTCGTACGCAAAAGTTATTCCATTAATAAGTTAGCGATTAAATTAGATTAATTAATAGCTAAATTAAATAATCATTAAACTTAATCCTAATTCTCCTTCTTCCCCAACTCACCTTAAACCGTGCACTAAAATTAACATGGTCATGCATGAAAATCACCGATACGGAGCTCCGGTTATCCGATTGAATAACGGACAGCGCCATTGGCTCCCTCTCCGCAATCTCCACTTGTCTGTCACCACTACATTACGTCTGCCTCACCCGAGAAATACGTGACCGACACCCTAAATTCCTCGTCGCTGCTCACGATTGCGATCTCCAAACGCGAGCCGCCGCTCACCAAAACATGGTGAATGATGCGCCTCCACACCACGAACCCAATTCTATACCTCATTTCCGCTAATTCCCTTCCAATCACCTAAAATCCTATGCCCTAGCTCCTCCACATCCACTGTCAAAACAAAAATCGATCACCCAAAACACAAACGCAACCTACAATGCTCATACCAGATCGAAGCCGATGATTATACAAGTATAATGAATCAAGAATTAAGATTTTTAGCAGAGTAATTACTTGGATTTTGATTTTTAAAGTTTCTAAAAACTTCATTTTCTTGTTTTCAGGCAAGTTTAAGTAGAGTGAAGGGTTATGGAAGTGAGAACTTAGGTGGTATGGTCTCAACAGTAAGGATATGGGCGAAAATATGGTGTGTGTATATATATGTATGTGTGTGTGTTTACACACACACACACACACACACACACACACACATATATATATATGTGTGTGTGTGTGTGTGTGTGTGTGTCTCCAGCTCGACACACTCAAAAATCCCGAACCCCAAACGAGGCATGCCTCTTGGCGTTCTATATGTTATACACCTATTCTGAACACAATTGAACTAGTCTTGAGACTTAATTTGATTATATATAGAAAATAGCTTTTCAAACCTAATTATATTATAAATTTCCAAAGAGGGAATTCAAGAAAAGGACAAACTTTGGAAAAAAATTAGGCTGAAGGACAACAAGTTTCAATTTTGGTCTGAAAGGACAAACTTTGAAAAAAATTAGGCTGAAGGACAATGCTAGTTATAACTATCATTATATTCAGTTTTTTCACTATATAAAATGTTAGTTATAACTAGCATTATATTCAGTTTTACTGTATAAAATGCTAACTATAATTAGCATTGTCCTTCAGCCTATTTTTTTTAAGTTTGTCCTTCAGCCAAAAAATGAAATTGGTTATCCTTCGGCCTAATTTTTTTTCAAAGTTTATCCTTGTGCCTATTTTCCACATTTCCAAAATTAATTTCTACGCATTCCGAACTCGCACGACCAAATGATACGTCTAATCGTCGTGAAACTCGACTGCATATTATAGTTCATTATTATGGATCAAATGAAACTATTTTCGTCGAAATCCGAGATAATGCCCCAGAATGACAATTTCATAAATTTAAATATCGTTTTATATTTTCGATCCAATTATCGATATTTATCCAATATATAAATTTACAAATTGAATTCATCAATATTATTTATAAATTAAAAGGAGTTGAATAAAATTATTAAATCTTTTTAATTAATATTTAATTCACAATTCAAATATTTAAACATTCCCTATATTTGAATTATAAATTATTAAATTCGAAAATCCAATTATTTAAAATTTAAAATTAATTAAACATTTAAAATCAAATGACCAAAATTCTGGGTTGTTTCATTAATTAAACAATCGAGGATTATATACATTTCCGACATTGATAAGAAACTCATAGATTCTCTTCAATGTGTGATAATACTTATCAGACATTCTAATGAGATGTGTTCATTTAGGTTAGTTAATTTCATTTGATCTCATGTAGTCAGTTTTATCTTTGGATTGTATCCAGTTCCATTTTACTACCAATGATATCTCAAAGAAATTCCTTCACTATGAAGTTAGTATTTCTTAAAACAACAATTGTTTCTTAGTGCAACAAAATAGGTATTCATAAACATTTTATGAATTTCCTATTATATAAAACTGATTTGGTTTTAGTTTACAAAACTTATATTCAAAACATAACTTGGTAATCTAATGACTATCATTCCCAAACTACTTTTAGGTCAATTCATACAAGATTCCATATAAACCATTATTATGTGTAGTTTTTTGACTCCCTCAACCAGCTAACTCCTTGGTCTAGGATATATTGGGTTTCTTATAAACCCTTATCCTGTATGATTTAGTAAACTATTATTTAGATGAAATAATGTTAATCTTATGTACTAGTCTTAAGAATATGACCTTATAGAAAGAAATTAACTCAACTTCACTCACAATTAATTGTACTTTTCCCAACAAAGTTTGATTACTTCTTATCGATATATCATTATGTATCATAGAGAGGATTGAATTTTGAGATTGAATCTTTATTAATTTTTTGGTATGTTCGGAACTCTTTCCAATATACTCACCTATTTGATCATATCGAATCATTTTATTTTATTGCACGTTATTTTATTTACTTTCGTTTTATACTCTATGATCTTATCATAGACATACCATACGGTGTCAAATACACATATCCATGTTGGTGATAAATCATCGACGAATATAACCAAATACGTGGAACTAATTTGGTATTAATAGATATATAATTTCATACATCAATATGTATCAATCCGAAGTGTTCATCAACTCTTATGATGCTCCCCCCTAAATGGGTGCATAGCCCTTTATTGTTTGAGACATCAATAGCAAACATCATATGATTCATAATCGTATAATAAAAATTATTTCTCAAAACTACGATATAGTCTGTAATTCCAAAATAATTGTAAATAATTTTAGATACTTCGTTATTTTCCAATGCATCATTTTATTATGAAAACAAATACCACATTATAGTTTTATTTCACAATGAATATCCATAATATTCATATTGAAATATAACTATGTCTATTTTTCCATCGATATTGAAAAAAAAATCATTATTTAATAAATAATGTTCACTATGTTTTACAAAATAGTTTTTGTAACTTAATGCAATCAATAAATGTTATATGGAATGCTCCCACTATTTTCGCCATTATTATAATAGTGTCCAAATATAGAGGTCCATCATCCACTTAATACAAACTATTATTTCATATACTACAATAGTTTACAGTGGAGAGTTCTTTGATCAAATATCTTGAACATATAGAAATAAATCTCACATAAAAAAATTTCTATACAAAACTTCATTTTGGAATAGAGATCATATTTCTTGTTTCAATGTTAAATATCATATCATTATTATTACAATTCTCGTTTCCAATGTTTCGTTATAAAGCAGAAGTGACCATTCACCCTCTTCATCCCAACTGTACCTTAAATCACATTTACTCCTATACATTCATTTTCCTTTCTAAGTGGTCAAACCATTCAAAAAAAACCCTTACTATAATATCATAACAAACTCTTTACAAAAGTGCATTCAATTATCCTTAACATTTAAGGACATCAAATGTGTTGCACTTTACGTAAACCTATCAAACCGACATTTCAACGATCGAGTTTTTAGAGTTATACAACAGTTTTGGCCTTATGTTACATTTAACACAAGATGATCTTTTATGTAATCAATCAAATTGAATACTTGATCTCACAGTACTGTTTAATGGCTTATTTCGAATGAACTGATTTCATCGAAAGTATCGTACATTACTAAATGTGATCGTTCCTTATATAACACTTAATATGGATCAAATATTCATAATATTGTATGGCATTTAGAGTTCAATACTCATAGAATGCAGAATAGGGTTTTGACCACATAAACGTATAAACGACCAAATTACGGACGTATTAAGTAGTTGTAAAATCAAGTGCTTGCATGAATGTCGAAACTTTCACATGCAATAAACATTTATTAGTAAGTATATTTTATATTTCTATTTGTCAACCTCCAATTTTGGTCAATTGTCTATCTTAACCGATAAACGTTTTATCAATCATATTAAATGCACAAATTCATCATTATAGAATATTATAATATTATATAGCATATGTTCTTACAATATCAGAAAGGTTTAACGTTATCATTTCATTTTCCTAATAAAGCTCCCACTAGTCTTTTTTGTTTTACCAAACCCTAAGCGAAACATAAAAATCTTTCAATTTCACTAATGGGTTTTAGGATTTGTATGCCTTGGGATTCTAACCTTGAGGAAAGCTCAACAAATCATATGCCCGCATACGATGGGTAACTCCTTGTCGATTGTATCACATACAACTCTTAACCCATGGTTCCTTGTCCTAACCCTACCTTTACCTTAAGGAAAGCTCAACAAGTAAAGTTGAACTATTTACTCGGGTCTATCATTTTGCGATTGCCTAAGTATAATGCACGTACCTTGAGGAAAGCTTAACAAATACGTGCATTTATCTTACTTCGTCTATTTAATATATTAATAGTACTACACATAACATCCCTAGCTTGAGGAAAGCTCGGCAACAAAAGAGTGTGAAAGTAATCTATTAATATATAAATAATAGAGGATAACTTAGTATTAAAGATTCATAATCTTTAATATATGAAATCGAGTGATATCAACTTATGGAATAATGTATTTCTTATGAAATACCCTTGTGATTCAAGTGTCAGATACATCTAAAATTTTGGTATACGTACTATACGTATATATTTATTTCTTAAGTCTATTTAGGGTTTCTTAATGTTCCACCTTTAATTTATACACTTATATTATATAAGTTTCATTATCTATAACTTTTATATTTTAATTAACTTATACAATAATCTTATGCATAACGTTATATTAACTAAATCTTATTTAATTAATTTTAATTAATTAACTCTTTAATTAATTTTAATTGATTATCTCTTTAATGAATTTTGTGTTAGTATTCCAATCAACTTTTATATTGGACATATCTACCATAACCTTTAAAGTGTATACTATAGACTTTATAGTATAACACATATATCTTATATATATTCAATTAATCAACCTTTAATTTATTTTATTTAATTAAACAATTTTAATTAAATTATATTAATTTAAAATTTTACCTTATATACATACATGTATATTTATTTTATCTTAAACACTTCAAAACAACATAACATATATCAGCATATATAATACATGCATATGAGTATTAATTAATTAACTCATTTGATTAATTTATTTTATTAATCTTATTACTAAGTTATAAATTTCGAAATTAATATTTAAATTGTTTCAAACATTTTGAAATTTTCGTTACCTTTCAAACATTTTGTAAATTTATGTTATATTATAACCTTTTATAACAAACATGTTTTTATTTTAAATTTAACATTAAATTTAAAATTTTGTCTTAATTTTCAAAACAATTTTGAAAATTAGCCCATGGCCCAATTCAAATTAGGCCTTTACTATTAGCGGTAACCTTTGGGCTCACTGCAGCTTTTAGGCCAGGTCGGGAACCAGGTAGGATAGGTGTAACAACCCGCATATTTTACGATTGTATATTTAAATATTTTATTTAAAATATAACATCGTTAGTCGGATTATAGTCTAAAAAGCTACTTTTTGTAAACAGTTGAATTGGAACTCGAGACCACCTCCATTGAGTCCAAAATGGCGTTTACAACTTTTTTGAGTATAAACATCGATATGTTTAGAGATGAGTGAATTTTGCTATTTTTCACTTAGGGCTTTGGGTTTGGGTTTCAACCCACTAACCCATCATAATACCCTAGCTCAGCCCCTCCCCTCTTCATTCATCCTTATTTCCTAACACTTCAAGCTTTAGCAAAAATGGGGGAAGAGAAAAAGAATTAGAATTCCTAACCCTAAATTCATTTGCAAATCGAAGTGTTAGCTCCAAAATCAAAGAGAAGCTTTGGTAATCATCCTCTTCATCTTCTCCAACTCATTCTCTCTATAATTTCAGAAATTTCCTAAACCTAACTTAAGAAATGTTCTTCTTTTAAGCTTGGATTCAAGCTTCTAGAGTTGAAGTTGAAGAGTAGTAGATCTTCCTTTGCTTTCAAGCTTCTCCTTCATCGTTTTTGGGTTTAAAGGTGAGTTTTTGAACTCACATCTTTGTCTATTTCTATCATTGATGTTAGGTATGAATTCCTAACACTTATTCATGTTCAATTTCTTTTGGTTTGAATTGATTTGGTGAACATTTCAATTTTTGGTGTTTTGAAGTCAAAAAGTCTAAAAATCCTAGCTTTGATGCTTGATCATGTTTTTGGAGGTGTATTGAAGAGCCAATAGGGATGGGTTGTCGATTGGCATAAACCCCTAGCGCCCATTGCTCGTCCGATCGCATATAGAAAGAGTTTGCTCTTCATTTTGATAGGCTGAAAAACAGTTTCAGTGCCAGTCAGTCAACTGACCTCCTGCAGTCAGTCGACTGGCTGTAGAAACCGAGCGTATCTGGGACTGTGCAAAAAACTAGAAGTCTCTGTTTTCTGCAGTCAGTCGACCGACTGCAGGAAATGAAACATTCGGGTTTCTGGTTTAGTCGACTGGCCTCAAGCAGTCAGTCGACTGACCTGCTTGTTTTTTGCCTATTTTTCCTATTTTGCTTGAGGTTCCAATTTTTATCGATTCGTGATTATCCGATTTGTTGTTATCATTTATTATCGACTTTGATGACTTCTTTTTCGGGACTTTTGAGAATGTCCATTTTGATGGATTCGGTATCGATTTCTTTGGATTTGATTCACGTCTTCGAATGTGGATTTTGGTGATTGATTATTTCTACGATCATTTCTGTGATTTGTCAATTTAAAATATAAAGGTTTTCTATACTAGTAGTAAATATTCAAACTCTTTTTCAAAGATGATTTCAACTCTATTTTTAAATATAAATCTAGTTTTCAAAACCATTTTCCAATCTATTAGTATATACAAACCTTTACCTCATTACGAGAAATCTAATTAAACGGCTTAGTAAAACAAGTGGTATGAAACGCTTGCGTTCACTTCATCGGTTAATTTTTGGACTTGTTCGATTGAAACTCTTATGACAATTTTCGAGTGGAAATCTACAATCTGTTCGTAAATATTTTAGTTGAGCTAGTGGTTATGGGACATGAAGCTAAACTCTTATATTTACTAGCTTAGTTCGAGACTTCTTGATGATCGATGATGATCATTTTGTGATTTAGACTAGCGATGTGCGATGTCTCTTTGTCCGCGTGGGGGACTATACCCCGTTTTATTGAGCTTCGTCTCATTCCTTTATAGGCTAGCGACCTATGGTTTTTTTGAGTTTGGTTCATCGGGCGTGACGCTGTATTACGTCGTTGTTCCGTATTATTTGTGTTATGGTTCATCGGGCGTTCGCTGTACTACGTCGTTGTTCCGGATTATTTGTGTTCAGGTCCATCGGGCGTTCGTTGTACTACGTCATTGTGCATGATTATTTGGGTTTGGTTCATCAGGCGTAGCGCTGTACTACGTCGATGTTCTGAATTATTTGAGTTTCTGGTTCCTCGGGCGTTCGCTGTACTACGTCGTGGCACCGGCTCTATGGTTAGCGACCATGGGTAACAACCCGTTTGTGATACACGTGTTGGTGAGTTTTCATGCTCCCGTTTGTGATAGGCCTTCCCCCTTTTGTAATTTTTGGATTTCTGGTTAATGATTTCTAGAATTTGTGTTTCACCTCTTTATGTGATTGGCAATGATATGTTTGTCAATATTTGTGGTTTGGTGAATAAAATAAAGAATATGACATTCTTTTTGGTGCTTTGAGATTTTTGAGATATTGTATGATTTTTGTGTTATTTGATGTATACTTGACACAGTATGGCATTTTTTGGTTATCATACGTTTTTGGTCATATCTCTTATCCTATCTCACTTTATCTGATATTATAGCTGGACTGATCTGTTTATTATTTTCTTCTTAAATAATACTCGGGTCAGACCGAGATATTTCAGGTGCTTTTGCTTGACTTCTTATCAGGGCTTGTCTCCTTACTTTTGGCTAACTACTTTAGCTTAGTAGTTTTTGTTATTATACATTTGAGATATAGACTCCTTGATGTATAATTATTCGCTTGTCTAGCACTTGTATCTATTCTTTTGTGATGTAGTGGATCTTGTTTGACCACTACTTTGATGTACACTTTTATGTGACATATTCATATATGATTCCGCCTTTGTGATATGAATGTCTGTGACTGATTTGGGTTATGTTTATTTCTATATTTGTTTCCGAAGGCCACTTAGCCACTGTGTGGTAGCTTTGAGTTTGTATTAGATATTCCGGATTTCCTCCAATAATGAAGTGTAAGTTATATTATCTGCTATATCGGTACTCGCACAAAGCAATTACACAGATGGTCTCTCCTCAATAGCCTTATTCTTCACGCTAGTCGACGACATTACTTCGTAGTGTCCTTGGTTAGCGTGAGTATAGAGGTGGGGCATCACAGCATGGTATCGGAGCCAAACTTCGGAACAATGTAGAATAATCTAGCAAGGATCATCGTCCTAAATCTTTCTTAGGAATCGTGCCATAGGATTTGATTCGAGTCTTCGTACCATTCTATCCTATTTCTTTTGTGATGCCTTGTTTTATCAATCAAGGTTGTTTGATACTCATTTTGAGAATAACCCTTTTCCTCTTCTTTCTTTCTTAGAAAAGAGAAATGGTTAGACCTCCATCCTAGCACCGGTGAATCTAGTGCTACTCCTTAGGATGGAGTATTTATGTCAGCTCAACAACTTTTAGATCTTGTGAACAATGCCCAAGCTACCGGTCCCATTCCAGCGCCAACTCACCCTAAATCCGGGTTTGCACGCTTGTGCAGAGATTATACCGCTTTGGGTGGAAGGCCATTCAAGGGATCCGAAAACGTTATAGAAATCCAAGCTTGGCTTAGATCATGCGATCGCATCTTTTCTCACATGGATCTTATTGATTCACTTCGAGACCAAGTGGCTTCTAGCATGCTCCAAGAAAGAGCATTAAATTGGTATGAGCTTTTGATTTCTGAAATTATCGAAGCGGATCTTACTTGGGAGCAATTCCGGGAAAGATTCGAATTAAATTTGTGCCGGAAGCTGAAAAAGTAACTTTAGCTCGGCGCTTTATTGACCTTTTTCAAGGTGAATCTTCTGTGGCAGATTATGTCGCATCTTTTGAATCTCTATCTAAATATGGGGTCGAATATATTAATAACCCATTGAAGAAAAATCAGAGATTTGTCTATGGATTGAATAAGAGCCTTAAAAAGCCTTTGCTTCTGAAACTAGAAGTTTCTTTTGATCAGCTTATTGATATCGCTCTTCGACTTGAAGAGGCCGATAATGAAAGTAATGTTGAAGTTGTGGGTGCCAAACAGAACTTCAACAATGACATGAAAAGTCTTATTAGGTTCAAAGGCCCCAATCCCAACAAGAAAGGGAAGCAAGAAACTTCAGTAGCAAAGATTCCTACCTCTAGTCGTGGACGATGCTACAATTGTGGTCTTACGGACCACTATGCAAATGAGTGCTCGAAACCATTTTTTTGTCGTTATTGCAAAAGTTCGGGCCATCTTATATCTACATGTCCCATACTCCAAAGTAGGAGAGAGGGAGAGTTGAATGTCGTGCAAGCTCCAAGTGACACTTCTCTTGGTCAAGGTATTTCTCATTCTATCCTTGACGATATTTGTTTTGTGATTATCTTATTCGAGTTCATTTTGATTTGGGTTCATCTCATTATTTTATATCGAAAGAACTTGATGATTCTTTCTCTTTTAATTTTTATGGGCTTGAAGACTTTATTGAGAATTGCGAATTCGATTGATGGATTCACAACACTCAATTTACTTTGTGAAAATGTCGAGATTATTTTATGTGATTATTCTTTTCAAGCCGATTTGCATGTTATGCGTTACTTAGGATTCAAAATTGATTTTTGGGAAAGGATTTGCTTAATCATTATGAAGGCCATATCCTATGTCCAATGTGGACTATTCATCTTCGACATCTTCAATCTGTTAAGCAGATTTCTTTTGTTCTTAATGATTTTGATTTCCAAATTCGGTGATATCATATTAATTCTTTAAACTCACTTGATGAGGGAAGTGTTATTTCTCTCATTCAAGTAGTTTGTGAATATTCCGGTATTTTTGAGATTTGTCTTTGAATTACCACCTAAGCAATCTTTTGAGTGGTGCTAAGGTCTTTACAGCTCGACCTTGCCACCGGTTTTCATTAGCTACGAGTTGCGGAAGGTAGCATCCTCTTACCGCGTTCCGCACTCGTTGTGATTTTTGTGTTTGGTTCGTTATGTCATTCGGTATGACGATCCTTCTACCTTATTTCATCCATTTTGTGAATCGAATATTCTACGAATATCTCGATTAGTTTATTCTTATATTTATTGATTATGGATGAAAATAACAAATTTAAAATTTGCAAATCTTTTTAATAAGATATTTATAAGTATGATTGGATTTTGTTCATAAGACGAGCAAGGAATATTTTTAAATTTTGTAAGAGGCATGTTTATCATATAGAAGATGATTTTGTGTTGTTTTGCCCATTGAGTGCTTTAAGAATTCTGGTCGATGCACTTGATCAACGTTATCGATAGGAATCTCCTAAACACTATGATGAGACAGTCAAACACAGTAAATTCTAGTAATAAGTAAATTTTTCTAAAAAGATGATTACACAAAGTTAATTATAATTTTGAGTGTCTTAGCTTTTCGGGAAGAAGATAAGAACTCTTTTCCGATGTTTTTATTCTTGCGATTCCCGAAGGGAACCAAGGCTTTATTGTTTATACCAATACTAGTCGTATCGGTTTTGGTGTCGTTCTCTTGCAAAAGGGGATGTGTTATCACATATGCTTCTTGACAATTAAAGCTTGTCGAGACAAGGTATGCCACTCATGATCTAGAGCTCGCGACTATTGTTTTCGCTCTTAGAATTTGGCTCATTATCTTTTGGGAGAGAAATTTGTTCTCTACTCTGATCATAAATCTTTGAAATATTTATTTTCTCAGAAGGAACTTAATTTGCGTCAACAACGTTGGCTCGAGTTCCTTGCATCTTATGATCTTGATATTTTATTACTTCCGGAAAGGGTAATCGTGTTGCCGATGCCCTTGGCCAAAAGCAACAAGTAGTTGTTTCTATGATGATATCCGAATGGAATGATCTCGAGACTTTATCCACTTGCGAGATTCGAGATCGTGAATCCGATTCATGTTCATCACTTGTTTTGTGTAGCCTTGAGGCTCGTCCTTCTCTTTTGGACCGTACCTCTTTTGGCTAAACTCTATGTTAAATTAAATTGCATGGAGTTCCTACTTTTGTTGATTAGCAATCGTGATCCATTATTTTACTAGTGGATTTTTTGTAAGGTCTTCAAAAGCTTTGGGAACAAAGCTTAATTTTAACACCGCTTATCGTCCTCAATCCGATGGATAAGTAGAGCGTGTGAATCAAACTCCTGAAGATTTTCTTCGTGCATGTGTTCTTGATTTTGGTGGAAGTTGGGAAGATCATATTCCTCTTGTTGAGTTTTCCTATAATAATAGCTTCCAATCTTGTATTGGTATGGCACCTTTCGAGGCACTCTACGGAAGGCTATGCCAATCCCTTCGTGTTGGCTTAAAGCCGATGTGAAGCTAGTTTTAGATCCATTCTTTATTGTTGTTCATTTGTGTTTCACCTATGATGGGTGTTGTGTGTTTCAGTCGATCGGAAAAAGTTAACACCTCGATATGTTGGTCCATTTTCCATCACCGAACGTATTTGTTCCATGGCTTATCGCCTTTTATTACCGGCTCAATCTTTTGCTATTTATGACGTTTTCCACGTCTCTCTACTTCGGAAATACCTTTGGGATTCCGATTTTTATTCTTGAGCCCGGTGTAATTGAAGAAATTGAAGTTTCACCAAATTTGACTTATGAGCAACATTCTATTCATATCATTACTTCGAAGGTTAAACGCCTCCGAAATAAAGATGTTCTTCTTGTGAAAGTTCAATGGTCCTGAAATCCTAAGCATTGCTCTTGGAAATTTTGAGAATTCATCGAGCAAACACATCCGGACTTACTCTTTCGTGCTCTTTATAGTGAACTTCTTATTTCAAATTTTCTTTTGGGTTGATATGCTTTTATGGTTGTTACTTTTTATTTTCCTCTTAATTATTGCAAGGACACAATTTCTCTAAGGAGGGGAGTCTGTAACAACCCGCATATTTTACGATTGTATATTTAAATTGTAACAACCCGTATATTTGGACCATTTAAAGTGACAATAATCCACACATGTCAACTTAAATAGTACAAAACACGAATCATAAATGGAGTATAAGTATATAAATGAGAATCATCACAGAATCACAGAAATATAACATAACAGAATAGTGCAGCGGAATTACAACAATGTCATAATAGTAGTTCATGAAGCTACTAAGAAAATACAACAATGTCTCAAATAAAGGAAATACAACAACATAGATGTCCAAATGGAAAGAACAATACTGATAAAGGTAAGATAGTCTTCAAGTCTTCAACACCAATAAGCAGCAGCAGCAATCCTCAGTCTGATCCGAGCATATGCACAAACAAACACTCGAATCAGGACATATATTCTTATACAGATAATATGGTTAGAAATTTTGAAATAACAATAACTCAAAGATGGTTGGAATAAGCATCTTTCAGGATCCGATAAACTATCTATATATAGTAGAGTACGATAAGTAGATAATGTCTATCAGTAATAATAAAGATATCAAAATAGTGTTAAGTCATGGCCCATTCCACCCTTAACACATTTTTATTCCCAAAAGCATATACAAGACCGTAGTTTCCCCAAAACCGGAAGTCACCAGAGGGCAATACATATACTAAAGGTACAAATCAAAATCGTAGTGGTCGCGCATAAATGGAATACAAGTATGACAAGGCACATGAGGCTATACCCAAGATAGTGATACTACCGTTCGCCTGATCCGGGCTGGTGAGAACGCAACGCCGCAGCGCCCGCAACACCGTGAGACAACACTCCCAATTCAAGGGTGCGCACCAATCAATCACAAAGTAAAAGAATAGTTTACGAAGAAGTGTGTCCACTTGAGGTAGCTAATCCTCCATTGGCCCGGCACAGCTCCTGTTTTAGTCATTTCAAATTTGACACAAGTGTCAAGGCTATCCATTATCGTTCACTTTCTTCAATCATCAACGTTCGCCAATCCAACCACTTCATTCTGGATCATCACTTCGCGTATAGTTATTAAAGTGGTTTCCGGTTTAGACAGTGAGTATGTCCCAAACCGACTCCGGTTCCTTTAATAACCTTTCGTGATTATAACACCGATTGGTCGTTAATATATTTCAAAACCATTTCAATTTCAATTTGAATTCGTAAATCGACAATTCGTTAGTCTTTTGAAATCAATTTCCAAAATTACGTTTCATAACTTTCCAATTTCAATTTCAACATTTCCATATTTCAATTTCAAAGTTTCAATTAAAAAATTTCAATATTCATTGCATTTCGTATATAAGTTCATTCCAAAATTGTTTAACTAAATTTACGTTCAAAACGATTTAAATCAATTATCGCTTTCATTCGATATTCATTAGATTAATTTAACATCAATCAATTTCAATTCAATTTCTAATTCATTTCGTTACATTTTAAGTTCGATTACATTATCAAAGTTTACAACTTATTTACAATTTACACTTATCAAGTCCGATTCTTTAAATTACAATTCTTTCATTTGTTTCGATAAAGCGCATTCAATTTCCTTTAAAAAGAAATTCATTTCATCTTTTATTTATTTAGTTACAATTTCAAAACTCAGTTAAAGAAACTTAGTTTCACTTGTTCAATGATTCAATTTCTCCCAATAAAGATATTCATTATAATTCAATCTTATCAAATTTACAATAATTTCAAATCTTAAATTTTAATTATTTCAAACTCATTCATTAATAATTTTAAACTTAATTATTAATAAATTCAAAAATTCAATTATTAATTATTCCAAACTATGTTATTAATAATTTCACAACTTAACTATTAATAATTTCAAAAGTTAATTATTAATAATTTCAACACTTAATTTTTAATTATTTCAAAAATTTATTATCAAATAATTCTAAATTTAATTAAATAATTAAATTTTAAACAATATTCTTTTTGTCAATTACTACTTTAATATTCGTTCTAAATTCACATTTACATTCATTCCAATTTAAATTCCAAATTATTCAAAACATTTTTATTCGTCAAATAAAACTTTATTTTTATTTAAATCAAAACATTTGACCAATCGGGTTTTATTTTAATTTTCTATCCTAAGTCAAATTGTTTGGGTATTTATCATTTCAACCCGATTCCATTTAAATTTAAAATCAAAACATACAAAGGGAACTTGCAGTGTGATAGCTGGGATGGTGTCAAAGTAAATAAACAAGCAATAGCATCCATTCACAACAATTCAACAATTTCAAATAATCCCGAAATAATCGTATTAATTCGCGTTTGTTATTTACGCCAATTAATATAACTATTTCTAGAATCTACTCTATCATTTCAAGTAGATTAAAGATTATAACATTTCGGTTTCACTTGTCGTTCAATTTCAATTACAGCAGTTAATTCAATACGTTCAATAGTCCAAAGTGACATTTATCAAATTCTACGTGTAAATTAACTTAACAATTTAAAGGGTCAATTTAATTAATCAATATTCATCATATATAAAGGGGTCAAGTTAACAATCAAAATTCGACATATATAATTCATTTTAAATCGTTAACCATCCTATATCCAATTTTAACTTGCAATTAATTTATCACTTAACAATAACAATTTACATCCAATTCAACATCACATAGCAATCATTTATCAATTTAAACTAGCATAAGAATATAGTCGTGAAAATTAATTCACCTTTCGTGGATAAGAAATTTGACGGCGAAGCACGAAGAAATAAGAACAGAGTCGGTATAGCACGAACAACGAACACTGTAATATCGACAAAAGGAAACGATATTAATACAATGAACATTGTATATAATTTATAAATTTATATAAATGCGCTTACCGAAGACGGAGGAAAGAATGAAGCTGAAAATTTGCGGCTGCGAAAGAAGTCAATCGGTTGCTTCTGCACACAACGAAAAAGAAAAGTGGTTACTATTTTAGTAACAAAATTTGACGCTGTTAATACATTATTTCAGCAACAATTTTGAAATGACAGTGCACCGCCAACATTTTGTAAAGCAACAATACACTGTCCATTTCCAGAACTGAGACTTCTACTTCCTTTTTCCTTCTGACAAACACCCATTTCTTATAAACACTGATTCAACAACACTATCATTTTTTTTTTCTTTTTTTTTTTTTTCACGGTCGAGGCCAAAATAATGCAGCAACCCCCTCCTATTCGAACTTCCATACCAACGCACCTAACAGAATCTTCCCACCTACTTCCTTTCCTATGACATACTCACGCACACTTCCTTTACCCACTTCCTTCTCTTTTTTTTTTTTTTTTTTTTAGAAAATGTAAACTCACGCCTAACACACACGCACGTAGGCTGGTTCTCGGCTGGGTAGTGACTGTACGGTGGCAGCGACGTGGGGTTGGCCGGGACGATGGCGGAGCGACGGTCAGGGAGTGGACGTGGTGGTGACCGAGTGGCAGTGGGTCTGGGGCGGCGGAGCTAGTTTTGGCAGGAAGGTGTTGTAGCCGGCGGAGTCAGGGTGAGGTGGTGCGGGTCCAGGTCGAGGCAATGGGAAGTGGGTGGCGGTTTGGCTGGTGAGTGTGTGGTTGCTGCTGGTGGGCTGAGGTGCGCGGAGACAGGGTGAGGTGGCGTGAGATGGGAATGGCTTGCAGTGGTGGTTGGTGGGCAGTACGTCAGGGTGGAGGACTGGTGGTAGGTGTTTTGAATGGTGGGGAGGCAGTGGGCGTGAAGAGGGAAGTGGAGGAATTCAATTGTTTATGAAGTTGGAGACAAAGATCCATTCATCATTTCTCTTTGAAATTTACAGAGAAGCAAATAGAATAGAGGAAGAGGAGGGAGAAAGCATTTACCTGGGTTGGAGATTGGAAATGAATTATTAGAACCGTATACAGTGATAGGGAAATATAATTTTCTATGTTGTTTCGTATCCCACAAAGCTATTCATTTTCCCAACGTTTACACTTATTACCAAGCAACCACTCCTATTCCCAAGCCATCCCCTAACTCCCCACTACCCAATTAAATACACCAGCGGTTCATTTCAAATTCCTGTTGTAAACGGGCTAACGAACTCGGGCTGAAATTTGTTTAACCGGTCCGTTCGGAACCGTTAAATCAACACGACGTATTTTTGTCGGACTTCGATTCGCGCAAATAAATATACCGTTATGATCAGTGTGACGATGCGCTTCCAACGGTACACAGATTATGGCGATACGATGATTTTATAAAATTTGCATTTACGCCGCTTAAATTGTGCGTTTTGCAAAATAATATAAACGGAGCAGGCGATGACAGTTTTAGACAAAACGAATCATAAAATCTTGATCAGAATAATTTTTACAAGCGGACTGTGTAAAAATATTTGGATTTGGAAGATAAATTTTACGCAGCTTTATATGGACTGATATACAGTAAAACGCGAACGGACTTTACTGTAATATTTTTCAACGAAACTTTTTCTATGTCCATATCTAACTAGACCTATGTCACAAATAAAGTTTGGACGTAAATTGAGATCGTTTAAAATTTCAAAAAAAAATTTTTTATTGAAACGATGAATTTAAAATTTTAAATTGGGTTGAAAATTTAGGGTCGTTACAATCTCCCCCACTCAAAACTTTTCGTCCTCGAAAAGGAACGAGACGAGTGAAGTAGAAATGAAATAAGTAGAAAAGTTAAGATAGATTTCGTGAAATCTGAATAATACCTGAAATTAATAGTTCGGGGTTTGAATCCCGAATACTATCCTCAGTTTCCCACGTGCAATCTCGCTCATCTGCACTCCACTGTACTTTGACGAGATTTACCGACTTCCTTCTGAGTTGCTTTGTCTCACGATCGACTATCCGAAGTGGCTTTCGCTCAATCGTCAAGTCAGGCTCAATAACTATCTCTTCCAACTGAGCAGTGGGAATGGTCGTAGATGGATCGTGTACAACTTTGCGAAGATGTGAGACGTGGAACACGTTGTGAACACCAGCGAACTTCTCTGGTAATGCAACTCTATATGCCAATGTTCCAACTCTTTTTGTAATCTCAAACGGCCCAACAAATCTGGGAGCTAGCTTTCCCTTCCTTCCAAATCGAACGATATTCTTCAAAGGCGACACTTTCAGAAATACTTTGTCTCCTACACTGAATTCGAGATCTCTTCTCCTTTTGTCAGCATAGCTCTTCTGTCTATCCTGTGCCGTCTTTATTTTCTCTCTGATTTCTTCGACTTTTTCAGAAGCTTCCATAATCATTTCTGGTCCAAGTACTAATCGATCTCCAGACTCGATCCAACAAGCTGGCGATTTGCACGGCCGTCCATATAAGGCTTCGAACGGTGCCATACCAATACTTGCCTGGTAACTATTATTATAAGTGAATTCAACCAAGTGAAGATGGTCTTCCCAAGATCCACCAAAGTCAATAATACAAGCCCGGAGAAGATCTTCTAAAATCTGATTTACCCTCTCAGTTTGGCCATCTGTCTGAGGATGATATGCTGTGCTCAGATTCAGTTTGGTGCCCAAAGTATCCTGAAATGCCTTCCAGAATTTACTGGTGAAAATAGGATCTCGATTGCATACAATACTAGATGGTACACCATGGAGTTTAACAACTTCCCTCATGTATATCTCGGCCAAACTCGAAGCTGTACGAGTGGTCTTGACTGGAATAAAGTGAGCGGACTTCGTCAGTCTGTCGACAATCACCCATATGCTTTCGTTACCCTTTCTAGTCCTTGGTAGCCCATCAATAAAGTCCATAGAAATCTGCTCCCATTTCCAACCTGGAATCTCTAGCGGTTGGAGCAATCCTGCTGTCTTTCTATGATCAGCTTTAACTTGTTGGCAAGTGGTGCACCTGCTAACATAGATAGAAATATCGCGCTTCATCCCACTCCACCAATATAACTTCTTCATATTCTGGTACATTTTAGTGACACCGGGATGAAATGAAAGCGAAGACTTATGATTCTCTCGCAGTACTTCCTGTCTAAGACCATCAACATTAGGAACACAAATTCGATTATCAATCCTCAAGATTCCATTACTATCAACATGTGCACCCACTTTATTATCAGCATTTTCAATTCTGCCAAGCACTATTTCTTTGATGCGATAAAGCAAAGTGTCCTCGTATTGTTTGGCTATAATACGATCTATAAGGGCTGGGGAGACGGAAAGCTGGAATAACATTCCTTCAACAAGATTACAACATATCATAGCTTGGTTTCTGCTCAAAGCATCGGCTACGGCATTTGCTTTCCCCGGAGTGTAGTTAATATCAAGATCATATGCAGCTAGAAATTCGAGCCATCGGACTTGTCTCTGATTCAAGTCTTTTTGCGAGAAGATATATCTTAATGACTTATGGTCAGTGAATAACTCGAATTTCGTTCCCAATAGATAGTGCCTCCATAGCTTAAGAGCAAATACAACCGCAAGAAGCTCTAAATCGTGGGTTGCGTAGTTTGTTTCATGGGTCTTTAACTGACGACCAGCATAGGCAATAACCTTCCCTTTCTGCATTAAAACTGCTCCAAGTCCATCTCGACAAGCATCTGTATATACAGTCAATCCTTCGCTACCATTAATAACTGTAAGAACTGGGGCAGAGGTCAACTTTCGCTTCATCTCATTGAAAGCTGCTTCACACTTTTCACTCCAAATAAATTTCACATTCTTTCTGGTCAGTGCGGTAAGTGGTGCGGCAATACGGGCAAAGTTTTCTATAAATCTGCGGTAATAGCCGGCCAAACCCAAGAAACTGCGGATGTCTGTAGGAGTTTTGGGAGTCTCCCAATCCTGCAAATTCCAAAGATTCGAATTAAGAAAAGATAAGTTGTTTTGATAGAATTTGACGAGTAAGAATAGAACTTACATTGATTACGGCGATCTTAGCTGGATCGACCGAAATCCCATTCTCTGAAACAATATGGCCAAGAAATCGAACTTCATCCTTCCAAAAGTGACATTTTGAAAACTTGGCTTTAAGCTGATGACTGCGTAGAGTTTCAAGAACAAAAGCCAAATGTGTCCTATGCTCTTCCTCATCCTTAGAGAAGACGAGAATGTCATCGATGAAAACAAGAACAAACTTGTTAAGAACATCCCGGAAAACTCTATTCATCAGATCGACGAAATAAGCTGGAGCATTTGTAAGACCGAACGGCATAACCAACCATTCAAAGAAACCAGTCTCAGTGCGGAATGCTGTCTTAGGAATACTCTCCTCGGCAATTCTGAGTTGGTGAAAGCCAGTAGCTAGATCGAGTTGAGAGAATACTTTAGCTCCATGAAGCTGGTCGAATAGATCGTTGATGCGGGGCATTGGATATCTGTTCTTGTGTGTGAGCTTGTTCAGCTCTCTATAGTCCACACACATTCTGAGAGAACCATCAGATTTTGTGACAAACACTACTGCAGCACCCCATTCTGAATGACTTCGCCGAATCAAGCCTTTAGAAAATAAGTCTTCAATTTGAGCATTCAGTTCAGCTTTTTCTTTTGGAGCCATTCTCCGAGGAGGGAGAACTACTGGTCGGGCACCAGGAATAAGGTCAATGCGGAATTCGATTTCCCGCGGTGGTGGTAGAGAATTGACTTCTCCAAATACATCAGAAAAAGATTGGACCACTGGAGTAGAGCTTAGTTCATTTGGATGGGAGTCAAGTGAAAATATAAAACTCCCAGCATATTCTTGAGGTGATTTGCCTTCTATAACCAAAGACATACCCTGGTTATCGATGAGAGATACTGTTCGAGCTTTGCATGAGATATTGGCTTCGAATTTCCGTAGCCAATCAATGCCTAATAATATATCGAATGCTTCGAATCCGAGAACATAGAAATCCCAAGTGAAGTGGTGAATGCCATGCATAAGAGTGACATATTTACAAACCCTTTTAAGATTAGCGGGCCCTCCAATAGGGTTTGATACACATAAGAAGGTAGATGAAAGAATGGGTTCCAAACCAAGTTTATTGCACAAATCAATAGATATGAAACTATGTGTTGCTCCGGTATCAAATAGAACTTTAACTGGTAAAGTATGCAACATAAAAATACCCTGTAATGTACCTTGGTCATCAGTAGGAGCAGGTGGGGTAGGTGGATCATGAGCTGAAGAAGTCATAGCAAAAACCCCGGCCGTCTTTCCCTTTTTATACATAGGACAATCCTT
Source organism: Allium fistulosum (assembly GCA_030737815.1). Classification (NCBI taxonomy): domain Eukaryota; kingdom Viridiplantae; phylum Streptophyta; class Magnoliopsida; order Asparagales; family Amaryllidaceae; genus Allium; species Allium fistulosum. The sequence goes on along the minus strand of CM060908.1, from coordinate 259,202,199 downwards.
CTTGAAATGGCCTGGCTGCAGACATACGTGACAGAGATCGTTCCTAGTATTCTGAGGAGGCGGAACAGCAGCACCGGCAGATGTTGGACAGCTGTTGGCGTAGTGACCCCTCTGGTCGCACTTGAAGCAAGTGATGGAGGATATGTCAATAGGCTTCTTCTGAGAATAGCCAATCCCAGATTTCTGCTGCCAATTCTTCTTCTGTTGCTCGAAATTTTGTTTCCTCTTTCCCGACTGATTAGCTGGTGTCTGAGTAACTGGGGCTTTGGGGACAGATGTTCCTTTAGGCTTTCCCTCGTATCGAAGAGCGAAATCCATCAACTCAGTGAAAGTTCCATGGACATGAGCGGTGAGGAGCTCGTAATACTCTGGGCGTGCGCCATGTATGAACTTCTCGTTCTTCAGTAGAGGTGTGTCAATCAAGCCCGGTCCGAACTTAGAGAGTTCGTTAAACCTCCTTTCGTACTCAGTAAAGGTCATGCTGCCCTGCTTGAGATCCATGAAAGACCGATAGAGTTGGGCCTTCCCAGCAGCTGGCATCCACTGAGCCATAAAGGAATCCCTATTTCAAATGATATGAAACGAATCAAAATTAAGACGAGATAAGAGAGAAATTTATTTAGTAGGAATTTAGATAGATTACTACCTAAACTGGGCCCAAGTGATGGTTTCCTCATCAGTTCGAGAAGTGACTGATTCCCACCAATCTTGTGCAGCATCCTGCAGCTGCCAAGCGGCCAACTTGCGCTTCTGAGCATCGGCGATCTCTAAGCCAGAAAAGATCCTCTCCAAACTCTTTAGCCATTGTTGTGCTTCGATGATACTCTCGGAGCCAGTGAATTTGACTCCTCCAAGCTGAGTATACTCCTTGCTAAGAGTGGAGAATCGGATAGCGGGAGCTGGAGCATGTGGACCAGGAGCGTTTCCACCCCTGCCTCTAACATTTCTTCTGTTAGCCATCCTGGAATACCAAAAGTGATTTAGAATCAAAGATAGAAATTTATAGAACTTAAGGAAATTCTATTCAACGAATTCAAAAATAAAGATGAATCAAAGGAGGTGGATTCTGAAATGATTCTCCTCATTCTAGGGTATGTTTACCCTATCTCTAATGAGCTTTAAACTCCACAGGCTAAGGTTATCGGGAACCAAAGCTCTGATACCAACTGTAACAACCCGTATATTTGGACCATTTAAAGTGACAATAATCCACACATGTCAACTTAAATAGTACAAAACACGAATCATAAATGGAGTATAAGTATATAAATGAGAATCATCACAGAATCACAGAAATATAACATAACAGAATAGTGCAGCGGAATTACAACAATGTCATAATAGTAGTTCATGAAGCTACTAAGAAAATACAACAATGTCTCAAATAAAGGAAATACAACAACATAGATGTCCAAATGGAAAGAACAATACTGATAAAGGTAAGATAGTCTTCAAGTCTTCAACACCAATAAGCAGCAGCAGCAATCCTCAGTCTGATCCGAGCATATGCACAAACAAACACTCGAATCAGGACATATATTCTTATACAGATAATATGGTTAGAAATTTTGAAATAACAATAACTCAAAGATGGTTGGAATAAGCATCTTTCAGGATCCGATAAACTATCTATATATAGTAGAGTACGATAAGTAGATAATGTCTATCAGTAATAATAAAGATATCAAAATAGTGTTAAGTCATGGCCCATTCCACCCTTAACACATTTTTATTCCCAAAAGCATATACAAGACCGTAGTTTCCCCAAAACCGGAAGTCACCAGAGGGCAATACATATACTAAAGGTACAAATCAAAATCGTAGTGGTCGCGCATAAATGGAATACAAGTATGACAAGGCACATGAGGCTATACCCAAGATAGTGATACTACCGTTCGCCTGATCCGGGCTGGTGAGAACGCAACGCCGCAGCGCCCGCAACACCGTGAGACAACACTCCCAATTCAAGGGTGCGCACCAATCAATCACAAAGTAAAAGAATAGTTTACGAAGAAGTGTGTCCACTTGAGGTAGCTAATCCTCCATTGGCCCGGCACAGCTCCTGTTTTAGTCATTTCAAATTTGACACAAGTGTCAAGGCTATCCATTATCGTTCACTTTCTTCAATCATCAACGTTCGCCAATCCAACCACTTCATTCTGGATCATCACTTCGCGTATAGTTATTAAAGTGGTTTCCGGTTTAGACAGTGAGTATGTCCCAAACCGACTCCGGTTCCTTTAATAACCTTTCGTGATTATAACACCGATTGGTCGTTAATATATTTCAAAACCATTTCAATTTCAATTTGAATTCGTAAATCGACAATTCGTTAGTCTTTTGAAATCAATTTCCAAAATTACGTTTCATAACTTTCCAATTTCAATTTCAACATTTCCATATTTCAATTTCAAAGTTTCAATTAAACAATTTCAATATTCATTGCATTTCGTATATAAGTTCATTCCAAAATTGTTTAACTAAATTTACGTTCAAAACGATTTAAATCAATTATCGCTTTCATTCGATATTCATTAGATTAATTTAACATCAATCAATTTCAATTCAATTTCTAATTCATTTCGTTACATTTTAAGTTCGATTACATTATCAAAGTTTACAACTTATTTACAATTTACACTTATCAAGTCCGATTCTTTAAATTACAATTCTTTCATTTGTTTCGATAAAGCGCATTCAATTTCCTTTAAAAAGAAATTCATTTCATCTTTTATTTATTTAGTTACAATTTCAAAACTCAGTTAAAGAAACTTAGTTTCACTTGTTCAATGATTCAATTTCTCCCAATAAAGATATTCATTATAATTCAATCTTATCAAATTTACAATAATTTCAAATCTTAAATTTTAATTATTTCAAACTCATTCATTAATAATTTTAAACTTAATTATTAATAAATTCAAAAATTCAATTATTAATTATTCCAAACTATGTTATTAATAATTTCACAACTTAACTATTAATAATTTCAAAAGTTAATTATTAATAATTTCAACACTTAATTTTTAATTATTTCAAAAATTTATTATCAAATAATTCTAAATTTAATTAAATAATTAAATTTTAAACAATATTCTTTTTGTCAATTACTACTTTAATATTCGTTCTAAATTCACATTTACATTCATTCCAATTTAAATTCCAAATTATTCAAAACATTTTTATTCGTCAAATAAAACTTTATTTTTATTTAAATCAAAACATTTGACCAATCGGGTTTTATTTTAATTTTCTATCCTAAGTCAAATTGTTTGGGTATTTATCATTTCAACCCGATTCCATTTAAATTTAAAATCAAAACATACAAAGGGAACTTGCAGTGTGATAGCTGGGATGGTGTCAAAGTAAATAAACAAGCAATAGCATCCATTCACAACAATTCAACAATTTCAAATAATCCCGAAATAATCGTATTAATTCGCGTTTGTTATTTACGCCAATTAATATAACTATTTCTAGAATCTACTCTATCATTTCAAGTAGATTAAAGATTATAACATTTCGGTTTCACTTGTCGTTCAATTTCAATTACAGCAGTTAATTCAATACGTTCAATAGTCCAAAGTGACATTTATCAAATTCTACGTGTAAATTAACTTAACAATTTAAAGGGTCAATTTAATTAATCAATATTCATCATATATAAAGGGGTCAAGTTAACAATCAAAATTCGACATATATAATTCATTTTAAATCGTTAACCATCCTATATCCAATTTTAACTTGCAATTAATTTATCACTTAACAATAACAATTTACATCCAATTCAACATCACATAGCAATCATTTATCAATTTAAACTAGCATAAGAATATAGTCGTGAAAATTAATTCACCTTTCGTGGATAAGAAATTTGACGGCGAAGCACGAAGAAATAAGAACAGAGTCGGTATAGCACGAACAACGAACACTGTAATATCGACAAAAGGAAACGATATTAATACAATGAACATTGTATATAATTTATAAATTTATATAAATGCGCTTACCGAAGACGGAGGAAAGAATGAAGCTGAAAATTTGCGGCTGCGAAAGAAGTCAATCGGTTGCTTCTGCACACAACGAAAAAGAAAAGTGGTTACTATTTTAGTAACAAAATTTGACGCTGTTAATACATTATTTCAGCAACAATTTTGAAATGACAGTGCACCGCCAACATTTTGTAAAGCAACAATACACTGTCCATTTCCAGAACTGAGACTTCTACTTCCTTTTTCCTTCTGACAAACACCCATTTCTTATAAACACTGATTCAACAACACTATCATTTTTTTTTTCTTTTTTTTTTTTTCACGGTCGAGGCCAAAATAATGCAGCAACCCCCTCCTATTCGAACTTCCATACCAACGCACCTAACAGAATCTTCCCACCTACTTCCTTTCCTATGACATACTCACGCACACTTCCTTTACCCACTTCCTTCTCTTTTTTTTTTTTTTTTTTTAGAAAATGTAAACTCACGCCTAACACACACGCACGTAGGCTGGTTCTCGGCTGGGTAGTGACTGTACGGTGGCAGCGACGTGGGGTTGGCCGGGACGATGGCGGAGCGACGGTCAGGGAGTGGACGTGGTGGTGACCGAGTGGCAGTGGGTCTGGGGCGGCGGAGCTAGTTTTGGCAGGAAGGTGTTGTAGCCGGCGGAGTCAGGGTGAGGTGGTGCGGGTCCAGGTCGAGGCAATGGGAAGTGGGTGGCGGTTTGGCTGGTGAGTGTGTGGTTGCTGCTGGTGGGCTGAGGTGCGCGGAGACAGGGTGAGGTGGCGTGAGATGGGAATGGCTTGCAGTGGTGGTTGGTGGGCAGTACGTCAGGGTGGAGGACTGGTGGTAGGTGTTTTGAATGGTGGGGAGGCAGTGGGCGTGAAGAGGGAAGTGGAGGAATTCAATTGTTTATGAAGTTGGAGACAAAGATCCATTCATCATTTCTCTTTGAAATTTACAGAGAAGCAAATAGAATAGAGGAAGAGGAGGGAGAAAGCATTTACCTGGGTTGGAGATTGGAAATGAATTATTAGAACCGTATACAGTGATAGGGAAATATAATTTTCTATGTTGTTTCGTATCCCACAAAGCTATTCATTTTCCCAACGTTTACACTTATTACCAAGCAACCACTCCTATTCCCAAGCCATCCCCTAACTCCCCACTACCCAATTAAATACACCAGCGGTTCATTTCAAATTCCTGTTGTAAACGGGCTAACGAACTCGGGCTGAAATTTGTTTAACCGGTCCGTTCGGAACCGTTAAATCAACACGACGTATTTTTGTCGGACTTCGATTCGCGCAAATAAATATACCGTTATGATCAGTGTGACGATGCGCTTCCAACGGTACACAGATTATGGCGATACGATGATTTTATAAAATTTGCATTTACGCCGCTTAAATTGTGCGTTTTGCAAAATAATATAAACGGAGCAGGCGATGACAGTTTTAGACAAAACGAATCATAAAATCTTGATCAGAATAATTTTTACAAGCGGACTGTGTAAAAATATTTGGATTTGGAAGATAAATTTTACGCAGCTTTATATGGACTGATATACAGTAAAACGCGAACGGACTTTACTGTAATATTTTTCAACGAAACTTTTTCTATGTCCATATCTAACTAGACCTATGTCACAAATAAAGTTTGGACGTAAATTGAGATCGTTTAAAATTTCAAAAAAATTTTTTTTATTGAAACGATGAATTTAAAATTTTAAATTGGGTTGAAAATTTAGGGTCGTTACATAAATATTTTATTTAAAATATAGCATCATTAGTCGGATTATAGTCCGAAAAGCTACTTTTTGTAAATATTCGAATTGGAACTCGAGACCACCTCCATTGAGTCCAAAATGGCGTTTACAACTTTTTTGAGTATAAACATCGATATGTTTGGAGATGAGTGAATTTTGCTATTTTTCACTTAGGGCTTTGGGTTTGGGTTTCAACCCACTAACCCATCATAATACCCTAGCTCAGCCCCTCCCCTCTTCATTCATCCTTATTTCCTAACACTTCAAGCTTTAGCAAAAATAGGGGAAGAGAAAAAGAATTAGAATTCCTAAGCCCTAAATTCATTTGCAAATCCAAGTGTTAGCTCCAAAATCAAAGAGAAGCTTTGGTAAGCATCCTCTTCATCTTCTCCAACTCATTCTCTCTTTAATTTCAGAAATTTCCTAAACCTAAATTAAGAAATGTTCTTCTTTTGAGCTTGGATTTAAGCTTCTAGAGTTGAAGTTGAAGAGTAGTTGATCTTCCTTTGCTCTCAAGCTTCCCCTTCATCGTTTTTGGGTTTAAAGGTGAGTTTTTGAACTCACATCTTTGTCTATTTCTATCATTGATGTTAGGTATGAATTCCTAACACTTATTCATGTTCCATTTCTTTTGGTTTGAATTGATTTGGTGAACATTTCAATTTTTGGTGTTTTAAAGTCAAAAAGTCTAAAAATCCTAGTTTTGATGTTTGATCATGTTTTTGGAGGTGTATTGAAGAGCCAATAGGGCTAGGTTATCGATTGGCATAAACCCCTAGCGCCTATTGCTTGTCCGATCGCAAATAGAAAGAGTTTGATCATCATTTTGATAGGCTGAAAAACAGTTTCAGTGCCAGTCAGTCGACTGACCTCCTGCAGTCAGTCGACTGGTTGTAGAAACGAGCCGTATCTGGGACTGTGCAGAAAACTGGAAGTCTCTGTTTTCTGCAGTCAGTCGACTGGCCTCTACTGTCAGTCGACTGACTGTAGAAAATGAAACATTCGGGTTTCTGGTTTAGTCGACTGGCCTCAAGCAGTCAGTCGACTGGCCTGCTTGTTTTTGCTTATTTTGCCTATTTTGCTTGAGGTTCCAATTTTTATCGATTTGTGATTATCCGATTTGTTGTTATCATTTATTATCGACTTTGATGACTTCTTTTTTGGGACTTTTGAGAATATCCATTTTGATGCATTCGGTATCGATTTCTTTGGATTTGATTCACATCTTCGAATGTGGATTTTGGTGATTGATTGTTTCTACGATCATTTTTGTGATTTGTCACTTTAAAATATAAAGGTTTTCTATACTAGTAGTAAATATTCAAACTCTTTTTCAAAGATGATTTCAACTCTATTTTTAAATATAATTCTTGTTTTCAAAACCGTTTTCTAATCTATTAGTACATACAAACCTTTACCTCATTCGTATGAGAAATCTAATTAAACGGCTTAGTAAAACACGTGGTATGAAACACTTGCGTTCACTTTGTCGGTTAATTTTTGGACTTGTTCGATTGAAACTCTTGTGACAATTTTCGAGTGGAAATCTACAATCTGTTCGTAAATATTTTAGTTAAGCTAGTGGTTATGGGACATGAAGCTAAACTCTTATATTTACTAGCTTAGTGTAATCGACACTTCTTAATGATCGATGATGATCATTTTGTGATTTAGACTAGCGATATGCGATGTCTCTTTGTCCGCGTGAGGGACTATACCCCGTTTTATTGAGCTTCGTCTCAATCCTTTATAGGCTAGCGACCTATGGTTTTGTTGAGTTTGGTTCATCGGGCGTAACGCTGTATTACGTCGTTGTTCCGTATTATTTATGTTCTGGTTCATCGGGCGTTTGTTGTACTACGTCGTTGTTCCGGATTATTTGTGTTCAGGTCCATCGGGCGTTCGTTGTACTACGTCGTTGTGCTTGATTATTTGAGTTTGGTTCATCGGGCGTAACGTTGTACTAAGTCGATGTTCTGAATTATTTGAGTTTCTGGTTCCTCGGGCGTTCGCTGTACTACGTCGTGGCACCGGCTCTATGGTTAGCGACCATAGGTAACAACCCGTTTGTGATACACATGTTGGTGAGTTTTCATGCTCCCATTTGTGATAGGCCTTCCGCCTTTTGTGATTTCTGGATTTCTGGTTAATGATTTCTAGAATTTGTGTTTCACCTCTTTATGTGATTGGCAATGATATGTTTGTCAATATTTGTGGTTTGGTGAATAAAATAAAGAATATGACATTCTTTTTGGTGCTTTGAGATTCTTGAGATATTGTATGATTTTTGTGTTATTTGATGTATACTTGACACAATATGGCATTTTTTTGGTTATCATACGTTTTTGGTCATATCTCTTATCCTATCTCACTTTATCCGATATTATAGCTGGACTGATCCGTTTATTATTTTCTTCTTAAATAATACTTAGGTCAGACCGAGATATTTCAAGTGCTTCTGCTTGACTTCTTATCAGGGCTTGTCTCCTTACTTTTGGCTAACTACTTTAGCTTAGTAGTTTTTGTTATTATACATTTGAGATATAGACTCCTTGATGTATAATTATTCGCTTGTCTAGCACTTGTATCTATTCTTTTGTGATGTAGTGGATCTTGTTTGACCACTACTTTGATGTACACTTTTATGTGATATATTCGTATCTGATTCCGCCTTTGTGATATGAATGTCTATGACTGATTTGTGTTATGTTTATTTCTATATTTGTTTCCGAAGGCCACTTAGCCACTGTGTGGTAGCTTTGAGTTTGTATTAGATATGTCGGATTTCCTCCGACAATGAAGTGTAAGTTATATTATCTGACATATCGGTACTCGCACAAAGCAATTACACAGATGGTCGCTCCTCAACAGCCTTATTCTTCACGCTAGTCGACGGCATTACTTCGTAGTGTCCTTAGTTAGCGTGAATATAGAGGTGGGGAGTCACAATAGGATACTTGATTACCCAGTTCCAATTCTAGACATTACCTTTATAAATACCATACTAAATGGGCAAGCTTAATTAGTTATACATAACATAAGTAATTTTGACTGCATAGGCTCCGATACCATTGTTGTTCTGACCCAAACTCCTTTGGGGTGTCACAACCAGGTACCTCAACAATGAGTTTAACATTTAGCCTTTTGACTAGCACAACCATCATAGAACATGTAGGGGTAAGAGGCAATGCTTCGTCATAGTTCACAATGTGAGAACCCCATATCAATTTAGTTTTACGGATTTAACCAGTGACATCCAATGTGCCAGGTGAACGCCTCAACCAACCTGGCTCTGATACCATTGTTGGAACTGGACCAGCCCATAGTGAAAGAAATACGTGAATTTTTTTTCCATTTTGGATCTTTAATGGGTCTATGAAGTCTAAATTCATTTAGAAATTTTCTAACTTTCTTTTAAATAAAATCAGTTATATAATATCATCTTTTGTATTATTAATTTAATTCTAAAACAATTAAATGTGGTATATGAAAAAGGTTTGAATATATCAAATATACTTATTCTTTAATATTGTAATAGAATAGTTAAGCATAAGGCTGGTATGATCAATTGAAAACAGGATATAGATGAATATATAAGAATAAATTTAGAGGCAATCACGCAAGGGACAAAAAGGAAAGAAGTAAAAGATAACAAAGATGGTTGATTCATCTTCTTCTTTGGCAGACTAAATATACGCAGCATTCAATTAACAACCAATGAATCGCTATGACATAAGAATAGAAACAGCCAACAATACATATAGATGTAATTGTGTGTGTATAAAGATTAAACCAAAACTTCTTACTTGATTCAAAATAAACTTCCACATTACATTACAATTTCTTGGTGTATTTGTGAACTTATGTAAACTTAAATTAATTAACAAAATACGTATGTATATATTTAAATCAAGAGATTCAACCTATACAAATAAATATATTTTTTATTATAAAACAAAAGTCAAACATACTAAACTAAGCAATATATTAACAATCCTTTGAATACTTAAAGAAGGATATTTGTGATGTCACATAGGGTAACAAATTTAGAAAATTATTATAATCAATTTATTACTAAAACATCCTTCAATCATATGTAAGTTTCGATTACAGTACAAATGAAAATAATAAGAACATACAAACTTTCAAATCTAAAAATATACTTTAATTTAAGTGCTTAAAACATATATCTATAATTAAAACATTATATTAATCATATACAAATTTCAGATTTGATTTATCAAAATAAAACTCTATCAATTAATATAAGTATACAAACTTTCAGATCTAAAGAATTATAGTTTCATTTGAATTTTTAAATCATAGATCTAGAATAAAAACATAATATTAATCATATTCAAATTTCAGCTTTGATTTGTCAAATTTAAAAAAAACAGATCAATTAGCATGAACATGCAAATTTTTAGATCTAAATAATTACACTTTGATTTGAATGTTTAAAAAATAGATCTAAATTAAAAACATAGCGTTAATCATATTCAAATTTCAGATCTGATATGTCAAATTCAAAAAAAAACTACAATTAGTATGAACAAGCAAACTTTCAAACCTAAATAACTACACTTTGATTTGAATGTTTAAAACATAGATCTATAATTAAAACATTTTTTAATCATATACAAATTTTAGTTTTGATTTATCTAAATTAAAACCCTAATCAATTCATATAATAAACAATTCAAACTACATAAACCATTTTCAAATCAAATGAGACAATATTATACAAATACAAATTATGGTATTCAATTTTTATTCATTAAAATGCTATTATCAGAATTAGAATAAAAAGGATCGTACCTTAATTTCAAAGTCTTGAAGTACACCTCGAAACAATGAATTCTCCTTTAGATGTAGTTAATAAATCATATCTTGAAGATGAATCAAAGCTTTTAGATTCAGAAATCAGCCTCCAAATGTTGCAAAGATCAAGGGGAATAAAATACTTTTCGTAAATTAATTTTATTTGTATTTGATTTTGGGAATTTATGAAGCCATAGAAGTTCTCATGTTTTCAGCCATTAGAGAGGAAGGAGAGAACCAGAAAAGTTACAAAAAGAAAAAATTAATAAGAAAGAATGAGTTATACATAGAAAACAAATTAATGGATTGTTTTAATTGAAAAAATGTCTCATTTTTTGATTAAAACATCCCTAATTAGTTCCCTTGATTAACTTTCTCTTTCCACTCCTATTACTTTATATGGTATATAGCTGAAAAATTGTATGCCATAAAATGACATAGGATTTCCATAGACCACTCCATCTAATTATCTTTTATTTAGACCTGTTTAAAATTACATCGATATCGAATATTAATGCACGCAAATTTAACTTTTATAAATACATTTAAATAAGTGGAAATTAGGGAGGCATCCCTATCATACTTTCATATTGTAAAACGGGTCCCTGTCAAAGTTTCATTGTAAATTCGGTCCCTATTTTCTAGAAACAAAGAAAAATTATTGCTGAAATGTCAGCAACTTTTATAAATAAGTGCTGATATTTCAGCAACTTTCCCTGTCAAAGTTTCATTGTAAATCCGGTCCCTATTTTCTAGAAACAAAGAAAAATTATTATTGAAATGTCAGCAACTTTATAAATAAGTGCTGATATTTCAGCAACTTTCATACACTGTGTTCACAGTGTATATAATTGTTGCTGAAATGTCAGCAACTTTTATAAATAAGTGCTGATATTTCAACAACTTTCATACACTATGTTCACAGTGTACAGAAAAGTTGCGGAAATGTCAGCAACTTTTATGAAAAGTTGCATCATGCTCTGCAATAATCGTGAATAAAAAACAATGACCTAATTTACATTGAAATTTAGTGAAGGACTTTTCGTGTATTTTGAACCTTAATAAGGACCTGTGCCAAAAGTACCCTTTAAATAAATACAAACAACTCCCCAATGTCAAATAAATTAAATAATAATTAATATTTCTCAAATACAAATTAATTTATGACATCTTATAAATTAATTGAATCATGTGGTTTTTCGGAGAAATCATCATTACGATTATGTGACTCAAAAGTGTAAATTCAATTAGCAATTAACCTTGAACAATTCAAATATTAATGTTCATATGTTCACCTTAGCTAGTGGTATCACATTTTGTTTGAATTTATCACTTACACATCTTTTGGTAAAATACAATTTTACTTATTTAAGCGTTACCTGGTAGTGACAATTATTTACACCAATTCTCTTCATCAAAACTATATCACTTTGGATTTATGGAATTTGGTAATGGTCAAAATTTCAGTATCGTCCATATTTAACTTTATAGTCCAAACATAAAGTCCTTTGTTCAATAATAAAAATTATTATTAATTGAATTGCTCCGGCCAAAGATTTTGACTTTGAGTTGATTTCAGTTGACCATAATACTTAACTCATATAACCGAGGAGATGAATCCTCTCTTGAATAGTGTTTCAATTCCAATGCTTTCACTCGACCCAACTATAGTTGTTCGATTGATGTCATGCCATGATTTAACTATAACCGAAACGAAGCTTCCATATTAAAGATTAAGTGTAACGACCAAGAATTTTACCACCTTGATTTGCGAATATTTAATAAATTTTAAATATTCAAATAATAGGTTTTATAATTAAAATATAACTCTTTTAAATAATAACAAATGATGGTAAAATAGATTTGTAACGACCTAGGATTTGCCACTTTGAAATAAGCTACTTAAATATATTTTATATAATCAATAAATGGATTTTTATTAGCAAATAAACCTATTTTAATTATTTAATATTGATGATAAAATAGATTCCAAATTATTTTACCAATATATATAGTTCATAGAAAAATAGAAAATGTGACCGAAGAACGTTTTCCGAAATTTCGACTTTTTGACATCCAAAAGTCATCGGGAACGTTGTGCACACTTGGTGCAACATGCACACATTTATATATGTTAGGATTAGTAATAATTAAGCATACTTATGTATATTAATTTATATATATATATACACACCTAAGCATGGATGTGATAAATTATGTTATAAAAGGCACGTGTATACATATAAACACACTTATATATACACAAATCATCTCGATATCTTTAGTACACACATATGAAAACTCTAGCATGATTCAAGGCATGGAAGAAGGGAGGGGATGTAACTTGTACAAGTATGGGGAGGTGAGGTATGTTGTGCATGCATATGTGTAAATTTAATTCCTATCACTTTATGTATTTTAATAAAATTCCTAAGCCTATATACACCCCCTCATTCCTATATCCTCTTCTTTGTTTTCATTTACATTTTCGTGTCAAAATCATCTTCTTATCTTCATATATTTCCGTAGCTTCCATCTCCTAATTCCTAAGAGAAAAAGTTAGTAAAAACATTTCAAAACATAGCTTAATCACTCTGTTTCAATCCCTAGACTCTTATGTCTACCGAAACAAGCTACTACACCTCAAGACCACCATGGTCGAGCCCAAACTCCCCTATGGCCATGCCTATTGTTCATTAGGCTGAGCCCATTTAGTCTTCCAAAGGTCTACATATTTACTTTGTTGAGCTAGGAACAAGTGAGGTAGGTCAAAAGCAAGTTTATTTTGATTTAGTGAAAGTTTGGTGAGTAAATTTCGTGTTTTTAAAACTCAAGTTACTAAATTTTAAATTTGTAAAATTTATGAGTTAAAATGTTGCTTAAGTATGTAGTAATTTTATATGTTGTGTATACATGCATATATGTTGATTTGGTGTTGATTACTTATACCGAAGTTTGAGAAGACAATAAAGATTATACCTTGAATATTGGAAAAGTTAGTTAGTATTTGTTAAGTAATATTTTTGCTTCTGATTATGCTAAAATGTTATGATTTTGTAGTGTGATTGAATGTTGTATGTGTTGTATGTGGGTTTATGACATGAAGATAGCGATCCGCTAATCAAAAGTGACGTTGAAATCCATTTTTTGTCGAAAGTTTGATTTTTGTTTCAAAGTGAAAAGTTTCCAAGTTTAAAACTTTGTTTCTTATTTTCAAAAGTTTATTTGCATGTTTTAAAGAAGATAAGAGTTCAAATTTGAAGTTTCTAAAGTTTAGGAATCCAAATTTCAAAAAGTGAAATTACGGATCCGTATAGTGATAGTCACTATACGCGCAGTTCGGAAAATTTAACTAGTTTTCTAATCCAAACTTGTTTTCACTTAGAAATCTTTTTGAAAATATTTTCTAACTTAAATTAATTAATTAAAGACCAATTATTTATTATTTAATTATTTATTTAATGATTATTTAATTGATTAATTAATTAATAAAGGTAAGTAGTATTTAATTATTTGTTAATAATGGTATTTATACTTAAATGTTAATCAATTAAGTTAATCATGATTTGTTACTTAACTAAAGTTAATTATTATATAATTATTAATTATTTAAGTTAATTATTAATTAATTATTATTTTAAATAGTGGTTTTATTTAATTAATCTTTGATTAAAGTTAATTAGATTAATAAGGTTTAATTAAGGTTAATTATAATTAGAGTTTAATTACTATTTAACAAGGATTTGATTTTCATTACAAGGGTTTTAATTTATTTTAAAATTTCCTTGAGTTTAAGTAATTAGTTTTGTTTTAAACTGTTTTCCTTTCAAATTTGTTTTAAATCAAGAGATTCTGTGTGACTTACCCTTAAGTAACCCCATATAATTAGAAAAACTAAATGACGCCTATTAGCAAAACAAAATACCATTCTGCCTTTACAATTAATTTGAACATTTACTTAAGTTGATTGATTGTTATGTGTTACTCCTTTATATACCTGTTGTTATGTGACGCCATGTTAAACTGGATAAGCAAAATCAAAATAAAAGCAGCATTGTGGTCCTTAAGCCTCTGTTTTATTTTGAAAGGTAAATATTTCATTTTCTTTTTGATATGGTTTCAAAGTTATTGCATTTTGAACAAGATATTTAAAGGATGAGTTGGCAAATGATATTATTAAAGATGTTTCCAACTAATAGCAATGATTTTTAATGTTATGAAAGGAAGTTTTTATAAAGAGTTTTATAAAAAAATTTGGAAAATTATAAGCTGTTTTGGGTTAATAGATTTGAGTTTTAAAGCAAAGAAGATTTCATAAATAAAAGGAGATTTATAAAATGGATTTGCTTATTATGGGGAGCTAATTTGATCTAGAGTTATTTAAGAAGTTGTTTAAAACAAAAAAGGTTAGTAAAGAAGTTTATAAATGATTTTGAATATTTATAAAAGGGTTTTATAAATGAATTTGGGAGTTTGGAAAGCATTTTGAATTAGATTTGGATTTCAAGTAAAAGAAATTTCATGAATGAAATAGATTTGATTAAAAAGGATTTATTGAAAGAAATATAAAAAAAAGAATCTGAGATCTGGTTTCTCTAAATCGACCTTTTAAAAAATGGTGGTATGGAACATCTGTTCTACACTGAACACCGAGAGAATAGTGTTTAGAGTTGTCTATACCTCCAATTTAAACAACATTTGTTTAATCCTTTTTAACATGATTTGGAAGTATGTAGTTATTCGCAAATGTTTTGTTAGTATACTTATGTTAGAGAGATAATTACAAGAATGTTTTAGACAAACGTTTTTGAAAGAGATTTATTAAATGAAGATTTTTTTTGAGGCTTAGTGGTTGCTATGGATAAAAAAATCTTAAATGGAATTGGTTGTTGTTTGTTTGTTTGATAGTTAAATAACTGACTATCAAATATGGATCCAAAACGTAACTTTGGATATATCTAGAAGAAACACATGAGTTATATGACATAGTCATCTCTGATGATGCTCAACTGTGCGTATAAATTTCTTTCTGTTTCCCCTAGGACAAATGATAAGTAAATCCATCCACTAAAGATTAGGAGGCAATCTCCGCTCTTATCTTTGACTGCTTATTTCCTAAAGAACCGGGGTTGAGTTTACCGAAAACATTTGAATGTTGTTTCGAAGAGACCGGGATCAGATATGTTATCTGAAAACCACTTCGATCCAAATTAAGTGTTTTGAAGTGAAGACATCTTGAAGATGATGAAATTGAAGACGAAACTTTTTGAAGTGCAAGGGCTACTTGCTACTAAGCACAAGGGTGATTCCAAAATGGATGTAGTAGAAGTAGCGCTTTCGGTTTGTCCATCTCCTAGACAACTTGTATGGATGAATGCTAGCATTGCATTATTGCTTGAAAGGCAATGTTAGCATTCCAAGTGGGAAGTGCTATATGAAAGGTAAAACATAGCCTCAAGCCTCAAGCCTCAACCAAGAAATGACAAAAATCGGGCATACAGTAGGACCATGTAGGTCGCTTCTATTGGGTATGGTCATTCCAAGTCTAGATCTATTACAACCTACTCATGTATGCTTCGGGCCTAAAGCGGGATGATCATTGTAACAAACCGGGCTTTTCGACCCTCGAAAATTGACACTAATACGCCCATTATATCACATGCCGAGCAATCAAATGCCGGAAAACCCGATTGTTAGGGAAAAGAAAGAGGAAGAAGGTAAGAAGAAAACTAAACAACATGGAATCTCACAGCGTAACGAATAATCTATAATATACCATAAATCTTTACACAAAAACAAAACTGTAATATATGTATATACAGACATCAATCAGAGTGTACTAACCTATTTCAGCCTGGACAGTTACACAATCCTGTCCTTACAATTGCTGATAAACCAACATGAATACAGCGGAAAATAACCATCTACATGAATACGTCTTTGGGCTCCAACTCGTCTCTTGAAGCTCCAAGCATCCAAACCAATCTGTAATATACTCGGTCTAAATCGAGCATTATAATAAATAACACCTGAGTCAGTCTGGAAAACCAGCTTGAGAAAACACACCTAACTGGATTTAAAGTTATATAAAACCCTCGAAATCAAAAGTATCTCGTAAGACCACGCCGCACATAAACATGGACGGGTTTTTACCTTACGATAACCAAAACATTTATATAGAAAATCCATTTATATTATAATAATGTCTAAAGGCAAAAGTAATAATAATCAAGTAGCTATGATGCTCGTGAGTGTACATCACAACAATACTAGGTATATAATCGAAAACCGATAAGGCGCGTTCGCTAATTGTGTAGGATTTCCATGGAGGTGCCTTCAGTACTTTGAGGAATGATCCTCCTGCACAAGGATCAGAGATATCATTTCGAAGCAGCATACATCCCTAGTGATGTACCATAGGAAACACATGGCTGGTCTCGCTAAGACCGAGTGCATCGCCCCATGCATGCATAACAACTATTAGTGACATCTAGGAGGAGTCGACTACACCCTATGGGTTTGCCAACCCTACTGGCCAAGCCTCTTATATATGGTTTTAGTCATTCCCACGGACGAGGCTACGTTTGGCAATCCAGCTTACGCACCGCCACCAAATAGATCATGGAATCCCACATGGATTCCTATACCCCAACAGGTCTCAGAAACACACAAAGATTCCCACATCTCAATTAGATCTTTGAATCACATCCGGATTCCTATATCCCAACGGGCCTCGGAAACACACATGGATCCCAACATCTTAATATATCATGAAACTCCTCCATAAAACTGTAAATGGTTTTTGGAGTGGTTACAGATTTGAGTCATCTCTTACGAGTACACTATTCTGTTTTCCCGGGTGCTCCACAAAACCAATCGCCGATTTCCGGAATGATTAATGCCAGTTATTTTGGAAATAACCATACAATACATAAGAGCAGGGATCATCCCCTAACCGTTTATGTGGACGGATCTCTTTATCATTTGTCCTAGAAGAACGAAACGAGTTTATACGTACAATATAGCACCACCGATGGTAATTGTACCATATAATTCCCGTGTTTCCGCTAGATATTTCCAGAGTTAAAATCCTTAGGTGTTAAGTAGGGAATATTTTTGTACCACCAAAATTAAGAAGGATTACATATTTAGGCCAAGATTTGATAGTCGGTTATTGAACTATCAAATGAACTAACATTCACACAAAGATTTATTCCATAGTTGAAAACAACATGGGTTAAGCACATAGCGACCACTGGCCTCCTTTTAATAAATCCTTCATAAATAAAACCCACTTCATAAATTATTTGTAAATTACAAAGATATACTCGCAAATCTCTATATATCAATACTTGGAAATATTCATATACTTATCTTAACGGTATAAGTATATCCACAAAATTTAGAAAGTTTTCTTTTATTCGATTCTCCAAAACCATTTATAAATCAATTTATAAACCTCTGAAAACCATTTATAATCCCTTTATAAAAACCATAAACCATTTCTAAAATCCCTTTTATAAATCTATATACCCATTTCTATAATTCGTTTATAAATATCTAACCATTTATAAAACCCTTCACCTTGTAAGTAATTTTCCTTATGTCTCCAAACCATTTCATAAGCTCTTTTATAAAATCCAGGTCTTTCAATTCCATTCATAGGTTTCGGAAACATTTATGAACAATTAAAATCTTTTACTCCAAAACACCATTTTATAATAATAATAATTAGCACTAGACATTTAAATTAATGAAAATTATTAACTTTAAACATCTTAATAATAATTCATAATTCCAAAATATTGTTAAATAAACAATAATAATTTATCTATACCATTTTTATAAATAACAATAACTTATTTCCAAAACTTATTTATAATCCTTACTATAAATTTTGGAACCATAATTACCCTTGAAACAATTAACCCTTCAATTTATTAACCCTTTTATAAATTCTTAAAACCTATTAACTATAACAAATAACCTTTAAACAATATTAAAATAATTAAATAACTTTAATATAATATTATTATGATATTATAACTTTAAAACAATTTTAATATCTTTACTTAACTTTAAATGAATATTATTATAATTAAATAACCTTAAATCAATATTATAATTATATAACTTAAAAACAATATTAATATAGTTAATTAGGTAATCCTTAAATATATTTCCGAAACCCAATTTCGGATTTTAAATTTCTCCTTGTCTCAAAATCAATTTCTGATTTAAACGGCAATTTATAGTATTTTTAAAATACTAATTTGAGGCCAATAGCCATCTAACACTTAACCAATATCAATATCACTTTTCTATCACTTCTGGGTTTTAGTTTTCAACATATAACAATGTTATAATTAAAATGTCCACAATCAGGTTTATTATTCAAAAATCCATATAAAATATATTATTGAAACAATTCAACAATAGCGAGGAATCCTGTTGGATCCCTCCAACCTGTTTCCCCCTGCATAACAAATGTTATACAATCATAAAATATAAATAAACTACTTCGAGGCGGGATTCACATACGAAGGGTCATTCGCTCTTACATTGGAACATAATAGGGTTCATCCACTCTAATAGGTGGGAATATATCCAAACCAACTAATAAATATAATAATTCATCCAAACAATCATTCAACAATTTTTATCAACTATAAATCATACTAGTGATCCAAAAAGATGAGATTAACTCACCGAAATTTATAATCTCGTCGAAGCGTTCCGGTTTGGAACTAAAACCGGACGACGTCCGATTTTAGCCCAAATTTCTACAGTCTCCAAATTCATTCAAACTTGTTCCACCGCAAAACACTTGTCGATACGAGTGCAACGCAAAAAGTTTAGTCTCGATCGGACCTCGTATGAAGGAGTTATAAATTTTATAAATTTCCATAATTAAATTAATAATAAAATAAACTAATTACATACTTAAACTCTAATTACATTTAATAACCTCCTTCCACAATTTGAATTGCTGCCTCCAGTACGACCTCACCATGGCCGCAGTTTCAACTGGCCACCGCTCCTCCATTCCTCCATGAAAAATCCTGAAACCATCACCAAACTCTATCTCTTCCCGATCTCCACCACCTTGACCCATCAAAACCCACCCGAGCCTCCCCCTCTCCGTCGCGTTCAACCCTAGCACGGGCCTAGGTGCATGCTCGCGACCCCTCCAAAGCCCACCGTGACTCGTTGAACTTCACCTCCAAGTGCGCCACACCCTGCTAACCCCAAATTCAAGCTTCAAATCGTACATCGTCTAATCAAAATTTCCAAACCTGAAACCCTAGTTCTATCTCAAACAAAGCTTCATATTAAACATTTGCTTCACCTTCCAACTTCCTGCTGAGCCACCAATCTATGATAAATCGAAGATCTATCCAATTTCCACTTAAAGATGTAAACTTTATATTTTTTATCAATATGTTTTTTTTCCAATTTCCACTTAAAGATGTAAAATTTATATTTTTTATCAATATGTTTTTTTCCCTCTGGTAACCAACATCGTTTAAATAAGATAGGGAAGATGGGAATGAACGAGGGTGTGGGCTTGTACGATTTTGTAGGCTCATGTGAGTAAACATGGTTGTGTAGTCAAATCTAGATATATATATATATATAATTTAAAATCCAAAATATCTAGCCGTATAATTTCAGACCCCAATCGAGGCGTGTCGCCTGGCGTTCTTTATGTTATACCCCTATTCCAAACGAAATGGAACAAGTCTCGAGCCCTAATTCGATCGTATGGAGAAGATAGCTTTTTGAACCCAATTATTATATTAAATTTTCAATATTAATTTCAATGCGTTTCGATCTCGCACGACCAAACGATATGTATGATCGCTATGAAATTTGACGGTGTAGTATAATTCATTATTACAGACCCATTGGAACTAGTTTCCTCGAAATCCGCGACTATGCCCTGGAAAGCTATTTTTATATGTTAATTAAAACGAGTTAATTTCAAAATTAGCTAAATCACTTTTAAATCAAGTTTAAATTTTTTATTATCTTCATTCTTATTAATAGAAATTTAAATAAGCTTTGAAATTATTTTTGTCTAACTTAAAACTCAAGATTCCATTATTTAACCAATTTCAATTATTAAATTTAACAATTAAATTATCAAATAAATCGCTATATTTGAAACTCACGTTATTTAATTTATAAAATTAACTTTTCAATATTTCAAATTCATTAAATATTTTAAATTAAAATAATTAAAATTCTAGGTCGTTACATTCTTTCCCCCTTAAAATAATTTCGTCCTCGAAATTTCCAAGGTAGGAAAAATGCCCAAACCTATTACTTTTTAAAACCAATTAGTTCAAATAACTTACCAAATCCTTTTAAGCCATTAACTTTCCAAAATTAATTTGTTGAAATCTTTATATTACATTTACTAAGTTTCCAAATTCATTCATAGATTCAAATCAATATCATCTCATCCAATCATTCAGGTTATAACTCAAAATCAAATTTTAGTTATCAAAATTTTTCTAACTTATTAAATATTCGAAAAATTTCGCCAGCGTCTCCTTTGCATGGCTAGATCAGAACAACCACCAATTGCCACTATGGGCCCAAACCAGCAAAAGAAAATGAAAGCCAAGTGGCTCAACCATAAAATCATCAAATTCAAACAACAATTTAAACATGTACCATTTAATCGGCAACCAAATTTTCTTATGAAATCATGGGCATCAAACTAGCTCTTGCTTCTATATACCTGCATCTTATTTACCACTGATATCCAATCATATTGTGACGCCCCACCTCTATACTCACGCTAGCCAAGGACACTACGGAGTAATCCCATCAACTAGCGCGAAGAATAAGGCTGTTGAGGAGCGACCATCCCTGTAATTGCTTTGTGCGAGTACCGACATGTCAGATAGTATAACATGCATTTCTTTTCAAGAGGAAATCCGACATACCGATACAAACTCAAAGCGACTACACAGTGGCTAAGTGGGCCTCGGAAACAAATATAGAAATAAACATAACATAAATCAGTCATAGATGTTCATATCTCAAAGGCGGAAACAGATATGAATATAACACATAAAAGTGTACATCAGAGTAGTGGTCAAATAAGATCCAAAATATCACAAAAGAATAGATACAAGTGCCAGACAAAAGAATAAGTATACATCACGGAGTCTATATCTCGAATGTACAACAACAAAAACTACAAATGTAATGTAGTTAGGCAAAAGTCAAAAGATGATCCCAAACAAGGAGTCAAGCATATGCACCTATAACATCTCGGTCTGACCCGAGTATTATTTAATAAGAAAATAATAAACGGATCAGTCTAGCTATAAATATCAGATGAAATGATATAGGATAAGAGATATGACCAAAAACGTATGATAACCAAAAATGCCATACAGAGTCAAGTATACATTAAATAACAATAAAAAATCATACAATATATCAATCATCTAAAAATACCCAAAAAGAATATCATATTCTTTATTTTATTCACCAAACTACAAATATTGACAAACATATAAATGCCAAACGCAAAAGTTGGTGAAACATAAATTCCAGAAATCACAACGAGAAATCCAGAAATCACATAAAGGGGGAGGCCTATCAAAAACGGGAGCATGAAAACTCACCAAACACATGCAACATAAACGGAACGCTATTCCATGGGTCGCTAACCCATCAAATGAACCGAACATCGACGCACCCTAAAAGATACGACTCATGCACAGATTCGGTCGTGGTACATTCCCCATGTGGATAAATGAGCCGAACATCGACGCACCCTAAAAGATACGACTCATGCACAGACTCATTGAGCCGATTGCTCCATGAATGGTCCGAAGACCACGGGTCGCTCCCCCGCCAAATTTGAGCCGAAGCTCCCAAAATGGGTTTTAATCCCCATACCAACAAAGAGACATCGCTCAATCGCTAGTCTAAATCACAAAGTGATCATCAATGATCGATAAGTGTAAATTACACTAAGCTAGTAAATATAAGAGTTTAGCTTCATGTCCCATAACCACTAGCTTAACTCAAATATTTACGAACAGATTGTAGACTTCCACTTGAAAATAAGTGTAAATTACACTAAGCTAGTAAATATAAGAGTTTAGCTTCATGTCCCATAACCACTAGCTTAACTCAAATATTTACGAACAGATTGTAGACTTCCACTCGAAAATTGTCACAAGAGTTTCAATCGAACAAGTCCAAGAATTAACCGACGAAGTAAACGCAAGCGTTTCATACCACTTATTTTACTAAGCCGTTTAATTAGATTTCTCATACGAGTGAGGTAAAGGTTTGTATATACTAATAGATTGGAAAACGGTTTTGAAAACCAGCTTTATATTTAAAAATAGAGTTGAAATCATTTTAGTAAAAGAGTTTGAATATTTACTACTAGTATAAAAACCTTTGTATTTTAAAGTGACAAAGCACAGAAATGATTGTAGAAACAATCAACCATCCAAAAATTCACATACGAAGACGTGAATCAAATCCAGAGAAATCGATGCCGAATCCATCAAAATGGATATACCCAAAAATCCCGAAATATAAGTCATCAAAATCGATAACAAATGATTACAACAAAACGGAGAATCAAGAATCGATTAAAAATTGGAAACTCAAACACAAAAGGCAAAATAGGGAGAGACAGCAGATTCAGTCGACTGGACCAGGGTGGTCAGTCGACTGAATCATGCCTGGAAACTTTCTGTTTCCAGGCTAATGCCTGAAACTTTCCGTTTCCAAGCTCGGTCGACTGACCCAGAGTGGTCGGTCGACTGATATTGGAAATTCCAGTATCCCAATGCCTGGAAACTTTCTGTTTCCAGGCTCGGTCGACAGACCCAGAGTGGTCGGTCGACTGATACTGGAAATTCCAGTATTCCAATGCCTGGAAACTTTTTGTTTCCAGGCTCGGTCGACTGACCCAGAGTGGTCGGTCGACTGATACTGGAAATTTCAGTATTCTCAGCCTAGCCCCCAAGGGGCAAAATCCCAATCAATTGGTGAACGGACGAGCAATGGGCGCTAGGGGTTTACGCCAATCGGCAACCCAGCCCTATAGGCTATTCGATACGCCACCAAAAACATGTTCGCGAATCAAAACAAGGATTTTCAAAGTTTTGACTTCAAAACACTAAAAATTGAAATGTTCACCAAATCAATTCAAACCAAAAGCAATTGAACATGATTATGTGTTAGGAATTCATACCTAACATTAATGATAGAAATAGACATAGATATGAGGTAAAAATCTCACCTTTAAACTTAAAACAAATGAAGAAGAAGCTATAGAGGAATTGGAAGGACAATCACTCTCCAATTCCAACTCAACAAGCTTGAATCTAAGCTTAAAAGAGTAACATTTCCTAAGTTAGGTTTAGGAATTTCTGAAATTGAAAGGAGAACGAGTTGGGGAAGAAGAAGAGGAGGCTAACCAAAGATTCTTCTTGAATTTGGAGCTAGAACTTGGATTTGCAATGGAACTAGGGCTTGGAGTTTTAATTTCCCATTCCACTCTCAATTTTTGATGAAGCTTAAGTGTTAGGAAATGAAAGTGAAGTAATGAAGAGGAGAGGGAGTGGAGCTTGAGTTAATGAAACCAGAATTGGGCAAATGGGCTGAACCCAAACCCAAAGCCTTAAGTAAAAAATGTCAAAATTCCACTCAGCTCCAAACATATCGAAGTTTATACTTATAAAGGTCGCAAATGCCATTTTGAACTCAATGGAAGTGGTCTCGAGTCCTAATTCGACTGTTTGCAAAAAGTAGCTTTTCGGGCATCAATCCGATTAACGATTCTATATTTAAATAAAATATTTAAATATAAAATCGATAAATATGCGGGTTGTTACAGACTCCCCTCCTTAAAGAAATTGCGTCCTCGCAATCTTAAGAAATAACTAAAAAGTAACAACCATAAAAGCATATCATCGCAAAAGAAAGTTTGAAATAAGAAGTTCACCATAAAGAGCACGAAAGAGTAAGTCCGAATGTGTTTGCTCGATGAATTCTCTGGATTCCCAAGAGAAATCCCTATGGTTCGAGAACCATTGAACTATCACAAGAAGAACATCTTTATTTTGAAGGCACTCAACCTCCGAAGCAATGATGTGAATAGGATGTCGCTCATAAGTCAAATCTGGTGAAACTTCAATTTCTTCAACAACACCAGACACAAGAATAAAATCGGAATCCCTAAGGTATTTCCGTAGTAAAGAGACGTGGAAAACGTCATAATAGCAAAAGATTGAGCCGGTAATAAAAAGGCGATAAGCCACGGAACAAATACGTTCGGTGATGGGAAAGGGACCAACATATCGAGGTGCTAACTTTCCCGATCGACCGAAAATGCACAACACCCATCATTGGTGAAACACGAATGAACACCAATAAGATCTGGACCTGAAACCAGCTTCTCACCGGCTTCAAGCCAACACAAAGAGAATCGGCATGGCCTTCCGTAGAGTGGCTCGAAAGGTACCATACCAATACAAGATTGGAAGCTATTATAGGAAGAAAACTCAACAAGAGAAATATGATCTTCCCAACTTCCACAAAAATCGAGAACACATGAACGAAAGAGATCTTCAAGAGTTGATTCACACGCTTTATTTGTCCATCGGATTGAGGATGCTAAGCGGTGCTAAGAATTAAGCTTTGTTCCTAAAGCTTTTGAAGACCTTACCAAAAATCCACTAGTAAGATAATGGATCACGATTGCTAATCAACAGAAGTAGGAACTCCATGCAATTTAACTAGACATAGAGTTTAGTAAAAAGAGGTACGGTCCGATTGGACCGAACGGGAAGAAAATGGGCGGATTTTGTAAGTCTATCTACAATCTCCCATAAATTGTCATAACCCGAACGAGAACGGGAAAGACCGTCAATAAAGTCCATGGAAATGTGATCCCACTTCCAAATTGGAATGTCCAAAGGTTGCAATAACCCACCGGGCCTTTGATGCTTGGCCTTTATGAGTTGGTAAGTCATGCAACGCTTAATGAAGTTAGCAATATTAGATTTCACTCCATCCCAATAATAAAGTCGCTACTATTACCGAGATGAATGGTAAATTTAGAATAATGAGAACCATCTAAACTGTCTTTACGAAGATCATAAATGTCTGGCACAATAAGTCTACCAAACACTCTAACGCCACCACGAGCATCGATTTCAAAATCTTTCAAACCATCAACCTTATTTTGATCCCTACAACTTTGACTAAGAAAAGGCAATTCGGGATTTTACTTTAGAGCTTCAAGGATGCGGTTCAAAAGAGAAGGATGAGCCTCAAGGCTACAAAAACAAGAGATGGACATGAATTGGATTCATGATCTCGAATCTCACAAGTGGTTAAAGTCTCGAGATCATTCCATTCAAATATCATCATAGAAACAACTGCTTGTTGCTTTCGGCTAAGGAATCAGCAACACGATTATCCTTTTCCGGAATACAAAGAATATCAAGATCATAAGATGCAAGGAACTCGAGCCAATATTAAGTCCCTTATGAGAAAATAAACATTTCAAAGATTTATGATCGGAATGGAGAACGAATTTCTCCCCCAAAATAATGATGCCAAATTATAAAAGCGAAAACATTAGCCATGAGCCCTAGATCATGAATGGCATATCTAGTCTCGATAGGCTTTAATGATTTAAAAGCAAAAAAGATAGCACGTTCTCTTTTGCAAGAGAACGGCACCCAAACCAATACGACTAGCATCGGTATAAACAACAAAGTCTTGGTTCCCTTCGGGAATCACAAGAATAAGAGTATCGGAAAAGAGTTCTTTTAAATAATCTTCTTTCCCGAAAAGCTAAAACTTTCAAAATTACAATTATCTTTATGTAGTAATCTTTTCAGAAAAATTTACATTTTACAAATCAAATTTACCGTGTCTGATTGTCTCATCATAGCGTTTAGGAGATTCCTATCGATAACGTTGATCAAGCGCATCGACCAGAATTCTTAAAGCACTCAATGGGCAATACAATCACAAAATCATCTTCTATATGATAACAAAATCCAATCATACTTATAAATAAATCTTACGAAAAAGATTTGCAAAAATTTAAATTGATGTTTTCATCCAAAATCAATAAATACAAGAATGGAGTCATCGAGATATTTGTAGAATACTCGATTCATAAAATGGATGAAATAAGCTGGACAAACTAGATGACATAATAAGCCATTCATAAGAATCATAACGAGTTTGGAATGCGGTAAGTGGAATGCTAACTTCCACAACTCGTAGCAAATAAAATCGGTGGCAAGGTCGATCTGAAAAGACCTTAACACCACTCAAAAGACTGCTTAGGTGATAATCCTATTACAAGCTAAAAAATACCGGAAAATTCGCAAACCATTTAAAATGAGAGAAATAACACTTTTCTCATCTAGTGGGTTTAAAAAAAAATGTTGCCACCAAATTTGGAAATCGAAAATCTTTAAAAACATTAGAAATCTGCTTAACAGATTGAAGATGTCGAAGATGAATAGTCCACATTGGACATAGGATATGACCTTCATAAAAATTAAGCCAATCCTTTTCCAAAAATCAATTTCGAAGCCTAAGTACGCATAACATGCAAATCGGCTCGAAAAGAAAAAATCATAAAGATAATCTTGACATTTTCACAAAGTAAATTGAGTGTTGCGGATCCATAAATTTAATTCGCAATTCTCAATAAAGTCATCAAGCCCATAAAAATTAAAAAGAGAAAGAATCATCAAGTTCTTTTGATATAAAATAATGAGATGCACTCGTATCAAAAGAAATCAAATAGGAAGATCACAAAACAAATTAATGTCATCAAGGATAGAAGGAGAATTACCTTGACCAAGAGAATGGTTACTAGGGGCTTGCACAATATACAACTCTCCCTTTCTCCTACTCTGGAGTATGGGACATGTAGATAAATGATGACCCGAATTCTCGTAATAGCGATAGTAGAGAGGTTTCGGACACTTATTCACATAGTGGTCGGTAGAACCACAATTGTAGCATCTTCCATGGCTAGACGTAGGAGTCTTTGCTACCGAAATTGCCTGCTTCCCCTTTTTGTTGGGATTAGGACTTTTGAACTTAATATGCCTTTTCTTGTTGATGTTGAAGTTTTGTTTGGCATCTACAACTTCAACATTACTTTCTTTATCGGCCTCTCCAAGTTGAAGAGTGATATCTACAAGCTGATCGAAAGGCACTTCTAATTTCAGAGGTAAAATCTTTTCAGGGTTCTTAACCAAAGCACAGATAAACCTTTGATTCTTTACAAGATCCAAAAGTTGTTGAGCTAACATAAATACTCCATCCTGAGGAGTAGCACTAGATTGACCGGCGCTGGGACGGCCAGGTCTAACCATTTCTCTTCTCTAAGAAAGAAAGAAAGAAGAGGAATAGGTTATTCTCAAAATGAATATCAAACAACCTTGATTGATAAAACAAGGCATCTCAAAAGAAATAGGATAGAACGGTACGAAGACTCGAATCAAATCCTATGGCACGATTCTTAAGAAAGACTTAGGACAATGATCCTTGCTAGATTATTCTACATTGTTCCGAAGTTTGGCTCCGATACCATGTTGTGACACCCCGCCTCTATATTCACGCTAGCCAAGGACACTACGGAGTAATGCCGTCAACTAGCGCGAAGAATAAGGCAGTTGAGGAGCGACCATCCGTGTAATTGCTTTGTGCAAGTACCAATATGTCAGATAGTATAACATGCATTTCTTTTCAAGAGGAAATCCGACATACCGATACAAACTCAAAGCGACTACACAGTGGCTAAGTGGGCCTCGGACACAAATATAGAAATAAACATAACATAAATCAGTCACAGATGTTCATATCTCAAAGGCGGAAACGGATATGAATATAACACATAAAAGTGTACATCAAAGTAGTGGTCAAATAAGATCCACAATATTACAAAAGAATAGATACAAGTGCCAGACAAAAGAATAAGTATACATCACGGAGTCTATATCTCGAATGTATAACAACAAAAACTACAAATGTAATGTAGTTAGGCAAAAGTCAGAAGATGATCCCAAACAAGGAGTCAAGCAGATGCACCTGTAACATCTCGGTCTGACCCGAGTATTCTTTAATAAGAAAATAATAAACGGATCAGTCTAGCTATAAATATCAGATGAAATGATATAGGATAAGAGATATGACCAAAAACATATGATAACCAAAAATACCATACAGAGTCAAGTATACATCAAATAACAATCAAAAATCATACAATATATCAATCATCTAAACATACCCAAAAAGAATATCATATTGTTTATTTTATTCACCAAACTACAAATATTGACAAACATATAAATGCCAAACGCAAAAGTTGGTGAAAAATAAATTCCAGAAATCACAACGAGAAATCCAGAAATCACATAAAGGGGGAGGCCTATCAAAAACGGGAGCATGAAAACTCACCAAACACGTGCAACATAAACGGAACGCTATTCCATGGGTCGCTAACCCATCAAGTGAACCGAACATCGACGCACCCTAAAAGATACGACTGATGCACAGATTTGGTCGTGGTACATTCCCCACGCGGATAAATGAGTCAAACATCGACGCACCCTAAAAGATACGACTCATGCACAGACTCATTGAGCTGATTGCTCCACGAATGGTCCGAAGACCACGGGTCGCCACCCCGCCAAATTTGAGCCGAAGCTCCCAAAATCAGTTTTAATCCCCATACCAACAAAGAGACATCGCTCAATCACTAGTCTAAATCACAAAGTGATCATCAATGATCGGTGTAAATTACACTAAGCTAGTAAATATAAGAGTTTAGCTTCATGTCCCATAACCACTAGCTTAACTCAAATATTTACGAACAGATTGTAGACTTCCACTCGAAAATAAGTGTAAATTACACTAAGCTAGTAAATATAAGAGTTTAGCTTCATGTCCCATAACCACTAGCTTAACTCAAATATTTACGAATAGATTGTAGACTTCCACTCGAAAATTGTCACAAGAGTTTCAAACGAACAAGTCCAAGAATTAACCGACGAAGTAAACGCAAGCGTTTCATTCCACTTGTTTACTAAGCCGTTTAATTAGATTTCTCATACGAGTGAGGTAAAGGTTTGTATATACTAATAGATTGGAAAACAGTTTTGAAAACAAGCTTTATATTTAAAAATAGAGTTGAAATCATTTTAGTAAAAGAGTTTGAATATTTACTACTAGTATAAAAACCTTTGTATTTTAAAGTGACAAAGCACAGAAATGATTGTAGAAACAATCAACCATCCAAAAATTCACATACGAAGACGTGAATCAAATCCAGAGAAATCGATGCCGAATCCATCAAAATGGATATACCCAAAAATCCAGAAATAGAAGTCATCAAAATCGATAACAAATGATAACAACAAAACGGAGAATCAAGAATCGATTAAAAATTGGAAACTCAAACACAAAAGGCAAAATAGGGAGAGACAGCAGATTCAGTCGACTGGACCAGGGTGGTCAGTCGACTGAATCATGCCTGGAAACTTTCTGTTTCCAGGCTCGGTCGACTGATACTGGAAATTCCAGTATCCCAATGCCTGGAAACTTTCTGTTTCCAGGCTCGGTCGACTGACCCAGAGTGGTCGGTCGACTGATACTGGAAATTCCAGTATTCCAATGCCTGGAAACTTTCTATTTCCAGGCTCGGTCGACTGACCCAGAGTGGTCGGTCGACTGATACTGGAAATTTCAGTATTCTCAGCCTAGCCCCCAAGGGGCAAAATCCCAAACAATTGGCGAACGGACGAGCAATGGGCGCTAGGGGTTTACGCCAATCGGCAACCCAGCCCTATAGGCTCTTCGATACGCCACCAAAAACATGTTCGCGAATCAAAACAAGGATTTTCAAAGTTTTGACTTCAAAACACATAAAAATTGAAATGTTCACCAAGTCAATTCAAACCAAAAGCAATGGAACATGATTATGTGTTAGGAATTCATACCTAACATTAATGATAGAAATAGACATAGATGTGAGGTAAAAATCTCACCTTTAAACCCAAAACAAATGAAGAAGACACTATAAAGGAATTGGAAGGACAATCACTCTCCAATTCCAACTCAACAAGCTTGAATCTAAGCTTAAAAGAGTAACATTTCCTAAGTTAGGTTTAGGAATTTCTAAAATTGAAAGGAGAACGAGTTGGGGAAGAAGAAGAGGAGGCTTACCAAAGCTTCTTCTTGAATTTGGAGCCAGAACTTGGATTTGCAATGGAACTAGGGCTTGGAGTTTTAATTTCCCATTCCACTCTCCATTTTTGATGAAGCTTAAGTGTTAGGAAATGAAAGTGAAGTAATGAAGAGGAGAGGGAGTGGAGATTGAGTTAATGAAACCAGAATTGGGCAAATGGGCTGAACCCAAACCCAAAGCCCTAAGTGAAAAATGTCAAAATTCCACTCAGCTCCAAACATATCGAAGTTTATACTTAAAAAGGTCGCAAACGCCATTTTGAACTCAATGGAAGTGGTCTCGAGTCCTAATTCGACTGTTTGCAAAAAGTAGCTTTTCGGACATCAATCCGATTAACGATTCTATATTTAAATAAAATATTTAAATATAAAATCGATAAATATGCGAGTTGTTACACATATAGTTCACAATCATATTATTCTGCATTTTCAATTTCCAACATTTGCTATTTAAAATCATATGATGTACATATATCACCCGTACGCACATCTCAATCTGATCGCTCGCTCGATCACACAATTTCACTCCCAAACTAGTATCGTTCACACGACCACTCTAGTGCGGACTCAGATCTGGTCCCTTGATTAGAAACCTTCATTCTCCTTACATAGCATATATTATGATAGAGAATTCTAGGATCAATCAAACATCCATATCTAGTGTTCGCCGTCGAGAATCGAGTGAAAAATTCCAACTCGGATCGATATAAATTATCTCGAAATCCCGTGCTAGAATATGGATCAAACCGTTATGCAAATAAAGTAATATACGTACAACTTACGTATTTATTTCAATTAATTTCTTAGCTATCCCAAATTCTTTTAATTCACATTCATTTCATTCTCACTCATTTTATTCTCATTTAATTATTTACTTAGTATATTCCTTTGAATACTAATTTCACTTAAAAATCATTTTACCTACTTTTCATATTTAACACATTTCACTCTATACTATATCCATTTATGAATTATACAATTCTTCTTAAGTTTATAAACATTTCATTCAACTCTTCTCATGTTTATTACCACTTCACAACTTAAGTCATATTCATTTTAAATCAAATCCAATTTTATTTAACTCAATTCCATTGTTCAATTTCAATATTTCAACCATATTCCAAAACCATATCCAACTCACTAATTTATTTAATTAGCTCATTTCATTAATTTATTTCAATCTCATCAAATTTATTTCAAAAAATTTTATTGCATTTAGCCTAACTTAGGTCAAATTTCTTTTCCAAAATTTATCTTTGTTAAACTTATCTTAAGTTAAATTTCTTTCTCAAGTCCAGTTCCAAATTTACTTTTCTTAAAGTTCATATTCAACAATTTAAAACATTGCTTTAACTTGCTAATTTTCAAATTTTATAAGTTATCAAACTTATTTTCTCATATTTTCATAAAATACCTAATTGAAAATTTCCAGAGTATAAACACCTTATTATTATTCATTTCAAATCATTTTAAAATAATATATACATAATTTCCTTTGGTGTATCAAATCATTCTTTTGGATTTTAAAATCAAAATTAGTTTCCTTAAAACAAAACACCAATGGTAGCAATTCCTCCCTTGGAAACTCGAAAATGAACATCGATGATGCTATAGTCATCACTAGAATTATTTTCTAGTGACCGAAGTGAGTTCAGTGCTTTTTACCTTCTTTAAATCCTTTTAAACATATTTTCATTCAAAATTATTTTCCAAATAATATTATTATTATTTTCCAAAACTTTGAATTTTTTTTTCTAAAATCAACGGAATTTAAATTCTCAAATTCCAGCCTTTAAACCCTTTTTATTTACAAATCATATTTATAATATACTTCTGAAATTTCATTTCCTTTCCATTTATAAATCACATTTATAAATCATATTTTTATATAATCCCACTTTAGTTATATAAAATCATTCCGTAATTGTTAATCTTAGTTTGCATTACAATAATGACAACTTTTTTTAGAGCACAATAACATACAACAAATGATAATAATCAACATTATCATTCTTTAACAACCAGGCATACCATAAATACCATAATAATTTCTAAAAATTATTCCTTTATATTTAAAAAAATAATCAAGGTAAAATTATTTCATTTACCCGATTCAAAACAATACCATGTTGAACTGCTCCGTTTAAGTGTTTAGAGATCCCTATCAATAACGCTAATTACTCGTATTGACCAGAATCCATAAGCCACTCAACAGATCAACCAACATAATATAAAACAATTTTTTTCTATATCACTAACAAATACGCGCTCACACACACACACACTCAAACTCATTCTAGGGTGCTACTGACCCTATCTCTAATGAGTTACCCCACCAAAGCCAAGGTTCTCGCTTAATCTTCAGCTCTGATACCAAATGTAACAAACTGGGCTTTTTGACCCTCGAAAATCGACACTAATACGTCCATTGTATCACATGCCAAGCAATCGAATGCCGAAAAACCTGATTGTTAGGGAAAAGAAAGAGGAAGAAGCTAAGAAGAAAACTAAACAACATAGAATCTCACAGCAGAACGAATAATCTATAATATACCATAAATCTTTACATAAAAACAAAACTGTAATATATGTATATACAGACATCAATCAGAGTGTACTAATCTATTTCAGCCCGGACAGTTAGATCAACCTGTCCTTACAATTGCTGATAAACACAACATGAATATAGCGGAAAATAACCATCTACGTGAATACGTCACTGGGCCTCCAACTCGTCTCTTGAAGCTCCAAGCATCCAAACCAATCTGTAATATACTCGGTTTGACCCGAGCATTATAATAAAATAACACCCGAGTCAGTCTAGAAAACCAGCGTGAGAAAACACACCCAACTGGATTTAAAGTTATATAAAACCCTTGAAATCAAAGGTATCTCGTAAGATCATGCCGCACATAAACCCGGATGGGTTTTTACCTTACGATAACCAAAACATTTCTATAGAAAATCCATTTATATTTTAATAATGTCTAAAGGCAAAAATAATAATAACCAAGTAGCTGTGATGCTCATGAGTGTACATCACAAAAATACTAGGTGCGTTCACTAATCGTGTAGGATTTCCATGGAGGTGCCCTCAGTACTTAGCGGAATGGTCCTCCTGCACAAGGATCAGAGATATCATTTCGAAGCAGCATACATCCCTAGTGATGTACCATAGGAAAAACATGGCTGGTCTCGCTAAGACCGAGTGCATCGCCCCATGCATGCATAACAACTATTAGTGACATCTAGGAAGAGCTGACTACACCCTATGGATTTGCCAACCCAACTGGCCATGCTTTCTATCTCTGGTTTTAGTCATTCCCGCTGACGAGGCTACGTTCGGCATTCCAACTTACGCACCGCCACCAAATATATCATGAAATCCCACATGGATTCCTATACCCCAACGGGTCTCGGAATCAAACAAAGGTTCCCACATCTCAATTAGATCTTTGAATCACACCCAGATTACCATACCCCAACGGGTCTTGGAATCACACATGGATCCCAACATCTCAGTATATCACGAAACTCCTCCATAGAACCGTAAATTGTTTTTGGAGTGGTTACAGAGTCGAGTCATCTCTTACGAGTACACTCTTATGTTTTTCCGAGTGCTCCACAAAACCAATCGCCGATTTCCGGAATGCTCAATACAGGTTCTTTTGGAAATAATCAGACAATACATAAGAGCAGGGATCATCCCCTAACTGTTTAAGTGGACATATCTCCTTATCATTTGTCCTAGAAGAACGAAACGAGTTTATACGTACAGTATAGCACCACCGATGGTAACTGTACATAATTCCCATGTTTCCCCTAGATATTTCCAGAGTTAAAATCCTTAGGTGTTAAGTAGGGAATAATTCTGTACCACCAAAATTAAGAAGGATTACATATTTAGGCCAAGATTTGATAGTCGGTTATTAAACTATCAAATAAACTAACATTCACACCAAGATTTATTCCATAGGTGAAAACAACATGGGTTAAGCACATAGCGACCACCTGCCTCCTTTTAATAAATCCTTCATAAATAAAACCCACTTCATAAATTATTTGTAAATTACAAAGATATACTCTCAAATCTCTATATTTCAATACTTGGAAATATTCATATACTTATCTTAACGGTATAAGTACATCCACAAAATTTAGAAAGTTTTCTTTTATTCGATTCTCCAAAACCATTTATAAATCATTTATAAACCTTGGAAAACCATTTATAATCCCTTTATAAAAACCATAAACCATTTATAAAATCCCTTTTATAAATCTGTATACCCATTTCTAAAATTCATTTATAAATATCTAACTATTTATAAAACCCTTCATCTTGTAAGTGATTTTCCTTACGTCTCCAAACCATTTCATAAGCTCTTTTATAAAATCCAGGTCTTTCAATTCCATTCATAGGTTTCAGAAACATTTATGAACAATTAAAATTTTTTACTCCAAAACACCATTTTATAATAATAATTATTAACACTAGACATTTAAATTAATGAAAATTATTTACTTTAAACATCTTAATAATAATTCATAATTCCAAAATATTGTTAAATAAACAATAATAATTTATCTATACCATTTTTATAAATAACAATAACTTATTTCCAAAACTTATTAATAATCCTTGCTATAAATATTGGAACCATAATTACCCTTGAAACAATTAACCCTTCAATTTATTAACCCTTTTATAAATTCTTAAAACCTATTAACCATAACAAATAACCTTTAAACAATATTAAAATAATTAAATAACTTTAAAATAATATTAAAATGATATTATAACTTTAAAACAATTTTAATATCTTTACATAACTTTAAAAGAATATTATTATAATTAAATAACCTTTAATTAATATTATAATTAAATAACTTAAAAACAATATTAATATATTTAATTAGGTAATCCTTAAAAACGTTTTCGAAACCTAATTTCGGATTTTAAAATTGTTCCTTGTCTCAAAATCAATTTCCGATTTAAATGACAATTTATAGTATTTTTAAAATACTAATTTGAGGCCAATAGCTACCCAACACTTAACCAATATCAATATCACTTTTCTATCACTTTTGGGTTTTAGTTTTCAACATATAACAATGTTATAATTAAATGTCCACAATTAGGTTTATTATTCAATAATCCATATAAAATATATCATTGAAACAATTCAACAATAGCGAGGAATCCTTTTGGATCCCTCCAACCTGTTTTCCCCTACATCACAAATGTTATACAATCATAGAATATAAATCAACTGCTTCGAGGTGGGATTCGTATACAAAGGGTCATCCGCTCTTACACGGGAACGTAATAGGGTCTCATCCACTCCAATAGGTGGGAATATATCCGAACCAACTAAAAAAATATAATAATTCATCCAAATAATCATTTAACAATTTTTATCAACTATAAATCATACTAGTGATCCAAAAAATGTGAGATTAACTCACCGAAATTTCTGATGTCGCCGAAGTGTTCCGGTCTGGAACTAAAACCTGATAACGTCCGATTTTAGCCCAAATTTCCACAGTCTCCAAATTCATCCAAACTAGTTCCATTGCGAAGCACTCGTCGATACGAGCGCAATGCAAAAAGTTTCGTCTCGATCGGACCTCGTATGAAGGAATTATAAGTTTTTATAAGTTTCGTTAATTAAATTAATAATAAAATAAACTAGTTACATAATTAAACTCTAATTACATTTAATAACCTCCTTCCCCAATTTGAATTGCTGCCTCCAATACGACCTTACCATGGCTGCAGTTTCAACTGGCCACCGCTCCTCCATTCCTCCATGAAAAATCCTGAAACCACCACCAAACTCTATCTCCCCCCGAGCTCCACCACCTCGACCCATCAAAACCCACCCGAGCCTCCCCCTCTCCATCGTGTTCAACCCTAGCACGAGCCCAGGCACACGGTCGCGACCCCTCTAAAGCCCACTACGACTCACCGAACTTCACCTCTAAGTGCGCCACGCCCTGCTAACCCCAAATCTGAGCTTCAAATCGTACATCGTCCAAACAAAATTTCCGAACCCGAAACCCTAGTTTTATCTCAAACAAAACTTCACTATGAACATTTGCTGCATCTTCCAACTTCCTATCGAGCCCACCAATCTATGATAAATCGAAGATCTATCCAATTTCTACTTAAAGATGTAGACTTTGTATTTTTTATCAATATGTTTTTTTTCTCTGGTAACCAACATCATTTAAATAAGAAAGGGAAGATGGGATTGAACGAGGGTATGGGCTTTTACGGTTTTGTGGGCTAATGTGAGTAAACATGGCTGTGTAGTCAAATATATATATATATATATATATATATACATACATACATATAATTTAAAATCCAAAATATCTAGTTGTATAATTTCGAACCCCAATCGAGGCGTGCTGTCTGACATTCTATATGTTATACCCCTATTCCGAACGAAATGGAACAAGTCTCGAGCCCTAATTCGATCATATGGAGAAGATAGCTTTTTGAACCCAATTAATATACTAAATTTTCAATATTAATTTCAACGCGTTTCGATCTCGCACGACCAAACGATATGTCTGATCGCTACGAAATTTGATAGCGTAGTATAATTCATTATTACGGACCCAATGAAACTAGTTTTGTCGAAATCCGAGACTGTGCCCCGGAAGGCTATTTTTATATGTTAATTAAAACGAGTTAATTTCAAAATTAGCTAAATCACTTTTAAATCAAGTTTAAATTTTTTATTATCTTCATTCTTATTAATAAAAATTTAAATAAGCTTTGAAATTATTTTTATCTAACTTAAAACTCAAGATTCCATTATTTAACCAATTTCAATTATTAAATTTAACAATTAAATTATCCAATAAATCGCTATATTTGAAATTCAGGTTATTTAATTTACAAAATTAACTTTTCAATATTTAAAATTCATTAAATATTCAAAATTCAAATAACTAAAATTCTAGGTCGTTACAATCATATTCGGTACTACTAGTCAAGTGGTAGACCAGTCATGTGTGCCAAGGGTACATGATGTTCTTGTCAGACCCCGATGCATTTTATCTAGAGATATATCATCGGAAGTTAGCTCCTTACCATGTCATAATATGGAATCCATTCTCCAATACGTACCTCTACGGACTTAGTTGTTCCCAACTATGTTGAAATATGAGATGCAAGCATTTCAGCTATATTCATATTTTACTTTGACCCTTAGACATTATTATAATGTCAATGGATTTTCTATAGAAACATTTTGGTCATCGTAAGATAAAAACCCGTCCGTGTTTATGTGCGGCATGGTCTTACGAGATGCCTTTGATTTAAAGGTTTTTTTATAAAGTTAAAGACTTATGCTTTACTCACACCAGACCCATGTCTTACCCGAAGTTTATTTTCCCTTTTCCTAAACTTTTGGGTGTGAGGTTTTTCCACAGATTTACCTTGGAGGAGCTTGAAGTAGGTGGTTTCATCGTTAATTGATTATTTTTCTTGTTTCCGCTGTATTATATGTATATTGTATTAGTTAGGTAGGGATAGACTGTTATAACTGTCCTTGGTTGAATTTGTATTAGTATGACTCTGATGTAACATTTTGAAATGACTTTGTAATATGTTATGTTGAGTAATTTATATTGTTCCGTTGCGTTGTAAGGTTCTTTGTTGTTTAGTTTCTTATGTTCTATTTTTCATTCACCCTAATGACATGTCTTTCAGACAACTAAATGATCGGCACACGAATACCGAGGATGTATTAAGTGTCGTCTTTGGTAATAAGAAAGGCGATTCGTTACATCAACAGTATTCTCAAGTCAAAAGAACTATGTAAATTAGTCACATCGATATTTTCTGTTTGACCTTAGTTATATTAACCAAAAGAAAACAATCAAGAGAGTGATTCCATAGTTATATATCCAATACCTATCAGTATGTGACCTTTGGTGTCCCCAGTAGTAATGAGTAATACATTGTCCAACATTTGGAGAATGTTACGTACTCTAGTCTCAAAGGATATATTGATATTTAGTCTCGATACATTTTGACTAGGAATATTTAAAATGACATATTTATTTTCATTATGATAAATTACTCAAAGTTACAACACTTTATAATTATTGTCTAAAACCATACCGTTTATGAATTTTTCTATTAAATATACTTTTAATTAAATTAATAGAATAAATACATTATACCAAGTACATAATAGAAAAAACACCTTTTTCGAATAAGTTTGGTCATCGAGTTAGATATATGTAACAAATCATCTAATTGCCCATATGGCATACTCCTAACTCTATCAATTTATCCACTTGACATTTTATTAACCATAGTACACAACAATCAATTTTCTCATTATACCCTTATAATAGTTTATACTTTTATATTGTTGTGATGTTCATATATTCAAACATACCAAAACATCAAAAAATAAAATTTAAATAAATTAGTAAATTAATTTGAAATTAAATTATTAATAAATGTTATTTTATACATTAACAAACAAAATAAATATCTTAATTAAATTTTATTCGCATAAGTACAAAATAAGATCGTACGCAATTTAATAAACGATTTTTTTTTTGAAAATCTATCATTTTTACCCCGTTGCCATGCAACTGATCCAACATAGTTTTGGTGGTGCTTTAGAGACCCTTAGACGAATTTTACTGATTTTATTTAGGTTCGAACTCTTTTGCTTTTTTCTGATCCATAATAAGTTTTGGTGTTGCTTTTGAAATGCACTGATCAATTTCACTGGTTTTATTGAAGTCTGAACTCTTATCTAGTTCATAACCAGTCTTAGTGGTACTTTTGAAATGTACTTGATGGATTCTATTAATTTATTGAGATTATGGTTCATTCGTCTTTGAATCTGTAATTTATATTGATGTTGCTTTATAGACGTACTTGAATGAATTAACTAATTGGTTTAAGGATGATCATTTTATATGGTGGTGCAAGAGATATGCACCTAATGGACTCACCTACTTGGATGTGAAGGTGGAACGTCTTGTACGTGAGTGATGCAGCCCGACCTTCCTTCATTTTAGGTCGCCAATGACCTAACAAGTTGTTAAGTCACGCAGGGGGCCTAACGAGTTATGCATGCGAATTATACCCACAAATGATGCCTGCGAGCGAGCTACGACCTAACCCTTTACGAGCTAACAAGACAAGTGATAAAGTGAAGGACCATGCAGAACACCAACTGGATATTTTTAAGTCGCTTGGACGACCTAACGAGCTAAGTCAACAAGTTAGATCGCGAAGTTCATATGTCGCGAAGGTCTTAGGTCGCCAACGACCTAGCAAGAAGCCACCTTATCTTAGGTCGCTTAGAACCAGTATGTTGCGACCTAGAAGGTCGCGACCTAACGTTACCAAGCTATATTTTAAGGTCGCTCCATGGTTAGGTCGCGTGAATGGGTTGGGTCGCACAAGAAGATATGCCGCTGATTTCTTATATTGTGAAGATTTCCTTTTGCCGTGCATCCTTAGGTCGCTCAAGAGTAGGTCGCGAGACCTTGGGTTGTTGAGATACCTTAAGTCGCTGGAGGAGGTTTCCTTAAGTCGCTCAAGTGTTAGGTCGCGTAAAGATTTCCAGAATCTATTTTCTTAAGTCGCTGATCTTTAAGTCGCTGGAACTTCTGATGCAAGCATTCTTTAGGTCGTTGCTGTCTTGGGTTGTGTTGTATATAAGTTGAGTCGCATTGTTGAAAGTCGATGTATTTTGTTATGTTGTATTTTGTTATAACTCGTGTCTGTTAAGGTCGTTAACGACCTATGTTAGGTTGTGTGGTCTGTACAAATGGCGTGTGAGTATAAGTCGTAGGTCGAGATGTTTAGGTCGTTAGCGACCTATGTGTGGTCAGGTGTTGAGTAGTGTGAGTTGTAACCCTATAAATAGGGATGTGTTGGTCATTTGTAAAGTTAGTTGATTTTGAATAAAACTTTGTTTGTGTGCTTTGTGCCACTTTGAAATTGGTAGTTGAGTGTTATCTCCTATCTCCACCTTTGGCATTCGAGTGCGCTCGAATCAACGATTGTTGAAGCCAATTCACGGTATCAAGTGCGCTTGATCAACGTTTGAAGAATTGTAGATCTTCTTTCACGGCATCGTGCGCGATCAACGTGACGAAGATAGCTAGAATCCGGTATCTTTGAGATCAACGGATTTGGGCGTTTGGTATTTTCAATCCACCGATTGCTACTTTCACTGTTTCATCCATTTCTGTTATAATCCGCTGCATCATTTGGTATCAGAGCTAGACTTGGCCAATCATAGCTAAGCCGAGTCTTGGAGCCAAGGAGAAGAGTTTGAAGAGTTAAAGCCGAGGGCTAGAAGTTGAAGTTGTGCATCACTTTGTATTGAAGAGTCAAGGCCGTGCATCACTTTGTTGTTCAAGGCCGAGAGTTGAGCAGAGCAAAGTTGAAGTGTTCAAGGTTAGATTTGTTCAAGCCGAGAGTTGAAGTTTGTTGAAGATTCAATAATGCCTCCAAGAAGAGCTAATCGTCATCAAAATGTTGAAGATTTGTACAAAAGAGAAGATGCTGAACAAATGGAACAACGAATTAGCAACAAATTCAATGAGAAGTTGGATGAAGGTATTGGTAGGTTAGAGAAACTGATGATTGACATGAATCAAGGTCAAAGGAGAAGGTCGTCAGTCTCGAACCATGGAGGAAACAGAGTTTCACCATCGGTTACGGAAGCGAGGAGGGTGTCGCCGCAATCTTATCGAGAAAGAAGAGAATCTTCAGTTTCAACGAGAAGAGATCACCATGAATATAGACATGAAGAGAGAAGAACTCCACGTGAGTTTGAGTATGAGCCATATCGTGATGATGAAAGACATAGTAGAAGAGACATGCATGATCGTAGAGATGTTCATGGTCGAGATCGATACCGAAATACACGTGGTTATGATGAAGAGAGTGATAGAAGTAATATTCATTATCGAGATCGAGACCAAGTACAAAAGGCATTTCGGGATGTAGAAGATGATCGACGATGGGAGTTGGGGATGAAAACTGAAATTCCAGAATTCAAGGGTGGAATGGTAGCGGAGGAATTTTTGGATTGGGTTTCAAATGTTGAGGAAATTTTTGACTTCAAAGAAATTCCTGAGGATCGAAGAGTGAAGTTGGTTGCTACGAGATTAAGAGGGAGAGCTATGGCGTGGTGGCAGCATACTAAACTTACACGGGAGAGAATGGGGAAGTCAAAGATTGTTACATGGGATAAGATGAAGAAGTTAATGAAAGCTACTTTCTTGCCTTATAATTATCAGTCTCTTATGTATCAGCGCTTACAGAATCTGAGACAAGGGACCAAGTCGGTTAATGATTATGCAGATGAGTTTTATCAACTTATTGCCAGGAATGATATCATGGAGACGAAGGAACAGCTGACAGCTAGATTTGTTGGAGGACTGAGAATGCAAATTCAGTATATGGTGAATATGTTTGACCCTAGCTCCGTGGTAGAAGCACACCAGAAGGCGTTAGCTTGGGAAAAGCAAGGGAGACGAGGAGGTGGTGTGATTACGAATTCCAACAACCAAAACAAGGATGTTAGTAGCAGTGTAGATGTTTCCAAAGTCGTCAGTAAGCCGATTGTGAATGAAGCCAACAAAGCAAAGGTCAATAGTAGACTCAAATGCTTTAATTGTCAAGTGTTGGGCCATAAAAGCAATGAATGTACAAAGCCAAAGAAGTGAGCAATGATTGCGGAGATTGAGAATGAAGATGCAGAGATAGAGTGTGTCAATTCACTACCAGTTGAAGAAGAAGAATTATTGACAGGAGATGAGGGTTATAGTTTGTTGGTAAGGAGATCCTGTTTAACGCCAAAGCGAGAAGATGATTCTAGTTGGTTGAGGAGCAATATTTTTCAGTCAACATGCACTATTCTGGGGAAGGTTTGTAAATTTGTGATTGATGCAGGAAGCTGTGATAATATCATTTCTTCATAAGCTGTAAAGAAGTTGTCATTGAAAACAGAGAAGCATCCAAACCCCTACAAATTAGCTTGGTTGATGAAAGGAGGAGAAGTGAAGGTTAATC
This sequence comes from Allium fistulosum, assembly GCA_030737815.1. Taxonomy (NCBI): domain Eukaryota; kingdom Viridiplantae; phylum Streptophyta; class Magnoliopsida; order Asparagales; family Amaryllidaceae; genus Allium; species Allium fistulosum. Next base: position 259,159,263 of record CM060908.1, on the reverse strand, counting down.
GAAGAGCTTGTGTTAAGTTTTCCATTGGGAAGAAATATAAAGACGAAATTTGGTGTGATGTGGTTGATATGGATGTATGCCATCTGTTGTTGGGGAGACCATGGCAATATGATAGAGCTGTGCAACATGATGGTCGTACTAATAGCTACAGTTTTATGTTCGAGGGTACACGAATCACGTTAGTTCCTAAAAGGCGACAACAGAGTGAAAACAAATTGGAGGAAATCGAGGAACTAAAGACTTTGTTGTCTTTAAAGGAATTTGTTGATGTGGAAGATAAAGTCGAATGTTTTCAACCACCAAAGTTTGATAAAGATGAAGTTGATGATTTTCAACCAACGAAATCTGATGAACATGAGGTTGAAAATTCACAATCAGCAAAGTTGGATGAGGATGAAGAAAGTAAGTCAGGAGATGAAGAGGGTGTTTTATTGGTGAAGAAGGTGAATTCGACTAGTCTACAATCTACAAGAGAGTTTGTTAAAGAAGTGGAGGATAGTGCTGAAGTATTCCTGTGGAACGAGAATGAAACCAGTGAAGGTGTTGAAATTCTCGAAGAGGATAAGCCAGTGGTGAATGAATGTGAAGATGTAGTTCCTGCAGAGTTGCCCAAGGAATTACTGCCACTGAGGGACGTACAACATTGTGTTGATCAAGTACTAGGTGTTATTGTACCGCATATGCCACGTAATCATATGTGTCCGACAGAGCAGGTAGAGTTGAGAAGACTGGTTGATGGGTTTCTGTTCAAGGGAAGGCAATTGTATACTCCTGATTGCAGTTGGCGAATAAGAGTTATCAAGGACTTACATGTAGAAAGACACGAGGACTGTGATCGTACCATGTAGTTGATTGCAACGACTTGTTTTGGGCCGTCAATAAGGAAGGAGGTTGGAAGGTTTGTTCAAAGGAGCCATAATTATCAAATTTCAAAAGAAACCGCGACGAAGTCAGGATTATGTGTGTCATTATCTATACATATTAGATTATGGGTGGAGGTAAGTATGGACTCTGTATTGGGTTTGATGAAGACGCAAAGTGGAAACGAATCTATCTACTTGATGGTTGAACGATTTCTTGATGGTACTTACAACAAGCTAGGAGCTAGAAGGATTGGTCGTTTGGAAATTGTGAAGGAAATTTGTGAGAATGATTGTAAGTTGAGTTTGCCGGATCATCTTCCTATTGCCAACATTGACAATATCAAAAACTTGGTTCCATTTCACGAGGATAAGAGTATCAAAGACGAAGAAACTGTAAATTCGAGGATGAATTTCTATCAATCGGGGGAGGATGATGCAGCCCGACCTTCCTTCATTTTAGGTCGCCAACGACCTAACAAGTTGTTAAGTCGCGCAGGGGGCCTAACGAGTTATGCATGCGAATTATACCCACAAATGATGTTTGCGAGCGAGCTAGGACCTAACCCTTTACGAGCTAACGAGACAGGTGATACAGTGAAGGACCATGCAGAACACCAACTGGATATTCTTAAGTCGCTTGGACGACCTAACGAGCTAAGTCAACAAGTTAGATCGCGAAGTTCATATGTCGCGAAGGTCTTAGGTCGCCAACGACCTAGCAAGAAGCCACCTTATCTTAGGTCGCTACGAACCAGTGTGTTACGACCTAGAAGGTCGCGACCTAACGTTACCAAGCTATATTTTAAGGTCGCTCCATGGTTAGGTCGCGTGAATGGGTTGGGTCGCACAAGAAGATATGCCGCTGATTTCTTATATCGTGAAGATGTCATGTTGTCGTGCATCCTTAGGTCGCTCAAGAGTAGGTCGCGAGACCTTGGGTCGCTGAGATACCTTAAGTCGCCGGAGGAGGTTTCCTTAAGTCGCTCAAGTGTTAGGTCGCGTAAAGATTTCCAGAAGCTATTTTCTTAAGTCGCTGATCTTTAAGTCGCTGGAACTTCTGATGCAAGCATTCTTTAGGTCGCTGCTGTTTTGGGTTGTGTTGTATATAAGTTGAGTCGCATTGTTGAAAGTCGATGTATTTTGTTATATTGTATTTTGTTATAACTCGTGTCTGTTAAGGTCGTCAACGACCTATGTTAGGTCGTGTGGTCTGTACAAATGGTGTGTGAGTATAAGTCGTAGGTCGAGATGTTTAGGTCGTTAGCGACCTATGTGTGGTCAGGTGTTGAGTAGTGTGAGTTGTAACCCTATAAATAGGGATGTGTTGGTCATTTGTAAAGTTAGTTGATTTTGAATAAAACTTTGTTTGTGTGTTTTGTGCCACTTTGAAATTGGTAGTTGAGTGATCTTCTATCTCCACCTTCGGCATTCGAGTGCGCTCGAATCAACGATTGTTGAAGCCAATTCACGGTATCAAATACGCTTGATCAACGTTTGAAGAATTGTAGATCTTCTTTCACGGCATCGTGCGCGATCAACGTGACGAAGATAGCTAGAATCCGGTATCTTTGAGATCAACGAATTTGGACGTTTGGTATTTTCAATCCACCGATTGCTACTTTCACCGTTTCATCCATTTCTGTTATAATCCGCCGCATCACTAAGTTTTGAGAAATCTTTTTGGACCACTCAGAAGTTCCTAAGATGTACACATGACCATAAAAATACATTTTATATATCGTGGAATTTTCAGAATTCAAATGTGCAGTACGTGTCTTGGGTTTCAACCCAAATCTTCGTTGTTCAAGAAAATTTCACTACTTAGACTCAGTTGTAACTTGCTTCTTTATCTATATAAAAAGATATATGTACGTAACTTTTCGTTGCACAGATTATTATTAATTTATCTTTTTTGAGGTTTTTTAGTTAGTGGAGGATTGTTGGGCAACTCCATTAAAATCCAAAAAAACTCAAAACTTATGTCTTCTCCTTTGTTTGACTTTTCCATTCTTTATTAATGACAACGGTTACTACTTCTGGAATGGTTATATATTGGCCTTCTTCGTATGAGAGACAATGGAAATTGAAACTTTTTGCTAGATATATATCTTTACATGAATTTTTATCTAATGAAATTATCTTCATCCAAAATGAAATTATTTTTCTAATATTTCTTATGAATAATCTTCTAAATATATCTTAAATTTTTAGACAATTGTTTTTGCAAATCTTTATATTTTCAACTTTGAGCGCTCAAGTTTGAAAGATCACTATGTATGTTAATCTTGGAGGGGGAACAACATTATCAATTGCACCATAGTCGGCATTTCGTTTTAAAGTCTGTAGTTTGTCAATGGCACAACAATGTTTCATTGATTAATCTCCACTATTCTTACTCCAAAAATTTACAACAATGGATTTACTCATAATCTCTACGGATGTCTGCCCAAAATTTAAGCAAACAACCAGTAGTATGTTTCTGGTACATTCATCAATCAAAGGCAAAAGTATTATATACTATTGGCTTAATTTTAGCAGGTAATGCATGCTGTTGGCTGAAATGCTTAGGCTAATACGTACTATTGGCTTAATTGTAGCAGGTAATATATACTATTGGCTGAAATGCTTAGGCTAATATATACTATTGGCTCAAATGCTTAGGCCTAATTTTAGCAGGTAAGATATACTATTGGCTGAAGGATTTACAGTCATAGGTCCTTTGCTGTATAAAAGAATAAGGATGAACAAAAGAACGAGAGTGGAAAAAAAATTAATAAATACGTAACTACTTGTTCAAAACTTACTTTAGGAATCCAGAGAGAAATGATAATCAACTTAGTGTCTGGATAAGGTAAGTAAAAATTAAATAATCAAATCAAAATAACATAAAAGTTGACATGTTAAAGCAAATATTATCAATTTCTCTTCAGCCTAAGCAGAAGTAGAACAACAAACAAGCTAAACAAACATACATAAACAGAAAAAATAATGTTTAAAAAAAATGATAAATCAACTATATAGGATGTAATTACTAACTTACGAACAACAAATTCAGTATTGAAAAGAATGCATCTGCCTAAAAATCAGAAGAAAGAAGAACATCAGACACTCAGAACAAAAGAAAACTGAAATAAAGTTATGGCAAAAATGAAAGAAGTGGAAATTTATGATGAGCGAAATGTGAAAGATTATATAACAGCTATATAAATTAGGAAAAGTAATTTGAACAAGGTCTTCCAATCCTACAACCCAACCAGGAAAACAAACAAAGAACTTAAAATTAAGTAAAATGTGCACCTATGCTTATATGCAATTCTGAAGCTTGTGTATATATAGATAAAGATAGTGGGAAGAAACCCATGTTGGAGAGGGAGAGCACGTGCAACACTAGAAAAAGAAACCAACTTTGCACGTGCCCTGCTTCTCCAACTAGGAATGCTCACCATCGCCTACATAACCTTGTCTTGAGTTGGTGAAAGGAGAAAACATGTGTGAGGCCTTTATATAGAGCTGGATCAAAACCATAAACAACGAGGAATGTGTAAACTCAAATAAAGAGTAAAATGTAATGAAGACCTATGTAGAAACATGGAGTAAAGTTTTTGCTTAAAATACAAGGAGAGAAGCATGGTGTAATCAAGTGCATGTCATGCCATCGATTAAAAAAGATGGAAAGAATTTATTACACTATCAAGTGCTCTTTTATCAACATGTTGACTGGCCTTCAGTTCTAATTTTAATTAGTGGCTACACTCTGTTGTTTTATTGTTTCTTTTTAGCGTTTGATCTGCGTGTTTTACAACGTCATTAGTGAAGTAAGTGTATCATGATATTTGTTAGTAAATATGATCTAATCAAAGATAATGATGTCCATTTGATACGCATAAGAGTAGACATATTAGCCACTTTCAAAGATAGTGATCTACGTTTGTCATTAGAGTAAATACCAACTGAATTGACACAACTAAGGAAATATTCGACTTGATTTTTGACTGAAACTATTTTATGCATGCAAGTATGCATATCCTTTTGCTTATGGCTAACTAGCTGCTAGTGCTTAGCGTAAGACTAGTGTTTTTTAGCTGTATGCGTGTCAAACTTGACCAGTCAGTGAATTGAGCATTTTATCCCCAATATAAGAAATATCTAATAATGATTTATTATATTCATATATGCATACAAATCTATGTATATCAAGTTAGAGATAACTCATATGCCACAAGCAGGAAAACTTGCAGGAAAACGGGAAAGAGAAGGACAAACAGAAGAATATATAAAAGAGCTTGATGTGTGCTGACGAATTTAAGGCTGCAGTACTTTTGTTTTTGCACTCGCGACATGAATTTAATAATGTTGAACAAACGTATTGATAATTTCACTGAGCACACGAAAGATTAGATTGTGCAGAATTTATGTGAAGATCAAAGAGATGTATGGTTGCGTGTCAGACTTGAAAAGAAACCCCACATGATATATAGTTGTCCCTTTAAATTAGGTTGTGTTTTTAGTTAAGCTGTTTATTATTATTATTATTATTATTATTTGTTTTTGTTTTTATAACAAAGTAATACTTTATTCAAGCATATTTTTTTAAAGAGTCGAATTCATGATTTTTAACGCACTGTTCGTCCATTTTTTATCACGCTTCCGTTTCCCACACATCGAACGTGTCGGACGCGACAACGCACATTTTCTGCCAATGGTCTGTTGTATGGAATGTGAGGAAATGATGCATTTACGTCCGACGCATCAGATGTGTACTGTCATTTGGCCTCCATCCGATACTTCTTCTTTCTCCCATCATCTATATATTTTTCCTTCATCAAATTCTCCATTCAAATACCTCTTTCACATCACCAAACATATTCTCCTTTCAATCAGCTTTTCCATTCAAATACCTCGCTCAAACGCCTGAGATCCGCTTCGTAAAGAGCAGACCCTAAAACATGTCTAAAACGCCATACCTCTAACCACTTGAACTAAAGATCGAAAAGATTATTCTAAAAGTGGTATTTTGAAAGGGGTAGGTTTAGGAAAGTAGAATATGAAAGAGGCACTTGAAAAGGGTATTTCTATAAAAGTTGTGCTGTATTAATTAGTCTTAATTATGATTACTTTTTAATTAATTAGTATTAATATAAGTAAGATAAACAGTAATAAAAAAAGAACAGTTTATATACATTAGAGCAGATACAATAGTGTAGAGTTGAAAATATAGTTATACTTCATACAATGCCAAATAGTACACATAAATATGATACAAACATTAATTCAGCGAAATCCCGCAGCAATTAGTTCATCTCTTATGTTTTCTCGAACCAACGACGTATTTTTTCTTACAATCCTTTGAATTGATTCATTCTCTTTTACACTGGTGGCTTGAAGTTTGTAGTATTTTTTAAGGTATTCATACAGAATAAGATCATGATCACCGTCAATGTCATAAAGTCATAGTCTCCACTGTTGTACTTTCGCATGAAGCTGTGAATAAGCATTTTAACAACAACCACCTTTACTTGAGTCAGAAATTGAAAAGTCGGCATACTGTTTAAGATCGCAAATTTTCTCTTCCATATTGCAAATGTTCTTTCAATTACCAAACGTAAATTTGGGTGATAGAATTGAAAATGTGACGACCCACAATTTTAAAAATTCAAAATTAATTTTAAACGACGTCAAAATACGCTTACAACTAATTTCAGATATTAAAAGGAGTGGACCATAAGTAGACAAAAATTAAAAATTCTAAATAATGAATAAAAAGGGAAAACCTCACAGCGGAATCAAACATTAATATAGATGACGTCAACTCAATAATATAATTATTTTACAACGTAATCACATCATACATTCCAATAATACAATTATCATTAACTTATGAACAATATAACAATGGTATAAGTGAATATATCAAATCAGCTGCCCTTAATATTGTAACAACCCATAATTTTAATAAATATTTTTAAATTAATTTTTATTTTGAAACTTTGATTTTTAATAATTTTAAATTGAAGTTTGGAATTTTGCCTATGTATTTTGGATTTTTGTTTCATTTTTATTTTTCCAAATACAATTAAATATCGATTTTCTGGAAATGTTATATTTTGTCAAACTGTCACTTTTAAATTGAAATTTTCAAATTTTAAATTTTAATTTTTTTCTTTGAAACAGTAATTGTTTCTGATATCCGTTCTGCTTTTCGTTTCGTCGAATTCCGTTTTAAACTTTTTAGAATTTGATAAATTCAACATTTTACACATAGAATTTTATTTGCATTTTATTTTCATTTTCTATTTTATTGCCATCTTTAATTTTGTTTTGGGTTTTGAATTAAATTGTGTGAATTTTGTTCTGTTTGGAATTTTCCTATATTAGTTGTGTTTTGTTTACAATTTTTAATTCTAGTTTCAATAAATTAAACTATTTTCTTTATTTATTTTCTTATTTTCCTAAGACAAATTATTTATTTTCATTTCCACTTTATTTATTTTTTGATTTTTATTTTATGTACTTGATTTTTTTTATTTTTTATTTTGTGTAAATGAAATTGGAAATTCAAAGAGACAAAGTCTTTTCATTTGCTTGTGACTTTTCCTTTTCTTGTCTCTTCATTGCTTAGCCGTTCAAAAACTCTTGTATAGCCGTGCATTTTCATTGATAATTCACGTGAAAAACTTCCCATCTCATCATCATTCATGTCCATTTCATTTCTGAGAAAAACTTTGTAAGTTAATGGCTTCCTTTTTCTCATTTTTTCCTCTTCATTTCCATTGATTTTGCCTTGCCCTCTTCATATGTTGCTCGGTCATAACCACCATCTCCTCCACCGACCACCACCATCACATCCTTCCCCTCATCATCCACGGCCAGCTTTCCTCCCCTCTGTCCAGACCAGGCCATGACCTCCAAGTGATGACAACACCACAAAACATTGAAACCCTTTGTAAAAATGCCTAGCCGAGCCCATAATTTCACCATCCCCTTCATTTTCACCTCGGCCATCACCCCTAGAACCACCACCACCTGCTGACTTCACCTCTGGCAATCACTTCAGCACTGACCTGACCTGTAGCTGACCATGGTTGAGCCAAATATGACCCTAGGCCGAGCCTAGTTGTGCACCAAACCTTCCCCTTTTACCTTGTCCTTTGACCTTCCTTACCTTGTAACTCCCAAACTCTTCACATCCCCATGTAACCGTGCCTATGTGATGCCAAACCCGAGCCTTTACCACCAACAAAACATGTATGGCCGAGCCATGTTGAGAGAAGGTCGAGCAATTTTGATTTCAAAGCTTGGTGATGTCTTTTGTTAATTCTATTTCAAATTGTTCAATTTATATTTTGTGTTGAATATATAAATTTATATTGCTTTGTTTATTGTTGTATACAAGATCAAAATCTTGGCTCTCTCTCCACTTGAATCTTAGTCGTGCTATATCATGCTTTCTGGAATTTATTTGTGTGTTTTGATTTGCTAACTCCAGCTTAAAAAGGTGAGTTATTCACGCTTTACATTCATACTTATAGAATTGTGAAACGATAACAAGTGAATGTGTAGAACTGTTATATCATGTTATACATGCATGTGATATGTATTATATGATGTTAAACCATGTTATAAACTAGTCACATCATCTGCTATGTTATATGCTGTTATATTATTTATTTTATTCGGTTTTCTCACACTGCAAGTTCCCTATATAATAGAATCATTATGGTTTGAAATGATACATACACGAACGGACTTTAGAATAGGGAAAAATCGTTATGGGCTGAAATGATAGGCCTGAGCGATTTTTATTTATTTTTATTAACTTGGGATTGCAGGTTTGAAATGATAGAACCTGGATTTTCTTTATAAATTATGAATTGAAATGATATATTATCTGTATCACTTGACTTAGGTTATAAAATATTATACAGACCCGTAGTTATTTTATATATTTTTCTGGAAAATTTTAAGTATTTTAAAATGTAAAAAATATGATAATTTGATTTAAATTGAATTTAAAATGATTTAATAAAGGATTAGTGATTTTTCTATAAGTTAAAAATGTTAAATAAATAAACGATTAAATTGTAATTTGAAATATAACTTAATTTGGAAATTTGTGATTTGGTTTAAAATGGAAGTTCAAGTTAAGAAAATAAAATGGAAATTAAGTTTTATTTATGAAATGGTAATTTAAATTTAAGTGTTAAGTTAATGATTAAAATTCAAAGAATAGGAAAATTGTACACTTGGATTTAATAAGTAAATTATTGGAAAATTTGGTATTTTTTTATGAAATTTTACTTTATAAAATCAGAAGTTAAAGGGTATTTAAATGAACATTTTTGAAGTGGAAAATATGATTTTTATAAGTTAAATGGTTAAAATTGAAGTTTATTTGTTTCTGAAATTTTATTATAAATCTAGAAATTGAATTAGTAGCACTTCAGAAATGCTATCATTTCTGAAATTTACTTAAAATCTGAAGTAAAAGATACTGCAGTACTTTGTAAGTGATGTAGTTGATGCAAATGAACTAAAGGCTACTGCAGCACTTGGTAAGTGCTGTGGTTGCAGAAAGAAAATCTAAAATCTGAAACTAATAAAAGGGCTACAGTAGCACTTGATAAGTGCTGCAGTTGGCTGAAATAAGATTTTTAATTGTAACTGAACTACTGCAGCAGTTTTGTAAATGCTGTCTTTGCTGAATTGAATTGTTTTCAAATGTAACTTACCGCAGTATTTCTAAGTGCTGCGGAAGCTGAAATTTCAATGTTTTAAAGTATTTAAGTGAATAAATGAGCTCAGAAAAGGCTAAATTTTTGGAAATTGAATATTTGACTTGAAGGTATAATGACTTCACTTTTAATGGTTTAAATGAATGATTTTAATTTGAAATTATAAACCATTATGAAATCTATAACCACGGGTACACTTCTTTGTGGGCCATTTGATTTCCTTGTGATTGTTTTGATGCACACATTAACACTGTTATTTGCATTATTTACTTTAATATAGACATTTCTATGATAGCGTTTATTTCAGCTTAATTGATGGTTTAACAGATCCTTAAAGGATGGGCGATCCCAAGCATCCTTTAAGTTATTGTGCATTGCTATTATAGTTCACTTGAGTTGGTTTACATTGTATAAGTATGTATGTCCTGACTCGAGTGTTTGTGTTTTACTTTACACTCGGGTCAGCCTGAAAATCACAACTTTGGATTCACCTTCTGGAGCTAGAGATTGGTTGGAGCTTATTTGTCTATCGGTTCATCGATTTCTATTCCAGTTATTTCCTATTCAGTATTGTCTCTATATTATTGACTTATGTATCCTGACTCCTATTGTATCTATTTTGACTATGAGATTTTGTATATGTTTTGAGAGTATGTATATAGTAGCTTCATGAACTACTATGGTATTTTATTTCCACTATGAGTTATTCTGATATTTTGTGTCTGTGATTCTGTGTTTGATTTTATTTGCTCCAAATTTTCTTGACAATCCACTATTTTGAAGTATTCAAGTCCGACATGTGTGGAGTTATTGTCGATTTGAATGGTCCAAAATAGTGGGATGTTACAAATATAGCATACATTCCTCCTTTCCATTCCTATTCTGCTCCTTCCTATAACTTTGCAACTGTGTGTCTATGTATATAATAATAATAATAATAATAATAATAATAATAATAATATAAAAGGAAAAAAGTTTCAACTGTGTTTGGACTGCGCCTAACACTATACACTATGATTATAGACTTGAAGCTATTGCACAGGAAAAGACTGCCTACGTACCCCTTTTTGGAGATCAAGCCCTCGTAGATCTATTTTTTGCTCTTCTTCTACATCCAAATACTTGTTGGTAAATTACAACCATAGCATCCACATAACCATTGTAACCATCATAATCAATGCAATCAATGCAGCTAATGCAAGCATTGCAACCAATGCAACCAATCAATAGTGCAAATAGTAGAAATAAAAAATAGTATTACTACTCATTTGTCTCAACAAACCATCATATGGGGTGACCACAACAATAACAGCGCACAGCCTTCAAATATCCATAATCTATAATGACAACTTTAATCCATCAAACAATAAAATCATATCGTAAATATAATTACATACATTATTAAATATCAACTATAATAATATATCATCAATGAAAAAATAAATCATCCACTGTATACTAGTCATTCCACAATAGTAACACAACGTCGATCTCATGAAATAACCATAATTGACTACTTGTAACAACCCACAACTTTATTGACCTAAATATCGACCAAATCGAAACCCAAGTCCACCAAGGTATGAATCGTTGGTTTTGGTAACCTATAATAAACACAAGCATATCAGAGAGCGATCAGTATAAACTCTCGATGGAATTGAAAAAATATAATAGAACATACGTACTGATTAAAGCTACTACTTTAGAATCAATATTATTCCTTGAATGTCTAATTGCCTTGTCAGTGCCGATTATGAATAAGAAGACTTTTCTATCTACCATTTCCATCTTGCTTTAGTAGCATGTCCTTCTAAATCCATCCTATGGGTTGTAATGAGGAGGGGGTCAGAACAATGTTCAAGTGATTGAAAAATTACATATTTCACCCATACCATTAATTTATGCCGATTGATTTCCATTTAAATGTTATGACTATTACTTAAGCTAATCTGTTAAGTCCTATATACGCGTACGATATGCCTAACCTCCTCCAATGTATAACTATATATGTACATGCCTATATTTTTGTTGTAATAGGCAATATGAAAAACGTTGTAATAGGATATCCGCACATAAGTCTAACCGTTTGACTACCCAAAAATACCGGCCACTTATAGGGAGAGGCAGACCCATGGCCCTCTAGTACCTCAGCCTTAAAGCGAGCCATTTGCAACGTAATGCTAGTTGATCGGTTCTAGCTACAGAGGCCGATGATCCCTATATACAACTTTATAATTTATAATTTAATTGCTAACCACTAACGCATCTCAAAGACTCATCTAATGGCTAACTAGCCCATCTCCGATAAAAATATTTCATCTAACCATCTACTTTGAGATCTATGTGTATCTCATACGGATTCTACACTAGTAGGAAACAAAATCCATCAGGGCATAACCCAAGTCTTGCTTCCTGTTGCTCGGGACCGCGGATGGTCATATCTTATATGACAGACCTGCTACGAAAGATCGGTCCAAAAATACTAACATAGCTCGCCGACCTTCCATAGCTGACATCCTTCTTAGACTAACCTAAGTAAGCATAGAAAATGCACCTTTCGGTTACTTAATACCTCTTATTGAAAGTGAAGCGGACCTCATTTCCTTAAAAGTACCGAGCCATTTAACACTTCAAATCCGAGGCGAACCCTCGATATATTTTCCCCTGCCTATTCGCAATGCATATCCCTTCCTCACGGGTCCTATGGTTGGAGATGTCTCACATCAGTGGTAAGTATACAAAACTACTGGTAGCTTCTAGGTGAAGGGCAGACTTCTATTATGTAATTCTACCGACCTCGCATCCTAACCCACTACACCAAACATCCAAAGCCTAAGTGTTGGACTAGGCCCAATAATTCACACTCGTTCTAAATGTATAAATGAAGCTATTTAATTTTCTACTATGAAAATCATATTTCCTTCTACGTATATTCAATAAGATTAATCTTACTTGTTCGCTACACAACTATTCCTATTTTATATGCTTAGGCTTTGGTTTTCTCATTCCCTTCTTATGTCTAATAAATGTCCATTGTCTGTAATAGCTGGTCATTAATATCAAAATTGGATAATCTCTAATGATATTTATTTAACCATTTCAAAATCCACTTATTATGCCTATTCAATTTCCCAATAAATGCCATATTAAAGCCTTTAATCTGTACTTATTTAATTCTTTTAATTCTCTATTAACTATAAATTTATTGCACGTTAAATTTGTAGTTATTATCCATAAATTTTGGAATTATTATTTCTTTCTTTTCAACCTCCTAGTCCTATAATTATTACGCTGTTAAATCGACGGTTTTTCTACCGGTTTAGAAAATCGCTGAAAAATTGTAATAAAAATAACCGCAAGCGCACGGCGTACAATTTTAGTACGTGGCGAGTACAGGTCAATTTGTAGGAAATTGTATTGATTTAACATTCTACTCAATCAATTTAACCAAGAGTTTGAAGTTGTTTAAGCTAAAAAATGTAAACAAACTAGCAAAAGAAAGTGGATAAAAATACGAGAGTAGAAGGCAATTTAGAGGCAAATCCCCTCTCATGATCACATAAATCAACATAATGAAATTATGATCTCTCTTTTTTGGTCATTAGTGAATTTAGTTAATGTGTTTATCATAAGTATGACTAATTTGTGTTATTAATTAACCCAACATAAATCATTAAACTTTAACACATCCCCCAAACCACTTGTTAACTCTCATGAAAATGATAATGAAATTGAAAATAAAATCTATTCTAAGCATGATCTATTTACTATTGATTAGTAATATAGACCATCAAATTTTGATTCTCAAATCCACTTCATTACCAAAATCATATGTAGATGAAGAGGTAATTTGTGTTTATGTTTGTTTAAGCATAACTTATGTGGTGTCAACAACATAGACTATCAAATTCAAAGTAAAAACAACAAAAATTTTACCACATCAAAACTTCCATTAAGCACAAAAGAGATCAAATGATCACTATGTTGAATTTATATGATTAAGAAAGTTTCATTACCCCTAAATTGAAGGGTTTTAGCTTCTCATATTTATTATCATGTCAACAAATGTAAATTGCAACATAGAACAAAAGCAAGAGAAAAAAGAGAACTAACTAATTAACAAAAAAGAAAATTAAACTACTTGCATAAATAAATAGATCTACACTACTAACATGAAACGAAAAAGAGCATGTAAGAAAAAATGACGATGAAAATAAAATAAAAACAAAGAAGAAAAAGAGGAAAAAAAGGCTTAGGAAGCCATTTTATTTCTCATATAATTTGTTGCTACCACTAAACTAACTACAAGGTGGTGCTAAGAGCTCATTACATAAAACATAAGGGGTATTTATACATGCCTAAAACCCTAATGCATATTTTAAGGGACCACCCAAATTGCCCCTGAGGAAGTGTGGCCACCAAGTTATCATTAGCCTCTAACTAATCCTCCATTAAGTATGCATGTAACTTTAATCTCCACTAACATGTGTATTTGCTCCTAATTGTAGATCAGGTAAGTGGGTAGGTGGGGTTCTCCGTGATGCATGAGTTGATTTATTTCCATCTTCATTTGTCTTCTTCTCTTGTGCATGCATGAATACATGAAAGCATCTTCATATTTCCATCCAAATTTCTACAGATAAAAATAAAATGTGCAAGTGAATATTCTCAAAATTAATATATGCACAAAATTACCATTTTGCCCCCATATGAAGATGAATAAATGATGATTTGAAAACAATTGAAATTTTGTTTTCAACATGTTAAAATACCATATATGCTCATTTATTTAATTAAATTAGATTAAATATGGAAGTAAAAATACGCATATTTACGTGCACATCATACGCTGCTAATAAGTAATACGAATATCATCGTAAATTACAGTATATATATTTATTTACTTTTAATTAGTAAGTGCGGTTATATGTATTTATATATTCCTATTTCTAACTGTTAATTCCTAAACTAGAACATTCTTTTCCACATTTTAATTTATCAGAGCTATCCTTTCAGAAAGGATTACCGTTATAGCTTCTCATAAATTAACCAAAAGCGAGTCTTGCTTCGTTTAAAATTACAATGAATTATTTCTCTACTTTTATCGAAATAGATAGTGTAAACTACAAAGAATAATATCCATACTTTACACATCACTTTCTTTTTTGGTATATTCCTTATTAATCCAGCAAGCACTTTTATATATATTTTTTAAATTGGATAATTTATGAAAAATACATGAAAATAGATATAATTAAATTATACCCCACTCCAAATAAATTAAAATATAGAAATTCATATTCCAAGCCACTAGGGCAACCCAATTTATAACCCATTATAAATCTGGAATAAACGTTACAACTTTTCAAATATTCTACATTAATAATTATTTGGGACTGATTTCAAATTTCTAGATTAGGTTGTACATACTTTTCCTATTCTAATTACCTATTTTATATAATATGTAGGCAATAATCTTATATGTTTTTTAAGCCTAAACTCATCATATCTTATATATGCATAATAATTAAATAAAAGTTCAACGAGATGAATTCCAATGTTATAAATAAATTATGTAATTCTCACTCACCTTTCTAGCTTTCCAAATCACCCAAATCCGAATCCATTCCTTTACTTGAATCCTTTTCCATTCTAATCCAAAAGAATATATGTAACGGGGTATATTCATACTATTATAATTACAGATCCAAGAAGAGATTTGAGATTAAAGAGAATATAAATTTATAATAACTGAAATTACCTTTTCTTTTGCAACATTGATTCACTTCTTCTCTTTTATTTTTTGTCCTTCTCTAATTTGTATGTATATATATGTATATAATATTTTACAATTAATAGAAATATTAAAGAACGAAAATTGGTAGAGCTTCACTGCTTTGATCAGAAAACATGAGAAGAGAAGTGAGGGGTTAGGCCTGTATTTATGGACGCCCATATCAATCGTAATCGTTGGATTAAAATAATTAAATCTAGATCATTGGCCAAGGTTCAAATCCTTCCCATACCTGAAGAGCAGTCGACCACTCCCCTATAGGTGGTAGACTAGTGGGGTCCGCATTTAATATAATTATTTCTTTTTTAATTTTAATCATTTTCGCTCCGAAAACATCAAATGCTAATAAGTTTTTCGTTTGAGCTCTGAACTCGAAACTCCAAATATGAAAGTTGCTTAGAAAATCATCACGAATGCAATGAAGTAAGTTTCATGGCCAAATTACGTTGTTTGCTCAAATTCCATTCTAGAGCTTTATTAATTACTTATTAATTATCATAAATTTTATAGGGTGTTAAATTCTCCCTTCTTAAAAGAATTTCAACCTTGAAATTCCCCAAGGTTTAAATCATGTAACATAGCACACAAATAATCTAAGCTATCCAACCAATTAGTGTACATTCAATTTTGTAGCCAAACGTATACAAGTGCATAATATATCACAACATATAAGACATGTATAACACCCTGCAAATTTTATGCTAGTTAATTATTAAAGTTGCTTGATTGCCAAAAATGGAATTTGCGCAAACGATGGAATTTTACTATAGAACTTGCACATTTGTGTTCATAGCAGAATTTTGAGCAATTTTCAAATTTTAAGTTTCACAATCGGAACTAAAATGAAGAAGTTACGGACGAAAAAATGATTCGAAACGAAAATAATTCGATATAATTAATCGGTCGAGCTCATTGATCGATCAACTATTAGGGCAGGTCGACCAATAACAGTCGACCGGTGACCCATAGGCGGTCGATCGCTGGGCATGTGGCGGCTAAGGTTTTCCTAGGCAACAATGGCCTAGATTTAATATATTTAATCTTACAGCTATGATAGATTCTAGTGCCTATAAATTCAGACCTAGCCCTCTTCTTTCTTCTTATATTTTTTGTAGAAAAAGTAGCGAAGCTCTGTCATTTCTCTTCTCCACTACTTTTCTAAAATTGTAAAAGTATTTATATATACGTATACAAATTAGAGAAGAACTGAAATTAGAATGAAAAGGAAGAGAATCAACCTAATACATGTATTCGAGGTAAATCTATATTCGTATTTCCATATTTATATATTTTTATTCCCTTCCAACCCAAATCTCTTCTCAGATCTGAAATCCTAATGTATGTATATTCCACTTTTTATACATATTTCATGGATTTAAAAGAAGATGGAGTTGAATGAAATGTTCTACTTCATATTTGGAGATTTGGAGCACATTTTAAAGATGAGTGGGAAATTTTATAGATTGTTAAAATATAAAATTATCCCGTTGGTGTTTATTTGATTATTTTTCCTAACAAGATAATTGTATATGAGTTGTAGATAACTAATTGAATATAATTTGAATATAATAAATATCGCCTACATATTCTTGTTTATGAATTGATTTAGAATGGTTTGCAACATGATCTAAAAATCAGTCGCAAAAGTATGAATTTAGAATGTTGATTTGAATGAAATTTATTCCAAATATGAAAATAGGTTGTATAATAATGTTTTGAATCTAGATTATTATCCTAATCTTATTGGAATGTAAATTTTCTATGTTTGGATTGTTGGAATTTAGATCTATTTAATATCTGTAAATTAGTTTGATTTCTTTCCCTCTTAGAACAATACAACGTTTGATCTAACAAGGAATAGATGCAAATAAAAAGAGAAAGAGATGTGTAAATATGAATTCATTATGGTTTACACTGTCTATTTCAATAATAATAAAAAATGATTATTCCTTGTAATTTCAAGCGATGTAATCTTTTATATTTTAAAGTTAAATATTTAATTTTGGACTAATTTTTGGAAATTATAGTGAATAATCATTTTAGATATAATTCCAACAATTGAACATGGAAAAGAATATTATAGTGACAGTGTATAACCAGAATAAATTTGATAAAAATAGATATTTGTACGTAATTTTATTGCGCTTATAGTAATTAAAATAAAACTTAACTACGATGCTTACATGTAATATTCGCTTTTAGGGAAACTAACTAATGAGTAAGGAATTTAAAAGGTTGTAACTCAAATAAATATGGGAGTTGTAGTAATTTGATATGGTAAATGGACTAATGAGATTGATGAATAAAGAAGTTGAATTAATAACCATGAAATAGTTAAAAAGATTACTAATTGGGTGTAAGTAAACATATAAATGTCTTAGGAAATGTCCTTAAAATGATATTCATTTATCTTGGACAAATTGACATTTATGGATATGTAACTAAAGAGGGAATTGGTTTGTAATGGAATATTTAAGGTTGGTATATAGCCTTAAATAATAAAAGGGGATTAGTATGCTAGGTCCAATGTTCAACTTGGAATAATAAATAAATAAATTTTAGAATAATAATCCTAGGATAGTGCGATGACCGCTTTTTCGACTCTTGAAAATCGAAACTAATACATTCTCGGTATTCACGTACTACAAATTCAAGTGTTGGAAAGACAAACTGATCAAGGGTATAAAGAAAATAACACGGAATAGAGTAGAAACATAATCCCACATGAATGGAATAATCATATATTATTAACCGAAAAATCTATTACAGCGGAAAAATTTGAATATAATATCAGAATCTAACTTAGATTCAGCCTGAACAGTTATAGATCCTTTGTCCTTACAAATGCCAAAACCAACAAAACAAACGCAGCGGAAAATAGAATACGTTCATATGTTGATTAAGATCTCCAGCTCTTCTTTGGAAACTCGAAGCATCTTTAGCTAAACCTGAAACTACTCGGATCTAACCCAAGTATTAAAAATACTCGAATCAGGCTTGCTAATCTAGCATGAGAAAACTTGAATTATAAATGTAAATGACAGTGTCATAGATCAGATTGTTGCCAATCGAAACCTTTAAAAATAAGGGTATCTCGTAAGACCACGCCGCATAAAAACATGGACCGGATTTTACCTTATGATAATCAAAATACTTTATACCAAAAAATTTGATATTATCATTGATGACATTGGTTTAAAAACACTTTTCAAATAAATATATACACAAAGTAGGTATTAATACCCGAATAATGTCAAACGGTGTATATGATGCAAAAGGGGTAGCTGAAATGTTTGCAAAGCATTACAACTATTTTGGGAATACAACCAAAACCGTAAAGCTTGTATTGGAATTGGATTTCCAACATGATAGGGAGTTTGTGACCATTTCCTCCGATGCGAAATCCATGCATAACATCCTTGTCTCTGGTGACTATTCACTTTTCTCAAGCAAGCCTCTGTATTACATTGTTACACTACTATGGAACAACGTATTTTGGTAGCTTTGCTCTTTCTCAGTCGAACCTATAATACCTACCCATTTAGACCATTGAGGGTCTAAACACTACTGGACTCCTACATCATCAATAAAGCCGATAGCCTGAAATATATGTCCTACAGACCATATAGTATCCTACATCATTCTTGGGATGTGAGGCACATGAAGCTACACTCTTCTTTCCACAAAGCCACGCTTTGCTTTTCACAAAGAAAATTCCACTTAGAATGTCACATTGTCATTTCTAATAACACACTATTGATTTCCATAAAAGTACAACCTCTGAGTTCGTACATCTCAGAGAAGAGTGATAAGTATATAAGGGGTTACCTCCTACACCACCAAACATATGTACGTTCGTAGAGATCAATGTACGTGGTTTTAGAAACACAATATCAAACACGCATCCATACAAGTTGTCTTGGTGAAGGACAAACCAAAGACATTCCTCCTACTACTTCATGTTTGGGAATCACCCCTAGGATTAGTAGCGGTAGTCCTTGCAAATCAAAGATTTTCAGAATGAAAGCACTACTGCCACCAATGTGTATATGATATGGGGATTAACCCAGAGGTTAGTGGCAAGCAGCCCTACATCATGAAGATCTCCATCTTCAAATCATTTTCTTTAGCATGTCTTCACTTTCAAACACGTATATTGGTTTAAGTAGTTTTCGGATAGGAATTACCCAAATCCGACCCCGATTTCTACGAACCAATCATCGATAAAAAGATGTCAAGTATATAGGTGATTATCAAACAACATCCAATCAATTTATCTTTTTATCAAATCAAATATCTTTCGGAGATATATTCTTTTAAACTATTCCTTTATCTTTTAAGGGTATATGGAATCATTAAGCCTCATTTATCAAATTCTATGGTTGATTGAACCTCTTTAATCTTGGAATAATTCCAAATTATTTCACCTTTTACTTAGGAAAACATTTCCAAATCATTTACTTAAATCTTAACAAAGATTTCTTTTTTTCAAATCATAACTTTTGAATGGGTCAAAAAGATGTAATTTAAGACACCATTTACTGTAAACCCAAATCAGTTAGTATAGAGTAAAAAAGGATCCATAGAGATTAGACTAATTGTACGCAATACCAATTTTTGTATTCAACCTGTACTATTTGTGGAATAACGGTGAAATCACCTTTTAAATTCATATGGATAGTACGAATTCCCTCCTCAGAATTTAATATAGAGTTAAACTAGGGTATTCTCTATACCACCAAAAACAGATTTTAAAATCTTGTTTAACTTTTGAAAAACTCCAAATCTCTTTTCTTTTAACTTAAGAAAATGCGGTCCGAGTAGATCAAATTAACTATCCCCTCCATTGGGACAGTCTAGATAGCTAGAGCGGAACCCAGACATTGGTTGTCCAAGCTCGGGTCTGGAGACTATCTCTCTATTACCCATAAGATGGTCAAGTTATTTGATCAACTCTAAATCCTTTTATATTATCTTTTAGAGATGATTTTTATTTACATAAGATTATTCCAAATATTGTTTTTAAACAATTTTCCTTTAACCAATTTAATTTAAAATCGTTTAAAAGAATTATATAACTTTCAAATCACTTTCAAAAATAATTAATTATTCATTTGAAAAGATTACTAAAGGATTGGGAAGAATAATTAAGTCAAAAACATGCTTTTCAGAAGTTACCAAAAATCATCGCAAAAACTGCCGACGAATAATGTTTTTAAAGCTTCTTAGATCCAAATACCTTTTCCATTTCATATAATTCTATTTTTATAACTAAAATTCCTTTTAAAACATTTTAACATATTTATGAAATTTATTTCATATTTTTAAATATTTAAAAATATCCATTTTTAAAGAATTTGCCCCTTTAGTTTCTGAACTGCCAAACCGCGATGTTTTTGAAAATTTGATTTGGACATATTTCAAACTATACTAAATGATATCTTGATTTTCTTCTTTTTTTGAAAAATATATTCTAATGGGTTCGGAAAATTCTTATTTCAATGAATTCCGACTTATATTGCATCCTACACATTGATTTAACTTTCAGGTCTGAAAATTACAAACTACTGTTACGCGACGAGCCCGATTTGGCTCAATTTTTCAAACTTCGTTAAACTTCGCTGAAACTTGTTAAAATGTTTAAAGTACCATAATAAACCATTTATTTCATTTCAAACTATTTTTACTACATTAAGAACTCATTTTCCACTTTATTCCATATTATAATATTATATTATTATAATATTCATTTTTAACCTTTTCATATTCAAAACCATAAAAAGGCTTACTAACTCACAAACACATATTAATAGGGATTTATTTTTTCATGAATTAACTATGGTTAGTTAATTAACCATTTCTATTTTGGATAATTATGATCTTCCATTATTGGTTATATTTATCATAACCAAGTTATCAACTACATAATCATCCATATAATCAACCAATTTTCAAACATCCATATAAATCATCCAAGATATTAAATGGTCATATTATCATACTTGAAATAATTATAGATGTTATTTAATAAATACGAATGTCGAGTACTCAAGATCGGTTTCCACTCTACTAAACTTTTCTGAAGCTTCTTTAAATTAAACCAATGGCACTTTGGCAGCACTTCCTTCCATTTTCTTTGCTCCGGGACCTTTGGAACTTGCTCTTGGACCCTAGTATGTTCGGCCATGACCCATGGGAGGGTGGTGTGCTCGGCCAAATAGGGAGGTGGGCCGAATATATATGAGAGGGAGGGAGTGGTTTTGATATTATTTCGGAGGTGGATCTATTTATATTCATGTGGATATAATTTATTTTCATTTTGCCATAATTTCTTCATAATTTTCTTAAGATGATAAAGCCATTAAAGTGGCTCAAGAAGATGGAGAGAAGAAGAGAATGGGTGTGTGAATTAATGAGAGAATGGGGTGCGTATTTATAGGTAAGTTTTGAGAAAAATATCATGATATTTTCCACCCACCATCACATCACCACTTTCCACTTCATCCTCCCATCACTTTGGTTGTGCATCGCCCAACCCCTGTGCCATCATCTCCATTACCTCATCTCTCCTCCTTAGTATCTAAAGAAGGTATCTTGATGATTAAAGGAGTTTTGTTGGATTTATTTTAAAAAATATCTTGATATTTATATTTTTACTTATGTGAAAATGGTAAAATGTATATACATATATGTGTAGGTGTATGACATGTATACACATGCATATGTATATGCACAAGATAACAAACAATGTTGCAATAACTTAGAAAAATTTCTATTTATCAAACGGTTGATAATTCGAAATCCGATTTCTGGTCATATTTCTACTTTTCAGTTAAACTATATATATTTGTAATCAAAGTTATAAAATAACATATCTTTTATTATTTAATAATTAAAGGGCCTCATTTGATTTAAATAAATTATTAAATCATTTAAATTTAATTTAAATTCAAAAATCAATTATTTGAAAATGAAGGCATCATTAATGATGTCATAAAACATTTTATTAAAAAAAATTCATTACATATTCTTACTTAAGTAGAGAAATAAGTGTATGTATCTAGTTTCGTTCGCGACTTCTGATGGTTAAAGCTATTTAGCAATAAAACGATTCTGGTTACTTTATCGATATTTTTTCAAAGAATATATTTTTGTAAACATTTTTCCAAAACAAGATCACTATTATTATTTATCACATAAAACATGATTATTTATGTTTAATAATCCTATATTTGAATATTTAAAATTAATTAAGTATTCCAATTTAAAGTGATAGAATTATGGGTCGTTATAGATAGTATGGCTTAAAAATAAAATAATAATAAGCTTAGTTTAATTAATTGGGTTTAGTGGGTTAGAAATGCAAGGTCAGTAGAGTTTTACAACAAAAGTTTGCCCTTCACTTAGAGGCTAACAACAGTTGTGCATACTTATTACAGATGTGAGATATTTTTAACTATAGAATCTGAATAAATGATTGTTAAGGCAAAATAGGAAGGAATTCTTATATAGCCTAATCAATTGACATGGTGAGATGTGTGTGCATATATATAAGAGTGTGGTAAATATGGCTAAGTCATAGGGATATCTCTTATGATAAATATTTGGCGATAACGCGAGGTTAGTCCCAAATTCTGTAGGGTAAATCTGCCCAGCTAATCAGGCTACTACTTCTTACGAATAGTTAGACTAATGTGAGATGTCATTGTGAGTATAGGTCATAAAGCGACAAACCTTCTTTAGGAGTTTGAAGGTATTACGTGGTTGTTTGAGAAACAGCCTCTCTCGAAGTATTAAATCGTCGACCCATGAAAATAAATGAAGAACCTACTTGAAGGATTTGATGTATTCAGTGGTTGTTTGAGGGCCACCTCTTTCCTTAATTAGAAAAGTATTAAATAGTTGGTATATGCAGTTAAGAGCAGTAGAGGATATCTCGGGAATAGTCCACTTTGGGTTTAAGGTCTTAAGCGATTGTTATAAGGGTCGCCTCTACCAGTAACAAAAGTATTAAGTGACTAAGCGAGATTCCAAGCTATGTCAGCAAGATTGTACCTTTTGGGAGTCCTCCTGAGGTTAGATATTAAATGGTGAGGGCCTGCTTTGGTGTTTTGAAGGTATTAAGTGGTTTTTTAAGGACCCACCTCTCTCGAAGTATTAAATGGTCAAAAGTCTACTAGTCCTTGTTATAAAGGTACTAAGTGGCTTGGGTACTTTCTCTTATATAGCTAGACTTTTATGGGCGATAGATGCGTTAGTTGAACGAAAATTATATATTAAAAAGCCTTATATAAATGTTGAAGGACTCGGTAGCTAGGACCAATAAACCAACGTTGACTATGCCAGGGGGTCTGCTTCATTTTAGGAAGTATTAAGTGGCTAGATAGCATAAGTCATACCATCGAAAAACGTTAGATATACTTTCGTTAGATAGCCTATCGTACACTCAAGGTAAACAAATTGGGTTTACCTTAAATAATAGACATAACAATTAAATGGAAACCTATCGGTATAAATTTATGTTATAGACAGTGTATAGATTTTCCAATCACCAAAACATTGTTCTGGCCCCCTTCTTATTAAAACCCACAGGATAGATTAAAGGGACATATTAATGGAGCTGGATATGATCGTTTTTGGTGTAGTCTTCTCTCTCTCATGCTTGGTATTGACAAGGCGATTGATGTCCTAGGAATTCTATAATTCCAAAGTAGTAGCCATTGTCAATATTTATGTCCTAATATTAACTCTTTCGCTATGAGTTTAGTTTGATCGATCTCTGATATGCTTATAATCATTGCAAACACCAAATTCAACGCTTTATGCTTTGGTGGACTTGGGTTTCGATTTTTGTCGAAATTTGGGCCCATTAAGGTACATAATGTTACATTTGGTATCAGAGCTTAGGTTAATTAATCAGAGAAATTAGAATAAATTGAGAGAATGTATTCGTATTTTCTATCTATCATTATGATATTTGCAATCATGAGTTGGAAATATTTTAGAATTTAAATTCCCATGCCGACCCTGAATTACCCCTCGGTGCATTAAGCGATAGTCTGGAAAAGCATGAGTATGACATGTTGCAGAATCCCGAAACTGGAGGTACTCGACTTGATGGTTGAGATCTAGCTAACTTGTGACCTTGGATTTTGATGATGAGTTCCAATCGAAGATACGCATTTGCTCTAAATAGTCGGGAAATTGGAGTCTATATGTCGCAACTGCCAGGAAGCAAGATTTTGCAAGGGTGCATTCATCGATCACTTCTTTGATGGCAAACCAGATCTTTTTATTTGGAGAAATTTAGTTAATTTCTTAGTCTAACCCTATGAGAGAAATTTTATTACACACACACACACACACATATATATATATATATAATAGTAATAAAATTTTGATTTTTAAGAAGTTTTGGTATGAAATAGTTTCTATTATTTAGAAACAAGTATAAAAGAGCATAAATTTAGCTCGATGATTTTTCGGTTTATAAAATCGAGGTTTTTAAAAGTTATCACTTTCAAGGGATGGACAAAATAGGAATGATACTTAATTCTATTGGGCTATGTTGTTGAAGTGTTGTTCTACCCGCCAGCTATGTGAAGGAATATTTTCATATAATACAGAATAATAGTTGGAATATTTTTTGATTTTTGGTAGGGTTGTAAGCCAAAACATTTTTGTTAGGACTACTGTGAATTTATGGAGAATGGTTCGAAACTAGATGGTTAGCATTGATACCATCGTGATGAAGATAAGAATTTTTCAGATCGTGTCGATTCAAAGGAGATGACGCGAACTGATTATTATTATTATTTAATCCGACCCTAATTGGATCCAGGTTCAACCAATGCCAAAAGCCCGTCAGCGGTTGACCATCTAGCGGAAAACCTAGTATGAGTTTTAGCATAACCTGAACTTGGAACGTAACTATAAAAGTCAGATCTGAATTCCTCCAGTTGCATTCTTTCGTTCCTCCTTCCTCAACCAGCCAAACCCAATCTTCATCCTCCTTCTCCAAAGTAGCAGTCTCTCTCCTCCATTCCACCATTAGGCGATGTCGTTTTTCTACCTTTTCAAGGAGCAACAGCCTTGCCTCCCCCTCGTGCTGGTGTTTGTGCATTAGATCTCGCCCCACCACCATTCCAGATCTAAACCCTATTTCTTCCCTTCGACCACTTCTTAACCTATTACACCTTCTCGCACTGCCGGTTCTTCCTCTGCCATTCTGGTCTCACCCCTCAAGAGAGCGCTTGACTGTACCAGAATGAGCAGAAGATTTTGCCGCTTTTTAGGCTAGAGGAGTTATTCGTCGTGGTAGGACTTGCACCTATCCTCCACTTCAAGACCTTTGAGCAAGAATGTTACACATGTTGCATCCACCTTTTCAATGCCCTATTGGCATAGAGTTTCGATGAAGGAAACATTTTGATTCGTTTGGAGGTGAAGAGTGTCCAGATTAAGCTGACTAATGATGATCTCATTGAGGTTTTGGAGGTTACCGCGGAAGTCGTAGACTTGGATGATTTAGAGATGACCGACCTAGTGATTTTGCAGCGGATCTTTTCCCAAGATGTCGGTGTTCTGAAGATGAATAATCTACGTCCGACTGCCCGTTTGGTTGTTTGCATCATTTAACACAATATCATCCCAAATACGGGAAGTTACGACCAGATTTATCCCATGATGTGGAAGGCCACCTATACACTTATTGGTGATAGAGTTAAGGGTATGCTCTAGTGGCAATTATGTAAATTGTTACATATATCTAACTCGTTGACCAATCTTGTACGAAATAAAAGGTATTTTCTTCCTATTATATACTTGATATAATGTGATTATATTAATTAATTAACTTAATTAAAAGTATATTTAATAGAAAAATCCATAAATGATATATTTTGTGATAGTAGTTACAAAGTGTTGTAACCGTGAGTAATTTATCACAACGAAACAAATATACCATTTTAAATGTTCCTAGTCAAGATGCATCGAGACTGGATATCGATGTATCCATTAAGACTGGAGTACGTAACGCTCTTTAAAGGTTGGGCAATGTATTACTCATAACTGCTGGGGGCACCTAGGGGTTACGTACTAATAGTTATTAGATAATAATGGAACGACTCACTAGATAGTTTTCTGTTGGTTAAGATAACCAAGGTCAAATAGAAAATATCGATGTGACTGATTTACACAGTTCTCTCGACTTGAGAATACCGTGGATCTTCAATATGAAAGCTCCGCTTTGATTATAGCCAAATCATGGCATGGCATCGGGACTATAGTTGAGTCGAGTGGAAGTATTGGAAGTGAAGCACTATTCAAGAGAGGATTTGTCTCCTCAGTTATATGTGGTTAGTATCACAATCAACTCAAGTCAACTCAAAGTAAAAATCTCTGGCCAGAGCATTTCAGTTAATAGTAATTGTTATTATTGAACCAAGGACTTGTATTTGGACTATAAAGTTGAACGTGGACGAGGTTGGAATGTTGACCATTACCAAATTCCATAAGTCCAAAGTGATATAGTTTTGACGAAGAGAATTGGTGTAAACAAATGTCACAACCAGGTAACGCTTATCAAAATAAAATTGTATTTTTACCAAAAATGAGTAAGCGATAAATTTGGCTATAATGTCGCACACCTGCTAATTGACGCGTGAACGTTAACATTAGAATAGTTCAATGTTAATCGCTGACCAAATTTACACCAAAAGGTTACACAGCCGAAATGATGAATTCCCTTAAGACCAAACGATTTAATTAGTTTATAATTGTTATAAATTAATTAATATTTATGAAATATTAATTATAAAATTTGAATATGATTTGAGAAATAAATAATGTTATATGTATTTATAACAGTTATAAATATATCGATCGATATACAATACCGACAAGCGATTAAATTAGATTTGATTGCATAGTATGTTGGCTTGGGATTAGATGGGTTTAAGGCCCATCATTAGGGCTACAAAATTTCGGTTTTGGGAAGGTCTAGGGGTGGCTTAAACATAGGGAATGGGCTTGGAGATAATGGGTTGAGATCAAGTGAGAATGGGTAAAAAGGTTTTCCTCATTTCTCTCTAATACAACCATATATATATATATATATATATATATATATATATATATATATATATATGTGTGTGTGTGTGTGTGTGTGTGTGTATGTATGTATGTATGTATGTATGTATCTCTAAAGATAAAAAATGAACATTTTTTTGCCTCCATTACCTTCTACATTGCTGATTAAAACATAGCTCTCAATACACTTCAAAATTCTCAAATATATTTCAAATTAAAATAATACTATTCGATAGTTAAAGGTCGGTGATTCCGGTCTTGCAATCTGACGAATCAAGAACGGTAAAAGGAAGGGAAGTCATTGCTTCAACGTGCATTCAAAGGCATCATTAAATTGGTAATTTTAATTCATATTACAGTAATTAAATTATATTCTATGATCCTATAATGAGCAATTTCATATATGTTTAAATATATTGCTACTATATGTTTAGTTAGGTGAGATTTTTGTAAGCAGATGTGGTTGTCACAAATCAGTTTGGTTATGTGCATAATTTATTTATTATACTATTTGATTTATGTATAGACAAATGTTGTTTACTGTACAAAATCAATTTTTTCATTAATAATTGTTTTATATATATTTATTAATAAATTCATATATATATATATATTAGTGTATATTTCTCTCTCACAATAGCATATATGAATATATAAGATATATATATGATTTAAAAAAATTTGGTACGGTTATTTATATATAATATGAATTTACATATTCGAAAATTAATTATCATACATATATTGATATTTTTAAATTAACATTTATTGAATTGTTTATTATATATAAAATAATTTTTACATTCAAAATTCAGTTTCATATTTTTTAAAAGTATCATATCGTTTCAGAAACATAAAGAAAAAATTTAGGAATTTTTCAACAAAGTTTATTATTTTTAATAATTAATATTATTTTGGAAAAACTGTTTATGATTTATTAAAAATAATAATTTATTTGACAAATTATTCAAAAAAAAATTATCCTTTCATTCAGGTTCTTAGAATTTCTAATGTTTTAAAATTTGAATTTTTGATAATGTATTATCTTATATTAAATAATTATTTGTCGAAATCAATGTATTTTTTTTGAAAATAATATTTCAACTTTGGAAAATCTCTAGATTTTTCCTAAGCTCTATTTTATGATCCTAGATTTTTGAAACTTGTAAATTTGAATTTTCATCAATAGATTATTTTATGTTAATTATTTGTGGATGAAAACATTATTTGATTCAAAATCTATACAAATTAAAATACTAAAATTATTATGTTTGCATAACTAAGTTAATTTTGAACTGTAAATAATTTTTAATAATTGTTCTCTCTCTTTCTATATATACTTATCTATATATAAATGTTTTATGTTCATATATTATATATAATATATTTATACATGTGTGTGTGTCTATATATACTGTAACACATATACATGTACATATTTAGACAACATACATGACATACAAAATGAGCTAATATGTCTGTTGCGATGTAAATCCCAACTTCTACATATGGGCATATTATACCTTTCACAGATTATTATGTTACACATGCACTCACACATATATGTATATGATACATTTATGTATAAACTAAATCAATTAAAATTAATTTCATATCTTAATATATTTGAATTTAAATAAAATAAATGATTTTATTTAAATAAAATTTAGAAATGTTCTAATTCAGTTAGACTTCATAGGCCCAATAAAAGATCCAATAGGGTAAAAATTTTGTAATTCACCCATAACTTCCGCTGCGGGCTAGTCCAGTTCCAACAATGGTATCAGAGCCCAATAGCCTATGCGGTCTAAATTAGTCATATTAGGGCTAACTAATTAAGCTTGCCCGCTTAGTACAGTGTCTAGAAAGGTAATGTTTAGGATTAGAATTGGGTAATCAAGTACCTTATCCTACCTGGTTACCGGCCTGGCCCGAAAAGTGAAGTGAGCCCAAATGTTACTCCTAATAGAAAAGGCCCAACTTAATTTGAGCCTTGGGCTAATTTTCAAAATCGTTTTGAAAATTAATGTTAAAGATTTTAAATTTAATAGTTAAATTTAAAATAAAACATGTTTATTATAAAAATTATAATACTACTTAAGTTTTCAAAATGTTTGAAAATATTTATATAATAATTTCAAATTTTAAATTTATTAATAAGATTAATATAATAAATTAATTAAATATGTTAATTAATTAATACATATATGCATGTATTATATATGTTGATATATGTTATGTTATTTTTAAAATGTTTAAGATAACATAAGTTTACATGTATGTATACAAGATAAATTTTGAAATTAATAAATTTTAATAAAAATTCTTTAATTAAATAAATTAATTAAAGGTTAATTAATTAAATAAAACACACACACACACACATATATATATATGATATATGTGTGTTACACTATAAAGGTTATAGTATACACTATAAATGTTATAGTAAATATGTCAAATATAAAAGTTATATTGGAATACTAATTTAAAATTAATTAAAGAGTTAATTGATTAAAATTAATTAGATAAGATTTAATTAATGATATATTATACGTAAGACTATCATATAAGTAATATGAAATATAAAAGTTATATAACAATAAAACTTATATGATATGTGTATAAACTAAATGTGGAACATTAAAGAAACCCAAATAGACTTGAGAAATAAATACATATGTAAATGTACATATACCGTGGTTTCTGATGTGTCTGACACTCGAATAGCTGAGGTATTTCATAAGAAATATATTATTCTATAAGTCAATATCATTCAATATAATATTGTCCTCTACCATATATATTAATAAATTACTTACATACTCCTTAGTTGTTGAGAAAACTCAAGCTAGGGATGTTTTGCGTAGTATTTTTAGTATATTGAACAGATGAGGTAAGATAACTATATGTATTTGTTGAGCAAACTCAAGGTACATATACTATACTTAGGCCATCACGATATGGTAGGTATGAGTGAATAATCTCTTTCGATTTGTTGAGAAAACTCAAGGTCGAAATGATATTAGAACAAGGAAAAATGGGTTAGGAGTTGTATGTGATACAACCGATAAGAAGTTATCCATCATTTGTGGGGCTATGATTTGTTGAGCAAACTCAAGGTCAGAATACCAAAACAAATGAGTCCTAACACCCACTAGTGAAGTTGTAAGACTTCTATGTTTCATCTTAGGGTTTGGAGAAACATAAAAGACTAGTAGGAGCCTTACTAGAAAAATGAAATGATAACATTTAACCTTTCTAATATTGTAAGAACATATGTTATATAATGTTATAATTATCTACAATGATAAATTTGTGCATTTAGTATGATTGATAAAACGTTTGTCAATTAACATATATAAACAAACTGAATTGAAAGTTGAAAAATAGAAATATAAACATAGGGAATTGGCTTGGAGATAATGGGTTGAGATCAAGTGAGAATGGGTAAAAAGGTTTTCCTTGTTTCTCTCTAATACAAGCCTATATATATATATATATATATATCTAAAGATAAAAATTGAACTTTTTTCGACCGCCATTACCTTCTACATTGCTAATTAAAACATAGCTCTCAATCCACTTCAAAATTCTCAAATATATTTCAAATTAAAATAATACTATTCCATAGTTAGAGGTCGGTGATTCCGTACTTGCAATCTGACGAATAAAAAACAGTAAAAGGAAGGGAAGTCATTGCTTCAACATGGATTCAAAGGCCTCATTAAACTGGTAATTTTAATTCATATTACAGTAATTAAATTATATTCTATGATCCTATAATGAGCAATTTCATATCTGTTTAAATATATTGCTACTATATGTTTAGTTAGGTGAGATTTTTGTAAGTAGATGTGGTTGTCACAAATGAGTTTGGTTATGTGCATAATTTATTTATTATACTATTTGATTTATCTATAGATAAATGTTGTTTACTGTACAAAATCAATTTTTGTCATTAATAATTGTTTTATATATATATATTAATAAATTCATATGTATATATATTAGTGTATACTTCTCTCTCGTAATAGCATATATGCCTATATAAGATATATATATGATTTAAAAAATTTAGTAAACTTATTTATATATAATATGAATTTACAAATTTGAAAATTAATTATCATACATATATTCATATTTTTAAATTAACATTTATTGAACTTTGAATTGTTTATTATATATAAAATAATTATTACATTAAAAATTCAATTTTAAATTTAATTTTTTTTTAAATCATTTCAGAAATATATAGAATAAATTTAGGAATTTTTCAATAAAGTTTATTATTTTTAATAATTATATTATTTCGGAAAAACTATTTATGATTTATTAAAAATAATAATTTAATTGAAAAGTTCTTCAAAATTTTTTGTAACCTTTCATTCATGATCCTAGAAGTTCTGAAATTTTAAAATTTGAATTTTTAATAATATATTATTTTATATTAAATAATTATTGCCGAAATCAATGTATTTGTTTATAAAAACAATACTTCAACTTTGAAAAATCTCTAGATTTTTCCTAATCTCTATTTTATAATCCTAGATTTTCAAAACTTGTAAAATTTGAATTTTCATCAATAAATTATTTTATGTTAATTATTTATGGATGAAAACATTATTTTATTCATAATATATACAAATTAAAATACTAAAATTATTATGTTTGCAAAACTAAGTTAATTTTGAATTATAAATAATTTTTAATAATTGTTCTCTCTCTTTCTATATATATATTTATCAATATATAAATGTTTTATGTTCATATATTATATATAATATACATACATATGTGTGTGTGTATGTGTGTGTGTGTATTGTAATACATATATGTTGACACCAAAAATGAGCATCAACACCCGAGGAATCTCTTGGATAACAGAAAATCAATGGAATCTAAAGAACAAAGCATAAAAGTAAATAGACACGAAGATTTTATAGTGGTTCGGCAATCTTGGCCTACATCCACATCACATTTTATTAATCTTTCACTTGATTACAATTACATAAGCCGTTGGATTAGCTAGAATCCATTGATACAAGTTTATAAGAAAAATAACCATGGCAGAGTATCTGGAGTAGGAAGAAGAAGAAGATGAAGTCCCCCCAAAAGAGAGGTCCCAAAAATGGCCCCCGCCCCTGTATTTATAGATGAAGGTAGCCTTCAGCCTAACTGACATCTCCAAGCCTGGACCCCTGACCACTTGGGCCCACCACAAGGAAGGCTCGGCCCAACATACTACACTGATCTATATCATCATGCCGACCCGTCCATCCTTGGATGCCGACCTAGTCCATTTTGGCATGCCGATCCCATAGCATTCATATCCTATGCTGATCCCACTGCCTTCGTATCTTATGCCGACCCGATCCATTACACTTACAATGCCGACCCGGTGAATGAAACTATGCCAAGCGCCTTGTCTCAAGGCTCTACACCGACCCGGTATCTGGGAACACCTCAATATGCCGACCCAGTACTATGCCTACCAACAT
This sequence comes from Allium fistulosum, assembly GCA_030737815.1. Classification (NCBI taxonomy): domain Eukaryota; kingdom Viridiplantae; phylum Streptophyta; class Magnoliopsida; order Asparagales; family Amaryllidaceae; genus Allium; species Allium fistulosum. The sequence goes on along the minus strand of CM060908.1, from coordinate 259,126,280 downwards.
CTTGCCGACCTGATACAAACCATACACTATGTCGACCTGATCTATTCACGCACTATGCCGACCCGATTTATTCCACCTACTCTGTCGTCCCAAGCTCCAGTATACCCTTTTCCGACCCGAACGATGCTATGCGCTATGCCGACTCGAGCTATTTCATGTGCTCTGTCGATCCCTATTCCATCAAGCAAACCTTCATAATTCTGACATCCTGTATCACCTATTCGTCGACCTTATTTACCCTAGGATGGATATAGCTGTTCAGATTTCATACCCTGATCATATTGATGTCGTCTTGTGGTCATTTTTCCCATCAATAGTCAAGTCTGGTCCTTGTAATCACCTTTTTGTAGCCGGACCAAAAGGCCAGATAACATTTTCCCCCCAAAGTATGTCTTGTTGGGTACATGACGTGCTTTGAATCAAAGAAAGTTAGAGTCTCCAGAAAGAAATCCGTCATGTTTCCTGAATAGTCGTTATCCTTTTATTTTATCCTCCCAAAGTGTCGTATTCCTCTTTGGTCGTCATGATGCTTGGTTGATTCCTAATAGTATAAATTCAGGATTGTATTCCATCAGTGGCTATCTATGTCTGGTTCTACATGACTAGTAAGCTACAACTATCTTATCTAGTCTTTTCTTTAATAACTCCAAGTGAAAATTCAATTTCTGTCCATTTCAAGAAGTCGAATTTTTTGAATATACACATGCACGTTCAGGTACATGTTCTTGCCACTGGCTCCTAGATGCATTTTATATGTTCATGAGTCATCACCAATTCCTTCTAGTTTAAATGCAATTTGATTGCAATTCCTTGTTTATATTTTTTGTGAAATAGGGGTTGTAAATAACCACTCGATGAGAGGGGACTTCAATTGCTACATGGATGGCGGCCTTGGAGCCGTTAGTAAGGGCGAATGGATTATGGCCAGTCGCGTACTCGCGGGTGGTTTTGCAAGCCCATAATGCTATTAGGAGCTCATTCACCCATTTACCTTTAGCCTTTTCCAAACCTCTCTTCAGAATAGACTTTATGATTTTGTTTACAGCTTAAACCTATCCATTTGCTTAAGGGTGAGCAAATACCGCAAATATCTTTTCAATACGATGCTGACAGCAGAAGTCTTTAAATTTAGTGCTATCGAATTGGCCTTCTGTAACAGCCTGAAATTTTCAACCATTCGCATCCATATATGTCGGACTTGAATTGCTCAAAATATCAGATTGTTAATTTAAATTTGGCAAATCTCAACATATACAGTAAATAAATAATCACAGAATCACAGACACAGAGTAATATAACAATAATGCAGCGGAAACAAAAGAATAGTAGTTCATGAAGCTACTATATATATATAACAGAGTTAAACAAGATACAACAGAAGTCACGAATACATAAATGTCTCAACACAATAATCAAATACAAGATCTGAATACATCACTGGAATCAACTGAATAACCGAAAGCTTGATAGATAGCTGGATCTCCAAGCGAAGCTCCAACTCCAAAGGTGAGTCTCGAACACTGAGCCACTCAGTATGACCCGAGCGTAAAGCAAAACACTCCAAAGGTGAGTCCAGTCTTCACCGACCTATCTCTTGACTCGTTAGGTCGTTTACGACCTAACACTTCACCACATTGCTCTGCCTCTTCACTGTGTGACTCGGTAGGTCGTATACAAGTTAACTCGGTAAGTCGTTCCAGCGACCTATCTTTCAAATTGTTAAATCGTATACGAGCTAGAAACACGTTAGGTCGTTCCAGTATCTTGTTAACTCGCACATTCCCACTAGGTCGTTGCCGATCTTCACTAAGTCGTTGGAATGACTTACAGACTTCATTAGGTCGGCTGCGACCTAAAACTTGAACTTTCCACCATTTTTCCCGACATGTTAACTCGTTAATCTCCTCCTTAGGTCGGTCTCGACCTATCAACATGTTAGGTCGTACACGACCTATGACTTCTCCATTCTGGGCTGCATCATCCTCCCCAGGTTGAGAAAAATTCGTCCTCGAATTTGCACTTTCTGCATCTTCCCCAACAAACTCATTCCTGTGATATGGTACGAGATGCTTAACATTGAATACGTCAGACATATACACATCATCTGGCAGCTTCAATTTATAAGCATTTTCATTGATTCTCTTTAAAATTTCCACTGGACCAATCTTTCGTGCTTTCAATTTATTGTACGTTCCTACTGGAAAACGATCTTTTGTTAACACTGCATAAACCATATCTCCTTCATTAAACTCAACATTCCTTCGCTTCAAGTCTGCAGATCATTTATATTTCTCATTTGCTTTCTCCAATCGTTCCTGAACGATTTTATGACATTCCGCCAATCCATCAACAAAATCAGCAGCTTTCTTAACTATCTTCTTTGATTGTGGCACTACCGTTAAGTCCAACGGTCCCTTCGGTAAACTGGAATATACAATCTGGAATGGACTGAACCCTGTACTACGATTCACCGCATGGTTATGAGCAAATTCTGCCTGGCATAACTTCATGTCCCAACTCTTGAGGTTATCTTTCACAAGGCATCTCAACAAGTTTCCCAGTGATCGGTTAACCACTTCCGTTTGTCCATCTGTTTGCGGATGATAGGCACTACTAAACTTCAACTTTGTTCCGACCATCTTCCACAAACTTATCCAAAAGTGACTTAAGAATCTGGTATCCCGATCAGAAACAACGGATTCCAGTAAACCATGTAAACGATATATCTCTTTGAAGAATAATTCAGCAACCCGGACGGCATCAGCTGTCTTTTTACAAGCGATGAAGTGTGCCATCTAGGAAAATCTGTCCACCACAACGAATATAGAATCATTCCTCCTTTGAGTTCTAGGCAAACCCAAAACAAAATCCATACTGATATCCACCCATGGTTTTACAGGCACGGGTAACGGCATATATAGTCCCGCGTTTGTCGCTGTTCCCTTAGAAACTTGGCAAACATGACATCTCTCCACAAATCTTCCCACTTCTTTCCTCATCGATGGCCAAAAGTAAGATTGTGAAATCAACTGTAATGTACGGTCTCTCCCAACATGTTCTTCTTCATGTAGCTCTTTTATAATCTTCATTCTCAAACTACAATCAGGTATGCACAATAGATTTCCCTTGAACAGAAAACCATCTACCATCACGAACTCATCCGTCACTCCCTCCTTGACTTTATCAACAAACTTCGAAAAGTAAGGATCATTGTCAAATAATTCTGGTAACATTTCAAACCCCGTCACTTCAACCTTTAGTGTAGTCAACAAATGACTCCTCCTACTCAAAGCATCAGCCACACGATTCGTCACCCCTGACTTGTGTTTAACAACAAAAGTAAATTGTTGCAGATATGCAATCCACGATGCATGTCTCGTTGAAATCTTGTCTTGCCCTTGTAAATGCTTCAACGCCTCATGATCAATGTAAAGAACAAACTCCTTCTGAAATAGATAGTGTCTCCAGTGTTTAATAGATTGCACAACAGCATAAAATTCAACATCATATGTACTGTATCTCATCTTTGCTCCTGATAACTTCTCGCTAAAGTATGCAATCGGACGTCCCCTCTGACTCAATACTCCTCCAATTCCAACCTTGGATGCATCAGTATGTAGTTCAAACACGAACTGAAAATCTGGTAATATTAGAATTGGTGCAGACGTCAAGAGTTCTTTGATTCGCTCAAAAGCAACCCCGGCTTCCTCCGTCCATGCAAACTGTTTACCCTTCATGCAATCAGTAACAGATGCCATCACACTACTAAAGTGTGGAATAAACCTTCGATAGAATGAAGCCAACCCGTGAAAACTACGAACTTCCGTTATTGTCTTGGGTTGCGGCCAATCTCTGATAGCTTTGACTTTACTTTGGTCAACCTGTATTCCTTCTTCCGACACAACATACTCCAGAAATAAAATGCTATGCGTCATGAACACGCATTTCTTTGTTGCAGCATAAAATTGTTCTTGTCGCAATACCATCAGCACTTCTCTAAGATGATTCAAATGTTCCTCTGGACTCCCACTGTAAATCAGAATATCATCGAAATACACCACCACAAACTTCCCAATGAATGGTCTAAAATTTTGATTCATCACCCTCATGAAAGTACTCGGAGCATTTGATAAGCCAAACGGCATGACCAACCACTTGTATAGACCCTCCCTGGTTTTAAAAGCAGTCTTCCACTCATCTCCTGGTCTGATACGAATTTGATGATATCCGCTCTTCAAATCAATCTTCGAAAATATAGTAGCTCCGCTTATTTGGTCTAACAAGTCATCCAACCTCGGCATTGGAAATCTATATCTCACAGTAATCTTATTCAATGCTCGACTGTCAGTGCACATCCTCCACGTTCCATCCTTTTTGGGTACCAATAAAGCTGGTACAACACAAGGACTTAAACTCTCCTGCACACGCCCCTGTTCAAGCAATTCCTCTACCTGCCTTCGCAACTCTTCATGTTCCTTCGGACTCATTCGATAATGTGGTCTGTGTGGAAACACAGTACCTGGAACAAGATCTATCTGATGTTGTATATCCCTCAACGGTGGCAATTCCGTTGGTAACTCCTTTGGAAATACATCGTCAAATTCTTTCAAAACTGGCTTTGCTTCTTCCGGAATTTCAACCTCTTCTCTGCTCTCACGCCAAATCAATAAAAATACTTCAGGCTCCTCCTCTACTTCCTTCACAAACTCCTTCAAAGATAACAAAGTTTTGAGCTCTTCAATCTCCTCCAACTTGTTTTCCTCCTGTTGTCGCTTCTTTGGAACTAGAGTAATCTTTGTGCCTTCAAACATGAAACTGTAACTGTTGGTACGCCCATCATGTTGCACCGCCCTATCATACTGCCACGGTCTCCCCAGCAACAAATGACAGACATCCATATCTACCACATCGCACCAGATTTTGTCTTTATATTTCTTCCCAATTGAAAACTTCACACGAGCCCTTCGTCCAACCTTCACCTCCCCGCCTTTCCTCAACCAAGCTAGCTTGTATGGCTTCGGATGTTTTTCAGTCTTCAAAGCCAACTTCCTCACAGCCTCTGAAGAAATTATATTATCACAGCTTCCAGCATCAATAACAAATTTGCAAACTTTCCCCAGAATAGTACATGTTGACTGAAAAATATTGCTCCTCAACCAACTACAATCCTCCTCTTGCTTTGGTGTTAAACAGGACCTCTTCATCATGAGATTATAACCTTCGTCTCCCGACACTTCTTCTTCCTCCTCATCAGGTGGTGAATTGGAACATTTAGCTTCTTCATCCTCATCCTCAACCTCTGCTATCATAGCTCTCTTCTTCGGCTTTGGACATTCGCTACTTTTGTGACCAAATTCCTGACAATTGTATCATTTGAAACCGTTGTTAACCTTTGTCTTCTCAGCCTCCTTCACTACTGGTCTACTGATAGGTTTAGAAACATTAGAACTCCCACCAACACCCTTCGCTTGATTGTTAGAATTAGTAAACACACCACTTCCTCGTCGTCCCTGTTTCTCCCAAGCCAACGCTTTCTGATGTGCTTCCGCTACAGATCTGGGATCAAACATGTTAACCATATCATGAATCTGCATTCGCAATCCCCCAATGAATCTAGATGTCAATTGTTCTTCTGTCTCCATAATATCATTCCTTGCTATCAGATGATAAAATTCGTCAGCATAGTCGTTCACAGATTTCGTCCCTTGTCTCAAGTTTTGCAATCTCTGATACATAAGCGACTGTTAGTTATAAGGTAAGAATGTGGCTTTCATCATTTTCCTCATCTTTTCCCATGATTCAACCTTTGACTTCCCCATCCGCTCACGTGTAAGTTTGGTTTGCTGCCACCATGCCAAAGCTCTACCCCTCAACCTTGTAGCAACCAACTTCACTCTACGATGTTCTGGAACTTCTTTGAAGTCAAAAATCTCTTCAACATTAGCCATCCAATCTAGAAATTCCTCCGCTTGCAAACCACCTTTGAATTCAGGAATTTCAGTCTTCATCCCCGTCTCCCATTTGTGATCATACTCAGAGTAATTTCTTCCTTGTCCTCGTCCTTGTCCTCGAACACTACCACCATCATACTCCTCTTCAAAATCAGATGTATATCGTTGTCTATCTCGTCCACCCACATCTCTACTACCATCACGCCTACCACCATCATCCCTTCTATCTACATTCCTCCGTTCACGATCATTCACGTTCCTCCCACGCCTTTGATCATTGTCAACACTTCTTTCTCGATTGGATTGTGGTGAGACTCTACTTCCCCCATGGTTAGATTCAGGTGAAACCCTTCTCCGATTTTGATTCATTTCTAACATCATCTTCTCTAATCGTCCAATCCCTTCATTAAGCTTCTCACTAAAGTTCTCATTAATTCTCTGCTCCATCTCATCAGCTTCTTCTCTTCGATACAAAGCTTCTACGTTTTGGTGACGATTAGCTCTCCTCGGCGGCATACTTGAAAACTTTACAAACACTTCAAATTCAAACACAATTCGAACTTTGATCCAAAATGAAATGGATCGACAACCCCCACTTTGTTGCTACTTCGCGATGAACACGATGAACACAACTTCTCCAAATGATATAGATCCGATCTCTAAACTCCAATACAAAGTCAAACAACTTCAACTTGCTCTCGGCCGTGATAAACAAAACTCAAATCTTCAAAATGATTAGGCTCCAAGTCTCGATCTAGCTATGATTGGCTAGAACAGGCTCTGATACCAAAAACTGGCGCAGCAGATTAAACAAAACAATCTTCAATCGGTGAAAGTAGTAGTCGATGGATTGAAAGATACTGAAATGCCCAAATTCGTTGATCCGAAGATACCGAATTCTAGCTATCCCGAACTCGTTGATCGCGCACGATACCGGGTTCAAAGATCTTCAATTCTTCAAGCGTTGATCAAGCGCACTTGATTCCGCGAATCGGCTTCTGCAATCGTTGAATCGAGCGCACTCGATTAACCGAAAGAGGAGATAGGAGATTACACTCAACTACCAATTGGAATGAAAGCGCAAAGCTAACAAAAGAGAATTTTATTCAAAAATCAACAACCTTTACAAATGAAACAACTTGCCTATTTATAGGCTACAACACGCAAAACAGAAAAAAATACAACTCCTAAGTCGTCGCCGACCTAACAGTCATGACCTAAAAAGTCAGACGACTTACGACTTACAATCATCACGACTTAAGCCTTATAACAGAACGACTTAACAACATGTTCAAAATAACTACAACAAACAACACACGACTCAACTTAAGACGACTTACGACTTACAAACAGAACGACCTAAGACTTCAACGGTTCAGATTAAGTCGGCAATAGAATCCAGGAACCAAGCTTCAGCGACTTAACTTAGGTCGGTAACGACCTAAAAATCAAACAGGTACGACTTAAGAAATCAACCGCCGAGATTAAGTCGGCAGAGAAGATCCACGCCTCCAGTCTTCACCGACCTATCTCTTGACTCGTTAGGTCGTTTACGACCTAACACTTCACCACATTGCTCTGCCTCTTCACTGTGTGACTCGGTAGGTCGTATATAAGTTAACTCGGTAAGTCGTTCCAGCGACCTATCTTTCAATTCGTTAGATCGTATACGAGCTAGAAACACGTTAGGTCGTTCCAGTATCTTGTTAACTCGCACATTCCCACTAGGTCGTTGCCGATCTTCACTAAGTCGTTGGAATGACTTAAAGACTTCATTAGGTCGGCTGCGACCTAAAACTTGAACTTTCCACCATTTTTCCCGACATGTTAACTCGTTAATCTCCTCCTTAGGTCGGTCTCGACCTATCAACATGTTAGGTCGTACACGACCTATGACTTCTCCATTCTGGGCTGCATCAACCTCAATGGCCCAGCAGGGCTCCTGTTTTAGTCATGTCAGGGGTCATTCAAAATCGTTCTCTTTCTTCAGTCAATGCGTTCATCAAAACCATCCACTTCGTTCTGGATCAACAATCCGCGTATATTAGTTATTAAAGTGGTTTCGGTATCGACAGAGAGTATGTCCATATCCGATCCCGGTCTCTTTAATAACTACGTATTATTACACCGATGGTCCTTTAATAAAATTTTAAAATAGTTATATTTCAAAACCGACAGATCATTGCCATTTCAAAACCATATCAATACGATATCACTTTCACTTCAAATAAATCCATTTCCAAAATCATATCACTTTCCAAAGTTATATCGCTTTCGAAATCATAAGTCTTTTAAAATCAAAACACTTTGGAAATCAAAACCTTGAAATTCATAACACTTTGAAACTATAGTTTGAAATCATAACATTTTGGAATTCATAACACTTTCCTCTTAAAAAGTTTAGATATTAAAATTAGTGTATATAATAAAATAGTTTATATACAATAGTTATAAATTAAAATAGTTTATAATAAAATAATATATATTGAAAATGATTTATATAAAATAGTTTATATTAAAATAATTCATAAAGTAAAATATAAATAGTTGTAGATATAGTTTAAAAATACTTTATAAAATAAAATAGCTTCCACAAATTCACAAATCGATTCAAATTAACTCGTCTTCCAAATTCAAACATAATCAAATCTCAAATCATCAATTTCAACTCAATTCAATTTCTTAATAAATCATTTTGAATTATAACGATTTCAAATACAGATTTTAAACGCAAAATAAACCATTAAATTTCAATATATTTCAAAGCTTTAAAATATTCCACATTTCAAAACTAAATTTGATAATTCCATTTATATATCTCAATTTAATTTCATTACATTTTGTTTCTGAGATATTTCTTTAATCATTTCAATACATCTAAATACGACTTCAATTTTAAAATTTAAATAAACAAAATATCCCATTTAAATTTATATAAGTTTGAAATATTCATTTAAGTCACTTTTAATCAAATTCAAGTTATAAAACATATCTTTCAAATTTCCAAATTTAATAAATTTCAAATCAACCTTATTTAAGTAAAATTCTTAAATAAATATAATTCCAAATCAATTTCAATTTATCTTTCCAACCTAAATCATTATAAACTCTATATTTGAAAATATAAATTTACATAAATACTTAAACATTATTTTATATTGATTAAATCGACTTTATTAAATCAACTTTATTAGATCTTTAAAATCAATATTTATTACAACCATATATTTCCTTCAAAACCATAGAAATCATTTTTCAAATATTTATATATAGACCAACGGTGTCTGTATATAATTTTCTACCCTATGGTCAAGTGATATGGATATTTATCATTTCAATCCGTAATTTAAATATATATACGGGTATATATCTTTTCAACCCATAACCCCAAATTCAATTCAAATGAAAATCGCTTGGGTTTATCATTTCAACCCATAACGATTTTCTCCTATTCTACAGATCATTCGGGTATGTATCATTTCAACCCATAGTGAATTCTATATTAACAGGGAACTTGCAGAGTGATAACATATATGACAAAAATATAACAATAGTAACAGGCATATATCATCAGTGATAAATAACAGATAGTGGTGTCAGATGTCATAGGTGAACAGATACAGATGATGGCATATATATATATATATATATAAATTACAGATAATGGTGTCAGATGTCATAGGTGAACATATATAGATGATGGTATATATATATAAAGCAATGTAAATAAATAGCAGCAGCATATTTCAATTGTCGTTTCAATTGAAATCAAATTTAATAAATAAAAGAACATTAATCGTGAGTGATTGCTCACCTTTCGAGGCTAGAGAAATAGACGATGAGATTGAGTTACGAAATCCAGGCACGAATCCCGAAACCAGGCAAGATAGAACTCGAATTGACGAATGAAGCTGATAATAAGGAATCGACGAAAATGAATCAGAACTGGATCGGTGAAAAAATTGATAAAAGTGAATTTATACACATATATATGACTATAGGTAACTATTCACGTATATAAAGCATATTTAAAATTTCGAACCCATTTTAAATCAAATATATACACATTTCAAATTCATATATAATCCATATACCAAAATAACTTTATAAATATATAAATATATATAAACACTGCAACGATGCCTATATACATATACGGCGAAATATAAGACAAGAAACCAAGTAGCTTTAAATTGCAAAATATATATACGACTTCAAAAGATTGCAGAGGAATGAACCTATTTCGAAATATATTAATATATATATAACCCTTATACGTGCGAACAGCAATATATATATAACAAATATATGTCAAATCAAACTATACAGACGTGTAATATATTTAGACCAATACTTATATAACTTATAACAAAATGCATAACATATATAAACATATAATGTATACATCATATAAAATATAATAATAACATATTACAAAATTTATATTATATGAATATTACATAATTTCACTCCTGCTAGCATACCTAAACTAATACACACACCTCAATACCTGTTATATGAATCACCATTTAATAAAACAAATATGTTGTCTTCTAAATATCATATGTATAATGTCTTTTATTTATATAAACACGTACCAAAATTAAATAGTATAAACTTTAAAAATAAACGCAACCTATATAAACATGTACTTACGTTATAAAACTTATATAATATACAACGCTTCCAATTATGTTTATAATATTAACCAAAACCCCAACAGCTTAATATCCAAACAACATACATAATATAATATATTATATATCTACTGACCCACCCTAAACTTTCCTTCCAGCAATGCAAAAACAGAAAGTAAAAAAAATATAGGTCTCTGCTCAAACTTACAGTATACATATAACATTCAAACCCAATAACTTACAGTAACAAAACAAAATTTCTATAGGCTGTTCAACACTTCCATTAACATAAATATATATACTCGTATAACTCACACATATATAAAAGTGTATATGTAGCTATATAAAATCGGAATGCAAATATAGTCTTAAATTATATACTTTAGAATTGTATGGTATAAAAATATGTCTACTAACATATTACATTATACGGTGAACAGTAAGTTACATACAAAGCTGGTATCACCTTATTTATATATATAACATATAAATAAACAACTGAAATAGACTCACATGCCATGCATACAGATCAGTTGAAAATGAGATGAACTGCGGATGATGGAACATAGTTCTAAGTTTTGTAGCTATTGCTAGAGAAACTGCACGGTTGAGGGAGGGAGAAAGAGGGGAAGTGGGAAGGATGAACGGGCGAGCATCACGAGGTGGAGGAAGGCCAGTTGCATGTGGTGTGGGCGCGGGCTCGGAGGTGGTGGGAAGAACGTGGAGGAGAGGAGATTGGCTGTGGAGGCTAGGCGAAAGGCAGGGAGTGTGTGTCGTTGCTGGGTTTGCTTGAGGGAGGGCCGAGAGTGGAAAGTGGGTACGGCGGTGGTTGTCGAGGCGGATGGGAGGTTCGGCTTGTGGTGACATGAAGGAGCCGGAGTAGCTTCATGGACATGGGTTTATAAACTTATATTATAAAAATATTTTTCTCAAAAGATGAACAGACAAATGGGAGTAAGGAAAGAGAATGCACAGTGTTTCAATGCAAATATATATGCTAATAGGAATAGTTAAAGTCACGAGAATCTATGGGAAAAATTTGAAAGCAACTTTGAAAATGTAAATATACTTAAACAGGGTGGAATAACAAAAGTCAGAAGCTAAAAACATTAATTGCTTGGCTATTTGATTTCACGTTGGACAACGAACGGACAAAGAAACCAAAAGGCTTAAAAACGGGTACCGATACGGTTACCGCTTTCATAGATTTTTGCCACGTATCGGACTCTGAAATGCACCAACGAATATGCTGCGGAGGTCAGCATGACGAGACGAACATAACGGTATACTAAAATCAGTGGTATGATTAAATTATAAAAATTCGAATTTTCAACTAGCGGAAAATGCAGCAAAAACGCAGAAAAATAAGATCGACGGAGCTAAAGAAGTCCGAATTTTGAAAAACGAAAAATGATGTCTTGCTCAGAAGATGAATTAGAATTTTTCTATGTAAAGATATTCAGGTTTGGAAAACATTTTATTATCATCAATTTTAACTGATATAAATTGGAATAAAATTACACAAGAAAATAAACTTCCAAATTTTCTGATGAAAATTTATCAGTTGCTATGTCTAATTAGACGTGTTCCAAATATTAAATTTTTATTTCAAAATTTTATCGTTTAAATTTCACAAAATTTCAACTAATTACGTTATTAAAATAGTTAAAATTTACGGGTCGTTACACTCTCCGCTCCTCAAAAATTTTCGTCCCCGAAATTTTTTGAGGTAGGAGAATAGAAACAACCAGAAAGAAAAACAGATTTGAAATACAAAATAACAATTAATTTAAACCATATAAATTCAAATTTAAATTAATTGATATTCAATAATTGATTTAATCCATTTGATTTCACTAAAATCAATCTCAACTATTTCTAAATTCATTATCTTATTATCCAATTATCTTCAATTTACAATTTCTAAAACCATAAATTTGAATAGTCTTTTATTATAATCATATTTTTTTTCAACAATTTAAATTCTTCTTTATTCCAAATTATTGTTAAATTTGTTCTACTTAATATATCTTATCACATATATTTAACCCATATAAGTTAAATTAAACCATATAAATTTCAATTTAAATTAATTTATATTCAATAATTGGTTTAAATTTAAGGTATTTCCATAAGTTGATCTAATTTCAATTTGTTAATTCTTTTCAGAACAAAATTTTATTATATTCATCTCATTCAATTAACTTATTATTCTATCATCTTTATTAGCATTTTTTTTCTTTTTATAATTAAAATCTAAGTGTATAATATTTATTATAAACACTCAAATTTTATTTATAAAATCATTTTATATTGTATATTATCCAATTACATTTAAACCTTTGAATAATTTAGGTAAGTTGTATTAGAATGCAGTTGAACAATATACAAATAAATTTTTCCCAATTCAATTATTCAAGTTTAAATATTTATTCCAAATTTTGGTTTTATTTATAATTAAAATCATCCTTTAACAAAATTTAAGATATAGATTTCCGATTAACTTTAAACAATTTAGAGATATATATAATATATTTATATCAAATCAAATTAAATTTTAAAATAAGATACCTATATATATAAATCAAATTATACCGAAGAAATTCAAATCAAAATATTTTTTTCAAAACAAAACCGTAGCAAAGCTACAGAATAGTATCTCCACTTCGAAACTCGAAAATGAATGCCAATGATGCGGCCGCCATCCCCGAAATTATTTTCCAGCGACAAAGAGAAGAGCACTGATTTCAACATTTTAAAATTCTTTAAAAACGGTTTCTATTTGAAAATACCTTCAATAATATACATTTAAAAAAAAATTAAACCAAAGCTTGAAATCACTGGAAATTAAATTCTAAAATTCTAAATTTTAAATTCATTTAAATTTCAAATCAGTTTATAACCATGTTTAAAAATTCATTTATAGAACAATAAGTGATAATCAATTATTATCATTTCAACGACCAATTTAATTAACTTATTAAATTTCAGAAAATTTTACTTATATATATTTATAATATATTCATACAAATTTATTTCATTTACCAAATTTGAAAATAATATTGTGTCAGTTTGCTCTGTTCAAGTGTTTTGGAAATCCTATCGATAGCGTTGATCAGACGAATCGATCGAAAATCCAAATCAACATCAACAACTCAAACAACACACTATAAACATAAAATATTTTATATTAATTACTAATACACTTCCTCGCTCGACGATACATGAATGAATTTCAAGCAAGGATAGAGGTTCAAATTTGATGGACTCAAATCAAAGAGAATTTTGATTCGAAGATAAGTTCGAAACAAAGATGAGATAATTAAATAACAAAATAGGAAGATGGATAAGTTTAGATAAATCGTGGGCAACCTTAATCGGGTCAACCGTGACTTAAAGAATAAGATCGATGTGGATTTTCTGGGGTAAATCTACATTCGATTTTAATAGATAGAGTTCGGGATAACAAGAGATATATATATATATAGCATTGTAAACTGAGGATGCAGAAATCTTCGGTGAATCAATGCTTCTTGTAAAGGAGTTTCACCCCTTTACAATCATTCAAAGATTGGCGAGACCGCCGATTTATTATAGAAATCATTCGAAGTGGAGTTATGGGATACTCCAGAATCAGAAAACACGAATAGAGGGAGACAAGAATGGATTTCGGAACCAAAGGGAACGTTCCAAAATTCAAAGGAATCCGAGTCAAAGAGGAAAAGGTTCAAGCTCGAACGAAAGTGATTCTGTAATTAAATTTACTTTATATGCTGAGTTTTGCATAAAACCAGAGCTCTGATACCAACTGTAACGACCCACTATTTTGGACCATTCAAATCGACAATAAATCCACACATGTCGGACTTGAATAATTCAAAATAATAGATTGTTAATTTAAATTGGCAAAACTCAGCATATACAGTAAATAAAATAATCACAGATCACAGACACAGAGTAATATAACAATAATGCAGCGGAAACAAAAGAATAGTAGTTCATGAAGCTACTATATATATATATATAACAGAGTTAAACAAGATACAACAGAAGTCTCGAATACAAAGATATCTCAATACAATAGTCAAATACAAAATCTGAATACATCACTGGAATCAACTGGATAACTGATAGTAGAATCGATAGATAGCTGGATCTCCTAGAAAAGCTCCAACTCCAAAGGTGAGTCTTGAACACTATATCACTCAGTCTGACCCGAGCGTAAAGCAAAACACAAAACACTCAAGTCAGGATTTACATTCTTATATATATAAATCCAACTCAAGTGAAATAACAACTGAAATACAAGTAACTCAAAGGATGTTTGGGATAACCATCCTCTAAGGATCCGTTAAACTATCTACTATGTAATAGTGTACGCTAAGTAGATAATATCTAATCAGTAAAGTACGATATCAAAATAGCGTTAAGTCATGGCCCATTCCACCCTTAACATATTTTTACCATGTCATAGTCTATACAGCACCGTAAGCCCCACCGTAAACTAGTGGTTATCAGAGGGTACCCCATAGGTATAACACAAAACAAATCGTAGTGGTCGTGATAGGATAACCAGTATGACAAGGTACATGAGGCGATACCAACTAGGATACTAGTAGTTGCATCATCCGGACTGATGTTGGGCATAGTAGCTACTACCCCAAAACCGCGAAACAACACTCCCATAATCGAGGGGTGCACCCAAATCGAATCACAAAAGTAATAGATATGGTAACGAAGAAGTGTGTCCGCTAGAGGTGGCGAACCTCAATGGCCCGGCAGGGCTCCTGTTTTAGTCATGTCAGGGGTCATCCAAAATCGTTCTCTTTCTTCAGTCAACGCGTTCATCAAAACCATCCACTTCATTATGGATCAACACTCCGCGTATATTAGTTATTAAAGTGGTTTCGGTATCGATAGAGAGTATGTCCATATCCGATCCCGGTCTCTTTAATAACTACGTATTATTACACCGATGGTCATTTAATAAAATTTTAAAATAGTTATATTTGAAAATCGACAGATCATTGCCATTTCAAAACCATATCAATACGATATCACTTTCACTTCAAATAAATCCATTTCCAAAATCATATCACTTTCCAAAGTTATATCGCTTTCGAAATCATAAGTCTTTTAAAATCAAAACACTTTGGAAATCAAAACCTTGAAATTCATAACACTTTGAAACTATAGTTTGAAATCATAACATTTTGGAATTCATAAAACTTTCCTCTTAAACAGTTTAGATATTAAAATTAGTGTATATAATAAAATAGTTTATATACAATAGTTATGAATTAAAATAGTTTATAATAAAATAATATATATTGAAAATGATTTATATAAAATAGTTTATATTAAAATAATTCATAAAGTAAAATATAAATAGTTGTAGATATAGTTTAAAAATACTTTATAAAATAAAAGAGCTTCCACAAATTCACAAATCGATTCAAATTAACTCGACTTCCAAATTCAAACTTAATCAAATCTCAAATCATCAATTTCAACTCAATTCAATTTCTTAATAAATCATTTCGAATTATAACGATTTCAAATACAGATTTTAAACGCAAAATAAACCATTAAATTTCAATATATTTCAAAGCTTTAAATATTCCACATTTCAAAACTAAATTTGATAATTCCATTTATATATCTCAATTTAATTTCATTACATTTTGTTTCTGAGATATTTCTTTAATCATTTCAATACATCTAAATACGACTTCAATTTTAAAATTTAAATAAACAAAATATCCCATTTAAATTTATATAAGTTTGAAATATTCATTTAAGTCACTTTTAATCAAATTCAAGTTATAAAACATATCTTTCAAATTTCCAAATTTAATAAATTTCAAATCAACCTTATTTAAGTAAAATTTTTAAATAAATATAATTTCAAATCAATTTCAATTTATCTTTCCAACCTAAATCATTATAAACTCTATATTTGAAAATATAAATTTACATAAATACTTAAACATTATTTTATATTGATTAAATCGACTTTATTAAATCAACTTTATTAGATCTTTAAAATCAATATTTATTACAACCATATATTTCCTTCAAAACCATAGAAATCATTTTTCAAATATTTATATATAGACCAACGGTGTCTGTATATAATTTTCTACCCTATGGTCAAGTGATACAGATATTTATCATTTCAATCCATAATTTAAATATATATACGGGTATATATCTTTTCAACCCGTAACCCTAAATTCAATTCAAATGAAAATCGCTTGGGTATCATTTCAACCCATAACGATTTTCTCTTATTCTACAGATCGTTCGGTTATGTATCATTTCAACCCATAGTGAATTCTATATTAACAGGGAACTTGCAGAGTGATAACATATATGATAAAAATATAACAACAGTAACAAGCATATATCATCAGTGATAAATAACAGATAGTAGTGTCAGATGTCATAGGTGAACAGATACAGATGATGGCATATATATATATATATACATATAAATTACAGATAATGGTGTCAGATGTCATAGGTGAACAGATACAGATGATGGCATATATATATAAAGCAATGTAAATAACT
The DNA here is from genome assembly GCA_030737815.1 of Allium fistulosum. Classification (NCBI taxonomy): domain Eukaryota; kingdom Viridiplantae; phylum Streptophyta; class Magnoliopsida; order Asparagales; family Amaryllidaceae; genus Allium; species Allium fistulosum. Next base: position 259,109,116 of record CM060908.1, on the reverse strand, counting down.
AGCAGCAGCATATTTCAATTGTCGTTTCAATTGAAATCAAATTTAATAAATAAAAGAACGTTAATCGTGAGTGATTGCTCACCTTTCGAGGCTAGAGAAATAGACGATGAGATTGAGTTACGAAATCCAGGCACGAATCCCGAAACCAGGCAAGATAGAACTCGAATTGACGAACGAAGCTGATAATAAGGAATCGACGAAAATGAATCAGAACTGGATCGGTGAAGAAAATTGATAAAAGTGAATTTATACACACATATATATATGACTATAGATAACTATTCACGTATATAAAGCATATTCAAAATTTCAAACCCATTTTAAATCAAATATATACACATTTCAAATTCATATATAATCCATATACCAAAATAACTTTATAAATATATAAATATATATAAACACTGCAACGACGCCTATATACATATACGGCGAAATATAAGACAAGAAAGAAAGTAGCTTTAAATTGGAAAATATATATACGACTTCAAAAGATTGCAGAGGAATGAACCTATTTCGAAATATATGAATATATATAACCCTTATACGTGCGAACAGCAAAAGCAATATATATATAACAAATATATGTCAAATCAAACTATACAGACGTGTAATATATTTAGACCAATACTTATATAACTTATAACAAAATGCATAACATATATAAACATATAATGTATACATCATATAAAATATAATAATAACATATTACAAAATTTATATTATATGAATATTACATAATTTCACTCCTGCTAGCATACGTAAACTAACACACATACCTCAATACCTGTTATATGAATCACCATTTAATAAAACAAATATGTTGTCTTCTAAATATCATATGTATAATGTCTTTTATTTATATAAACACGTACCAAAATTAAATAGTATAAACTTTAAAAATAAACACAACCTATATGAACATTTACTTACGTTATAAAACTTATATAATATACAACGCTTCAAATTATGTTTATAATATTAACCAAAACCCAACAGCTTAATATCCAAACAACATACATAATATAATATATTATATATCTACTGACCCACCCTAAACTTTCCTTCCAGCAATGCAAAAACAGAAAGTAAAACAAATATAGGTCTCTGCTCAAACTTACAGTATACATATAACATTCAAACCCAATAACTTACAGTAACAAAACAAAATTTCTATAGGCTGTTCAACACTTCCATTAACATAAATATATATACTCGTATAACTCACACATATATAAAAGTGTATATGTAGCTATATAAAACCGGAATGCAAATATAGTCTTAAATTATATACTTTAGAATTGTATGGTATAAAAATATGTCTACTAACATATTACATTATACGGTGAACAGTAAGTTACATACAAAGCTAGTATCACCTTATTTATATATATAACATATAAATAAACAACTGAAATAGACTCACATGCCATGCATACAGATCAGTTAAAAATGAGATGAACTGCGGATGATGGAACAGAGTTCTGAGTTTTGTAGCGACTGCTAGAGAAACTGCACGGCTGAGGGAGGGAGAAAGAGGGGAAGTGGGAAGGATGAACGGGCGAGCATCACGAGGCGGAGGAAGGCCAGTTGCATGTGGTGTGGGCGCGGGCTCGGAGGTGGTGGGCAGAACGTGGAGGAGAGGAGACTGGCTGTGGAGGCTAGGCGAAAGGAAAGGAGTGTGTGTCATTGCTGGGTTTGCTCGAGGGAGGGCCGAGAGTGGAAAGTGGGTACGGCGGTGGTTGTCGAGGCGGAGGGGAGGTTCAGCTTGTGGTGACATGAAGGAGCCGGAGTAGCTTCACGGACATGGGTTTATAAACTTATATTATAAAAATATTTTTCTCAAAAGATGAACAGACAAATGGGAGTAAGGAAAGAGAATGCACAGTGTTTCAATGCAAATATATATGCTAATAGGAATAGTTAAAGTCACGAGAATCTATGGGAAAAATTTGAAAGCAACTTTGAAAATGTAAATATACTTAAACAGGGTGGAATGACAAAAGTCAGAAGCTAAAAACATTAATTGCTTGGCTATTCGATTTCACGTTGGACAACGAACGGACAAAGAAACCAAAAGGCTCAAAAACGGGTACCGATACAGTTACCGCTTTCATAGATTTTTGCAACGTATCGGACTCCGAAATGCACCAACGAATATGCTACGGAGATCAGCATGACGAGACGAACATAACGGTATACTAAAATCAGTGGTATGATTGAATTATAAAAATTCGAATTTTCAACTAGCGGAAAATGCAGCAAAAACGCAGAAAAATAAGATCGACGGAGCTAAAGAAGTCCGAATTTTGAAAAACGAAAAATGACGACTTGCTCAGAAGATAAATTAGAATTTTTCTATGTAAAAATATTCAGGTTTGGAAAACATTTTATTATCTTCAATTTTAACTGATATAAATTGGAATAAAATTACACCGGAAAATAAACTTCCAAATTTTCTGATGAAAATTTATCAGTTGCTATGTCTAATTAGAAGTGTTCCAAATATTAAATTTTTATTTCAAAATTTTATCGTTTAAATTTCACAAAATTTCAACTAATTACGTTATTAAAACAGGTAAAATTTACGGGTTGTTACAGCCCACCTCGAGCCACACTCCCGAAAATCCGAAGGTGCGCACCAAATCAATCACAAAGTAATAGAATGGTATACGATGGAGTGTGTCCGATAAAAGGTGCTACCTCATTAGCCCGCCAATTGCTCCTGTTTTAGCCACCTTGTGCCAACTCACGGGAGTCGGGTCCACGTATATACCTCATATAGGATCGTCTCCGCCATCCTACTTCATTCTGGAATCTCCACCGCATACACAGTTGTTAAAGTGGTTTCGGTATCGACAGACAGCATGCCCATATCCGATCCCGGTCTCTTTAACAACCAATCGTTATTATAACACCGCGGTCATTTCAAAGTAGTTTATACTTCAAAACCAAAATATCATTTTCATTTCAAAAACCAAATCAATACGATATCATTTCCATTTCAAAAATATTCACTTCCAAAATCATAGTACTTTCAAAGATATAATACTTTCGAAACCAAAACAATTTAAAATAATAATACTTTGGAAATTGTAATACTTTGAAATTCATAACTTTGGAAATCATAACACTTTGAAATCATAACACTTTCCTTCAAACAGTTTAGATATTAATAATAGTATATAAAATAAAATAGTTTATAAAATAAAATAATTTATATAAAATAGTTATAAGTTAAAACAACTTATATTAAAATAATTAGTATATTTAAAATAGTTTATATTAAAAATTGTTATATTAAAAATAGTTATATAAAAAAATAGTTCATATTAAAAATAGTTATATTAAAAATAGTTTATATTAAATATAGCTTATAAATTAATATAAAATAGTTTTAAATATAATTTAAAATACTTTATATAATAAAATAGTTTCCTCAAATTTCACAAATCGATTCGACTCAACTCGGATTCCAAAATTCAAATTTAATCGAATCTCAAATCATCAATTTCAATTTGATTCAGTTTCTCAATAAACCATTTCAAATTATATCTATTTCAAATATAGATTGAAACCATTTCAATTCCAATATATTTCAAAGCTTTAAATATTCAACATTTCAAAACTAAATTTGATAATTTCATATATATATATATATATATATATCAAATTCACTTTACTATTATTTTAGTTTGAAATATTTACTTAATCATTTCAATAACATCTAAATACAACTTCAATTTACAAATTTAAATAAACAAAGTATCACATTTAAATTTATATAAATTTGAAATATTCATTTAAGTCATTTCAGTCATATCCAAGTTATAAAATCATATCTTTAAAATTTCAATTTTAATAAATTTCAAATCAAACTTATTTAAGTATAATTCTTAAATAAACATAATTTCAAACAATTTCCAACCTGAATTTATTAAAATCATTATAAACTCTATATTTAAAAATATAAATTTTCAATAAATACTTAAACAATTTTAACCATTAATCTATTTATATATTTTAGAAAATAGAAAAATTATAAATAAACTATTAAAATTTATAATTTCAAAGTTAATTTATAACTATACCATTTTCAAAACATATGATTTTAGAAAATCTAAATTTTAAACTTTATAAAATACATTTATATACAATATCCTAAAAATCAATATTTAATAAACCATATATGTAACGACCCGTAAATTTTAACTATTTTAATAACGTTATTAATTGAAATTTTGTGAAATTTTAAAACGATAAAATTTTGAAATATAAATTTGATATTTGGAATGCGTCTAGTTAAACATAGCAACTATTAAATTTTCGTCCGAAAATATGAAAGTTTATTTCGCGCGTAAATTTACTTCAATTTAATCAGTAAAAGCGATAAAAATAAAACGTTTTCGAAACTTGAATATTTTTACATAGAAAAATTCAAAATCGTCTTCTGAGCAAGGCGCCATTTTTCGTTTTTCAAAATTCAGATTTCTTTAGCTCCGTCGATCTTATTTTTCTACGTTTTGCTGCATTTTTCCGTTGGTAGAAAATTCGAATTTTTTTTATTCAATCGTATCACTGATATCTGTATACCGTTTTGATCGTCTCGTCGTACTGATTGCTTCGGTATATTCGCTTCTATGTTTCGGTGTCTGGTACGCAGCGAAACCCGCGTAACGGATATCTGTATCGATGCATATGTGAGTCGTTTTGATTGTCTACCATTTTATTTTTGCACCGTACAATACAAACGGCTGTGAACATGTACTTTTCCTAGACCCTTGTGCTTGACCAATTCTATTCCATTTTTCAAAAATTCCTTTCCGTTCATATCCTTTTGCATTTATTATCACATTCTGTCATTCATTTCTTTTAAAACTTTTCCCATTTGAAACGTTGCCTGGGAATAAAGCTTACCTTCCTCTTCCTCCTCTCCTGTAATTTTTATTACTCCCTCTACTCTTCTTTGCATTCACCGTCCGCTATCTCTTATTCAACATGGAAAATATTCATAGTGATCGTAAAGGTGTAAATGTTGTTGTTCAAGCTGTCATTCAAGTTGCGGTCTAAAATGATGTTGTTCAACAGCAAGTTCAAGAGCAAGAACAAATCAAGTCCTCATCCCTCAGTAGTTCGTAATTTAACAAATGCATGGATTAGGTCGGGTCCTTTCCCACCATCGAACACAACTACAGCCAAAGTAAATGTAGCCATGCGTGTTCCTTCCTCCTCCCTTTCTTTGCCACACAAGCCTTCCCAAAGCCGAGCCCACACGCGACAACCCGAGCTTGAACCGCACCTCCTCCATCCTGCCGTAACCCGCAACCAAAGGCCGAGCTTCACTCACTGCCGAGCCAAGCCTCCATGCAAGCTTCCCTGCTCCTTTGCTTTATCTCGCCCGATCTACCGTGAGCCACCTTCGGCGGTGTATCTCGGCCACCCCTCCTCTATTTTTCTTGTAAGCAAAATCTTTTAAACTTTATATATACGTTTACAAGTTTATTGGTAATATAATATAGTAAAATGCATAGTCTATACATATCACTGTTAGTTTATATGTTTTAACATATCTGTTACTATATGTTTATGGAAGTAGTATTTATATATTACAAAAGTTATATAAGTATATTTGTTTTATTAGTATTATTTTATTGATATATATGTGTAAACATATCACGGCAATCTAAATTCATACTATATTAATGTAAGTTTATGCATAACGTTCAAGCTGCTGTCTTTATATATTACAGTACTTTTATATAAGTAGCTTTAATAAAATAACATTCATATGCGTTAATATCAATTTCAAGTAACGTGATGTGAGTTGTATATGCTTATATATTAATTTATATTAGTAAGTAGAGATAAGTATGGGGTTTAAGGATAATTATATATTGTTTATATAGTGGTATATATATTTTAGTTGCAACCAAACGGATTTTGCACTTGTTTGCATGTTTTTTTTCTTCTGAACAGCAGTTAGACTTCACGTTCACGATATCATATCTCACTCATGTTTTATCGGAATGGGTTGGTTCTATTTTTAAAAAAGAGTCGAAGTTACCTAGTTTATGCCTGTCAAATTTTAGAAAAATCCGACATTGTTTGATTAGTGGTCGAGGATCTGGAAGTTAGACCCAGGCAGCAGTTCTTTTGTACTTAGAAATTATTTTTACACTGCTGCCAACACGACCTGAGTTCGTGTTTGACGCATCGTATCTCTTCCGTCTTAAGTCGGAATACAGGGATTCCCTTTTTGTTTAAAAGATAAAGTTTTCTACTTTCTGTATATAAAATTTTAGTTTCATAAGAGGTGGTTCAGTCCTCTGTTTCTTACCTGAAAGTCAGACCCAAAGGGGTTTTCAGACCTGAACATTTGACAGTTGCAACATGGTCTGAGTATATGTTCGTGACATCGTAACTTTTCTCGTCTCTTGTCCAAATCAAGTGATTCTTTTGCAGTTTGAAATACAAGTTTTGATCTTTATTCATACCAAATTTCAGACCATTTCGATCTTGGTAGCACATAGAATTATATTGTTAAACTTTGACGCAGGACATGTTTTCTTTATTTGTTGCTATGTTGAATTTTTGATTTGATTTCGGCAATTCCTATTTAACAGCTTCGCTCGTCGATTCGTGCCAATCTAGTTTATTTCGGAAGTAGTGCTTGCAATTCGTAACTCCTTTCATTGTCAAACCGCTCTAGCCTCAAAAGGTGAGCAATCACTCACGATTAACGTTCTTTTATTTATTAAATTTGATTTCAAATGAAATGACGAATTGAAATGTGCTGCTATTAGTTATTTACACTGTTATATATGCTATTACTTGTATCTGTTCACCTATGACATCTGACACCATTATCTGTCATTTATGCGATGATAATACAGTTTGGTTGATAATTGATTGATTGTTGATGTTTATATTGGCCGTTAAATTGTTAATGTTAAAGTGATAAATAATATGCAATTGACTTGATGTATGATAGTTAACCATTTAAATTGAATCTATATGTTGAATTTGATTAGTTAAATTTTGTATAATGTGACCCCCTTTAAATGTTAAACTAGTTGACACGTAGAAATTTGGTTAAATACACCTTGAACCATTTAATGTATGTTGGAAAAATTTATGTAGTATGGAATTGAATAATGGATATCAAGTGAAGAACCGTTTAAATATTTATGTAATAATCTTTAATCTACAAGAAATGATAGTGTAGATTCTAGAAATAATTATATTAATTTGCACAAACAACAATGTGAATTAATACGATTATTTCGGGTTTATTTGAATTGATTATTGGATTGATATTGATTGTTGTTATTGCTTGTTTATTTACTTTGACACCATCCCAGTTATCACACTGCAAGTTCCCTTTTGTTATGCTCTGATTTTTGAATTGAATTGGAATCGGGTTGAAATGATAAATACCCAAATGAACTTGACTTAGGATAGAGAATTAAATAAAACCCGATTGGTCAATGATTTCCTTTAATAATGAAATAAAGATTTGATTTGAATAGATAATAAGATTTGAAATGAAGTTGGAATTTGAATTTTTATAAAAGGAAATGTTAATATTTAATAATCTGAATCAAAATATTAACATAGTTGATGATGAAAGAACGTTGTTTTAAGTTTTGAAATTATTTAATAATTAAGTTTTGAAATTATTTAATAATTGAATAAGATTGAATTATTTAATAGTTAAATAAAATTTAATTCTTTATTAAGTGAAATTGAACTGCTTGAATAAGTGAAATTAAGTTTCTTTAATAATTGAGTTTTGAAATTTGTAACTAAGTAAATGAATAAGTGAAATTGAATTTCTTTAACAAGAAATAAAATGTGATTTATTGAATTAATGTAAAACTTGTAATTTAAAGAATTGATTTGACAAATCTAATATAATTCAATGTGATGTTTTGATATAATGAAGTTGAACTTAGGTAATTGATTTAATGAATTGGAAATTAAATAAAAATTATTTGAATGACTAATTTACTTAATGAATATTGAATAAAATCGATCAATGAAGTTAAACTGATTTGAATGTTAAATTAAATTAATTTAATTGATTTCGGAATGAAACTTATATACGAACTTGAATCAATATTTGAATTGTTTTAAAAAAAATTGAAATTGTATTATAAGATTTTGAAATGGTAATTTGGAAGTTTTGAAACGTAAATTTTGGAAATTGATTTAGAAATATAAATGAAATGTTGGTTTACAAATTCGAATTGGAATTGTAATTGATTTGGTTTTGAAATATATAAACGACCAATCGGTGTAATAATTACGAAAGTTATTAAAGAGACCGGAATCGGTTAGGGACATACTCACTGTCTAAACCGAAAACCACTTTGATAACTATACGTGGAGTGTGATCCAGAATGAAGTGGTTGGAATGATGTACGTGATGACTGAAGAAAGAGAACGATAATGGATAGCCTTGACACTTGTGTCAAATTGGAAATGACTAAAACAGGAGCCGTGCCGGGCCAAATGGGGGCTAGCTACCTCGAGCGAACACACTTCTTCGAAAACTACACATTACTTGTTGTCGATTGGTGCACCCTTGATTTTGGGAGTGTTGTTTCGCGGTGTTGCGATCGCTGCGGCGATGCGTTCTCACCAGTCCGGATCAGACAAACGGTAGTTTCACTACCTTGGGTATTGCCTCATGTGCCTTGTCATACTTGGATTCCTATATATGCGACCACTACGATTTGTTTTGTGTTATACCTATGGAGTACTCCCTAATAGCCCACTAGTTTACGGTGGAGTTTACAGTGCTGTATAGACTATAATGCTTTTATATAAAATGTGTTAAGGGGGATAATGGTAACGCCTTAACACTATTTTGATACTTTATATTACTGATAGACATTATCTACTTATCGTACACTACTACATAGTAGATAGTTTAACGGATCCTTAAAGGATGGTTATTCCAAACATCCTTTGAGTTACTTGTATTTCAATTGCTATTTCACTTGAGTTGGATTTATTGATATAAGAATGTTAATCCTGACTCGAGTGTTTTGTGTTTTGCTTTACGCTCGGGTCAGACTGAGTGTACCAGTATTCGAGACTCACCTTTGGAGTTGGAGCTTCGCTTGGAGATCCAGCTATCTATCCAGCTTTTAAATATCCAGTTGATTCCAGTGATTGTATTCTGATTCTTGTATTTGACTATTGTATTTGAGACTTCTGCTGTACCTTATTTAACTCTGATATGTATATAGTAGCTTCATGAACTACTATCTTTTACTTCCGCTGCATTTATTACTCCGTGTCTGTGATCTGTGATTATTTTATTTACTGTATATGTTCAGTTTTGCCAAATTTAAATTAACAATTCGGTATTTTGAATTATTCAAGTCTGACTTATGCGGATGCGAATGGTCCAAAATAGCGGGTCGTTACAGGTGGTATCAGAGCTTTGGTAGCTCTAGGCAAAACTTAGCATATAGGGTAAATGTATTTACAGAATCACTTTCATTCGAGTTGAATCTCTTCCTTTTGACTCGATTCCTTTGAATTTTGGAACGTTCCCTATGGTTCCAAAATCCATTCGTGTCCCTCACTATTCGCCTTCTCATTCCGAAGTATTCCATAACTCCACCTTGAATGATCTTTATAATGAATCGGCGGTCACGCCAAACTTTCGAATGATTTGTAAAGGGGTGAAACTCCTTTACAATAGACATCGATTTACCGGAGGTTTTTGTATCCTCGGTTTACGGTGCTATCTTTCTCCTGCTATACCTGAATTCTATCTCTTGAGATCGAATGTCGATTTACCTCGGAATTCTGCATAAGTCTTATTCGCGAAGTCACGGTTAATCCGGTTAAGGTTGCCCGTAAATTAAATAAGCCTACCCATCTCCCAATTCTGTTATTTAATCACCTTATCTTTTCTTTCGAATTTGTCTTCGAATCACAATTCTCTTTGATTTGAGTCCATCAAATTTGAATCCCTATCCTTGCTTTGAATCCATTCTTGTATCGTCGAGCGAGGAAGTGTATTTGTAAATTTATATTTAAAAATGTTTTATATATTGTGTTGTTTGAGTTGTTGATGTTGATTTGGGTTTTCGATCGATTCGTCTGATCAACGCTATCGATAGGATTTCCAAAACACTTGAACAGAGCAAACTGACACAATAGTATTTTCAAAATGTGGTAAATAAAATAATCTTGTATGATTATATTATATGTAAGTATAAATTTTTTGAAATTGAATTGTTAACTGAATTGGTTGTCAGAAAGGTATTATTTGATTTTCACTATTTGTTTGGTAAATCATTGTTTATTCCAACATAAAAATAAATGGAATCATAAAAGTTGGTTTATAGATTTATTTAGAAATTTAAATGAATTTAAAGTAAGAATTTGAGAATTTAATTTCCTAAAATTTCAAGCTTTAGTTTTTAAATTTTTAAAATGTATATTATTGAACGTATTTTCAAACAGAAACCATTTTCAAAGAATTTTAAAATATTGAAATCAGTGCTCTTCTCTTTGTCGCTGGAAAATAATTTCGGTGATGGCGGCCGCATCATCGACATTCATTTTCGAGTTTCGAAGTGGAGAGACCATTCTCTAAAGGGTTTTGAATTTGAATTTCTTAAGTATGACTTGATTTATATGGGTATATTATTTTAAAATTTAATTTGATTTAATATATATAGTATATACATAATTATCTCTAAAGGGTTTGAAATTAAACGGAAATTTAATTCTTAAAATTATGATAAAGGATGTTTTCAATTATAAATAAAGCTAAATTTTGGTTAAATATTTAAACTTGAAATAATTGAATTTGAAAATTTTATTTGCATAGTACTAAATTGCACTTCAATATAACTTACCAAATTGTTCAGAAGTTAAAATGTAATTGGATAATGTACAATATAAAAAAAATGTGTCTTTATAAATAAAATTTGAGTGTTATAATAAATGTTATACACTAAATTTTGATTATAAAGAGGTTAATAGAGTTAGATAGGATAATAAGTAAAACTCAGTTACTAATGAAATAAATTTGTTTTGAAAGAATTAATAAATTTGTTTGAAAGAATTAATAAATTGAAATTTGATCAACTTATGAAAATACCTTGAATTTAAAAGCAATTAGTAAATATAAATTAATTTAAAATCGGAACTTTTATGGTTTAAATTAATTTATATGGGTTAAATATATGTGATTAGATATATTAAGTAGAATAAATTTAACAATAATTTGGAATAAAGAAGAATTTAAATTGCTAAAAAAATAATATGATAAAGACTATTCAAATTTATGGTTTTAGAAATTGTAAATTGAAGATAATTGGATAATAAAATAATGAATTTAGAAATAGTTGAGATTGATTTTAGTGAAATCAAATGGATTAAATCAATTATTGAATATCAATTAATTTAAATTTGAATTTATATGGTTTAAATTAATTGTTATTTTGTATTTCAAATCTGTTTTCTTTCTGGTTGTTTCTATTCTCATACCTCGTTCCTTTTCGGGGATGAAAAGTTTTGAGTGGGGGAGAGTGTAACGACCCGTAAATTTTAACTGTTTTAACAACGTTATTAATTGAAATTTTGCGAAATTTTAAAACGATAAAATTTTGAAATATAAATTTGATATTTGGAATGCATCTAGTTAAACATAGCAAGTGTTAAATTTTCGTCCGAAAATATAAAAGTTTATTTCGCGCGTAAATTTACTTCAATTTAATCAGTAAAAGCGATAAAAATAAAACGTTTTCGAAACTTGAATATTTTTACATAGAAAAATTCTAAATCGTCTTCTGAGCAAGGCGCCATTTTTCGTTTTTCAAAATTCGGACTTCTTTAGCTCCGTCGATCTTATTTTTCTACGTTTTGCTGCATTTTTCCGTTGGTAGAAAATTCGAATTTTTTTTTATTCAATCGTATCACTGATATCTGTATACCGTTTTGATCGTCTCGTCGTACTGATTGCTGCGGTATATTTGCTTCTATGTTTCGGTGTCCGGTACGCAGCGAAACCCGCGTAACGGATATCCGTATCGATGCATATGTGAGTCGTTTTGATTGTCTACCATTTTATTTTTGCACCGTACAATACAAACGGCTGTGAACATTTACTTTTCCTAGACCCTTGTGCTTGACCAATTCTATTCCATTTTTCAAAAATTCCTTTCTGTACATATCCTTTTGCATTTATTATCACATTCTGTCATTCATTTCTTTTAAAACTTTTCCCATTTGAAACGTTGCCTGGGAATAAAGCTTACCTTCCTCTTCCTCCTCTCCTGTAATTTTTATTACTCCCTCTACTCTTCTTTGCATTCACCGTCCGCTATCTCTTATTCAACATGGAAAATATTCATAGTGATCGTAAAGGTGTAAATGTTGTTGTTCAAGTTGTCATTCAAGTTGCGGTCTAAAATGATGTTGTTCAACAGCAAGTTCAAGAGCAAGAACAAGTCAAGTCCTCATCCCTCAGTAGTTCGTAATTTGACAAATGCATGGATTAGGTCGGGTCCCTTCTCACCATCAAACACAACTACAGCCAAAGTAAATGTAGCCATGCGTGTTCCTTCCTCCTCCCTTTCTTTGCCACACAAGCCTTCCCAAAGCCGAGCCCACACGCGACAGCCCGAGCTTGAACCACACCTCCTCCATCCTGCCGTAACCCGCAACCAAAGGCCAAGCTTCACCCACTGCCGAGCCAAGCCTCCATGCAAGCTTCCCTGCTCCTTTGCTTTATCTCGCCCGATCTATCGTGAGCCACCTTAGGCGGTGTATCTCGGCCACCCCTCCTCTATTTTTCTTATAAGCAAAATCTTTTAAACTTTATATATACGTTTACAATTTTATTGGTAATATAATATAGTAAAATGCATAGTCTATACATATCACTGTTGGTTTATATGTTTTAACATATGTGTTACTGTATGTTTATGGAAGTAGTATTTATATATTACAAAAGTTATATAAGTATATTTGTTTTATTAGTATTATTTTATTGATATATATGTGTAAACATATCACGACAATCTAAATTCATACTATATTAATGTAAGTTTATGCAGAGCATTCAAGCTGCTGTCTTTATATATTACAGTACTTTTATACAAGTAGCTTTAATAAAATAACATTCATATGCGTTAATATCAATTTCAAGTAACGTGATGTGAGTTGTATATGCTTATATATTAATTTATATTAGTAAGTAGAGATAAGTATGGGGTTTAAGGATAATTATATATTGTTTATATAGTGGTATATATATTTTAGTTGCAACCAAACAGATTTTGCACTTGTTTGCATGTTTTTTTTCTTCTGAACAGCAGTTAGACTTCACGTTCACGATATCATATCTCACTCATGTTTTATCAGAATGGGTTGATTCTATTTTCAAAAAAGAGTCGAAGTTACCTAGTTTATGCCTGTCAAATTTCAGTAAAATCCGACATCGTTTGATTAGTGGTCGAGGATCTGGAAGTTAGACCCAGGCAGCTGTTCTTTTGTACTTAGAAATTATTTTTACACTGCTGCAAACACGACCTGAGTTCGTGTTTGACGCATCGTATCTCTTCCGTCTTAAGTCGGAATACAGTGATTCCCTTTTTGTTTAAAAGATAAAGTTTTCTACTTTCTGTATATAAAATTTTAGTTTCATAAGAGGTGGTTCAGTCCTCTGTTTCTTACCTTAAAGTCAGACCCAGAGGGGTTTTCAGACCTGAACATTTGACAGTCGCAACATGGTCTGAGTCTATGTTCGTGACATCGTAACTTTTCTCGTCTCTTGTCCAAATCAAGTGATTCTTTTGCAGTTTGAAATACAAGTTTCGATCTTTATTCATATCAAATTTCAGACCATTTCGATCTCGGTAGCACATAGAATTATATTGTTAAACTTTGACGCAGGACATGTTTTCTTTATTTGTTGCTATGTTGAATGTTTGTTTTGATTTCGGCAATTCCTATTTAACAGCTTTGCTCGTCGATTCGTGCCAATCTAGTTTATTTCGGAAGTAGTGCTTGCAATTCGTAACTCCTTTCATTGTCAAACCGCTCTAGCCTCGAAAGGTGAGCAATCACTCACGATTAACGTTCTTTTATTTATTAAATTTGATTTCAATTGAAATGACGAATTGAAATGTGCTGCTATTAGTTATTTACACTATTATATATGCTATTACTTGTATCTGTTCACCTATGACATCTGACACCATTATCTGTCATTTATGCGATGATAATACAGTTTGGTTGATAATTGATTGATTGTTGATGTTTATATTGGCCATTAAATTGTTAATGTTAAAGTGATAAATAATATGCAATTGAATTGATGTATGATAGTTAACCATTTAAATTGAATCTATATGTTGAATTTGATTAGTTAAATTTTGTATAATGTGACCCCCTTTAAATGTTAAACTAGTTGACATGTAGAAATTTGGTTAAATACACCTTGAACCATTTAATGTTTGTTGGAAAAATTTATGTAGTATGGAATTGAATAATGGATATCAAGTGAAGAACCGTTTAAATATTTATGTAATAATCTTTAATCTACATGAAATGATAGTGTAGATTCTAGAAATAATTATATTAATTTGCACAAACAACAATGTGAATTAATACGATTATTTCGGGATTATCTGAATTGATTATTGGATTGATATTTATTGTTGTTATTGCTTGTTTATTTACTTTGACACCATCCCAGTTATCACACTGCAAGTTCCCTTTTGTTATGCTCTGATTTTTGAATTGAATTGGAATCGGGTTGAAATGATAAATACCCAAATGAACTTGACTTAGGATAGAGAATTAAATAAAACTCGATTGGTTAATGATTTCCTTTAATAATGAAATAAAGATTTGATTTGAATAATTAATAAGATTTGAAATAAAGTTGGAATTTGAATTTTTATAAAAGGAAATGTTAATATTTAATAATCTGAATCAAAATATTAACATAGTTAATGATGAAAGAACGTTGTTTTAAGTTTTGAAATTATTTAATAATTAAGTTTTGAAATTATTTAATAATTGAATAAGATTGAATTATTTAATAGTTAAATAAAAATTAATTCTTTATTAAGTGAAATTGAACTGCTTGAAAAAGTGAAATTAATTTTCTTTAATAATTGAGTTTTGAAATTTGTAACTAAGTAAATGAATAAGTGAAATTGAATTTCTTTAACAAGAAATAAAATGAGATTTATTGAATTAATGTAAAACTTGTAATTTAAAGAATTAATTTGACAAATCTAATATAATTCAATTTGATGTTTTGATATAATGAAGTTGAACTTAGGTAATTGATTTAATGAATTTGAAATTAAATAAAAATTGTTTGAGTGACAAATTTACTTAATGAATATTGAATAAAATCGATCAATGAAGTTAAACTGATTTGAATGTTAAATTAAATTAATTTAAATGATTTCGGAATGAAACTTATATACGAACTTGAATCAATATTTGAATTGTTTTAAAAAAAATGAAATTGTATTATAAGATTTTGAAATGGTAATTTGGAAGTTTTGAAACGTAAATTTTGGAAATTGATTTAGAAAGATAAATGAAATGTTGGTTTACAAATTCGAATTGGAATTGTAATTGATTTGGTTTTGAAATATATAAACGACCAATCGGTGTAATAATTACGAAAGTTATTAAAGAGACCGGAATCGGTTAGGGACATACTCACTGTCTAAACCGAAAACCACTTTGATAACTATACGTGGAGTGTGATCCAGAATGAAGTGGTTGGAATGATGTACGTGATGACTGAAGAAAGAGAACGATAATGGATAGCCTTGACACTTGTGTCAAATTGGAAATGACTAAAACAGGAGCCGTGCCGGGCCAAATGGGGGCTAGCTACCTCGAGCGAACACACTTCTTCGAAAACTACACATTACTTGTTGTCGATTGGTGCACCCTTGATTTTGGGAGTGTTGTTTCGTGGTGTTGCGATCGCTGCGGCGATGCGTTCTCACCAGTCAGGATCAGGCAAACGGTAGTTTCACTACCTTGGGTATTGCCTCATGTGCCTTGTCATACTTGGATTCCTATATACGCGACCACTACGATTTGTTTTGTGTTATACCTATGGAGTACTCCCTGATAGCCCACTAGTTTACGGTGGAGTTTACAGTGCTGTATAGACTATAACGCTTTTATATAAAATGTGTTAAGGGGGATAATGGTAATGCCTTAACACTATTTTGATACTTTATATTACTGATAGACATTATCTACTTATCGTACACTACTACATAGTAGATAGTTTAACGGATCCTTAAAGGATGGTTATTCCAAACATCCTTTGAGTTACTTGTATTTCAATTGCTATTTCACTTGAGTTGGATTTATTGATATAAGAATGTTAATCCTGACTCGAGTGTTTTGTGTTTTGCTTTACGCTCGGGTCAGACTGAGTGTACCAGTATTCGAGACTCACCTTTGGAGTTGGAGCTTCGCTTGGAGATCCAGCTATCTATCCAGCTTTCAGATATCCAGTTGATTCCAGTGATTGTATTCTGATTCTTGTATTTGACTATTGTATTTGAGACTTCTGCTGTACCTTATTTAACTCTGATATGTATATAGTAGCTTCATGAACTACTATCTTTTACTTCCGCTGCATTTATTACTCTGTGTCTGTGATCTGTGATTATTTTATTTACTGTATATGTTTAGTTTTGCCAAATTTAAATTAACAATTCGGTATTTTGAATTATTCAAGTCCGACATGTGCGGATGCGAATGGTCCAAAATAGCGGGTCGTTACAATATACTCCTTTCCAAAACCATAGAAATCATTTTCAAAATATTTTTATATAGTCCAACGGTGTCTGTATATAATTCTCTATCCTATGGTCAAGTGATATAGATATTTATCATTTCAATCCGCAATTTAAATATATACGGGTATATATCTTTCCAACACGCAATCCCAAATTTAATTCAATGAAAATAGCTTGGGTTTATCATTTCAACCCATAACGATTTTCTCAAATTCTATAGATCGTTCGGATATGTATCATTTCAACCCATAAAGAATTCTATACTAACAGGGAACTTGTAGAGTGATAACATATATGATTATAACATAACAGGCATATATCATCAGTATAAATAACAAATAATGGTGTCAGATGTCACAGGTGAACAAATACAGATAACAACATATATATAGCAATATAAGTAACTAACAGTAGCATATTTCAATTGTCGTTTCAATTGTAATCAAATTTAATAAATATAAGAACGTTAATCGTGAGCGATGGCTTACCTTTCGAGGTTAGAGAAGATAGACAACACAATAAGCTGCGAATTCCAAAGCAACGCTAGATGGAGACAATTCGACGAACAAAGCTGATGGATAGAAATTGACGAGATCAATCAGAACTGGATTGATGAAGATAGTTGATATAAGTGAATTTGATATAGATATAACATATATATAATCTATATACAGATAACATGGTTTATAACTCATGAATATCTCTTCCAAACCAAAATCAAAATAGAATCCTTTACAACAAACATATACTCTATATAATAACTATTTCCAAATATCAAAATAGCCTCAAATCATATTATAAAGTGCTCTTTATAACATATATATTGAAATAGTCGTGCCAGCAGATATATAAAAAACAATATATAATTTACTATTTCCAAATTCCAGAGTAAGTTATAATATATATATAGGAAATATATATGCAACTGAACACCGAAACTCACATATATTTGTTTTTAATTCTACTGTATATTTTAAACTGACATATCGACTAGCATATAATCTAACAAATTATAAATATATCAATATACCTATACTTATGTATCCCCTGCCGAAAGTAGTTACAAAATACACATAATAACATATGTATTACTGACACACACTGAATATATTACTGTATGTATAAAACTTATGTAGACTGCATAGGCGATTAACATATTAATATATAAACAAACAGAAGTTTGCAAACTTACTTTATATAACATTTGCGAGAAATAAATACAACACAGTATGTAGGACTCAAATATACATGTAAAATATGCTTATATAATAAAATTAAATAAACCATGATCAATAAACTATGCAGACTCTATAAGCGCACTTATAAACAAACAAATAAAATAAAAATATTTATATATATACACCAACAACTGTTATATACAACTTGTATACGCATATATATCTGACACATACAAAAATAACTTAATATATATATACTCACGCATTAATATATATATATATGGCTGAGGCGAGATTAGTGTAGCCGAACAAACTAGGAGACGAAAAATACAAGCAGCGGCTAGAAGGTGACTGGGTGTAGGCAGTCGACGCGGAGGCTACGAACGGTTGAAGTGTGGAAGGTAGGGTGAAGGCGGATGGGGTGGTGATGGTCGGCGTTGGCTGATGGGGCTTGGGTTGATCACGTGGGCAAAGCCGGAGGGAGGAATGATGGGAAAGAGGAGAGTAGAGTAGGGAAGATGACCGAGTTTCGGCAATTATAGAGGAGGAAAGAAAACGATCTGACATGATTATATAAGTATATATAATTTCTTCTTGAGCACAGTAAAAGAATGGACCAAAATATGTAACTGAACCAGAGATAAGACGAATTAAGCGAATAACCAAAAGTCAAATATGAACAGTTGGGAATAGTAAGTGACAAAATTAAATTTTGGGAATATTAAAAAGCTAGTGGCCATTGGGTTTGAACGGTGGAAACTGAACGATCACAAAGAACAAAAGTCGTACCGATACAGTTAACCATTTAGCGGATTCTGCTACACTCCGAACTTCAAAACACAGAATTGACTATACCATAGAGGTCAGCACGATGAGACGATCAAAATGGTATACTGATATCAGTGGTACGACCATCCGATCAAAAGTCGATAATCGGTACCGAAAATGCTGCTATTTCGCCGAAAAATAAAATCGATGGAGCAATAACAGTCAGAATTTGGCGAAACGAAAGATGACATCTCACTCAGAAGTTGATTTACAAATTTATTGTGTAAAAATATTCAGGTTTGAAAAACATTTTATTACCATCAAATTTTTAACTGATTTAAATGGAAATAAAATTACACAGCAAAATAAACTTCCATATTATCAGATGAAAATTTACCAGTTGCTATGTTTAACTAGACGTATTCCAAATATTAAATTTATATTTCAAAATATTATTTAAAATTTCACAAAATTTCAGTTAAATAAATAAATAAACTAAATAAAATTAACGGGTCGTTACACTCTCCCCCACTCAAAACTTTTCGTCCCCGAAAAGGAAGGAGGTAGGAGAATAGAAACAATCAGAAAGAAAATAGATTGAAATACAAATAAAAAAATTAATTTAACTATATAGATTTCAATTTAAATAAATTAACATTCAACAATTGATTTAAAATTCAAGGTATTTCATTAAGTTGATTTAATTCCAATTTATTAATTTCCCCAAAACAAACTTTATTTTTATTTTTCTCATTTACTCATTATCTTATTATTTAATTTTCTCAATTAACATTTTCTATTATCATAAATTAAGTGTATAAGCATTTGTTAAAATCATATTTTTTCAAATTAATTCTTCTTTATTCCAAATTATTATTATTAAATTTATTCCACTTAATATATCTTATCACATATATTAAGTATATTTACACCTATTATAACTACTCAAATTTATTTATAAATTACTTTAACATCATTTTACATTGTATATTATCTAATTACATAATTAACTTCTGAATAATTTAGGTAAGTTATATATGGAATGCAATTTAGTATTATACAAATAAAATTTTACAATTCAGTTATTTCAAGTTAAATATTTCTCCAAAAACTTTGACTTCAGTTTATAATTGAAAT
The DNA here is from genome assembly GCA_030737815.1 of Allium fistulosum. NCBI lineage: Eukaryota > Viridiplantae > Streptophyta > Magnoliopsida > Asparagales > Amaryllidaceae > Allium > Allium fistulosum. Next base: position 259,089,207 of record CM060908.1, on the reverse strand, counting down.
CATCTTTAAATCATAAATTTAGGAATTTAAATCTCTGATTTACTTCAAACAATTTAGATATATATATATATATATGCTATATTTATCAAATCAAATTTATAAATATATACCTATATATATATGCTATATATATATCAAATCAAATTTATAAATATATACCTATATATATTATATAAATCAAGTCATACCTAAGAAATTCAAATCAAATTAATTTCTAAAACAAAAGTGTAGCGAAGCTACTGAATGGTCTCTCCACTCTGAAACTCGAAAAAGAATGTCGATGATGCGGCCGCCATCACCGAAAATATTTTCCAGCGACAAAAGAGAAGAGCACTGATTTAAACATTTAAAATTCTTTATAAACGATTTCTATTCGAAAATACTTTCAATAATATATATTTTTAAACTTTAAAACCATAGTTCGAAATCATCGGAAATTAAATTCTCAAATTCTTAATTTAAATTCATTTCACATTCTAAATCAGATTAGAAACCAAGTTTATAAATTCATTTAGAACAATAAATGATAATCATATATTATCATTTCAAACGACCAATTTAATTAACTTATTAAATTCCAGAAAATTTGACTTATAAATTTATAATATAATCATACAAATTTATTTCATTTACCAAATTTGAAAATATTATTGTGTCAGTTTGCTCTGTTCAAGTGTTTTGGAATTTCTATCGATAGCGTTGATCAGACGAATCGATCAAAAACCCAATTCAACATCAACAACTCAAACAACACACTATAAAACATTTTAATATTAATACAAATACACTCCCTCACTCGATGATTCTAGAATGGATTTCAAACAAGGATAGAGATCCAAATATAGAAGGATCCTAAACCAAAAGAATTCCGACTAGAAGATAGTCTTGCAAGGGAGATAAGATAATAAAATTTTAAACTAGGAAAATGGATAGACTTATATAAATCACGGGCAACCTTAACCGGGTCAACCGTGACTTCAAGGATAAGATCGATGCAGAATTCCAAGACAAATCGACATCGGGTCATCAGAGATAGAATTCGGGCATAACAGGATATAGCAGCATCTAAACCGACGATACACAAATCTCCGGTGAATCGATGCTATGGTAAATGAGTTTCGCTCTTTTACAAATCATTCAGTGGAGCTATGGGATGCTCCGGAATCAAAGAAACACGAATGGGGAAGACAAGGATGGTTTTTCCGAACAAGTGGGAGAGTTCCAAAATTCAAAGGAAATTGAGTCAAGGAGGAAGAGACTGAAGCTCAAACGAAAGTGATTCTATAATCAAATTTACCCTATATGCTAAGTTTTTCCTAAAACCAAGGCTCTGATACCACATGTAACAGCCTGAAATTTTCAACCATTCGTATCCATACATGTCGGACTTGAATTGCTCAAAATATCAAATTGTTAATTTAAATTTGGCAAATCTCAGCATATACAGTAAATAAATAATCACAGAATCGCAAACACAGAGTAATATAACAATAATGCAGCGGAAACAAAAGAATAGTAGTTCATGAAGCTACTATATATATAAAGGAGTTAAACAAGATACAACAGAAGTCACGAATACATAGATGTCTAAACACAATAATCAAATACAAGATCTGAATACATCACTGGAATCAACTGGATAACTGATAGTAGAATCGATAGATAGCTGGATCTCCAAGCGAAGCTCCAACTCCAAAGGTGAGTCTCGAACAATGTATCACTCAGTCTGACCCGAGCGTAAAGCAAAGCACAAAACACTCGAGTCAGGATTAACATTATTATATATATAAATCCAACTCAAGTGAAATAACAACTGAAATACAAGTAACTCAAAGGATGTTTGGGATAACCATCCTCTAAGGATCCGTTAAACTATCTACTATGTAGTAATATACGCTATATAATAATGTCTATAGTAAAATAAACTATTTAAAAATAGCGTTAAGGCGTTACCCATATCCCACTTAACACATTTTATAGTGCGAATAGTCTATATAGTACCGTAATACCCCGTAAACTGGGGCTACCAGAGGATACTCCATAGGTACGACACAAATCAAACTCGTAGTGGTCTCAATATGGTAGGTGACACGGCACAACTAGGCAATGCCAGGGTAGATATACCAATTACACTTCCGGGCCGGTGGTAACGCAGAGCCGCAGCAATCGCCCATCTCGAGCCACACTCCCGAAAATCCGAAGGTGCGCACCAAATCAATCGCAAAGTAATAGAATGGTATACGATGGAGTGTGTCCGATAAGAGGTGTTACCTCATTAGCCCGTCAATTGCTCCTGTTTTAGCCACCTTATGCCAACTCACGGGAGTCGGGTCCACTTATATACCTCATATAGGATCGTCTCCGCCATCCTACTTCATTCTGGAATCTCCACCGCGTACACAGCTGTTAAAGTGGTTTTCGGTATCGACAGAGAGTATGCCCATATCCGATCCCGGTCTCTTTAACAACCAATCGTTATTATAACACCACGGTCATTTCAAAGTAGTTTATACTTCAAAACCAAAATATCATTTCCATTTCAAAAACCAAATCAATACGATATCATTTCCATTTCAAAAATATTCACTTCCAAAATCATAGTACTTTCAAAGATATAATATTTTTGAAACCAAAACAATTTGAAATAATAATACTTTGGAAATCGTAATACTTTGAAATTCATAACTTTGGAAATCATAACACTTTGAAATCATAACACTTTCCTTCAAACAGTTTAGATATTAATAATAGTATATAAAATAAAATAGTTTATAAAATAAAATAATTTATATAAAATAGTTATAAGTTAAAACAATTTATATTAAAATAATTAGTATATTTAAAATAGTTTCTATTAAAAATAGTTATATTAAAAATAGTTATATAAAAAAATAGTTCATATTAAAAATAGTTATATTAAAAATAGTTATATAAAAAAAATAGTTCATATTAAAAATAGTTATATTAAAAATAGTTTATATTAAAAATAGTTTATATTAAAAATAGTTTATAAATTAATATAAAATAGTTTTAAATATAATTTATAATAATTTATATAATAAAATAGTTTCCTCAAATTTCACAAATCGATTCGACTCAACTCGGATTCCAAAATTCAAATTTAATTGAATCTCAAATCATCAATTTCAATTCGATTCAGTTTCTCAATAAACCATTTCAAATTATATCTATTTCAAATACAGATTGAAACCATTTCAATTCCAATATATTTCAAAGCTTTAAATATTCAACATTTCAAAACTAAATTTGATAATTTCATATATATATCAAATTCACTTTACTATTATTTTAGTTTGAAATATTTACTTAATCATTTCAATAACATCTAAATACAACTTCAATTTACAAATTTAAATAAACGAAGTATCCCATTTAAATTTATAAAAATTTGAAATATTCATTTAAGTCATTTCAATCATATCTAAGTTATAAAATAATATCTTTAAAATTTCAACCTTAATAAATTTCAAATCAAACTTATTTAAGTATAATTCTTAAATAAACATAATTTCAAACAATTTCCATCCTGAATTTATTAAAATCATTATAAACTCTATATTTAAAAATATAAATTTTCAATAATTACTTAAACAATTTTAACCATTAATCTATTTATATATTTTAAAAAATAGAAAAATTATAAATAAACTATTCAAATTTATAATTTCAAAATTAACTTATAATTATACAATTTTCAAAACATATGATTTTAGAAAATCTAAATTTAAAATTTATAAAATACATTTATATATAATATCCTAAAAATCAATATTTAATAAACCATATACTCCTTTCCAAAACCATAGAAATCATTTTCAAAATATTTATATATAGACCAACAGTGTATGTATATAATTCTCTATCTTATAGTCAAGTGATACAGATATTTATCATTTCAATCCGCAATTTAAATATATACGAGTATATATCTTTTCAACCCGCAACCCCAAATTTAATTCAATGAAAATCGCTTGGGTTTATCATTTCAACCCATAACGATTTTCTCCTATTCTACAGATCGTTCGAGTATGTATCATTTCAACCCATAGGGAATTCTATACTAACAGGGAACTTGTAGAGTAATAACAGATATGATAATAACAAAACAGGCATATATCATCAGTATAAATAACAAATAATGGTGTCAAGTGTCACAGGTGAACAAATACTGATAACAACATATATATAGCAATGTAAGTAACTAACAGCAGCATATTTCAATTGTCGTTTCAATTGAAATCAAATTTAATAAATATAAGAACGTTAATCGTGAGTGATTGCTCACCTTTCGAGGTTAGAGAAGATAGACAACACAACAAGTTGCGAATTCCAAAGCAACGCTAGATGGAGACAATTCAACGAACAAATAGAAATTGACGAGATCAATCAGAACTGGATTGATGAAGATAGTTGATATAAGTGAATTTGATATAGATATAACATATATATAATCTATATACAGATAACATGGTTTATAACTCATGAATAACTATATAGATATGAAACTGTATATATATATATATCTCTTCCAAACCAAAATCAAAATAGAATCCTTTACAACAAACATATACTCTATATAATAACTATTTCCAAATATCAAAATAGCCTCAAATCATATTATAAAGTGCTCTTTTTAACATATATATTGAAATAGTCGTGCCGGCAGATATATATAAAACAATATATAATTTACTATTTCCAAAATCTAGAGTAAGTTATAATATATATATATAGGAAATATATATGCAATTGAACACCGAAACTCACATATATTTGTTTTTAATTCTACTGTATATTTTAAACTGACATATCGACTAGCATATAATCTAACAAATTATAAATATATCAATATACCTATACTTATGTATCCCCTGCCGAAAGTAGTTACAAAATACACATAATAACATATGTATTACTGACACACACTGAATATATTACTATATGTATAAAACTTATGTAGACTGCATAGGTGACTAACATATTAATATATAAACAAACAGAAGTTTGCAAACTTACTTTATATAACAGTTGCGAGAAATAAATACAACACAGTATGTTGGACTCAAATATATATGTAAAATATGCATATATAACAAAATTAAATAAACCATTATCAATAAACTATGCAGACTCTATAAACGCACTTATATACAGACAAATAAAATAAAATAAAAATATTTATATATATACACCAATAACTGTTATATACAACTTGTATATGCATATATATCTGACACATACAAAAATAACTTAATATATATATACTCACACATCAATATATATATGGCCGAGGCGAGATCAGTGTAGCCGAACATACAAGGGGAGGAAAAATACAAGCAGCGGCTGGAAGGTGACTGGGTGTAGGCAGTCGAGGCGGAGGCTACGAACGGTTGAAGTGCGGAAGGTACGGTGAAGGCGGATGGGGTGGTGATGGTCGGCGTTGGCTGATGTCTCTTGGGTTGATCACGTAGGCAAAGCCGGAGGGAGGAATGGTGGGAAAGAGGAGAGTAGAGTAGGGAAGATGACCGAGTTTTGGAAATTACAGAGGAGGAAAGAAAACGAACTGACATGATTATATAAGTATATATATTTTCTTCTTGAGCACGGTAAAAGAATGAACCAAAATATGTAATTGACAAAATAAATGAAAAAGATGAACCAGAGATAAGACGAAGTAAGCGAATAACCAAAAGTCAAATATGAACAGTTGGGAATAGTAAGTGACAAAATTAAATTTTGGGAATATTAAAAAGCAAGTGGCCATTGGGTTTGAACGGTGAAAACTGAACGATCACAAAGAACAAAAGTCGTACCGATACGGTTAACCGTTTAGCGGATTATGTTGCACTCCGAACTTCAAAACATAGAATTGACTATACCTTAGAGATCAGCACGACGAGATGATCAAAACGGTATACAGATATCAGTGGTACGACCATCCGATCAAAAGTCGATAATCGATACCGAAAATGCTGCTATTTCGCCAAAAAATAAGATCGACGGAGCAATAACAGTCAGAATTTGGCGAAATGAAAGATGACGTCTCACTCAGAAGTTGATTTACAAATTTATTGTGTAAAATATTAAGGTTTGGAAAACATTTTATTACCATCAAATTTTTAACTGATTTAAATGGAAATAAAATTACATAACAAAATAAACTTCCATATTATCAGATGAAAATTTACCAGTTGTTACGTTTAACTAGACGTATTCCAAATATTAAATTTTTATTTCAAAATATTATTTATAATTTCACAAAATTTTAGTTAAATAATTAAATAAAATAAATAAAATTTACGGGTCGTTACACCATCATTACCAGTTATAATGGTTTGTGGAAGGTCATAATAGTAGATGACGTTCTGGACAATGAAATTGATTATTTTCTTCATCTTGGTCGTGGTTTAAAGTTCTGCTTCTGACCATTTGGTGAAGTAATCAACTGTTAGGATGGCGTAATTCGCACCACCTTTAGGATCAGCAAGAAGACGATGATGTCATTGCCCCCAAGTGGCAAACGACTACAAACTGGCCATTTGAGTAATTTTTATCAGCGGGGCTCTCGGAATTTTTGCAAATATCTTGCACTCGTCGCATTATCTAGCGTGATCAGCTGCATCTTGATCGAAAATTGTCTAGTAATAACCATAGCAAAGTACTTTCTTTCTCAGGGTTTGCCCCCCGGTGTAATCGCTGCGTTCTTCTTCATGGACTTCTCTCAAAACTCGTTTGATATCATTATGGGTGATACACCGAAGTAGGGGAATGGAGAATGCCTTTTCTATACATGACTCCTTCTCGGATGATGCAGCAGGAAGCTTTGAGGAGGATTTGTCATTTTCCATTTCTCCATTCAGGAAGAACTCCTCATTGTAGATAGTCTTTGATAGGAGTCATCCATGACCCCTTTTCTGGCTCCGTCTCCAAGATCTAACCAATTCCCATCTGTTAATGCTTGGAATATTAAGTACTTCAACCGAAACAAAGTATATTCATTGCGCATCCCCAGAACTGGCCAGCTTGGCCAGTGACTTGACTTTTTCATTTTGTTTGATGAGGATGTGTGTAATGAGGTAATACTCGGAGTCGGCTAGTAGCTCTTGGACCCGACCGAGATAAGGAGCAAGACGATGCCCCTTAGTAAGATTAACTTCCCTGACTTGCATACTACTAATCAGGAATCACAAAAGATATGTGAAGTTTCCACTCCAATTTCTCTAGCAAGTTTGAGACTAGTGATCAAGGCTTTATACTTAGCTTTGTTGTTTGTTGCAGGGAAGTCGAGTTTCAGGGCGTAGCAGATTGATCGTTCCTCCGGAGTCATTAACCCAACTCCTGCGCCAGAACACTGATCATTGGATGCTCCATCCATGTACATTTTCCATCTGTTGGTTGGTTCTCCACTGCTCTTTGAGTAGTCATATAATGTGGTGAATTCTAATATAAGGTCTGCCAATTTCCGTCCTTGGATAGCTCTTCGAGGGAAATAAGTGATATCTAGTTTGAAATTCCATTTGAGTAGTCTTCCAGACGTCTCAGGTTGTTGTATGACCTATTGTAATGGATGGTAGGCATAGACGTTAATGGGTTGAGCCTATCAATCACTTGGTTACATCATTGCTGGTCCTCTGGATCCGTTTCTCTTCGCATAGCATTTCATCGCTGACGGCGTGTATTGACATGGCTGAATTGATGTATAAATATTTATGATCCACCGGCTTTGACAAGATGAGAGGTCCTTTAAAGTGGTTCACAATGCTTGGAATGCGTCTGTACAATCCCGTGTTCATTCAAACTTCCTTTTCCATCCTCCGGTTAGGTTAAGGAAGAGAGTACACTTATCGATAGCCCGGGAGATGAATCGAATTTGGGCGATGACCTTCCCATTTAGACTCTATACCTACTTGACTGTCTTTGGTACTTAGATGTTTCAGATTGCTTGAATCTTCTTGGGACTGGTTTTGATTCCGTGAGAGTCGATGATGAAACCCTAAAATTTCCCTGATGCAACGCCGAAAGAGCATTTCAAGGGATTTAGTTTCATTTCATATTTTCGTAGAATACTTAACATCTCCGCTAAGTCATCGATGTGGTCGTTTGATCATCGTGACTTCAAGGGCATATCATCCACATATTCTTCCGTCAATCGCCTAATCTGGTCTTTGAACATCCTGTTGACCGGTCTCTGGTGAGTAGCTTCAGCATTATTTAGTTCAAATGGAATCACAACATAATGATATAATTCTGGATCGGTAATGAAGTTGGTGTAGTTCTAGTCGAGAACGTGCACCAGGATCTAATTGTACTCGGAGTACGCATGCACAAATAAAAGTAGTTTATATCCAGCGGTTGAGTCTACCAACTGGTCGGTCCTCGAAAGTGGAAAACTATCTTTTGGATATTCCTTGTTCATGCCTGAGTAGTTGACGCATGAACGCTACTTTCCATTAGCTTTTGTCATAAGAACTGGATTCGATACCCATTTCGAGCAGAGAGTTTCGCGAGTAAACCTATGTTTTTGAGTTTATCCACCTCCTTTTTAAGTGCAGCGAATCTTTCCTGACCCATGTTGCGTTGCTTTTATTTTACTAGGACATGCCTTGGGTTCGATATTCAATGCATAACTCGCGATAGTCGGTGAAATCACATGCATGTCAGAATGGGTCCAAGCGAACACATCAAGATTCATTTAGAGAAAGCCAGCTAATTCATTCATCATCGTTACACTACGCTGTGGTCCGATCTTCAGTACCCGTGATGGGTCGCCATGGCTGACTGTAATGTCGACTGTCAGCTCAGCGGGTGTAGTCTTGGATTCTTTGAGTTCAAATGTAACTATTTCGCGTAAAAATCAACGTGAAATCTGGTTGGGATGGTCAATGATGAAGGTTAATCCAGTCGAATCCTAGAGTCTTGTTATGAGTTATTAAGTCTGATAGTGAAGGGCTCTAAATGCTTTGAGCGATTATCTGAAAATGGCCAATGACCAGGCTTAAAAGCATGTTGAAGAAAATATCGAGTAAGGGTCGGCCTCGAGTTGCATGCAGATGCATAGCTGGCTCCTGCTTTGAGTTTGAATCTGCTTGTGTATTCTAGTAACGTGCTTTTCGTTCACTGTACTAGCAAATTGTTGCTCGTCGTTCAGGTTGGAATGGTAGTTAGTTTCCTATGAGCTTGGGCATCGATTCGATGATTATATTCTAGGCATTCTTTCGCTCGTAGCCTCGAGTGGTTGTAAACACTATATATAAGTTACAATATTGAGCTATCGCAGCCAGTCTTTGGACGATCACACTTCTGCTCCCAGTCTCAGGTTGACAAATGTACTACATGGACGGTCGAGTCTCGTCTTAGATATATTTATACTCCCAACTAAGCTCCTAAGACATAGAGTTGATCATTCAATGTTCGGTTCACATCCACGTTGTTTCTCGCTCGTGCTCCCCAACCTGGGGCATACATTGATAAGTAGGAAGGCAAACCATGTCCACTTTAGCTTTACACTCTTTCTTGTTGAATCGCGGTATCAGGTTGGTTGATGGAAGGCTGAGTCTCGCCTATCCTGGACTGTATTCTGGTTTTTTCTTCCAGGAGGAATACTTCGATCCTTCGTTAGATTTCGGGCATGAGTTGGGTACTAGACAGTCAATCATGCCCACTTTAATTAATATTCTGTAATCAGATCTAGGGGTAAAGTTGGCTCAAGTGCAGTCGGGTCACGCTCATCTAGTTTCATACTCCTCTTGACGGATCGAAGAAGGGTATTGGAGAATTAATGATCAAGTCTTTGTGGTTTATTCTCCTTCCTACACTCTGGTGATCGTAGTTTTTCGAGGGACATCCGAGTCACATCCATTTGTGTTTGGTGTGGATGGATATTGTCCCTCGATCTGATGGTACGATATAGATGGTCACCCATAACTTCGGATGTCGTTTCAATTGATTTTGTATTAAGGCCTCCATGAAGTCATTGCCTTAAGTTGTAAGAACACCAAGCCAGAGCTATAATGAGCCATCGTACTCAGTTTTTAGTGATTTGTGATCCTGCCCCCAGCATTGATTTGGCGAGGCCATAAGTCGGTTGGTCGAATTCCATCCTTAGCGATTTTATACTCTTTCTGTCGATTTCAGACCGGAGTTTGCGGAATAGAGAATGATTGAAATCCACTTATCTGTTCATCCATGTTTATACTCAAGTCCACATTCTGGGGACTTAGAGTCATTCTGCGCGTAGTCGACTCATGCCCAATTTGTGTTCATACTTCGGTCTGCGCTCCGGGGACTTAGAGATTTTGTCGATTGGTTTATACTCTAGTCCGCAGTCAGGGACGTAGGTATTTTCGTTGAATCATCTATATTCTAGCCCACGCTTCGGGCACTTAGAGTATTTTTTTAACTTCAAGAGAGGAATTTGTATTTTTTTTAACTTTATTTTATGACTCGAGGAGTGAATGATCGGGCCATATTCGTTCCAAGCCTTGCTTAGGTCTCTAAATTAAATATGGAGGTCGATGAATGGACGGCCAGCTATGTCTACTTTGTATTGGGCTCTGACCATGACAAGCTTTTCCATCTCTAGTCCTTGGCCCTGAATCAAAGGCACATGGTTGATTATGGGTGGTCGAATCATGCTCGTCTTGATGAAACTCCACAGGTCTGATCACGGTCTGCGGGGAATGGCTGGTAGCCAACTATGAGTACTTGGTCACCTGCATCGTTTTGGAAGTAGTTTCGTTCAAGTTGGTAGTAGTTTATAGCACAATTGAAATTGAAATAATTCAAAGAAGATTAGAATAAATCTCATTGATAATTAAAGCATCATCGTGTGCTCGCTATTCAAATTTTCCCCTGGCTCCTTTTAGCGGGATGTCGACTGTTAACGGTCCAACTGATAATCAGAGTTCTTTATTGATAGGCATCGGAAGTTCCCTGATTGCCATTCTACAAGGCCTGCACATACTGTTGAAGCTTTCTACTCCTAATCAGCTTTCCGATCACATCTCGGAGGTGTTCATAATCGCCAGTGTTAGGAATGTGTGCACCTTGGAATACACAACATTCCCTGGATTTTCTCTAGGCTTCGGCGGACTTTCTCGAGGTAGGTTTTCAGTACTACTCTGAGTCGCGAGTCTCCAAGTAGAGGTTATCGATTGAATCTTTCAAAGTAGCATATGAGTCGAATTTTTAGATCATGTGTCGTCTCTTGGAGTCCGAGTCCTTAGCCAACGGGTCCGTATTGTTCTTTCTCATAGTCTGCTCTACCTCCTCCTTGCTTAATTTCTGATTCACTTTGTAACAAAGACGATCCAAGGTTGTAAGAGGCTCTCTAGCTAACTAGCTGCCAAAATCTGTCTGGGGTTAATTCCCCTCATCAATGCCATCAGTATGATATCCTCGCTGGGATTGCTCGCTTTAGTGACGATGATGATGACATTGAATTTCTACAAGAAGTCTTTGAGTGGCTCACCTAGCATCTGGAATAAATTAGATAACAACAAAACATCATTGGCGTGAGTCGCAAGCATTCTAAACTTCTCGACAAATTTTTGATTCGGTTGATTGAATGAGGAGATAGATTTGGGCGATAATCACATAAGCCTAATTATTGATACACATTCGAGGAATATAGGAAAGCGTCTACATTCGATGGCACATATCGCTCTGGCGGAATTCATATACCAATCGAACTTCATGAGATGTAGTTCAGGGTTTGTGCTTCCAGAACACGCCGGCAAGGTTGGCATATTGAATTTCCTTAGATATTCCGCACACTGAATAGCTTCAATAAATAGGCTTTGACAGGGGAGATGATTCAGTCATTGTTGATCTAGTTCGTTTTTAGGTTACAGCTACATGTTATGCTTATGAATGGCGTATGCATGCCCGAGATATGAGCAAAGCAAGATAGATCGGTATTGACGGATCGATGGTAAGCTACTTGGAGTCGCACCCGAGAAAATCTGCTAATTGCTTGGATTCAATTGGTGGTTTGCTTGGAGTCACTATACTCAAAGGCCTGGTGTAAAAGTGTATATGGATCGATAATATAGTTAAACTACGACTAGCAAGTGCGGAATTATAAATAATAGTAAATGGCAGTAATAAAAATGACACCAGGGATTTTTATACTGGTTCGAACTTCTCGTTCTACGTCCAGTCCCAGACTCCTTCTGGAATTTCTCGAATAACCCTCACTTAACCCGGAGGAACAGGTATTACATCGCCTGAGCAACCGAACAGGACTTTTCCGCCTAAGCAACCGAATAGGACTTTTCGCCTAAGCAACCGAATATGACTTCAAATACAATTTGGTAAATTGTTTCTCGACTTTGTGTGTTCTTTGAATAACACGAATATAGTCAATGTAGTACACCCTTCCTATAATCTTCTTAATATGATGATTTGAATGTGCAAAGATAGGAAGTATAGATTGAAAATCGCTTGTGATTATGATAATACAAAGCAAGTATAGATAGAAAGAATTGGTTCTTGAAATAGTGGATTTTCATCTCTATTTATAGTATTGAATAGTCTTAATTTAATAGTTGCAACCATTAGAAGGAGTGCAACTGTTGGTGAAGAAGACAACTCTTCAAATTTTGAATTTTCATGAAGAGATGCTTCAGTTCGTCAAGTTCAGATGTCTGAGAGAAAAGTGACAGATGTCTGAATAAAGTTTAAAAGTCAAAAAATAGAAGAAACAAAAAATCAGCCATTTAGACGTCTGTTTATTTAATTTAGACGTCTGTCTATGATAACAGATGTCTGTATTAAATTAACAGACGTCTGTCATTGATGACAGATGGCTAAATAAAAGTTCAGATGTCTGAATTTGTACTGATTTGTTCCTCTTCTTTATTTTAGTGATTCTGAACTTGAGAAATTGTATAATTTTGAAAATACTTTTTATATCTTTAAATAATTAAAGATATTTATTATTTTAAAACATGATTTTCAAAAGTATATTTGTGTGTGTGTGTTTGTTGTTATCATCATATCAGAGATTGTACAAAAATATCTAACCAGAAATAATAATCAGTATACTAGAGAGCTTGAGCTTAGTTTGTTGACGATATGAAAATAACTTTTCTTTGTAGATTCCTGCAAGAATATTTGACATCATAGTATATAGTTTGAGATATATAGTTGTCACATTAAAATCGAAGAAGGCAGGTTCCAACATTCTCCCCCTTTTTGATGATGACAACTATATAATTCAACGGTTAGTATAAACCATACCTTTTGCTCCCCCTGTCAACATGACCATATTATATAGCAGAATGATTAATATTTCTCCCCCTTTGTCATTAACAAAAAGGAATTTGTAAGGGGTTTTGTTAGAAATGTGATGATAAAACACATTGTTGAATAGCAATATGAACTTTGTTCAGAACATACCAATGATAAAATTTTGTTGTGGAAGAGTCAGAATATTTGGAGTATAAAAACAGATTTGAACATATGTTTGAACAGGTTCCACATCTTAATATACTAAACAAAGAGAAAAAGTGATATAGGACTGAAATTAGATTGTTGAAAATATATTATCAGACGGCTAAATAAGAACCAGAGATTTTTAGACTTTATGGACTTAAATCAGACGACTCAATTTTTGTTGTCAGACGTCTATATTTGAGTACAGACGTCTGAAGTATTATGTTTAGACGGCTCAGAGGTCTAAATTTGAAACAGAGAGTAAAAAACATTTTGAACTAAATTCAGACGTCTAAATTTTTTGTTGTAGACGTCTATATTTGAAGACAGACGTCTGTGATAAAATGTTCAGACGGCTCAAACAAAAAATAGGTATACAGACGTTTGTTAATAACTATTAGACGTTTGTTTGTCTGATTTTTAGTTTTTGAATAATATTAATATGTTTAAAGGTCCCCTATGTATAACATCTCCCCCTAAGTATAATATCTTGTAAATAACGAGATAAACTCATTATTAATTATGAAGGAAAAATAAAATAGATTTTACCATATTTGCTGAAGTCCATATTTCATTGTAAGCACGTAATTCTATTAATCGTATGGAACATTCTTTAAAATTTCAAAATCTATCCTTTTCCTTTTGTTTCTTTGAGTACCTACAAAAAATAATAATCATTTTTGGTACCCATTTATTATGTTAGGGTCCGGGGGGTTAGGTCTTAGGAAACCATACCCATTTAGGTGTGGTTGATCCTTTATAAATATAATTTTCATTATTAACTACCATATCAAAATAATCATCAATGTATTTTTCTCTATTTTTCCAATTAATAGGAACCCAAATACTTAGATAATTTTTATTCATATTTCCAGTCAATGATTTTGTACTTCTAGAATTATAAACATTATTGGTCATAGCAATACTTGAATTTCTATAAAAATTGGATTTAGACTTTACTCGAAATTTAGTACTAGCACTAACATTTTTACTATACATGAAAGCATATCTTGTGCTATTTCTACGATCAATTTTATTATAACTTAAACCACTTTTATCATTGTGAGCTTTTGAATTTGTAACTGAGGAAGATAATATATCTTTACCTTTGTTAAAATTTATGATTTTTGTATTTAATCTTTCAAAATTAGCTTTAGAATCACAAACTTTTTTTTGAAAAATATTATTATTAACTTTTAAAATCTCACATTCTTTAGATAATTCTAAATTCTTTTTAATTAAAGCTTCATTCTCTTTTTCAAGAGACAAAATTAAAGAACTAGAATTATTTAAAGAATTTTCCAAAAAAATATTTTTATTTTGCAAAACATTGATTTCCTCCAAAAGATCATTGTTTTTATCTTCTAACTGCTCATTTTCTTTTTGTAGGAAATCTTTTTGTAAAACAAGTTCTTCGACGGTATTTTCAAAACATTTAGTTTGTTTTACCAAAAATTTATTTTCCTCTTTTAAATTTGAAATTTCTTGCTCACAATCTTTTAACTTAGCTAAAGCAATTGTATTAACTTTATTCAAAGTTTTACAATCTTTTAATAATTCGTCATGTGCTAACAGAAGATCTTTATATAAAGAATCTGAACATACCGATTGTGATCTGAGGTTAGCTATGAAGCATTTGTTTGTTTGCTCCTTTGATTCTTCTTTATTGCTTTTCCTCTTCTTATTGCCTTGACTAGATCTCTTTGTAGCCATTTATTCTAGGATGTTGTTACGATCTCTAGAATTCCAGGCTCCGATACCAAATAAAAGTGTATATGGATCGATAATATAGTTAAACTACGACTAGCAAGTGCGGAATTATAAATAATAGTAAATGGCAATAATAAAAATGACACTAGGGATTTTTATACTGGTTCGAACTTCTCGTTCTACGTCCAGTCCCAGACTCCTTCTGGAATTTCTCGAATAACCCTCACTTAACCCGGAGGAACAGGTATTACACCGCCTGAGCAACCGAACAGGACTTTTCCGCCTAAGCAACCGAATAGGACTTTTCGCCTAAGCAACCGAATAGGACTTCAAATACAATTTGGTAAATTGTTTCTTGACTTTGTGTGTTCTTTGAATAACACGAATATAGTCAATGTAGTACACCCTTCCTATAATCTTCTTGATATGATGATTTGAATGTGCAAAGATAGGAAGTATAGATTGAAAATCGCTTGTGATTATGATAATACAAAGCAAGTATAGATAGAAAGAATTGGTTCTTGAAATAGTGGATTTTCATCTCTATTTATAGTATTGAATAGTCTTAATTTAATAGTTGCAACCATTAGAAGGAGTGCAACTATTGGTGAAGAAGACAACTCTTCAAATTTTGAATTTTCATGAAGAGATGCTTCAGTTCGTCAAGTTCAGATGTCTGAGAGAAAAGTGACAGATGTCTGAATAAAGTTTAAAAGTCAAAAAATAGAAGAAACAAAAAATTAGCCATTTAGACGTCTGTTTATTTAATTTAGACGTCTGTCTATGATAACAGACGTCTGTATTAAATTAATAGACGTTTGTCATTGATGACAGATGGCTAAATAAAAGTTCAGATGTCTGAATTTGTACTGATTTGTTCCTCTTCTTTATTTTAGTGATTCTGAACTTGAGAAATTGTATAATTTTGAAAATACTTTTTATATCTTTAAATAATTAAAGATATTTATTATTTTAAAACATGATTTTCAAAAGTATATTTGTGTGTGTGTGTTTGTTGTTATCATCATATCAGAGACTGTACAAAAATATCTAACTAGAAATAATAATCAGTATACTAGAGAGCTTGAGCTTAGTTTGTTGACGATATGAAAATAACTTTTCTTTGTAGATTCCTGCAAGAATATTTGACATCATAGTATATAGTTTGAGATATATAGTTGTCACATTAAAATCGAAGAAGGCAGGTTCCAACATGGTGATCTTTTGTAACGACCCAGAATTTTTGATAATTAAAATTCGAATATTTAATTAATTTTAAATATTAATAAATGGAATTTAGAAGTCGAATGATTTATTTTTCGAATATTGGGTTTTATTTGAGAATTAAATCGATAAATTAATAATTGAAATTCCAGAGATAATTGAAAATCGAGTTTAAAATGATTGAAAATGATTTGGGAAATTTTATTTAATCATACTGGAGTTATAGAAATATTTTAGAACTCTTAAAATTGAATTTGGAGTTAATCTGTGAAAATTGAATATTTTAATATTTAATTATCGACTGTAAAAATAGCCAATTTTCGAACAGTCTCAGAATTGAACGAGACCAGTTCCATTGGATCCGTAATAGTTAGTTATTATCGGATTTCAATTTTCGTATCAATCGGAGTTGTCATTTGACCGTGGCAGCTCGAAACGCATCGATATCGTTTTAGTTTTAAAACGGCGAGTTAAAATAGTCATTTTTCAAACGGTCTCGGATTTCGACGAAACCAGTTTCATCGGATCCGTAATGTGATATTATTGTAAGATTTCAAATTTCGTAATTTTTGGATTTACCGTTTGTCCGGTACAATTTAAAACGCCTCGAAATCGATTTAAATCGGTTTAATTTAAATTGATCGTTTATTGCCATATCTCACACAGACGATCGAATTAGCTTCCGAAACCTATTCCATTGCGTTCGGAACGTAGGGTAAACCTTACGAACGCCAGTTACCGCACGTAAATCGGAGTTCGGAAATTTAGAAATGAATAGTGTTCGTCGGTTCTCTATAAAAGCAACCCACCCCCTTCATTCAAGAGAAACCCTAGTCTATCTTCTTTCAGCCGCCATTTTTGAAACCAAGGGCTGAGAATATTCGATCCTTTCTTCCCTAAAATCTCCAAATCCATCGAGTTTTACGCAAAACATCCAACATCAAAGCTGTAGAGAGTAATGAGATCTTTACATCCAACGGTGGATCGCATTTGCTATATTACAGCATGATAGGGGGTTCTCGCTTCGCGGTTTGGTGGCGAACGGGAGACTCTTACCCCTACATGTCCCTGAGAGGGATGGGTTGGTTAGGCAGATGCCGTGACAGTCGAGAGGCTGGCCGTAAAAGTAAATGCGAGGTGCCAATGTAAGCCACGGTGGGACTGGGATGGTTGCAAAGCCTACCGGTGGCCGCTGTCTGCGGATTGTTACATTTGGTATCAGAGCATATGGTTAAGCGACAACCCTGCTCTGTTGGGTGTTACTCATTAGAGATAGAGTCAGTAGTACTCTAGAATGAGTTTGAGTGTAATAATAGATACGAGTGCGTATTTGTTAGTGAATATAAAATTGTTTTATATTGTGATGATTGGTTTGTTGAGTGGTATATGGATTCTGGTCGGTATTGTCCGTACAACTCTATCGATAGGGATCTCTAAACACTTATATAGAACAATTCGGCACAGTATTGTTTTAAATTGGGTGAATGGAATAATTTTACCTCGATTATATTTTATATATAAAGAAATAATTTTTCAGTGTTAAAGTGTATATAATTGATTATTTGATAGTTTGAAAATGTAAATATATACAAGTTAGTTAAAGTTGTTTGAATAAGTTGAATTAAAACAACAATTGTGAAAGAGAAAAATATACAAGAGAATGAATTATAAATATGGAGTTATAATTAAAATGATTTACAATGGTAAAATAATCTTATATGTAAGAAGTGAAATTATGTGCAAAGAGATTTATAAATGTGATCTATGAATAAAAGGAAATTTTTGAAAGAATTTAAGCACTGATTTCACTACTATTGCTGGGAAATAATAAGGGTGATGACTGCAGCATCATCAGTATCATTTTCGAGTTTCTGTGTGATTGATTTGCTACTTTAGTAAATTGGAATTGAGGTTTTGTTGTGATAAACAAATTTGAAAATTAAAGTCCAAATTTAAATATGGTAAATATAAGTGAAATGAGATTTATACTTATGATATGAGATAATAGATTTAACTTTGGTAAAGTTAATGAATTTGAGTAGCATAATGAAATATGATGTGAAATTTAACTAAAAGAAAGTCAAATGTGATATAAATTTGAATGATTGATGAAATTTGATTTTGGTAAAAGGTTAAATGAATTTTGTTAAGAAAAACAAAATCTGAATTGGATTTATAAGTGGAAACTTGAGTTAAGTTGAACAAATGATGTTTGAAATGGAAAATAACTTAAGTGATGTTGAAGTGAAGTTTATTTTGATATCAAAAGAAATTAATAAAGTGAATTTATTAAATGAATGTGAACTTGAGTTATATAAAATTCAATTTTATTTGTTAAAATGAATTAGCAATTGAATTAATAAATGGATTGAATGTCAATCAATTGAATATAAATAATTGATATGAAGCAATGAATATAAGTGTTAATTCATTAGAAGCTAAAGGAATTGAATAATTGAATGGAAATCAATTTAATATCAACAAATTGAAACTTAAAGTGTTGAACCAAATTGAATGTAAAGAAATGTAAATTGAATAAATTAAGTTATGATTGGTTATACATTGGTTGTTAGATTGATTGTTAGTTGATTTCGTGTAATGCATTAAGGGTTAATGAAATTGAATCGACAAATTGGAAGCAAAGTGATTAAATTCAAATTGATAATATGTAAATTTGAATAGAAATGAATTTGATTCAAATTGAAAATGAACCAACATGAATGTAAATTAGTGAATGTAAACTAATTGGAAACAAATGAATGAATGTTAGTTAAATCCAATATTAGCAAATCAAATGTGAGTAAATTGAAAACCAATTCAATGAATATTAATGAGAAATGAATGAATATTGATTCGGTATGGATTTGTTGGATGTTTATTGGATGATGATGGTTTGATGGTTGCATTGTTGCTTCTGAATGCATTTGTTGTTTGTTGCATTTGCTATGTTGACATATGTAGTATTATGTTGCTATATGATGTATATTGACTATATTTTCATATCTACATGTTCTCATATGGTTTGTTGAGTGTTTAGTAGGTGCGGATGGCGTTGCTTCGCATTTGGAGCTCGCTTTCGCGCTATATTAGTCGTATACGCTCGCTAAAAAATATATAAGGTACATATCTCGGATTAAATATCATACTTTTACATTTTTTTCCCTACGGGATGCCTCATCACTTGATGGGATGTATATTTGTGATATATATACACTGTCATTTTTTTTTCGGATCGAGCCGCGCAAAGGAGACGCTGGCAAAATTTTTTGAAAATTTAAGGCGTTAGAATATTTTTGAGAAATTTGAAGATTTTGAAAACTAAGTTATGATTTGAAAACTTAGTAAAGATTTTGTGAGAAGTTAACTATGAATTTTGGAGAAGTTAAACACTTAACAGATTTGAAAATCTAATTTGAACAGTTTGTTTTGGAAAGTTAACGGATTTTGTATCTTTTTCCTAACTTGTAATTTCGAGGACGAAATTCTTTTAAGGGGGGAAGTCTGTAACGACCCAGAATTTTTGATAATTAAAATTCGAATATTTAATTAATTTTAAATATTAATAAATGGAATTTAGAAGTCGAATGATTTATTTTTCGAATATTGGGTTTTATTTGAGAATTAAATCGATAAATTAATAATTGAAATTCCAGAGATAATTGAAAATCGAGTTTAAACTGATTGAAAATGATTTGGGAAATTTTATTTAATCATACTGGAGTTATAGAAATATTTTAGAACTCTTAAAATTGAATTTGGAGTTAATCTGTGAAAATTGAATATTTTAATATTTAATTATCGACTGTAAAAATAGCCAATTTTCGAACAGTCTCAGAATTGAACGAGACCAGTTCCATTGGATCCGTAATAGTTAGTTATTATCGGATTTCAATTTTCGTATCAATCGGAGTTGTCATTTGACCGTGGCAGCTCGAAACGCATCGATATCGTTTTAGTTTTAAAACGGCGAGTTAAAATAGTCATTTTTCAAACGGTCTCGGATTTCGACGAAACCAGTTTCATCGGATCCGTAATGTGATATTATTGTAAGATTTCAAATTTCGTAATTTTTGGATTTACCGTTTGTCCGGTACAATTTAAAACGCCTCGAAATCGATTTAAATCGGTTTAATTTAAATTGATCGTTTATTGCCATATCTCACACAGACGATCGAATTAGCTTCCGAAACCTGTTCCATTGCGTTCGGAACGTAGGGTAAACCTTATGAACGCCAGTTACCGCACGTAAATCGGAGTTCGGAAATTTAGAAATGAATAGTGTTCGTCGGTTCTCTATAAAAGCAACCCACCCCCTTCATTCAAGAGAAACCCTAGTCTATCTTCTTTCAGCCGCCATTTTCGAAACCAAGGGCTGAGAATATTCGATCCTTTCTTCCCTAAAATCTCCAAATCCATCGAGTTTTACGCAAAACATCCAACATCAAAGCTGTAGAGAGTAATGAGATCTTTACATCCAACGGTGGATCGTGTGTATTGTCGCCGTTTGGAGGAGTAAATCGACCGCGTCCCCCTACTGTTCGCACGCATTTCGAGAGGAGTGGGGACCACCGAGCTGCACGGGGTTCCAGGCGGTGGCACTTGGCTGAAGGGGTGTTCGAATGGCACTCGTTGATCAATCTTTGGCGAAGTGTGGTGGCCTCGAGCTTTAGGGTTTTGAGGCGGCCACGATGGGTTCACGTACGTGAATACGCGCGTGGGAGAAGATGAAGCTGGCAGCCGAGATTTTCACAAATCAAAACGAACGGCCACGATTTTGTTAGGTTTAAAATTTAAAAGAAATTGTAAAATTTAGTTATAATTTTAATTCGAGTAATTTTAAAAATGCATATCTTTTTGCTGCATGATCAGAATGTGACAAAACCAGAAGCGTTGGAATCGCAGTGACGCGCTCTACGCTGCAGCGTAGGTCTGGGCGTGTTTGGAATCAGTGAAATTTTTTGAGTAAAATTAAACGGCCGTTTAATTTTATTCGAAATAAACGCTGAAAACGGAATTGAAATCGAGGTGAGATTTTCTCACTCAAATTGAATGTGGAATTTTTACAGTAATTGATTGATGATTGACTGTTGGATGTGATATTAGATATTATAGGATATATACCTATATATAGCAGTATATACATATTGGCATATGTATATATTGGATTGATGATTTCCCGCCTCGTATAGCGGATGAGACCCTATTGCGCCGTTAGTAAGCGGATTTTTATAAAACCCATATACCGCGATAATTCCATACTGGAGCGGAATTGGTATTGTGCTAACATCTGTGGATGCAGGGAAACAGGTTCGAGGGATCCAACTGGATTCCTCACTAGTAGTTATTTATTTACAGATATTGTGATATATTCTGTTATCATATGATGATATATGATATTGACTGTTGTGATGGACTGATTGGTGTTGTTGCATCATCGGATTCAGTTTTGAAATGTAAAAATAACGACTGTTATTTTAAAAAGGGTTTTTAAAGTGATTTTCGAGAATATACGTTTTATGGAATTTTTGAATCGATTTATAAACGAAAAATTTTAAAGTTATAAAAGTTATAATTTTTAGTGAAATATAACCGAAGTGTCGTTTTGAAATAAAAGTCGATTTATTTATAAAATGGTCTAAGTTGGGATTTTTGAATAACTATAAACGATTTGTATAGAAAGATTTATAAAATTGATATTTTATAAATCAAAATATTGGACTTATAAAACGAATTTTTATAAGTGTTAAAAAGAAGTATAAGAGGATTTCATAAGTGAATGAAATTAATAGATTTATAACGTGAAGTTATAAAGTGAATAGATGTTGTAGAATAAACGATTTATAAGTAATTTACTTATAAAGTAGATTTTTGCACTTAGTTGGGATATAAATAGAAATTGCTAAATGAAATGATTTCATAAGTTGAAATTGTTATGAAGTATAAATGTGATTTATAAACGTTGTTTGTAAATCTGAAATCACTTATTTTGATAAGTAATTTTTGAAGTTAATAAAAGGAGAATTTTATAAATCGAAGTTGTTAGAAAATATAAAGGTGAATTTATAAACGTTGTTTTATGAATTTGAAATCAATCAAATTTGATGAATGTAATATAGAAGTTATTAAGGAAATTTTATCCACGATCTTGGGTAGTGGATAATCATTGAAATAAAAATGTATAGAAAATATTGAAATGTGGTTAGTGAAGTATATTCACGATTTTGGACAGTGAATATATTGTTAAGCAAAATGGATATTGTTTTGGGAAAGTGACATTGAAAACGAAGTTAATTGTTTTAAAAGATGTTTTAAAACGTGTTAAGTATCGAAATCGTAGATTTCAACATTTATTGTTGAAATAGACGTTTTCGAGAAATATAAGGAAATGGTGGACTATAACACTGTTGTTATAGTAAATGATTTCCGAAAGGAAATGTTTTATATAGTATTGGGATTTATATATCTATCTAAATCTCGAATCCCTATACTAGTGATTTTGAGTCGTCGTAACGATGTTTTACGTAACATTCGTTTTGACTCAAATAAAATGTGTTTAAAGAATGATTTCCTTAAAGAACGAATTTATACTTAATTTTGATTTAAGTATATCGAATATTTTCAAATGTTGAAAATAAATGATTTGTGAATTACTTATTATTAAATAAGTATGGAATTACTTTCCCAATATGAAACGAAGGGTTTGAAATTTTATCTTTTAAAGATAGATTGAAAAGTGAATTGATTTGAAGTTGTTTTCAAATGGAAGTGTGGAAATTTTATATCTAGTAAAGATATTTTTGAAAAATAAAAATAATTTGGAAAATTATTTGGAATCTGATGATGTTGCGCATCTTTATTGATAGTTAAATAACCGACTATCAATAATTACCTTTAGATAGGTATTTGTTGTGAATTGGATGAATTTGAATGCCACACTTATTTTTGAATAATCGCTCACTATTCGGGTTAGCTGGGAAAGGACCATGGGGTCGTATAACCCATTCCGAATATGTGATACGTCGTTATGAATTGCATTTGAAGACCGGTGTTGAAGACCGGATATTTTTGAAAACGGAAGGATTACCGTCGAGTTACTCTACATCGGCTGATCTCCGGTTTAGAGGTTTTATCACCCTTAGTGACGGGAAGTCCCGACGTGATTGAAAATTATCCGGATGTGCAAGGGCTTCGTGAGAAGTGCCTTCGGTTCTGTTCGATCCCGGAACAGACTTGTATGGATTGTGTGTCTGACATTACACTTTGAGATATAAAGCTGATTTCTTTCAAATACATATCTGTTGGTGGCGGAGAATTTATTCTCTTAGCTTAACACCCTTCTCTGAGACGTACGAGCTCAGAGGTTATGTAGTTGAAGTTATCAGCGATATATCCCAATTTGGTAACGTGGCACACTGAGTGTTGCTGTGAAATGATCAGTGTTTGATCATTTGTGATATGATCATTTGTTTGATCTTATATCTTTGTGATCATAGGTTGATCATTTTGTTTGACCCGAAGCATAGCTTTTGTGAAAAAAGCGTAGCTTTGTGGACGAGACTTCGTCGAGCCTCACACCCCGGAAATGGTCGAAACAGGAATGTTGCGGCAAGGTTATGAGGGTCGCGCCCTTTAGGGTATGTCATTTCCTTCTGGAAAGGGGTGGTATCATGGTATGGAGCCCAGATACTTACTCATGTGGATACACTTTCTTTATGATGTGTGATGTTGGATATCGAGCGCTCGGATAAAGGTCCCAAAGGACCGGGTGATGACATATTCGTGAGTTACCTGTTACAGGGGTAACCCGGCCTTGTTTGGCAGAGAGCAGTTTGTCTCTCGGGACGTCCAGCCAGAGGCGATCCTATTCGGCAGGAGGAAAGGAAGTTCCTTAGCCTGACCATTTGTTGGAAATCCAAACTCCAATACGAACTTGTACGGTATTAGTTGTAGAACCTGCCATTTACGTACGGTGGTCACCACTGTTTAGGTGGTAGCTATAGTAGGCATACGATACTGGTCGTATGTTGGCTAAGATTAATATTATACTTTCGAAATGTTTTCTACACTATGCACTAATAATAATATCAAAAAGGATTTGATTTTGCGTAGTAAGCATCTTTGACTATCATAAGAAGAAATCTCCTCCAATTCTGCGTTTGCATTGTGTGTGTGGCGGGAGGTTTTATGGTAGTCTCATTTTCAAAAAAAAAAAGCATTGCGAATTTGTTTTATTTTCTTTGCGAAAGAATAACTGTTTTACGATCTCACACCAGTCACCATGACTGACTCGGAGTTTATTGTTCCCTTCTAAACTCTGGGTGCCCACCATTTTCCACACGGGCAGCCTAGAGTTATCTTATCAGGATATTCTGGATATTCTGGAGCTTTGGAGATAAGCTGGACGACGAGACGTAGTATTTGTATCTGATAGTATTTATTCCGCTGTGTATTCTGTATGAGGACAAGTTTATATAACTGTCCATTGTTGTATATTGACTCTGATGATTGATGTATGTATAAAATGATATAGTTCTTTGTTTTTAAAGATTATTCAATTATCTATTATATATTGTTCCGCTGCGATATGTGAGATTCTGATATTGTTTCTGTTTCTGATGTTGTTCTTTTGTTTCTTCTTTCTCTTTTCTTCTATCTTTTCTTCTACCTCTTTTTTTAAAACCCTAATGGTTCGGTTTTTCGTTCACCTTGAGTAAATAGATGGAGATTAGTGTCTATTTCAAGGGGTACGGAAAAGCGGGTTGTTACATCTTTGCTTGGAGTCACTTTGGCATTTATTTGGGGAAAACCATGGTTTTACCTGAGTCTGGCTTTGGGCCAATGTTTCCAGCATTAGCTTAGAGTCATATCATCTCCGTTCTCCAACCATTGGGAGTATCGTTTGAGTAGCGGTTGCTTGTCCGTTCCTTGGTTGTAATTCAGAAGCTACTGCTTGATCCTCTATGCCCCGATCAGTCATAGGACGTAAGGGAAGTGGATAGAATGCGTTGTGTTTAAGTTGAGTTTCAAATTTAGGAATTAATATAGTTTATTCAAAGTATTCAATTTATAAACAATTGATTTACATAATTAAGTATTTTAAATAAAATATACCAACTAATAAACAATTAAATCTTTCATGTTCAAGTTTAATACAAGTTTGAAATATTTCACCTTCACAAAAAATTTCTAATAAAAAATTCACGGAAAATTTCGGTAGTCTCCTTTGTACGGATAGGTCTGGGAATATAATAATATCAATAATTCAATATATATCATATTTCAAAAATAAAATATCCTAAACCACGGGAAAAGTAATATAATATCGCTACAAAACCGTAATCCAAAAACGTACTTATTTATCGGGCAAACAACGCTTTATTTACGAAACTAAAAGCAGTAGTTATTGCTTCCATAAACCTGTATTTCACTTATATAATCCAAAAGAGTTAGAATTATGTAAAAGAGCAAATATTTAGTTGTTTCATTTAGTAACAAAACAAATCAACACAACATAACAATAGTCACATGTAAACAAAACAATACGATCATCACATGCAATCAAAGTAATCAATCATACATCCATAGCAACAAAAACTAATGGTTTGTTCAGGTTCTGAAACTTCACATCATAAAAGGGTGATAAATAACTACCAAGTGTACCCTACGCTCAATAGCATTAGATAATAACTTAATAGATTATTCATACATCCTAAACAATTTAAAGTATCATTTCCCAAACATCCCATAAGCCAAAACAACCAAGAATTTCAAATATTATTTAAGTTTATTCCTATTAATTTCCTTTCACATTATTTACTGTTCATCTGTTTTCATTCATTCATACAATGATTATTTTATTAATTGAACTTCATTACTTACCAAATTCATTTCCTATTCATTCATACAATGCAATTTTTCCATTAAATTTTCATTCATTTACTTACATAAGTTATTTCCATTCAATTATTTGGATCATCAATTCAATTCTTGAAGTATTATGTAAGTCTCTTTGCAAAAATTTATTTATAGTTATTATTTACTTTGATTTCCTTTTTATATCAATATTCATTTGTGAAGCAGTTCATACTTAAATTTTTAATTCTTTTTCTTTTCACATTAATTTCTTTCATATATAGTATTATTGAATATTAAATCTATTCTGAATCATTTCAACATTTTCTGAAGTTAAAATCATTTACTTAATATAGTATTCACTTTTACTACACATTTAATTATAAATAACTTCAAGCATTAACTTAAGTTTTCTCTGCTAAAGTGTTTTGGAAATCCTATTTACCTTCAAAACAAAATTTATTTTTCAATTATCTCATTATTCTATTTATCTCTATTAACATTTTATAATTTAAATTTAAGTGTATAACATTTATTATAACCACTCAAATTTTATTTATGAATTCAATTTATGTTATATATTATCCAATTACATATTCAACTTTTGAATGATTTAGGTAAGTTGTATTAGAATGCAGTTGAACAATATACAAATAAAATTTTTCCCAATTCAATTATTGAAGTTTAAATATTTATTCCAAATTTTGGTTTTATTTATAATTAAAATCATCCTTTAACAAAATTTAAGAATTAGATTTCTGATTAACTTTAAACAATTTAGAGATATATATATAATATATTTATATCAAATCAAATCAAATTTTAAAATAAGATACCTATATATATAAATCAAATTATACTGAAGAAATTCAAATCAAAATATTTTTCAAAACAAAACCGTAGCAAAGCTACGGAATAGTATCTCCACTTCAAAACTCGAAAATGAATGTCGATGATGCGGCCGCCATCACCGAAATTATTTTCCAGCGACAAAGAGAAGAGCACTGATTTCAACCTTTTTTTTTAAGAAAATTCTTTGAAAACAATTTCTATTCGAAAATACTTTCAATAATAATATATACTTTAAAATTTTAAAAACCAAAGTTCGAAATCACCGGAAACTAATAAATTCTCAAATTTCTGAATTAAATTCATTTCAAATTCCAATCAATTTATAACCAAGTTTATAAATTCATTTATTTATATTATGCAATAGTCAATGGTTTACTAAATAATAAATGAAAATCAAATATTATTATTTCAGACAACAAATTCATTAACAATTTAATTTCAGAAAACTTATATTTATATATAATATAATCATACAAAACTTTTATTTTATTTATTAAATTTGAAATGATATTGTGTCGGTTTGCTCTGCTCAAGTGTTTTGGATATCCTATTGATAGCGTTGATCAGACCAATCGATCGAAAACCCAAAACAACATCAACAACTCAAACAACACAATATATGTATAAAACATTTTTAAATATTAATTCACAATTACACTTCTTCGCTCGACGATACAATAATGGATTTCAAGGCAAGGATAGAGATTCAAATTTAATGGACTCAAATCAAAGAGAATTTTGATTCGAAAATAAGTTTGAAACAGAAGATAAGATAATTCAATTACCACAATCGTGAGATGGATGAGTTTATTTAATTCACAGGCAACCTTAACCGGGTCGTCCGTAACTTCAAGAATAAGATCGATGCTGAATTCCGAGGTAAATTAACACTCGATCTCAAGAGTTGGAATTCAGGTATAGCAGGGAATAGATAGCATCGTAAACCGAGGATATAGAAATCTCTGGTAAATCGATGCCTATTATAAAGGAGTTTTGCTCCTTTACAAATCATTCGAAGATTGGCGAGACCGCCGATCTATTATAGATATCGTTCAAAATGGAGTTATGGGGTGCTCCAGAATTGAAAGAAGACGTGAGGGACATGAATGAAATTTGGAACCGCAGGGAACGTTCCAAAATTCAAAGGAATCGAGTCAAAAGGAAGAGATGGAAACTCGAATGAGAGTGATTCTGTAAATACATTTACCCTATATGCTAAGTTTTGCCTAGAGCTACCAAAGCTCTGATACCACTGTAACGACCCGATATTTTGGACCATTCGCATCCGCACATGTCGAACTTGAATAATTCAAAATACCGCGTTGTTAATTTAAATTTGGCAAAACTGAGATATACAATAAATAAATAATCACAGAATCACTGACACAGAGTAATAATATGCAGCGGAAATAAAAGAGATAGTAGTTCATGAAGCTACTATATAAATATATAAGTTACATCAGAGTTAAACCAGATACAACGGAAGAGTAATATGATACATTAGATACAAATCAGAATACATCACTGGAATCATCGAATACGGAAAGCAGAATAGATGGCTGGATCTTCAAGCAAAGCTCCAACTTCAAAGGCGAGTCTCGAATACTGGTACACTCAGTCTGACCCGAGCGTAAAGCAAAACACAAAACACTCGAGTCAGGATTAACATTCTTATATCAATAAATCCAACTCAAGTGAAATAGCAATTGAAATACAAGTAACTCAAAGGATGTTTGGAATAACCATCCTTTAAGGATCCGTTAAACTATCTACTATGTAGTAGTGTACGATAAGTAGATAATGTCTATCAGTAATATAAAATATCAAACTAGTGTTAAGGCGTTACCATTATCCCCCTTAACACATTTTATATAAGCGTTATAGTCTATACAGCACTGTAAACTCCACCGTAAACTAGTGGGATATCAGGGAGTACTCCATAGGTATAACACAAAACAAATCGTAGTGGTCTCGTATATAGGGATCCAAGTATGACAAGGCACATGAGGCAATACCCAAGGTAGTGAAACTACCGTTTGCCTGATCCGGACTGGTGAGAACGCATCGCCGCAGCGATCGCAATACCGCGAAACAACACTCCCAAAATCAAGGGTGCACCAATCGACAACAAGTAATGAGTTGTTTTCGAAGAAGTGTGTTCGCTCGAGGTAGCTAACCCCCATTTGGCCCGGCACGGCTCCTGTTTTAGTCATTTCCAATTTGACACAAGTATCAAGGATATCCATTATCGTTCTCTTTCTTCAGTCATCACGTACATCATTCCAATCACTTCATTCTGGATCACACTCCGCGTATAGTTATTAAAGTGGTTCTCAGTTTAGATAGAGAGTATGTCTATAACCGATTCCGGTCTCTTTAATAACTTTCATGATTATTACACCGATTAGTCGTTTAATAAATTTCAAAACCAAATCAATTACAATTTCAAATAGAATTTGTAAACCAACATTTCATTTGTCTTTCTAAACCAATTTCCAAAATTTACGTTTCAAAACTTCCAAATTACCATTTCAAAATCTTATAATTCAATTTCAAATTTCTATTTAAAACAATTCAAATATTGATTCAAGTTCGTATATAAGTTTCATTCCGAAATCATTTAAATTTATTTAATTTATCTTTCAAATCAATTTAACTTCATTTATCGATTTCATTCAATATTCGTTAAGTAAATTTGTCATTCAAACAATTTCTATTAAATTTTCAATTCACTAAATCAATTACTTTAGTCAACTTCATTGTATCAAAACTTACAAATTTGAATTAATTTAAATTCATCAAATCAATTCTTTCAATTACAAGTCTTACATTAATTTCAATAAATCACATTCTATTTCTTGTTAAAGAAAATTCAATTTCACTTATTTATTTACTCAGTTACACATTCCAAAACTCAATTAATAAAGAAACTAAATTTCACTTATTCAAGAAGTTTAATTCCACTTATTAAGAATTCAATTTATTTAATTATTAAATAATTCAATCTTATTAAATTATTAAATAATTCAATCTTATTTAATTATAAAATAATTTCAATCTTAATTATTAAATAATTTCAAACTTAATTATTAATAATTCCAAATTTTAAAACAACGTTCTTTCATCAACTACTATGTTAATATCTTGATTCAGATTATTAAATATTAACATTTTCCTTCCATAAAAGTTCAAATTCCAACTTCGTTTCAAAACAATTTTTATTTATTCAAATAAAATCTTCATTTTATTTTTAAATCAAAGTATTGACCAAACGGTTTTTGTTTAATTCACTATCCTAGGTCAAAGTTCAATTTGGGTATTTATCATTTCAACCCGATTTCAATTCAATTCAAAAATCAACGCATATCAAAGGGAACTTGCAGTGTGATAACTGGGATGGTGTCAATAGTAAGTAAACAAGCAATAACAACAATCAATAACAATCCAATAGTTAATTCAAATAATCCCGAAATAATCGTATTAATTCACATTGTTGTTTGTGCAAATTAATATAATTATTTCTAGAATCTACACTATCATTTCATGTAGATTAAAGGTTATTACATTAATATTTAAACGGTTCTTCACTTGATATCAATTATTCAATTCCATACTACATAAATTTTCCAACATACATTAAATGGTTCAAGGTGTATTTAACCAAATCCTACGTGTCAATTAATTTAACATTAAAGGGGTCACATTATACGAATTTTTAACTAATCAAATTCAACATATAGATCCAATTTAAATCGTTAACTATCATATATCAATTCAATTGCATATTATATTATCACTTTAACATTAACAATTTAACGTCCAATATAAACATCAACAATTAATCATTTGTCAACTAAACTGGATTATCATTGTATAAATAGCAGATAATGGTGTCAGATGTCACAGGTGAACTGATTCAGGTAATAGCATATATAACAGTGTAATTAACTAACAACAGCATATTTCAATTGTCGTTTCAATGGAAATCAAATTTAATAAATAAAAGAATGTTAATCGTGAGTGATTGCTCACCTTTCGAGGCTAGAGAGAGATTTGGCGCTAGAGTGAGTTACAATTCCAGGCACAGATTTCAAAGCAAAGCAAGATTGAAAGCGAATTGGACGAAGAAGGCTGTTAAATGGAATTTGATGAAATTAAATCGAATCAGTTGATAGACGGATAAAATAATTTGAACCAATACTCATAAATGTATAAAATAAATAGATCCATATTTAAAAATGCCATATACTTATATAATCAATACAGACTTGCTTTATTCCATTATATATAAATAGACCCAAACAGAACAGGTACAAAGTAAATCATATATACAACCAACCTTTTATATTACAAGTGCACTAGCCTATTATAACTTATATAGCCAACATATTGTACATTTATATAACTAAAATATGTAGACTGATGTATATATGTTTGCAATGCAAAAGAATCTTAAGCAAACATACGCATATAAAACATAGTTCAGCCGCAAGATATATAACAATTTAAATCAATATTTAATAAACAACTATATTATCTTTGAAAATTCATATGATATATGCGGTGGCAACAAATAAGAATGCAGTTGTTTAAACAAAGTGTATATATATTATATATGAACTTGAACACACATAACCCAAAATATGTAAATATACTTAGTAAACAAATGACTTATATATATAAGATGATGTTTTAAAACTTAAATATTCAAACCAAATCTGCATATTACTTAAGATATCAGTATCAGACAATAGCTTTATTACTAACGCATGTGCAATATAATACAATATATATGGATATATAAGGCATACAATACCGCAACTTTCATATAAAAGTAAACACCCAATCTGGAAAAATGTAACAGAGAATAAAATAATAGAACTATAAGTATAGATAAATATTACCATACATACAACAGAGGGGAGGCCGAAGTACAGTTGAAGGTGAAAGTTCTCTGCCTTTTGGCTGGGAAAAATGGAAGAGGCGAAGTGGAAAAACAAGGCCGAGGCTTGCGCTGGGGAGAAGAAGTTCGGCGACGAGGGGATGCTCACGTGCGGAGGCAAGGTGGAGGGGAGAAATGGCGGTGGTGCGGAAAGACTTGAGGCCGAAAGCAATGCAAGGTGATGGAGGCAGGTGTGAATAGGCAAGGTCCGGATCGGCAATAGGTGGCTACGGCGAGGCTGTTCACGAACGGGTTTGCAGCCGAGGGGTGGGGCAGATGGTGATGGCAGGTCGGAGAGCGGTAAGGGTGAGGGGAAAAATGCTGGAGCGGGTTGTCGCCTTGAGGGTGCGGAGCAAGGGTGATGGGCAGAAAGGTACAACATGGTGAAGAGGCAATTTGAGGGAGGTGGAGTAAGCTACAGGCAAATATGGATGAAAAGAAAGTAGGTGGCCGATGAGTGATGAACTAACATGCTATCGCAAAAAGCACAGTGAATGGAAACTTAGATTATATATTTGAATTTCTTTCCAAATGAAACAAATAAAAGGGAAGTGGTAAGGAAATGTAGGAAGAGCTGGCTTCTAGTATGCCAATAGAGAATTAAAGCTTTCACGTGCTGTCACATTTTCCAAAGCCAAAAGCAACAGACTTTCAATAAAGAATGCAACTTTTGGTACAAGCTTTGTACTGTATATTCAGACCGAAAGAAAAGAGAAAAAGGAGAAGTAGAGGCTAGCTAAGTACAGGGTGGAAGGTAAGCAGCTTTTCACAATGCGAATATAAAACAAGAGTCATAAAGAAAGTTAAGGCACTAGACGAACCACTATACAAATATGAACCGACAAATTAAATTGAAGATTAGAATAGAAAAGGTCAGAATTGAATTTTCTGTAAATAATAAAAGGAGACGGCTATTTGTTTCAGCCGTATGAAAATGAATGGTCACTGAATATTAGAGGTTTAATAACCAATGGCTTATTTATCTTTAGCCGTTTGACAATTGAATATGCACAGAAACCGGTACCGCGGCTACCATTTTCACGAATTCCACAGCAAACTGGACTTCAAAACACAAAATTGAATATACTGCAGAGATCAGCACGACGAGACGATCAAAACGGTATACGTATATCAGTGGTACGATTGAATTATATAAAAATCCGAATTTTCTACTAGCGGAAAATGCAACAAAAACGCAGCAAAATAAGATCGACGGAGCTAAAGAAGTCCGAATTTTGAAAAACGAAAAATGACGTCTTGCTCAGAAGATGGTTTAGAATTTTTATGTAAAAATATTTAGGTTCCGAAAACATTTTATTTTCATCGCTTTTTAACTGATTAAATTGAAGTAAATTTACGCGTGAAATATACTTTCATATTTTCGGACGAAAATTTACCAGTTGCTATGTTTAACTAGACGCATTCCAAATATCAAATTTATATTTCAAAATTTTATCGTTTAAAATTTCACAAAATTTCGACTAATTACGATATTAAAACAGTTAAAATTTACGGGTCGTTACAATATTCTTATACATCTTAATTCTTCATTTATAAACATAATTCCATTGAACACTTTCATTACTTAAGTTTTACTTGTATAATATCCTATTACATATTCTTAGTTAACATTACAACTTTTTAAACATTTTTGGTAAGTTATATATATATATATATATATATGTTTTAAGAATGTAACTGAATGTTACGCAAGTTTATCTTATTCAATTTAGTTAACATAATGTTCAATAATTACATCTTCTAAATTTTCATATCTTTTGATTTACCAGTTACAATTTCCAATTTCTTATATATTTCATTAATCACTTAGCATCCATTTTCCTTTTTATTTGATTTCAGAAGTTTTCAAATTTTAAAATAGTTAAGATTTCATTCTATGACAATAACTGAAAACTACTAATTATCAGAAAGTTTTAAGAACTAAATTCCGGGTTTCCTTTCAAATCATTTTGAAATAATATATATATATATATATATATATATATTCATATCCTTTATATACCGAATCATATTTAGAAATTTAAAATTAAGATTTGGTTATCAAAACAAATGTGTAGTAAAAACTACTACAGTGGCTTTCCCACTTTGAAACTCGAAAATGAACGTCGATGATGCATGCACTCATCACCAAAATTATTTTCCAGCGACAGAAGAGGGGAGTACAGAACTTATTTCCTTATAAAATTCCTTTAAAACATTTCTTTCAAATTACATTGAAAATATTTATATTCGAAAATACTTCCGAATAAAAATAATAATATTATTATATTCCAAAGTCCTCTGGAAACAATTTCAAAATCCCAGACTCAAGTCCTCAAATCTCCAATTTATATTTACTTTATTTTAAATTTTATTTTACAACCAATATTTATAAAATTTCACTTCCTAACAAAAAAACATATCACATACAACTATATCCATTTATAAATTTTATTCTTTTATATACAAAATATAACACTAGGAAAATTATTTCATTTACCTATATTTAGAAAACAATATTGTGTCGGTCTGCCCTATTAAGTGTTTGAAATTCCTATCGATGTCATAACGTCATATGTACCGACCAGAATTTAATACTAAACAGAACAAATTAATACAATATAAAAACATTTTATAACACTAATAAATACACTCTCTCATATATACTCTCAAACAACTCATTCTAGGGTATTACTACCCTATCTCTAATGAGTCAGACCCCACAAAGCTAAGGTTATCGCTAAACCAAAGCTCTGATACCAACTGTAATGACCCACCTTTTTGGACGGTCTAAATCGACAATAATCCACACATGTCAACTCAAACCATTCAAAAGGGAGGATTGTTAATGGGGTTAAATATGAAAAGAAGAGAAAAGAAAGAAAACAAAACACAGAATCTCACAGTGGAATGACAAAATATAATAATCAAATAAACAGTTCATGAAGCTGTTTTACAAATAACATTTAATTACACTTTTACAATACAGACCAGAGTTATATATATAGCAGGATTAGATAAATAATGCAACGGAACAATATGATGTAGTGGAACATATATGAATAATATAATATACCAATCTCCATCTTCGTCCTCCAGAAATAGAGTCTTCGATACACTGAAAAGCTCAGACTGACCCGAGCGTAATGAAAAGACAAAACATTCGAGTCATGACTAAAAGATCTTATGTAAGTTAAATCCACAATGAATAGATATGAGTGTAACGGCATCAGAGATGTTTACGAGATTTTACATCTCCTATCCAGTGTCTAACGTGGGTGCAATAACTTAAGAGATGTTCGGGATTTCCCTCTCCTAAGGATCCGTTAAACTATCTATATACATAGTACATTACGCTATTATAATATGTCTACAGTAAAGTAAAGTATTAAAATAGCATTAAAGCATTACCCATATCCCCCTTAACACATTTTTATATATTCCCGTAGTCTATACAGATAATGTAAGCCCCACCAAACCAGTGGGATACTCAGGGAGCACTCCATTGGTACGGTACAAACCAAACTCGTAATGGGTGCGATAAGGCATGTGACAAGGCACGCGAAGCAATGCCAGGGTAGGATTCTACCGTTTGCACTCTCAGACTGGTGGTAACGCATAGCAGCTACTACCGCCCATCTCGGAACACACTCCCATAATCAAATCGAGGGGTGGCTACCAAATCAATCGCAAAGTCATAATATGGTATCGAAGAAATGTGCCCGATAGGAGGAGCGACCTCACTTGGCCAGGTATAGCGCCTTTTTTAGCCACATCAAGCTGACTTGAGGGAGTCAGGGCTACATTAATACCTCATACAGGATCGTTCACCAAACCATCCTACTTTATTTTGGAATCTCCACCACATACACAGTTGTTAAAGTGGTTTTCGGTATTGGCAGAGAGTATGACAATATCTGATCCCGGTCTCTCTAACAACCAAACGCTTATTTCACACCGGATGGTTCTTTTACATTTCCAAAACCGATTCATATTTGATATCAAAATATCATATTTACTTCAAAATCATATCACTCCCGAAATCATATTCACTTTCGAAATCATATCACTTTCGAAAATCATATTCACTTTCGAAATCATATCACTTTCGAAATTATATCCACAAATAGGTTAAACTCTCATTTCAAAATCATCATATTTACTCAAAATATGTCATTTCACTAGAAAATATCAGTTCAAATTCCAACGTAGGTTATAACATCATTTAACCATATTCGCTTTTAAATCAAAGATTTAAATCTAAACAATTCAGCCTTGCACAGTTGAATTTTAGAAAATAGTTTAGATAGTCATAAATAGTTGAAGTAGTTTCAAAATAGTTTAAAATAGTTTTAAGTAGTTTTAAAATAGTTAAAAATACTTTAAAATAGTTTAAATGGTTTAAATAGTATAAAATGGATTAAAATAGTTTAAAATAGATTAAAATAGTTTAAAATAGATTAAATAGTTTAAAGTAGATTAAAATAGTTAAATAGATTAAAATAGATAAAAATATTTTAAATAGATTAGAATAGATTAAAATAGTTTAAATAGATTAAAATAGTTTAATATAAAATGTTTTGATCATTGGAAATGGTTTTTATAGAAAATAGTTTGGAAACCCAAATAAATCTGAATTTAAAATAATATATCTTTAAACAGTTTATATTAAAATAATGAAGTTTGAAATTGATATCAAATTAAACTATTTCTTCCATTTCAACAACCAGATTTCAAATCAACAACTCAAGTTTAAACTTTCAATTCCATTTCTCATTAATCCATCTCAATTTATATCGATTTCAAATCCATGTTGAATTACAAATCTAAACCACTTCAAATTCAATAGATTTCAAAGTTTATATCCAGACTTTACAATAACTCAATTTTGATAAATTTCATTTATATTCAAAATTCAGCTTTAAAATTTCAATTTAACTTCTTTAAACAATTCATTTAAACCAATTCCAATTTCAACATTTTAAAGCTTGGGTTCGAAAATAATTCAGTTTATATAAATCCAATTTTATTTCATAATATCATTTAACTGAATTTAAAATTTAAGAATTTAAAATCATTTAATTTAACCAATCCGGTGTCCGTATATAATTTTCTACCCTATGGTCAAGTGATACGGATATATATCATTTCAACCCGTAATTTTTTAAATTTACGGATGTATATCATTTCAATCCGCAATCTCGAATATAATTCAAAATCCATAAAATCGCTTAGTTTTATCATTTCAACCCATAACGATTTTTCCCTAATCTATAGATCGTTCGGGTATGTATCATTACAACCCATAGTGATTTACTAACAATAAACTAAGGGAACTTGCAGTGTGATATCAATATGTATAAAATAACATAACATCCAATCATCCAGTATCAACAATTAAGCATCCATCACAATCACCATTCAATCAACCGGTAAATAACAACAATTGACTTATTATCATTAACAGATATTTAACTGTTAATTTAAATTCAATATTAAATTAAGTGGCAATTAAATTCGAAAAATTTAGATTTAACTGGAATGACAAATTTAATATACCAAACAACAATCAATCAACTTATAATCACATCATAAATTTTATTTAACTAACATAAGACGATTTAGTAGTTGTGAGTGGGTTAAAACACTCGCACTTGATTTGCCAGCAATTTAAAATCCAAATAATGGCTCAAATTTGAACAGTCTCAGAATTTGACCAAACTAGTTCCAAAATGTCCGAAATTTCGATATGATCCCAACGGAATAAACCACGCGTGAATCCGAGCTCGTATGCAAAAGTTATAATCGTTAGGACGATTGGAATATAAATTAAAATTTAAAATAAACGAAGCATTCAAAAAAGCCACGTCACCTTTATTATCGTTCAAACCCTAGAGGCACGATCTTCTCGACCTAGCTATCCAAACCCTCAGCCGCCAATCATCTCGCGCCAAACGTCGCTGCTACGGCCACTTCCATCACGATCAAACATCACCGCCGAACTACCCAAGCCTTGCCGCCCCTCAGGTGAAGAGGCGGCCAACTCCGGTGGTCCAGAACCCCACCGCCGCCGTGCATAAAAATTTGCCGTTCCAGGTGAATTTCGACCACTATATGACTAGCAAACACCACCACGTGACCTGCTCGACCTCCTCTTCCCAGCGCCGCTTTCCGATCGTCGATCGGATGAAGATCCACCGTTGGATCGTGAAAACCTAATTTCAATGGCCGAGGTTCATCCTTGATATCTGATCAAATGATGCACCCAACTAAAAAATGAATTGCTGCAGTAGATTGCACTTGTCGAGAGCTTTCCAACGATATATAATATGCTAGGGTTTGATGAGTTTAAGTTTTGAAATTGGTTTTTGAAATTGAATCTAGGGTTTCTGCCATCAGAAGAAAGGAACAGATGAGAATGTACATATAGAGATAAGAAATAAAAAGGAAAAATCTATTTATATAGACAAGGCCCGATAATACTGAATGAACATATCAAATTGGTTCGAAACGACAATAACGACCCGAAAAGCCCGTTACGTTTCCGAAAAGAAAGTAAGTCATCCCATATATCAAAATAGATGTTTTCGATATTTTTAAACTCAATGGAACAAGTTCGAAACCCTAATTCAAAAGTATGCAGAAGTTAGTTTTTAAAATCAGCTTATTTCAATTGAATTCATTAAATTGATTTCTCCCCGTTTCGAGCCCGCATGATCAAACGACAAGTCCGATCGCTACGAAACTTGTAATCTTACCATAATTCACCATTACGGATCCGATGAAACTGGTTTCATCGAAATCCGAGACAGTGGCCAAAATGGCTATTTTCACGTTAATTAAATAAATTATTATTAAATTGATTAAATCACTTTTAAATTCAAATTTAAAAGTTAACAATTTTTTTCAGCTTTGATTACCTAGTAGTTTAAAATCTTTTAAAATAAATTTCTATGTCAAATCCAATGTTAAATATTTCACAAATTACAGTGTTCAATTTCAATTGTAATAAATTCATTAATTATAAATTAAATTCCAATAAATTCATTTATTTTGAATTACATCTTATTATTCTGTCAACTTTCATCTATGGGTATAACTGACATTGGTTTACGTTTTATTACATCAATAGTCTATAGTTATCATCTTTTGCCATATTAATTACAATATTTCAATTATATTAAATTTTTATCGATTTCCAAATTAATTTACCGGATTAGATAACAAAATGATAATTTAAGTAATTATTATACATTAATAATTCTAACACATTTCTAAGTTTATTGTTTACAAATGAAACCTACTAAATTTACATACTGGTTAATTTATTTTTATATCCCAATTAATAACATATAATTACAACATTTAATTCCAACATTCAATTTATCCCTTATTTACAGTTTCTAACCAAATTAACTTTACAATTATTCCAATTGATTGTGATTACATTCAATTAGTTGTTATTAACATTCAAATAACATTATTAAATCATGTTTTGACTATTTTCCCGTTAATAAATCATAAATTTAATTTTCTTACAATATTAAATACCAAAATCTTATTTAATTTAATATTTTAATTATCAAAAAATACGGGTCGTTACATTACCCTAATCTTGTTGGAATGTAAACTTTTCTATGTTTGGATTGTTGGAATTTTGATCCGTTTAATATTTGCAAATTAGTTTGATTTCTTTCCCTTTTATAAAAATACAGCATTTGATCTAACAAGGAATAGATGCAAACAAAAAGAGAAAGGGACGTGTAAAGTATGAATTCATTATGGTTTACACTTTCTATTTCTATAATAAAAAGAAATGATTATTCCTTATAATCTCAAGCAATGTAATCTTTTATATTTTAAAGTCAAATCTTTTGTTTTAGATTAATTTTTGTAAATTATAGCAGATAATCTTTTTAGATATGATTCCAATAGTTGAACATGGAAAATAATATTCCAGTGAAGACGTATAACTAGAATAAGTTTGATAAAAGTAGATATTTGTACGTAATTTACTGCGTTTGTAATAATTAAAATAGAACTTAACTAATAATGACGATTACATGTAATATTCGTGTTTAGGATAAATAATTAATGAGAAAGGAATTTAAAAGGTTGTAATTCAAATAAATAGGAAATAAATATGGAAGTTGCAATAATTTGATAGGGTAAATGGATTAATGAGACTGATAAATAAAGAAGTTGAATTAATAACCATGGAATAGCAAAAAGGTTACTAATTGGTATTAGTAAACATATAAATATCTTAGGAAATGTCCTTAGGATGATATTCATTTATCTTGGACAAATTGACATCTATGGTTATGTAATTAAAAAGGGAATTGGTTAGTTACGGAATATTTAAGATAGATATATAGCCTTAAATAAAAAAAGGGGATTAGTAAGCCAAGTCCAATGTTCAACTTGGAATAATAAATAAATAATAAGCCTAGGATAGTATGGCTTAAAAATAAAATAATAATAAGCTTAGGTTAATTACTTGGACTTAGTGGGTTGGAAATGCGAGATTAATAGAGTTCCACAACATAAATCTGCCCTTCACTTAGAGGCTACCAGCAGTTGTGCACACTTATTACCGATATGAAATATTTCCAACTATAGAATCTGAATAAATGATTGTTAAGGAAAAATAGGAAGGAATTCTTCTATAACCTAATCAATTGACATAGTGAGATGCGTGTGTATATATAAGAGTGTGGTAAATATGTCTAACTCATAGGGATATCTCCTATGATAAGTACTTGGCGATGACGCTACGTTAGTCTCAAATTCTGTAGGGTAAATCTACCCGGCTAATCTGGCTACCAGTTATTTTTCCTTCGGGACGTTTGTCTAAGAGACGTGGCGCCTTATTTGAGAGAACATTACTTGGCAGGCTTCGGCCATAAGCACGTGCTATATCTTAGAGCTGATTTCCTTGTGATTTTCCAATTGTATCGCCTTTTTACATTATTGGCCATTTGAGCCGTTCGAGATATTATATTTGGCGATTAAATCTTTGGAAATTGAACTTCTTATCGAGTTCTATATTTGAGATTTGGGTTTGCCAACACCTGGCGTTATTTGAGATTTGCCTTTGGGCGTCTATTTGAGTTTTTAATCTCCTATTTGGAGATATATTTGCCTTATGGCGTATTTTGAGATGGGATCTCTTTGAGTGTGTTTTTGAGTTGCTAATATGGCGGGTTTGGGATTTATCTCCAAAACCATATTTGATGTTTTGAGAAACGCCAATGATATAAGGCGCACTTTTGTTGGAGATTTGTTTTAGAGTTTCATCTCTTTTGAGATTGATCTCATGTTTTGTGATACCTTATACCACATGAAGTAACTATCCTTACTTGACTATGTCACTTGAAATAACCATATGTGTCGAATTAAATCTACTCTTTTGAGCAGTTTATCATCTTTCCTTATGCTCATATTATCAATTATCCTTATAAAATGATTTGTAGCTAGGCTGACTCGGGTATTTTATACTCGGGCCAGACCGAGGTGTTTCAGGTTAGGTACCCTTATGGACTTAGCCTATTCTGCTTCCGCATGGACTTATCTACTAGCCCTTTTCATTGCAGTCTTTTTGTGTTACTCTGATATGTATTTATTGTTTTGACTCATGTGTACATTGTGGTCGTCATACCACTTATGATGTATTATTTGTATTGTATTAGGATGTATCAGTATATATGTATGTGTGTGTGTGTATATCTGTTTGCCATTCTATGATGTGTTATGCATTTGAGTTGTTGTATTTTGTTCTGCTATATCCTATAGCCACCTGTAGTTTTGGTCAGACAATACTCTTTGTTAATGTGGGTCTCGGGGTGGGGCGCCACAATATCTCCCTTAATAATGATTTTATATTTTGATGATGATTTCTGAAAATGGATGATTCATCCATTTGATGTTGATTTCCTAATTTCTGATTTGATGTGATTTTATATGGGTGATGACAATTTATGGTGGCTTTTGGGTTATTTACATATATGATATTTGGGATTGTTGAGATGACATTATTATAATTATTTATACCTAGCATATACGATGATCTATATGTTTAATGACCTTGGAGTTAGATATTGTCTGACCCATTTATTATTTATATAATACTCGGGTCAGTCCTAGACATTTCACATACAGAGACAATAAGATCAGCTTGTGTTTTGGGCATAGCTGAGATTAGATAGTCGGTATTATAGATTATCATCATGTATTGTGTAGTCAATTGTATGTATATCGATGTGATATATATTGGATATATTTTGTATATTGTATATTATCACTGCATTTGACTCAAGGATCTCTAATGTTTATTGTAATTTGTGTATTGTTCTATCCTATAGGCACACGTGTTTATTGCTTTGTGTCGATAATATGTACGTCTGTTGGTGAGTTATATTCAATTTTTAAATACGTACTAGTGTTAGTCCAAGGGAGTATTCACGTATGTACCCCATACAGCCTCATTCTCCATATTATCTGACATTATTACTCATAGTACTCTGGGATAGTGTGAGTATAAAGGTGGGGTATTTACAGCCTCCATGATTGAATTAGCTACACTTTCATGTTCGTAACATTTCCAACTAACCACTCCACCATTTAATGTAAATACATAACCAGGCACCAAGTCACTGTCATCAATTTCACTTTGAAAGTTGGAATGTGTATGCCCTTTATAAGGAGGTCAACAGTCCTGTATAT
The DNA here is from genome assembly GCA_030737815.1 of Allium fistulosum. Taxonomy (NCBI): domain Eukaryota; kingdom Viridiplantae; phylum Streptophyta; class Magnoliopsida; order Asparagales; family Amaryllidaceae; genus Allium; species Allium fistulosum. The sequence goes on along the minus strand of CM060908.1, from coordinate 259,046,444 downwards.
AAGGAATAAGTCTATAATATTTGTTAAATACTTAAGAATACACTTCAACGTCGTCCAAAGTTTTTCTCCAGGATTAGTCTGATACCGGCTTATGCATCCTAATGCATAAGTCACATTGGATCTAGTACGTAGCATAGCGTACATGATGGAACCGATTGCGGATTCATGTGGTATTCTATTCATATGCATCTTTTCCTCATCAGTATGAGGAGTATCCTTCTTCAAAAGGATGACTCCAGACTACACTGGACCATTTTCGCACTTGGAATTCTCCATACCGATTGTTTACAACACGGTATCTATGTAAAGAAATTGAGATGATCCCAGCAACCTCTTGGGTTTATCTCTATACATCCTAGTACCAAGCATATAGGTTGCTTATCCTATATCCTTAATGGAGAAGTACTTGGACAACCATGCTCTAACTAAAGGTAACAATGTAATGTCATTGCCTATCAGGAGAAAATCGTCAACATACAAGATGAAGAACTCAATGGCACTTCTTTGCTTTTTTCGATATACGCACAGTTCATCTGTGTTTTGATAAAAATCAATCTTTTTGATTACTTTATCAAAACACGTTTTCCAACTCCTTGAAGCTTGCTCCTGACCATAATTTATCTTAACAATTTGAATGCCTTATCCTTGCTCTCTATGAGCTTGAAACTCTCGGGTGGCACATGTAAACGACCTCTTCTAAATCACTATTTAGAAATTCCTTTTTCACATTCCTTTTCCATATTTCATAATCGTATAACATAGTAATAGCAAGCATGATCCGAATGGACTTTAGTTTGTCTACGGACAAAAATGCCTTGTCACAATCAGTGCCTTCAAATTTACGAAACCCTTTTGCAACTATTATTGCTTTATTGGTCTTTATCTATCTATCCACATTTAGATTTTCTTAAATCCATTTGTAGCCAATGGGTTTTATTCCTTCGAGTATGTCATCTAAAATCCGAACTTTGTTGTCATACGTGGAATCAACTTCAGATTTCATACCTTATGGCCAATAAATTTCATACCTTAGCTCTAATACCAAACTGTAATGACCCGCCTTTTCGACCATCTAAAGTAGAAACCGAATACATCAACGTATTCAAATGCCGAACATCCAATCGTTGGAAAGGCAAATTGTTAGGGTAAAATAAAAAGGAAAAGACAAAGAACAGGGAAATCAGAATCTCACAAAGGAATCGACAGCATATAATATAACAAAGATAGTAAAAACTACCACTCTAAAATACAGAGTACATCAGAGTTAAAAACAAACCTTATCGGCCGGACAGTTATGTAATTCTGACCTTACAATTGCTGATAGGTATACAATATAATACAGCGGAAAATAAAACACAACAATAGATGAACATCCAGCTCTTCTCTAATAACTCCATATCGCCAAAGCTAACCTGGGAAAAACACGGTAACCCGAGCATTATGATAAAATAACACTCGAGTCAGTCTAGAAAACCTGCATTAGAAAACTCAAGTAATATGATGAACTTAAAAAAATTATGTGAGACCACACCGCTAACGTGGAAGGGTTTTTTACCTCATAAGAGCGACATCCATAGATGAAGAAATGGGAAACAAATCAGAACAACAATCCAATCAAGAAAGAATGGAAAAAACAACAAAAACAATCCAAATAAAAAGGGTGGGTAGTAGTAAGAACAAACCCCAGACTTAATGAATGGGCATAAATAAAATAAAATTCCGTACTTGAAAGAACGGACACCAATAATTAAACATAGGGAAGAGCACAAAGGATTTCTCAACGAAACTAAGGAAACAATTCAAACATTTGAATTAACAACAAGGGAAAACGAGAAGTTTTTCCAACAATGACTAGAAGGGTGCACCTCCTACCTAAAGTATACCTCTAAAAATATACTTAAGAACTCCAATGGCTCTTGGACACGTCAAAGCTGGACCCCGCCAATGATTATCAAGTATCCAAGTATTTCATATATAAATTTGCAAAACCGATTCCAATCTAGAGTGGATGTGTAAATACCCTAATAGGAGCAACACCACATAGCGTGGCTTCCACTTGCAATTTGGGTTTAGTCATTTCCAACAAAGGATAACAAAGCTCAAATGAGCACCAAATCATTCTTGAGTGATGAAATATAAAGAAGCAAGCAGAATCAATGTCAATAGTCAATAAATCAACTATCAGGAATGATAAAATGGCTGTTTTCATTTGCGCTTGATTTTAACATCAAAATACTTTTAAAGAAACTTTAAAAACACTCTTTAAAACATTCTTTTAAAGGGGAAAATTATATTTAATAAGTGTATTAAAACCAAGGTGAAAACAAATGTAAAAACATTGTTTATTATAAATCCAAAACAATTTACACTTAGCTTTATTTGAAACAATTCTGTTTTTAATAAGATCTTCTTGTTTATAAACTATTATTTATAAATTTTAAAACAATATTTATCATCTCGAAAGATAATAAATCATTTAAATTACTTTTATAAATTTTAAATCAAGGATTAATCATTTCGAAGGATATTTATATAAACTTTTTATAAATTTTAAAACCACATTAATTTTCTCAAACAAAATAAATCAAATTAACAATCCCTTTTTTTAATTTAAACCAAAATAAATTATCCCGAAAGATAATTAATCACATTTATAGTCCTTCATAATTTTAAAAACAATATTAATTATCCTGAAAGATAATAAATCAAATCTATAATCTCTTTTAATATATCGATCTTTATTTAACAGCTAATTATTTCTAAAACACTCCTACATAACCAGTAAATTAACTTTAAAACACTAAATTGCTTAATTCACTTTGAAACACTTTAATTAATTTTATTAAATAAATTAATTAACTTAAATACCTTTGTTAAATTAATTAATTAACTTTAAATACCATTAGATAAAATGATTAATTACATTCAAATATCTTAATTAGAATGAGTACTTAAATTTCAAATATCATTACTTAAATTGATTAACTAAATTCAAATATCATTAATTAAAATGATAAATTAGATTTAAACATTTTAGTTAAAATGATTTATTAACTTAAAACATCATTACTTAAAATGATTTAATAATTTCAAATATCTTCAATTAAAATGATTAATTAAATTTAAACATCTTTAATTAAAACAATTTATTAAATTCAAATAATCATTAATTACAATGATTAATTAATTTATAATATCATTAATTAAAATGATTAATAAATTTTAAATGTAATGACCCACCTTTTTAGACGGTTTAAATCGACAATAAACTACATATGTCAACTCAAACCATTCAAAAGGGAGGATTATTAATGGGGTAAATAAGAGAAAAAAAGGAAACAAAACATAGAATCTCATAGTGCAATGACAAAATATAATAATCAAATAAACAGTTCATGAAGTTGTACTATAATCTACATTTGATTATATAATTTTTACAACAATCAGAGTACAAACAATGACATACCAATAATGATGCAGCGGAAAATTTCTAATAATATAATATACCAAATTCCGTCTTTATCCTCCAGAAATAAAGTCTTCAACACAGAAATACTTAGGCTGATCCGAGCGTAATGAAAAGACAAAATACTCGAGTCGGAACTAAAAGATCTTATGTAAGTTAAACCAACAATAAGTAAATATTAGTGTAATGGCTTCAGAGATGTTTACGGTATTTTACATCTCATATCCAGTGTATAATGTGTGTGCGATAACGTAAGAGATGTTTTGGGATTTCCATCTCCTAAGGATCTGTTAAACTATTTATATGTAGTAATATACGCTATATATAATGTCTATCAGTAAAGTAAAATATTAAAATAGCATTAAGGCGTTACCCATATCCCCCTTAACACATTTTTATAAATGTCGTAGTTTATACAGTACTGTAAACTCCACCAAACCGGTGGGCTATCAGGGAGCACTCCATAGGTACGACACAAACCAAAATCGTAGTGGGCTCGATAAGGCATATGACAAGGCACGCAATGCAATGGCCAGGGAAGGATTCTACCGTATTGCATGCCCGAACTGGTGGTAACACATAGTAGCTACTACCGCCCACCTCGGAACACACTCCCATAATCACATCGACGGGGTCCACCAAATCAATCACAAAGTAACAGATATGGTATTGAAGAAGCATGTCCGATCGGAGGAGCGACCTCACTTGGCCCGGGATAGCTCCTGTTTTAGTCATATCAAGCTGACCCGAAGGTCAGGGCTGCATTCTTACCTCATAACAGTAACGTTCGCTAAACCATCCTGCTTCGTTCTGGATTCTCCCCCACGTGCACAGTTGTTAAAGTGGTTTCGGAATTAGCAGAGTGTAACGACCCGTAAATTTCAACTGTTTTAATAACGTAATTAGTTGAAATTTTGTGAAATTTTAAACGATAAAATTTTGAAATATAAATTTGATATTTGGAATGCGTTTAGTTAAACATAGCAACTAGTAAATTTTCGTCCGAAAATATGAAAGTTTATTTCGCACGTAAATTTACTTCAATTTAATCGGTTAAAAAGTGATGAAAATAAAATGTTTCGAAACCCAAATATTTTTACATAGAAAAATTCTAAACCATCTCCTGAGCAAGTCGTCATAATTCGTTTCTTCAAATTTGGACTTCTATTGCTCCGTTTAACTTATTTTCGATAGATTTGCAGCATTTTCGGTACCGATACCGACTTTTGATTGGATGATCGTACCACCGATATTTGTATACCGCTTTGATCGTCTCATTGTGTTGATCTCAACGGTATATTCATTTCTGTTTTTCGAACTCCGGTATGCAGTAAAACCAGTAAAACGGTTTCTGTATCCGTATCCATATTTGGCCTCTTTGTTTCTCGGTGTCCATTCATTTATTCCACGTGAGAAAATAAAGAGTCTTAAACTTTAAACATATCAACCCTTTCTATTCCCTAGAGTCATATTTCTGGTGGAATTCATTTAGTTGCTTCTTTCGGTTCATAGGAAAAGAAAAGGAATATCATTCGCTTGTATGCCGTTCCCAAACCCAGCCTATTTTTCTTCCTCACTTGCAGCCATCCTCCGACTTCACTACCTAAGCAAACCCAGCCTTCCACTCTCCATGCTCGGCCACTATCTCCTCCACTGCCCAATAGCCTATCGCGTTTCACCCTACCGAAGCCAACTCCCATCGTGAAACTCCACGTACTCACCGCAACCACCGCCTGTCCTTTCTCCCCATCCAGCGAGGCAGCCACCGACCAAAGCCCACCCAGTGTTCGCCATTCCTGACATCCCTCCTTGCTTCCATCTTGTATCTTCCAGCTTTGCATATATATCTGTAAGATGCTATCTTGGTTCGCTTGTTTATTTCTTTCTTATGTCCAGTATATATATGGATTTTGATCTGGATATGTGTATATACGTTTAGATGTAATACTAATTTTTTTCCATACATATATATTATAAAGGTTTTAATATGTGGTTGAATTTGGAATATGATTTTAATAAACATGTATAATATTTATACACTAGCTCATAGATAATATGTCTTTTATGAAGTTATATATATAGCTGCATTCTATTTTAAGTTTATGTCTGCATATCCTTGTGTGCATATCTAGATTTCTTTGTCTGTTTATATGCCAAATTTTCATTTTTCGCACACATATATATATATATAGCTAATTATAATGTAATTTACATATGTTGGCATATACATTAATCGAAAGTTTAAAATATCTATTGATAGTTGGATAAGTTTGGTGTTTTAATCAAAGATTTTATATTATAGGTAAGTCATATATATATATATATCATCATATATATTGCATGCGAAATATGTAAGTTTATTCAATGGATTGTATATATATAGTATAGTACTGTGCGTGCCTATAAAGTATGTATATTTTAGAGGAAGCATTTCGGTTGCAGTGTATACATTTGATTGCTGAAGCTATATAGATTGTACAAGTTATATAGTTGTTCATGATATATATAAACAATGTATAAAGTTATAAAGTATTAGCTGTGACTTGTCATAGACTAGCCCTCCTACTACAAAGTCTATATATTTTGTTTTATACATATATAGATTTATGTGAAGTATATTATTATATGACAGGCTATGTCCATTGTATAAGTCTACTATTGTAGTTGCAGTCTGACTCTGTTGGTTACAGTATATACAAGCCATAGTTATTCTTATTTTTTTTACACTTTATATATAGAGTTTGATTCTTTAAAAACGTGTATGAGTTTTGAGTTATAAATCAATTATATAAGTTGTTTATTTATGTCGTATATATAGTTTTATATAAGCTATATTATATTTTATAATTTGTTTAAGTTGCGAAAATCTTATACTAGTCTGTACATATATCTTATGTTTATAATGTATAAAAGCGTATGATTATAAAAATCTGCATATGTTGGTCAGCGTATATAGTTTTATAAGTAGTTGTATATTTAAAGTTATAATTTGGCAAGTTTAATTTTATAAATTATAATATAAAGTTACTTTTGTGGGTTACAGCACATAAAATTTGTACTGTACATTCATTCTTTTCTACAAATATGGGCTTTAATGTGTTTTATATAAATTAGTATACTTATGCAAACGCGTTAGTTGATTTTAAATTTTATATAGTGACTTTGTTTTACGTGTTTTATCTTTAAAACAAAAAGTTTTCAACTACTTGTGTATGTATATATTATTAGCAAGTATTGAAATAAAAACACGATTGTTGCATATATGTATATATATATATATATGATTGTATATGTTGTGCCTATATCAATTCAGTTACAAATTATTTATCGATCCAGTTCTGATTCAATTTCGCCAATTTCAATTGTCACCTTTGCTTGTCAAATTCGCGTTCAAATCTAGCTTTGCCTTGGATTCGTAACTCCATTTCAGTGTCTGTATCTGTGTTCGTATCCGTGTCCTCTTCTAGTCTCTCTAGCCTCGAAAGGTGAGCACTCACTCACGATTAACGTTCTTTTATTTATTAAATTTGATTTCGATTGAAACGACAATTGAAATATGCTGCTGTTAGTTAATTACAATGTTATATATGTTATTGTCTATATCAGTTCACCTGTGACATTTGACACCATTATCTGTTAATTATTTATGCGATGATAATACAGTTGGCTGATAAATGATTGATTGTTTGATGTTTACAATTGGACGTTAAATTGTTAATGATGTAAATGATAAATAATTTGAAATTGAAATTGATGTAGGATAGTTAGATTTGATATATGTGTTAAATTTGATTAAATGACATTTGTATAATATGACCCCTTTTAATTGTTAAATTAATTGACTTGTAGAATAGTGATAATTACACTTTGAACCATCGACGTATATTGGATTAATTGTTGTAGTGTAAAATTTTGAATCGAATGACAAGTGAAAACCGTAATGTAATAAATCTTTAATCTACATGAAATGATAGTGTAGATTCTAGAAATAATTATATTAATTCATACAAATAACAATGCGAATTAATACGGTTATTTCGGGATTATATGAATTGATTATTGGATTGTTATTGATTGTTGTTATTGCTTGTTTATTTACCTTGACACCATCCCAGTTATCACACTGCAAGTTCCCTTTGCTATGTTTTGATTTTGAATTGAATTGGAATCGGGTTGAAATGATAAATACCCAAATTGAACTTTGACCTAGGATAGAGAATTAAATAAAACCCGATTGGTCAATAATTTGATTTAAAAATAAGCGAAGATTTTATTTGAATAAATAATATGGGTTTGAAATGAAGTTGAAATTTGAATTTTAATGAAAGGAAAATGTTATTATTTAATAATCTGAAACAAAATATTAACATTATAATTGATGAAAGAATGTTGTTTAATTTGAGAAATGATTGAATTAAGTTTGAAATTATTAAACTTTGAAATGATTTAAAAATTAAGTTTGAAATTGAATTAAGTTTGAAATTATTAAACTTTGAAATTATTTAATAATTAAGTTTTTGAATTATTTAATAATTAAATGAGATTGAATTATTTAATGATTAAATTGAATTGAATTCTTTAATAAGTAAAATTGGACTTTTGAATAAGTGAATTTATTTCGTAAATAATTGAAATTGAGTTTTCTTTATTAATTAAGTTTGGAAAATTATTTAAGTAAGTAAATAAGTGAAATTTAATTTCTTTATCAAGAAATAAAATGTGATTTATTGGAATTAATGCAAGACTTGAAATTTAAAGAATTTGATTTGATGAATTTAATTTAATTCAATTTGTAAGTTTTGATGTAATGAAGTTGAATTTAAATAATGGATTTAATAAATTGGAAATCAAATAGAAATTGTTTTGAATGACAGATTTACTTAACGAATATTAAATGAAATCGATAAATGAATTTGAAATTGATTTGAATGTTAAATTAAATTAATTTAAATGATTTTGAAATGAAACTGATATATGAACTTGAATCAATATTTGAATTGAAATTGAATTATAAGATTTTGAAATGGTAATTTGAAAGTTTTGAAACGTAAATTATGGGAATTGGTTTAGAAAGACAAATGAAATGTTGATTTACAAATTCTAATTGAAATTGTAATTGATTTGGTTTTGAAATATATAAACGACCAATCGGTGTAATAATTACGGAAGTTATTAAAGAGACCGGAATCGGTTATGGATATACTCTCTATCTAAACCGGAAACCACTTTAATAACTATACGCGGAGTGATGATCCAGAATGAAGTGGTTGGAATGATGTACGTGTTGACTGAAGAAAGAGAACGATGATGGATAGCCTTGACACTTGTGTCAAATTGGAAATGACTAAAACAGGAGCCGTGCCGGGCCAATGGAGGATTAGCTATCTCAAGTGGACACACTTCTTCGAACTACTCATTACTTGTTGTCGATTGGTGCACCCTTGATTTTGGGAGTGTTGTTTCACGGTGTTGCGGGCGCTGCGGTGTTGCGTTCTCACCAGTCCGGATCAGGCAAACGGTAGTGTCACTACCTTGGGTATTGCCTCATGTGCCTTGTCATACTTGTATCCCTTTATGCGCGACCACTACGATTTTGATTTGTACCTTTAGTATATGGATTGCCCTCTGGTGACTTCCGGTTTTGGGGAAACTACGGTCTTGTATATGCTTTTGGGAATAAAAATGTGTTAAGGGTGGAATGGGCCATGACTTAACACTATTTTGATATCTTTACATATTACTGATAGACATTATCTACTTAGCGTACATTACTACATAGTAGATAGTTTGACGGATCCTTAAAGGATGGTTATTCCAAACATCCTTTGAGTTACTTGTATTTCAATTGCTATTTCACTTGAGTTGGATTTATAAATATAAGAATGTTAATCCTGACTCGAGTGTTTTGTATTTTGCTTTACGCTCGGGTCAGACTGAGTGTACCAGTATTCGAGACTCACCTTTGAAGTTGGAGCTTTGCTTGAAGATCCAGCCATCTATTCTGCTTTCAGTATTCGATGATTCCAGTGATGTATTCTGATTTGTATCTGATGTATCGTATTACTCTTCCGCTGTATCTGGTTTAACTCTGATGTAACTTATACATTTATATGGTAGCTTCATGAACTACTATCTCTTTTATTTCCGCTGCATTTATTACTCTGTGTCTGTGATTATATTTATTTACTGTATATGTTCAGTTTTGCCAAATTTAAATTAACAACGCGGTATTTTGAGCAATTCAATTCCGACATGTGTGTCTGCCTATGCACTTAGAGGGTGCAGCATGATAGGGGGTTCTCGCATTTGGTTTGGTAGCGAGCGGGTGACTCTTACTCCTACATGTCCCTGCGGGGTTGGTGCAGTCGAGAGGCTGGCTGTAAAGGCAGAACACAGGTACTGCTGTATGCTACGGTGGGCGTTACCCCACTGACGCGGTCCGTTACAGTTGGTATCAGAGCTTTGGTAGCTCTAGGCAAAACTTAACATATAGGGTAAATGTATTTACAGAATCACTCTCATTCGAGTTTCAATCTCTTCCTTTGACTCAATTCCTTTGAATTTTGGAACGTTCCCCTCGGTTCCGAAATTCATTCGTGTCCTTCACTATTCGTCTCCTTTCAATTCTGGAGCATCACATAACTCCACTTCGAATGACCCTTATAGAGAATCGGCGGTCTCGCCAAACTTCGAATATTTGTAAATGGGTGAAACTCCTTTATAATAGGCATCGACTTACCGGAGATTTCTGTATCCTCGGTTTACGATGCTATATATTCCATGCTATACCTGAATTCCATCTCTTGAGATCGAGTGTTGATTTACCTCGAAATTCTGCATCGATCTTATTCTCAAAGTCACGGTCAAACCGGTAAAAGGTTGCCCGCGATTTATATAAACTTATCAACCTTCCTACTTTGTTATTTCATCATCATATCTTTCTTTCGAACTTATCTTCGAATCAAAATTCTCTTTGATTTGAGTCCATCAAATTTGAGTCTCTATCCTTGCTTTGAATTCATTCTTGTATCGTCGAGCGAGGAAGTGTATTTGTAAATTTATATAAAATGTTTTATGTATTGTGTTGTTTGAGTTGTTGATGTTGATTTGGGTTTCCGATCGATTCGTCTGATCAACGCTATCGATAGGATTTCCAAAACACTTGAGCATAGCAAACTAACACAATTTCGTTTTCAACTTTGGTAAATAAAATAAAGTTTGAATGATTATATTATGAAATTAAATTATTAATGAATCTATTGTCAAAAATGATAATATTTAATTTTCATTTATTGTTTGGAAAACCATTGATTATTCTAATATGATAAATAAATGAAATTATAGAACATGGTTTAAAATTTTAATTTGGAATTCAAATGGATTTAAATCAGAATTTGAGAATTTAATTTCCGGTGATTTCCAACTTTGATTTGAAAGTTTTAGGTATATAGTTTTAAAATATTTTCAAATTAAAACCATTTCAAAGAATTTTAAATGTTTGAATCAGTGCTCTCCTATTTTGTCGCTGGGAAATAATTTCGGAGATAACGGCCGCATCATCGACATTCATTTTCGAGTTTCGAAGTGGAGATGCCATTCTGTAGCTTTGCTACGGTTTTGTTTTGAAAATATTGTGATTTGAATTTCTTCAGTATAATTTGATTTATATATATATGTATCTTATTTTAAAATTTGATTTGATATAAATATATTATATATATCTCTAAATTGTTTAAAGTTAATCGGAAATCTAATTCTTAAGTTTTGTTAAATGATGATTTTAATTATAAATGAAACCAAATTTGGAATAAATATTTAAACTTGAATAATTGAATTGGGAAAATTTTATTTGTATATTGTTCAACTGCATTCTAATACAACTTACCTAAATCATTCAGAAGTTAAATATGTAATTGGATGATATATAAGATAAATTGAATTTATAAATAAAATTTGAGTGTTTATAATAAATGTTATACACTAAATTTTGATTATAAAGATGTTAATAGAGTTAGATAGGATAATAAGTAAACCCAGTTAATAATGAAATAAATTTGTTTGAAAGAATTAATAAATTTGTTTTGAAAGAATTAATAAGTTGAAATTTGAACAACATATGAAAATACCTTGAATTTAAAAGAAATTAATAGATGTAAATTAATTTAAATCGAAACTTTTATGGTTTAAATTAATTTATATGGTTTAAAAATATGTAATAAGATATTAAGTAGAATAAATTTAACAATAATTTGGAATAAAGAGGAATTTAAAATTGCTGAAAAAATATGATTATAAGAAAAGACTATTCAAATTTATGGTTTTAGAAATTGTAAATTGAAGTAAATGGGATAATAAGGTAATGAATTAGAAATAGTTAATATTGATTTTAGTGAAATCGAATGGATTAAATCAAATTATTGAATATCAATTAATTTAAATTTGAATTTATATGGTTTAAACTAATTGTTATTTTGTATTTCAAATCTGTTTTTCTTTCTCGTTGTTTCTATTCTCCTACCTCGTTCCTTTTCGGGGACGAAAAGTTTTGAGTGGGGGAGAGTGTAACGACCCGTAAATTTCAACTGTTTTAATAACGTAATTAGTTGAAATTTTGTGAAATTTTAAACGATAAAATTTTGAAATATAAATTTGATATTTGGAATGCGTTTAGTTAAACATAGCAACTGGTAAATTTTCGTCCGAAAATATGAAAGTTTATTTCGCACGTAAATTTACTTCAATTTAATCAGTTAAAAAGTGATGAAAATAAAATGTTTCGAAACCCAAATATTTTTACATAAAAAAATTCTAAACCATCTCCTGAGCAAGACGTCATAATTCGTTTCTTCAAATTTGGACTTCTATTGCTCCGTTTATCTTATTTTAGATAGATTTGCAGCATTTTCGGTACCAATACCGACTTTTGATTGGATGATCGTACCACCGATATTTGTATACCGCTTTGATCGTCTCATTGTGTTGATCTCAGCGGTATATTCATTTTTGTTTTTCGAACTCCGGTATGCAGTAAAACCAGTAAAACGGTTTCTGTATCCGTATCCATATTTGGCCTCTTTGTTTCTCGGTGTCCATTCATTTATTCCACGTGAGAAAATAAAGAGTCTTAAACTTTAAACATATCAACCCTTTCTATTCCCTAGAGTCATATTTCTGGTGGAATTCATTTAGTTGCTTCTTTCGGTTCATAGGAAAAGAAAAGGAATATCATTCGCTTGTATGCCGTTCCCAAACCCAGCTTATTTTTCTTCCTCACTTGCAGCCATCCTCCGACTTCACTACCTAAGCAAACCCAGCCTTCCACTCTCCATGCTCGGCCACTATCTCCTCCACTGCCCAATAGCCTATCGCGTTTCACCCTACCGAATCCAACTCCCATCGCGAAACTCCACGTACTCACCGCAACCACCGCCTGTCCTTTCTCCCCATCCAGCGAGGCAGCCACCGACCAAAGCCCACCCAGTGTTCGCCATTCCTGACATCCCTCCTTGCTTCCATCTTGTATCTTCCAGCTTTGCATATATATCTGTAAGATGCTATCTTGGTTCGCTTGTTTATTTCTTTCTTATGTCCAGTATATATATGGATTTTGATCTGGATATGTGTATATACGTTTAGATGTAATACTAATTTTTTTCCATACATATATATTATAAAGGTTTTAATATGTGGTTGAATTTGGAATATGATTTTAATAAACATGTATAATATTTATACACTAGCTCATAGATAATATGTCTTTTATGAAGTTATATATATAGCTGCATTCTATTTTAAGTTTATGTCTGCATATCCTTGTGTGCATATCTAGATTTCTTTGTCTGTTTATATGCCAAATTTTCATTTTTCGCACATATATATATATATATATATATCTATATCTAATTATAATGTAATTTACATATGTTGGCATATACATTAATCGAAAGTTTAAAATATCTATTGATAGTTGGATAAGTTTGGTGTTTTAATCAAAGATTTTATATTATCGGTAAGTCATATATATATCATCATATATATTGCATGCGAAATATGTAGGTTTATTCAATGGATTGTATATATATATATAGTATAGTACTGTGCGTGCCTATAAAGTATGTATATTTTAGAGGAAGCATTTCGGTTGCAGTGTATACATTTGATTGCTGAAGCTATATAGATTGTACAAGTGATATAGTTGTTCATGATATATATAAACAATGTATAAAGTTATAAAGTATTAGCTGTGACTTGTCATAGACTAGCCCTCCTACTACAAAGTCTATATATTTTGTTTTATACATATATAGATTTATGTGAAGTATATTATTATATGACAGGCTATGTCCATTGTATAAGTCTACTATTGTAGTTGTAGTCTGACTCTGTTGGTTACAGTATATACAAGCCATAGTTATTCTTATTTTGTTTACAGTTTATATATAGAGTTTGATTCTTTAAAAACGTGTATGAGTTTTGAGTTATAAATCAATTATATAAGTTGTTTATTTATGTCGTATATATAGTTTTATATAAGCTATATTATATTTTATAATTTGTTTAAGTTGCGAAAATCTTATACTAGTCTGTACATATATCTTATGTTTATAATGTATAAAAGCATATGATTATAAAAATCTGCATATGTTGGTCAGCGTATATAGTTTTATAAGTAGTTGTATATTTAAAGTTATAATTTGGCAAGTTTAATTTTATAAATTATAATATAAAGTTACTTTTGTGGGTTACAGCACATAAAATTTGTACTGTACATTCATTCTTTTCTACAAATATGGGCTTTAATGTGTTTTATATAAATTAGTATACTTATGCAAACGCGTTAGTTGATTTTAAATTTTATATAGTGACTTTGTTTTACGTGTTTTATCTTTAAAACAAAAGGTTTTCAACTACTTGTGTATGTATATATTATTAGCAAGTATTGAAATAAAAACACGATTGTTGCGTATATGTATATATATATATGATTGTATATGTTGTGCCTATATCAATTCAGTTACAAATTATTTATCGATCCAGTTCTGATTCAATTTCGCCAATTTCAATTGTCAGCTTTGCTTGTCAAATTCGCGTTCAAATCTAGCTTTGCCTTGGATTCGTAACTCCATTTCAGTGTCTGTATCTGTGTTTGTATCCGTGTCCTCTTCTAGTCTCTCTAGCCTCGAAAGGTGAGCACTCACTCACGATTAACGTTCTTTTATTTATTAAATTTGATTTCGATTGAAACGACAATTGAAATATGTTGCTGTTAGTTAATTACACTGTTATATATGTTATTGCCTATATCAGTTCACCTGTGACATTTGACACCATTATCTGTTAATTATTTATGCGATGATAATACAGTTGGCTGATAAATGATTGATTGTTTGATGTTTACAATTGGACGTTAAATTGTTAATGATGTAAGTGATAAATAATTTGAAATTGAAATTGACGTAGGATAGTTAGATTTGATATATGTGTTAAATTTGATTAAATGACATTTGTATAATATGACCCCTTTTAATTGTTAAATTAATTGACTTGTAGAGTAGTGATAATTACACTTTGAACCATCGACGTATATTGGATTAATTGTTGTAGTGTAAAATTTTGAATCGAATGACAAGTGAAAACCGTAATGTAATAAATCTTTAATCTACATGAAATGATAGTGTAGATTCTAGAAATAATTATATTAATTCGTACAAATAACAATGCGAATTAATAAGGTTATTTCGAGATTATTTGAATTGATTATTGGATTGTTATTGATTGTTGTTATTGCTTGTTTATTTACCTTGACACCATCCCAGTTATCACACTGCAAGTTCCCTTTGCTATGTTTTGATTTTGAATTGAATTGGAATCGGGTTGAAATGATAAATACCCAAATTGAACTTTGACCTAGGATAGAGAATTAAATAAAACCCGATTGGTCAATAATTTGATTTAAAAATAAGCGAAGATTTTATTTGAATAAATAATATGGGTTTGAAATGAAGTTGAAATTTGAATTTTAATGAAAGGAAAATGTTATTATTTAATAATCTGAAACAAAATATTAACAATATAATTGATGAAAGAATGTTGTTTAATTTGAGAAATGATTGAATTAAGTTTGAAATTATTAAACTTTGAAATGATTTAATAATTAAGTTTGAAATTGAATTAAGTTTGAAATTATTAAACTTTGAAATTATTTAATAATTAAGTTTTTGAATTATTTAATAATTAAATGAGATTGAATTATTTAATAATTAAATGAGATTGAATTATTTAATGATTAAATTGAATTGAATTCTTTAATAAGTAAAATTGGACTTTTGAATAAGTGAATTTATTTCATAAATAATTGAAATTGAGTTTTCTTTATTAATTAAGTTTGGAAAATTATTTAAGTAAATAAGTGAAATTTAATTTCTTTATCAAGAAATAAAATGTGATTTATTGGAATTAATGCAAGACTTGAAATTTAAAGAATTTGATTTGATGAATTTAATTTAATTCAATTTGTAAGTTTTGATGTAATGAAGTTGAATTTAAATAATGGATTTAATAAATTGGAAATCAAATAGAAATTGTTTTGAATGATAGATTTACTTAACGAATATTAAATGAAATCGATAAATGAATTTGAAATTGATTTGAATGTTAAATTAAATTAAATTAAATGATTTTGAAATGAAACTGATATATGAACTTGAATCAATATTTGAATTGAAATTGAATTATAAGATTTTGAAATGGTAATTTGAAAGTTTTGAAACGTAAATTATGGGAATTGGTTTAGAAAGACAAATGAAATGTTGATTTACAAATTCTAATTGAATTTGTAATTGATTTGGTTTTGAAATATATAAACGACCAATCGGTGTAATAATTACGGAAGTTATTAAAGAGACCGGAATCGGTTATGGATATACTCTCTATCTAAACCGGAAACCACTTTAATAACTATACGCGGAGTGATGATCCAGAATGAAGTGGTTGGAATGATGTACGTGTTGACTGAAGAAAGAGAACGATGATGGATAGCCTTGACACTTGTGTCAAATTGGAAATGACTAAAACAGGAGCCGTGCCGGGCCAATGGAGGATTAGCTACCTCAAGTGGACACACTTCTTCGAACTACTCATTACTTGTTGTCGATTGGTGCACCCTTGATTTTGGGAGTGTTGTTTCACGGTGTTGCGGGCGCTGCGGCGTTGCGTTCTCACCAGTCCGGATCAGGCAAACGGTAGTGTCACTACCTTGGGTATTGCCTCATGTGCCTTGTCATACTTGTATCCCTTTATGCGCGACCACTACGATTTTGATTTGTACCTTTAGTATATGGATTGCCCTCTGGTGACTTCCGGTTTTGGGGAAACTACGGTCTTGTATATGCTTTTGGGAATAAAAATGTGTTAAGGGTGGAATGGGCCATGACTTAACACTATTTTGATATCTTTATATATTACTGATAGACATTATCTACTTAGCGTACATTACTACATAGTAGATAGTTTGACGGATCCTTAAAGGATGGTTATTCCAAACATCCTTTGAGTTACTTGTATTTCAATTGCTATTTCACTTGAGTTGGATTTATAAATATAAGAATGTTAATCCTGACTCGAGTGTTTTGTATTTTGCTTTACGCTCGGGTCAGACTGAGTGTACCAGTATTCGAGACTCACCTTTGAAGTTGGAGCTTTGCTTAAAGATCCAGCCATCTATTCTGCTTTCAGTATTCGATGATTCCAGTGATGTATTCTAATTTGTATCTGATGTATCGTATTACTCTTCCGCTGTATCTAGTTTAACTCTGATGTAACTTATACATTTATATGGTAGCTTCATGAACTACTATCTCTTTTATTTCCGCTGCATTTATTACTCTGTGTCTGTGATCTGTGATTATATTTATTTACTGTATATGTTCAGTTTTGCCAAATTTAAATTAACAACGCGGTATTTTGAGCAATTCAATTCCGGCATGAGTGTCTACCTATACACTTATAATGGATGCGAATGGTCCAAAATATCGGGTCGTTACACAGAGAGTATGACAATATCCAACCCCGGTCTCTTTAATAACCAATCGTTATATTTTTCACACCATGGTAATTTTATAAAACATTTTAAATAATAAATCCATAAAACAGATTATACCATCATATCAAGATATTCATATACTTATTCCTAATGTATAAATATATTCATAAATACCGAGGAAGATTTCTTTCAATCAATTTTGAAAATAATTTATAAATCTCTCTTAAACCATTTATAAACTATTTATATGCTTTAGAACCATTTACAAAGCTATTTATAAATTCCAAAACAGTTTATAACTCTTCCCCTTTTCATACACTTCTACGCAAATTCCTTTAAAACGCTTCCAAATCCCTTTATACAAGTTCCTTTATAAAACCCTTTATAAAAATCCTTTAAAACCTCTTTATAACTCCTTTATAAAACCATTATAAAATCCTTTATAAAAATCCTTTATAAAAAACATTTTTATAAAATCCATTATAAAATCTCTTACAAAACTTTTATAAATTCCTTACAAAACCTTTTAGAAAATTCTAAAATCTTTAAAATAAATCTTTTTATCTATTAAAGTTATTATAAAAGTCTATATTTATTATCTTAAATCAAAACTATATTCATTATAATAAATTAAATTTAAAACATATATATATATATTAAACTATATTAAAGATTTTATTAAATTAAATTTTAAACTATTAAGTATATATTTTAAAACTAAATAAAATTACAAGTTAAAATCTTAAATTTACATTTAAAACCATATATTAAGTTATAATTTAGAACTTTTAAAATATATAAAATAAATTATTTTCCAAATATAAATTTTAAATAAAATCATTAAATTAAATTTAAAAGTCAAATTTATAAATCAAACATACTTTACCAGTTAGAAAATAATTTAAAATGAACCAATGGTGTCCGTATATAATTTTCTATCATATGGTCAAGTGATTAGGTATGTATCATTTCAACCCAAAATAGTTAAATTTCCGGGTATATAACATTTCAACCCGTATCCCAAATCAATAATTGCCAAATCCATAAAATCGCTCGGGTTTATCATTCCAACCCATAACGATTTTCCCTAATCTAAAAGATCGTTAGGGTATCTATCATTTCAACTGTAACATCCCACCTTTTTGGATGCTTTAAGCTGACACACATGCCGACTCAAACCATACAGAAGGGCGGATTGTTATTAGTGTGAATAAGAAAAAGCAGAGAAAGAAAAAAAACAAAACAGAATCTCGAAGCGTAATGACAAAATACAATAATCAAATAACATTTCATGAAGCTGTATACAAAACATTTGATTATACTTATACAATACAAAATCAGAGTTACACATATCAAAGATAAATACATAACATTTGCAACGGAACAGTATGATGAAGTGGAATAATATAATAAGTAATAATAATACAATCTTGTCTTTGTCCTTCGGAAATAAGTTCTTCAAATTCTGAAATGCTCAGGCCGACCCGAGCGAATTGAAAAGACAAAACACTTGAGTCAGAACTAAAAGATCTTATGTGAGTTAAATCAACGGTAAATAAATATGAGTGTAAACGGCATCGGAGATGTTTACGGGGTTTGACATCTCTTATCCAGTGTTTAACATGAGTGAAGTAACTTAAGAGATGTTCGGAATTCATATCTCCTAAGGATCCGTTAAACTATCTACTATGTAATACAGTACGCTATTATAATATGTCTACAGTAATATACACTATTAAAATAGCGTTAAGGCATTACATTTTCCCTCTTAACACATTTTTATTTCCCATAGCCTATACAGTACCGTAATCCCACCCGTACTGGGTGCAGTTAGAGGGCACTCCATAGGTATGGTACAAACCAAACTCGTAGAAGGCGCGCTAGGGTAGGTGACATGGCATAAGTAGATAATGCCAGGGTAGATATACCAATTACACTTCTGGACCAGCGGTAACACATAGCAGCTACTACCGCCCACCTCAGAACACACTCCCGAATAAAAAAATCGAGGGTGGCCACCAAATAAATCACAAAGTTAGAATATAGTATCGATGGAATGTGCCTGATCGGAGGAATGACCTCACTTAGCACGTCAATTTCTCCTGTTTTAGCCACCTTATGTTAACTCATGGGAGTTAGGTCCACGTGTATACCTTTAGGATCGTCGCCACCATCATACTTCATTCTGGAATCTCCACCGCGTATACAGTTGTTAAAGTGGTTTTCGGTATCGATAAAGAGTATGACAATACCCGATCCTGGTCTCTTTAACAACCAATCGCTTATTACACACCAGATGGTTCTTTTACATTTCCAAAATCCTTTCATAATTGATATCAAAATATCATATTCAATTCAAATCATATCACTTTTGAAATCATTACTTACTTTCGAAATTATATTACATTGAAATCATAGTTCGAAATTATATTTCCTATCAAAAGTCGTGTTTCCAAAACAGGTTAAACTCTCTTTTCAAAATTATCATATTAAACCAAATATGTTATTTAATTCCCAACTTAGGTTATAACATCATTGACCATATTCACTTAAAACTCGAGAATTTGAATATAAACCCATCCATTTTACTTAGTTTGGAATTTAGAAGAAAATAGTTTTAAATAGTTATAAATAGTTAATATAGATTTTTAAAAATAGATTAAAAATAATTAAAATAGATTAAATAGCTTTAAAATAGATTAATTAGATTTAAAATAAGTTAAATGGTTTAATTAGTTTAAAATTTTGAAAATCTTAATAATTAAAGCCTTTTAAAATAATATATTTTTAAAACAGTTTATATAAAAATATGAAATTTTAAATTTATATCAATTTAAATAATTTATTCCATTCTAGTACATTTGGACCATTTTAATACCCCAAAACCCAATTTCAAATTTTCCGATTCAGAATTCTAAATAAACATTAAATTCAATATCGCTTAAATCCATGTTAAAACATCGATTTAATTACTCCATTTTCAATATATTTCAAAGTTATAATTCAACGATTTTTAATAACTCGATTTTGATAACTTCACTTATATTTCAAATTCACTATAAAATATCAATTTTATTCCTTCAACAAATTTTTCAAAACAATTCGATTTTAATATAAAACTCGAAGTTTGATAAAAATTCGATTTATATAACCCAAATTTTTCAAAATATCATTTAACTCAATGCAAAATTTAAGGATTCAAAATCATTTAAATTTAACCAATCTGGTGTCCGTATCTAATTCTCTACCCTAGGGTCAAGTGATATGGATATTTATAATTTCAATCCGCAATTTAAAATTTTACGGTTATATATCATTTCAAACCGCAATCCCGAATAAATAATAAAATCCATAAAATCGCTCGAGTCTATCATTTCAACTTATAACGATTTTTCCTTAATCTATTGATCATTCGGGTATGTATCATTTCAACCCATAGTGAACTTGCAATATTATAACAATATAAAATACAACATCCATTCATCCAATATCAACAATCAACATCCATTACAAACATCATCCAAATCAATCAATAAATATCAATATAGAACTGATAATCAATAACAAGTATTTAACTGGCAATTTATATTCAATAATAAATTAAATAATGATTTAATTCAAATAAATTCAAATTAACTGAGATGATGATTTAAAATATACCAAACAGTCATAAATAAATTTCCAATCACATCATAAATTTAATTTAACAAACATTAGAAATTTTAGAAGTCGTGAGTGGGTTAAAACACTCACATTTGAATTTAAACCGAATTTAAATTCAAAATAAGCCCAAAATTTAAACAGTCTCCGAATTCGTCCACCAGCATCAAAATGCCCGGTATTTCGATACGATCCTAGCGGATCAAACCGCGCGTGAATCTGACCTCGTATGTGAAAGTTATTAAGTTAGAACGATTGAACGATTTAATTTATAAAATATATAAAACAATTTATAATTATCCTACCACATTGCCACGTCAACGCTTCAACCCGCCCTTCTCATTCGAAACCCTACCAGAAAGTTCGGACGCGACCCAAATGTCGCGCCTCCCCACGCATGCGCCGGAGCGCCACCAACAAGCGTCGACGCGACCAGAGAGGCCGCCGACTTCTCAAGCCTCCTCGAAAACCCCTCCCCGCGATCATCTCACCCACGTTGAGCACGAGCCGAGGCAGCCGCCGCCTGAACAAGCGAAACCCTAATTGAATTTTTCACGCTCAATCCAACCATTGATTCGCCAAATAAACCCTATGGATGAACTCCCCTCGGCTCTCTCCTCAACATTGTATCCTCCAATCATCGATCCGTCGAGGATCATCAACCACCACGAACGGCCAAGAACAAATCAACAAATTCTGGCCACACCGAAACCCAGATCAAAAAACGAATCACATATCTGACTTGCGCTCGTCGAGAGATTCAAATCGATATATAATTCGATATGTATTGAGGAGTTTAAATTTTTGATTTGGAATTTGAATTGAAATTGCAATTGGGAATTAGGGTTTTGTCTGCCAGGAATGAGGAGGAGCAATTGTAATTATACATATAGAAATGAGGAATAAGAAGTGACTAGGGTTTATAACGAGGTATTTATAGGTAGATCAGAAAAACAGAATGAATGGATACGATTGATTTACACGTTGAACGATAAATGACCCAAAAAGCCCGTTTTGCCTCCGGAACGCAAATAGGTCAACCCATATATCAAAATAGATGTTTTCAAATATTTTAAACTCAATGGAACAGGTTTCAAGTCCTAATTCCATCGTATGAAGAAGTTATGACAAAATCAGCCTATTTCAAATTGATTTCAATTAAATTGATTTCTAGGCGTTTCGAGCCCGTACGATCAAATGACAAGTCCGATCGTTACGGATCCGATGAAACTGGTTTCGTCGAAATCCGAGTTAGTGGCCAACATGGCTATTTTTCAGGTTAATTAAATAAATAAATATTAAATTAATTAAATCAAAATTTTAAATTCCAATTCCATAATTAACAAATCTTATCATTTTTTATTTCTTAAACAATTACAATACTTTAAAAAATTTAGATATCAATTCAAAGTTAATTTTTTTACCAATTATTGTATTTAATTTCAGTTTCGGTAAATTCATTAATTATCAATTGAAATTCCAATAAATCCATTTATTTGCTTTTAAATCTTGTTATTCCATAAATTGTAATCTCATGGGTACAATTAACATCGGTTTATATCTTAGCACGTTAATATTCTCCAATTTTATCTTAATTTCAAATAATGTAAAATTTAATTTCGTTTTAATCACAAATAAATTCCCAATTTAATTTAATGGACTACATACATAGGTAACTTATAATAATTGTCACTATTCACTTTTAATTTCATTTATAAGTTTATTACTTACAACAAATGTTACCATTAGTTTCATAACACAAATCTCGTTCAGTTACTATTAATCAATGTATTATTTCCTTGGTTAATTCAATATTTACTTTTTATTCTCTTATATTAAATTTATAACCAAGCATGGCATTTAAATTACAATGAATTGGAATTTCATACACATTGTTAAAAATCAACTTACATTAACATTGTCACACTTTATTTTAGTGTTCATTTCATTATTAAGTTACATATTTTTATTTCTCCCAAATTTAATTATCAAAACCTTATTAAATTAACAAATTTAAATTATCGAAAATTACGGGTCGTTACATCAACCCATAGTGCTTAACAGGGATATAAACATCCAATCATCCAAAATGACAGCAAATAGACATCCATCACAATCAACATCCAAATCAGCCAATAAATCACAACAATTAACTAGTTATCATTATCAGATATTTAATAACAATTTAAATTCAATATTAATTTAAAAGCAATTTAATTCAAAGTAAATTTAAATGACAATTTAAATTACCAAACAACAATCAATGAAATTCATATCAATTCATAAATTTAATTCATCTAACATAAGAAGGTTTAGTATTTCGTGAGTGGGTTAAATCACTCACCTTTGATTTGTAGTCGATTTAAAATCCAAATAAAATCCAAAATTTGAACAGTCTCCAAATTCAATCAAACTAGTTCCATATTGTCTGGAATTTCGATACGATCACAATGGAAGAAACAACGTCCAAATCCGAGCTCGTATGAAAAAGTTATTGAAGTTAGAACGTTCAAAAATTAAAATTAAAATTAAAATAACTAAAGGGCAAAAACGTAATTACCTTTCCTCTACCAAAACCCTAACGCCGTCATGATCGAACACACGCACGTAGCCGCCACCCTCCAGATCCAAAAGCCACCATGTCCGACCCTCCATCACCGGATCCAAGCTTCCCACCATACTTGCCCTGACCAGGTGCTTAACTCCCACCACGCGCGGCCGCGCGACACCCCAGGCGAGCTTCGCCACCGCCGTCGTTCTCTGTCATTTTCTAGTGATTCCTGATGCCTCAACGATGAACGAATACCACTGATAGCCTCTGCTCACCATCCTCTTCTAGACGCCACTCCTCGATCGTCGAATGGTCGACGGTCCACCGTCGATCATGAAACCCTAGCAACGAACAGCTGAGAAAGATCGCCAAATTTTGGCCAAATCAAGATTCAATTGCAAAAATGGACTGCAGATCTAGATTGCATTCATTTAGATCTTTCTGGCAGCACATAATTCGATAGGGTTTGATGAGTTTGAATTTTCGATTTGATTTTGAATTTGGGAATTAGGATTTTGATTGAAATTAAAATTAGGGTTTTCTGCCATTGGGGAGGGAGAGGAGATAATTGAACAGATACGTACAGAAAAATGGAATAGACAGCTAGGGTTTCAGGAAACTTCTATTTATATAGACAGAGAGGGATAAGAACGAATGGACATATCGAATTGGGTCGAAACGATAACAACGACCTTAAAAGCCCGTTTCGTTCCCGAAACGAAAGTGGTTCATCCCATATATCAAAATATAGGTTTTCGATATTTTTAAACTCAATGGAACTAGTTTCAAACCCTAATTCTATTGTATACAAAAGTTAGCTTTCAAAATCAAATTATATTTATTTAAATTGTTTTAATTGATTTCTGTGCGTTTCGAGCTCACAAGATCAAATGATAAGTCCGATCTCCACGAAACTTGAAATCCTACAATAATTCACTGTTATGGATTCGATGAAACTGGTTTCGTTGAAATCCAAGACGGTGGCCAAAATGGCTAATTTTCACGTTAATTAAATAATTATTATTAAATTGATTTAATCACTTTTAAATTCAAATTTAAAAGTTAACAATTTTATCATTCTTGATTACATAGAAATTTATAATCTTTAAAAATAATTTTTTCATGTTAAACCCAATATTTAAATATTATACTAATTTCAGCGTTCAAATACAACTGTAATAAAATCCCAGTTAATTATATTTTAATTTCAATCAATTTATTTTATTTCGATTTACACTCTTATTATTGAATCAACTATTACCTTATGAATATAATTAACATTAATTTACATTTTATTACATTCATATTCTATAGTTACCATCTTAACTCAAATTAACGACAATATTTAATTATATTAAATTCACATTGATTTCCAAATTATTTCAATGGATTAAATAATGAAATAATAATTAAAACAATTATTGCACATTAGTAGTTCAAACACATTTCTAAGTCTATTTTTTACAAACAAAAGCTAATAAATTTACATACTAATTAATTGATTTAATACTCCATAATAAACCTATTTCAATTAGTAATAGATAATTTCAACATTAAATCCAACATTTAATTTATTCTTTATTTACAATTATAACCAAATTAACTTTGCAATTATTTCAATTGATTGAAATCACATTAAAATAGTTGTCAATAACATTAAAACAACATTATTAAATCATATTCTTATTATTTTTCTCTTTAATAAATCATAAATTTTAAATTCTCACAATATTTTTAATAGTTTTAATTATCAAAAATATACGGGTCGTTACAATAAACTTCTAATTTTGCAAAATACAAGCTCTAGTTCAACATATATAATGGGTTTAGGAGTTGATATTCTATAATTGACGATATAGCGAAAATTGCTATAACGACACTTAAACAATTTAAATAGAATATCATGACTAATTACAACTAACATCAATACAAGCAATATAAGAAAATAAATAACAATTATTGGTAAGAAACCCCTTAGGGTCCCTCCACAAATATTCCCTGCAAAACA
The DNA here is from genome assembly GCA_030737815.1 of Allium fistulosum. NCBI lineage: Eukaryota > Viridiplantae > Streptophyta > Magnoliopsida > Asparagales > Amaryllidaceae > Allium > Allium fistulosum. Next base: position 259,020,718 of record CM060908.1, on the reverse strand, counting down.
ATGGTTACAGACAATATATATAATCATATGGGTTCACAGCAATTAGGTTAATATGCCATCCGTTTTCCAAAATAGGATTTTCAACCAAACAAACAATCAAACAACAACAATATCTAAACTATCAACCAAGCACTCAACAATAAATTTATAGCATCACAGATATTACATAGCTAATTTAAAGGTGAGTAAACTCATAGAAATTCTAGTTATCGCTGAAGCGTTCCATTTTGAACTGAAATCGAACAGACGTTCGATCTTAGCATAAAATTCTACAAGCTTCAAATCCAACCAATCCAATTCCATAACGAAGATATCACTGATACGAGTCTAACGCGACCGACCACGTCTGAATCTGACCACGTATGAAATTTATATTGAGTGATGAAAAAGTATTAGGTTTAATAAGATTTCGGATTGAATAACATAATTAATTATCTAATTACATCATTAGCCAATTAATTACCTAAGCTCAATCACTAATCTCCCTTCGTTATTCTCAGGCTGCAATTAATCAAACCTCGACTTCTGCCTTTGTCTGATCTGCCACCGCCGTGGTCTACCCTACACCATCGCACGTCAACCCTGACACCCTACAACCCAGGCGATTTGATTGCCATCTAAAACATCACCCGCCGTCACCTATAGCTCGATAGTGAGCTTCGTTAAAACATCGACGATCAACTTCGTGTTAACACCGCCTTAGACCAATATCGACTATTGCATCGCCATCAATCGATAGTTCTCACCCATGCCGACCTAGCACCACCCTCCACGACCCCTAAAACGCCGCCAAACTCCTCCGCCAAACCCAAAACAGTCTAGCCATCGCACTTGATTTCTGGTCACCCACAACAACTTCACGGCGATCCAACCGATCAACGAGCTCAACGCATCATGCCGAAAATTTCTCTAGTTGGGGTCGAGGGTTAATTTAGCCCCTAGTAGCTCAGATGAACCATGGCCGTTGGATGAAGCAATAATAAATATGGCGGCTAATTTTTTAATTTAGGTTTTGAACATAAGAATAAGATTAAGGTCCTTATATAGGCATGCTATGACACTATTCACGCCCTAAAAAAATCTTGAACTCCAATCGAGGCGTGCTTACTGGCGTTCCAAGCTAATTACGCTATTCCAAACAAAATGGAACTATCGGGACCTAATTCCATCATATAAAGAAGTTAGCTTTTAAAATCAAATTATATTATTTTAATTTTCTAAAATTAATCGTTACGCATTTTGAGCTCGCTCGTTCACATGATATGTCATATCGTCAACAAACTCGTCGGCGTACAACAATTTATTATTGCGGTTCTAATAATACTTGTTTCGTCAAAATCCAAGATAGTGCCCCAGAATGATAATTTCACACATTTTAAATATTGTTTTATATTTTCGATCCAAAATCGATATTTATCCAATCTATTTAGTTTTGTAATTAAATTTACAAATTAAATTCACTAATATTATTTATTAATTAAAAGGAGTTAAATTAAATTATTAAATCCATTAACTTAATATTTAATTCACAAATTCAAATATTCAAGTAATCCCTATATATGAATATAAGCTATTAAATTTCAACAACCCAATTATTTAAATATTAAAAATTAATTAAATGTTAAAAATTCAATTATCAAAATTCTGAATTGTTGCATTCTCCCCTTTTAAAAAAAAGTCGTCCTTGAAATTCTCAAGGAATAAAATGTCATCAAACCCCTAAGGTTTAAAAACTTATTAATTATAATGTGCAATTAAACTTATTACTTAATTAATTCCCAAATATTACAAAAAAATTTGGCAGCATCTCCTTTGTGCGGCTCGATCGGAAAAACTACAAATCGCCACTGCGGGCTCCAAACCAACAAAAGAAAACAAAACCAAATTGGCCTCTCATATCTGGAGCATAAAATCACCAACCAAACAAAATACCAAACTTCTAAATCTACAACGTACCTTTTTGCGTTTGATTTATATTTTTGCAAGCGACTCATTATCTCGATACTAATGGAGGTGCACAAGAAATCAAGTAGCATTCTCTTGCTTACACATACTTACACAATCAAAAAGAGAGTCTGGTTGACAAAAGAGCAATATGATGCAACTGATAATAATGAGGCAACCCTACATGCAAAAACTAACATGATATAAATCTACATACAACTCTAGTATAAAATAAAGCTACATGCAACCAAAAAGTAACATATCAACTATATGTAACAAAATACAGAGAATACTCTGTAAAAAAGTCTATGCATCCAATATTTTCAAACTATAAATTTAGAACCAAATGCCCTGGTCTTATATTCAAAATATTTTCAAATTCTTCCAAGAGGAAATGTATCAAAACTAAAATCAATTATGACATGAAGAGGGCTCTACCTACCCAAGTATGATATAACTTTAGAATCAAACAACATGGAGCATCCAGTGGTATTCCGATTCCTCCTAAAATGACAACTGGAGTTAATAAATATACCTGGCAAGTCTCATGATCAAAAAACCCCAATTGCCCAAATTTCGTCATAACAAAAAATTTGAAAAATCACTTCAAAAATATTCTTTACGAACATTCTGAAATAATAACACTTCATCAATATATATTTTTTTCAAAACAATATTTTTATTATTTCTTTCACAATTTCTTTCGAAACTATTTTTTTTCAACAACACTGGGATTTAAGTCTTAATAAACAACAATTCAAAAACTTTTGTTTGTAAATTTAAACTTTATAAACTATGGTATATAAATCACAAAACCAATGAAATCCAATCAAATCAAATTCTGTACAAGGATAAACTAATATTTAAGACCACTAAAATGTTAAGTAACTTATCAAACAAGATTTAGGATTTTTCTTAAGTTCACAAATTTTTCTTTGGTCACATACTAAGTATACAATTAGACTTAAGCATGTATGATATACCTAAAACATCTGTATGCTATATTTGATCTGATCACTTGTGCAGATACATAGACTTCTACTTTTGAACTAGTATCGCTCACTCGACCTCTCGTTAGTGGACTTCGATCAGATTTCTCGATTAGAAAATTTCGTTCTCCTTGCATAGCCATAAACTATGATAGAAACCCTCAGAGTCATATCAAGAATTCGAATCAAGTGTTCATCGACAAGAATCAAGTGAGAAATCCTTTTACGGACTAGTGTGAATCACCCGAAGTTGTGTATTCGAATCCTAGATAAAAAACCATGCAAATAAAATGATCTACGTATAACTTTACATACTTAGTTCGATTGGTTTCTTAATAATACCAGGCTCTTTATATACCCCTTATATTTTCTATTTAGTATTTCATTCAACACTAAAATTGTTTATGAATTATTCCATAAATTTTCACCTAAGTTTATAAATATTTTACAAAGACAATTTTTTCTATAAAATAACAAATAAAAGCTCACTCTATTTTATTTACTTTTATAATACCCTTCTAAATCCTAAGAGTATATACAAAATACCAATTTTTATTCTAGTTTTCGGGATTTAGATGGAGACCTAATCAAAATACGGGTCATTTAAAACTGAGTCAACCTTTCGACCTTTTTAACTTAAAATTTTATAATGAAAGATGTCTATGGGTTGACCCAAAAACAACAAATAGTTCACACCACTTAAATGTTTTATCCAAAAGCTATGGTTTTAATATAAAAAATGTGTATTAAAACCTCCCTATCTAATTTAAACCATTTTAAAATTTTAGTTTTATTATCCCTTTTTCTATTTAAGGGTAAAGTTTCATTTACTAAAACAATTCTTTTACCAAGAACATCTTTTATTTTGAATTAATTCCCTTATCAAAAAAACTTTTTATTTTTAAACCAGTTTCCTTTAAGGAAACTTAAGACTAATTACCCGGTTTTCATTTCACATTTCCTTTTTGAAAACATTCCACAAATATTTCTATATGAAATAACTTCAACAGTTTTTTTTATTAAAACTCACTTTAGGTTTGTCCAGATTTTGAACTTATTTTGATCGCATAATGGAAAGGAGAATAATTTACTAAGTTCCCCACAACGTTCGTCTAAGCAAACTTCTAATCGTCGCTTAGAAGATTATCCAGATTACCACAAAACTAATCGAGACGATTTCCTTCGAATTACCCTAAAGAAAATGCAATCCATTTAAAATTTCACTTCCAAAACATTTTATTTATAAATACACCCAAATAATATTACTATTATTTTTCTCAAAATCCTTTTGAGTTTATTTTTAAACAGCTCTGGGATTTAAATTCAAAAATCCTTTTTAAAACACATTTTATAAATCAAATTTATATAAAATTACCTTTATGCAAAATCATTTCATATTATAATAATTCTCCTTTATTATAATAAAATTTTCTTAAATATTTATTCACCAAAAGTCTTATCCTACCATTTAGATTATTTTAAACAACTTATCAAAAGTTTACTTTTAACCTAACATTATAACTGAACACCTTATAGTAAAATTGTGAAACTTAATTCATAAGGAATTCGATTATAAATTTAAACAATAATTGCTTATAAATAAGCTAAACACGATTAATCAGCGGTCAACAAATGACAATCAATGCCTCCTAAATTAATCAAGCATGACTGACCAAACAATAGTGATAAATATTATCACTTTCAAACAAATAAACACACTCTATAACTATATAAATTTTTTGAAAATTATTCCTTTATATATATGAAATAGAGGTAAAATATTTCATTTACTAAAATTTTAAAAATCAATATTGTGTTTGTTAGACTTGTTCAAGCATTTAGAAATCCCTATCGACACCATGGCATCCCACATCTCGACCAGAATTTATAAACAACTCAATAAACTAATTAACATAATACGTTTTTATAACAATAACAAATTCGCTCTCATGTATATATAATAGTCTCAAACTCATTCTAGGGTGCCACTTACCCTATCTTTAATGAGTTACTCACTCTAGGGTATTATTGACCCTATCTCTAGTGAGCCATACTCTACCAAAGCCAAGGTTCTTGCTTAACCTTCATCTCTGATATTAAATTATAACGACCTGCATTTTCGACCATCGAAAGTCGGCACCGAATACATCCACGGTATTCAAATGCCAAACATCCAATCATCGAAAAGGCAGATTGTTAAGGTAAAATAAAAGGAAAAGAACAGAGAACAGGGAAATCAGAATGTCACGTAGAAATCGACAACATATAGTATAAGAAAGACGATAAAAACTATCACTCCAAAGTACATGGTAAATCAAATTTAAAAACAAACCTTATCAACTGGACAGTTATAAAATTCCGATCTTACAATTGCTGATAGGTATACAATATAATATATCGGAAATAAAAAACTACGATAGACGAACATCCAGCTCTTCTCCAATAACTCCATATCACCAAAGCCAACCTGGGAAAAACTCGGTCTAACCCGAGCATTGTAATAAAATAACACCCGGGTCAGTCCGTAAAACCAGCGTGAGAAGACTCAAGTAATATGATGAACAAATAAAAGTTCTATGTGACCACGCCGCTAATGCGGAACGAGTTTTTACCTCACAAGAACAACATCCATAACTGAAGAAATGGGAAACAAATCAGAACAACAATCCCATCAAGAAAAAATGGAAATAAACAACAGAAACAATCCAAATAAAAGGGTTAGTACTAGTAAGAACAAATCCAATGCTTAATGAATAGGCATAAATAATATCAAATTCTAGACTTGAAAGAATGGACACCAATAATTAAACATAGAGAAGGGCACAAGGCAGTTCTCAATGCAATTAAGGAAACAATTCAAAGATTTGAACTAACAACAAGGGAAAAAGAGAAGTTTTTCCAACAATGACTAGCAGAGTGCACCCACTTTACTGAAAGTATACCTCTAGAAATATACTTAAGAACTCTGATGGCTCTCGGACATGTCCAAGCCGGACCCCGCCAAAGGTTACCGAGAATCCAAGAATTTCATATCTCAATGCACAAAACCGATTCCAATCAAGAGTAGATGTGAAAATACCAAAATGGGAGCAACCCTACATAACTTGGCTTTCACTCGCTCTTTGGATTTAGTCATTTCCAACAAAGGATAACAAAGCTCAAATGAGGAACACATCGTCTTAGAGTGATGAAATACAAAGAAGAAATCAGAATCAAAGTCGATAGTCGATAAATCAACAATCGAGAATGATAAGATGGTAGTTTTCACTTGTGCTTGATTTTCACATCACAATACTTTTAAAGACACTATAAAAACACCTTTTAAAATATTCTTTTAAAGGGGCAAATTATATTTTCTAAGTGTATTATGACCAAGGTCAAAACAAATGTTAAAACATTGTTTATTATCAACCCAAAACAATTTACACTTAGTGTTATTTGAAACAATTCTTTTTTAAAAGATCTTCTTGTTTATAAACTATTATCTATAAATTTTAAAACAATAATTATCATCCCAAAAGATAATAAATAAATTAAATTACTTTTATATATTTTATATCAAAGGTTAACCATTCCGAAGGATAATTTTCATAACCTTTTTATAACTTTCAAAGCCGCATTAATTGTCCCAAACAAAATAAATCAAATTAAAAATCCCTTTTATAAATTTAAACCAACATTAATTATCCCGAAAGATAATTAATCAAATTTATAATCTTTCATAATTTTAAAAACAATATTAATTATCCCAAAAGATAATAGATCAAATCTATAATCTCTTTTAATAAATCGATCAATTATCTTTATTTAAATAGTTATTTATTTCTAAAACACTTTTACTTAATCGGTAAATTAACTTTCAAACACTAAATCAGTTAATTCACTTTAAAAACACTTTCATTAAATTAAATTTAATCACTTTTATTAAATCAATTAATTAACTTAAATACCTTTGTTAAATTAATTTGGCAAGACCGATAGGGTTGAATGGTCCCCTACCATTTTATTGATGCACCAAAGAGAAAAGAGAACAACAAACACATGGCAAAATTGGACATGCATAAAGAAGACAAGGGAACAACCAAAAAGAATGAAAAACACATGGAAGAAAAAAGAAAAAGAAACAAACACAAAACATAAAACAAAAGGCAGTAAGAAGTTAAATCATAGAACTTAGAATGCGAGGGTTGAAGTTGAATTTTACCATCTTGAGACCTTCTCTAATCTCACGAACTATGTGTCTTCTCAGCTGCTCCATGGTTTTGCTTTTAGCAGTCTGAATAATCCTATTATTCCTTTCTTTCCACACATTCGAAATGAATTTCTTCAATATGCAGTTAACCACCCTTATTCTTCCCTCCTTCACGCCAGTCAGTCTATATATTTGCTCCCAAACACGAGCACTTCCAAGTTCCACATCAGTTCTATCCAGACACCTCATGATCATTCTCCATATATCATATATGTTAGGGCAGTCAAAGTACAAGTGATCAAGAGTTTTTGGCAGAGCATTGCGAAAAACATAATACACATTCACATTCATTCCCCTACTAAACAGTTTAACTCTAGTTAGCATAGCATTATTGATGACCTTCTAGAGTGTAAAATTTTCAGATGCACTACTGTCACTCTTCCAAATTATTTTATACCATTTGCATTTAGGAACATCATTAACACCGAAAAGAGTTCTGTACATAGTAGTAATCCTGAACTTTTTACCTTTCTCACACCAACTGATACGATCATCAAGAGTATCATAAACTTTAACGCTTCGAATTTGGTTCCATATTTCATGAATTCTTAGGTTAGCAGAATTAGGGAGGATAAATCTCCTTCCCTGAATCACAGAAAAAACCAAGGCACTCATGCAAACTCCAGACTATAAAGTTTCATTATGATTTAGACTTCTTTTAAAAATAAACCCACGATCTAACCACGGGTCATTCCAAAAACTCACCTTTCCAGACGGTGTTATGTCATACTTCATGTAGGGAAGCACAGTTTCATGCAAGTTAAATATACTTTGCCAAGTCCAACTCGAGTTTTGAGGAATTGGCATAGACCATAAATCTCTTCCACGCAGCACCTGAGACTTAGACCATTTAACCCATATGATGTCTCTATCATTTTGAAAATTATCAATATGTTTGACAAACGCTGCCTTGTTCCAAAGAACTATGTTATGAATGTCAAGCCCTCCCTTATTGATTGGTCTCTCGATACGTTTGAAGGAGATAGGAGATACATATCTACCATAAGTAGTCCCGGTCCATAAAAATTTCATGAATGCAGCTCTTATCATTCTAATCAGTTTAAGGGGGAGGATGAAGGTTCTAGCCCGGTACACTTGCCTGGAGAATATAAAAGATTTTATTAGGGTGACTATGCCTGCCTGACTTAACTTCCTGTTCAACCAACACTCAAGTCTGGCCATAATTTTATCATATAAAGGCAAGCATTGCATGGTGGTGATCCTGGAAGTTGTGAAAGGTAAGCCTAGATAGGTAACGGTATCATGGTCTGCCTTTAAACCTGTCACTATGTATATAGCATCTGCTTGAGTAACACAAACTCCAGCCAACATAATTTTGGATTTTTGAAGAATGATATTTAGGCAAGTCATGTTGTGGAACATTTTAAGAGTGTTAATGATAGTTTGTATGGTGGTGTTATCTGGTTTGCAGAATATCACAAGGTCATCAGCAAATAAGGGGGATGTGACTTGGGGGTCTTTACATTTTGGGTGAGGCTGAAATTGTAACGACCCAGAATTTTGAACGAATTAAATTGTGAATATTTAATTTATTTTAAATATTTGAACGGTAATTTAATTTGAATCCCAAATATAAATTTGAATTTAACGATTAAATTTTAAAAATTTAATCTATTGAAACTGGGTAAAAATTTGAATCTTCAATTTAAAGCTAAAGAAAAATATTTCGAAAAGCTTTTAAAATTTGTATTGATAATACTGAAGATAAATTAAAACTTCAGAATCGAATTTGAAATAAATTTGATCAGTTTGAAAATAAATCGTTCGAACCGATATTTAACAATAGTCAATTTTCAAACAGTCTCGGAATTCGACGAAACCAGTTCCATTGGGTCCGTAATAGTTTGTTATTACCGGATTTCAATTTTCGTATTTTTCAGAGTTAATACGTGACCGTACGGCGGTTAAACGCATTGAAATTTAAATTGAATTCGAATTTAAATTTTAAAATTTTAAAACTTGGTCAAACTCAGTACGATTCTCTCCCTTATCTCATGCCTAAAATCACGAACGAAATCGTGATTACACGTTCTCTTGTCTCCTCCCCATCTTTTTAAATCATCAGGCAACAGTTCCAATCGAACGAGAAATTTTTTTTAAACAAATCAATGGTCGGTGAAAATCTCCCTTCTCCTACTCTTCGTTCGAAATCAATTCGAACTAATTAAAAGAAAAAGGGGGAACGCAGCAGCTAAATGAGGAACAGGGGATTTCCGCGATCGATTCAAGATGGAGAGGAGAAATCAATCTCGCCCTCGGTGCCGAGAATCTCGAAAGATTTGAGAGGGGGGGTTTCGATTGCAAGGAAGGTGGTGTCGGCATTGCGATGTTGTCGCGATTTAGTCAAGCTCGAACTCGAGCAAGTGGAGGAGCAACATCGAACGCGCGCGAGCAGGCGAGATTTGAAGTGATGGACTGGGTTGTCGCGAGTTGGTGGGTCGCGACTTCTCAAAAGTGGCAGCGGCGACTTGGTGGAATTGAAGTCAAGCACGCGACAGTTGGGCACGTCGTTTGGGTTTCGCGAGGAGAAGAACGCCTCGATTTTGTTCGATGGTGGATGGGTCGTGATGAGCTTCGCGATGGGTTCGTTGATGATGGGGAGTTTGTAGTCGGCGACAACGTCTACGGCTGGAGGCAGTAAGGTTAAAAATCGAGAAAATCGAGTCAAGAATTGGATTGGATTGCAAAATAAAAAGCTAAGGTGAGATTTTTTTCTCACTCAAAATGAAAGTGGAATTTTCAGTTATTGTTTGATTGTCTGTTTGGATGTGCTATTAGATATGATAGGATATATCTATATATATAGCAGTATATACATATTGGCATATGTATATATTGGATTGATGATTTCCCGCCTCGTATAGCGGATGAGACCCTATTGCGCCGTTAGTAAGCGGATTTTTATAAAACCCATATACCGCGATAATTCCGTACTGGAGCGGAATTGGTATTGTGCTAACGTCTTTGGATGCAGGGAAACAGGTTGGAGGGATCCAACTGGACCCCTCACATTGATTGATTTTATTTATACTGTGGTGTGAATCTGTGAATGATTATATTGATGTATTAATCATATTGATATCTGGAAATTGTTTGAAAGCTAAAATTTAGCTGAATGGATGTTTTGACATCATTGGATTCCAAAGATAAACGAAATTGAATTTTTGAAATTCAAGTAGAAAATTTCTAAGTGAATCAATTTTTTGAAATTGAAGAAATTTTGAAGAAAGGAATTTTAAAGTATAAAAAGTTAATTTTTATAATCTTATCGAATTTATTTCTAGAATAAAGTGAAAATGTTAAATAAATGAATTTCGTATAATAGTGATTTTAAATTGAGGAAATTTATTTAAAATCTGGATTTTTAAATAGATTGAAAGAGATAAAGAAATTTATTTTCTTTAAAAAGGGATTTATTTAAAAAGAAATAAGTGAGAAGTCCAATTTGAAATTTAATTGGCAAATTGAAACGAAATTGGAAAATTGATATGAAATTTATAGATTTATAAATTGTGAAGTTAAATTGAGATGGAATTTATAGATTTATAAATTGTGAAGTTATAAAATGGATGAAACTGTAGAATAAAAGGGTTATAAGAGATTAACTTATAAAGGGGATTTTTTCCTTTAAATGGAATATTTATCGAATTATTAATAGAGGAGATTTGTTAAATTTGAAGTCGTTAGAAAATAGAAATGGAATTTATAAACGTTGTTTTATAAATAAGTATGGAAATCAATCAAATTTGATGAATTTAATGTAGAAGATTATTAAAGAAGATATATTCGCGATTTTGGATAGCGAATTTCTATTGAAATAAAAATGTGTAGAAATGATTGAAAATTGGGTTTAGTGAATTATATTCACGATTTTGGACAGTGAATATATTGTTAAGTAAAATGGATTTATTTTTGAAGAAGTGATATTAAAAAAATGAAGTTAAACATTTTAAAGATGTTTTAAAATGTATTATGAATCGAAAGCATAGTTTTCAACATTACTTGTTGAAATAGACGTTTTCGAGAAATTTAAGGAAATGGTGGACTATAACACTGTTGTTATAGTAAATGATTTCCGAAAGGAAATGTTTTATATAGTATTGGGATTTACACATCTACCTAAATTCTGAATCCCTATACTAGTGATTTTGAGTCGTCGTAACGATGTTTTACGTAACATTCGTTTTGACTCAAATAAAGGTGTTAAAAGAATGTTTTCCTTAAAGAATGAATATATACTTAATTTGATTTAAGTATATCGAATATTTTCAAATGTTGAAAATAAATAGTTTTGTGAATTACTTATTTTAAATAAGTATGGAATTGCTTTTCCAATATGAAACGAAGGGTTTGAAACTTTATCTTTTAAAGATAAATTGAAAAGTGAATATTTGAAATTTGTTTTCAAACGGTTAAGTGTGGAAATTCTATATCTAGTAAAGATATTTTTTTGAAAATAAATTATTTGGGGAAAATTATTTGGAATCTGATGATGTTGCGCATCTTTATTGATAGTTAAATAACCGACTATCAATAATTACCTTTAAATAGGTATTTGTTGTGAATTGGATGAATTTGAATGCCACACTTATTTTTAAATAAGCGCTCACTATTCGGGTTAGCCGGGAAAGGACCATGGGGTCGTATAACCCATTCCGAATATGTGATACGTCGTTATGAATCGCATTTGAAGACCGGTGTTGAAGACCGGATATTTTTGAAAACGGAAGGATTACCGTCGAGTTACTCTACATCGGCTGATCTCCGGTTTAGAGGTTTTTATCACCCTTAGTGACGGGAAGTCCTGACGTAATTGAAAATTATCCGGAAGTGCAAGGGCTTCGTGAGAAGTGCCTTCGGTTCTGTTCGATCCCGGAACAGACTTGTATGGATTGTGTGTCTGACGTTACAATTTGAGATATAAAGCTGATTTCTTTCAAATACATTTCTGTTGGTGGCGGAGAATTTATTCTCTTAGCTTAACACCCTTCTCTGAGACGTACGAGCTCAGAGGTTATGTAGTTGAAATTTATCAGCGATATATCCCAATTTGGTAACGTGGCATACTGAGTGTTGCTGTGAAATGATCAGTGTTTGATCATTTGTGATATGATCATTTGTTTGATCTTATATCTTTGTGATCATAGGTTGATCATTTTGTTTGACCCGAAGCAGGGCTTTTTGAGAAAGCGTAGCTTTGTGGACGAGACTTCGTCGAGCCTCACACCCCGGAAATGGTCAAAACAGGAAGGATGCGGCAAGGTTCTAGGGAGTAGCGCCCCTTAGTGTATGTCATTCCTTCTGGATAGAGGTGGTATCATGGTATGGAGCCCAGATACTTAACCTATGTGGTTGCTGCATTATTATCTATGTGGTTTGTTGGAAATCGGGGATCCTCGGGAAGATCGGTTACGATCGGGGGATGGCATACGCGTGTCAGTAGTTACCTATTTTTGCAGAGGTAACCCGACCTTGTGTTGGCAGAGATCCGGTTAGGTTTTCGGGTCATCTATTCCAGGGACGTACCCATCGTGGATAGGAAGTTCCTTAGCCTGACCATTTGTTGGAAATCCAAAGAAACAATACGTGACTTGTACGGTTTTAGTTGTAGAACCTATCATTCACTTATGGTGGTCACCACTGTTTGGATGGTAGCTATAGTAGGCATAAGTGCGGAATGCCTATGCTGGCTAAGATTAATATTATACTTTCGAAATGTTTTCTACACTATGCACTAATAATAATATCAAAAATGATTTGATTTTTGCGTATCAAGCATCTTTGACTATCATAAGAAGAAATCTCCTCCAAGTCTGCGTTTGCATTGTGTGTGTGGTGGGAGGTCTTATGGTAGTTTCATTTTCCAAAAGCATTGCGAATTTGTTTTATTTTCTTTGTGAAAGAATAACTGTTTTACGATCTCACACCAGTCACCATGACTGACTCGGAGTTTATTGTTCCCTTCTAAACTCTGGGTGCCCACCAATTTCCACACGGGCAGTCTAGAGTTTTGTTATCAGGATATTCTGGATATTCTGGAGCTTTGGAAACGAGATGGATGGCGAGACGTAGTATTTGTATCTGATATTATTTATTCCGCTGTGTATTCTGTATGAGGACAAGTTTATATAACTGTCCATTGTTGTATATTGACTCTGATTGATGTATGTATAAACTGATATAGTTCTCCGTTTTAAAAGACTATTGTTTATCTATTATATATTGTTCCGCTGCGATATGTGAGATTCTGATATTGTTTTCTGTATCTGATGTTATTCTGTTGTTCTTCTTCCTTCTTCTGCTTTCTTCTTCTTCTACTTTTTCTTCTTTCTTAAACCCTCACTATTGGAGTTTCCGGCACTCGATTGCTCGGCAGTCGATAAAGTGAGTATCGATGTCGAATTTTCGAAAGTCGAAAATTTCGGTACGTGACAGAAATATTCTTTGAGTAACTGCTTTATTGATCATTTGGGTGGACAGTTCCATCACGATGATAAATATGTACGTCGACATAGGGTTACCCTGCTTTATTCCTTTCTTGCTGCCAAAAAACCAATACTAGAACCATCGGTGATGATAGAGAAATTCACAGTGGACAATCATTCATACACCCATGAAATGAAATGTGAAGGGAAATTCATGTACCCCATAGTTCAAACAATAGCATCCCACTGTATTATGTCAAAGGCCTTCATAATGTCCAATTTCATCATGGCTCTTGGCGGTGCATTTTTGCTTTTGTATCCTCGCATGAGCTCATGTGATAACATCACGTTGTCAAGAATATTCCTACCAGTGAGGAAGGCAGCTTGATTGGTGTAAATTATTGAGGGAAGCACCAACTTCATTATAGATGCAAGAATCTTCGTAATACATTTGTATATAGTATTGCAACAAGCAATATGTCTGAAGTCATGAACTTCATTAGCATTTTTGATTTTGGAAATTAGAGCTAAATTAGTATTGTTGAAAGATTTCATCATTTTAGCATGATTGAAGAAGCACTTCACTGCTTTGTAGACATTATTTCCAACTATAAACTAGCAAGATGTGTAGAAATACGCATTAAATCCATCTGGCCCCTCGCATGAATTTTTGTTTAGGTTGAACATTGCTTGCTGGATTTCAACATTCACGCATAGGGTATTATGACTTGTGTTACTTAGTTGAGGCAGGATAGTTTGGTCTATCTCATCAATGGTAGGAGCAAAGTTAGTTTCAATACCAAATAAACCAGAAAATAATTGGATGAAGGCCTGATCAATGCTTGCTTGTTTGTCTTGTATTTGTCCTTGTCGATATATCACTGTAATTATATTTTCTTTAGTGTGCTTAGCTTTCAGGGAGGCATGAAAGTAAGATGTATTCCTGTCCCCTTCCTTTTTCCAGCGCAATCTAGCTTTCTGCTTGATCATAATACTCTTTTTGATGAGGGCTTCTGTATACTGAGTAGTTAGGTCAGTTTCCAAGTTTGCATAACTAGAGTTGTACACATCATTAAGCAGTTTCTTCTGGATGTCCTCAAGCTGTCTTTTCCAGTAATCAGATTGCTTGCTACCATTGCCAAATTTCATCCTTGCCCACTCTCTAAGAACCTCTCTAGTAGCTTTCAGTTTTTTCTACAAAACAAAAATTGGGTTTCCATAATTAGGTCTATTCCAAACTTCATTTACAATATTTTGAAAGTCCGGTTCATTGACCCAAGAATTAAAAATTTTAAAACTTATTTTTTCTCTCATGACAGACCCTCCTAAATGGACAATTTGAGAGGAGTGGTCTGACAGCAAGGGGGAGGAAGATGGTTAAGAATGGAAGGCCATTTGTCACGTGTGGCATGGGTACAGAAAGCATAGTCAATTTTAAAGAAAGTTCTACATCCTTGTCTCCTTTTTTTGTTCCATGAGAATGCAACTCCAGTTGTCTTGATTTCAGAAAGATCAGAGTTATGTATGGCCATGTTCAAAGGCTTGATTTCATTCAAGGAAAGAGGGTTTCCTCCAATACGGTCAGATAGTCTCAAAGAGCAGTTAAAGTCCCCACAAATGATCCAGGGATGTGATTGTTGCCTAAGAAAAGCGATGGTGTGGAAGAGAGATTCTCTGGCATTGCTGGAGTTTTCAGCATAAATGAAGGTAAGATGGTAGGAGGTTGAGGTAGGGATGTGGAGATTATGGCAGTGAATTAGTTGCTTAGAGGAAGCGATGGGAGTTATTTGGTGAAGAAAAGGGTCGTAGATAATCATGATCTGACCATAAGCTGCATCATCATGGTTGTGAATAAGTTTCCAAGTGGGGTTAATATATCTAGCTGCCCTTTAAATCGGATCAAGACTTAATTTAGTTTCAAGAATAGCAAACACACTGAGATTATTTGAGTTGATCAAACTTTTACATTGATCCAGTTTATTATCAAGGTAGGCACCTTGATATTCCATGCTCCTATTCTTTGTGTCATTGATTAAACTCAATGGCATTGAGTAAGTCAATTTTCATTTTCCTAGTCACTACTCGATTTGAATTAAAGTAGTTAGGAATAGATTCTGATAGAGGTGAATCTGAGAAGGCAGAATCCATCTCTACATTTATGATTTTACGTCCTTTGTTCGGGGTTGATGCAACTTGAATTTGGTTGGTTACCAGTTTGTCATGGTTGGATTTGTCTTGGTTAGTGGCATGTTTAAGAGGTGTTAAGTAAGCTGGGTGAGGTTTGATGTAGGCATAGGAGTTCAAGAATAACAATTCATAATTGTCTTTACTTGGGATAACTTTAGTGACATGAGTGGGAGTAGCATAGGAAGGAGAATTTGGTTTAGCCAGGAGGGGGATTGGATGAACTAGGTTTGCATGATGAGGGTGGAGTTATGAGTGGAAAGGGAG
The DNA here is from genome assembly GCA_030737815.1 of Allium fistulosum. Classification (NCBI taxonomy): domain Eukaryota; kingdom Viridiplantae; phylum Streptophyta; class Magnoliopsida; order Asparagales; family Amaryllidaceae; genus Allium; species Allium fistulosum. The sequence continues at coordinate 259,004,636 of CM060908.1, read as the reverse complement.
ATACAAGCAGGACAGTGATTGAGAGGGGTGATGATGGTGTACTCATGTATGAGGCATTTCTGTTGTGCACGTGCACAAGGTTGATATCATGACTTGTTGTATTTTTTTGATCATTTTGTTGTTGGTCTTGCATAATTTCCACTTCTAGCATGTGTTGATTGTTTGCCTTATTATTCTGCTTTTGATCTTTTGCATATTTTATTTTGCCTTGTTCATTCAGGGTATTGCACTTTTCATGGATTTGAGGAATACTATTGAGATGCATTCCTTGTTTTTTGTTCACGTTGTTCTTTTTTTCCTCTGCTATTTCAACTTTACCATCAGTATTTCTAATTTCTTCAGCATTATCCAATTCATTCACCATATCATCTTCATTATTTCCCAAACTTCCATCTTCTATCATTAACACTTCAAATCTATTACTGGTTATTGTATGATCTGCTTGACTTCCATTATCATTAATTGGGGTGTTTTTAACACATTTACCATTTCCATTTTTTCCATTTGAGACTACATCATTTCCTTCCTTTGCCTCTGTTTCAGTAGTATTGTTGTTTTCCTGTCTATCATCAAATTCAGTGAGCCAATGAACATCTGAATTGTTCAATAATTGAATTGCATCCTCATTTCTGACCTCCTCATTTTTCTGAACATCAACAATGTTTTCTTTCTCCTTCTGTAATTCATTATCTAAACATATTTCACCCTCCTCTATACTGCTAACTCTTCCTACTCCTGAACCTTCCTTTTCTTGTGTGAGACTGATCCTACTAACACCTCCCCCATTAGCTCCTTTTTTCTCGTTGGTGTTACTTTTTTCTCTTGGTTTTTCCTCTTGTATCTACTTACCCTCTGCCATTTTTGAGTGAGTCTACCCTTATCTTCTTTACAAGTTTGTTAATTTTTCCCTGCTTCATTTCAACTCCCTTGACTTCCTCCTGCACTTCATGTTTATTCACCTTGTTTTCATCGGTTAAAACATAGTTAACTGTAGTATGCCCAAAGAATCTACATTTGCAACAAATATCAGGCTTCGAAAAATATTTGACATATAATTTCTACAGACCTCCATCCACCAATTTTATCATAAAGTCATCAAATAGATCACATTCTGGATTCACCTCCATGAGGCATTTAGCATACTCCAGTCTTTCAAGTCACTCTGTCGTCTCGTCCATGCATAGGAGCTTCCCTATCCTGCTGGATAACCAATTAATATTGAGGTGCGACCAAGCAAACAAAGGAATGTTATGTAAGTGAACCCATACAGGCATTGAAGGCACACTGCCACAAACGTTGCTAACTTTTGAATCATATGGTTTGATTATAAACAACTTGTTCTTCATTATGATTGGATCACCTTGCAAAATTTTGTTTCTATCCACTTGACAAGGGAGAAGGAATAGGAAAATTACACCATCAGACTTTACCTTAATTGATCCTTTTAGCCTCCATATCATCTTCAATCTTTGGACAACTATCGTGAACGATAGTGGTTTATCGAGGAAGAAACCAACTAAATAATCACCCATACTAGTGAGCCAGCATGAACATTGTCTTCAGTGTGTTCCAAAGCACCGTCAAAGAACGATGGTTTTATGTCAACCGGGATGTACTTCCCAGCATTTCTTGGTTTATGCTTAAATAAGGAAGTCCATTCCGATTGAAATGAATGAAGGAGAGGGGAGGATTTTGATTCAGCTATAGTAAGGGGAAGCTGGATCGAGGGAGGGTCGAGAGGCGCAGGCGGAGGGGGAGGTGTAGAGGAGTGATGGTCGAGGTGATAGGCACGGTGCTCAGAGAAGGATCAGTGGGAGGGATGATGGGTAAGGAAGGTATGAGGGATGGGAAAGGTACGGTGGGGTTGACTGCCATGAGAGGAAGGAAAAAGTGATTTGGAAATATTTAAATGTTGAATATTTTGTGGTTGCACCTTGTTCCCTCGCTAATCGACTTTAAATATCATTAGTTAAAATGATCAATTACATTCAAATATCTTAATTAGAATGAGTACTTAAATTTAAAATATCATTACTTAAAATGATTAATTAAATTCAAATATCATTAATTAAAATGAAAAATTAGATTTAAACATTGTTAATTATATTGATTTACTACATTTAAAACTTCATTAATTAAAATGATTAATTAAACTCAAACATCATTAATTATGATCATTTATTAATTTCAAATATCATCAATTAAAATGATTAATTAAAAAGATTTCACTAAATTTAAACATCATTAATTAAAACAATTAATTAAATCCAAATATCATTAATTAAAATGATTAACTAAATGAAATTATTATTAATCAAAATGATTAATTAAATTCAAATCTCATTAAGCAAAATGACTAATTAATTTTAAACATCTATTTTTGTGAAAATACAAGCTCAAGTTCAACATACACAAAGGATTTAGGAGATGATATTCAATAATTGACAATATAGCAAAAATTGCTGTAATGACACTTAAACAATTTAAATAGAACATCACGATTAATTACAACTAAACATCGATATAAGTAGCACAAGGAAATAAATAACAATTATCGGCGAGAAACCCCTTAGGGCCTTTCTACAAATATTCCCTGCAAAACAATGGTTACAGACAATATATATAATCATATGGGTTCACAAAAATTAATTTAATGTGTCATCCGTTTTCCAAAATGGAATTTTCAACCAAACAAACAGTTAAACAACAACAATATTTAAACTATCAACCAAGCATTCGACAACAAATTTGTAGCATTATAGATATTATATAGCTAATTTAAAGGTGAGTAAACTCACAGAAATTCTAGTTGATGCCGAAGTGTTCCGTTCCGAACTAAAATTGAACGAGCGTTTGATTTTAGCATGAAGTTCTACAATCTTCAAACTCCACCAATCCAATTCCAAAATGTAGATAATGCTTTCACGAGTACAACGCAACCGGGTTCGAATCCGACCTCGTATGAACAAGTAATTGGTTTAATCTAATCTCGTATGACCTCGTATGAACTAGTTCGATCCAACCAATAGATGAACTCCTCTCCCCTACCCGATCATCTTTTTAGTTAGAGTTGAGGCTTGAAAACGCCTTAGGTGGTCACGATGGATGTTGGTCGTTGGATGGTGAGAACAAACATGGTGGCTAAGGTTTCATGTTTAAGGGTTTTGGGAAAAAGAATGAAGGGTATGGTGGACTTATATAGGATTCTCTAACTAATACTGTTCACACTTGAAAATTGACGAACTCCAATCGAGACGTGCTCACTGGCGTTCCTTGCTAAATACCCCTATTTTGAACTCAATGGAACTATTTTTGAGAGATAATTCTATCGTATATAGAAGTTAGCTTTTTAAATCAAATTATAATATTTTAATTTTCTAAAATTAATTGTTATGCGTTTTGAGCTCCTCGATCACACAGTACGTCCAATCATCACGAAACTCGTCGGCGTAAAACAATTTATTATTCCAATTCCAATGACACTAGTTTTGTCAAAATCCGAGGCAGTGCCACGGAATGATAATTTCACACATTTTACATATTGTTATATATATTGATCCAAAATCGATATTTATCTGATCTATTTATTTTTGTAATTAAATTCACTAATATTATTTATTAATTAAAAGGAGTTAAATAAAATCAATAAATCCATTTAATTAATATTTAATTCACAAGTCAAAATATTCAAATAATCCGTATATATATAAGTTATTAAATTCCAAAATCCAATTATTTAAATATTTAAAATTAATTAAATATTAAAAATTCAATGGCCAAAATTCTGGATTGTTACTGTTTGCAAAAATTTGGCCACAAACACCAAAGAACAAATTTAAGTAGTGAAATAAATGAAGAAACTAAACGAAAACAGAGGAATATAACAAAATAATAGGAAAAACACAACAGAAAGCAGGAACAACAAGATTTATAGTGGTTTGGCATTAATTGCCTACGTCCACATTGAATATTCTCTTTATTGCTTTTTAATTAACTTGATTACAATTAGAAACTACAAGAAATAATAAGAGACAAGAGAATAATTGAAGGAGTTGATTACAATAATAGTGTTATCTAACCAACATCGTAAAGATCCTTATAATGACCCTCTAGGACTGTATTTATAGGTGAAGGCGACCTCCAATCTGACTGGAACTTCGACAATGGGACCTTCTCAACCACATGGGCCCACCATAGGGAGGGCTAGGCCCAAATCACAATGGAGAGGGATCGGTACCGGTCCTTCATATGCGGAATTTGGGGGCAGTGATCCCTATGGCAGCTTCCTCATGCTCGAATATGATGGTATCTCAAATATCGGGAAAATTGGACGTGTGGAGCTCTTGTTTTTGCTCAATCTTTGATTCGATCCTATTCTAGTCTGAAGATGTCGACCCCTTTTAAGTGTGACATGACGAACCCTTGCATATGCCATGCTTACTCCATCATGTCTTGTCGTGATGATCCCTTTATCTCCTTGTATATTCCCTAAATTCCATAATGCCGATCCATAATGCTTCCCAAGTATAAGCCGATCCCTAGTACTTAGGGTGCTATGTTGATCCCTTTGGCTTACTAGCTTATGCCAATCCAATTCCTTCTAGTGTGTGCCATACCGATCCATATTATGAAACTCCACTATGGTGACCCCTTAGATTACTATCAGGGCTGATCCATCCACCATGAACAATGCTGACCCATCCATTTTCTCATCTATGTTGACTATTTACTCAAGTCATTAGGCTGATCCTTATAGCTCCACCTTGCTATACCGATCCCTTAAATATTCCATCCATGTTAACAAATGACTATGTCGATCCCTATTTCACCAAGCTAATTTCTATCCTTTTGACATCCTGCGCTGTTTGCCTATCAACTATGTTCAATCCGGGCTTTGTATAACTATCCAGACCCTATTTTGGGGTCCTGTAGCTGTTGCATCATGGTCATCCTTCTTGTCAACAGTCGAACCTGTCTTGCACGATCAGTCCAATATAGCTGGGTCAGGATACCGGGTAACACTCACCCTCCAAAGTACCTCTTGTGAGTAACATAACGTACTTTGAATCGGAAAAAGTCTGAGTTGCCGGAAAGGAAACTATCCAACTTCCTGATTGATGTCTATTTCTTCATCGACTTATAGGCCTTCTTCTATCTGACCCAATCTCGAACTTGAAAGCTTCAGGCTTGACTGCAATCCCAATTGATTTCAAAAAGTTGAACTTTCAAGTCGTTCCCGCGCATATCCACATACACGTTTCTGTTGTTGGCTCTTGGACGTGTTCGAACATTCATAGGTCATTGCCAAGTTTTGTCATACTCTGTACGCTTATGTTTGCAGTTTAACCGTCATGATAGCGGTCGTCATTTATTTTTCAATTGTTTGTCATTTTTCTTTTCCCATCTTTTATTCCATTCCTTCTCTATTTTTTTAATCATTTTTCTCTTTTTCTATATATGTGGAGGGATCGGCGTCCCACATGTCGATCCCTTACTAGGGATACATGTGTAGGGATCGACATGTCTTAGTGCTGACCCCTTTTCTCGTCTTTGACAGGGTCATCCTCAATAATCGGTCATGCTTCCTTATACGCGCCTACATATAAATGCCCCTTTCTCCTTTCCTTCCCTTCACTTAACCTTTTTACTTTACTTACCTTCGAACAAATATCAGCCGAACCCAAATTATTTCCATCTCCCTTTGACAAACGAAAGAAAAACTCCTTAACTTTAAAACTAAATCCAAGCACGAAACATTATCCTCAATCCAAGTCGCATGTAGTTTAATTCGATATATATAGGTACGACTTCTCTTTTTAATCATGTAGTTGAGTCATGAATCCCGAGTTTGCGTGAGTTCGAGTGGTTTTTAGGTGTATAGCTCTATGGGTTTCATTGAGATACGCAGGAGAGGAGGAGAAGATGAAGCAATAGGAGAAGAAGAAGGAGGAAAGAGGGTTCGGCTGGTGTCCTAGAAGGGATGGAGGAAAGTTGGGTTCTGAAATTTGAGAAGAGAAAATTGGGATAGGTGAGGGTTCGGTAGTTTTTATTTGCCGAGAGGGTTTTTTCTTTTTTGGTAAGAGAACTTAGGAAAAAGGATCCATTTAGATTGCTTTGATGTAGGGGTCGGTTGGAAGATTAAAGGAATAGCTTTGTTAAGGGATCGGTGAGAAGTAGCTACGAAGTGAGAGGTCAGTGTACGAAATGGGTTTGATGAGAGGGATCGGTAGGAGATAGTTTTGTGAGGGATCGATAGGAGTCTGTTGTTATAGGGATCGATGCTGCATCGGTATAAGATGGTTGGGGCAAAGGATTGGCATAGAGAGAAGAGGGATCGGTGTTGACAATGAAGGCTAATTTAATTTAAGGCATTCAAACACTTAGCTTCACCTTGTCTTGCCTGAACATAAAACGACTAAGGACAATTTGACTTGGGTAGTGGGACTGCCGGACTTGAGCTTAAATGAACAAACTTCCAGACTTTTCAACATGGTCTAAATAAAAAAACTGGCTAATAAACTAGGACATGGACTTCAAAATTCAAAATGTCGATAACCGATCCTAAAGCTTTCATTGCCGATCAACTTTCTCGTCGATTGAAACTGTCAGCGATGACGGTCTCTCTGGCAGAACTCCAAGTCTTGCCATTTTATTCTTGCTTTTCTAATTCCAAACTGTTTATGCTCATTTCACACTGCACTGCACTGTACTAGTTCACACACGACACCGGGGGAACAGGTTATTATTTCCAATGTTGATTGTCTACTGAGTATAGATGACATAGATCTCAGACGCGCGAAGTGTTCAGTAAACATGTCTTTTGAATTAGCGGTGAAACACGTCAGTTCCAAAGCAAAATAAAGTTCCGCCACCATATCCGAAAGACCTTCTTCGAGTCGCTATGCAGAACAACCAGAAGCATCTAATCCTCAAGCTAATCTCTTCTCCGTTATCCCGTTTCTACCAACAGAAACCATCAATCCTGCTCCCGATGCCGTTGAGGGTGCCATCATTCTAGATAACCTTATCGACTCACAAGCCTCTAGAATTGGCGAAGCTACTTTGTGCTCCATCTACGGGATCCCATTCGAAGGTGTTCTGGTTCCAATAAGGCAAGGTATACCTCACTTGCCCCTAGCCAGATACCCATCGTGTAATAAGTTCATGTGCTGGGCTGGATGTGTTCCACCTGTTAACTCCTTCGTCCGGGAGATGCTGAGGTACCTTTGGATCACCCCTACTCAGTTTCATCCCAACAGCTACGCCTTTATTCATGGGACTTTCCTTCTATTTATGACGTTCTGTTTCGTCCGCCGACTCCTGAGGACATTAGATTTATCTATAACTTCAAACAACGATCAGGAAGTCCTTCTTATGTCTTCCGTGAGCCTTCACCAAACTGCCAAGTCTTGACGGGCACATGGAACAGGCTTTCCTTATTTAAGCACGAGTGGTTTTACGTGCGATGTCCTCCTAGCTTCGCAAGGAAATGGTTAGAAGGACGTAACTGTTATTTCTACTTTCCTCTTAAATTCGATGACTCAAGTCATAACTTCTCCTTTGAATATACTAATGGCCGAAGTTCTTTAAGGTGTTCGTCCACGACCTAAAGGCACCGAGTATTCTAGAGCCGTCGCCGCCATTCCTGCTACTCCCGTTGAGGTCTAGGATATTAAACTCCTCATTACTGGCGAGTTGCTATCATTATTTGGGTTATTGGAAGATGGCCACGGAATTGGACTCCCCAGGAGAAAAGCAGTCCCGAAGATCGTTGCTGAACGAAGAGGAGAAACAATCGACCCCGTCGTGCCCCCTATTGAGGGGACTCGGGAGAATACCGAAGAAGAGGAGATCAAAGATTCTCAAGCTGATAAACCGAGAGATGATGTCACAGGCCTTGGAAAAGCACCGGTGGTTGTACCGCCACAAGTCGGTCAATCGCAGACACCCTCGAAGAGGAAGAAGAAGTTGGTGTACCGGCTATGCAAAAGTAAGGCTGGGTCAAATCTGGAGTTCGTCGCTACTCCTCTTGAAAAAGAGTCATCTTCTCAGCACATGGAAAACTCATTTAAAGGATTCTCCGATCTTCAAATTCTAGATGATATGATGACTTACGACTTTCCCAATATCAATATCGAAGGAGTCAACTCCCCTAATAGAAGTGGCGTAGGCATCCAACCTTCCAACAGAGGAGAGAGCACTCCGATGAGTAAAGCCACCGTTACCGGTCCGTCGAGGGGAACACTAGGACACACACTAACACTTGCACTCCACTCTACACTTTTTATTAACCCTTAGTGCGACCACTTGTAATATGCTCTTATTTGGTTCTTTTTAGGTGCAATGTCTCAGTCTCGTGCTTTTGACCATCTCCGGGGTTCTTCAACTTATTACCGCTCAAGCTGAGACTCCGTGTCCGGGCGACGTAGAGAGAAAGATGATGGACGAGATAAAGATTATTATTCAAGGGAATCCTCTTCCTCATCTAAGCGGAAGTATCAATCCCATGCTTCTCGTCATGATGAATACTCTAATCTCCATACCCGTAGTAGAGAAAAATCTTCGTATCGCGGCCCTCACGCCGTCGCTCCCTACGAGCAACATTCTGGCTCGTCTAGTTCAAAGCAGTCACATGAGCACTGCTCCGGCAAGCATATACTTGCCACTTCTGATCCACTTCTATCGGTTGCCACTCCCGATCATACTACAGCAGAAAAGTTAGCTAAACTTAAAGCTTTTTTTCGAAGATCTGCTTTGATGGTCTCAAATTCCTCCTCTTCGTACATGTTATTCTTGGACATGCCAAAGAGACAGCATAAGCGGTGAGTTTCCTAGAGATTTCTCATAAGAAAGAACTTGATGTGGTGCTTTATCGCAACGGCATGCTTGCTTTAGAAAGGGACTCCTTGCAAAAGGAGAAAGACGCTATAGCTCGTCGCGTTGAAGATCTTGAAGAATTGTTAAAGAAAGAGAGGGAGGATAAAATTGAGGCACAAGAGGAGTCGTAGAGATACTGCGAGGAAATCGTTGTAGCGAGGTGCTTAAGAACAAAGCTAGATGAACAATTCGCCAAGATTAAAGCTTTGAAGGAAGAATCCCGGGAAGAGGGCAGAAAAGAAGTGCTTGAGCAAGCCAACTCCCGGGTAGAGGCTGCCATCGAGTCCAGGAAGAATGAGATTAAGGACTTGTTCGATCCACTAATTGTCGAATATAACGTGAAGGTCCTTCTCCATCGCGACTTAAGCTTTCTTAGCGAGGGATATCTTGAATCACTCGCTGAAGCCTGGGAGCTCATCGTCAAGATAAAGAAGGAAGAGTTGGGAGAAGCAGAATTAAATAAAGGGGAACTTGCGAGACGAGTGCTTCGAGGTAACGAACCGTCTAATCTAGCTACCGCCTAACTTCAATTTTTTAAGACTCCTGCACCGACATTTTTGGGTCTGCTGGAAGCTATCCTAAGGGTTCCTCTCTTATCCAAGTAGCTAGACCATCATCTTCTCGTGATATGGAGCAAACCCTTGGCTATGATCCGGACAGGCCTGGCTTTGGACCACATATGCTATCTCACATTCTCGAAGGAAGCACTCCATCAACTATAGAAAGTCAACCGGACGCGGGCATCATACTAAACTACTTCGAATTTGGAAAAGTTTCTATTCTCTATGTGCAACGTCTTTCTACTAATGCTTATGCTTTGACAAATTGTTGCATGTCTTCAAGGCCCTAATCAGACTCCTAGGAGTGGTGCCACCACGGAGCAGCAGGAAGAGATGGCCGAAATCCCCGGCCGCTGTTGATATTCCGGGGCCCGATGCTCAAGTCATCAGCGTACTTAATGAAGATAAGCCTGAAGGTTCGTCCCCTGTTGATAAATCGGAAAATGTAGTGATCGTAGGTGCTTTGGAGCACACTACTAAAACTAGTATGAAGGAGCAAATTGAGGACGAGGAGAAGTCAAAGCGTAAAGTGAAAGGCGAGCCCGTCGAGGTAGAAGCTGGAGATCTTGATCTTGTACCACTGCAAGTTATTCCACCAGGCGGGATGATTCAAGGCGAAATCTCTCCTTCTTCTTTAAGCTTTCTGGCCAAGGCCAGCAAAGGGTCCCGGATGAGAAGCTCGACCGACTCTACTCATGAAAAACCAAAGAGGGAGAGAAGGTCGAAGAAGTAGTCACTACTTCTTATCATTGTACATAGTTTTAGTAGTTATATCTTTCCTCAGTCATGGGTGTTCGGAGACGAATCATGTTCTTGTTTTTGTTTTTTGAAATAACTTGTATCGGGGTTTTGAGACTTATGAATAAAAGTTTTTGCTTTCGATTAATCATTGCATGAATCATTATTTTGGTAATTGAATGGTTACTTTCCATATTAATGTACTTGGAATTTATTGATTGCAAATTCCGTTGAAAATTCATTGTCTCCATCTCAAGGCCTCCCTGCGGTCGTTGCTTTAAGTCGTAAAAATGCTAAGCCGGAGCTGATACGGGCTATCATATCCAGTCTTCAGTGATTTGCACTCCTCCTGTCAATTCCAGGTCGGAGTTGATGGGATAGAGAATAAACGAAATTCGTTCATCTGTCCATTGGAGTTTACATGTCAGTCCATGCTCTAAGGGCTTAGAGTTTTCTCATGGGCAGTCGGTATCTGCCCGAATTGGTTATACTCCAGTCCGCACTCTGGGGACTTAGAGTTTTCTCGTAGGCAGTAGGTACCCGTCCAAATTAGGTTTATACTCCAGTCCGCACTCTAGGGACACAGAGTTGTCTTGTGGGCAGTCGATATCCACCCGATTTAGGTTAATACTCCAGTCTGCACGCTGGGGACTCAGAGTTGTCTCGTGGAAAGTCGGTATCCACCCAATTTAGGTTTATACTCTAGTCTACACTCTGGGAACTCAGAGTTTTCTTGTGGGCAGTCGGCATCCGCCTGAATTGTTTATACTCTAGTCTGTACTCTGGGGACTTAGAGTTTTCTCATGGGCAGTCAGTATCTGCTCGAATTGTTTATACTCCAGTCCGCACTCTGGGGACATAGACTCTTCACATGGGCAATCGGTATCCGCCCGAATTGCTTATACTCTATTCCACACTCTAGGGACTTAGAGTTTTCACATAGGCAGTCGGTATCAGCCCGAATTAGGTTTATACTCTAGTCCGCACTCTGGGGACTCTAGTTGTCTCGTGGGCAGTCGGTATCCGTCCGATTTAGGTTTATACTTCAGTCCGCACTATAGGACTCAAAGTTGTTTCATAGGCAGTCGGTATTCTCCCGATTTAGGTTTATACTACAGTCTGCATTCTGGGGACTTAGAGTTGTCTCGTGGGCAGTCAATATCTGCCCGATTTGGTTTCTGGCCCACTGTATTGGCAGGAATTTTTCAACCTCTAGATTACTAGCCACACTTGTTCCCTATTGCTAATCCCATCTTCTGGATCGTTAGCGGGAATTGTTAATGGAGAAAATTAATAGAGCTCATCTTGTTCGATCCCATCGGGGACTAGTATGATTGATCGATCCCAAACTCCAGGAACCCATCCACAAATCACACATACTGATATCAATCAGTTTCATTATGTACTCAACATAAAATGCAATGATAGTCATATAAGCAAAGGGAGTTCGAGTCTTTATTCATTAAATGGAAAAGGACAAACTATTTTGTCGTATTACATATTTGGAGAAATCAAATGCTAAAGCAAATATAGAAATTAAATAGAACTGAAATGCAAAGGAAATGTTCTAAGTGAAATAGCGTTGTAGATGCTTGCTATTCCATGCTCTTGGAATTGTAATGCCATCGACAGTCGCTAGCTTGAAAGTTCCTTCTCCAAGCCTCTGTTTGATGACATATGGTTCTTCCCATATCGGATTCATATGTGACGGGGCCGAAAAAAACCGTTTTAGGACGAGATCGCCAACTTGAAAGGTTCTCGATCGAACTTTACTGTTGTAATATCAGGGGACTCGATGTCGATGTGCAGTCGCTCTTATGTCGGCTTCCTCGCGCTTCTCATATATAAAGTCCAAGGATTCCAAGAGAAGATCTTTGTTCGTCTTGGGGTCGTAATAAGTCACTCGATGAGAAGGGACTTCAAGTTCCATCGGAATGACAGCTTCGGAGCCGTAAGAAAGAGCAAATGGAGTATGGTCAGTCGCGGACTTGTGAGTGGTTCTGTAGGCCCAAAGTGTCGGAGGAGGTTCATCCACCTACTTGCCTCTAGCCTTCTCCAAACGCTTTTTCAGAATAGACTTGATAATTTTGTTTACAGCTTCAAGCTATCCATTTGCCTGAGGGTGAGTGACTGCTGCAAACCTCTTTTCAACATGATATCTCCGACAAAATTCTTTAAATTCAGCACTATCGAACTGAGTCCCATTATCAGTTACGATAGTTTATGGAAGACCGAAGCGACATATGATGTTTCGAACAACGAAATTGATTACTTTATTGGTTGTGATTGTGGCTAACGGTTCCACCTCGACCCATTTGGTGAAGTAATCAACTGCGACAATATCATACTTTGCACCATCTTTAGAGATTGGCAAAGAGCCGATGATGTCAATACCCCACATAGAGAATGGCCATGGACTGACCATTTGCGTGATCACCGTTGGCGGAGCTCTTGGGACTTTCACATATATCTTGCCCTTATCACATCGTCTCACATAATCGGTAGCATCCCGGTTTACAGGTAACCAATAATATCTATAAAGGAGTATCTTCTTTGCCAGAGTTTGCCCCCAGTGTGATCGACGCATTCTCCCTCATGAACTTCTTTCAGAACATGCTTTATCTCGTCATGAGCGATACACTGGAGTAAGGGAACAAAAAACCCTTTTCTATGCATAGTTCCCTCTTACATAATATACCACGAAGCTTTGCGAAGGACTTGTTGCTTTTCGTTTTTCCTTTCGGGCAAGATTCCATGCAACAGGTAATCTTTAAATAGAGTCATCCATGATTCCCTCTTGGGTTCCGCTTCTAGTACTTGATCAATTTCCATCGTACTTATGCTTGAGGTATGTAATACCTCAACCGAAACCAAACCCATCTGTTGTGCATCGCCGGTACTAGCGAATTTTGCCAAGGAATCATCATCTTCATTTTGCTCACATGGGGTATGTGGAATGTTATAGTATTCGATATCCTTGAACAACTCCTGAACTCGGGTAAGGTATAGGGCAATTCGTTGTCCTTAGCATAATAGTCTCCTCTGACTTGATAAACCACCAATTGCGAGTCGCAAAAGGTTTCAAGAGACTTCACTCCAAGTTCTCTAGCAAATCTAAGTCCATTAATTAGTGCTTCATACTTAGCCTTGTTGTTTGTAGCAGGGAAATCAAGCTTCAAAGCATAGCAGATTGAACGGTTCTCAGGGGTTACAAGTACAATCCCAGCCCCGTAGCAATGATCATTAGATGCTCCATCAGTGTAAAACTTTCATCGTACGACGGGGATTCCGCTACCATCTGGAAGCTCATCTTGCACGGTAAATTATGCCATGAAGTCTTCCAACACTTGACCCTAGATAGCCCTTCAAGGTAGATATGTGATATCAAACTGGCTTAGCTCAATATTCCATTTAAGAAACCTCCCAAACATCTTAAGTCACTGTAGGACCTGTCGTAACGGCTGATCGGTGTAAATGTTATTCAAATGTGCCTGGAAGTACGGACGAAGTTTCCATGATGCGATTAGCAAACAATACGCCAATTTCTTTATCTTTGGATAGTTCCTTTCTGCTCCTGTCAATCGCTTTCTGACATAATACACCAGCCTCTGAACCTGGTTCTCTTCGCGAATCAAAGCGGCACCAATAGCATGTGCTGATACTGCCAAATAAATGTACAACTCCTCGTGATCCACCGACTTTGACAAGACAGGAGGTATCTTTAAATGATTCAGTAGGGCACGAAACGCGTCTTCACAATCCTGCGTCCATTCAAAGTTTCTCTTTCCCTTCCTGATCAAATCAAAGAAAGGAATGCATTTTTCAGTTGCCCGGGAAATAAATCGACTTAAAGTGGCAACCTTCCTATTCAAACTTTGCACTTGCATAATGGTTCTGGGTGCTTGAATATCTCGAATAGCCTGAACCTTTTTTGGATTAACTTCAATTCCTTGGGCGTTGATAATAAAACCTAAGAACTTTCCTGATGCAACACCGAATGAGCATTTCAAAGGATTGATCATCATGTTATAAAATCGGAGGATATCGAACATCTCTGCCAAGTCTCGAATGTGGTTGTTTGATCGCCGTGACTTCATGGGCATATCATCCACATAGACTTCCACTGTCCTTCAAATCTGATCTTTAAACATCCGGTTAACTAACCGTTGATAGGTTGCTCCAGCGTTCTTTAATCCGAATGGCATTACCACATAACAGTATAATCCAACATCCATCACAAAACTGGTGTGTTCCTGGTTGGGGACATGCATCGGGATTTGGTTATACCTCGAGTACGCATCCATAAAGAAATACAATTCATGCCCTGCAGTTGAATCAACTAGATGATCAATCTTTGGAAATGGAAAACTATCTTTAGGACACGCCTTGTACAAGTCTGAATAGTTGATACACGTTCTCCACATCCCATTGGCCTTCTTCACTAGCACAGGATTAGATATCCATTCAAGATAGAGGGCGTCGTGAACAAACCCATTGCCTTTCAGTTTATCCACCTCCTCTTTAAGAGTGACGGATCTCTCTGGATCCATGCTTCACCTTTTTTGTTTACTGTGACATAATTTGGATCAACATTTAATGTGTGGCCTGCGATAGCAGGCGAGATCCCACACATATCAGAATGAGTCCAAGCAAATACATACAAATTAGCTCGGAGAAAATCAACAAGCTCTCTCATCATTGAGGGACTGAGCTGCGATCCAATCTTCAAGACCCATGATAAGTCATCATGGCTGACCTTTATATCAATCGTCAGTTCGGCCGACGCTGCCTTGGTCTCCTTGGGCTCCTCTTCGTCATCCCTTGGATCTATATCTCTATAGAACCAACTGTGGCACCCAAGCCAAGGCTTAGGTGCCATTTGTCAATCTTCGGTAACTTGGATGCGGACAGATTTGTCCACACCCTTTCCCTTCTCCTTACGCTGAGCTTCTCTCTTCTCAGCCACATAGCAGGCACGTCCAGTCGCCTGATCACCATGCGCTACTCCTACTTTATTATCAGTCGGTAATTTCAAAGTCAAACACGTCAAGAGCTCCCCGAAATTCAGCCAGGTCCAGTGGGCCCAAAAAATCATTTTACGATGAGTGAACATCCAAAACAATGAACAGTAGGATCTGCACTCTCCTAAGTTCACCTTCCCCCAATTCCACTGGCAACTCCACATAACCAACTGCCTCAATCGCCACACCATTGAAACAATGTATGCGAGCTTTAGATGGTTTCAAATCTTTTCTCCATTCTCATTTTATCATAAGCCTTTTTGAAAATAATGTTTACCGAACTTCCACAATCAATCAAAATTTTCCTTACCAGAGCAGGGCCAATCATGACAGAAATGACCATTGGGTTAATTGTAGGAGCCTCTACTCTTCGCATCCCTGCTCCTGAACACTATATCATCAGTCATCATACGTTGTTGCTTGGCCAGAGTCTCGTCCTCCGTACCCGAACAATACTCAAAATCCAAATGCCTCATCACATTGGCATATCGCTCCATTTCCTGCCAACTCCTATCGGTGGGATGCGATCTTCCAACTATCATGTTTATCACTAATCTTCCTTCGGTCCATGCAAGCTCCTCAGCCCTACGCGGGGCTTGGCCTCGATTGGGGTCTGACGTCTCCTGTCTGCCATCCTGCGGAGTTTTCACGAACTGCTGCAACTTCTTTTCCCAAATCAACTTCTTGATAGCATCCTGGAGATGCCTGCACTCGTTTGTATTGTGCCTATAACACTTATGAAATCAGCAATACTTTCCAGTCTATTTCTATGCCTCTGTTGATTCCTTTAGACGCGGCTGCTTGTATTGAAAAATATTACAGGTGGATAAGTATATATTCTCCAGGGGATGCGTTTAGAGGCATGTAGTTGTCATACATAGGAATCCTAAGCTTTGGTCTCCCAGGTTCCCTCTTTCGGTCTCGATTCCCTTCACCATTTCTCTTCTGTCGATTCGGCATATTCTAAACATTAACCTAAACCTTCCCAGAACACTCATCAAACTGCTTTATTGCAATATTGCGTTGTACCACTTCCCCTCTTAGTGCCACAATATTTCTTTTTCTAGAGGACCTGGCCTTCTCCTTCCTTAAAATTGAGCCCCCTTTGAGTAGAAGCGTTCCAACGTGGCCAGCGGTTTCCAGTTAGCCAATCACCGAATTCGGGTTTTGAATCAACCCCTCTCGTCACAGCCATTAGTATAGCATGGTCATTTGGGTTACTGACTTCTGTAGCAGAAATATAAAATCTTTCCAAGTAGTCCTCCAACGATTCCCCCAGAGCCGGGATTGCGCTGGATAGTGACATCACATCTTTAGGGCGAGCAGCGTGAATCCAAAACTGCTCCACAAACATTTTTGCCAGTTCATCAAACCTTGAAATCGATCGTAGGGGTAACCTTGTAAACCATATTGTCGCGATCCCAGAGAGGGTTATGGGAAAGCATCTACATTTGGTTGCATCATTGGCTTTTGCCGAGTCCATCAACCATTCATACCTCATAATGTGCTGCCTGGGGTTGGTTTTTCTCTCGTAAGCAGGCATCGTAGGCATGTTAAACCTTCTCGGCTATTCTTCATGTAAAACATTGTCAATAAATGGGGTATGGCTTCTCGAAATTCCCTAATCATCTTTCGTCAAACCCTGGTTCTCCCACACCAGCTATTTGACCATTGCTGTTAAGTATAGTGTCTGGATGGGTGGTGCCAAGTGGTGGTCGCGCTCTACCTCATGTGAATGGTCCGGTCGATGTCTATGGGCCATTTCACGCCTCCTTGGTCTATCATCCTCATGACGTACACCATGGGCATTCATCTCGTTGTCATTCTAGATGTGTAGTCGGTTAGTAGTCGAATGGACTCCAGCATCCAAGCCTCCAAAAACAGCTCCGGACCGATTCCCCAACTGCAGCTGGGGTATCCCTCCTTTGGAGGAGGGATCAGTACCGATCCCTAGGGAGGGATCGGCATCGATCCACCTTGACAGACCATATTGGTCTACCAAGCAATGCTCTGACATCCCTGCTTGCTTTCTTTTGACCCTGCAATGCCTACACCTGTGATGTTCATCTTCTGATGAGGTTGAACTCTCTGACGCCGAGTAAGAAGCAAGATCCCTTCTGGCGCTCTTATGCTACTGTTGAGCAATCTGGTTCACTAGGTTAGCATTAGTCTGGATTTGCTCGTTCAACTGCCAATGGCTCTTCATTAACTCACTCATCAAGTTATTGAATTATGCTCTAGTTATGGAATCAGCGGAGTTTTGGACTTTAGCAGGCTCCATATTCAAATTTGCAGGCTGGTCGTTTGGAGCTCCTTATTGAGTGCTGGCAGTTTCATTTGGATCAACATTCTGGGTAGTTGATCTGGTATGCCTCACCATTCTGGATTTCTTTGCTTAGATTCTAGTAAATATGAGTAGTATCTGCAAGCTTATGAAGATGAACCTGGATCTCCTTCGGGGGATTTTCTCAATCCAATAGTAGCAAAGGGGATCCTGACGGGCTAAGAATCAGTTTCTCGGTGAAAGCACCAAAATGTTTGCAACCAAATTGGCCATAAACACCTAAGAATAGATTTAAGTAGTGAAATAATTGAAGAAACTAAATGAAACCAGAGGAATATAACAAAATAGTAGGAAAAACACAACAGAAAGCAAGAACAATAAGATTTATAGTGGTTCGGCGTTAATTGCCTACGTCCACTTTGAATATTCTCTTTATTTCTTTTAAGTAACTTGATTACAATTAGAAATAGCAAGAAACAGCAAGAGACAAGAGAATGATGAAGGGAGTTGATTACAATAATAGTGTTATCTAACCAACAATGTAAAGATCCTCAGAATGACCCCCTAGGCCTGTATTTATAAGTGAAGGCGACCTCCAATCTGACTAGAACTTCGACAACAGGACCTTCTCAACCACATAGGCCCACCATAGGGAGGGCTAGGCCAAAATCACAATGGAGAGGGATCGGTACCGGTCCCTCCATATGTGGAATTTGGGGCAGCGATCCCTATGGCAATTTCCTCATGCTTGAATATGATGGCATCTCAAATATCAAGACAATTGGACATATGGAGCTCTTGCTTTTGCTCAATCTTTGGTTTGATCCTATTCTTGTCTGAAAGATGCCGACCCCTTTTAGAGCGACATGCCGAACCCTTGCACATAACATGCTTACTCCATCACGTCTTGTCGTGCCGATCCTTTTCTCTCCATGTATATTCCCTGAATTCCATAATGTCGATCTATAATGCTTCCCAAGTATAAGTCGATCCCTAGTACTTAGGTCGCTATGCCGATCCTTTTGGCTTCCTAGACTTATGCTGATCCAATTCCTTTCGGTGTGTGCCATACCGATCCATATTATGAAACTCCACTATGCCAACCCCTTATATTACTATCAGGGCTGATCCATCGACCATGAACAATGCCGACCTATCCATTTGCTCGTCTATGTTGACTATTTACTCAAGTCATCAGGTCGATACCCATAGCTCTACCTTGCTATACCAATCCCTTAAGTATTCCATCCATGTTCACAAATGACTATGCCAATCCCTATTTCACAAGCTAATTTCCATCCTTCTGACATCCTGCACTGTCTACCTATCAACTCTGTTCAATCCGGGCTTTGTATAACTGTCCAGACTCCATTTCTGGGTCCTGTAATTGTTGCTCAATGGCCATCCTTCTTGTCCACAGACGATTGCGTGATCCGTCCAATATAGCCTGGTTGAGATACCGGGTAATAGTTACATATTTACTCTACAGTGCATGTCGAAATGCGAGGAGAGTGTCATCTTCTAAGAGATGGTCCTCTTTCTTGCAATCCACAAAAAAACCTTAGTATCTCCTTGTTGCTTGAGATTCCTTATTAGACCTTTTAATAAGTTGCGTGTTTTCGTATAATGGTGAATTTGATTCTTCCATCGATTTAACTTTTAAGTTAACTTCTCAAATCTCATCCAAGCCTACAACTTTTATTAATTTATTGTTACATAAATTCCTTTTCCAAAAACACGGCATGTCAAGAAACAATAACCTTTTTCCTCAATGTTATAGAATATAACCCATAGAAAAGTATATACGTAACTCTTTCCATCATTATGAAAAAATCCTCAACAACACTGCCCTTACTCATCTTCATATTGAAAGAATTCTTAGTAATCTAGTACCTTATGGAACGAGATTACTCTGTAAACAAAAGCTTGAGGCTTTTTAAAATTTTATAGACAGATATATTTTCGTATTGCCATTGTAACGGCTTGTCTAAAGTAGATAACATGAAAAGTAAAGCGATTTCGAAATCAGCAACCTGGGTATTGTAAGCTCTAAATTCCTTAGGGTCATAATTTTCAGTGGGTTTCTGTCTTAAAGGTCCATTATTTGATGACCATAAATGTTCATATATGAGTGCTATCTTTATCGCTCTTAGCCAAACAGTATAATTAGGTCTAATGAGCTTATCATTTTTTGAAAATATTCCTTGATTGGCTATTATGCTGCAAATTTAATTTAAGTAGATTAGAACAATTTATATATAGTGGATGTTCTTATATTATTAGAAAGGTTAAACATATTCATTCCATATTTCTAATAAGCTCCCATCATATTTTTTATGTTTCTCAAAACTCTAAGAAAAAAAGGAATCTTTCGATTCCTTTGGCGAGTGTAAGGACCCGTTTGTTCTGACCTTGAGTTTCCCAATAAAACATAGTTTTGTAAGCACTGGATAACCCCTTAGAAGTTTTATCATATACAACCGGTAAACCTAGCCTTTATCCTAATTTCATCTCAACTTAGAGTTTTTTTAACAAATCGAAAGAGATTATTCACTCCTACCTACCACTTTATGACAATCCAAGTATAATGCACTTACCATGAGTTTGATTCTAACAGATGGGATTTTCGACCCTCGAAAATAGACACTAATACGTTTACTGTATAACATGCCAAGAAATCGAATGTCGGAAAACCCGATTGTTATGGGAAAAAAAGAAGAAAGAAAATAAGAAGAAAACTAAACAATAACATCGAATCTCATAATCGCAGCGGAACAATACATAATAGATAATAACATATCTTTATACAAAAGGATTATAACTGTTATTATACATACCATCATCAGAGTATAACAATAAACAAATTAATCTAGACAGTTATAATAACTAGTCCTCACAAGCGCTGAATATACAGCCTACACACACAGCGGAATATAATCAAGTACATGAAATACACCTGAGAATCCTCCAGCACGTCTCTTGTGCTCTATAGCATCCTAACTTGAATCTGTAATACTCGGTCTGACCCAAGCATTATAATAAAATAACACCCGAGTCAGTCTGGAAAACCAGCGTGAGAAAACACACTCAATTTGAATTATAATGTTATCAAAAATCTTTCGGAAACAATAGTATCTCGTAAGACCACATCACACATAAACATGATGGGTTTTTACCTTACGATAACCAAAACATTTTATATCAAAATCATCTGATATTATAATAGTGTCTATAGAAAATAAACTATAAAATAGGTGAAATGCTTGCATCTCACGTTTCAGCATATTTGGTATACAACTAAAACCGTACAGCTCGTAGTGGATATTGGATTCCATACAATGACAGGGCTATTGGGGTACCGCCAGCCACAGTACACCTCTAGAAAAATGTACCAAGGTAGAACCTATCGATCCCTGCCAACACAAGACCGGCCTACCCCTTACTGGATAGTACCAAATATGACCACCACTAATGGGCCCCGAAACGTATACAAATGAAAGTGATGATAAATGTCCACTCTAGATGAGTGATGATCATACCCTAATGGAAGCGACCCACATAGCCTTACTGCATCTCCCCTGTATTAGTCATTCCTGGTTGATGAGGCTTGAGGCTACATATTACCTTAAGAATAGCATTCATACTTGGAATGCTAACACTGCCTTCCAGGCAACGATGCAATGATAACATTCATCCATACAAGTTGTTCTGGGTCTGAATAAACCGAATCTCCTTCAAGACCACCATCTCCATTATCTTCAAGATATCACAATTCGTAACGCATAAATCGGATCGAAGTGGTTTTCGGATAATTAAATCTGATCCCGGTCTCTTCGAAACGATCAACGAATTTTTCCAGATTTGATAATTGGTTATTTAACTATCAAATTACACAAATAAGCAGTCACTAGACCCATATTATAAAGTGGAAATTAGCCACAAGGGCCTCTTTAGCAAGTGCAATTAGTTTTTAGGACACAACTAAAATAATTACTTTTAAGGACAAAGTGTAAAATAATTAGTTTCTAAGGCCTAAAAACCTATGAAATTATGTCCTTGAAAGTAATTGGACTACTGATTTTGTCCTTAAAAGTAATTATTCTACTGATTTTGGCCTTGAAATTAATTTCTGTGGATGTGTGTCCTAGAAACTAATTGGATTGCAAAGTTTGGCCTTAAATCTTTCAAACATTTATTTCAAAATATCTTTACAAAGATATATATTCAAATCACTTTCAATATTTTAATATTTGAAAACAATTTCGAATACTTATATCCGTAATAGGATATTCTCAAATCATATCAACGCTTAGAAATATTTCCAAGTTCCATTTATACTTCTTTTATGGATTCAAGTCATTTCTGAAGTTTCTACATCTAACTATTTTGCAAATTTCCTAAGTTTCCGAAAATCCCCTTATAAGATTTCCCTTATAAAATCACTCCGTTCAATAAATTTGGTTTACAAATTTCGAGAGTATTTACAAATAAATTCCAATTTCTCACTTTTAAATTCTATGTAAAATAATAAGTATTTTAAAGAATAATAATCTATTTTCAAACATGTTTAAGTAATCATTTACAATATCAAAACACTTTTAAATAAACATCGATAACTCATTCCCAATTCACTTTTAAATAAAAAATAATTAATTTACAAAAGCTTATTTTAAAGATTTAAATTCTTTTCAACTAATATTAAATATTTGAATAACCAACTTTCTGAAATATTTCAATACTAAAAACAGTTTTTAAATTACATAGTTTAATAAATAAAAATTTCCTTTTTAAACCAAACTTAACTTCTCGATGAAAATATATTTTCAAAATTCCGATATAACCAATTTCGATTTATAAATCCCTCTCGATTCATAACACATCGATTACATTTCCAATTTCATAACCCTTCTCACATTTCAAAAATTGAATCCACTATTTCTTTCAAAAACCGATTTTAACCTCTCATTATAAATTCACACTGTGAATTTATATTTCCAATTTATCAAATGATAATCATTTCATTTTATTTATAAACATCGTTTATAAATTTTTAAACTCATACGAGTTCCACTTGTTTATAAAATATTCTCATTTATAAAATTTCATTTATAAATCCATCCCTTTATAAATCCCATTATATTTTCTAAACTATTTTAAATCTCGATTTCAACTCTTTTTCCATATTTTCAGAAATATCACTTAAAATTCATTATATAAATACTTTATCCATCACTTTGAAATCTATATTTAAAATCCTTTAGGAAATAGTTAGGTAAAAATCCAAAATCAAATCGTTGATTTTATACAATCAGTTTCTTTTTAAATAATCCAAGGTCTTACCGAAACACATATTATTTCAAAAATTTATTTTTAATTTTTTTTTAAAACTCAAAATATCACTTATAGTATTCCAACAATCAATCCTTTATTTAATTCATATTCATCCCTTTAAAATAATCCAAATTAAATATAAATATATTTTCCAAAATCGACGTTGAATTTCTTTTTAAATTTCAAAAATCATATTTATGGTATTTAAAATACTAAAATTAAGGTCAGTACTACTATAGCATCCAATAGATCATATCATAATCTATCACAGATTATTCAAATACATCATATGTCACTATATACGAAATTAAAAATCAACATTTTTGAGGAATCCAATTGGATCCCTCTAACCTGTTTCCCTGCAACCACAGATGTTATATAATCACACAAAAATATAATCTCCGCTTCGGGGAGAGATATCGCAATAAAAAGGGTCATCCGCTATTATGCGGGGCGCATAGTGTCTCCTCTGCTCCAATCGGCGGAAATATATCCAAACCAACTAATAAATATAATAATTTATCCAAACAATCATTCAATCATTTTTATTAACTATAAATCATACTAGTTATCCAAAAAGGTGAGTTTAAATCACCTTTATTCCAGCTGTCACTCATGCATTCAGTTTGGTTTATAGTTGAACAACGTTCGACTATAGTTCCAGATTCAGCTAGTTCCAAATGCAACCAATTCAACCCCATCTCATAGAGGACGACGACACGATTTCAGCGCGACTGACGACGTCCCATTCCGACCTCGTATGAGCGAGATACGAATATTAGAAGTTACAAATGGATTTAAATTAAAAATTAAAAAAACCTATACACATAATTACACAATTGCCCCTCCACTACCTCCCATCTTCTCCATCATCCCAGTAACGTGCACAGGCATCACCCAAACCCAAATCACTGTGCATGATCAACTATGATACGGAGCGCCAGACCTCCGTTTCGCGAACCGATTTCGCCAATGAATAGCTAACGACGAACCGCACCTGCATGCCACCTCGGATCAACGTCTGCACCCCGCCCAAGAAATCGACCCGCTTATGCTCAAACATGATTTTACAATGTCGCGACTTCCAATAAGCGATCGGACCTCACAATATTTTGGTCGCCGATGCTCTCATCCACCCTGAACTCGAATCCAACCTACAATTCCCACATCGATCTCTAAATCAAGCCTAAATCACAACCCTAGTTTCACACTCCCAACATCACGGCCGTGTTTCCCCCTAACTTCGATCGAACACCACCTTCCCCATACCAGCGCGAAGCTCTCATCATCAGAGGAATTTTAAAATTGGTTTTAGATTTTTTTAGTCAAGAAATTTTTGAGATATCGATTTTTGAATTCAAGCTTTTTTTTTCTTTTTTTTCCCCCTTGTTGCTCTCTATTTAAATAAGGGAGGGATAACGTGGGTCAGCCGTAGGGTGGCTTGTAGAGTGGGCTGGAATGAAGAATAGAGTGGGTTGAAATGAAAGAATGGTGCTGTGATCAAATCAAATATATATTATTTAAAATTCCAAAATATCTAGCTATAAATTTTGGATCCCAATCGAGGCGTGCCATCTGGCATTTCTAATGTTATACTCCTATTCTATACGCAATGGAACATGTTTCGAGACCTAATTCGTTCATATGTAGAAGATAGCTTTTTGAACCCAATTATTATATTAAATTTCTGATATTAATTTCAACGCATTTCTATCCTGTACGACCAAACGGTGCATCTGATTGCTATGAAATTTGATGGCGTATTATAATTCATTATTACGATCCCAATGCCACCATGCCTCGGAAGGCTATTTTCACTTGTTAATTAAAATGAGATATTTTCAAAATTAGTTAAATCACCTTTAAATTAATTTAAAAGTTTACTTACCTCAAAAGATTATCTTAGTCTCAACTTCAATCTTATTCCTCTCATGGCAGCCACCCCCATACCTCCCATTCCTTCTCGTTCCATCACCTCACCCAGCATTCCCTCCTCAAGCTCATTGCCTGTCACTTCGTCCTTCCTTTCTTCTCAACCATCCCCTCCGCCTGATCCCCCTCCACTCAAGTGTCTCCCTACTATTGCGCCTTCTTCGGCCAACCCCTTCCCTTCATGTCAACCACCATGGAATTCTTTGTTTAAGGAAAAACCAAGGAATGTTGGGAAGTACATTCCGGTTGACATTGTTCCTTCGTACACTGATGGTACTCTAAAGCTCTCTGATGACATTGTTAAGGTAGGCACTCAAGTTTGGGGTGGTTACTTGGTCGGTTTTTTCTTGATAAACCGCTTTCATTCACATCTGTAGTTCAGAAACTGAATATGATCTGGAGGTTAAAGGGTTCGATTAAAGTTAAATCTGATGGAGTTATCTTTCTATTCCTTCTATCATGTCAAGAAGACAAAGAAAAATCTTAAAAGGTGATCCAATCATTATGCAGAACAAATTGTTTATCATCAAACCTTATGACTCTAAAGTAAGCAACATATGTGGTAGTGTTTCTGCCGTACCAGTGTGCATTCATATTCATAACATCCCTTTGTTTGCCTGGTCTCACCTAGGGATTAATTGGATTTCAAGTAGAATAGGAAATTTTCTTTGCATGGATGAGATGACTGAGAGACTCAATAGGCTTAAATATGCTAAATGTCTCATTGAAGTTGATCCAAGTTGTGACCTAGTTGATGACTTCTTGATAGAACTTGTAGATGGGGGACAACAGAAAATCATTGTCAAATATTTATGGAAGCCTGACATTTGTAAAAAATGTAAAACTTTTGGTTACTCAACAGTTGATTATTTTCTGTCTGAAGAGAGCAAGGAAGATAAGCTTGACAAGTAGGAGAATGTCAAGGCAAGTGATAAAAAGCATGTTAAAGTTGATAAATATTTTAAAGAAGACAATGGTAGAATCACACAAAAATGGCAGAGGGTGAAAACATATAGGAGGAAATTCCACGTGAATCGAAATAATATTAATGTGAAAAAAGGTATAACAGAGAGAGGGGATGCTACGATTAACCACAGAAATAATATTGATGTTCCAAAAGGAGGAAAAGATAGTAGTATTGAGGATGGTGAAATATGTATGGGTAATGAAATAGAGAAAATAAAAGGAAAATTATTTGATGATCAGAAGAATGAGAAAGTTAGAATTGAAGAAGTGAATCATTTAAACAACACCACAGTTGATAATGTGCCCTATATTGATTATGAAGAGATCCATGTTGAAAATAGTGTTATTGAGTCTGAAAAAGGAACTATGCTAATTTCAAATTTATTTTCTGGTGAAACTAATGCAGTGGTAACTGATGACAACAGTCATGCATGTTACATCAAGCCCAGAAATTGTGATGAAGTGATACAATTGGAGAAAAGCATTTTGAGTCACAAAGAAAAGAAAATGATGCAAAATCCTGAATTAGCTGAGGCTTTTTGTGAAAGTGGCTCTGAAGTGATTAAAGATGATAATATTTCTCAACTTGATCATGGAAAGACAAAGAATACAAGTGAGAAAAAGCAGTTAAACATTTTGAACAAGCAATATATGGAAAAAATGGAAAATATGCAGGTGCAGCTTTGAGAAAATCATCAGGATGCTCAAAGCCATATCAATAACCTTGTGCACGTGCACAACACTGGTATAACATGCAAAATGACAACTCTTTCTGATCCTCCCACTTCATCAATCTCTAACCTAGTTTTGCCTGCTATGCCTTCTCCTCCTCCTTTCAAATCATCTTCCATTAATCCTATCTCTCCTCCTTCGGCCTCCCAATCAAATGCAATAGTTGAATGCTCAACTGATATTCATCCAACCCATTCCTATAGTCACATCAAGCCTCATTAGGCTTTCATCAAGCCTTTTCTTTCAACCAACATCAATAATTCCAACATCTCTCATTCCAAATCCACTCAAGACACATCAACACCAGCTAGAGGATGCAAAAAAAAAGGGAAGGAAGCAATCAACTCAGAATCCCCATCAACTGAAGCCTTTTCCTAACTACTCAAATTCAAAAGGGGTGGTGACTAGGAAAATGAAATTAGAACAACTCAATGCTATTGAGTTTAATCAATGACACAATAAATAGGAGTTTGGAATATCAGGGGTGCCCACCTTGGTATCAAACTTGATCAGTGTAAAGCTCTGATCAAATCATACAATCTCAGTGGTTTATCCATTCTTGAATCAAAGTTAAGCAATGTTCAGTCTCTCAGAGCTGCAAGCTACATCAATCCATCATGGAAGCTTATTCACAATCATGATATTGTTGCCTTTGGTAGAATCATGATTGTCTACAACCCAATAATTCATCAATTAACTCCAATTACCTCCTCTAAGCGAATGATCCATTGTCACAATATTCATATCCCTTCATCCACTTCCTTTTATCTATCCTTCATTTATGCTGAAAATTCATGCACTGTCAGAGACTCTCTCTTCCACACCATGCCTTTCCTTAGATAAAACACTCACCCTTGAATCATTTGTGGTGAGTTTAACTCCTGCCTTAGGATCACTGAGCGTTTAGGTGGTAATCCGCTTTCTTTGAATGAAATAAAACCTATGAACATTGCTATTCATAACTCCGATCTCCTTGAAATCGAAACTTTTGGTGCTGCCTACTCTTGGAATAATAAGAGGAGGCAAGGCAGTAGAACATATTCAAAATTGGATTATGCCTTCTGTAATCAAGCTACTCTTGATAAATGGCCTACCATTCACAATCACCTTCCTCCACCTTTACTGTCAAATTATAAACTTGGGGGGATCTATCATGAGAAGAAAAACAAGTTTCAAATTTTTTAATTCATGGTTAAAGAGCTAATTTTCATAGCATTGTTAGTGAAGTGTGGAATAGACCTAACTATGGTAATCCAATGTTTGTTTTGCGGCAAAAACTTAAAACTACAAAAGAAGTGCTAAGGCAGTGGGCTAGGAATTTATATGGCAATGGCAACAAGCAAAGTGACTACTTGAAGAACTAGCTTGAAGACATCCAGCGGAAAATGCTTTCTGAAGTGGACAATCAAAGATATGCTAGCATGGAATTCACTCTTACTGTTCAATGCACTAAAGCTCTAATAACTGAAAATAGCATGATTAAACAAAAAGCAAGACTGCTTTGGAAAGTGGAAGGAGATAGGAACACTTCCTTCTTTCATGCCTCTCTGAGAACCAAACAAACTAAAGACAACATTATTTCAGTGCTGGATCGACATGGGCAAAATCAAGACAATCAAGCAAGCATTAATCAGGCATTCATTCAGTATTTCACTGGTCTCTTTGGTAACGAATCTAATTTTTCTTCTGCCATTGATGATATAGATCAATCTATCCTTCCTCAACTTACTACCACTGCAGATTACAACACCCTTTGCATTGATATTACCAATAAGGAAATCAAGCAAGCCATGTTCAATCTAAACGAAAATTCATGTAGGGGTCCAGATGGCTTTAATGCCTATTTTACCTATTCCTGCTGGACTACTGTTGGTGAAATCACTTGCAAAGCTGTTAAATGCTTTTTCAACGAGCTAAAATGATGCAGTCTTTCAATTCCATTAACATAGCTCTTATACCAAAGGTCAAAAATGCAATTACTGCTCATGATTTTAGACTAATATCATGTTGCAACACTATATACAAATGCATATCAAAGATTCTTGCAACTAGATTAAAGACAGTGCTTCCCTCCTTAATTTCCATCAATCAATCTGTCTTCCTTGCTGGTAGGAGCATTATTGATAATGTAATGCTTTTTTATGAGCTCATGCGTAGGTATAAAAGTAAAAATGCTTCTCCAAGAGCCAAGATGAAATTGGATATCATGAAGGCTTTTGACTCAATTCATTGGGATGCCATAGTCAGGATTATGGGGTATATGAATTTCCCTCTGCACTTCATCTCTTGGGTTCATGAATGCATATCCACTATCAACTTCTCCATCATCATCAATGGATCTAGTGCTGGATATTTTGGAAGCAAACAAGGTATTCGACAAGGTGATCCAATGTCTACGTATATTTTTATTATTGTCATGGAACTTTTAACTCAGTTGATTAATAAAGCGGTTACTCAAGGAAATTATACTCCTCATCCAAAATGCAAAGAACCCCCTATCACATCCCAACTATTCGCTGATGACCTTATTCTTTTTTGCACCCCTGATAAAACCACCATTCAAACAATCAGTGAAATTCTGTCTTTGTTTCACAGCATGACTGGCCTCTCTGTTAATCTTCAGAAATCTGATATCATTTTGGCTGGTGTGTCTGATGAACAAGCTAATGAGATCTACATTGCCACCGGATTGCAACCCAAGCATGAAACCATTTCATATTTAGGGTTACCTCTCACCACTTTCAAGATTACCACCCTCCAATGCCTGCCATTATATCATAAAATTACTACTAAAGACTTGACTGTTGGTTGAACAGAAAGTTATGTCTGGCTGGTAGAGTCACACTTATCAAATTTGTCATATTTTCCATGAAAGTATACCGGGATAGAACTTTCATCCTTCCTCTCAAACTGCTAAAGATGATCAGAACTTCCTTCATGAAATACTTATGGAGTGGCAATATCCATGGTTGATACTTTGCTCCTATTTCCTTCACAAAAATTAAGAAACCGATTAGTAAAGGAGGTCATGGAAATTCATAACATCCTCCTTTGGAACAAGGCGGCATTTGTCAAACATATTGACAACTTTTTAAATAACAGTGATAGCTTACGGGTTAAGTGGTCACTATCTTATGTGTTACATGGAAGAAATTTCTGGTCTATGCCTATTCCTCAAAACTCAAGTTGGACATGGCGAAGTATTTTCAATCTTCGTGACACTGTGCTTCCTTATATTAAGTATGGAATAACATTCTCTTCTAAAGTCAGGTTTTGGGATGATCCATGGCTTGAATATGGTTTTATTCTCAATTGACATCTTAGTCATGATGAAATAATTCAGTCTGGTATAAGCATGGAAGCTCTCGTAGCTTCAATCATACATGGTAGAAAATTTGTCCTCCCTAATACTTCTAATCAGCGAATACGTGTTTTATGGAGCAAAATAAGTAATGTTTTGATTCATGACAATCTTGAAGACCAAATAAGTTGGAATGAAAAAGGCAGGAAGTATACGATAAGTTCCATGTTTAGAACCCTTTCTAAAATTCATGATACTCCAACTTGTAAATGGTATAAGAGAATATGGAAGTCTAACAATGCGGCGGCGGAAAATATGATATTCTGGAAGATAATCGATAATGCAATGTCTACTAAAGTTAAACTATTTAGTAGAGGAATGAATGTCGGTATTTTATGTGTTTTCTGCAATAATATGCTTGAAACCCTTGACCACTTATACTTTGAATGCCATGAAATTAAGTCTATATGGTGTTTGGTCTTAAGGGCTTTGAATAGGGATACGGATTTTCATAGTAATGACCAGGTTTGGAAGCAAATACACAGACATATAGGAATTAAGGAAGGAAATGCGAGGGTGTTTAACTGTATTTTGAAGAAGTTCTTGGCTACTGTTTGGAAAGAGAGGAACTCGAGGATATTTCAGCCTGATAAATGCAAATCTATGGCTCATTTGCGAAGTTTCATTTTTTATGAAATAAGAGAGGGCCTTAAAATGTTGAATTTCGGTTTTGATCCAGGCATTCTGGGCTCCTTGTATGGATTGGGATGATTCTTTTGTTCTTTCTTTCTCTTTTTCTTTTTCCTTTTCTTGTTTATGTGTTTTGTTTCCTTGTGATTGTGGCACCATGTTCCTATGTTTTTCTTTGTGCATGCCCAATTTTGGCATGTTTTTAGTGTACTCCTTTCCTTGGTGCTTCAATAAAATGGTAGGGTACCATTCAACCCCATAGGTTATGCCAAAAAAAAGTTTGCTTACCTTCATTCTTATTAATAGAAATTTAATAAGCCTTTGAAATTATTTTTATCTAACTTAAAAATTTAAGGTTCAATTATTTACATAATTTCTATTATTAAATTTAAAAATCAAATTATCCAATAAATTGCTATATTTGTAATTTTAGTTATTTAACCAATAAAAATTAACTTCGTAATATTTAAAATTAATTAAATATTCCAATTTCAAATCACTAAAATTCTGGGTCGTTACATTGATCAACATATACATAAATATATCTTACCTCCTCTTGCAAATATATTGGTAGTACTACACGAAGCATCCTTAGCTTTAGTTTGCTCAACAACTAAAGAGTATGCAAGTAATCTATTAATAATGGTGAAGACAACTTTATATATTAAAGATCCATAGACTTCAATATATGCCTACACATATTATTTATTAAATTTTATTTAATTAATTTTAATATATTTATTTGATTAACAGAATTAATTAAATTATTTTAAAATTTCAAAATATATATTATTCATCCTAAATAATTTAAAATGAACATTAACTATAACTTTTACAGTTTTATATACACATATCATTATGTATATGTATATTTAATTAATTAACATCTAATTAATATATTTATTAAATAAATATTCATTTAACTAAAAAAATTAATTAACTATTTTTGATAAATTCAAAATTTTAATTTTTTATTTACCTTAAAAAATTTAAGATAAATGTATACATACATATATCATTATATATGTTTATTCTAATTAACTAACTTTTGATTATTTATTTATTTAATTCTAAGTAATTAATATATTTTTTGAAATTTTAGATTTATTTTTAAAATAATTTTGAAATTAATTAATAATTTTTGTAAAAATTTTATATTTTACTTTTAACTTTAATTTTTTTTATTTTCATACTTAATTTTGAAAATTAGCCTAAAGTCCAAATCGATTTGGGCCTTAACAATTGAGCTAACCTTTTGGACTTACCCCACACATTAGACCATGCGGTAGTCGACGAGGAGAGAATCTTGATTAATCAAACCCAAATCTAGGTACCACTTTCCTAGATACCTATCAGATATGTAGTTTTATAGTTGGTCCTAGAGCTGTTAATTTGACTGCATAAACCATTTGGGCACTAATGTCATGGAAGGAACTAGCACGATCTACAATTGGTGAAATGACTCGATTTCAAAGCATTTCCTATTTGGATCATAGTGGACCTATGAAGTCTAATGAGTTTCATTAGGTCCAAATTTGTATTTTTAGTAAAATGATATTTTATTAATAATGCCTTGATCATATTTAATTAAATTCAAGTTAATTAAATGTGAAATTTGAAAAGGTTTGAATACATCAAATATATCACATTTTAAATTACGTGACAAACATGTGAAACATAAAACAAGTGTAACGGTTAGGTGTTAAATGATGGGAATTAACAGGAAATTAATTCTAGATGTAACCACATCAAGATCAAAAAAGGAAAGAGATGAAATGTGACACCATTGATTGATTCCACCTTTCCTCTTTAGCAAAATTTAATTGACACATCTAATAAATGTACAAGTGATGGTACGATACAATAAAATGACAAAAAACAAATAATAACATGGTGAGATTTATATATATCATGCATATATTCACAGTTTATATGTATATATTATTGCCTCAATTTTAAATTGTTCAATAAAAAAATTGAAAATACTATTGAAAATTGCCTTAACAACATAAAGTGTAAATATAAATGTTTGCACACACACACATACATACAGATATATAATGACCGATCTAAAACTTTTCAATTGGTTTAAAAACAAACATCCATATTATGTTAAAATTTTCTAATGTATTTGCAAACAAGTTCATGATTAAATTAATTAAGTAAATACTATATGCATATAAATAAAGTTTCAATCCAAAATAAATTTTTAATTTTGAAGGGCTAAAATACTATAAAAATAAAATTGCATGCAAAAAGTCAAACAAGTTATCCAACAATCTTTTAAAACTTTCAAATAGAGACATTTAAAATATTAAATTGTGTAACATGGCTAGAGTATTAATATAAGTAGTTTTGAAACATAGACCTATAAAACAATGTTTTAATCGTATATATATATATATTGCATAACTAATTAAAAATAATTTAAATTGCATAACTAATTTTAAATCATAGTGAGGCAATAATACGTACATATAAAATTATAAACATAATACATCTTTGAAAATAATTAAAATTAGAACATACCTTTCAGATTTAGACAAGTTACACTTTGATTTGGAAACCTCTCCTTAGATTCTTCAATCTACACCCAACTTCGTAGGAGAGAGATGAACCATGCACTTTATTTTATTAGATTTTTTTTAGAGTTGTTAATTTTTAAAAATAGCCCAAGGAATTTTTTGCCATGGTTGAAGGGAGAAAGAAAAAAAGAAAATTGAATAAGAAATTGAATGAGAAAATTTAGTTTTAAAGGAAGAATGGAAACATTTCCTATTCTTTATTCAAAACCCTCCCTTTTTAATTCTTAATCAATTTTTAGTTAAGCCAAATCTCCTCCATTCCTTTGTATGGTCGACCAAGTATGTACTCCTACATGGATTAGCTTTCCAAAAGTCTTGTTAAGTAATTAACTATAGTAAAAGCATATTTAAATACATATCGATATCGTATATCGATAGGTGCATATGTAACTTTTATATACACATCCAAGTAATTACCATCAATAGCCAAAATATCAAATAATGATAATTAATATTTCTTAAATATTAATTAAATTATAACATTTTATAAACTAGTTAAATCATGTGGTTTTTGAAGAATTCACAAATGCGATTATGAAACTTAGAGGTATGAATTCAACCAACGATTAATATTGAACAGTTCAAATAATAACGTTCACACATCACTTTAGCTAGTGGTGTGACAGTTTGGCTGGGTCCATCGCTTATAGATCTTTTCGATAAAATCAAATTTCAAAGCGGAAGCTTTTGCAACAATTATTTATACACATCCTCTTTGTTAACACTATATCACTTTAGGCTTTATGGAATTTGGCTTTGGTCAAAATTCCAGTATCATCCCAATTCAGCTCAATTAGTCTAAAAATAGAATCCTTACTTCAATAACATTTATTATTAATCGTATTACTCTAGCCAGATATTTTGACTTTAAGTTGACTGCGTTTAATTGTGATACTAACTTTATACAAATAAGGAACATATTCTCTATTGAACAGTGTTTCACTTTCAATACTTCAACTTATACCTAACTATAGTTGCTAGATGGATGTCCTACCATGATTTAACTATAACCAAGGTAGGGTTTCCATATTGAAGCTCAATAGTATTCTCAAGTCGAGAGAATTGTTTAACATTATCATTTTGAGATTTTCTGTTTGACTTAATTATTACCAACCAACTGAAAACTCTCAAGTGAGTCATTCCATAGCAATCCAATATCTATCAGTACGTAACCTACTGGTGCCCCTAACCAGCCATTCGTAGTACATTGCCTAGAATTTGGAGAGCGCTACGTACTCTGATCTCAATGGATGTATCGATATCCTTTCTCAGAACATCTTGATTAGGAATATTCAAAATAATATTTCAACTTATATTGTGATAATATTCTCATGATTACAACTCATTATAATTATTTTCACACAACATATCATTTAATAATTTTCTATTTAATACGTTTACTTAAATTAATTGCTTAATAATATATCATAATGTATAACAAGTATAAAAACAAAAAACAACACCTTTAATTTTTAATGAGATTTTATTACAGAGTTAATAATTTACAATAAATTATAGAAATTCCCTGGAGCATGCCCCTAAATCTCTCAT
Organism: Allium fistulosum; assembly: GCA_030737815.1. Classification (NCBI taxonomy): domain Eukaryota; kingdom Viridiplantae; phylum Streptophyta; class Magnoliopsida; order Asparagales; family Amaryllidaceae; genus Allium; species Allium fistulosum. Next base: position 258,970,068 of record CM060908.1, on the reverse strand, counting down.
TAACTGCGTCCACTCTAGGAACATAACTCTCATGCCGACTTCTTTCCTACTAAAACTAACAATGGTTGCATTTCCATTGACAAGCGTATAGGAAATGTCGGAGTCATAGGAGGCCAAGAACTCTAAGCATTGTCGATAACGAAGGCCAAGGTCTTTATATGAGAAAAGGTGCATCAACGATTATGGTTAGTGAATAACTCAAAGCTCTTTCATAGCAATTAGTGCCACCAAATATTCAATGTGAGCACTATTGCTATTAACTCTAAATAATGGGTCATGTATTTTTTCTCATGTGGTTTCAGCTGTCGACTAGCATAAGCAACAATTTTACATGTCTACAGTAATAGCGCATCTAATCTAGTACCACAAGCATCTATGTAATTTTACATAAATAAATAGATAAATTAACAGGGTAAAATCATATTTTCTCATAAAGGAAAAACAGTAAATTTTACAAGAACTAGAATCATGCTTTAGGACCTATTCCATTGCATCTAGAATGTCATTTACAGTTAGACATATATAACATATTGATTTTGGTTAAATGGGCTAGAAGTAAGAAGAAGTCAAACCTAGTAACATTTACATAATATGTTCATTTTTTAGGTATTTAGGCTAAATCTGTGTTATTTCTAGCTTATAAATGTAAAGCCTATTTTTTAATCATATATTAATCTAAACACCTTACCCCTAATCTTTATCAATCTTCCAAATTAAATCTAAATTAAACAAATAAATATATGAAATTGGTCGCCGTAAAGAGAGATTCACAAATCAATCAACGCTACAGGAAAATTTAGAGTTCTAAATACATGAAATTATGAATAGCGAAGGAAAAGGAGGATCTATAAAAAAATTGGAGAGGATGTAGAGCTAATCGGTGAGTGCGACTCTTCATATTTGCATATATATATATATATATATATATATATATATATATGGATAAGACGTGGTAATTCACCCCTTATTATCTTAAACCAAATTTTAAATGACATAATTGGGAAGTAAAAAGAGGTTTTTTATATACGTGATTCGGACATAGTATGCCATGGTAGATGATTTCAAAATTGAATTTGTATCGATTATAATTAGTGACGGTAAATCACTCCCTAATTAAAAAGTGTGAAATATAAAAGTGTTTCAAATTATATATATCATATATCAAAATTATAGTTCTCAACGATATGAATCCACTGGTGGTATTCGTTCGTCGATTGGTTGTATACATCGATTAGAAAACACTTTAGAAAATTTATTAAACATGGATCATCCATTTTAATCCAATTGTGTAATGATGATGATAGAATAATCAAAGGGTGCCACTTTATAGACAATGATGTGGGGAGTTGATCCATATAGTTGGATCTAGTCAGAGAGGGGTAGTCTGGTCAAAAAAATTAGGTGAAGTTTCGAAATTTAGGGTGGCGGCTGATGATAACTCAAGTAGGACATGGAGTCATAGGAGGTAGGAGGGTGTAGCCACTCTCGATAGGCACAGGGGCGTTTCTTGTGTGGTCAATGATGCCGTTTTTAATGAAACAACATGGGGAAGGTGGCCTGGAACAAAGTGTTGAAGACGAATACTGTAGCTTACGGCAAAAAATATAATCATAATTAAATAATTACGATATTGCCCTTATCTTAAGCTCTTATAAATCTCACAGACGATCTCTATTTCATGTACCGTTCACAACATCCGGGTCGTGGTGAGACAAGGAACGCTTGGTATGTTTTTTTACTGTGTTTTGAGACACTTCCGAAAAGTGCCTTGTTTTGATAGATTAATTTTACGCTGTTCGATATGGCGATAATAGGCAGAGATATTTTGTTCCTTGGTAATGAGTTACTTACTATTTGGCGATAGTGGGATAATACATTTTTTCTTTATTAGCGAGTCGCTTATGATTTTGCGGTAGTGAGCTGAGATAATTTATTTCTCAAGAGTGAGTTTCTTATATTTTGGCGATAGCGGGTTGGGGTACATTCAGAGGAGTTGAGTCCTCGACGTATGATTTGGTGATAGTGGGCTGAAATATATAGTTCGTCAATAAAGAGTAATTTACAATCTGATGATACAGCACATTCAAAGGAGTTGAGTCATCGGTGTAAGATTTGGCGATAATGCGTTGAGACATGTAGTTCCTCGGTAGTGAGTCACATATTATTTCGGCATGCGAGTAAGACTCAATCATGCGTATATGATTAGGCATAGGATATATTTTAGTAAGAACTTAGCATATAATTTCACTATAGTATTATATTTTGTTTAGCTAACTTGTTGAGTGAAGGTGACATAGGTTATGGTATGATTTTCGAGTATAAGTGATGTTTTACTATCTTGTTAGTATTATATGTTTATATGATGCATTTCACTCAACAGACACATGTTTGACCCCCTCTATTATTTTCTTCTTTTAAGTTATACTCTGATTGGACGATAAGGATGACAGAGGTGACTGGAGGGCACGATGGTACAATGGAGATGCATATTAATTTATTAGCTATCTACTGTTTTATTTCATTCATTCCCAAACATTATATTATTTCCTTTTTCAGCATAGAGAGACGTCATAGTTGTAGTTAATTTGATACTTCATTATTCTATTTATCTTAGATTATATCCTTGATTCCTATTATATTTTATTCCTTTCTCTATGAGTTTCGAATAGTGTAGAATATTGTAGATAGCTCTATGATCTGTTATATATTTTTTACTTCAAAGTGATCCACGATCAACGGTATCCATATTGTTAGTGCTACTTTTAGGCATGAATCAGGGAATTGTAGATGGTGGGTTGTTCCATTTTGTATCAGAGCTTAGGTTAGGGGATAGCTACTAAATTAGGGCATATGATGTATTTACAATTTTCTAATAGTTATATTATATATGTATGTATGTACGTACATACGTACGTATGTACTCGTATGCCACACCCTATACATTTTGACTCATAGGGGTAGTTGTTGGCTTATCCCATGTAGAAGTAATCGATTATGAGTTAAAGTTATGCTAAAAATAGTTTTGGGGTGAAAAATAAATCCATAACATTTTTTGATTTACTCCATAAAGAATTACTAATATAGGGTCCCTATACCAACTAGCAATGTAAATTGTGGGACTAAGGATGAGTAAAATGAAGTTGAGTCCATAGAAAATGAGTGTGATGTTGATAAGGCGTAATGGAGGCACTTAAAGTCTTGTTAGATTGCATGACCTAGTTAGGCTTGTGTAAATTATGTTATCTACTATAATTAAAGTAGTCAATTCGTTGAAATGTTTTCCCTATGAAGTTAGAAATATCAGAGTTAGAGATTTTTGGAAAAATAGAGAAGTTGAAGTTTGTTTAATCTATTGAAATAATAACCCCTTATTTAAGTTTCAACATAAAATATATACAATAAGAAGTAATTTCCCATAAATATTTTGAAGGTTATATTTTTGTGAAAAATAAGTTTAGTGTAAGGCACAATGTTGCACTTCTATTTTGATGTATACTTTACCGTTGACAAAGAAAATTTTAAAATTAAATAAAAAAAAGTAAGTAAACTGTATATACTTGTCTATCTTTTATTTTATTCACTTCAAAAATATATTACATTTTGTTTACAAAATTTGTGAAATATTCTTATTTATGAAAGAAATTTTTTTAAAATTACATTTACATGCCTATTTTTCTAAGTTAAATCGAACCACCTTGGATATAATTTAAATTGAAAAAAAGGATTTAAAATTTATTGCTTTAAAACTGTGGAATTTCTCTATTTTAATATGTATGTATTTTCGAATGGAAATTGAAGGATTTGTGACATAAACTCTTGAAACTATGCATTAATAAATGATTTAAAATTTTGGAAATTATTTCAGAATTCGATATGAGAATAGTTGGTAGCCAAAATCGAATTTAAAAATATGTTTTAATATACATTATGTATTCTTTACAGGTGCTAGAAATTGGCTAACTATAAAGTAACATGATATGCAGCTGTATATATGATAAAATGGTTATAAGTATATGAAATAATGTTGTAAAAATGATGTACGGGTATTTTAGAAAATAACCGAAGTTATATCTATTTATATTTTAAGTAATTAAAATTGAATTGGTAAAGCTATAAAAAATTAAGTTTTGGAAGTTAAATATTTTTAAGGAATTATTGAAAAAAAATTATCTTGAAAACTAAAATTTATATTAATTGTTTTATAGGAAGCTTAGAAATGAAATGATTAACTTGATATAAATTTGGTTTATGATTTTCTATGAAATGGTTTAACATGGGACGTCTAAAGTAAAACTTAAAATTATTTTAACTAGAAATTAAAGAATTTAATTTGGAAAAAACAAATGTGTTATGATTTTTCTCAAACATTATTAAAATTAGTAGAGAACTTTATAGTTTTAGAACTTGCTAGTTTTATGGTAAACGAAGCTAGAAATCAAAGGTTTTTGATTTAAAAATTAAACTGAAAAAACTGTTATTGATATTTTCACTTAAAATTTGGATTGGAGTTAGAAAAAGAATTACATAAACTATAAAGTATGAATATAATGAACAAGCTAGAATAATCAATATGCCAATGTGCTAAGGACTAAGCCAAAATAATATAGAAAAGAGATGTTAAATAAAATGGCAATATGTTGATGTTAAGGGCTGGGAGACACTCACATTAGATGTTGTGAAGCATGAGAGTGCAATTGAGTGTAAAGTTCCTCTAAGAGATTGAATAATAGAAGATTGCTGCATGAAACGGTCGATGACAGAGGACAGCTATTCTTGTTTATGGAGAGTGTCATTACAAAGAGCTATCGGTTAGCATTATGACACATATGTTTGTTTTTATTTATGGTATGCCTACATATTGGTAGTTATTTTGCAGTAGATGCTCTTGGGTTATTTTTATGTTATACTTAGGTTGCCATTATAACTGCAAGTATGTTTCCCATGAGTTATGATTATGTATAAAGTACCCAAAGTGTGAAATCATTTCCATTTAGGTTATAGTTTTAGCATTTGGATGCATGCCATTAGGGTGTGATTCTGATATCACTTATGAGTAATTGAGTGTGACAGGTGCTCAACGTCATGTTCGTTATGTTAGGACATTGATCCATCCTCTGATGTTCTTATATGAAGTTCATGGAGTTTATGGAGGCTATACTATTGGGTCTCCAAGTGTCATATTCTAATTTAGTGGGGGCAAGGCACTAGTTCGATATTTGGTTGCATCGTTTATTATACTTTGGAAGCGAATCTATAAGGGCTTTATGTTAGAGAGGACACCATCATGCAATTATATGTAAAGTGTTTTGGGAGTACGACAATGTACATACGGTACTCCATATATGTGTTAGATTAAAGGGTTCACAAGCATGCAGAATTAATATTATGTTTGAAGTATCAAGTGTTGTATGATTCTAATACATGAAGTAAATGTCTTGACTTGCACATACTAAGGTAAAAGGCATTCCAAAGAAAGGTGATTTGGTTATTTGGAAGAAAATTGACGAAGATGTAAGATTAATACTTTTTGGTCATCATATGGATTGAAAAACAATCTTATTGCGTCAATTTTTCAAAATAGTGACCTTTTGTGGATAACTTATTTTTAATGCCTGATGCACATGAAAAATAAATGAAAAATGAACAACGTAGTTTATGAGTTCGTTATAGTACAATTGTGTTCACCAGAATAAGGCATCACCCATTCGTGATATTTATAAATTAAATGGTGATGGAGTATGGAGTGTTGATTCATGAGTTTTGATTCATGACACAAGCTTCAGAGATCATACGACGAAATACAAAGAGAATACTATATGAAAGCGACAAAAAGAGAATAAACGTATATTGTGAACTACAAAGGAGACAAGACTACAATCCAGAGATTAGTATGAATATTTTATTTTATTGAGTCTTAGAATATTGTTAAAATCATTCCTCAAGTAGTCACACACACACAAATTGATCCATGTCAATTTATACATATATAAGTGTACACTGTGCAAATAACATCAGGTCGGCTGACCGACCAGGATCCTCGGTCGACCGACCCTGTGTTATGTGCACAGGTACTCTCTGTTTTGTGTACGATTTCGAACTCAGCTGACCGGCCAGATTTTCCGGTCGACCGACCAGAGAATAACGGCTAGTTTACTAAAGAGATGCGATCATTTCATGAAGAGGAATGTCCTCTATTTCAAGAGATATGGACACAACTGTTGACTGAAACTCTTCATGAAAGATTATAACTCTTCTACAACTATATAAACATATTCAATTCACTTCTACAATCACCGATTCTTGTTTATATTTCTGAAATCTAATCTCTATTCATTTCTGCAAATAAAAGCATTCATTCTTATTTAATATCACTAGAATCCTTGATTTAATTTATATACTTCGATTCTACGTGATTATCTTCCTTCTAAATCTTCTCACACATATATACTCTTGAGGATTTGATTATAGGAAAGTTGTACTATCAAAAGACTATCAGTGTTATTTAGAACACATTCGTCAACAAACAATTTGTATTAGGTTGAAGTCCTCTTCGGTTGTTGAGGCGGAAAAATTCCTGTTCGGCTGCTCAGGTGTCGTATACCTATTCCTCCGGGTTAAGTGAGGGGTTAGTTTAAATCCAGAGGGTATTCTGGGACTGGACGTAGAACGGGAAGTTCGAACCAGTATAAAAATTCCTGGTGTGCTTACTTTAATTTTTATTTTACTGTTATTACCAGTTTCCGCATTTATATACCATATTACACGATCCTTAGTGCTACACGTACACTTTCATTTGGTATCAGAGCAAGGTCATCCTATAACCATCACAAAGTTATTTGATATTTATTTCTAGTAATATGGCAACCACACAAATTAACGATGTTAACACTCACACTAATTCTAGTTTCACAGAAGGTCAATCGACTTCACGACCTCCACTTTTCAATGGTATAAATTACAATTATTGGTCAACTAGAATGAGAATCTATATGCAATCAAGTGGATTTGATATCTGGAATATTATACAAAGTGAGTATACAACTCCTACTGGAGAATACTCAACTTGGAGTAACACACAAAAACTAGATGCTACATCAAATGCTAAGGCTATGAATATTTTGTTTTGTGCATTAGATAGAAATGAATTCAATAGAGTTAGCATGTGCACTTTCGGTTATGAAATTTGGAGAACTCTTAAAGTTTCACATGAAGGAACGAACAAAGTTAAATTAAGCAAAATTTCTATGTTGAAACATCAATTTGAAAATTTTAAAATGAGGCCAAATGAATCTATAAATGACATGTACTCTAGATTTCAGGATATTTATCATGCTTTATTATCATTAGAACAAAAGTTTACTGATTTTGATGTTGTTACAAAAATCTTAAATTCTTTAACGGACGAATGGGAACGAAAAGTTCTAGCTATTGAAGAAGCAACTGATTTGTCAACATTAAAACCAGAAGAATTGATAGGTAATTTAATGTCCTACGAAGTAAATTTGTAGGCAAAACGAAATGGAGCACAAGAAAAGAAAATTGTGGCATTCCAAGCAGAAAAAGATGATTCCGACTCAGATAATGAAGATATGGCAATGATCGCTAAAAATTTCAAAAAGTTTTTGAAATTCAACAGAAACAAATTCAAGGGAAACAAAAATAATTCCAACAACAATTCCAATAGCAGCAAACCATCATCTTCAACAATGGAATGTTATGAATGTCATAAGAAAGGACACATGAAGAAGGATTGTCCAGATCGTAAAAAGAATAACTTCAAGAAGGATAAAACCAAATGAAAAGCTTTTTCAGTCACTTGGGACGACACTGACTCATCATCCTCATTAGAGAGTGAAAGTGATAATGAACAAGCAAATGTATGCTTCATGGCTTCGTCAGATGAAGTAAGTGATTTTACTTTTGAAGATTTAATTGAAATAAATTCTGAATTAGTAAATTTAACAAAACAACTTAAAAAGAAAAATAAGGAGTTGCAAAGAAAGTTAGATAGAACAGTTTTAGAAGTAGATATGTTGAAAGATGAGAAGATAATATTGGAAGAAGAACTTGAAATTTCTCAACAATCGAATTCTAACTTATCTTCTCAAATTACGTCAATATCTGAAGAACCAGAAATTCAGAAAAATAAAAATGATGTTTTACTTTTCGAAAATAATAGTTTAAAATCTAAGATTAAGGATTTAGAGTTAGAAAAATCTAGTCTTAAAATAAAATTTGATGATATCTCTAAAAATGTTTCTAATTTCAATAAAGGAAGAGAAAATCTTTCTAGTATACTAGAAAACTCTCAATCCTCTAACAATAAATCTGGACTAGGATTTAAGAAACAAAATAATTTTGCTAAAAGTAGGATTAATAATAAAATTAAGAAAGATATTAAGAAAACAGTTTATTCAAATACTAAAACCATTAAGATATGGATTCCAAAAACAAATAATGTATTGATAAGGAATAAACATATCGAAATGTTTATGGAAACTGTTCATAATAACAAAAATTATGTTTATAAAGGGAATTCTGAACCCGTATGGGTTTGGTTTCCTAAGATCTAACTCTTAGGACCCTAAAAAGATTGGGTACCAACTTTTTATAAACTTTTTGCAGGTTCCACATAAGAAGAGAGGAAAATGGATTTTAGATAGCGGTTGCTCAAAACACATGACTGGAAACAAAGAAATGTTGTCAAACATTATATACTCAAATGGAGGAGCAGTCACTTTTGGAGATAACTCAAAAGGATATATCATCGGCAAAGGCAATGTCAATAGCAACGGTACATCTAATTTACCTCTCATTACTGATGTTTTATTAGTTAAAAATTTAAAACATAATTTATTAAGTATTAGTCAACTATACGATAAAGGTTTTAATATAACTTTTTCAGAAAATAAATGTAACATTTTTGATAAAAATCATAACATTATTTTTGAAGGAAAAAGAGATAAAAATATTTACATCTTAAATATGAACGTTAATAATGATTCAAATTTGTGTCTAGTGGCTAAAGAAAACGATTCTTGTCTTTGGCACAAAAGATTTTGTCACATCAATTTTAATATCATCAACAAACTAGCTAAAAATAAATTAGTTAAAGGTTTACCCAATATAAAATTCGAAACTAACATATTTTGTGATGCATGTAAATTAGGAAAGTTAACAAAATCTTCTTTTAAATCAAAGAAAGTAATATCTACAGAACAACCACTTGAACTTTTACACATGGATCTTTTTGGTCCAACTCAAGTGCAGTCTATTAATCATAATAGATATGTTTTTGTTATTGTAGATGATTTCTCTAGATATACTTGGATTTTCTTTTTGAAAAATAAAAGTGATACTTTTGATAATTTTAAAGTTTTTGTTAAAAGAATTCAAAATATTAAAACATTGAAAATTAAAAATATAAGAAGTGATCATGGAGGCGTATTTGAAAATGAAGTTTTTGAACAATTTTGTAACAAGAAAGGTATTAACCATAATTTTTCATTTCCTAGAACACCACAACAAAATGGAGTTGTAGAAAGGAAAAATAGAACGTTACAAGAATGTGCAAGAACTTTACTAAATGGAACCACTTTATCGAAACACTTTTGGGCAGAAGCTGTAGCTACTGCTTGTTATGTATTGAATCGCGTTTCTATTCGACCATTAACTAAGAATACCCCATATGAACTTCTAAATGGAATAAAACCAAATATTTCATATCTTAAAGTTTTTGGTTCTAAATGTTTTATTTTAAATACTAAAGATCAACTAGGCAAATTCGATCCAAAATCCGATGAAGGAATATTCGTTGGATATTCAGAATGAAGCAAGGCTTATCGAATCTATAATAAACGAACTCAAATTATTGAAGAAAGCTTACATGTTTCTTTCAACGAAAATTTTAAAAATATAAATCCAATTGCTACTATTGATTCTGATGATGAAACTACTCAAGATGAAAATAGTAATACAAATGAAAATTTTGATATTCATGAAATCAATAAAAACGTTACTCCTAATATAATAAAATCTCCACCTAGAATTTTAAGAGATCATCCTATGCAAAATATAATTGGAGAAGTTAATACGAATGTTAAAACCAGACATCAACTAAATCAAGTTGGTCATGTAGCTTTTCTCTCTAACATAGAACCTAAGAATATAAAAGAAGCTTCAACTGATGACTACTGGATTCTTGCCATGCAAGAAGAACTAAATCAATTCGAACGAAACGAAGTTTGGGAACTCGTTCCTAGACCCAGTGATCAATCAGTCATCGATACTAAATGGGTTTTCAAAAATAAGGCAGATGAACTAGGAAATATAACGAGGAATAAAGCTAGATTAGTTGCACAAGGATATAATCATGAAGAAGGAATTGATTACGAAGAGACGTTTGCTCCGGGCGCCCGACTTGAAGCAATACGAATATTATTAGCTTACGCGTGTTTTCATTATTTTAAACTGTATCAAATGGATGTTAAAAGTGCATTTTTAAATGGATTCATAAAAGAAAATGTTTTTGTTGAACAACCACCTTTGTTTAATCATGAAAAATTTCCGGATCATGTATATAAACTCAAAAAGGCGTTATACGGTTTAAAACAAGCACCACGTGCTTGGTATGATCGTCTTAAAGGCTATTTATTAGAATCTGGTTTTGAAATCGGTAAAGTAGATCAAACGCGTTTTATTAAGAAAACTAATAAAGATATCTTAATAATTCAAATATATGTTGACGATATTATTTTCGGCTCGACAAATGAAAAACTATGTCAAGAATTTTCAACTATAATGACGAATGAATTTGAAATGTCTCATATGGGAGAATTGTCATATTTTCTTGGGTTACAAATTAAACAAATTGAAAATGGAATTTTTATTAATCAAGAAAAATATTTTTATAATTTAATCAAACGTTTCGGTCTGGAAAACACTGCTGCCAAACCAACTCCTATGAGCACAACAATTCATCTCGATAGAGATGAAGATGGCAAAAGTGTTTATCAGAAGCTATATCGTAGTATGATAGGTTCTTTACTTTATTTAACAGCAAGTCGACCCGATATTATGATGAGTGTTTGTTTATGTGCTCGATTTCAAGCAAATCCCAAAGAATCACATATGAGAGCAGTTAAACGCATTATTCGTTATCTAACTAAAACCAATGATTTCGGACTATTTTATCCAAAAGAATGTCCTTTCGAATTAGTTTCCTATAGTGATGCTGATTTTGGAGGAAGTCGGACGGATCAAAAAAGTACGAGCGGAACGTGTCATTTCATTGGACGTTCCTTAGTTTCTTGGTTTAGTAAGAAACAAAACTGTGTTTCTTTATCAACGTGTGAAGCAGAATATATATCTGCTGCTTTGGCATGTGCACAAGTCGTATATATGCAACAAACACTACAAGATTTTAATTGTCATCTTGAAAAATCAATAATTTATTGTGATAATACTAGTGCAATAAATCTTTCCAAAAATCCGGTCAATCACTCACGAACAAAACACATTGATATTCGTCATCACTTTCTTCGTGATTGTTTGGAAAAAGGATTAATAACTTTAGAATTTATCAACACTGAAAATCAAATAGCTGACATTTTTACTAAACCGCTAAATGAAAATATTTTTATAAAACTAAGACGTGATTTAGGTATAATGTCGTTTAAAGATTTATGAATAAAAATATGCAAAAATATCGAAAAACAAAAATTATTTTATTTCTAACCAAAGCGGAACTCAAACTCATGACCTCTGACTTATTTGTTAGATGTTGTATTATAGCTACTTGAGCTATGGGTGTTTCTTGTTTCAGTTCTATTTACAATCTGTACCATTAACTTTAATTTCAGAAACAAACTATTTTTAGCTCTAAAGCTTATATATCATACAATAACGAACAGTTTCTGCTATAAAGTTCTGTGATTATAGTTAAAATTTGTTTTAAACCACTAATTTTTCAGAAAATAGATGGTTATATATATGTACTATGTTTATTGATTAAGAATATATACTACAAAATTTTTACAAAACAAAACTTGAAAAAATGTCTTCTAACAATGATTACTATAACTCTGAAAATTCTCATCTTTCATACACATCTCCGGACGACGATTGTTCTGATCGCATCCCCGAAAATGGTCCCTATCCTACTTTTCCAATGCCTAACCATGTTCTAGACTTCTCCTCTCCAGATAAAGACCCCCGACACGGGTGGAAACCATGGGAAGACTCCCATACAGGTTGTACACCTGAAAAGAAGAAAGGGAAGAATACAATGGTAGTATCTCCATCAACCAAACAAAAAATTGATGAAATACATCACTACCAACAACAGCAAATGAATATGCAACGAGAACTCTACTACGAACAAAAAGTCACGGCAAGACGTTTAAGTTTTCTTGAAAAGATTGCCACGAAAATTTGTTCATCTAAGAAGGATGATGTTGCTGAACCTTCTTACAGATCTCCATCACCTTCAAACCCCGTTCAAACTCCAATAGCTCCAAGATGGTCACCAATAGAAAATGTTCCGTCTCCAAACTCATGGGAACGTAGATGCTGATGAACCATGGCTATAATTTAATATATATATGTTATTATTTTCAATAAGATGTATAGATATAAATGATGTAATAATATAATTTATATTTCTATAATTTTTTGTTGAAAAACAACAGAAATTTGTTTGTTCACATGCCTCGGTCGACCGGAGAGCCTGAGTCGGTCAGCCGAAGCTATCCCGAGAAGTTTTTAAAAAACATATTTATGCCAGGTCGGTCGACTGAACCCCCTGAGTCGGTCAGCCGAACCTGTATCCCGAAAAGCAACTATAACATTTTTTGAGTCGGTCAACCGAGTACCCTGCACCGGTCGACCGAAGCTCTTCCCGAAAGAATAAGCACTAACCTGAAACTCAAGTCGGTCGATCGACCCAGGTAACTCAGCCAACCGAGCGTGCTTTCTGTTGCAATAGTCTACATATTTTAACCCATCCACTCACCTTTTCCATCTCACCTCTTCACTTTTACTCTCCCAAAACAGATTTTAACCCTAGCCCCCATTACATCCTCCCCAAACTTCTTCAAATTCTTCAAACAAAAAATGGCCCCTAAGAAGAAATCTAAGACTAATGCTGGCTCATCTTCATCAACTCCTGTAGACTCTCAAATTGCTTCTTGGCTAGTAAGTGACAAAGCTTTAGAAAGATGGATAAGGCTTCAAGATTCGAAAATCTTTGAGGAGTCATTTGTAAGTTATCCTGATTTTACCTCCTACGGTATTGAAAATGCCGCCCTTGAAAGTGGTCTTGATACAATTCTTGACCATAGGAAAAATAACTTGAAAATTAATCATATAATGGTCAAGTTATTTCTAGCAAATCTCAACCTTGTAAATCCACCGAGAAACACTGAAAATTGTGTTTGGACATCGGTTTGTGGCACTTCGATTTTTCTTTCCATTGATCGAATTAACCACATTTTTAATGCTCGACCGGGTGGAATTTCGTTACATGATGTAGATTGTAATACATCGACTCGTGACCGTCTAAGTCATCTATTTTTTGAAGATGACGCTACTGATTTAAGGCAAACTTCATCCCTTCGACCTAAAGCCCGACTCTTTCATCGATTCATGATGAAGTCTATTGTTCCAAGAAGAGGATCATACCACTTAGTATAACCCGAAAACTTCAAAGCATTGTATGCTATGTGCGGAAATATTCGAATAAATTGGACACAACTTCTTATGGATGAATTTCTCTCTTTCAACCAAGGAAAGATGCTCCATATTTATTATGGAGAATACATAATGAGGTTGATTAATAACTTTGTTACCCATGCTCCGGAATCCGAAACATCCAAAGTTCGTACTTTTGACTCACGAACCATAAAACTAATGAAGATACCCGATGCACCGTCCCAAATTACAACTTTTCAGCAATGGCTTACTACTCCTCGAGAACAACTACGTCGCAGCTATTCTACACCTCAACCATCTACTCATTCTACGGAACGTATAACTCGTCAAACCTCAATTCAACGACCAACTCCCGGTACTAGTACGGAGGCTGCCATTGATATTTTGGCTCGAAATCAACTAGCTTTGGATTCTCGACTTCGAAAAATTGATGGGCGGTTCAAGAAGATCAAAGGCTTCTTCGTAAATTTATGGGATGCCTTATCATGTACTTCCGAAGCCGGTGCTTCATTTGTTGCTCCTGGAAAAAGACCAACGCCAAATTTCTCTTGGTCTACATCCGATAACACAAGTTCCAGCACATCGGCAACTCACGTTCCTCACACACAAAGACGGGGTAAGGAACCAGCTCCACTGGATGATAATACTCGTCCAGAATTCTGGGATTCTGATGATGATGAGGAGTAATTGTAGTATTTTACAATTTAATTTCAAGAGTTTCTTTATGAGCACAATATATTTTTCCTTCATTATTGTTATGTACTAAGCAAACATCCTTAATTGCTCCTATTTTGGTTTGAATATTTAATATTTAAATTTCAATAATTCGCATTACTTTAACATATTACTTCTGGTAAGTATTCCTTTTTGTCGATGACAAAGGGGGAGAAAAATGTATGAAAGCTAACATATTTTTTGCAGAAAAGTCGCCATATATTCAGGGGGAGAATTATAATATAGATAAGTTTTACTTCGTCACATAAGTATTGTCATCAATCAAAAAGGGGGAGAATGTTGATTCATGAGTTTTGATTCATAACACAAGCTTCAGAGATCATACGACGAAATACAAAGAGAATACTATATGAAAGCAACAAAAAGAGAATAAACGTATATTGTGAACTACAAAGGAGACAAGAATACAATCCAGAGATTAGTATGAATATTTTATTTTATTGAGTCTTAGAATATTGTTAAAATCATTCCTCAAGTAGTCACACACACATAAATTGATCCATGTCAATTTATACATATATAAGTGTACACTGTGCAAATAACATCAGGTAGACTGACCGACCAGGATCCTCGGTCGACCGACCCTGTGTTATGTGCACAGGTACTCTCTGTTTTGTGTACGATTTCGAACTCAACTGACCGGCCATATTTTCCGGTTGACCGACCAGAGAATAACGGCTAGTTTACTGAAGAGATGCGATCATTTCATGAAGAGGAATGTCCTCTATTTCAAGAGATATGGACACAACTATTGACTGAAACTCTTCATGAAAGATTATAACTCTTCTACAACTATATAAACATATTCAATTCACTTCTACAATCACCGATTCTTGTTTATATTTCTGAAATCTAATCTCTATTCATTTCTGCAAATAAAAGCATTCATTCTTATTTAATATCACTAGAATCCTTGATTTAATTTATATACTTCGATTCTACGTGATTATCTTCCTTCTAAATCTTCTCACACATATATACTCTTGAGGATTTGATTATAGGAAAGTTGTACTATCAAAAGACTATCAGTGTTATTTAGAACACATTCGTCAACAAACAATTTGTATTAGGTTGAAGTCCTCTTCGGTTGTTGAGGCGAAAAAATTCATGTTCGGCTGCTCAGGTGTCGTATACCTATTCCTCCAGGTTAAGTGAGGGGTTAGTTTAAATCCAGAGGGTATTCTGGGACTAGACGTAGAACGGGAAGTTCGAACCAGTATAAAAATTCCTGGTGTGCTTACTTTAATTTTTATTTTACTGTTATTACCAGTTTCCGCATTTATATACCATATTACACGATCCTTAGTGCTACACGTACACTTTCATGGAGTTCACCCTACGAATCCTAAATGTTAGTCCATTTAGATGGGAGACACCTCCGTTATCATGTTGTTGTTCCTATGGACTGAAAGAAGAAGCTTAGTAAGGAATGTCATGAATAACACAGAGTTTGTTCGTATTTTTCGATAGTTAGAGAAAGGCGAGTAATCTACTCTTTTGGAGCGCTATTCCATTTGTCGTGAAGAAAGATCAAGGCTGGATGGATGATTAGGTATGGCTAAGGATGTGATGGTTGAGGTGCCTAGTGAGTGTCATTATTCTAGGATGACTATTCGGCTGACTGGCGATAAAATGTACTGCAATATGGTGAGGGTTTTTTTACTAGTCGAGGATGAAGAAGCAAGTGACAGAGTATGTTACAAGGTATTAACAATGGGGTTATGCCAATAGTGCCATCTATTTAAATTAAAGTTATACTTTAATGTTATATGAATAGAGA
Source organism: Allium fistulosum (assembly GCA_030737815.1). NCBI lineage: Eukaryota > Viridiplantae > Streptophyta > Magnoliopsida > Asparagales > Amaryllidaceae > Allium > Allium fistulosum. Next base: position 258,953,843 of record CM060908.1, on the reverse strand, counting down.
CACCTCAGTGAAAGCTGAAGTGGTATGCAAAGGAATGGAAATCGCATAGGATATGCATACATAAAGAGTTCATAGTAGGTGGCATTGTGTGCAGAAGGACAAGCTATTGATATATGTTGTATGGGAAAGCTAGCACCATCAGTTGTTGGGCCTTTCTTGATTTTATAGAGAGTCGGTGAGTCAACACATTTTAATGAGGCTTCTCGAAAAGTTAGCGAGTGTCCATACACATTCGGTTTATACCATTTGCGAACATACATTGATTGTTTAGTAGTTATGGTAGAGTCCGGTTAGTTTGATATGGTGAATGAATAGGATAACTCTAGAATACTCTGTAGGCGTGTTTCCATCTTAGAGATTGATGTGATACACCATGAAATAGAGAAATGAAATTAGTCCAAGTATGGCTGGAAAAAGGTTTGGATGGGAGTACATGGGAATTTAAGGAGAGAACTCGAGTTTTCAATCACTAGCTCTCTTCCAATAAGTTCCGCTTTTGGTTAGTTTGTAGGTTAATTGGCTCGTTAGATCGTTATTTGTTTGCATGGTTGCTTTAGCTAGCTGGTTGACATAGGCATGAATGTATGGGTGCTAGGATTGGTTGTACGCATGTCCTTATGATGTTTTTGGTTTCTTTGTTTGAGTTATACCAGTTTGGTTTATACCGCATTAGCTTGTATATATATACAATCCAACCTAGGATAGATATCTATATTTAGGTGCTCTAATTTATGCAAGATGATCATATATATAATATTCATTATTTCTTTATATATGCACTTATTGATAGTGTCTATGGATATGGTTATTTACTTGCACTTTGGTATGGATGTTGCATATAGATGTATGGATGCGCATACATATATATGTACGTATGCATGAATGCATATATGAGGATGTTTGCATACATTTTTGGTTGCCACTACATGTGCATTCATGTAGGAGTCCGATTTAGTTCCATTTGCACTCATCTCACATCATATCAGTCTATTTTTATATATGATATGTATTATATACTCTTGGCTGTGTTTTTTGTTGTCTTGTATGATAGATGTAGCAATGTTTATTTTTGTGTTTGTACGCTATAAAGCGAGTTGCATTGTTTGTCTCATGGAATATCAGGGATGAAATTCTTTTAATGGGGTATTATATAACACCCATTAATTTTAAGTGATTAAATACTTAAATTAAAAACATAGTCATAAATTTATATAAGGGGCCAAATAGTTAATTTTACAAGATCCAGAATTAAGCAAAAAGACATATTCAATTACGTCTAGAATATTGTTTATAGTTATAAAACATATATAATTTATTGATTTTGGTTAAACTGGCTAGAAATTAGAAGAAGTCAAACTTGATGGCTTTTTCATAATATAGTGATTTTTTGAATTTAATCTAAATATGTGTTAGTTCCAGCCTATCAATAGAAAATAAATCTATTTTTAATATTATTTTAATCTAAACACCTTAACCTTGTCGTCATCATCTTCTTTTTCATCAATCCTTCAAATTAAATCTGAAGTAAACAAATCAATATGTGAAATCGTTCACCACAAAGAGAGCTATGTAAATGAATCAACACTATTGGGAAATTTTGTGTTTTGAAGACATGATATTTTGGATAATGAAGAAAAAGGAGTATCTACATCAAATCAGAGAGAATGCACGACTAATTTGTGAGTGGAACTCTTCATATTTGTGCATATATTGTTAAGATGTACTAATTTAACTCCTTATTATCTTAAATCAAATTATAAATGATGTAATATGGAAATTAAAAGTGGTATTTTATATACATGATTGGGACATAGTATACCATGGCCAGACAATTTAAAAGGTGAATTCATATCGATCATAATTATCCAAAATAAATGACTCCCTAACTAAAAAGTGAGAAATATGGAAGTGTTTCAAATTTGAAATATAGTATATTAAAACTTTAGTTCTCGATGATGTTAATCCACTTGTGGTGTTCGTTCTTTGATTGGGTGTAAGCATTGATCAGAAAATGCAAGAAAATTCAATAAACATGGACATTCTGTTTCGATCCAATGGTGAAACAATGACGATTGAATGATTGGGGTACCACTACGTGGAGAGTGACGTAGAGAGTTAATCTATATAGTTAGATCTAGGCCAAAAAAAATTGGGTGAAGTTTTGAAATTTAGGTGGCAGCTAATGACGTCTCAGGCAAGGCATGGGGTCGTAGGAGGTGGGATGGTGCGGCTACTCCAATCAAGCATAATGGCGGTCCATGTGTGGTCAAAGATGTGGTTTTTGATGACACGGCACGGGGAAGGCGACCTGGAATGAATTTTTGAAGACGAATATTGTAGCATGCGAAAAAAATAAAAAATTATCGTAATAATTAAATAATTACGATATTTCCCTTATATTAATGCATATAACTCTCGCATATGATCTTCATTTACTGCATGGTTTACGGCATGGGGATCGTGGTGACAGAAGGAACGTTTTGGTATAGAGTTTGCTGTGTTTTGAGACAATTTGAATAGTGCCTTGTTTTGACAGATTCATTATACATTATTCGAAATGGCGATAGCGGGCTGAGAAATTTTTTTCCTCGGTAGCGAGTCACTTACGATTTGGCAATAGTAGGCAGAGACAGTTTGTTCCTTAGTATCGAGTTGCTTATGATTTGGTGAACCTCAGTAGCAAGTCGCTTATGATTTAGCAATATTGGGCTGAGACATGTAGTTCTCTAATAACTAGTCGCATACGATTGACTATAGCAAGCTAAGATATATAGTTCTTCAGTAGCTATTCGCATACGATTTGGTGATAGCGGACTAAGACACATAGTTCCTTGCTAGTAAATTTCTTACGATTTGACAAAACGGTACATTCAAAGGAGTCGTGTCCTCGGTGTATCATTTAGCAATAGTGGACTAAGACATGTAGTATCTCAGTAGCAAGTCACTTATGATTAGACGATATGGTATATTAAGAGGAGTTGAGTCCTCGGTGTATAATTTAGCGATAGCATGCTAAAAATATAGTTTCTCAATAGCAAGTCGCATATGATTTCGACGTGCGAGTGGGATTTTGGACTCAATCGTGTGCATATGACTAGGCATTGGATAGACTCTAGCGAGACCTTAGCATATGATGTCGTTATAGTATTATATTGTGTTTAGCCACTTGTTGGGTGCAAGTGACACGGGTTCAGGTTTGATTTTCAAGCATAAATATTGTTTTCCTAGCTTATTAGTATTATATAATTATATTATGTGTTTCACTCGCTAGAAGTATGTCTGACAGCCTCTATTATTTTCTTCTTTTTAGATATACCCTGATAGGTCGATAGAGAGACTAGTGGTGATTTGGAGGCGTGATGGTATGGTGGAGACATGCATTTATTTATTAGTTATCTGGTATTTTATTTCATTTATTTCTAGACATTGTATTATTTTTGTTACCAGTATAAAGAGATGTTGTAGTTGGAGTTTATTTGATACTATATTATTTTGTTTGTCTAGGATTATATGATTGATTACTATTATATTTTATCCCTTCCGCTATAAGTTTCAGAATGTCCCAACCTTGGATTGTTGCTATTTAGAAAGATCCGTTGTGATGCCCTGTTCGAAGATAACATGTCCTAAGAATCGCACTTCCCTCTTTCAAAAGTGACACTTTGAAAATTTTGCCTTTAGTTGGTGCTCCCTCAACACCTCTAGCATAATCCTCAAGTGCGTCTTATGTTCCTCTAGCATAAACTTATATACTTTATCTCTGAAAACACAATTCATAAGATCAACAAAGTATTTCAGTGCAATGGTTAGTCCAAACGGCATTAACTAACCACTTATGGAATCCCGATAGGGTATGGAACGCGGTAATAGGCACACTCACACTTGCCACTCTCAGTTGGTGAAACCTAATTGCCAAGTCTAGCTAAGAAAACAACTTTGCACTATGGGGTTGATTGAACAAATCATCAATTCATGGGAGTGGATACTTGTTCTTCCTCGTCACTTTATTAAGCTCACGATAATCCATACAAAATCTCAAAGAGTCGTCCGACTCAGTGGCCAATGCTACAGGTGCTCCCCACTAAGATATACTCTGATATATGAACCCCTTCCTTAATAGGCCATTCACTGGCACTCTAGTTCACGTTGCTCTTTAGGTACCAAATGCCTTAATAGCAAAACTATTGGCCTTGCATCTTTAATTAAGTCGATACGAAGCTCAACCTCTCGATGTACTTATAATCCGGTCACCTCCTCAAATACATTCATAAATTCCCTCACTATAGGAACCGATGACAACTCATGCAGGATCTTGAGCAAATACACAAATCTAACCATATCTACATCATCATCTATGTAGTTCAACTCTATCCTACACTCACCATTTGTCTATATCGTCACTAGCAACTTCTCACAATCAACCACAATTCCGTACCTCCATAGCCAGTCCATCCCTAATATGATACCGAACCCAACAAAAACGAGCACAAAGAAATCACAAGAAATATACACCCATGACTCGAAACACTATGTCACGATAAACTATACACAAATTGGTCAAATTACCCATAGAGTTTGTTAACACCAGCGGTCTGTCCACTAAGTCGTTTTTTAATCCTAGTCAGTCTACTAGGTCATTAGATATAAAGGAATGTGATGCATTGGTATCAAATAAAACATGAATAGGTATACCACAAATAGAAAACATACCTCTGGTAGTAATGCCCTTTCCCTTCTCCTTCACCGATGGAGCGCTCAACGAAGATATAACAACATTAAGAGAATAAGAATACGCATCCTGCCTGTCGTTCAGCAGCTTTGGATAATCCTTCTCCAAATGACCAACCTTATCACAATTAAAGCACTTTGTTTCTCCATTCTTTGGGTTCCAGTAGTTCTTGCTAAGGTGGTATCTTTCTCCACAGTTAAAGCAAACAGAATCTCACTTGCCCTTCTTCCTCTAACCCTCCTTTCTCTAGAATTGCTTATTGCCTTTATTGTTAGTCCACTTTCTTTTTCCACCCCTGCTCACTTGCGGCTTAGGCTCCTCCTTGGAAACAACAATGACCTTGGACATGGGATAAAAACCCTCTTATCATAGAGCCTTCACAACCAACTTCTCGTAGCTTTCATTAATGTAGCCCACCAACCTCTCTCTGAGATACTCATCCAAGCCCATAATGAATTTACCATTCCTCTTTAAAGGAGTGTCAATGAAAGACATCCCATAATTTGGCAATATGTCAAACTCATCAACATACACTGAAACAAACACCTCACCCTATTTCACATCAATAAATTTCCTGAATAAGGTTGACTTCTGAGTAGCTGGAATGAACTTCTCCTCGAATCGAGCCCTTAATTACCCCCAAGTAAATTGGTCCTTATGAATGGCAACCTTAAGGGCATTCTACCATCCCATAGCTCTTCCTTGATGTTTGCATAGAGGCTAACTTTCTCTTCATCACATACTCTAGCTTAAGATTCTCGAAGATGCATTTGCAAATGTTAAGCTACTCCTACACTTCAGCGGTTGATTATGTCCTAGGAAACGGTTTGCCTTAAGACTAGGGTAGTCTTTATTCAGCTTGGTAGAGTCTGCCCTTCGCACTTGTATTGGAGCACCACTACAAACAATAGTTGGAACAACTCCTTGGGTGTTCTGCAGCATGTTCATTATCATAGTATAGAAATGGTCGAAAAGTATGGGTTAGTTGCTGCCCCTGAGCTTGCTCCTTCTTTGACTCCAGAAATAGAGTTTCTTGCCACATTCCTTCTTTGTCTTCTCATTCTTACATTCTATAATAAGAATGATCGGTCTCTCATAAAGGGAAGCTGCATAGGTGGTATAGTGTCATGCGACTTACTACTATATAAATACTACTATATAGTATTGAAAACCAAAATATATAACAAGTACACTCTCTCATATCACTTATTTTATTCTAAAGTGGTAGCTCCTTCCTTATCTCTAATGGATTCCAATACCAACTTATAAGGTTAATCGTTCAACCTTAGCTCTAATATCGAATATGATGATCACTATACACCTTCGATACCCAAATACCACAGATAGCACGCTACAACATTACCAGACCAATGAAAAGTGATAGTCAAGGGTGAATTAGCGGAAATCTAAAGTAGAGCCTATTGTATATCTCATGGTGCATAGGATAAAATATAATAATCGCATAGATATAAAGCAGGCGAGATGGCAATATAATTATATGAACCGAAAAATCAAAGTGAAGTAGGTTCATCACTGTTATACAATGGAAAGTAATAGAGTTTATATATCATATAAATACCAAATAATTGTCCCTAATAATAAGCAAGTGTTGAATAGCTCCATAGCACTGCATAGCAAAAATGGAAATAATAGCTCCAAAATATAGATAAATGAAAGCGCTAACCACGTGCTCATCCTCTCCATGTGATATCTCATACTTGCTATTTATAATCTACTCATCTAAGAGTACCTGAGATGATAAGAAGCAAAGAAAATAACCTCGGGTCAGATAACATTTTTATATAAAGGATATATAATCTTAAAAATAAATAAGTAAAGTAGGAACACGAGGTATAAAGAATAATACTTGACATTTCCTTGCATCCAACAAGTTAGCACATAACATAATACATGATATACTATTATCATATATGTGTACTACACTAAGTACAGTAAAGGGTGTAGGGGTACCTAACTCACTAGTACTTAAATCATATGACTTCCTTCCAAATCACATAGCAATCATAACATACATAGCAACAAAAAAATCATGGCAAACAAAACAAGAACAACAACCATCATTAAGTCCTTACATTACCACTAAGATGCCTTCAGATATATGACAACTTGCACGGCTATCACTAAGGTCAGCAACACACTATGCCAAAATCAGATCAGTACTCCATCACAAACCATCACTAAGGTAATACCATCACTAAGGCGAGCTAGACAATTACTATGGTCTAAGGTACACAGGTGAATACTATCACACACCCCAAATCCATGAGCACATATCACATCTCTGAGTAATCAATGATCGCTTAGGAACATGGTATGATAGTAGGACACAATACGTTCCATCTCATTGCTTCACATGATCGGACATACCTTCTTGGGCCATCACTAAATCCTATGAAAGCTTCTTAGTTGAAAAACTCGACCCTAACGACTCATGTTGTCGATACGTCAAATTTTGGAACATCACACAAAGTCTCTAGGATTTCCTCGCGTTGAGCCTTGAGTAGCATGAAAATTTCCATATATATAGCTCGAAGAAAACTCATGAAGTCCTTGCGTCTTCACTATGCTTCACATCGATAATCTTTCTTTCTTATTTTGACCCCCACTTATCAAAACAGCTAGCAATAGATCCTACATATTCCTTGCACCACCTCGCACCCCCATATCAGTTGCACTATCATTGGTGCATGATGGCGATCGACTGGTGGTGGCTCACCTTCATAAGAACATCTCAAGTTTTACTTTACTTGGCCCGTAGTAATTCACTATTAAGTCCAAAGTAAACACCTAGTTTTCAAGCGTCAAAACCATACCCTGATTGATCATCTTTCCCATATTTCTCAAATCCAATCGTTGGATTTGGCTATGATTGATGGTAGATCTTACCCTTGTCTTTCTTTTAGACTCTATAAAGTTTGACATTGATCGGGCATAGCAATGATCAATGGCCTAGATCGATCGGTGGTGATGGATCAACAATGATCTATCGCCCCAGGTATCTTTCCAAAAGTCCTAAAGTTCTTCCTCTCCAAGCTCAAAACCTTGAAGAAACCCACTTTCCTCTCTATTCTAACACTTAACCAAATTGTGATAATTGATGGGTTGCATTTCCATTTTTCGAATATGACCCAAAGTACTTACAAAAAAACCTAAAAGATGATGCCTCTGCGCTCCGAAGTCAACCCATCTTTCACCGCCGAAGTGTATTTTTGCACTCTAGCCCCTATAGTTGATTAGTACCAACCTGAGGGGTCGATCTATGCCAATCGATCAACCTACACTAAAAAAATTCCTAAGTCATTTTCCTCCTTTTTTTTCCATCGATTGTCATCCTATTTTCTGCTCCAGTTTAAATGCGAACTCAATACTTCATCGATACACCAACAATACTCAAAGATGCATATCAATGCCATTTCCTAATCTAAATAGACACACACACAAAACAACAACCAATAAGCGTCATACCTTAGAAAACACTAGAAAGGACATCCATATACTATCCTATAATCCATTTATTCAGGTATGACATGAAAATGCATATAAAATCCATTTAAAAACATTTAACTTCATTTCTAAAACATTTGTAAACCTAATTCAATCAAAGATCTCATTTTTAACTTGAAAAGTGATTTAAAAACATATTTTTAAATATTATAATTATTTAAAATAGTGAGAGATAATAAATCACTCGGCTAGATACCAAATTACACCAAAAACGAGGTAGGTCTAGACCATACACCAGCTGCATGTTTTCCACGGGATCTAATTTCGAGATTAGTTGATCCTCGTTGTTAATCTCCCCCTTATTTTCTTGATTAGGCTAATTTAATTGAAATTTGAGATGATTTTGGCTAATGAAGGTTACATAGTGTTTTGGAAGGTGGAGAATAATGATTAAGAGTTGTGCCACTAGCTGTAATTAGTTTAAATCGCAAAATGGGTTAACGAGCTAATTATGGGTTTGTCTAATTACTCACTAATCTTTCCAAAAACTTCCTAACTTCAAATGGTCATATCTCCTAAGCTGTAAGTATGAAAATCTATTATGACCACTCCACATGAAGAGAACCATCATATATTTCATTTGGAAGCAGTTTCAGACCATATTTTGACTCCTATCAAAAGATTTAGGCGTTATAAGATATCAGGCTCAAAACCATCCACAATTTATTATAAGAGTGAAAAATGTCAATTCTTAGCATTCCCCATAGTTATAGCCTAATCGGATCTAACTTGATTATGAAAATTATATTTTTACGATCCATTGATACATAAAAATATGGTTGTTACAACTTCAATCGAAGAACCTGGAGCGTATACGACAGCAGGAAGCGTTATAATTATAGGTTGACCTGAAATAAGTAATACATGATGGTAAAGGTCAGTGATATCGCCTGGAGTCATTTGAAGCCATCCAAGGACCATAGAGTTAAGAGAAACACCTTTGTCGCAAGAGCCAATGGAGTGGAGTTTTGAGTGGTATGCCCCTCCTCGGTTATAGGAGAGAACTTAGGATCAATAGGGAAAGAAGCAATAATAGCCAGGAAGTATAAATTATACTCTTCGGTCTAGATGGTAGCAGCAGAGGCAAAGGATGTAGGTGTTGGAACGATAGCGACCTCAGAGTCGGTCGCTACTTTAGAAGGAATCTCTTCCAAGGACTTATTTATAGTCAGAGTAAGAGAAGCCTCAGTAGAATCCTTCGAAGGAAGTTCAGCGGGGGCCTCAACGGGAATCTACATCGCCTCTTCAATGATGCATCAAGCTCAATCTACCTCAAGAGCTATCAGGTCCTCATTATTGAAAATGGCGTCCAAGATCTTGGCTACATTGGGTGTAACTCCTTCATTCCCAGCCATTTCTCTTTCTTCTTTCAACACTTCATCATGAATATCGGTCGGAATGCATGGGTAAGTGTCATTAAGCCAATTTAGACATTTGTGTTTGAATATGTTGACATAAATGTGGAAAATTTTATAGTCGACTTGGTCTTCATTAGCTTTTATTTCATTGGCTGCTTAAGCAAGCTTGTTTTCCAAATCAGCTATAGCGGCTTTGAGCTTTTTGTTTTTGCACTAAGATTAGCATTTTCCTTAGCCTGTAGTTGCTTTGTCTTTGTTTTCAACTAGGGGATTTTGCTATTTGTAATTGCAAGCAAAATATTGATGGAATTGGTGTTGGCTATAAGTTCTTCGATTTGTTTGGACAAGTCACCGTTCGTATTATGTACTTGCTCATGCTGCTCGATCCACATCTTTATTTTGTTCTCGAGGGCCTAGATCTTAGCCTTTTATTGTTCTTTTTTTTATGCTTTTAATTTTTTTTTCAATTCCTTCTTAGTTATAATGAGCTCCATAGTTAGATCAATGACTCTTTATCATTCTCAGCATTTTACATTTCCTCTTGGAGGAGGAGATGAATTCATTCATTGATGTCTGCTGGGTTTTAGGCTAACCTTCTCAAAGAGTTATATCTGGCCATCAATGTGTTGTAGATTGTTCTCGTTGTTTGAATGTCTGCTTCTGGAATGTCATCAAGGTTATAGCCAAAGCAGACTTTAATAAGATCCATGTTCGAATATTGGAGTTGGATGACTAATGGAGCTGTCAAAGAAGGAATTGAAGCGGTAGAAAGAGTGATGGTTGTAGCAGTCTTCTTCCTCGGCCGTCGCTATTGGTTAGCAGAGGATGCAGCCGAGGTGGGCGAGGCATTCTCCGAGATTGGTCTAGTGAGCCATGAGAAGGAATTGGAGTTGACATGCCCTTAAGGGTAGGGACAAGTGTCGTGGAAGTTGTAGAAGCAGAGCTTGAAACTAGAGCCCGAGTAGAAACTAGAGGTAGAGGAGTTCACCCCATAGGAGAATGAGTCCTATAGAGAGGAGAACCCATGGAGTGGCTATAGGAAGTCAGATTGGTGGAATGGCATGAGCCAGATCGACTCTTGGGGAATGAGAACGATAATGTTATTCCCAATCACAATCTCGGTAGTCGGTCTTGTACTAGCGCTAGGTTTCATGTCGATGCTCCTTTAAAATCTTTTCTCTCGCTCCCAACGAAACTCACTTAGAGAGCGGCAACCATGATATTTTTTGAACTTGAGGACCAGCACATGCTGGGTCGATTTCCATCGAAGGCCATTGTAGTAGCCATATCCATCTACTTTACCTGAAAATTAAAGAATTTGAGTTACTACTGAATATTGAAAGATTGAAATTACTTGTGAGTGTGATCCTAAGTGGTGTTGGCATGATGCAACATTATCAACACTATAGACTATGCTTGGTATAGGGGAACCAAGGAATGACTACGTCCTCATAAGGGAAGCCAGTAGCATTCCAACTCATTCATCATGGTAGCAAAGTGTGGCTGTTGAAGTCCAACCCTTAAAGATAAGGGGCTCAAGGTTAGAAAGTCGGTCGAACACTTCGTCGTCAATTGGGGCAGGGGTTGATTCCCTAGTTTGGATTTTGCTTTGACCAAGATTAACCTTCGAAAGTCCCTTTCTTAAGCGTATGAACCGGGGAATAGGTGTGCGGGTACCTTCATGCTCAACATTCTCCTTAGAAGACTCATCCTCTTCTTCTTCTGTATCTTCTTCTTCTTCGTCATCATTATACTCTTCTTCTTCATCCTCTTTTTCATCAAATATTATAGAAACGAATTCTTCTTCCTCTTTGTCTATAACTACATAGCCCATTGAGGATAGAGGAGGAATCTTAGCTTTAGGAATGACCTCAGGGTAGCTGGGGGGTGTTGGTTCGTAATGCACTTTGTGTCCATTATATAGGAGGTGATAGTGGCATAGATAGAGGTTGGTCAAAAGTTAGGTCGTTCTGTGCTCGTCCTCTAGGACGGCTTGTAAAAGACACTTGATTAGCTATCTGAATGGAATAAATTCAAGTGAGATGATAATTGGATTGAGTAGTGTTGGACTTAAATTTCAACAACCACTTCTAAGCAAAGCCAGTCGGACAATGGACGAAGAAGTTCTTATCCTTGATGTAGCTCTGCCTTAATGATGACTCTATAATCTCTAAAAGCTTCGAATAAAGAAAGAGAAGAAGCAGTGGAGTGTCGATTGAAATTGTATAAATAACGGATCTCGGCTAATGTTGGTTGCCTTTCGAGATGTGTAGAGAAAGTCATGTATATGCCAAGGAGCATAGCATGTACGTTGGGATGTAATTAAGAGGAGCGAGTCTCATTGATTGTAGAATGTGTTTGAGGAATGGATTAAATGGAGGCACCACCCTAGATAGGCACATGTATCGATTACAAGCTAGGTAAACTGAGCACAATGGAAAAGCAAGGGGAGCATGACTTCAACCATCGGGATCCTATGCCTTATGCATATCCATAGGAATTCCACCGAAGTTAGTCGAGTAGCTAGGGAGTCTGATGGATATTCGAGACCATGACTCCATCTAGAGTGACTTCAGGATTGATCTCACTATGAGGCTCCTAAATGATAATTAACAGAGCTATGTCGGGTGGGAGCCCATAATGGAGGTGAGGACGAATACGTTTGTAAAAATCAGTAGTCATTTGAGTAGTGGTTGACACTGTGCTGGGTGCCATGGTTGGTGGAGTAAAAGTAGAAGTAGTCGATGTTGCGACGAAGATCCACAAAGAGTGTCTTTGGAATTCTATTTATAAACTGAAAGTATGAAGGACGAGCATGGTTAGGTAATTTTAAATTTTTATATGTACTTCAATGAATTGTTGTATATTCCCCCTATGTAGTTGATGTATAGCATCCAATGAATGTCAACATGTGTTGGCCCATCAAACTCTGTACATCGACTAGGGCGGTATTGTGCCTTATGAAGTGTGTTTATCCTACATCCTTGGCACTATATACGAAAGCACTTCGTGTAAAAATCCTGCTCGTGCTGGCAAATGAGCTCTAGCATGTGATGGAATTAGGTGTTGGATATACCCATTAATGTAGGATTTTTGTTAACGAAATCGGATCGAACTCAGTGAGGTGCAGAACTCTATCTCTTGAATGGGGGATCCCAAAGAGAAGATGCCATCATCAAAGGATAAATGGACTTTGACGGATGAGATCGAACGTTGGTGGGATTTGTGTCCCAGGATGTATCGACGCTTGAATGCACCAAGGAATGGAACACAATCTTTAGTGCAATTCGATGGACTATCCCAAGAACCGATTGTGAACGATCCATCACCGTAGCCACCATCTCACATCATCGCCATCATCCAAACACCTTTCTTGCCAAACCCTTACAGTCGTCGTCCCATTCTTGAATTACTAGCATCAATCGACAATAGATGGATCGGCATCGGTTAGTAGCAGATTTAGGGGGAGCAACGGTGGATGGCGATGATATAACCATAACATAGCAGTTATGACAGCGTTCATATGGATCTGACACCGACGGTGGCGGTTTATACTTCACCTTAGATCGACGAGAAATTTTTGATCTTATGAGGTTCTTAGTATGGATCGGTTTGGTTGAGATCGTTTGGATTTGATATTTATATCTGCCGAGAAAACATGACTAGATAGCTGTTTGAAAATGAAGTGCTGAATTTCTCGGTGAAGATGCAACATTCCGTCGAAACGTGTCGAGTAACGGAAGTGTCTATGTATATTTGGATTTTGTTGCTTTGCTCGATTTGAAGCATGTTTGGTGTTCACGAAAACATATTTTGGAGGAAAAGTGTTATCCGTTATTTCACCCAAGCGACATTTCGACAGAACTGGACACTACTAGAAAGGCTTCGTATAGCGACGAAGCCTAGCGACGGTTAGCGACGGCTAAAAAAAGCGGCCGTCGCTAACCGTCGCTAGCCGTCGCTATACGCAGTATACAGATCTGCCGAGAGCAGCAGCTCATTCATTCCCTCTTCCCCAATTTCCACCCCCAAATCACTTCCTCCTTCCCCCCCGACGCCCCCCGTCACCATAGCCGCCGCTCCAGCTTTCAACGCCTCCAAATCATCCAAATTTACGTCGGTACGCTTCTAATCTCTTGTTTGAATGTAAATTTGATGTTTTTAGGTTTAGTTTAAACCCTAAGTCAATTATGATTTGTTGTTAAATTGGGTATTAGTAGTGTTGTTAAATTAGGTATTAGTAGTGTTGTATGTTGATTTGATAAATTAATTAGTTTATTATCACGAACTTGAATTATTTCGTATTACATTAACTAGTTTATCATGATCAAGTTGAATAAATGGTTGATGTAGATGATTAGTGTTGGCGATTAACATGGTTAGTTGTTTTAGGTGAAAAAATAGTGTATATTAATGATTAACTTGGTTATTGGTAAATTTATATGAAAGTATTTCATAGTTTATGAAATTGATAAATTACAAATTTAAGTGGTTAAAATCTAAATTCTGCAAATATGAGTATTACAAATTACAGTATTGTACAAAAATAAAGTTTATATAGTATTGTACAAATTTAAGTTTGATAAATTACAAATCACAGTATTGTACAAAAATAAAGTTTATATAGAAAATTAAAAAATGAATATGAGAGCCTTAAAAATTCTACAAATATCTAATTTAAAAAAAAATTAGGAAATGACTTTAAAAACAACTGATATTGTACTGAAATCTATTTTGTAATGAAATTAAGAAATGAATATAACAACAACAAAGATTACGCTAAAATCTATGTCGTAAAATAAAGAAATGAATATTGAACTAAAATTGTTAATTGAATGTTGAACTAAAATTTAAATATACAAATTTATTAGATAAAATTTAAATAGTTGAAACATTGTCAAAATTTGAAAAAAACAACAATATTTGATAAAATTTAAAGAAATTTTTTTATCTTTTAGATTGGCTTTAGCCCCGTCTGGCAAGTGTTGTATATGATCGTTATATGGATGTTCGTTTTGGTAACGGAACGGACATTTATATTCATCTGATACAATATTTGTCGGATTTGTCCCCGTATTGGACAAGTTACAAACACAATAAAGTAATTACATATTATAAATCATTTCATTTTAAACGGTTACAAAATTTCGATAGCGCTTCCTTTACGTTCCCTGTGTACACGCATTTGTGTACGATACAGGGAACAAAAGGGAAGTGCTGCCGAAATTTTGTTGAACCGTTTAATCTGAAATAATTTATAAAATGTAATTACATTATTGTGTTTGTAATGGGAAGTAGGATGACTGACCACCGAAGTGAAAACCAAAATACTAAAAAATTAAAAAATCCCATGAAGTTTTTATTTTGAATTTTCTGCAACGGTGAACTGTTTACAATGGAGAATGGTTGAAAATTAATGATTTAAACTGTCTAACATACATTTTCAAATCAGGAAAAATGTTCAATTATTTTCTCGACCGTACTGGATGTACGAAGTCAGAACTGGAAAGAAGGGGTCAATAAAGCAACATTTCTACAACGGTGTACACGAATTTATTAGATTTGCTAAATCTAATAACCGAAACAACACAGAAATTCGTTGCCCATGTAGTAAGTGCCAACATTTGAAGCATTGGAAACCGGATATAGTTGAAGTACATTTGTATCAATATGGTTTCGTGCCTGATTATTATTTCTGGGATCGTCATGGAGAACTTGTTGAACCTACACCTAATACTGAACTATTAGATCAATATACGATTTGTTGGATTCTGCTAAGAGGCCGTTGTGGGACAGATGTAATAGCGGAACCGAACTTTCAGCAACCGCCGAATACATAACTATGAAATCAAAATTCAACCTTACGGAAGCCGCATTTACAGCAGTTGTACAAGCTGCAAAACGACACATGCCACCCAATAATCTGATGTGCGATAGTCATTATAAAGTAAAAAAATTAATGTCCGCTTTCGGTCTACCGTACTAGAAGAAACTGTGTTTATGAGCTATGTTTATGAGCTATGCTTTCGGTCTAACGACACATGGTTTTTGAACTATGTTTATGAGCCAAGAAACTGTGTCGTTGATGAAGGCTTAAGACATCTTGCGATTGGACCGAAAAGAAATGTGAAGACTTATCCAATATTCTTCGTCAACGGGTTTAAGTTCAACACGAAAGATTACGGTGCTGAAAAATTAACATATAACAGCGGGGTATTTGTCAAAGGCAGTGATGATCCAGATGAGCATTTAAAAGATTTTTACGGCGTCTTAACACAGATTGTAGAGTTGACATATTATGTTGAACCTTTAGAAAAGGTTGTTTTATTTAAGTGCAATTGGTTCAGTAACGTTCCTGGTTCCGGAATCAACGTGCATAAAGAGTACAAACTTATTGAAATAAGGCATACATCACACTACTATAAGTACGATCCTTTTGTATTAGCCAAGCAAGCGTTACAAGTTTATTTTGCTCCGTATCCATCTTTGAAAAGAGATAAAGCGGATTGGTCCGCTATTTTCAAAACGAAACCAAGGTTTACGTTTGATGGAAATAATATTCCAGATGAAGCAGCATATCAAGCCGATCTTGAAACAAATACAGAAATAATAATAACTGATGATATTGATGTAGGGCCTTTGAATGATGAATCGAACGTCCTATTTGATGCATTCGAAAGTACCGAAGAAAATGAGATAGAATACGAGACTGAGTTTGAATCAGAAAACGACGAAGACTGATCGTTATTGATATAATTGTTATGTGATAGTGATTGAAACTTGCGATGTAATAGTAAATTTCTGTAATTGTTCTGTGATGATCATTTAGTTAATGTTTATCCATGTTTTGTACCAGTAAATGTTTATAACTGTTCTGTTTTGTACCAGTAAATTTCTATAATTGTTCTGTGATGATATTGTTTTTCTATAGTAGATATGTCTGGCAGGAGACGAAGCATGACAGGCACGCCATCCCCATCTCCTGGTGCAGGTGGCAGTGGCACTGCACCGGACTTACGTCCGATTGCAGAAGTTGTTCCTAGAAGTGCTGGGTAAGTATCAATTTTATTTAAAGTATAATTTTTTAAATGCACTAAACATGTATATCATAACTTTTGCAGTGGCTTTGAGGTGGAACCATCGGATTATATTTTACAGGTTTCGAGAAAGGCATTTCAGAGCCGCATGGATGGTTGTTGGCCTCGCTGGGACGACATCCCCCCGCACGTCAAAAACGCAATACAGGCGGATTTACTTGTAAGTAGTAGTTTGAATTTCAGTTGTAAATTAATATACTGTATATAACTTAAAATAATTTTAATTTACAGGCTGCAGTCCGCGTTGACTCTGATGACTTAGACATTTTTTTAAATCACTGGAACAAGCGAATGAGAAAAAATTACAGGGATACATTGTCTAAGGCTAAGAACGCAGGGAAAAAGCCGAATTGGATGGGTGAGAATGTATGGAATGAATTTCTTCGGCTTTGGGATAGTCCGGCAGTAAAAGTAAGTAAAATATGTTTTCTTTATTATTTAAATCTAATATAAATCTCGCAAGATATATACGTGATAATTTATCTTAATTTGTAGGAGTTATCTGCGCGGAACCGGGCAAACAGGAATAAAAATCCTGCATTGCACCGTGGTGGCTCCAAATCCTTTCAGGAGCACAAGAGAGAGCTGGTAATTAAATTTATAAACTGTATTTTATTACAATTTTTTATAATCAGATTAGCAATAATATTTATATATTTTCAGGCCGCGAGATATAACCGCGAGCCCACTATGGCGGAGCTGTTCAAGGCCACGCATGCCGTGGAGAGGACTGACGAAGAGGGCAATGTTTCGTACGAGTGGACGGATGACAAATCACAATCCGTTATGGTAAATTAATTTGTTGTTAATAATAATATTTTGTCTTATTTTACTTTTAAAAATTTGAAGTTTGGGGTTTATCGTGTAAAACAATTGTTTGTAATCGCAGGAGAGGTACGAAGCAGAGCGGGCTCGTGTAGCACAGTCCACTGGTCGGGAAGAGCTTACGTTAGAGGAGGAGAACCATATTTGGGATGCTATTATTGACCTGCCTTCTCGGACCAGTCGACGGTATAGCTATGGAAATGTGGAGGTAAATTTTGACATGTACTAATATATAAATTTACTTATGCATATGAATAGTTAAATAATTTTAATAATATTACTCATGCATATGAACTATTTTACAGGCGATGAGAATGCAAAGTGCATACAGGAGGTCGCAGCAAGATGCGGAGATTGCTCAGTTAAGGGCGACGGTGGAAGAAATTAATGACTGGAGGAAGAGTTTCTTTGAGCAACAGTTGGATGAGCGGATTGCGGCTTACTTGCAACAGCATGGGACGATGCCTGGAGAAGACGGCAGCGATGGCGAGGAGTAGGTATGTTTGTTTGCTCTTGTTATAGTTTGGTATATACACATTTTGGTTGGTTCGGTGTATATATATTTCAGGATATTATGTACATATTTTGATAACTTCTAGTTGATGGATTTGGTTGGTTATTATGTATATATATGTCGGGATAACTATGTACATATTCTTGGATTTGGTTGGATGTTCTATTGTTTGATTTGGTTGGATTTGAAAATGAGATTTGGATGGATTTTATATTGTTTGAATGTATAGTGATGTTATATGATGGATATATGATGGCTATAGTTGATGAATATGGTGTATATTGGCTGTGATGATGTTATATGATGGTTGTTGTTTGAAGTGAGGAAGTGCTTTGGAAATAAAAAAAATTGCTTCAGATTTGCGACGGTTTGCGATGGCTAGTGACGGCCTGTAGGTTTCCAGATTGCGACGGTTTGCGACGGCTAGTGACGCCTATTTTGCCAAAAAATTGTGTCGCCTAGCGACGCCTAGTGACGCCAGTTAAACGTTGGAAAATTTTCCACGTGTCATATTTGCAGTCGCGAACCGTCGCTATTTTGGTGACGGAGCCGTCGCTAAAACCGTCGCCATACTGTTGGGCGATGAGGCAAATAGCGACGACAGATAGCGACGGCTTGCGACGGCCGGCGACAGCTAAAAGCCGTCGCTATCTGCTGCCGTCCTTGTAGTGGGATTACGAAATGATGAACTCTATACTTCAAGAGGATCAACAATGCAGAACTAAAGAAGAAGTAGGGATTTTGGCTAGGTCCATGTATCGATACCGATCCATGGATGAATCGGCACCGAGCCCATCAAAATGCCGAAAATACCCTTAACCCCTTAAATTATGGACCTTATTACTATTTTGAAGAAGAAGGCAAGTTTGGGAATTTGAGGATGGACTGGTACCGACCCATCATAATGAACATTTTTCATTTAAGGACTTGGAAGTATGAAGATTGGAGGAAAAGTTCAACTTTTGGACCAAGTCCATAGATCGGTACCAATCCATGGATGGATCGATACCGACCCATCAAAACTTGGGGTTTGATCTAAAATGACATGTTCTTCCTCCTAACTTCTTGGATCTGGTTGACAGATGAACTTAAAGTGGATTTGACAATTGAGACGGTCGAATTCAGTTATAAATAGCAATCTTCTTCAACCAAAAAAATGAACTTTGGCAATTCTTTTGTCTATTTTTTTGACTTTACTAGAGGTAATACTACCAATTTTTAGGTCAATCCATTGTACTTTCAAAATTCCATTGTAAATTAGTTGTTCTAGCAAGATCGATTAAAACAACATAGTGGAAGTATGCCGGCGATTAGTCGAACCGCTTTTAAGAACTTTTGTGTTCTATTTATTTTTTATTTTTGCTTCATTCGTTTTTAACTATTTTTCTACCGACTGGGCCAGTTCAGAAATAAGGCTACCACGAGCATCTAATTTTTTTTTTTTTTCAAAATATAAAACATATTTGAGTAATAAATATTCATGTGAACCAAAATCTCCAAGAACATGTATGTAGTAATTGAAATACATTAGCCACGGTACATGCTTTTAAATGTCTTTTTTCACATGTTTAGTTTTATATATTGAAGTAGTAAACTGAATAAAATGATCGACTTAACTAATAAAAGACAACAAATTATAGACACGCACATTGCGTGAGTCAACCTTGTATTGTTCCAGAATAAATTCGTTAAGCCATATTAAAAAAAAAAAAAACTCCACTGAAGAAAAAAACAAAATACGGGTAAAAGTTTTTATTTATGATCATAAAGATTAAGGTGCTTGAAGACTCGGTATTTAATTACTGGGAAAACATAATGTTCCTCATCTATGATTCTTTTGAACTTTACTTGTGAAATGAGATAACACTCAAAACTCTTACCATTTTACTCAAGAAGCTGAATAAATTTGACGTTTTTGTATCAGAAGCTTTTGACTCTTTGATCTGCATTTCATCATTTTTGCCAAGTCCTGTAGCATAATAAAGTGCTTTTATTATTATGAAGAAGGATACAGAGAACATACTTCCATAAAATAATAAACAGGAATAGCAATGCAGAAGTTATGCAGCAGCTAGGCACTGGTTAGAGAATGAGAAGAATGGGAGTTTGTGTGTAGAGATGAAAAGTGAGGGTTGTGAAAGATATGGTATTTTCGTAGTAATGATGATAAAAATCTATCATTGCAATGGTAACAATCATTTTAGAATTGAATTTATTCTCGCTTTTTGAGGTTGACTAAGAAGGAAATACTACAGTGCTTGTATGACAAGTGGCACTTCAGTTTGAATCTTCTGCCAAATTCGTCAGTTCGAATGGGCACAGAAAATGGCATTTAAAACAACTTATAAGTTAGGAAATCGTAGAAAAGGCGAAATAAAAAATTAATTTTTATTACATGGTTCTTAATACAAACTCTTTACTATTTTTCTTTTACTAATACATGACAAGCCGTCTAAACTTTTCCGGACTTGTTCATTAGACAATATCGGACTGACTTACATCGATATGGTTCGTTTGCGGTTTTGGATGATTGAACCAACCATATTAAACCGGATCAAATCAAAAATTCACACTAATAATTTTATTATAAAAATATAAGCAGCTTCTATCTCATTTTAGATTCCAACGATGTATATTCTCATGTGATGTTGTTATATTAATAATAATCATTGTCATAAAGGAAAAAGTTTTAACTTTGATATGATATTTTTCATTTTTTTGGATAAATGCTAATTATAATTTTATTTTAGTCATTTTACTTAATGATTATACATTGATTAACGTTAATGTTTGGTTAATATACTAAAAAAAATCTGACTTATAGCTAAATATCAAATTAAAATATTAATGTAATTAATCTTTAATCTTTAATTTCATCATATCATTGCGTGTTTTAACTTTTAAGTATAAAAACTTCATACAATTGTTTTCGTAAATTGATTGTTGATAGAAGTAATTTTTTTATTTAATATTTAATATGAGTTCAAATTAAATCGGATCAAAACCAGACCGAATTACATTAAACCAAACTGAAACCGAAACCTTTAAAAAATTAAAATAATAATTTATATTTTTGATTAACCGTTTGATGTGGTGTGAGAATGGTTTGGACTCTAAACAGACCGTTGAACACCCTGTTATTTACTGGATCTGTTTTATTGCTCTTTCTTTATCGGTGTATGAATTTGGCGCATCTCGTTTTCCTGTTTTATCTACACACAAGAAACAAATATATTTTTCTAAATATTACCTTGCATTTCATGTCGGAAATGCCTAGCTGAACATGTTTACGTTGTAGTACAAAATTTAAAACTAAAACAACTTGAAAAGGGTAAAACTAATAGGCCATTGTTTCGTACTTTATAGACTTTGTCAGAGTTTTTGACATACTGGTCCGAATGAAGATATCATATCCAGAAAATAGCTAATTTTGGATAAATTGGTTGAATTAGAACTACTACAGTTGGGTTAAAGTATATTCTAGAACTGATTGTTCTTATTCAAATGCAGCCAACTGAGCATATTATAACAAGTATTAAACATGGAAGAATTCGGATGTATTATTTTGTTTGAGTCAGTGGTGTTGAACCAACAAACATAACTATACAAGATGATACGGAACATTTTGCTGAGCATGTGCAGAGGGAATCAGAATTTTGATTAGGTTTTGAGGCGCGTAGTTGCTAACATATTTATTCCAAGTTTGCCTCTTTGGTATATCTAATCGTAGGCACGCACATGCAAAGTGCTAAATGTTTTTCGCGTTTGCATGATATTGTAGTATCAATTTCTCTTTTCCTCTTTGCACTTCTAATTATTAATTAGAGCAATTGCAAATTCATACACGTAGACATTTATTCAAAATATTCTCCTTGTAAGATCAAAATTTTGCTTGCGCTCTCAAAACAATCTATTTTAACGCACCTGTTAGATTGTTTTGTTAGCCAATTTAAAATAATTTTAAGATCATGCAACACATATGGTAACTACTGCATTAAACCGTATACAATTATAAACATATCAAGACTTTAAAAAGAGTATGCGGTCTTAACTTAAGCCGTGTTTTCTCATCTTTAAAGTCGAAAATACCACATATATAAACTCATGTTGTTAGTTGATTTTCTTTTCCTTTGAGCGTTGTTACGGTCATATGCCCCATCCTCATTTTTAAGTTCGAAAATATTGTTAGTAAATTTCATTTTCCTTTCAGCGGTGTTATGGTCATGTGCTCCATCCCGGTTAAATGAACTCTTACGCCAACTACCACGAACTTTATTAAGAGTGCTTAACTCAACCTGTTCAATTTCAGTAACAAGGTGCACCAACTTGAATATTATGGCCTTCCAATCATATAATATGTTGCTTTTACCCATTAAACCTTAAAATTAAACTAATTAATAAAGGTTGGGTTACCGCTAGTTAATTAAGTCTCAAAAACATGGACTAAGACTCATTTCGATCATGGAAGACCTTACCATTTCTTCGATCATGGCTTTTGTGAATGAATCGGCTAAATTATCACTTGATCTTACACGAACAACAGTAATCATGCACCATTAATTACTTGTGTAGCATATTCATGTCTAAGGCTAATGTATCTTGATTTTCCATTATAAACACTACAATATGTTATAGACATAGTTGTTTGACTATCCCAACGTAAAGATGTAACATGCATTAGTTTTGGCCATAAATTTGTATCTAATAACATATTTCATTATCATTATGCCTCTTTTCCAACGGCGGTAAGTGCTATATATTTGGATTCCATTGTGGAGGGTGTAATGCACGTTTGTTTCTTTGATGTCGTGAAACCACCTCCACGTAACGTAAAAGTCCAATCTGAGATTGATTTTGATGGACTTAGTGGTATGGCATAGGAGAATTATGTAATTTTAGAAGAAATTATATAATTTGTTACATTTATCTAAATCTACAATCAATGTTATTCAAAATAAAAGGCATTTTCTTTCTATTATTATATGCTTGGCATATTGTGATATGTTAAGTAATTATTTAACTTAAGTATATTAAATAAGATATACTTAAATGATATATTATGTGATAGTAATTACAATGTGTTGTAATCTTGAGAAATTTATCACATTAAAAAAATATTATTTTAATATTCTTACTCAAGATGTTTTGAGATAGGATATCGATACATTCTTTGAGTCTAAAGTACATAACGCTCTGCAAATGTTGGTTAGTGTATTACTCATGGTTGTTAGTGGCACCAAGGGGTTATGTGCTGATAGTTATTGGATAACTATATAATGACCCACTCAAGAGTTTTCTATTGGATAATATAACTAAGGTCAAACTGAGAATCTCGAAGCGACGATATTACACAGTTCCCTCGACTTGAGAATACTCTTGAACTTCAATGTAGACGCTCCATATTGATTATAGTTAAACCACAACATGTCATCAATTGAACAAGTGTAGTTGGGTATGAGTTGAAACATTGAAAGTGAAGTACTAGTAGGTAATTCGCCTCCTCGGTTATATGAGGTTAGTATTACGATCAAAGTCATGGTCTCTGTCCAGAATAATACGGTTACTAATAACTGTTATTATTGAACCAAAGACTTTGTATTTTGATTAATCTAATTGAATATAAAAGATGTTGGAATTTTGAACTAAACCAAATTACCTATGTCCTAATGTTATAGTGTTGACGAAGAAAATTAGTGTAAATAACTGTTACTACCAGATACCGCTCATAATAAATAAAATTGGATTTTACCAAAGAAATGTGTGAGTGATAAAGTCAGCCATATTGCCATGCCGCTAGAAAAGGTGACGTGCGAACGTTAATATTCGAATTTTTTATATTGATCGCTAATTGAATTTACGCTTTTGAGTCACACAACTTTAATGTTGAATACTTTGAAAAAACACACGATTTAATTAATTATAATCTTATAATTAACTAAATTAATTAATATTTATGAAATATTAATTATTAAATTTTATTTTATTTTATTGAATACCATTCGTATTTAATAAAGCGTGTATATAAAAATTATAAACGTACATACCAATATACGATATTGATAAAATATTTAAATGGATTTAAATAGACTAATTGCTAAGTGGTTTAGGGGAATTTTTGAGATCCACATTCCTCTTTTATGGCTGGCCATGCATGTTGAGGGGGGAGATGTTTCAAATGTGATTTGAAAATCTAAAGGAACAATTAAATGAAGGAAGTATCTCCATCATTTACTATTTTTATGAGTCACTTAAATTTCATTTGTGAAATCATTTTTTGTCATTTTCTCTTTCTGTCGAAAATATAATAAGGGGGTGAGGATTGGATAATATTTATAGAGGAATTAAATAGAAATGGCTTTAAAGGTGAGAACTAAAATGTTTCAATGTTTCTTTTAAAACAAAATGGTCAAATTTAATCTCAATAGAGAGACACACACACACATATATATATATATTCACATATATCTATTTATCCATTATTATATATAGTTTAAATCAAAACCTTAGACAACAAAGACATATGCAAATGGAAAATGGGTCTGTTGTGGTGTAAATCACAGCACTAACACATGGTCATATTAACTATGTACACTTCTTATCTATAGCATATGCACTTCACACAAACAAGTGTATTTCATAAACATACAAACTAAAACCTAAAAAAATTAATGATCTAAATAAAATAAATATTTTATATAGGATCTACATTCATTTAGACTTCATAGGTTCATTAAAGATTTAAAATAGAAATTTAATGAAACACCCATTTAACCCACTTTCGACTGGCCTGGTTCGGGACCAGAGTCAAACAGCTTATGTGGTCTAAATTAGCAATGTTAGGGCCAGCTGATTAAAAGCTACCCATAAGAGATATATTATTCCCTAAATTGATATCACTCAATATATGTATATTGAAGCTCATGAATCCTTAATATATAAGTTGTCCTCTACAATTTCCTATTAATAGGTTACTTGCAAGCACTTTAGTTGTTGATATTTCTCAAGCTAGAGATGTTATGTGTAGCACTACTATTATATTTACTAGACGAGGTAAGTTACATGCACATATTTTTTGATATTCCTTAAGGTACGTGCATTATACTTAGGCTATTATGAAATGGTGGGTATAAGTGACTAATCTCTTTTGATTTTTTAATATTCCTTAAGGTCGAGATGTGATTCGGAAAAAGGTCATGGATTAGGAGTTGTATTTGATATAACCGATAAGTGTTATTCATTGTTTGTGAGCCTATGATTTGTTGATATTGCTTAAGGTCAAAATCCTAAGGCAAGCGAGTCCCAATGCCCGCTAGAGAAATCAAAAGAATTATATGTTATTCTTAAGGTTCCAAGAAACATAAAGACCTAGTGGGATCCTTATTAGAAAAACGAAATGGTAACATTTAAGCTTTCTAATATTGTAAGAACATCTGTGTTACTCAATTTTTTCTCAAGTAAGAAGACATACTAATCAAAGTATCTCAGCTTGGCCCGGTTCAGTCCAGATTGACTAGGTTTAAGTCAGCTCATAAGCCAGCCACGGCAAAGGACATATTGAATAGGTTTTCCTATGTGCGATGATAGCCTGAATCCATCTTAGGACTACATCGACTTTTACGCTCAATCGCATGTCAAACCTTCTGCTGAAGATGCCTCTCTACGCAGCAACCCCAATAACCAGTTTGCCCATCAAAGTAAGGTGCAAGCTTGGATCAACCCGTCTCCCATTGGCCGATCGACTCCCTCCCTCTGGTATGCCTACAATCCAACATCAGGCCTACTCGCTTGCTCAAGCGTCTCTCCCTTAGCTATCTCTCAAATGGCGTAGTATGAGATTGTCTCAGCGGTGGCCCGTCATCGATCTAGCTTCGGTACTACCACCTGCAGACCGTGCTCCATCTCGTCTCACCCAGCTCGAACCCTCAGCTTTCGCTAGGTCCCCATCACCCTTATGGTCTCAGTAGACTAGCTCGATTTGTCCTACCACCTTGGCATGCGGGAGAAAAGCGACAAGAGGACAGCCAAATGTACCTACTTCTGGCAAGAAGATTGTCCCATTTCATACAAGCATATTTCAAGTACAAGCGCCTCTAAGGAAAAGCATGATAGAACTGCTTCTGGTACAACTCCGTTGTCCTTCGTCTCAGGCACGCATTCCTCTCATTCACTAGCTGTCTTTCATCAAGTCCGTTCAGCTAGATCAATGGCCAAACACGCTTCATGCCTGTTTTGTGAAACAGTCTTAGCCATCCAAGCATCAGTTCAACTGCTATAATAACATCATGCCTGGCCAATTGCAAGAGGTGGGGGGACTCGTAGGGGAGAGGACCACAGGTTGGTGGGTTGGGCCCTGATTGAGGGGATCCTAGATTGGTTGGACCCCAATGGAAAGGACCCCAGGTGGGTTAAGCCCCCAACGGTGGGGACCCCTGGTTGGTTGGGTCCCCGGTGGAGGGGACCTTAGGTGGGTTGGAACCGATGATCCACCACTCAAGCTCCCTGAGATTAGCAGTCTCATTAGTCTTGAACGTATCTTCTTTTCTTATTATTCTCTTGTAATTATAAAAGAGCCGTATCGTAAGGGAACTTCACATTGGACAAAGGCAGCTTTGCCGAACCACTTCACCTCTTGTGTTATTTACCTTTAAATGCACTTTTCTCATAATTTTTCCATCAATAAGCCTAGTGATTAGCAAGTAATCTTTCCTCTTCATAACGCATTACCATAACTCTAAGGTTGACGAAAAATATCGTCAACATTTTGGTGTGAAAAGGAGGGCCAATCTTCGATCTTGTGGTTAGTAGTTTTAGATGCAAGCCCTTTCCTTGCTTGCTACCTCATATCCAACATCGACAATGGAAACGATGCACGATGCTCCACCACCTCTTTCAGTAACCAAGAAGATTCCTCAAGTGTCTCAGTTTGGCTTCGTGTTGTGCATGGTTGCAGTACACGCCCGCTCATCTCATCACATTGTTGCTATTATCAACCAAATTATGGCAAACATGCATGTGCCTAGTGTGAGGATCGTGCACATCCACTTAGACGTCCGCCTCAAGATTCAGGCCATTCTGATCAGCTCGTTTAATGGAAAAGTCTAAGGCAAGGGCCCTCCTACGAAATCTTGGCCGCCTAGAAATCACACCCGCATAGAAATCATAGAAACCCAACACTCCAGTTGATGCCCGAAGAAGCCCCTCATCGGGTCGTCAAATGGTTCTCTCATTCGTTTTTTTCCCTCAATGGCGTCCAAAAGTGGCATATCTGCATATCTTAAGGAATCCAGATTCCATCGTCGGTGCCTTTCTCAAGCTCGCTTCGAAGCTTGTAACCACTTGCGAAGAATGCATTGAAGATCGATATAACACCTTACCTCTATACCCATACTATCCAAGAGTAATACTAAGTATACTGTCGGATAATATGAAGAATGGGGCTATATGGGGTATACACATGAATATCCCCTTGGCCTAACAATGGTACGTATTTAAATATCAAATATAACTCACCACAAAACGTACATAGTATTAGCATAAAGCAATAAAAACGTCTGCCTCTAGGATAGAACAATACACACTATATAATAAATAACATATAACACAGAGTTAGATTCACAATAATAATATATAATAGTAAATTTATAAGGTATGTCCAATATACAACACAAGGATCTACATACATGAGACTATATAATATCAAGTTGATATGCAACAATACTATATACTAGCCTCCTCTATACCCAGATAACACAAGCTAGTCTCATTGTCCCAATAGCTGAAATGTCTCGGGCTGACCCGAGTATTACGTAAGTAGCACAAGGGTCAGAATATGTCTACATATAGAGGTCAATATATATATAAAACTCTATATATCCAGTGTATAAAAATATGATAACATCATAAGGATAACTCAAGACAACATTCTTAATATCAATAAATATATAGCAATATATACATGGTATATAATTATAATATCATAGACAGTCACTTATATATCACCTAACGTAAAATATCACAAAACCATGCATAAAGATGTCATCACCCATATAAAGTCATGCCTGTCAAAAAATCACAATACCAATATCTATAGGGTGAATCATCCACATCTAGAAATCTTCAAAAATATCTAGAAATCATCAATAAATGAGATATCCTCAAGTATAGTTAGGCTAGCACACAACAATGCCCAAACATATCTCTCAATCCAAACAATAAGAACATCATTGCTGACATATAGGATAGGATAGGCTGCTTATCAGTATTATAAAAGATATAAGAATCCACTATACTCTGAACACCTAACTGGATATAATCTCATCTCCTCATATATGAGTAAATCATAATCTATCACGACGGGGTATGATTATACAATAGACACGAAGTCCCAAGTAGAGTTATATATACATAAATATGTTGGTCGCCTATCCCAGGTCGCCTAACCCATATCTATACCTAAGTAAGGTGTATCAATAGTATATGACAATCTATCACTCCATTAGAACCAAAGGGGGACTGATGGCAAAAAGCCTACTCCGGAGTCATATAGACTCTACAGTCTTCAGTTGTCTCCACGGTAATTGTGACACACATCCACTAATGTGTTCGTCAATGCGAGGAATCACGGTCACATGGTAATAGACTGCTGGCCTAGGTGACACAAAGGCGAAGGCACAAAGCAAAAACATACAACTATATAAATATAGGGTGTCATAGTGGGATGCGACCCCACGGTCAGGTCGCTGGGGTGGATTCTAGCCATCTAGTTCTCTCCAACACCAATGAAAGGAGTACATCGTGACAGTAGCATATAGTAC
Organism: Allium fistulosum; assembly: GCA_030737815.1. NCBI lineage: Eukaryota > Viridiplantae > Streptophyta > Magnoliopsida > Asparagales > Amaryllidaceae > Allium > Allium fistulosum. The sequence goes on along the minus strand of CM060908.1, from coordinate 258,924,981 downwards.
CAATAAATATATACACGAAGCATTGCTCATCACTAGGCATGGGGCCTTACTTACTAAATATAGGCACAAAGCCTTACTCATTGTTACGTGCATCACCTCAACCTCATATCACTATTCTCATCACGTGAGTGTCGTCTACTTACAACGAATAATTGAATAAATATCACAACAGTGTCCCATACCACTACGTGATACTCAAACATTTATTTGCTGCTTATAAATTACACTCTATCCCCGCAATATTCTATATAACGAGTCCAAAGAATAATCAGAGAAACATTATCAAATGTTTCATACCATACGGTATTATAACTCTTTTAAATTTCTCGTCACACAGAATTAAATATCTTGAAATCATACAGAAGGATGTCATCACTGTATCTCATCAAAACTATTAATCAAATCAATATCAACGGTGAATCATTTATATCATCCAAAATTGATAAGAAAGAAATGAGAAATTGGAAAATAAAATAAATCTCATCAATCAAATATATAGGAAATATTCTTATTTAAGCTTATTAATTAAATATTTTACTTTATAATACTTGAACCATTAATTAGAAAATTATTTCTTATTTTCCACAATTTATACCATCTTTGAAATAATTATCTAAACTGAAGTATAAATTTCCTTTCAATAAATTAACTTTAAATATTTTTAAATATTAGATTTAAATAAACATTTTATTTTATCCATATCATAAAACCTTTCATTTTATTTATCAATGCAATTAAACTTTATTTATATATATTTAATATATTTTTATTTTTAGTTTTTTCAAACACAACACTTGTTTAGGCAAATGAAGGCTTCATCGGTCGATCGCTAGCGGTCGACCGGTTGTCTTACCGGTGACGAACTACTCAGGCATAGATTCAAGCATTTTCGTCCAACTTGATTCCTCAGCTTACGCTATACAATCATATTTGAGACTATAAACCAGATCATCACACAGGATAATCATATTGCTTAACTTCAAGCATTGATAATATGTGAGTTAATTTACTCACCTATACACTACTTCTTCTTCTTCCTTTTCTTTCTTTTCAACTTCCAAAGCACTAAACCATGATAAATTCTTGATTTTGCATGTTCCTATAGCTATATCCTTGTATCTAGAGATGCTTATATATTAATTTGGAGATTTCTATGATTTTATTCCATTTTTATTTTTATTTTAAGAAGAGGAAGATAGAGTTTCAGCTTGTAGTCGTTGATGATAAAGTGATGCACATGAACTAAAAAATATGGGATATAAGAGAATAAAACCTATGGATATCGAATAATCAAGATATTATGAAGTTTAAGGTATAAGAGTTTGGAATTGTAAGCTTAGATTTTGAGAATATGGGCTTAGGCTTGAGTGAACATTTAGTTATTTTATTTTTTCCATTTCTTTTCTTATATAATACAAATTCCCATTTAAATCAAATTACAATAATATTCCAATTAAAAACTATATTAATATTTCTCAAGTAATTATAAAATATCATGGAATTTCTAAAAATTTATTTCCTACAAATTTTCCTTATTTTAATTATTATTAACTCAAACTTTTTATATACAACCTAATAGATTAAAATTCATTCATTAATCCAAATAAATTTAAATTTCCATTTCACAATCATTTCTTTTCCAAACCAATATTATTCATTTATTATATAAATTCTATAAAATATTATTTCCATATTTTTAACTTATTTTAATCTAAATATCACATATTCACAATCTAATCTCATCTATTTAAACAATTTATTCAATAATCATTAAACAAGCAATTATTTTCAAAACAATTTAATTACATCGCTACTTACTATGTTATCAAATTTCAATGTTCTCAAATAAAATTCTGAAATTATTCTCATTTAAAATATAAAAATCCATTTTAATCTGTTAAATCACTATTATTAACTTTAATTAATTACCGCACGAAACTGAGTTGTTACAAATTTCCCTTCTTAAGAAAATTGTGTCATTACAATTCCATTTTAGGGAAAATCTATAACTAAGGTATTAAATCCATGCTTAACCATACCATCTAGAATTCACATTTGAATGCAAAATAAACAACCATCAAACAAATTCACAATACTCTTTCTCTACTATCTCGAGTCAATACCACGACAATAGAAGTAGTTATTAACAGTGTAATATGCTAGCGTTTACTACCAAAATGCAACCATCGACAATTATCCACCGTTCTTTCTCCCAAAGTAATGCTACCAAAAATGAATTTAAGTCTTGGAGCAAAATCAAACCCTTGTTTCTCTTATTGCCCGCACCTTTTTCCATTTCCACTTCATCCACTTTTCATTTCCCCCTTCTCGCTTCTTCTTCCATTAACCTAGTTCTCAACTGCAACCACATCCACCTCTGCCTCCTTCTTATACCTCATCTCTGTTTCCACCCTATCTTCACTTTCGTTTGTCTCGGATTCTGCCCTATCCATGCTTTCCCAACTATCACCACCTTCGTCCTTATCTTCAACTTTGTGTACGTCCCTATCTCGACCTCCACATCTATCCCTATCTTTCCCTTTGTGTTCGTTTCTATCTCAGTCATCACACCCGTAGTTTTTTTACTTGTGCTTTGAATCAATTTGTACAAATGGAGTACAAGCCCTAAACTACAAGTGTATTGTATCTAAAAAGGTAAATAATTTTGTAGTTTATTTATTATTTGTTTAATTACTTAAGAGTTCCAGTAACCTAAATCTCACTTCCATGATTCATTGTCCATCACGGTTGAAATCGTTGTTATATTTATTTATTGTTGTTACGTCCCACCTCGGTATCCATACTAACAAAGAATATTTCATAGTGATATTGTCTGCTAATATAGAGAATAAGGCTGGTTAGGAGCGACCAAGCATGAATATTCCCTTAAGCTAATATCGACACATCTTTCTTACTAAAGAAGTTCAGATCCTTAAATTTTTGATAAGAAAGACATATCAGTGTTAACTTAAGGAAATATTCATGCTTGGTCCCTCCTAACCAGCCTTATTCTTCGTGTTAGCAAACAATATTACTATTGTTTGCACCAAAAGTTGGCGCACACACCCAATAGATTATATGTAGAGAAATAAATGAAGAAAACAAAATTAAACCAAGGAAACAAGCAAAAAACAAGTAAAAAAACAAGGATAAACAGATATATAGTGGTTTGACGTTGAGTGCTTACGTCCACTTTGAAGAAATAACTTTAATAATCACTTGAATTTCTTAGTACAAGAGGGATCATATCAAAATCTGTAATTGCAATGGAGTACAAAGAAAAAAACAGCGTAAAGATCCCTCAAATGAGCTATGAACCCTATATTTATAGGCATAGACGGCTGAATATCTTCTTGAAAATTCGATGGTAGAATCTGCAGATGCAGACGAGGTCACCCAAAAAATTTCGAGGTACAATTCCCATCATGGAGCAATCTGTCCCGATCGGTCAAGATGCATGCGTGGCATGCAGCGATCGGTATGGTGGGTCCCCCTCCATGTTGGCTTCATTTTTCCAAAGTTGTTTGCATAGTTGTTTTCACGTTTTTGGAGATATCAATCGATTCCCGTTGTGTTGAACTGATGGTTCAAGCTTTTCATAGGCATAATGATCCGATCTGATCCCCTGCCTAGGGGAATCACTAATCCATACTTAGAATGTTCCGTAGAGTCTATCTCTTGGTTACGCTTGATTGTTACTTCATATTATTGTATATACTTGATCTCTGGTCTCTGTAATTGCCTCTTCGGGCTGCTTTCTTTGTCTATCATCAAGTCTAACTTTTTCAATCAATCCAAATATAGCCGAGTCAAAAGGCTGGATAACACTTATCCTCCAAAGTACGTCTCGTTTCGAACATGACATGCTTTGAATTGAAGCAAGTTAGAATAGCCGGGTAGGATCCCATTTAGTTTCCTAAACATTCATTATCCTTCCATTGAATTGTCTTTCCGAAGAGTTGTATCTGTCTCCATTCGTTATGAAGCTTGGTCGATATTTATCAATATAAATCCAAAGCATAGGCCCCAATCTTTGTCTATGCTCAGTTCATTGAGCATGTTGATTGAGTTAGAAGGCTTTGGTTATCTACAGCGACATCTTTTCTGTGAGATCCAGGTAAGAATTCAATCTTTGTCGATTCAAGAAACTGGATGTTGGATATGCACACATGCACGTTCGTGTACACGTTTTTCGTTGGCTCCCGAATGCGCTCATACGCTCATGGGTCATTGCTAAAGTTCATGGTGTTCAAGTGCAATGGCATTGCAATTCTTATCATTCTCACTCTTTTTTTTAAAACATTGGTAAGGGTCGTTCCATACTAATCCACTATGTAGGGGGATCGGCACCGATCCCTTAGCTTAGGTGGACTTAACTGATTTTAGGCTAGTGAGTTCGGCCCGCTTTTGCATATACAAGCTAGATATATAAACTAAACGATTAACCCTTCTCACTTCATTTGATTCACTTATTTCCTTCTCAACCAAACCAATCCCACATTCTTCCTTGCCTTCACATTACCAGATCTTCAAATTGAGAAACCCTACCGATCTACACAATCCCCTATTTAATCTAGTCTTCCATCCCACCAAGAGCCTTCAGCATTACTCCAAATCACATTTGCTCTCAACCTCGCCGATTCAATTCCATATCTAGGCCCAAACTCGCGTTGCCTTAGTTTTTAACTCGACCTTTGGCCTCACCTTCATCTCAACTCGATCATTTGTGCTCGAATTTACATACATAGGTGGGTTTGCAATTCAATTTTGAGTTTTAATGTGACGAGGTGATGGGATGATGGATTTTATCATATTTGTAGTTGTAGGCTTAGCATTCGGTAGTATGGAAAGATGAAGTGAAGATGGAAGGATCGGCTTATGATAAGCGATCGGTTGTGGATCCGTGACTAGCATGGATGAGACACAGTGGAATGACGAGGACGAGGGATCGGTCGAGGTGGGATCGACTTACAAGATTGGATGGAAGCATGTTAAGGATGAGCGATCATTTATATCATGGAGTGGAACGATCGGTGATGGAGGGAGATGGTTTTGTAACACTGAGGAATTGATGATAGGAGGCGATCGGTTTTAGGTGCTGAGAAAATGAATGTAGGGATCAATTTAGGCATTTGGGAGTTCAAAGATGCATAAGGCAAAATTACCTAGGAGAGGGATTAGGTATGATCCCTCTACCTAGGGGGACAGAGCCATTTTCAACTGTTGAATATAAGTGTTTGAATTCGATCGGTTGCATACCTGACCATATGAACTTGCAATAGATCATGACTTAGAACAAGAACATATGAACACGAACTCACATGGACTTGAATATTCAGACTCACAAACAAATGCATGTAAGTTGGAACTTGATTAGACTTTGCATTTGAACTTATACGACTTGAATTATTGTTAACCAAAGTCGCACACTTTCAAATATGACTTGAACTTGAACAAGGATAACATATGATCCTAAATGAACTTGAATGTAAATATCATACTCTAATACGTCGATGACTGAACCCAGAGCTTATATGAAATCTACAACCACCAACGTGAAAACCGGTTGGGACGGTCAACGATGACACTCACTCCGGTCGAATCCCAAAGTCTCATCACAACTGTCATTTTAATTATGAATTGTTTATCACTGTACTGCACAACATTGCACCACACTGCACTAGTTTACACTTAGCACGGTGGGAACAGGTTTATTTTCCTAATGATTACTATCTACTAAGTTAGATAGCTATGGGTTCCCGATGCTCAGAGCATTTAGCTACTATGGGCACTGAACAAATAACTTCACAGGACAATCCTGACTCTGAATCTAGCTCTGCAACAATATCCACTTGAAACTCTCCAGGCCATCAACCTGAGCAGCCCGAGAGTTCACAAGTGCTAGAAATTTCTCCGAACTTAGAAGCAGAAATCGAGCCAGCCCTTGATACTTTAGAAGATTCCATATTCTTAAATGATCCAAAGGATTTAATGGCTTCAAAGGTCAATGAGGCCCCTCTCCGCATGTTATGCATTAAACACGGGATTCCGTATGAGGATGTCCGAGTCCAGTCCCGTAACAATGGGGTTCCCTTGCCCTTGGAGGGGTAAACTACATGCAACAAGTTTATGTGTTGGGCTGGTTTTGCATGGCCTTTTAATCCATTCATTCAGAAAATGTTGCATTATTTAAAATTGGCGCCGGCTTAGCTACATCTGAACAACGACGCATTTATGCTCTGCATGTACATGATATTCCTCGAATTCTTATATCGTGAGCCAACTCCAGAAGATATTAGATTCATCTACAATCTCAAGTGGTGAAAAGGAAACCTCTCGTAAACTTTTCTCGAGTTAGTCACTAACTTCCAGGTCGTAACTAGTGCTTTGAACAAATTGAGTGCTTTTAAAAATGAATGGTTCTTTGTGCATTGCCCACCTGGTTTAGTAGGACGGTGGCTGAAAGGATGTAAGTGTCGTTTCACACTTAATTTCAAGTGATTTTATTCAAGTCGTATCCTGAACTAAGCAGTTTTTTAGTGAACATTGTAGGTAGCCATCCACATCCCACCAATGATGTGTACTCAGAGGCAGTTTCAACGTTCAGAAATATACCGGTGGCGGATAGGGACATCAGATCTCTTCTTATCGACGAGTGCTATTTGTCTTCGGCTTACTAGAAGAAGGCTGTAGCATAGGATTGCCAAGTAGCACCAAGGAGGAAGTTGTAATTAGAAGAGGTGCCATTGGGCAAGGAGGTAACGAAGTTGATCCTATCGTGCCCCCAGTCGAAGGGGCTCAGGATGTTACCGAGGAAGGTAAGGTGAGGGGCGATGCTAATGAGCCCGGGCATGACATTGTAAGCCCAAGCCATGAGCATCCGGTTGGATCCTCCCAAGGGACACATCTCCCTACCTCAGAGAAAAGTAAAGGAAAAAGGCTCTTTTAACAGCTTCGCAGAGGGAAGGTCTCCAAGAAATCCAAGTCAACCTCTACTGCTACAGATCAATCTAGCTCTTTGCGTCTAGAAAATCTATTTGAGGGGTTTTTGGATGTTACCATCAATTCCCAATTCAACCTTGTCGAAACCAAAATGAATAAAAGGAAAAAGGAATGAGAGATGACAGCACCAACAAAGCTTTTCAAAGGAGTCGAAGGGATGCTACAGCCAGAAGCTAGATGTGTGACAAGCTTTCGAAGGGGTTAATGTGGTCGAAAGCTCCCTTTCACGTCAATATCTACCTTTTGAAACAGATGCTTTCGTCTACATAAAGACATTTCGAATAAGAGGAGGAGTACCTTTCGAAGGTAGCGGATAACAACCCCTCACATACGTGCCAAACCTTTCGAAACCAAAGGTTTTGTCTTCATTCAAACTACTCAGAAAGATGCCTTGATCAGAACAATCCTTTCAAAAGCATAATCAAGCCTTTCGAACCGGTCGAAGCCTTTAACATGCAGGGAAGGTTCCACATCAATTCGCAAGGATGCATTTGAAAGCTATCATCCGCATCGAAACCATCAACACTTCAACACCTTCGAAACCCTAGGGAACTACATTTCGATGAAGACAGAGGCATTCAAACCCATTCGAAAGCATTATGGAGGGATGCACAAGTGTCAAAGGAGATGGAAGGTATATAAAGCCACCTTTCGACCAAGACAAAAGTACTGAGTCGAAAGGTGCCAACCCGCATCTATAAATAAGACCCTAGGGGAAATTAATCGGATTGTACACCATTAGTTCAATAAAGGCAGGATTTTGATATTGGAGATTATGCAACTATTTTGTGAAATTATTTGATTCAATTATGTTCTGCTTGCATCAACCTAGTCGAAAGAAAACCTTTCGAGAAAGTCGAAACCTCTCACTTACCAATACACTTAAGTTCTTAGCTCCAAACCACTATTCACCAAACACTCACTTTTTATGGAGTCGAAACTTTAACCTAAGCTTGTTTTCCTTAGATTCCAAGATTGAACCCAAGCCATTTAAAGAATAAGCTTTCGAAGAAGTCGAAACCTACTCAGTCAAACCATATTCTTGTATTCCTAGCGTCAACCTTTAGTGCTTCGCAACTGTTTCGAAAGGAGGTATCGAAAGGATAACCAAACAACTTCAGCAAGCTTGAAGGACTTAAAAGAAAAGGATATAAGTGTTTCGACTGGGTCGAAAGGTTGGAAAGGGAAAAGTTTTCATAACAGAGACCTATTCGAAAGGTTAAAAAAAGGAAGCAATAAGATCCAAACTTTCTCTACTTAGTCAAAAAAGGCTTATTTGGGCATATCAACACTTTCAACTCTACTTTAGGGTGTTAGCAAGTTCTCTTGTTAACATTTTGGCGCTAGAAGGAGGGCTCGAACCCCCGATCTTGTTGAACATCCAACTCCATTTTCCTCTAAACCAATTATATTCCAAGCTTACTCATTTTGGATTTTACTTCATAATGATTGGCAAAATTAGAAAATCCGAGCAAGGTTCCTCAGAGCCACGTCTGATTGGATTCTACTGTGAAACCATTAATGATAGAAATCTACAAGAAGAACAACTGTTAAGAATAGAGGCTCTAAGGATCATAAGGAAAAAGAAAGTTGAAGCTTATGATCCAGTTAAATGGAGTTTATACCCTTTCCATATTGGCCCCACCCCTATCTTTGCCTTAGGAGAAAGGAAAAATGAAAGTGATAACTTGTTTGATCAAACGAGGAAAACAATTCAACATTATACCAAAGGCACAATCTTTGAAGAAGGAACGATGACTGATTATAATGCCTTTGCACACAAACGGGGTCAAGCGACAAGTGGGACACTGCCTACACCAGAGCTCCAAAGTGTTTTAAAAAGAAAACCAATTGTCAAAGGTGGAACTCCAAAACCAAGTAATAAAAGACCTAGAAACCAACTTCGAGGAACAAGCTTCAAATCAAGACTTCCTAAAGAATGCAACTTAACAACATCTGTAGAGAATGTCTACATGTTAACCAAGGATGAACTCAATTATTGGCCATCCCAAAAGAAAAAGCCTAAATATGAAAGGAACTTGGGAGGATCCTATTGCCACTACCATATGATGAATGGACATGAAACCAATCACTACAGAGCGCTTGAAGGAATGATAATCAACTTTTTCAGACAGGGAAAAATTACTGGGTTTGTAAAGAGATCCTAGATGAAGTCAATAAAGAATTACTTTACTAAAGAGAATCTACATGGTTGGGAGTGAAATACCCCTTTCACTTGGACATTACCTAAAACGATCAAAGTCTTTGTCCGCTCCGATTTGGCCAGGGCAAAGCATCTCCTGGAGGGAGGAGTGTAAGCCTTTATCCGTCTCACGATATGGCTAGGATAAAGCATCGACAAGCCCTTGGGCACGCCATGCTATGGCCAGGTCAAGGCGCTTCCTGGAGTGAGGTTAGACCAAGCCTTTATCCATGCCACGCTATGACCAGGTTAAAGCATCGACAAGCCCTTAGCCATGCCACGCTATGGCCATGTCAAGGCGCCTCTTGGAGGGAGGTAAGAGTTAGCCTTTATCCGCGCCATGCTATGGCTAGATTAAAGCATCGACAAGCCCTTGGCCGCGCCACGCTATTGTCAGGTCAAGGTGCCTCCTGATGGGAGGTTGGGTAAGTCCTTGGGTCCTTCTTGAAGATAAGCTAACCAAGCGCACCAGACAACAATGGATTAAGATGTCAAAGCCTAAGAGGCGGCATATCAAACAATGGACTAAGACGTCCAAGCCCACGAGGTGGCATATCAAACAGCAGACTAAGATGTCCAAGCCCAAGACGCGGCATATTAGACAGCAGACTAAGATGTCCAAGCCCGAGAAGCGGCATACCAGACAACGGACTATGACGTCCGAGCCCGAGAAGCGGCATATCAAATGATCGACTAAGACGTCAAAGCTCAAGAAGCAGCCGATCAAATAGCAACTACATACTAGGCTTAAAGAAGAATCTGCAGCCTCCATCTAATCATCAAAGAAGAATTCCCAAACTTCATTTATTAATACCCGAATCTGGGTTTTGGGTCATTCGTTATTGAGTTCGAGATTTCACTTATTAATACCAAAATCTTGATTTCGGGTATTCTAATTTACGGACTTCGTCATACCCGAATCTGGGTTTCGGGGCAATAACTATTTACTGCAATTCACTCATTAATGCCTGAATTTGGGCTAAAGATCCCTATTAAGAAGATTATTATTATGGACTTCTGATTATCATCTATGAATACCAGAATCTAGGTTTCAAATCTTCTAACTTTTAAATTTCAACCATTAATGCCCGAATCTGGGTCGATGGACTTCTATTACATGATCATTGTCGATTTTCTATTGCTTATCTCTAAAATTTGGATTTCTAAACATCCATAATTTAATCCTTGGTTGAATCTATGATTTTCTACGATAAACTTCTATTAATCTCGCAATATAATTGAAGTTGAATATCTCTCATCATTACCAAAGATGGGTCTCAAGACATTTAATCATATTCATGGGATTACTTTTCATATGTTAACATGAAGATTTTGTTAATTTCTGCAAACATGAATAAACTCCTATATAGATTTCAAGCTAACGATAAGAAATATTTTTTACTTCGTGCTTTTTAGGGGAAGAAGAACAGTAAAAAGGATTGAAAGATCTAGCAAATACAGAAATCACGGTATAAGCTATCAAAGAGATGATTCAAAAACAACATTACAAGAAGGGATTACAAACTAGGTGATATTTACTAAATTTTCATAATTTACAAGTATACAGAACAAATATATGCACTTCAGTAATATAAATTATTCATGAGTGTTGAACAACTTTATTCAGATCCTCGGCAATTAAAGGATCCACAATGTTATGAATAGCGATACGAAGAACTTCTTTAAGTTTCTTCTCTTTTTTTCGTATCTTGTCTTCATCATCAATAGCCTCAATGTTGGTCTTCAAAGCACGATTAAAAGCTTTATTTGCGCCTTTAAGAGTTTTATTCTCCCTTTCTAAATTAACGATATGCTTCTGAAGAAGATACTTCTTGCGTTCAAGCTTTTTAATCTTAGCTGCATATTCATTTATGCATTGCAAGTATCTTACTTTTTGCTGTTCATCGAAATACTTCACCATCTCAAATTTAACTTTCCTGCACCATTCTCCTACTACCTTCTCGTCTAAGCCGGCAGGAGGGTTATTCGTAGTAGGGAACTTTCAGATGGCAAGGGAAGTAGACCTTGTTGATTTTATGATTGATTAAATAACGGGAGAAACTGGTAAATCAATGTTTGAGACATTATTCCCCATAATAAATTCTAGCGATTCGCATTGAGCTTGACTATCCTTTAACTTAATTCCAAGTCACTAATTTGCTGGAGGAGCTCGAACGTCTTGTGGTCAAAATCGATTGAAGGATTTGATTTAATTTGACGCTTTAATGAGGAAATCGTTTCGTTTTTGCTCTTAGCGTCAGCCTCTAGATTGGTGATCTGATCGTTAAGATTTCTAACAATTGTTTCTGAAGAAAAAATTTCTTATGCCATTTTAGTGCTTCAGTGTTACCATGGAAACGAGCGAATAAAGGATCGTCAAGGAGTTTCCCCTTTTCAAGATCTGCAACAGTATATCTCTAATGTTGATAAAGCATGATGTCGAATCTAACGAGAGTGACATTGCAGATAACTGTAACTCCTATTTAAAAAAAGAAAGAAAAAAGAAAATAAAGTCAAGATTTGAATAATCCATCTCTTTATTATAACAATAGAAGAGTACAACTCGAGTAAAAATGAAACTAAAAAGTACAATTAGACATTTTTTTACATCTAAAGTTGAGAAACTGCATTTTTAACTTTATTCAATGAATTAGCAGAAAGAATAACTGTTGAGTCAAAAGGAACATTAAGTCCTTCCGAAGTAATAACCGGTGGATACTTTCTATAGTCCCATTTCCCGGTAGGAGGACTATCACGACCACATATTAACTTGGTATGATATGTCTGGATTTCCTCAAGTAGCTTTTCTTTTTCTTCGCCGAGAAAATTGAAATGGAGATGAGGATGTTCCATATAAAGTTTTTGCAAATCTCTAAAAAAGCAATATCTGGCTAATTTTGAAGATTTCAAAATCGATGCCTTTTCGAGATAATCTCTTCTTAGTTTAACATACTGACTTAGATAATCTTTAGAGACAAAGTTTCCTAAGGGACATTCATTTTACGGTAATGTAATAAAATACAGCTAAGTATAAAAGAAAAACTAAAACGAAAATTCACAAATCAATATTATTACATAATTACGAATGTTCATCTGGTTCATACAAAATCGACTTCGAAAATAATTCTGAAATAAACTTGTCATTACAGTATTTGAGTTTATCAGAAGGCAAATTCTTGGGGAATCGATCTGACTCGTGGTAAGTTCCAACATGCTCCAGGATGCGGGTCAGATCCAAATTCGTCCAAGTATCTCTTGTATAAGCGCCTGAGTAGACCCTCACTAAAATCACCTAAGTTTGAAAAATCTACAGTTGGGTGTCTACAATAGGCTTTGTATAGGAAGTCTACCAAAATGTTTCTCCCCTCAATCAACATCCAAAAGAGCATAAGCAACTCCCGATTCTCTTTTAAAAGACCATCATATCGAAGGCGTGCCCTCCTCAGTCGTGGGGCAGCTTCTTGATGTTTGAAGGATGCTAACACTGCCGCACTTCTGTTAAGTTTATGATACTTATCAGAGAGAATATTGTGTTATTTCAACTGTTTATCAAACTCCCTATACAAACTTTTTATTTCTGCTTCTTTTCTTTCATGCTTGGTTTTATAGGAGTGAATGGGTTTCCTCCTTATCTAAAATAAAGGATTTAAACTATTACTATCTTGGAAGTGAAAGCTGTTTAAACAAAGAATCCCATACCTGAGAGATGGGAATTGATGCCTGAGAGACCTGCTCTTTCTCTCTTGGTTCTTCCACATTAATGTGAGCAGGCTCCTCTTGAGGGTTAGAAGGTGCAAGGGGTTAAGATGGGCTTGTTTCATGGAAAGATGGATCAAGATTGACCTTTTTCGAAGTCCTTGTGTTGTCATCACCATCTTTTTTAGGAGCATCAGTGTGACCGCCCCTGTCAGCTCTTAAACCTTGACCTCCATCTACGTTGTCATCGTCATCGTCATCATTATCATCATCATCGTTACCGCTCTCTTCCTTAAAAACTTCATCTTTGTCACCTTCATCTTCGGAGTCGGAGTCTACTTTGAAGGAAGGGACTTCAAAAGATAAAATTTTAGAGGCATCGATCTCCTCTCTTTTAGCGACTTCAACTCCCTACTCCATCCTTTTAGTTTTGTCCATAACCCTATTAACAAGCGCAGGGTCGAGTTAGGGAAAGCTCAAGTCTGGGCATTTATCGACATTGTCGGCATAAACGAGCATCATAGCATCTTCAAAAGAATTGACAATGATGTCCTCAAGAGAAGTATTAAGGAATTGAGACACCCGCTGGTTTGCATCAGAAATAGTGTCGATAGCCAATTTTAGAGAATCTTTATTCTTCTTCAGCTTTTTCTTTAGAGAAGATTGTTTTGCTATCACCCGAGCTTTCTCGTCTTCGGATTCTTTAAGGGCCATTTTCAAGGCCAAATTTTCGTCAGCAAGAAGCTAATAAGCTTTTCACTCCTAAAAAATAATAGATTTTAATTGGGCAAGAGAAGCCCTCAATCGCTCTGATTCTATCATAGCCTCATTTTTCTCCACAGACAGGGAGGACACTTGACTGTTTAAGTGTGAAATTTCTTCTCGAAGCCTCGATGTCTCTGCAGAATATTTTAATGCATTGCAAGGAGAGCCATCTCTTGGAAATCTGAAAGGAAAAGTATAACATAAGTCAAAAACTTAGAAAGAAACAATAAAATAAAATTAAGTGATATGAAACGTACCAAGAGTTGTTGTTCTATAAAGGACCGGTAGTGACCCATCGGATCGGAAATAGAGGAAGGCGGGTGAATAGAGGCAAAAGATGAAGAACTCAAGATAGATTGGACTATCTTTTCAAAATCGCTTGGGGCGTAGGAGATGATGGTCTAAAAGGATCCAGCTCTTGGGAAGGGGTCGAAGTCCCTAAATCTTTCGGCATCTGTTCAATCACACTAGGAGAGCTCGAGATGACAATGTGAGAGAGAGGGTCAACCTTAATGGGAGTCTTCTTAGGTTGATCAGGAGAAGCTCCGATAGTTGGCTCACTAGGTTTTATCAATGCCTACAAACTCCTTCTCTTCTCATGGCGGAGAATCGGGAACTTCAACGATTTTGGCCTTCTTAGGGGATGGCTCCGCCACGGCCGCTTTACCTATCTTTCTTTTAGTAGCCATCTTTGATTTAGAAATGGCTTGAGACAAAGATGACGCACAAGTTGTAGAGTAGGGACAGTTGGATCAGTTATAATTGGCTTAACTTGAGAAGCAGCTGTTGAAAATTTAAAAATTACAAGTCAGAGAAGCAATTTAAAGAGTAACATAACAATAAACTACAAGCATTACATTTAAGCCTACCAAAGTGATCGGGACAAATTGGTGACATCGGGGAGAAGTTCTTCAGATCACTCAAAGAAAGGAAGCGCTTCCTCCAAGATGTATGTTGGACGAGAGGAGGTTGGCCAAGTACCCTCTGACCAACTGGCAAGAGGGAATGCTTTTGTAAATAGGAGGGGTTCAACAGAGTTAACCTATTCCCAATCCTACTCGAAGCGGCAATCAGTGACTTTACAGTTCTTTTATCTTCTTCGTTCAGCTCTTTAACAGAAGCACCTGACAAAGAAGCATAGATTAGCGAAGGAAAATTACTAAATGGAAAAGTAAAGCATGAGATCAATTTACGGGGAGAAGAGAAAACCCCACTATTGTTGGGAAAGCATTTAACGAAGAAGAATTGCGTTTCCCAATCCCTAAATTTTTTCACCCCCTCAGATATTAGCATTTTGGGAGTATTGGCTCTAAAGATTTGGTTATTCAGGTTACTAAGCTTAACCAATTGGACAAGATAATTCAACACTTCAGCATTAAGAGAAGGAATGCCGGTCTCCAATGCTATGAGCTCCAAGGATAGAAGATGTGTATAAACATTTTGTGATAGATGTATAGGAGCAATACCCAAATAGGTCAAGAACTTGGATAAGAAATCCGGAAAGGGTAAGAAGCCTCCATGCCAAATGTGGATTGCAGTGTAGGCAAAGTACCCTTCAGGAGGGTTGTGAATGGTGTCATTATCATTAGGGGGAATAACTTCCACCCCAGTTATGCCAAAGTCGTTGAGAATTACATCCACCTCATCCTGGGTAGACATTAAGGAATGTTTTGAGGTGGCTTCAATCTTCTTTGGTGAAGATTCTATCACTGGTATTGAATCCTTCTCTAGTTTTTGGGAAGACTTTTTCAAGCCCATGATTTTGTTAGGTGAAATCATTTCAGTTAGAAATTATAATTTGTTATGAAATTAACATTCTTTTAAGGATATTGGAAACCTATTACAACAATTTGAATATTAAGCAAAACATGAAATTACATATTCTTGAACGAATGTTAGAGTTAGAAAAATGGAATTTATTGAGCTCTCGACAGAGTCGAAAGGGAAAATAAAAGTTGACATCCAACAAATACCCTTCAACAATGTCGAAAGCTCAAGGATAATCTTGTTATTGAAAGAAATAATTGAAACCTACACAGCCAATTTGAATAAAATATATGCTATCTACATTCAATAAACAAGACAAAAGAACCTTTCGACACTATCGAAACCCGTAAACTTAGTTTTTCAAAGAGAGTTCGGATGTAGTCAAAACCCCATATACCAATTGGGTCGAAAGGTTTGAATTTGAGTAACGATGATATAAATAAAGAGGCCCTAAGACATTTCAACAACATTTGTATAGAATAATGGTCAAATCCCCAATTAGTTACAAGGGGTGTCGAGCAGGTCGAAAGGGGCATATAGTTTCAAAAGCATATTAATGACTAAATTTGAGTCGATACAGTAGGTTTCGACTGAGTCGAAACGTTTGATTTTACTTACAACTCAAACAAAGTATAGAATTCTCAACCCAATTTATAAAAAAAAGTGATGAATGAATAATGAATTTCTAACTCCACATAATCCCTAAAATAAATTAGGAAAAAGCATGTACTAAAGGTTTCGATTATGCTTTCGAAAGTATGCATTAGACAATTGTATAGCAAGACACACTAGGTAACTTCTTCGAAAGGTACCAGAATACGCTAAAGTGTAACTATGCTTTCGAAGAAGTCCACTTCATGTTAATTACATCAATCTTTCGATGAGGTCAATTAAGATAAGCGCTGAGCTACCTTTCGACCTCATCGAAAGGGGTTGAAGAAGCAAAACAAAAATTGCCGCCTTAACCCCTTTCGAATGGGTAGAAAGGTAAAATTGCAGCGCTAAAATACGGTTCAAACTACAAAAGCTTCTCTACAAAGTAATCGGAAATCCCCTTCTTCCCCAAATTCAATTTTAACCTAACACTTCAAAAAAAAATAACTAAGTTGATTTAGTTGCGAGTTTACAATCGATAATCTTCAAAATCCCCGAGATTTATTTTCGAACCTTGTTTTCTTTTCAAAAAATAGAATAATTATGAAATTAAAAATTAAAAACATTACTTTTCGGATGAATACAGAAAATGAATTAAAGTAAGAAATGAAACAAGAGAAGCCATACAAACAAATCGATGGACATTTCCATAAACGGAAAACTTGAAATTATTTCTACGAGATTCAAGCAAAATTTTGAATTCAAATTGGGCGAACGTAGAAATCGAAGATTAATATGAAAAGTTAAGCAGAGATAATATAAACTTACTTTGGATTTGAAATACTACTGTTGGAAATAGAAATTATTTGGGAATTGGAAAACTTTGATTCTTGCGGGAAATTTCTTTTAATTGCAGATAAGTGAAAGAGGGAAAGAAAGGAACTTGCTTTATAAGAAAAGTCAACATGGATGGCAAACCATGCAATCAAATTTAAATGAATGGCTAGGATTTGCGCATGAATATGAAAAGGAGGGAAGTGTAATAGGTTTTGAAAGAGTTGACTTGGAATGTCAAAAGCATCCCTTCGCCGGGGGAGGGGAGGGCAAATGTTACCATCAATTCCCACTTCAACCTCGTCGAAACGAAAATGAATAAAAGGAAAAAGGAATGAGAGATTACAGCACCAACAAAGCCTTTTGAAGGAGTCGAAGGGATACTACAGCCAAAAGCTAGATGTGTTACGAGCTTTTGAAGGGATCAATGTGGTCGATAGCTCCCTTTCGTGTTAATATCTACCTTTCGAAACAGATGCTTTTGTCTACATGAAGACGTTTCGAATAAGTGGAGTAGTACCTTTCAAAGGCAGCAGATAACAACCCCTCACATACGCACCAAACCTTTCAAAACCAAAGGTTTCGCCTTCATTCAGAGTACTTAGAAAGATGCGTTGATCAGAATAACCCTTTCAAAAGTATAATCAAGCCTTTCGAACCGGTCAAAGCCTTTAACATCCAGGGAAGATTCCACATCAATTCGCAAGCATGCATTCGAAAGCTATCTTCCCTGTCGAAACCATCAACACTTCAACACCTTCAAAATCCCAGGGAACTACCTTTGGATGAAGATGGAGGCATTCAAACCCATTTGAAAGCATTAAAGAGGGATGCGTAAGTGTCAAAGGTGACGGAAGGTATATAAAGCCACCTTTCGACTAGGACGAAAGCACTAAGTCAAAAGGTGCCAACCCGCATCTATAAATAAGACCCTAGGGGTCTGGTTTAGGGGATCGAAATTCAATCATTCTTCTCTTATACTTTCTTAAATTTGTAAACTTGTAAACCCTAATTTAGAAATTAAATTAGGGGAAATTAATTAGATTATACACCATTAGTTCAATGAAGGTAGGATTTTGATATTGGAGGTTATGCAACTGTTTTGTGAGATTATTTGATTCTATTGTGTTCTGCTTGCATCAACCTAGTCGAAAGAAAACCTTTCGAGAAAAGTCGAAACCTCTCACTTACCAATACACTTAAGTTCTTAGCTCCAAACCACTGTTCACCAAATAATCACTTTTTAGGGAGTCAAAACCTTAACCTAAGCTTGTTTTCCTTAGATACCAGGATTGAACCCAAACCATTTAAAGAATAAGCTTTCGACAAAGTGGAAACCTACTCAGTCAAACCATATTCTTGTATTCCTTGCGTCAACCTTTAGTGCTTCGCAACTGTTTTGAAAGGAGGTATCGAAAGGATAACCAAATAACTTCAGCAAGCTTGAAGGACTTAAAAGAAAAGGATATAAGGGTTTTGACTGGGTCGAAAGGTTGGATAAGGAAAAGTTTTCATAACAGAGACCCATTCGAAAGGTTAAACAAAGGAAGCAATAAGAACCAAACTTTCTCTACTTAGTCAAAAAGGTTTATTTTGGCATATCAGCACTTTCAACTCTACTTTGGGGTGTTAGCAAGTTTTCTTGTTAACATCGGACATCCCAATCCCGGACGATGTCAAAAATTATGATTTTGCCAACCTAAGTCTCGGGGGGTCTTAATATCCTATTCGATTTGGTGTTGACATTCCTCCCACTAGCATGGAAGGGATGACTCCAACGAGCAAAGCTCCAGTAACTGGTTCGTTGGTGGAACACTAGGACACTCACGATCATTTGCACCACACCGCACGACACTTATCCACCAAACTCCAGTGATTTTTATACACTTTCATTTTGTTTGCAGGCTCGATAGGATGTCCCATAACTATGATCACTTGAAGAGATCAGCATACTCTCGGCCATCTTATTTTGTACCTAGTCGAGCTCCGGACCTCGGTCGAGATAGATAAGGGTATGAAGAAAGAGAAGTTCGAGATTGAAGCCACCAATCAAAAGACTTGTCGTCCAAACATAAATCAAAATCTCATTCTTCTCACCATAAGGGTGCCGGTCAACACCCCACTACACATAGTAGTAGTAAGTCGATTCCTCATGCTCTCACTTTGGCTATTGCATTCGAGCAACATTTGGCATCTTTCAACGCCCATCGATCTTCTGAACACCAGTCTAGCACAGATGGTCCTGATACTTCATCCCACAAGCACGATAGACGGGCCCTCTCGGCTTCGACTACTCTTGATGCCACTGCTGTTGAGAAGATGGCTGAGCTCAAGGCCACATTTCCTAAGTTGTGCTTTGAAGAGTTCAAATTTTTTCCCGCTTTGCATTCAATTCCTCCAGAGTCCAAGGACACAATGCTCTCTTACATTAATAATGTCTATTTCCAACATAGCACAACTCTCAGTGTGGCTGAGAGAATTTCTGAGGAGTTGATGGAAAGGAAACACGAAATTGGTTGCTTAACTCTTAAGGTGATCCATGACAAGAACATCATCATGTACTTAGATAAGGAGGTCAAGCAGTTGGGTACAAAGCTGTTCGATGTGGAGGAAAAATCCAGCGAATCTTCTAAAGCTATCGAGCATTTAATGAAACTGCACCAAGATGAACTGGACACTGCCGTTTGTCGTAGCGATAGTTGAGCCCTTGAAAAAGACGTTTTACAGAAGGAGAAGAGGGCATTGAAAAAAGACAATGATACTTTGGCCCTTCTTATAAAATAGCTTGAGGAAGAGCATGAGAAGGAAAAGTAGGAGAAGCTTGAGGCTCAGCTGGAGTCTCAATGATACTGCAAGAAGATAGTCGAGGCACGTGAAGCTAAAATAAAGGCTGACAATCAACTTGCACAAATAGAGGCCCTGAAGGAAGAGGCTAGGGAGGCAAGCCGTACAGAGATAAAGGACGAATTCGATCCATTGCTTATATATTACAGTGCATATATCCTAATGAATTCCTCCGCTTCCTTGGAGAGGGGTATCCCGAGTCGCTCGTCGAAGCCTGGGACCATATAGTAGATTTGAAAAAGAAGTCCCTCAGTGATGTTAAAGTGGATGAAGAGCGGTTCATGCGCAAAATCATGTGCGATGAAGAGTCCGATGAACTCAGGGCTTGTCGACTCAGTTTACACAGCGATCCAACGATCACCGGAAAGGGGAATGATGGCAATTAAGCCTCGGGATCTAGTTCCCAAGACCCTCCTACTACTCAAGCAACTATTGCTTCAATTTTCCATGCCCTGGAAAAGGATGCGGGCTACGATCCAGATTATCCAAGGATGGACAAATCTTTTGGGCTGCCTCCGATTTTGGAAGGCGGTACTCCAACTACGACTGAAGGTTAATCTGGTGAAGGTATATCTCTTAATTCTTTGACGTTCGAGACGGTTTACATCTCACGCCCGATAGCCATCGGCTTACCTATTGGTCTTCATGAAATTGCAGGTCCATCTGCATCTGTCTATTCTCACGACGATGTTGTTTCCCTGAAACAGCAGGCGCTAACCACAGGGTCCACTACAACTGTCACTGTATAGGTGGCTCCTACCAATCAACCTGTTGAGGATCTTGGCCCGGATGTTGAAGTCATATGGGCCCTGAATGAAGAAAATACTGATAACTAACGGGGCTAGGATGAAACAGAGGACGTTGTAGTGACTCATGCATCCGAACACACTAGTAAACTTTGCATGAAGGAGCGCATCGAAAAGAAGGAGCTAGAGATGCAAGCCAAGAAGGAGAATGCTGAAGTGGATATTATTCCACTTCAAGTTATATTGGGGGCGACGTCACTCCTGAGAAGGTCGATCCTTTTGTATCCCAAAGTGAGACGGCCTTTGTTTCTGAAACCATCTCTCCTAAAGGTAGAAAGCAAAAAAAATGGGCGAAGAGGAGAGGACGAGGTGGTAGCTCCGGAGAATCCACCCCGAAGAAGCTCAAAAAAGGGAGAAATAGCCATCGAACTGGCTTGGATAGTTTATAGCTAGGTAGCAAGTTTCTTTTTGATGGTCGCAGTTGTGCGGGTACAGTCCCTGCTTTTGGCATTTAGTTTCTAAAATAAACTTGTACTTAGTTTCCAAGTTTTAGTATGTGAAAAAAATTCTTTCGTTTATGTTCAACTTTTGTATAATACTTTTGTTCATCGGTTAAGTGATTATACTACCTGCCCCCAGTCTTGGGTTGGCGGAGTTAGTTCATGGACAGTTGGGTTCCATCCATGATGGGTTTATACTCCTTTGGTCGGGTTTAGGCCAGAGTTAGAGAATGAACAATAGAATCATACTCATTCATTTTTCTTATACTTTAATCTACACTCTGGAGAACAGAGTTAGTCAACGGGCGGTCAATCATACCCGTTTTATGTTCAAAATCTACCCTGCACTTTGGGGACTGAAACTGCTCTGGGAAATGGTCGAATCACATTTCCTTTGATTAATTCCCTTGACCCCAAGTCCGATGCAAAAGTCAAAGAGTGGTCGATCGTATCATAACGAATTTTCATTCACATTCATCCCGTCTAATCGGAAGACGAAGTTAGTTAACGAGTGTTCGAATCACACCCATTCTCTGCTTTATATTCGGCCCGTTAGATTACAGGCGAGAGTTAATGGATGAACTGTTTTGTCATGTTCATTTTGTTTAATTAAAGTATGGACCCGAGTAATTGGTTGGCACCAAACTTTGGGTACTTGTTGGTTTATATTATGCATATGTGGATGTAAGCTGGTCGTCTATCACAACTATTGTATTATACATAAACAATTCACAGATATGGAAGGAACTTTAGATTTTATTGCAAACTAAAAAAGAAGCTACGGGATCTGTCTTATTACACGGCTTTGAATTCAACTACAAAAGCAAATTCTAAATGAAATACAACTGAATGAAACACAATTGAATGAAACACAACTAAGTGAAATAGCGTCGTAAATGCTTACTATTCCATGCTCTAGGAAGTGTGATGCCATCGATAGTCGTTAGCTTGAAAGTTCCATCTCTAAGCTTCTTATTGATGACATACGGTCCTTCTCATCTTAGATCCATGTTCGTGGGGCTAGGAAAGATCCGTTTCAGGACAAGATCGCTAATTTCAAAGGTCTTAGATCAAACTTTAACATTATATTATCAGACGAACCGGTGTCGGTGCGTAGCTGCCCTCAAATCAGCTTCTTAACGCTTCTCTTCATCCATATTTAGAGATTCCAAAATAAGATCTTTGTTAGTTCTAGGGTCATAATAAGTGATTCGATGAGCAGGGACTTCAAGTTCTACAGGAATCACGGCTTCGAAGCCGTAAGCAAAGGCGAATGAAGTATGACTAGTCGTGGACTTGTGGGTGGTTCTGTGTACCCATAATGCTAACGGGAGTTCATCAACCCAATTTCCCTTAGCCTTTTCCAAATGCTCCTTCAGAATGGACTTTATGATTTTGTTGATAACTTCGACCTGTCCATTAGCTTAAGGGTGCGGCTGATGCAAATCTTTTCTCGATATGATGTCTATGACAGAAGTTTTTGAATTCAACACTATCGAATTAGGTCTCGTTGTCGGTTATGATTGTTCGGGGAAGGCGAAAACGATATATGATGGTTCGAACAAAAAAATTGATTACTTTCTTTGTAATGATCGTGGCCAAAGGTTCGGTTTCAGTCCATTTAGTGATATAATCAATTGCTACGATGGCGTACTTCGCACCACCTTTGGAAATCGGCAAGGAGCCAATGATGTCAATGCCCCCAAGTAGCAAACGGTCATGGACTGACCATCTGAGTGATTTCCATTGGCAGGGCTCTCAGAATCCTTACGAACATCTGGCACTTGTCGCATCGTCTAGCATAATCAGCTGCATCTCGATTGACGGTTGGCCAGAAATAACCATAGCGAGTATCTTCTTTGCCAGAGTTTGCTCCCCCATGTGATCGCCACACTCTCCTTCATTGACTTCTCTTAATACTTGCTTGATTTCATTGTTGGTGATACACCAAAGTAGGGGAACAGAGAAACCCTTCCTATACACGACTCCTTCTTGAAGGATGTATCGTAAAGCTTTACGGAGGATCTATCATTTTTCATTCCTCCGTTCAGAAATGATTCCCCTATGCAATTAATCGGAGTCATCCACGACTCCTTCTCGGGCTTCGTGTCTAAGATGCAATAAACCTCCATCTGGTCAATGCTTGGAGCACTGAGTATTTTAACTAGAATCAAGCTCATTTGTTGTGCGTTCTCGGAACTGGCCAGCTTGGCCAGCGAGTCGGCTTTCTCATTCTATTCTCTAGGGATGTGTGTAATAATGCAATGCTCGAAATCGGTTAGCAGCTTTTGGACCCGATTGACGTAAGGAGCAAGTCGTGCTCCTTTGTCCTATTATTCTCCCTTGACTTGATACACTACTAACTAGGAATCACAAAAACTTTGCAAAGCCTTTACTCCCAACTCTCTAGCTAGTTTAAGCCCAGTGATCAAGGATTCATATTTAGCTTCGTTATCGTTGCAGTGAAGTCAAGTTTCAGGGCGTAGCAGATCGAGCATTCCTCAGGAGTTACCAGTATGATTCGGACGCAAGAACATCGATTGTTGGATGCTCCATCCATGTACATCTTCCATCGGATGGTAGGTTTTCTGCTGCTCTTCAGAGAGTAGTCTTGTATGGTGAATTCGGCTATGAAGTCCGCCAGTGCTTGTCCCTGGATAGCTCTTCGAGAGAGATAAGTGAAATCGAACTGGCTCAATTCGATGTTCCATTTAAGAAACCTTCCAAACGTCTCAAGTCGTTGTAGGACTTATCGTAATGGCTGGTTAGTGAAGACATTGATGAGATGAGCCTGAAAATAAGGGTGGAGCTTCCCTGATGTAGTCATTAGGCAATACACGAGCTTCTCTAGTTTCAGACAGTTCCTTTTAGCACCTATCAATCGCTTGCTAACATAATACACTGGCCTTTGGATTCGATTCTCTTTGCGTAGTAGTGCAACACTTATGGCGTGTACCGACATCACACAATAGATGTACAAGTCTCCATGATCCAGTGGCTTGGACAAGATGGGGGGTCTCTCTAAGTGATGTATCAGAGCTTTAAACGCATCAATACAGTCTTGCGTCCATTCAAATTTTTTCTTCCCTCTCCCGATTAAGTCGAAGAAAGGAATGCACTTGTCGGTGACTCTGAAGATGACCCGGCTCAGGGCGCCGACCTTCCGATTAGACTTTGCACATGCTTGATTATCTTCTGCACTTGGATATCTCTTATTGCCTGAATCTTCTTAGGATTGGCTTCAAGTCCATGAGAGTTAACAATGAACCCTAAGAATTCTGCTGATGCAATGTCGAGAGAGCACTTCAAGGTGTTAAGTTTCATTCTATATTTCTGTAGAACACTGAACATCTCCGCCATGTCATCGATATGGTCATTTGTTTGCCATGACTTCACGAGCATGTCATCCACATATACTTCCATTGATCGCCCAATCCAGTCTTTGAACATCCAGTTGACTAGTCTCTAGTAAGTTGCTCCAACGTTTTTACGTCCAAAAGGCATCATAATATAGCAGTATAATCCCAGGTTGGTAATAAAGCTGGTTTGTTCCTAGTCCAGGACTTGCATCGGGATCTGATTGTATTCGGAGTACGCATTCATAAATGAAGGCATTTCATGTCCAGCGGTGGAGTCTACCAGCTGGTCGATCCTCTGAAGTGGAAAGCTGTCCTTCGAGGACGCCTTATTTAGTCTGAATAGTCGACACACATCTGCCATTTTCTATTAGCCTTTCTCACAAAAACTAGATTGGATACCTATTTCGGGTAGAGGACATCTTGGATAAACCCATTGTTTTAAAGTTTGTACACTTCATCTTTGAGTGCAACAGATCTCTCCGGATCCATGTTGTGTTGTTTTTGTTTCACCGGACATCCCTCGGGTCGATGTTCAATGCATGGCTCGCGATAACCATACATGTTATAATAAGCCCAAGTGAACAAATGAAGATTCGTTGGGAGAAAACCAGCTAATTCATTCATCATCATTGCACTGAGCTGTGATCCAATCTTCAGGACCCGTAATGGGCCGTTGCAGTTAACCATGATGTCGATCTTTGGCTCAGCAGATGCAGCCTTGGTTTCTTTGGGCTCCTCTTCTTCATATGTCGGATCTATATCTTTATAGAACCGACCATGGTGTCCGAGCCAAGGCTTGGTCATTGATCGCTAAGCTTCATTGGTTTTGATGCAGAGATGCTTCTCCGCATCCTTCCCTTTCTCCCTTCGTTGAGCGTCTCTCAACTCAACCACATAACAGGCACGTCCAGTCGCCTGATCTCCATAGATAATTCCCGCGCCATTCTCTGTCAAGAATTTGAGGGTAAGAAACAAATGGGCGATTGCTGCCCTGAATTGAGCAAGGGCCGGTCGGCTTCAAAAAGCATTGTACGGAGAGTTCACATCCATCACAATAAATGGAAGCACCTGCACTCTCATTCAGCCGCCATCTCCTAACTTCACCGGTAGCTCAACGTAGCCTACTGCTTCAGTTGCAATACAGTTAAATCCATGAATATGGGCTTTGCACGGTTTTAGATGGCTTTTAGTAACATCTAGTCATATGCCTTCTTGAGAATGATGTTCACAGAACTTCAATAATCGGTCATAATCTTTCTCAAGGAGAGGCCGATCATGGCCGAGATAACCATTGGGTCGATCATAGGGGCCTCCACCTTGTATGCATCTCTACTCCGAAACATGTTATCATCTATCATAGTTCACTGCTGCTTTGCTAGAGCACCATCCTCCGTGTTCGAGCAACATTCAATATCAACATGTCTGATAGTGTTTACGTAACGCTCCATCTCATTCCAGCTTTTATCGACCGGATGTGGTCCTCCAACAATGGTATTAATAACTAATCTCTATGTTGTTCGCCGAGGTTGCTCAGTACTGGGCGGAACTTGTTCTCGACTGAGGTCGGATGTCCCTTGCCCGCCATCCTACGGGGCTTTAACAAACTGCTGCAACTTTCTTTCTCTAATTAACTTGTCAATAGCAACACGGTGGTGGAGACACTCGACCGTGGTATGTCCAAAAGTCTCATGAAATCTACAGTAATTTTCAGATTGCCTCTGCTTCTCCGTCGGTTCCTTCGAAGGTGGTTTCCTGTACTACATAATGTTACATGCCAATAGATAATCATTCTCTAGAGATGTATTCAATGGCGTGTATGTATCAAACAATGGAATCCTTGGCTTTCCTCTCCTAGAATATCGTCTTCGGTCGTGGTTCCTATCACCGCCTTTCTTCTGCTCATTCGGCTTGTTCTAAACTTTCCCGAAACTATCAGCAGACTAATTTACTGCTACATTACTTTGTACTCCCTCGGTGCTTGGGCCTGCAACATCTCTCTTCCTAGTTCACTTTGCTTCCTCTTTTCTCA
Organism: Allium fistulosum; assembly: GCA_030737815.1. NCBI lineage: Eukaryota > Viridiplantae > Streptophyta > Magnoliopsida > Asparagales > Amaryllidaceae > Allium > Allium fistulosum. The sequence goes on along the minus strand of CM060908.1, from coordinate 258,898,642 downwards.
GAAATTGAGCCACCTTTGCAAAGAAATGGTCCAATGTAGAAGGTGGTTTTCCCGCTAACCAATCGCCAAACTCAAAATCTGGGTCGACTCCCCTAGTCAGTGCCATAAGTATTGCATCATCATTCGGATTACCGACTTCTGTAATATCTATATTAAACCTTTCTAGAAAATCTTTCAGTGACTCCCCCAGTGCTTGGACGAAGCTGAAGAGTGACATTACATCCTTAGGGCAAATCATGTGCATTCGGAACTGCTCTAAGAACTTCTTTGCTAACTCGTCAAATGAAGAGATTGACTGTGGTGGTAGCTTGGTGAACCACATGGTAGCATCATCTTCCAAAGAGATGGGGAAACACCTACAGTTGACTACATCAGTGGCTCAGTTGGAGTCCATGTGTCATTCGTACTTCAAGAGATGCTGCCCGGGGTCGGTTTTTCTTGTATAGGCAGGAATAATAGGCATATGGAACCTCTATGGATATTCTACATGAAGAAGGTTGTCAGTGAATGGAGCATAACTTCTGGAGAGTCCCTAATGTTGGTCAAGTCCTGACTTTCTTTCACTAGTTGCCTCACCATAGCTGTTAAGTCCGGTGTTTGGAAAGTTGATGCTAGGAGGTAGTTGTGCTCCACCTCATGTAAACCATCCAATCCATACCTCTGGGCAGTGCCACGTTGCCTTGGCTCCTCTTGCTCTTGATCCATTTCCCGAGTAGCAGTTCTATCATTGTCTCTCAATTGTGGTTCAACCACATTAGCCTTAGCTCTACCACTTTGATTGATCGCGGCACCTCTAGAGTAACCTCCTCCACCTGCATACCGATCCCCCTTGATTAGAGGGTTCAATGCCGATCCCACTGGGGGGTTCCATACAGATCGGTGCAGATCGTCCATGCCGATCGCCTGGTCCTGTCTCGACGTTCCAGCTGCATATGCATCCATTTTGTGGCGTCTGCTTCGGTGATAGTCATCAGATGAGGAGGAATTTTCTGATCCTGAATATGGAGTAGGCTCCCTCCTTGTCTTTCCGTATTAAGTTTTCAACTGGTTCATCAGGTCGATGTTAGCCTGGATTTGCTGGTTGAGCTGCTGAAGGCTATCCATTAGTTCCGTCATTAGGAAATTAAAATCAGCTCTGATGATGTATTCAGCTGGATTCTGGGCATCGGTAGCCGCCGGTTGTACATTTTGATTAACTTGTTGAACGCTAGCATCGTCATTGCGTTCAATACACGAGAAGTAGTAGATTTCCTCTGGCCATGGCTAATAGCTTCCTTCTAGATCTTCTTCAAATTTGAGTAGAAACAAAACTTATCGGTAGAAATCTGGATCTATCTCATGGATATGAGAATCCACTAGTAGGCGAGATACAATCAGGCATAGAATTCATCTCTCAATGAAAGAACCAAAATGTTTGCACCAAAAGTTGGCACGAACATCCAATAGATTATATGTAGAGAAATAAATGAAGAAAAAAATAAAACCGAGGAAACAAACAGAAAACAAGAAAAAAATACAACGACAAACATATTTATAATGGTTCGGTGTAACGACCCGGAATTTGACCGCTTTGATTTACAAATATTTAATTAATTTTAAACATTCAAATAATAGATTTTATAATTAAAATAAAAATCTTTTAAATAATAAATAATGATGGTGAAATAGTTTTCCAAATGTGTTTACAAAAATATATAGTTCAAAGAAAAATCGAAATTTGACCGGAATTCGTTTTCCAAATTTTCGACTTTTCATCGGCTAAAAGTTGTCTAATATTTTGTGAACTCTTTAGTATAAATTTACGCATTTATGAACTAGTTAGTATATGTATATATGGATGTACACTATGTATATATGTATATATTTAAGTATATAAAGTTTAAAATAAAAATGAAAAAATGTCACATCACAAGGGACATTAAGTACAAAAAGGTACACAAGCATGTTTAAACATGTCTTAGACATATTGGCAAGGAAATGAGAGGGGGAGGGACAATAAGGTGGCATTGGTTTCACAAATGGATGAAGGCATGATGAGGTGGAGGCAAAGGAGTGGAGGGTATTTGCATAAGGGTAAAATGGTAATTTGCTTTATTCATTTGGTATAAAACTAAATTCTTTCTCTCTTCCCTTCTTTGTTTCATTTTTCCTTTCTTTTTCAATTTTTTTTCTTTCTTTAAGCTTCATGAAACCTTGTTAATGGCTTCCTATTTTAAAATTATAAAATTTAAATTCAAAAATTTATTTTGTTTTAAATGTTTTCAAACCTTGTTTTCAAACCTTGTTTTAAAACTCTTTCTTCTCCATTTTTACTCACAATTCATTCTGCCATAACTTCCTCTATACTACTCCAAATCAAGATTTTCATTTGTTTAAACCGTATAAAATTCCAGTGGCAACAACTTTCATTTGAATCACTTTTTCAAATTTCGAATATTTTTAGGTCAGAATTGCATTTCTTTCTGACTCATTTTTGGACCCATATTTTCAAGCCCGAAAATACCACTCCTTCTTTTTGACCATACCTCCCTCAAAGCTAATCCTAATTTAGTAATTCTTTTTTTAAAATGACAGAAAAAATATTTCCCTAAAACTTTTCTTTCCACCACTTGTCCAAATTCCGAGAGTAAGATGGCAAAAAATCAAGGGGAAGATGACCTATTTTCGAGTGATTTTAGTGGTTTTCCAAGGTTTCCAAATTCTAAAGTATTTCAAGTTTTCAAAGATTTTTGGTGAGTAAACTTTTGTTGCTTTAAAATTATAAGTTTTACTTCTAAAGGTTGCATAAAATTGTGTATGATATGTGGCTTGATGTTGTTTGGTTTTGATGTTGTTGAATATGTTTGGATGATGTGTTATGTGTTTGAAAAATTAGGATTTGATTTGAAGTATAAAGTATTGGTTATGTATACATGAATATGCGTTTGCTTATGTTTATATTGTGAGATGTATATCACTATACCATACCAGCCATTTCGCAACTCCCGAAGGCGGAAAATTTGCAACGGCTCTAAGCCATTTCTATTAAGCAACGGTTAAAGTCCGTTGCAAAATAGTATAATACGGCTCATAGCCGTTCTAAATTTTGGAACGGCCCTTACCCGAACTAAATTTGCAGTACAGCCTTCCATACCCCCGTTCCCAACTAGCTACGCCTGATTCTATCATTTTCCACTTCGATCCAAAAAAAAAGAAAAAAAGCGATAACGGCAGATCTGAAGAAAGAGTAAAGCGTCTTCGTTTTCAATTCAGGTAATCGTTATCACAGTAATCAAAAATGAATCGACTCACTTGAAATTATCACAGTAATAAAAAATGAATCGTTATCACATGACTGAGAGTGAGGAAAAATCGTTAGTGGTTCTGTAGTGGTTAGGATTTGATTTTGGTCGAGAGTTGTTCTCAATTTTTTTAGTGGTATCAGTGATTAGATGGAGTTTGTTGTGAGAAGTAGAAGAAGTTGTGGAGACAGCGGTTTGATTGGACTTGAGGCGGCGTCGGAATCGATGGGTTCGAGTCGCTTTGATTTCTTAGCAAAGTCCGATGGATCCTGAAGTTCAGTTTGATTTCTTAGCAAACCCTAAATTATTACCGAAGTTTCATCTTTGTCTCCTTTAACAAATTCCCAAAATAGGCTGATTGATTCCTCTATTATATCTTCAAGCATTTCCCTTGTAATTGCACCATTGCCTTTCTTTAATTCCTCAATTTTGTCCTTGAAGCAATCCTCCGTTACAAATATAGATTTAGTATTTTTTTTGAAGAAACTATAACAATTGTCGAATTGCCGTTAGCAAGCTAATTTTCAAGTCATAAAGACATCATTTATCAAATCAACAAATTTGTTTCCATACCTCCACTATCTATCCTTTTTAGTGTGTTATACTTATCCCATACCTAGTTCTGTAATAGTTGGATAATTTTCAATAATGAGTTTAGTGCTAAACCACACACATTAAAGTCATGTTGTGATGTAACAAAAGCATGTAAATCCATGATTCATTTTCAATAATGAGTTGTGTAAATTTATCACTGAAACCCATATTCAGCATCATATAACTAATGGATTCTATGTTAGCTTTATCTTAAGTCTTGTTAAGTAAATCTTAAGACATGTTATCATAAATTCTTCTGTTAAATTCCTTTACCATTTTATGTGCTAACATGGTATTTTCGGCAATATATCTTTCTACAGCGAAGGCATTATGGTTGATTTAAATCAACCCATTTACCAAAATAATAATTTTGTTGCATAGTAGATTTGCAAGATTTTTTTTACACTACACATGAAGATTGGTTTGTAGTCTGATAGTGATTGAGGATTCTGATTCTTTTGGATTAAGCAAATGATTACGTGGTTTAACTTTTTTTATGAATTTCCATGTATTGTGAATGCCTAACATTGCTTCAAGCAATTCCTGTTTGATTTGATCCTAATGAAATTTGAAGAGCATTGCACAATGTGATGAAATAACTAACTATAGAAAATTTGTTAGGAGATGTTAGGTGATGAAATAACCTGAACCAAATTCATTTTCTAAGACTCATGTACTATTATTCATTTTGATTATTATATATAAATTTACTTCACGTAAGAAATTATATTGGCAGTATAGAACCAAGAACCTAATATTCTTTTTACATGAATTTGAGATGTCTTGTTCGAATCTGGATGAAAATATGATCAAGTATATAACACCTGACATGTATCGCTGTTTTACTATAATGGGCCATAGATAAATTTCATCATTACGAATTTGTTTTATCTAAAGCATAGAAGATTAATCAGCAGCAAACCAAGTTGAAAAGAGAGTGGTTTAGTTTTTTTATATTTGACTTTTCACAGTTCAAGTTTCAATAGAGCATTTGACATAAAAAGGTAATGCATTACTTTCCAAAAAAATAGAAACTTGGCATAGAGAAATTCGGCTTAGATTGAAAAACACTAGCATATAAATTGACTTATTGTAAATCAGTACATTACCGTTTATTAATTAATGGAATTTGATAATAATTATGTAATAATTATCAAAATGCCAAATATTTATTTGATTTGTCATACATTATGAACTAATATACATTAATATTTTAAGAAATTATTTTTCCTATCCGCTCTATTTATTGTCTTGAATTCATATTATTAAATTATTGTTGTTTGATACAGAACTTTACTATTTAGTGGGATAATACTTATGGATCTATGTTAATGTGGTCAAATCAATAGAGAATTTTTTTCTTTATCTTCCTAATATTTCACAAAAAAATTAAGTGGGAATATTTTCCTATTTTAAAATAATCGTAATTTTTCACATATTTCAATTATAGAAACCAACAATGAATTAGCGGCATGGTTTCACATATTTGTATCATCATCCATGACCAATGAACATCTTATGTGTCAGATTGTAGATACATATCTGTAGTCATGTTTTGTAAATCTGATATTCTTATTATTTGTTGCTATATAGTATTGAAATTTGAGTATGGTTTGAATTCTGATTATTACATGTACAAATATGCAGGTGGGAGAAGACACAGGATTTTCTAATTGAAGCTGTTCTTACTTTGATGCCTTCAACAAATGTTCTTAAGCTGCAATTGCATTTAGAGATGGCTAAATTGACTATTTGGATTCTTAAAGGTAATTTATTCTTGGCTGGTTATTTTAATGTACAACACTTGCTTACATTCCTATTACTACATGTTGGTTTGTAAAAATATAAGATAGAGGACAAAATCATTATGTGCTTCACGCATGTTACAAATAATCACGGGACAGATTTTTTTTCACCATATATATCCCTAGTAGTGAATTAAATTGACAATAAACCCCATTACCAATTCACAACTAGCCACATGTAACACTACACCATATAAGCAATTTCGCAACACCATAGTGCGGCAAATTCACAACGGTCTTAGGCCGTTGCAATATTCCAAAAACATGATGTGCCAACATCTTAACTAGCGAAAGAGGGAGTAGTTGATACACCAGTCTATTAATTGGTTGGGACATGTAATCATGTAAATTTGGTGTAAATAAATACGAACGAAGTTGCACGTATTCCCTACTCTCTTTATTTTCGCATTTGATAGTGATATATATATTTTGCAAAACATTTTCTTTTATTAGAATATCTCATTGTTGCATCCCCAGTAAACTAAAAATCCTAGGCTTGTTTGTTTGTGGTGGTCTGTCGAGGCAACAATTGAAGTGGTATGAGTGGTATAAAGTGGTCTTGTTTGACAGGGAGTGAGGAAATTTGATTGTGTAGAAAGTGGGGTTTGAGTTTTGGTAATTGTCTGTGGTTTGTGAATCAGGGTAGAAAGGCAAGGGGATGTGGTAGTTGGAGTGGTAGGTTTCTGGCAACTGAGTTCGGTCAATTTTCTTTGTTGTTGGTCAGTAGTTTTTTTTTAGTTGTTGGTGGGGACTGTATTGCAAGTAGGCAGCTGTGTTGTATTGCCAGGCAGATGGAAGGTAGTGGCGTGGTTACTGCTTGTATGTTTGTAAAGGGAAGATGGCCAAAGGTACTTGTAGTATTGTTTGTGATAGGGGTGGTGTTGTAGGTCAGGTGGCAGATGTTTGTGCTGCGATTGTTTGAAGTTTTGTGGGGTTGTATTGAAACTGGCTGATGGTGGAAGGAGGTAAGTGGTGAAGAGATGATGGTATGATTGCTATGGTGTTGTTGTTGTGCAGCAGTGTATGTAGATAGGAGTATGTGGAGACAGTTTATGGATGTTGATGGCAAGGGTGTATGGGGTATGCAGGGAGTTGTACTCTGTTATGCAGCAAGGAGGTGGAGTTTGTATGCAGGGTGTATGGGATGTTACAGTCAGAAGTGTGAATATGTGGGTAGGAGATAGTTGATATGTAAGGTAGTGGTGGTTTGGCAATGAAGTGATGGTGGATGTTGCACAGAGCTCAGTGATATTGTGATATGTGCACAGAGCAGAGGGGTATTTGAATGTGAGGTGGTCATTGAGTTGATGTTGAAATTGTTTTGGATTGTCGTAGCAGTTTGACAATAGAAGCAACCACTAGGTTGTTGTTGAAATGAAGTTTGGCGGAGGTGGTTCTGGTACAAGGAAGTAAGAAGTAATGAAATGGTATGTTTGGTATATGTGAATGGTGAACCGAGTAGTGGTTGTGTGGTAGAAAAGTGAAGTTGTTGTACAGGCAGTTTGACAAAGTGTTTTAAGTAGTTGAAAATGCACAGTGAATATGTGCAGTTGGTATGTTAAAAGTGAAGAGGTGGTGCAGTTTGAGGAGGGGTAGCGGATGGATGTTAGTTGGTGTTGCTGTATACTATTGTATGGTGGTGTGTATCAGTGTTGCTGGAGGAGCTCAGTGATGTGCAATGAAATGATATGCAGTTGTGTGTGGGTATGTTCAGTGATGCAGTTGTATATGGGCATGAAAAGAAATGGGTAGATGTTTTATTTGATGCACAAGCAGCTTTGTGGTGAATGGTAGTGATCGGTGGCAAGGAGTAGCAGTGGTTTTTGATTGATGGAGTGCGCAGTAGTGATTGTGGCAGAGAGCCTGGGGGTAATTGCAGAGTGAAATGATGTACTGCAGTTGAGAAGTGAAGGTAGCAGCAGTGCAAGTTGTTGAGAAGCTAATATGGTTGATGTGGATGAGGCTAATTGCTGTTATGGGTGGGCAAGTGTTTGGAAGATCAGAGATGATGAAATGTGTTGTGTAGATGATGTGCACTGAAATATGGTTTGTGGTCTAAAGGAAGTGAACAGAGATGGGAATATGTAAAAATTTGTAAAAACAAAATAGGAAAGAAAACAAATGTAAATGTAAATTTGAAATGCAAATGTAATACATACATATATATATAGTTTTTGAAATTGTATGTTTTTTTGTTTTTTTAAATAGAAATGCAAATGCAAAATGAAACTAGAAAACAAGAAATGCACACAATCGCAATGCAAAAAAAAATCAAATAACAAGCGCACACACAACTTTTTAATGTAAACAAGAAGATTGCACTATGGGCAATGGAGAAGGATGAAAGGAGGAGCAGGGAGGTTGTTCGGCAAGATGTAGAAATGAATTGAAATGTTAAGAACGGTGAAATGTAAAGTTTTGTAATGTAAGCAGAATGTTTTGACAATCGACACAAATGTTAATAAAAAGTTCAGTAAACCCCGGTTATAAGTTGGATGAATTAAAAATTACCGCAAGCGCACGGAGTAATTAAATTTTTTCTTTAAATGTGTTTTATGCCAGGTTTAAGGTTTTTTTTACTAAAATGTTGTATAAATTTTTGTTGGCAGATCAATATGTCTTCAAGTATAGATAAAGAGTGGATGAAAGAAGCCGATCAAAGAACCCCACGATATATGGAAGGAGTGTAGAAGTTTATTGATTTTGTTGTAGAAAATGGTGGCAATAAGGAAATCTATTCTTGTCCTTGCACACAGTGCAAAAATATGAAAATGAAAATTAAATTAGATGAAATTCATTTTCATCAGCTTAGATGGGGAATTGTCCAATTATATACTGTTTGGCATTTTCATAGGGAAGAGTCAGCAATGAACCAAAAACAACCTGTTAGTCAAGCCATAAGTACCGATGACTCTGAACATCCTAAGATGGAAGATCTGGTCAATGATGCTGATAGATTTCATCAATTGCAACCTACAAGTTTGTTGCCGGATAATATTGGGGATTCGCCTACGGTTGATGTTGATTGGCAGGCCAATCAAAGCAAGAAGTATAAATCACTTTTTGATAATGCAAAAGAACCATTGTATCCTTCATGTCCAAAAGGGATAACAAAATTGTATTTCGTCGTCAAGCTGAATAACTTGAAAACCCAGTATGGATTTTCCGACAATGGTGTGACTGCACTCCTAGAATTCATAAAGGAATTACTTCCTGAAGGTAACACACTACCAAAAAAGTATCACGAGATGAAGAAGATGATTAAGCAAGTTGGTATGGATTACAAAACTTATGATGCATGCATTAATGGCTGCATTTTGTATTGGAAGGATGATGCAAATAGAGTTTTTTGTCCAGTTTGCAAACAATCAAGATATAAAACAACATTCAACAAAGAGAAAAGAGCTGCAAAAGTACCTCAGAAGACGTTGAGACATTTCCCTTTAATTCCTAGGCTGAGGAGGTTGTATACTATACCATGGATAGCAGATGCTATGACTTGGCATGGTCGTGCCAAGTCTAATTCAGACGTAATGCATCACCCATGTGATACTTCTCAATGGCGAGCTGCAGATTCTTTTGACAAAACATTTGCTGTTGAATCACGAAATGTCATGCTTGGATTAGCAACGGATGGTTTCAATCCACATGCATCTCTAAGTAACCGTTACAGTTGTTGGCCAGTAGTTATAGTACCGTATAATCTTCCTCCATCCATGTGCATGAAAAGAGAGTTTTCAATGTTGACATTGTTGATTTCTGGACCAAAACAACCAGGAAAGGATATTGATGTTTATTTGCAACCGTTGATAGACGAGTTACAACTGTTATGGGAAGGAGTCGCTGCATTTGACTCATTTAATAATTCTGAGTTTACATTAAGAGCAAGGTTGTTGTGGGCAATTCACGATCATCCTGCACTTGGGACTTTATCGGGATGCACAACTCATAGCTATTTTGCATGTCCTACATGTGGGGAAGACACTTGTTCTTACTATCTTCGTGCAAGTAAGAAGATGTGTTACATGGGACATTGAAGATTTCTTCCTTTCAAACATAAGTTTCGAGACAAAAAAACAAACTTTGATAACAAACAAGAATATCGTCGTCCTCCACGGCCATTGACTGTTTATCAAGTTGAAGAGAAGGTAGCTAATATCAAGATGAAAGTTGGTAAAGACAAATTAGAAAGCCGTCGAAAACGAAAAAAGAAAACCGATGAAGACGAAGTTGAGAATGTTCCTGCATGGTATAGAAGGTCCATCCTCTTTGATTTGCCATATTGGAAAGCAAATTTGGTCCAACATAATATTGATGTTATGCATACAGAGAAGAAAGTCACTGAGCATCTCATTAGCACAATTATGGGTCATAAAGACAAGTCAAAAGACGGCATCAATGCACGTAAGGATTTGAAAAACATGGGTATAAAACAAAAATTGTGGGTGAGTGAAGATCCTGAAAGAAATAAAGTAATCATACTAGATGCAACTTTCACCTTGAGCAAAGACGAAAGGCTACGATTTTGCACTATTTTGAAAAGCCTAAAAGTGCCTAGCAAATTCTCTTCCAAATTCAATAACAATGTGAACATCTGTAACGACCCGGTATTTTCAACCATTCGCGTCCATTATAAGTGTATAGGTAGACACACATGCCGGAATTGAATTGCTCAAAATACCGCGTTGTAAATAAAATTTGGCAAATCTCAGAATATGCAGTAAATAAATATAATCACAGATCACAGACACAGAGTAAAATAATGCAGCGGAAGTAAAAGAAATAGTAGTTCATGAAGCTACTATGTAAATATATCAGAGTTACATAAGATACAACATAAGAAATAAAGTACAACAGAAGTCTCAATACAATAACCAAGTACAGGCTGAATAGAACAACAGAACCGAAGTTGATAGAACAAGACTAGCAGATAATCTCCAGCGATTCAAATCTCTAGAAGGTGGAAATCCAAATCTGTGAATACTCAGGCCGACCTGAGAGTAACGCAAAACACAAAACACTCGAGTCAGGACAATATATACTTATATAATATAAACCAACTCAAGTGAACTGTAATAAGGTACAAGTAACTTAAAGGATGCCTTGGACCGCCCATCCTCTAAGGATCTGTTAAACTATTTACTATGTAGTAATATACGCTATATACACTAGTGTCTAATCAGTAAAGTATAATCATATAGAAAATAGCGTTAAGGGGATGGAGAACCTTAACGCGATCGGATCTTAAAATCATAATCGTAGTAAAGCTCGATATGGTAGGTGACACGGCACAACTAGGCAATGCCAGGGTAGATATACCAATTACGCACACGGACTGATGGAGCGCATAGCAGCCACTACCGTCCACCTCGAACAACACTCCCAAATAAAGGGTGGCCACCAAAAATCACAAAGTAATAGAATGGTATCGAAGAAATGTGTCCGAGAAGAGGTGCTACCTCACTGGTCCGAGATCGCTCCTGTTTTAGCCACCTTATGCCAACTCACGGGAGTTGGGTCCACGTATATACCTTAGGATCGTCGCCACCATCCTACTTCATTCTGGAAACTCCACCGCGTACACAGTTGTCAAAGTGGTTTTCGGTATCGACAGAGAGTATGTCCATATCCGATCCCGGTCTCTTTAACAACCAATCGTTATTATAACCCGTGGTTATAATTTTAAAATAATATTTAATACTTCAAAATAGAATATCATTTCAAATCCAAATCTTTATCAAAATAAAGATTAAATCAATTCCAAACCATTTCAATATATTAACATATCATATCTTTCCAAAACTTCATTTCAATTCATTTCAATATATTAAAATATCATATCTTTCCAAACTTCATTTCAAATCATTTTAATATATCAAAATATCATATCTTTACAAAATCCAAATATTCAACTTTAAATCCTTTTAAATTCAAAGATATCACTCATTTATTGTCATTTCAAATCACCTTTAAATGGTTTATATTTCCAATTAAATTTATTCCTTTTAAACCTTTTAAAAGTGGAATTATTATTCTTACAAGTTAAGTATTCAATTTCCAAAGTTTCAAGTCATTCTAAGTTCGTTTACTAAGTCAAAAACCCTAATTATTAAAATTTCAGCATTTCACAGCATTTAAAAACAACTGCTATAAGTTATATTTGAAAACATTTTTAATTCAGCAAAGACATCACTTAAAACTGCTGTTAAAACTCAGTTTTAGTTGAATTATAGTTCAAAACAGAAAAGACAGCATTTCGGAAGTGCTGCGGTAGTTCAGATTTCAAAACAAGGGTTAAATTTGATTTCAACATAGACTGCAGATCATTATAGCATTTCCAAAGAATGCTATAATAGGCCTGAGTTCAATATTAGCCTATAAGTTCAACTACAGCAACTATAGCATTTCAGAAATGCTGTAATAGCTCTTTTTACACAATTTTAGTTCAAAACAGAATCTATAACATTTCTGAATGCTATTAAAAGTTAATTTCAGATGTTAGTGTATTTCCAGCAATTAAATAACTTTAATTTAAAACACATAAACATTTTAAAAATCATATTTTAACATTTAAAATGTACATTTACATATCATTTAACATATATCTTTTCACAATAAATTTCTTATAATCAAATCCAATTTTCAACAATTTACTTAATAAATTTTAGTGTAAAAGTGTCCAATTCTTCACATTTCAACAAATAAACTTAACACTTCAAATTTAAATTACCATTTCACAATTTAACTAAATTTCCAATTTTATTTAATTAACTTAAACCTTTAATTAAAACCAAATTTCACATTTCCTAGTCAAGTTATATTTTAAAAGATCACTTTTAAACATTCATTTATTTAACCACTTAAATTCATAGAAAAATCAATAATACTTTAATAAATCACTTAAATTCAAATTTTATCAAATTATCATATTTACCATTTCCAAATAAAATTTAACATCCATTTTATTTATATAACTTAAATATCATTTTTAACCAAAATTCCAAATTTCCAACTTAAGTTATATTTCAAAAATCCAGTTAAACCATTCATTAATTACATTTTATTACACATAGAAAAAATCATAATTTCTTTAATTCAAAATATTTCAAAATCTGTTTAAATCAAATTTCATAAATTTATATTTTTAAAATACTTAAAAATATCGAAAACACTTTATAAAATAACCACGGGCCTGTATATAGTTTTCTAGCCTAGGTTAAGTGATACAGATATGTATCATTTCAATCCGCAGTTTAAAAAGAAAAATCCGGGTCTTATCATTTCAAACCCGCAATCCCAAGTTAAAATAAATTAAATAAAAACCATTCAGGCCTACCATTTCAGCCCATAACGATTTTTCCATATTCTAAAGTCCGTTCGGGTATGTATCATTTCAACCCATAGTGATTCTAGTCTACAGGGAACTTGCAATGGTGATAACCGATATAAATAACATAATAACATTAAATAACAGTAACATATGATATAACAGGTGTATAAACATCATATGATCATAACATAGTCAAGTATAACATGATAATATATTTCTACAGATTCGCAGGGTGTCAATTTACTAGTTATATAGGTACATATTGTCTGGTGAGAATAACTCACCTTTTTATGCTGGAGATATCAATTAGAATGACACAACGGATCCAGAAGGCACGACCTTTGATTTGAGTGGAGAGAAATAGCCAAGATATCATCTTGTAAACAACCCCAAAACAAGACAATATACACATGTGAATATTAACCAAAACAATATCGAACAAATTGAAATACAAAGCAATAAAGACAAGACTTTGCCTTTACCATTCAAATGTTTGACCATAGGGGATCAAGTGCTTAGCCATGATGTGTTTGGGCTCAGGTTAGCATCATATAGGTCAGGTTTAGCACACCTAAGCATGGCAACATGAAGTGATTTGAAGGGTAGGAGATGCAACATGAAGAATATCAATGGACAAGGCAAATAGGTGAAGTTTTGGTCACAACAAGGCTCGACTTGGTCATTGCTTGGCTCGGCCATGCATGGTACAGGTCTGGACAGTGGAGGGTGATGGTGCAGCAGCAGCCAAAGGTCATGTAGCAAGTGGTGGTGGTGGCTAAGGGGGTGGCCAAAGCAAGATATGGAGGGTAGGTGATGATATGTGTGGTCTAGGCAATGTTTTAAGGAGTTTTGTGTAAGTTTTTGTGGTGTAGGCTCAACTAGATGGTCATGACCTGATCTGGTCAGAGGGGATGGAGATGCAGCCGTGGATGATAAGGGGAAGGAAGTGGTGGAGGAGATGGTGGGGTTTAGGCCGAGCAAATATATGAAGAGGCAGGCAAAACAAATGGAAGGATGAAGAAGAAAAGTGGAAAAATGGAAGAAGAATTGGAAGCCATTGCCTAAAATAATTTTTTGGCCGTGAGTTGATGGAATAAGGAAGATGTTTTCACGTGAAAACAAAATGGAAAACTCACAGCTGAAGCCTTGAAGTGTACGGCCAAACAAAGCTAATGAAGGGTCAAGGCAAATGAAAGGTTTTGGCAACGAAAGGACTTAAGTTTCTAAAGCAATTTAAACTCTTCATATATCTATTTCTTTTTAAATTTTTATATAACTGAAAAACATATATAAATTCAGTTAAAATACGAAAATATAACAAATAAAAAAAATATAAATAATTAAATCAAGAAAATAGCAAAAATTGTCATCTAGGCTAGAAATTTTGAAAATAAATGGTATAAACTTTAGAAAATTCATATGAGCTTGTAATATATTTTTAAACATAAATAATAACATAAATTAAAAATATATTCACAAAATAAATATTTAAAATTTAATTTACATATAATTTTTAATGAAGAAAATAGTAGAAAATAGGAAAACAGCCTTTAAAAATGAAAAATAAATACAGTAAATTTTGGAAAAAAATCTACTATCATTTTAAAAATATAAAAAGACAAAAATATACATAAAATAACATATTAACACATATTAAAACAAAATATAAAAAAGAAAATATGATTTATAAAATTTAAAATAGGCAAAATAAACAAATAAACAAATTATACTAAAAATTGAAATGTACATAACTTTTACATTTTAACTCTGTTTTCAACGAAACGAAAAGCAATATTCATGTTATTAAATCTATTTTCATAATAAAAGATAAAATTTATAATTTCAAATATTTAAAATTTAAATTTAAAAGTCAAAGTTTGACTATTGACCAAAATTCACATTTTCAGGAAATATTAAATTTAGTCATATTTGGAATTCTAATCCACATCAAAGTCTAAGTTTATATTTAAAATAAAAAATTTTATTCTTTTTCATAAATAAAGCTTTTGAATCTGGAAAAATCAAATTAAAAATATTTGAAAAATACAGGGTTGTTACAACATCAATCCTCCTGAACTAACAAATATGAAGTCTCATGATTACCACGTCATAATGCAGCAGTTACTTCCAGTATTGCTTCAGCATTCTTATCCACAACATAAGGATCTATGTAATGCTTTACATCGTATAAGTCTATTTTTTTAACATTTTATGCTCAAAGGTGATTAACAGAGAGCATCTTTTAAAAACAAAGACTAGTTTGGTAGAAGCAATTTGTATGTTTGAAAAATATTTTCCACCTGCATTTTTTGACATCAGCATCCACCTTATGGTTCATTTAGCCGATGAACCATTGATATGCGGTCCTGTTAGATATAGGTGGATGTATCCTTTTGAACGGTAATTTACTAATCTCAATTTTGTTCATCATCATTCGATTTAAATAGGTACTAGTTATTTGTAATCGATTTATATTCATAGGTTGATGAAAACATATAAAGGATACGTTTGCAACAAAAGATATATTGAAGGATGTATTGCAGAAGGATATATCTTACAGGAAGCTAGTCTTTACTGCATGGAGTATATGCCACAAGGAGGCGATGGCACATATAAACATACTCGTGAGGCTTTCTTAGACGAGGATGATGAGTTTGCTGGTGAGATGCCTCTAGATAATGGTAAAGACATAACCTTAACCTCGGTGCAGTTTGAACAAGTTCGTAGATGGGTCCTCAATAAGTATGATGGATTGGATGAATGGGAGAAGTAAGTTCACAAATAACTCCTGAATCTCCACCATTGTAAGTATATAAATGTTTTGAAATGTGTTTTTTGCTGGAGGTATAACATCTATGTGAAAAGTACTAAATATCAATCTCGAAATGGGGTTTCATCCGTGGAAGATTGTCAAAGTTTTACTCTATGGTTACGTGGTGAGGTATATATTAAAGCTTATTTAATATTTCATGCGTACTTAAAGGTATCATACACCTTATTAATCAAACTTTTCACATATTTTATTTTTTTAGTTGGTAAAAACAAACGATGTTGATTCAACTCTTTGGCGCCTTGTGAATGGGCCGAAGTTCAAAGCGCGCAGTTATATGAAGTACCAAGTAAATGGGTTTACATTTTCCCCGAAAAAATATGAAGAGCGGATGGTAACACAAGACAGCGGTGTATGTATGAGAGCAATCACAAAATTTAGAGCCAGTGGGAAAGATAAAAATTATGCAGAAGCTGAAACACTGTATTATGGAGTTATTCAGGAGATAATTGAGTTGGATTATATACACTTCAAACAAACGGTTTTTTATTGTGATTGGGTAAAAGTCGAAGACAAGGTCAATGGTTGCAAGATTGATCCTGTTTCAAACTTGATTACAGTTAATTTAGGGAAATTGAAGACCAAAGATAGGATGAACGATGAGCCATTTATTCTTGCGTCAGAAGCGAGTCAAGTGTTCTACTCAAAAGATTTAAAAAATAGCGGATGGTTTGTGGTATTACACACACCTAAGCGGTTGACTACAATCGTGGATGATCTTGAGTTTCCTATCGTCTATCAATCAGCCTTTGAAGATAACAATAAATTAGAAGATCTTACCAAATGCATATGTTAATATAAGATGTATTTCTTAATTTAATTGAGTTGAATTTCAAATGTGGATGAATTTAGAATTTTTTGATTATGAATTTAGAATTTTTCATGTATCACTATTTAATTACTATTCTAAATTCATGAAATCTGATTGATCAATTTTCAATACGACCTTTACCATATGGAATTTGGAGCAACATACCCGGGTTTTCTTCATTTTCAGGTAATAATGATTATGTGTCAAATTTATTACATGCCTAAACTACGTTTGTTGTTGATCAATAGTTGCTTTTGTTGCTTTAGTTACACTTATCCAGCTTTATTCATAACCGTATAAATTTTTAATCGATAACAATCAAATATCCTTGCTTGCTTTTATTAGACAACCTGTAAAAAAATTGTGCTTTTTCTGCAGGTTTCACTCATACAACTATTTTGCAAGTACAATTATGCTGTACAATTATGTGCTGTGTACAATTATGCTGTGAACTCATATATGTTTATTTTTGAATACTTGCAGCAACAATGTCAGAAGCCGCAGAAACGTCGATCCATTCAGTCGCGAATTCGTCATCTTCACAACCCGAGAAAGTTGAGACAAATGCATATGGTGTTCCAGTTTCTGATAATGCTGGGAAAATTGGCAGTAGACTTGGTAAATTGGTACGAATGCATGTGCCGATATCATATGAAAGTTGGGATAAAGTACCCAACAAATGTAAAGATGACGTTTGGGCTGAGTTGCGGGTAAGTCATTCTTTTTTTTCCAGCTCCTTTAGTATTTTCTCAGACTGTACGTTCCCCAAATGTTGTTGTACTATTGTCCTAACTGTTTTCCGGTCTGCAATACGGTAATTCTACTGCAACCATTCTTATTCTTTCATCATTTAGCTGGCAGAACAAAATTCTTCAAATTTGTTGCTTCAAAATCTAATCAACAGGTTTTCTGTAAACAAATCTTATTTTACAAAAAAAACTTCACAATATATACCATTTCTAATTGAATTCACAGACATGTAAACATTTTACCTGTGTTGTTTCTCTTTGTCAATATTTTCTTTTTCAGACAAATCAATTCAATTTTGAAAATGCAATATATAATGGAAGATATAGGTTGGATAGATACTATAAACTATCATTGTGTATGTAGACTACATGTTTATTCGCTTTTATCTTTTTCCATTTAAAAGTCAATATTCGCTCCTTCACGCAAATAATAATAGCAAATAAAGAGGACTTATGTTTAAATGTTTTTCTGACAGTATTCTAGACTTCTTTTAAATTTTTATTTACCATTCTTACTGCATGTCCATCATCAGTAATCTACTTCTCGATCTTGGAACATAGCTGTACCTTCTATTTTTTTCTCTAATTTTCCCCCAAAATGCTTACTCTTTTACTTCTCCATTCTCCGATGTTAATAATTTCTCCCAGAATCATTCTTTGACTTCTAATTCTAATACCATGTCAATGCCAAGTCTATTCACGCCTACCCCTTTGAAGCCATGGATCAAACCAGATTGATGTTGACATGTCGTCTACTATTCTTTTCCTCATGCATTTTATAGCTTGTGGTCCAATGCTCGATATGGGTTTCCATACTACTGAGTATCCATTTCTAGTTTCCATTTACCAAAAAAGATTTATGTTTGATGTATTTATCTTGCATCCATTTTTTCCATATACCTTCCCCTTCCTCCCTTGCACGCGCTTTTACCTTCATCATCCATTTTATTATTATACTCCCTTTTCCTTTTTTTATTGCAAACAAAAATCAACTTTTTACAGAGATCAACGCTGTTCTCAACGCAGCCACATTTTATCTTTTGCTTCGTTTCTACTTTTTTTTATTTACTTTTCATAAGATGAACAGATATATATTAAAGCATATGACTATATATATATATATATAAAATGTAGTAAACAAATAAAAGAAGGAAATGGGAAAAGCAAGGGCAGGATGATGAGTGGTTAGTCACAAAAAGGCAATAAAAGTAGGAGAGAAGATCCGGGCGGGATATCTGTGATTAATTTATTAACTCCATGTCGGTTAAAGCCATTGCTTCATCGTCATCGTCATCTACGTTTATAATATGTGATTTATTAACTGTATTTGCTTGATTCAACAGGCATTAAAACTAGCTAGTTTACATCAATGGTCGACAGTTTATCAAACTTTACTGCTTCAGATCAATTACTGCAAAAAAACAGTTGTAGTATCATAACTTACAAACTTGTATTGTCTAATAAAATTACATAACTTACAGGTGACATGCACTAATGATCTGTGTATTTTCTTGTATTTTCTTTTTAACGTATTTTTTATCTTCAATATATATAGACATTTTATGAGCTAGAGTCGGATACAAAAGAGTTGTATTTTAAAAAAATGTGCGAATCAGTTAGAAGATACAAAAGTGAATTGAGGACAGGGTACTACGACAAATTTGATAATGATGAAGCTAGAAGGAAAAACTGTCCGCCAAAAGTTAGCGTAGAAGATTGGGACGGATTCTTGAAACATGAAGCAAAACCCGGCGCATGCGAAAGAAGAGAGCTAGGCAAAAAAATAGATCACAATACAATTATACTCATCACAGTGGTCGTACAAGTCATGCCGTAGTAGAACATAAAATGGTACAGTTTTAATTTTTTGTTATTTCGTTGCATTTTATGAATTCGTTGAATGAGATTGTATCGGTAGGAAATAAACTCTTCGAATAAGAATCGGTTGGTTTGATAATCGATGTTTCGGTTGTAGGCAATTGAAAATCCAGGAAAAGAAATCATACGCCGTGAAGTGTGGGAGAAAACTCATACAAAAAAGGATGGCACCATATCGGATTCAAATTCTTCGTACTTTGTAAGTTAAACAATATATTGTTTTAGATGATAAATTAAAAATCATTTACTGTTATGACATATATGTTTACATGGTTTATCGGCCTATAACTTATATGCACGAAATTAAATATCTCAAGTATTATCATATTTTAGGGTAAAATTGCAAAAGCAAGGGAAACAATCAATGACGACGAGGAACAAGATATGCCATTGGATGAAGACATCTTGTCACAAACGTTCGGCAAAGATAAAAAGGGCCGGACTCGAAGTGTTGGAACTATAATACCAAAGACACAAGTTAAAGCATCTACTATTCCACATAAACAACTCAGAAGGAGTAAACAAGCGTCAAGTAGATTGGAAACAAGGATGGAGAAGGTGGAGGGTTCTTTGGAGAATGTGAAGGGGACATTGAACACATTGGTTGACATATTAAAAGGATATGTGAAACAGATGCCAGACATTGCTTCCAACGAAGGAGGAAGTGGTGAGACACATCATGAAAGTGTTGGAAGAACGTCGAACAATGACGATGCTGCTAACCCGCTTATTTCGCATGTTCAGGAAAATCAAAAATGTGAAGTGTTGAACTTTGATCTAGAAGTCATTGCAATAGGTTTTGTATGCAGAGATTCGACGGCATCCATAATACATGGAAAACCTGTAACTCCTACACATGAGAAGTTAATTGTGGACAATATACTATTACCAGATGAGCCCACAGCCAAACAAAATCATCCTCTTGCTATGACCTTTGATGATGTTGGAATCGGTGGTTATGTGTGTCATCCAAAGAGTTCAATTCGATATCTTTAGACGCAGGAGCAAGTATACATTATTTGAATTAAATTAATGAAAAAACATATTAAATATTCTTTTTAAATTATACAATGAATGGTTGGTTGTCTCATCGTCGTGTCATATATTTGGTAAAGATCATTCGCATCTATCCTTGAAATTGCCTTAAAAGAGTAGGTGAAAGCTATTAAAGAAACTGACACACACTAATTGCTACTTCATCTCTACCGAAATTGAATCTCTACATTTCAATAGTTAAGTAAAACGTTATCCATTGATGAAATGATAACATTATATTCACTGAAACACTTCAGCTTTACTGTTTACGCAACTTCAAGTTAAATGTTTGAAGTTTAATAATTTGGTCTTATATTAGACCAAAATATATTGCTTATGTATCTTGCTTACTCCAACTTAAGCATATAAATAGTTGATGCGAAATTTTTTTTTATATAAACAAAAATAAAATAAGATCTATTGAATCATAGCAGCCGAATGCAAGGTATATAGTATAAAAGGAATTCCAATTTTATGTCAATAAACTGCAAAACATTGTTTGTTATACATATAATGAACTCTAGCATTATGTCTATACATTTTTAAGGATGTATATTGGATATGTGCACTAATAAATACATATCTGTCCATTTTGCACTGCAGCATCTTGAATGTCACTAATGATTTGGATATATGTATTTCCCATGTATGATGACAAGCTAATGTCACTAACACATGGTCCAGTGCCTGGGTTTGGTGGTTTTTTACCTGGCTGACGACTTGATAAAACTACATCTGTAGACATAGCAACAATGAGCAAACAAAGCAGAAATATAATACAAACCCTTTTCATTATCTTTTTTTATTTTCTGAGTACCATGTTAAGGGTAAAGTTGATGGTTTTATAGACAAGTTATGGTGGAGATTAGACTTGAAAGGCTATGATTTTAATTAATGCGTTGAAATGAGAAGATTCATCAATGTTATCATCATACATAAATGTATATTTTATTGTGAATTGAATTATTATTTACTGATATGTAGAAATTAATGCGCTTAACAACAAATTAGTTAAGAAAGTATATTATATATTTACAAGACATGCATTCTTTGCATACACTACACATTTGTCATTTTTGAATTTTTATTCCAAATATTTTTGTAAATTACATGCTATTTTTTGAATGTCATGTCAAATCTGTAATGGAACAATAAGACGCTCAAGTGCTTGAGTCATTCATATTTATAGCTCACCACTGGTCTTCAATTTAGTTTACATTGGTATATTGCGGCTTTCCATTACTGAGAAATGAATATGTACAGCACAAAAGCTATATGTTGTCACAAAGTTGTGCATTTACAAAGTTGTGCATTTACAAAAACTTAAAGTCATTCATTGAATATGTATGTATAATTCATTACCAATTTTTGTTTATATTGTACCATTTCATTGACTCCAACATGT
This sequence comes from Allium fistulosum, assembly GCA_030737815.1. NCBI lineage: Eukaryota > Viridiplantae > Streptophyta > Magnoliopsida > Asparagales > Amaryllidaceae > Allium > Allium fistulosum. The sequence continues at coordinate 258,876,924 of CM060908.1, read as the reverse complement.
TTCCTTAAATGACAGGTTATAAGAGGGGAGCAATTTGTATTTGTGCGACATAAGACTAATCAACCAAGGCAGGTTAAACATAATATTGCAATGTAGTATTATGTAATGATTCCGTTGTTGTACTATATAGTGGTATGTGTTGATGTTGAACATTATAATTCAAACATCTATTATGTTTGATTTTTGTGTTGAATGTATGAAAAATATTTGATTTAATAATCTTTCTTTTGTGATAGTGTTAAATTTGCAAATTTTTGTATTAATTATGATAATGAAATGACTGTCGCACTGGTGCAGAGAAGAATTTTCGAATTTTTTTCTTTAAAAAAAATCAGTAATCAGCAACGGATTAAAGCCGTTGCTAATAGTAAGAAAAAACCGTTATACATCTACATTTAACAACGGCTTTAAGCCGTTGCGAAATAAAATCTGGAACGGCTATGAGCCGTTGCTAAATAAGATTCTGCAACGGCCTTTAGCCATTGCAAAAGTATAGTTAGCAATGGATATGAGCCGTTGTGAAATTTTTACCACTGCCCATTTCGCAACGGCTCATAGCCGTTGCGAAAGCATTTTGCAACGGCTTAAGGCCGTTGCGAAATGAGGATTCTGGTGTAGTGTATGTTGTGAGGGAAATGATTATATGTTTGTTGCTTAGAAAGTTAGCACTTTGGCTTGGTTTATCGACAAAGGAATCCTTTTGTGAAAATATGAGCTTTGATTTAAAAATCAAAGGCCATTTTTTTAAAGTTAGGAAACTTTGTTTTGTTTTTAAAATACCTATTTTATATTTCAAAAGGTTATAAAGCATTTAAGTGATAAGTTATCAAAGAAGAAAGTAGGAAAACATTTCTGGGAAACAGCATCCATAACGATAGTCGCTATGGATGCAGCTTAGATAAAATTTGAATTTTTCAAAAGTAAGTTTCAAACTTTGAAATGGTTTGAAATGTTTATAAACGTAACAATGATGTTTTAAAAAGTTAATAAAGAGTTTAACGATTAATTTTTAATTAATTAGGTTTCAATAATTAATAATTAATTAAGTATTCAACAAGGTTTATAAATTTTAACGAACTGTGGATTAGTACTTAATCATTAATTAAGTTAGGGTAATTAGTACTTAATTATTTTTAAGTAAGTTAATTATAATTTTTTAATTAATAAAAGGTTAATTATTACTTAATTTATTATTTAAGAATTAAGTATTATTTAACTAAGATTAATTCAATTACTTATTTATTTAAGAAAGTGTTTAATTATTAATTAATTACTAATCAAGTTAAATTTAAGTTAAGATGTAATTAAATCTTGATTATGATTTAATTTATTTTAAATAAAGGTTTAATTTAATTATTTAAGTTTTAATTAAGAAATATTTAATTAATTAATTGAGATTAATTAATATTTAATTATTAATTAAGGGTTTAAATTATTATTTAATAATTAATTAAAGATTTATTATGGCTTAATTATTTATTTTTAAAGGATAATTATTATTTAATTTTTTATTTAATAGTTGATTATTATTTAATTATTAATTAAAAGTTTAATTATTATTAAATAAGAAGTTTAAATGTTATTTAATTATTAAATAAAAGTTTTAAAGTTTTAAACCACTTTAATTCTAAATATCAGTTTTGTTTCAAAAAGTAACTTTCTTTTAAAGAATGTTTTAAATCCAAGGGATTTCTTTGTCGACTATCCTTAAGTAACCCCAATTGAATATGAAACCCAATGACCTCTATTTAGCAGAATAAAACACTGTTCTGCTAATTAAGTTATATTGGACATCTGTTTCGTAGAATAAATCACCATTCTACTATAGTTCACAAAGTAGATTATGTTGACATCTATTAGACAGAATAAAACCCATTTGCCATTATATTAACTTAGACATGTGTTTAGTAGAACAAATTCCCGTCTACTATTTTGGTAACAAGGACATTTACTTATATGATTGAATGTTATAGGATGATTCTCTTATACATATCTGTGGTTATTTAAATACCCATGTTATGACTTGGATAGGTTAAACTCAATTAAATGAACCATTGTGGTCACTAAGCCTCTTTCTAGTTTTGTGAAATCAAATATTCCATTTTATCGTTTTGATATTGGTTTCAAGTTAAGTAATGTTTTATTAGAAGTGTTTTTGAAGTTAATAGAATACTTTTAAAATAATTGTTTAAAATCATTGTTTTGTTAATATGGTTTAAAGAAAATTTAATGAAGGATATTTTTAAATAATAACTTGTTGTTTAAAGGTGTTTTAAATAACCGTTTCATTTATCAAAAGGACTTTACTAAATGAGTTTATTAACGAAGTTTTTTTAAATAAGGAATATTTATAAGAAAATTTTATAAATGATTTTAATATTTAAAAAGGAAGTTTATACATAATTTTGGAGATTTATAAAGAGATATATAAATGGTTTTGATATTTGTAAAAGAGTTTTGTAAATTTAACTTGGTGATTTATAAAGAGTTTTGTAAATGGGTTTGGAATTTATGTAAAGAAGATTTATAAATAAAAGAGATTTATTAAAAGAATTTATAGAAGGAAATTTATAAAAGGATTTGAGATTGGATTTCCTTTAACTGACCTTCTTAATTCTGGTGGTATGGACATTCATTCCACACTTAACATTGAAGGAATATTGTTTGAGGTTATCTTTATCTATAATTTAAATAAATTTTGTATTGATCCTTTGGTACGATTTAGAAATGAGAAAACTTTCATAAATGTGTTGTGAATATACTTATGTCAGTGAGATAAGTATATGAATGGTTTTGATAAACACTTTTGAAAAGAGTTTTAATAAATGAAAGATTTAGCTTGAGGCTTAGTGGTTGCTATGGGTAATTAAATCTCTGAATTTGTTGTTGTTTGTTTATTTGATAGTTAAATAACCGACTATCAAATCTGGACCAAAGTATAACTCCGAAAATATCTAGGAGAAACAAATGAGTTATATGGCACAGTCATCTTCGAAGATGCTGTACTGTGCATATAAATCTCGTTTTGTTCTCCTAGGACAAATGATAGGGAGATCCGTCCACTTAAATGGTTAGGGGATGATCCCTGCTCATGTGTATTGTCTGATTATTTCCACAAGATCCGAGGTTGAGTTTATCAGAACTATCGAATGTTGTTTCGAAGAGACCGAGATCAGATAAGTATAAATTATCCGAAAACCACTTTGATCCAACTCAAGCGTTTCGTACTAAAGACATATTGAAGACGATTAAAGAAAAAGCTTTTGAAGTGCCAGGGCAACTTGCTACTAATCCTGAGGGTGATTCAAAAATGGATGTAGTAGAGGTAGTGCCTTTGGTTTCATTCAGGCACAGAACGAACTTTTACGGATGAATGCTGGCACTACATTCCTACCTGGAGGGCAGTGTTAGCATTCCAAGATGATTGCTATATAAAAAGGTAATCGTAGCCTCAAGCCTCATCAACCGGCAAAATGACTAAAACAGGGACGTGTGGTAGGACTATGTAGGTCGCTCCCATTAGTGTCAATATCTTTATGTATGCTTCGGGGGCCATTATGGTTGTTTGATCGCAACCAAGCGGTGATCATACTCAGCACTATAGTAAGGGGTAGGGTCGGTCCTGAGTAGCAGAGGTGCAATTCGTTATAACCTCTTGTACATTTTATCTAGAGGTGTACAGATTCGGTGGGTAGACCCTTACCCTTTCATAGTTGGAATCCATTCTCCAATAAGTCCCTTTGGACTTGATTGTGTACCTATTAGGCTGGAATTTAATAATGTAACAATTTTGGCTATGATTAATATGTATTTGTATTCTAGACATTATTATAATATCACTGAATTTTCTATAGAAAATGTTTTGGTTATCATAAGGTAAAAACTCGTCCGTGTTTATGTACGGCGTGGTCTTATGAGATACCCTTGATTTTAAAAGCATTAAAAGTTAAATAAATAAATCCATTTTGATTTGAGTTTCTCACGCTGGTTTTACTAGACTAATCCAGGCGTTATTTACCTTATAATGATTGGGTCAGCCCGAGCATATTTTTCAGATTTAGCTGGACTTTTTGGAGCTTTCAGAAGACGAGCTGGATTCTCCCAGACGTACTCACGTATCTTATATTCTTCCGCTGTTTTTGTTTGTTTTGTTCATGTCTATATAAATCAGCAATTGTAAGGATAAGCTGTTATAACTATCCAGGCGGATAATAGGTTAATGTACTCTTATGATGTGTATAATAAAGTTAATTTCTTTTTGTAAAGACTTGTTCATATATATATTACTTGTCACGTTTTGAAGGATTCTATTCTTTCTTTTTCTTTCTTTCACTCCTAATGACCTATCTTTCGAACACTTAAATGATCGGCACACGAATACCAAGGATGTGTTAAGTGTTGTCCTTAGGTGTAAGCAAGGCAGATCGTTACATTCGGCGTTGAGTGCCTACGTCCACTTTGAAGAAATAGCTTTATTAATCACTTGAATTTATGAGTACAAAAGGGATCAGATCGGAATCCGTAATTACAATGGAGTACAAAGAAAACAACAGCGTAAAGACCCTAAAATGAGCTATGAACCCTGTATTTATAGGCATAGAGGACCGAACATCTTCCTAAAAATTCATGGTCGAATCTACAAATGCAGACGAGGTCACCTAAAAAATTTCGAGGTCCAATTCCCTTTATGGAGCGATCGGCCCCAATCGGTCAAGATGCCCATGTGGCATGCAGCGATCGGTATGGTGGGTCCCCCTCCATGTTGGCTTTATATTTCCAATGTTGTTTGCATAGTCGCTTTCATGTTTTTGGAGATATCGATCGATTCCCGTTGTGTTGAATTGCTGGTTCAAGCTGTTCATAGCCATTGTGAACTGATCCGATCCTCTACCTAAGGGAAGCACTAATCCATACTTAGAATGTTCCGTAGAGTCTATCTCTTTGTTTCGCTTGATCATTATTTCATATTATTGTCTATACTTGATATTTGGTCTCTGTGATCACCTCTTCGGGCTGCTTGCCTTATCTATCATCAAGTCTAACTTGTCCAATCAATCTGAATATAGCCGGGTCAGAAGGCCAGATAACAACTATGTAATATTTATTTTGTTAGTATGGGTATCGAGGGGGGCATTACAGCTTCCATAACCACTTGGTCACACTACGCCATAAATGGCCTACTGCAACACAAAAAAAATGTTGGCTCAGGCCCGAAAAATGTTGCCATAGGTCTATGGCAACACTTTTAGGGTGATGCAATTTTTGCCGTTGCCTTAGACCTCAAAGGCAACATTTTGACTATCTAAGGCAACATAAGTAATATTGTTGCAATAGAACCCTATTTGGGTCTATGGCAACACCCATAGGTATCTATAGCAACATTCCAAAATGTTGCTATAGATATGAACTTTTTGAATTTGTGGGGCCCACAATGTAGAGCATATTTGATTTTTTAATAAAAATAAATATTTTATTTAATAAAATGCTATTGCACAGAATTTGATATTTAAACAGTAATTTATTTAAATAAATATTTTATTTCAACATTTGAAATAGTACAAATCCAGACTCCACTATTTTACAATTCAATGATATATAACACTGATATTCACATATACAGATATTCCTCACTACATCACTCAGTTCACTCATTACATATGCAGTTTCAATTTATACAGACACCGACACTGACAAATATATGCCGAGCCGAAGGCGAGCCGAGTGCCGAGCCGAAGGCGAGCCGAGAAGCGGGTCCGGGCGCAGCGCCGGCGGGGGTCCGGGGCACCGCAGTCCCGGCGGGGATCGACCTTACCTCTATCAGCAACTCCCTGAACCATCGCAATCCCATCGCAACTCCCTGAACCATCGCAATCCCACAACCTTACCTCGAATCACCAGAATCGCCAAAAACCTGAACAAAATCGCAAATCCGGAAGTAGTGAGGAAAACTGACGCGAGGCGAAAGAAAATAACGGAAATTGATATGGCCGACAAGGGATAAAAGCAAAGCCAGTTATTCTCCAGATCGAAGAAACAAGGAGGAGCGGAATAAAAATTAGGAATTGGAAAATTGGGGGTGAGAAACGAAAGCGGATGAGTGAAAAGTAAAGCGGGAAATGGAAATTGGTAAGGTGTGGATCGATGGTGTGAATCGACGGTTGAGATTTTGTTTTAAATGGTGGTGTGGATCGCTGAGGTGTAATTTTTTTTTTAATTTTTTAATCTGAAAACATCTATGGCAACACTATATAAAAATGTTGCATCGTGTTACACTTGTTTAGCTAGAGCAACACATTTCTATGGCTAAGGTAACACCAAAAATACAACGTTGCAGTAGGACCAAAATTCTATAGCTATCGCAACATTTTAGCTGGCAACACCTTGCAAAAATGTTGCAGAAGGTCATTTATGGCGTAGTGTCACTATTGAATATTTAAATTTTACTTCTATAAAATGATAATTTTAATTAAAAACCATAGTTATACTAGTGGTATGGAACATTAGTATCACAATACCGCTATTTTTCAGTTTAAACCATAACACTAAATGCAAGAGCTTTGAAGTTTGAAAAGGTGCACATTTTGTAATTTAAATAATAATTTTATTGTTTTCTTATTTTTTATATTGCTTGTATGATTATAAGTTTTGTGTTTACTTTTTACTCATCTTAATTAAAATAGTTGCAACTTTCTTTTTTCATGAAACCTAACGATTTGGGTGTATAAAATAAGAAGAAAATTTAGTTACTAACTTTGTGAGTTAGATCCGTGATGGAATAATAATTTATATATTTGATTCAAATTCGATATATATATGAACATAATTTCATATTGGGTATGTTCTTGATCTTGTTTTTTTAGTTTTGACAAATAAATAATGATGATTGTCGCTTGGCCTCACATATGTGTTACTCTTAATTTATTTTTCAATTCCATACTGAAGTGAGATGTTCAGATTATGGTTATGATGTTAGAGTGCAGTGTAATAAATGAAAGGATGCTCAGAGCAAACAATGGTTGAAATTGTAAATATGATTGACATATACAAATGAGTGTTTCTATTAACACCAAAATAAGTACTTACTAATACCCGCTTCTTAAAATTACCCAATATAACTTATTATTACCAAAAATCTCTACTATTAATAATGTAAATTAATTACACTAATTTCAACGGTGTCGTTTCAAACTACCTAAAATGCCCTTCCCATCTATATGTCACACATTATCTCTCTTCGTTCGCTCTTTAAATCAAATCCCTAATTTACGATGCTTCAAAACTCATCGACCAATAAAAAAAATGAAACCCATAATGGAGTTTCAACGAATCTATCCTTGCCATCGATGTAGAATCAAACGGAAAGGACAGAAGAGCAAAAAAACATTTGTATGATGGTTGATCGATTTAGCACTCATCTCCCTGTAGAAACAAAAAAATGAAATCCATAATGGAGTTTCAGCGAATCTATCCTCGCCGTCGATGGAAAATCAAAAGGAAAGGGCAGAAGAGCAAGTAAACATCTGTCCGATGGTTGATCGATTCAGAACTCATGTCACTGTAAAAACAAAAAAAATGAAATCCATAATGGAGTTTCGGAGAAGATATCCTCGCCATCGATGGAAAATCAAACGGAATGGACAGAAGAGCAAGAAAACGTCTGTATGATGGTTGATCGATTCAGCACTCATCTCGCTGTAGATGCTAAGATCAGTATGTTTGATCAAAATACTAATCCAAGAGCATGGTTAACATCTCATATTCTCTCTCCTTTGAGGTATTGTGATGATTTCTGATAACCCTTTAATTTGTAGAGAAGACTCATCCCTTTATATTTATTTTTGGTTTTTGTTTCATCGGTTGAAACACTGGCTCTGATTAATTTCCGTTCTTTGCAACCAACTTCCTAATTATCATTCTCCAATTAATTTTATAATGGAGCCTATCAACTTTAGGTTAGATCTTATTTTCTTCATCTTAGATCTTAGACTGCAGTTTGTTTTGTTGAATTTTATGATTTGTTTATCATGTTTTACTTTATACTTAATCAACTTGATGTACTATGTAGTAACTTAAAAATAGTTATCATATTTCAGCAAATCCTTATAACAACTTCGAAGCTTCATTTTCTAATCAGAATAGTCTTTTGTGTGTGTGTTGTGTACAACAAACTGATTAATACTTGAACATTAGACTTTTTGAAACCACTTTAAAAATTCATGGGCATTAAGTCTTATAGTTCAAGAAAATTTAACGCGAGTATACTTTCACTTAAATTCTTTTATTATATTTTAGTTGATTCTTCCAGTTATATTGATTGGATAAAAAATATTTGGTAATGAAGCCATGTAAAGCTGGAAAATAACAATTAAACCCATGTAAACTATCAATTTCTTTATTTATTGGATATATTCGTGCACATTTAAACAATGCATAATATTTTTTTTAGTTGTCATATAAATTTGACGTACATTAACAAACATTAACACACGTTTTTGAAAATTTACCTACAGAGATACATGCAACAACATAGCGAGATAAAGTTATCTACCCTGGCATGCGTTTGTAATTTATCCTTTTTATTACTAAAAAGAATAATATAGTAATTTCTAGAGAGAGTATTTTAAGGATTGTATAATGAATTCCCATCGAATTCATAAGATGTATTTGCCTTACATTTCATAATTATAAATAGACATAATATATCATGTAATTTGTTTTAGCAATTGGCACAGTTGTGTTAAAATTTATGAGATTTTCAAAACATTGGTCTTGCAACTAAGAAGAGTAAGGACTTTCTATCTTTAAATCTGATATTAATTTTAAAGACATTTGAGCCTCAAAGTTCAAACCTCACAACCATTTGGATTTGCTTCATATACTTTTTCATTAACAGATGATGATGCTTTGGAAAAAGCAATGATAGATGGTTTATGTCTTGTCGAAGAAGGTGACATACATGATGATTATGTTTGGATAGGGGCATACTCTCTTGCTTCCCATCACTTGATACATTGTCCAGTGACATCTACACAGTATCAAATAAATAGAGAGTAATATTACATCCACGGGGAAGTTGATGAAGCCAATATGCAACTGTAGATAAGACTTTGACTGTGTTTTGCTAAAGGTTTACGCATTTGGACTCCTAGGATGTATAAGTTTTTCATGTTGAATGTGGGACTATGCTTACATTGTTCACAGTTTCTTAAATACATATTTGAAGTGAGTTATATAAATTGTTGCATTAAGTTAAAAAAATGCCTCGGATATGATAACAGAAGTGAGAAACTAGTGAGAAGCTTACAATCATGTTAGTGCATCAGTACCACTGCCTCAATGAAAATTAGCTGGAAACATAAATATGAAACCTCTTACAATTATGTAAGCTAGAGGAGCATTAGGGATTATATCTAAATGAAAACGATAGTTTGACTAATGGATTAAAGATTTGAGGTAGGAGTGTTCTTTATTCTTCAATTTTTACTAAACATATGATTGGAGAAATCCGATCACCAACATAAAGTTAAGAGAAAAAAATCCTAGTATATTATTTCGTAGTTTCACATCTGAAATATCATGCAACCATGTAACCAAATTTAACACTCACTATAAGTATTAAGAAGCAAACGCATACTGAAAGTGCATTGGCACCACTGCCTATGAGAAGTTGTACCTTCTCAATAGCTATATGTAGATTATCAAGTGCTGGTAATCCTCTTGCAGTCGATGATTGATTTTCAGTTGGAGTTTCACCTATATATGACCAATGAACTCATAAAGCATTGCCAAAGAATCATGAACATTCTGAAAGGAAAATTTGGTAATAAATTAAAAGGTTGATGATGTTGCAATATAAATAGTAAGTGATGGCATGTGTTGTATTACTAAATTTGCATGAAAGCTTTACTTTCATCTTCGAATAATTACTTTAAATTTGGATGAGAAAATGTTGATGATGTTGCTATCGCCTTTTCCCTTTTTTATTCTTTACATACTGAGTAATTGATCATTATACAACTTATATTTTGAGGCTTCAAGATTTCAGGATGAAATTTTGTTCTTTTTTCTTGCCGGTCTTGATGACGTATGATTGATGTTATGGTAGGACAAGTCTATCAAATTCCAGGTTTGGATCAAACACTATATTATTTTTCCAAAGAATAATAGATTTCATGGGTTTATTGGTTAAACTTAAGAGTTTTTCCCATGTTAAGTATTGGGAATAAGAATTGACAACAATCTTCTAAATTCATACTGATGTTAAGTATTGTGCGTGCTGGTCTACTAGTATAAATAAAACAAACAGTGGTAAAAAAAGTACAAACGGTGGTAAAAATTATAAAATTTCGATTGCAGATTGTTGAATTTTGATGACACTATATAGAGAATTGAAGAGGTCGGAAGTAGCTTTATAACAGTGAAAACGGTTTGCAAATCGGAGCTCGGAGGAGGAAGTCATGACGAAAAAGGTGGTGTGCTGCTAGAATAACAGTTGACAGACGTCAGTCACAAAGTGACAGACGTCTGAGCTCTGGGCTTTGGTAACCCGAGAGTTATGACAAGCGTCTGTCATCTTGTGACAGACGTCTGTCAGCAGGCTTACTATAGCCCGAAAGTTGCGACAGACATCTAAGAGGTTATGACAGACGTCTATCGCGGTGCGGTTTTGTTTTTCGTCCCAGAATTTGTGTATTCATTTGTAGGGCTTCAAGGGGAAAATCGGGTATTTGTCAATGAAGGATGGTTCACTATATAAGCTAATTTCAAGATTAGACACTACGAGACGGCAGGAGATTAAGGGTTTAACTAGGGTTTATCCTCCATTAATTAGGGTTTATCTAAACCTAATTTTCCTTAATTTTCTTCTCTACAGATCAATTCTATTAGATTTTGATCATTGTAATCAATCTCTTGTATTATTCTCATTGGTATTAATAAAGGCTCTCTCAAAGTGGATGTACACTAATAAGACGTTAGTGTAACCAATATAAATTGGTGTGTGATTTATTTTATCGTTATTGCTTTGGTGTTTTATTGCTTGTTTGGAGATTGTGATTGGTTTTTGATTGGATTGAGATTTGGATTGAGATATTGATTAGTTGTTTTTACACTTCTTACCACGATCTCGTTTTCCGCTGTGCTTTGGGATTTTGATTTGAGTGGTCTCGAGTTAGAATTTCCAACAACATTTGGTATCAGAGCTTTTGGTGTTGGTAGTTGGTTGTGAAAATGCTAGAATCAGATAATACCTCAGGTAGTTCCTTAATGGTTAATCCAAGTGGAGTAGGGCCTTATGTACGTCGATCGTACGCGGCTTTGGGATCACAATTGGTTATAGACAAGTGGAATGGCGATAATGATTTTGAAAAGTGGCAATGGAAGATGAAAGAAGTTCTAATAAGGAATCGGGTGCATCAGGTAGTGTTTGACACACATTTGTTGCCGGTAGACATCATAGATGTTGAGAGAGAGTAAATGGAAGAGTGGGCATTCACTACACTTCAATTGCTATGGAGGAGAATGTTATCTCCGAAATTAGTGTTGAGACTACTATTAAGGGTGTTTGGGACAAGTTGGAGGAGTTGTATATGAAGAAGTCACTAACTAATCGTTTGATCTTGTTGCGAACGTTCTTCACCTATAAGATGAAGGAGGGTACTTCGCTAAAGGCGCACTTGAATACCTTTGATGATTTTCTAATGAAGATGAAGGCGGTAGATTTGAAGATTGAGGAAGAGCAAAAGGCGATGATATTGTTGTGTTTGTTGCCGGACCGTTATACGGGTTTCTCAAATAGTTTGATCTATAGTCGTGATACTTTGACTCTAGATGATGCCAAAATAGGTCTTCTTAGCGAGAATTGCGGGATCAAATAAAGGAGTTGGGTGATGGAAGTAGTGGTGCAAGTAGTGGTCACGGTTTATTTGTAGAGAATGAGTGATATGAGAAGAAGGAGAACCCTAGGCATTCTAAATCAAGGAACCCCGGTTGGGGAGGAAAGTGGAAGGAAAGAAAGGACAAGTGCTATATTTGTAAGAAGCCCGGTCATTGGAAGAATGGGTGTCTGGACAAAGAGAAGGCAAAGAAGGAAGTAGCATTTTCATCCGTAGCAGTGGAGAGTGGAGTTGGTGAGGGAGACGTAGATGTGTTGACGGAGGTAGCATCAGATGTTTCAGGTAGCGAATGGGTGCTCGATTTGGGGGTGTCTTATCATGTGACGCTGATTAGGAATTGTTTTTCTTCTTATATCGACAAAGAAGAATTCAATTGATATGGGTAATGGTGCTATTTGTAAGTCTAAAGGCATTGGTTCCGTGAAAATTCGGATATTTGACGGAGTGGTTCGTACTCTCACTAACGTACGCTATGTTTTGGGACTTCGGAAGTCTCTTATCTCTTTTGGGCAGCTGGATTCTTTAGGTTGTAAGATCACTATTGAGAGTGATAGATTATGGGTTTCAAAGGGTGCGCTTGTGGTGATAAACGGTGCTAGGACTCATGGTGTTTATTTGCTTCAAGGAGTGACTATAAAAGGTGAAACTTATGTGGGAGTTGGTAGTTCTTATGGCTTGGATGCGACTAGGTTGTGGCATTTGAGGTTAGGTCATGTCTCAAAAAGGAGTTTCGATATTCTTCGAAAGAGGGAGATGATTGATGGAGAGAGTTTTAACAAACTTGAGTTTTGCGTGGAATGTGTCATGGGCAAGCAAACTAAAGTATCATTCGGTGAAGGAAAACATGATCCGAGAAGGGTTCTTGAGTATGTTTGCATGGATGTTTGGGGACCGGCACTGGTAGCTTCTTTGGGGGGAGCACGCTATTATGTTTCTTTTATTGATGACTTTTCTTGAAAGGTATGGGTGTATGTAATGAAGGCTAATACGGAGGCATTTGCAAATTTCATAGCATGGAAAGCTCTTGTTGAGAATAAGAGTGGCAAGTCTTTGAAGGTTCTAAGGTCCGATAATGGCGGCGAGTATGTTTTCGGAGAGTTCTTGGAGTTTTGCAAGCATCATGGTATTCAGAACATTTTACTACACCGGAAGATTCGCAGTCGAATAGTGTTGCGGAGAGGATGAAAGGTACTTTACTTGAGAAAACTTGGTGCTTGAGATTGACATCGGGTTTGTCTAAGGGATTTTGGACCGAAGCTTTGTTAACTGCGATGCATATTATTAATCGAATTCCATGCTCGGCTATTGGTAACAAAATTCCGAAGGAAGTGTGGAAGGAAAAGAGCATTGACTTGAGTTATCTTCGTGTGTTTGGTAGTCCGGTTTATGTGTATGATCTAGGAAATGATAAGCTTGAGCCTAGAGCATTCAAGGGAATTTTGCTTGATTATAAGGATAGAGTAAAAGGCTATTGGATTTGGAATCCAAAAACGAAGAAGGTTGTGAATTCTCGTCATGTTACTTTTGATGAGTCGGTTTTGTTCAAGGGGAATGAGAGCTCATCGAATGTTTCGGATTTGGTTCATGGTGAATCAAAGGAAAGAAAGTTATTCCCACATTTTGTCCAAGCAGTAGAGAGACTAGAGTAGTTGGAGACGCTTGTGAGGAGAAAGTGGTTAATGTAACATCACATAGTCCACAAGGTTCCTCTAGTAGTGTTGGTGATGTACATGATTCTAGAGAGGATTCAGTTCAAGGTGGAGCCGAAAGGAGTTTGGGTGATGGTATTTCTAATCGGGTGGGTCGTCGTGCTATAAGGCCACCCGATAGATATGGTGATTGGAACTATCTTAGCTTTTGTGATAATTTGGACTATGCTCTTCATGTAGTCCAAGATGAGTCGATGGACCTTGATGACGTCATTTGAAGAGTCGAGTGATAGCTCGAAGTGCATTTGTGCCATGGAGGAAGAGATGCAATTGTTGTTAAAGAATCAAACTTTGGATTTGGTTCCACTTCCTAAAGGAAACCTGTGACGCCCCACCTCTATACCCACGCTAACCAAGAACATTACGATGTAGTGTTGTCAATTAGCACGGAGAATAAGGCTGTGGAGGAGCGACCATCCATGTAACTTCTTTGTGCGAGCACCGATATGTCAGATAGAATAGAATGCATATCTTTTAAGGAGGAAATCCGACATACCGATACAAACACAAAGCTATCACACGGTGGCTATATATAATCTTCGGAAACAAACATAGAAATAATCATAACATAAATCAGTCATAGACATCCATATCACAAAGGCGGAAGAAGATATGAATAAATATATAACACATGAAAGTGTACATCAGAGTAGTGGTCAGAAAGATCCACGATAATACAAAAGAATAGCATCACGTGCTATACAAAAGAATAAGTACACAACATAGAGTCTATATCTCAAAAGTGTACAACCAAAAACTACTAATCTATGTAGTTAGCCAAAAGTCAGAATAATCCTGAAGAGAAGTCAAGAAGAAGCACATGTAACATCTCGGTCTGACCCGAGTATTATTTATAAGAAAATAATAAACGGATCAGTCTAGCTATAAATATCAGATGATATGGTCTATAGTAAAAGGCATGACATGAACATGTAATAACCATAATGGCATACTACGATAAGTATGTAAATGATAACCAACAAAAGATTAATCAATATCACAAGAATCTTCTCAAAGATAAAATAGGGTATCATACCCTAAACTTGTATTCATAACAAGTCAATAACACATAAATTCACCAATGCACAAAGACTGATATCATATCAATGAAAATCATGAAAATTGGTGAAGCAAAAAATTCCAGAAATCATCACCAGAAATCCAGAAAACACATAAAAGGGGGGAAGGCCTAACACATGAATGGGAGCATGAAAACTCACTTACGCGTATCACACATGACGAGAAGCTATCTCATGGAAGCTATCCATTAAATTTCCACACAGTAATGGCCCGAAGACCATGGGGTGCTACCCCATAAATGTGATGGCGAAACATCACAAAAGCGGGGTCTAGTCTCCCTCGCAGACAAAGAGACATCGCTCAATCGCTAGTCTAAATCACAAAAATGATCATCATGATCATAAGGAAGTGTCAATTACACTAAGCCAGTAAATATATGAGTTTAGCTTCATGTCCCATAACCACTAGCTTAACTTAAATATTTACGAACAAACTGTTGATCTCCACTAGAAAATTGTCACAAGAGTTTCAATCGAACAAGTCCATAAATTAACCGACGAAGTAAACGCAAGCGTTTCATACCACTTGTTTTGCTAAGCTGTTTAATTAGATTTTCTCATACGAATGAGGTAAAGGTTTGTATATACTAATAGATTGGAAAACGGTTTTAAGGAACGAGCTTTGATATTGAAAATAGAGTTGAAATCGTTTTGATGAAGAAGTTTTGATATTTAATACTATTATAGAAAACCTTTATATTTTGAAGTGACAAATCATAGAAGTGATTGTAGAAACAATCAATCATAAAAATTCACATTCGAAGACGTGAATAAAAATCCAAAGAAATCGATACCGAATCCATCAAAATGGATATTCCCAAAAATCCCGAAGAAAAGAAGTCATCAAAGTCGGTAATAAATGATAACAACAAAAGGGAAACAACACGAATCGATTAAAGTTGGAAATTCAAACAAAGTAGGCAATATAGGCATAATTGGCAAATACGAGCAGGTCGGTCAACCGGCTCATTGAGTTCGATTGACCGAACCAGGGGCAGAAATTCTCGGGTAGCAGGTCGGTCGACCAGACCCTGAGGTCGGTCGGCCGAAGCCTGTAACCTGCACTCCCCAAAACAGAGGCAGGGAAATGCTAGATTAGCAGGTCGGTCGACCGGACCCTGAGGTCGGTCGACCGGAGCCTGTTTCCAGCACTCCCATGCCAATCAAATGAATGCCAATCCCTTCCGAAATGCAATCGGTCGAGCAATGGCACTAAGGGTTTACGCCCATCGACTACCCGACCATATAAGCTCTTCGATTCATCACCAAAAACATGATCAAAACATCAAAGTTAGGATTTTCAAAGAATTGAACTCAAAACACTAAAAATTGGAATATTCACCAAATCAATCCAAACCAAAAGCATTTGCACAAGAATAAGTGTTAGGAATTCATACCTAACAATCGAAGATAAATATAGTTTAAGATGTGAGATAAAAATCTCACCTTTGAACCCAAATCAGTGAAGAAGAAGCTCGAAAGCAATGGCAAGGGCAATCACTCTTCAATTCCAACTCAACAAGCTTGAATCAAAGCTTTAAAGAAGGACATTCCCAAAGTTAGGTTTAGGAATAAACTGAAATTGAAGAGGAGAAGAAGATAGAGAAGATGAAGAGGAGGCTTACCAATGGGTTCTCTTTGAATTTGGAGCTAGAAGTTAGAGTTTGCAAGAGGGACTAGGGCTAGTAGTTTCTAATTCCCTTTCTCTTCCCCCATTTTCAGTTTTGCTTGAGTGTTTGGAGAATAAGAGTGAAGTGAAGAGGAGGACTGAGCTAGGGTAATAAGTGGGGTTATTGGGTTGAAACCCAACCCAAAGCCCTAACTGAAAAGTGGCAAAATTCTCCTAACTCCAAACATATCGAAGTTTATACTCAAAAAGGTTGCAAACGGAATTTTGAACTCAATGGGGGTGGTCTCGAGTCCTAATTCAACTATTTGCAAAAGGTAGCTTTTCGGACCAAGATTCGACGAACGACGAAATATTTAAATAAAATATTTAAATATAAAATCGATAAATATGCGGGTTGTTACAGACTCCCCTCCTTAAAGAAATTGCGTCCTCGCAATACTTAAGAAGAAAATAAATAGTAACAACCATAAAAGCATATCAATACAAAAGAAAATTTGGAATGAGAAGTTCACCAAAAAGGGCATGAAAGAGAAAACCCGGACGAGTTTGCTCGATGAATTCTCTAGATTTCCCAAGAGCAATCCTTGGGATTTGAGAACCATTGAACTTTCACAAGAAAAACATCTTTATTTCGAAGGTGCTCAACCTCCGAAGCAATAATACGAATAGGATGCTGCTCAAAAGTTAAATTAGGTGAAACTTCAGTTTCTTCCACAACGCCAGACTCAAGAATATAAAAATCGGAATCTCAAAAGCATTTCCGTAATCGAGAAACGTGAAACATGTCACGAATAGCAGAAAATTTGAGCCGGTAATAAAAGGCGATACGTCATGGATTCACTATGTCCAGCGATAGGAAATGGCCCAATATGTTGAGGTGCTAACTTTCCCGATCGACTGAAACGTAAAACACCGTTAATAGGTGAAACACGAATAAAAATATGGACCTAAAACCAGCTTCTCACCGACCTCAAGCCAACAAGAAGGAGATCGGCATGGCCTTCCATAGAGTGTCTCGAAAGGAGCCATACCAATACTAGATTGGAAGCTGTTATTATAGGAAAATTTAACGAGTGAAATATGATTTTCCCAACTTCCACCGAAATCAAGCACACAAGCACAAAGAAGATCTTCGAGAGTTTGATTCACACGCTTAGTTTGTCCATCGGACGGGAGTGATAAGCGGTGTTAAAAATCTCGAAGACTTTCCCAAAATCCACTATTAAACAATGGATCGCGATTGCTAATAATAGAAGTAGGGACACCATGCAATTTACCAATTTCCTTGATAAAGAGTTTGGCCAAAAGAGAAACGGTTCGGTTAGACCGAATGGAAATAAAATTGGCGGATATAGTAAGTCTGTCAACTATCACCCATAAGTTATCATGACCCGAACAAGAACGGGAAAGGCCATGACTAAAATCCATGGAAATTTAATCCCACTTCCAAATTGGAATTTCTAAAGGTTGCAATAACCCACCATGCCTTTGTGAAGTTGGCAAGCCATGCAACACTTAATAAAGTTAGCAATAACAAATTTCATTCACTCCCAATAATAAAGCCACCTCACTTCGGCGTACATTTTACTTCTACCGGGATGAATGGTAAATTCAGAATGATGAGAATCTTCTAAAGTATCTTTTACGAAGATCACTAATATTTGGTACGATAAATCTACCAAATTTCCGAATGCCGCCACGAAATCAATATCGAGGTCTTTCAACTTTCAATATTAATTTTATCCCTACAACTTTGGCTAAAAAAAGCCAATTCGGGATCTAGCCTTTGAGCTTCAAGTTTGTAGTCTAAAAGAGAAGGACGAGCCTCAAGGCTTCATAAAATAAGAGATGAACATGAATTAGAACTCACGATCTCGAATCTCACGAGTGGAGGAAATCTCGAGATCATTCCATTCGGATATCATCAAAGAAATAACTGCCTGTTGCTTAAGACTAAGGGTATTGGCAACACGGTTTCCCTTTCCGGGTTATAAAGGATATCAAGATCATAAGATACAAGGGATTCGAGCCAACGTGGTTGACACAAATTAAATTCCTTATGAGAAAATAGATATCCCAATAATTTATAATCGAGGTGGAGAACAAATTTCTTCCCCAGGATGATGATGCCAAACTTGGAAAGCAAAATCAATAGTCGCGAGTGCCAGATCATAAGTGACATACCTAGCCTCGATCGGCTTTTAGGATTTAGAAGCACAAGTGATTGCGCGCTCTCTTTTGCAAGAGAATGGCATCCAAACCAATACGATTAGCATTGGTACAAAAGAGAAAATCTTGGTTCCCTTCGGGAATCACAAGAATAAGAGTATCGGGAAAGAATTCTTTCAAGTAATCTTCTTTCACGAAAAGTTAAAACTTTCAAAAATTACAAATATCTTTATGTAATAATCTTTCTAGAGAAATTTACATTTTACTAATCAATTTACTGTGTCTGATTGTCTCATCAAAGCTTTTAGGAAATTCCTATCGATAACGTTGATCAAGCGCATCGACCAGAATTCTTAAAGCACTTAATGGGTAATACAATCACAAAATCATCTTCTATATAATAAACATGTTTCTTAAAAAAAAACTTTAAGTATATTCTTTGCTTGTTTAAGAGCAAAGTCAAATTGTACTTATAAATAAATCTTATGAAAAAGATTTGCAAAAATTTTAAATTTCTACTTTCATCCAAAATCAATATATACAAGAATGGAGTCATCGAGATCGTAGAATACTCGATTCAAAAAATGGATGAAATAAGCTGGACAAACTGAATGACATAATAAGTCATTCATAAGAACCATAACGAGTGCGGAATGCGGTAAGTGGATGCTAACTTCCGCAACTCATAGCTAATGAAAATCGGTGGCAAGGTCGAACTAAAAAGACTAACACCTCTCAAAAGATTGCTTAGGAGATAATCCTAAGACAAACTCAAAAATACCGGAAAATTCTCTAACTACATGAATGAGAGAAATAACACCTTCCTCATCATGTGAGTTAAAGAATAAAATGATGCCATCAAAAATTTGAAAACGGAGTCACGAAGAAAAAATAGAAATCTGGTTAACAGATAGGAAATGTCGAAAATGAATAGTCCGCTTGGAAAAATAGGATACGGGCTTCACAATTAAGCCAATCCTTTCACAAAAGTTAATTCCGAAGCCTAAGTAGAAATCGGCTCAGAAAGAAAATTCACATAAAATAATTTTGACATCAATAAAAAGCAAATTGAGTGTTGCGGATCCACCAAATTCGGATTCGTAATCCTCAAAGAAGTTTTTTTTAAACCCAAATATTTAAAGAAAAGGAATCGACAAGTTCTTTTGATATGAAATGACGAGATGAACTCATATCAACAGGAACTCGAGAAGGATAATCACAAAACAAGTGTAATCAAGAATTGAATAAGAAATACCTTGACCAAGAGAAGAGTTGCTAGGGGCTTGCAACTTTCCTCCTCTCTTGCTTGGAAGCTTGGGACATGTAGATAAGTAATGACCCGAGCCTTTGCAATAACGGCAATAAAGGGGTTTCGAGCACTTAATAACATAATGGTCCGTGGAACCACAATTATAGCATTGTTTATGACTTGGGGTAGGTGTCTTGGCTACCGAAGTTTCTGGTTCCATTTTCTTCTTGCTCAGAAGTATGGGGCAGACAGAAATATGATGACTTGAATTTTTGCAATAACGAAAAAAGAGTGGGTCCGGACACTCCTTTGCGTAGTGGTCCTTAGAATTACAATTGTAGCATCCTCTACAAATAGAGTTTGGAGTCTTTGCTACCAAAGTAGGTTGCTTCAACTTCTTATCGGGACAAGGGCTTTTGAACTTAATATGCCTCTTCTTAGAAATCCCAATATTACTATCAATTCCTTTACCAACCTCTTCATGTCGAAGAGTGATATCCACAAGCTGGTTGAAAGGAACTTCAAGTTTCAGAGGTAAAACCATTTCGGGGTTCTTACACAAAGCACAGATAAACTTTTGATTCTTAGCAAGATCCAAAAGTTGTTGGGCAGACAGAAATGCACCATCCAGAGAAGGACTACTGGATTGACTAGCGCTAGGACTGCCAGAACTAACCATCTCTTCTTCTATAAGAAAGAAAGGAAGAAGAAGGAAGAGGTTATTCTTAGAATAAAATATCAAGCAATCTTGATAGATAAAACAAGGAATCATACAAGAAAATAGGATGAATCGGTACGAAGACTCGAAGTAAATCCTAAAGCACGACTCCTAAGGTGGACTTAGGACGATGATCCTTGTTAAGTTATTCTACATTGTTCCGAAGTTTGGCTCTGATACCAAGCTGTGACGCCCCACCTCTATACCCACGCTAACCAAGAACACTACGATGTAGTGTTGTCAATTAGCACGGAGAATAAGGCTGTGGAGGAGCGACCATCCATGTAACTTCTTTGTGCAAGCACTGATATGTCAGATAGAATAGAATGCATATCTTTTAAGGAGGAAATCCGACATACCGATACAAACACAAAGCTATCACACGGTGGCTATATATAATCTTCGGAAACAAACATAGAAATAATCATAACATAAATCAGTCATAGACATCCATATCACAAAGGCGGAAGAAGATATGAATAAATATATAACACATGAAAGTGTACATCAGAGTAGTGGTCAGAAAGATCCACGATAATACAAAAGAATAGCATCACGTGCTATACAAAAGAATAAGTACACAACATAGTCTATATCTCAAAAGTGTACAACCAAAAACTACTAATCTATGTAGTTAGCCAAAAGTCAGAATAATCCTGAAGAGAAGTCAAGAAGAAGCACCTGTAACATCTCGGTCTGACCCGAGTATTATTTATAAGAAAATAATAAACGGATCAGTCTAGCTATAAATATCAGAAGATATGGTCTATAGTAAAAGGCATGACATGAACATGTAATAACCATAACGACATACTACGATAAGTATGTAAATGATAACCAACAAAAGATTAATCAATATCACAAGAATCTTCTCATAGATAAAATAGGGTATCATACCCTAAACTTGTATTCATAACAAGTCAATAACACATAAATTCACCAATGCACAAAGACTGATATCATATCAATGAAAATCATGAAAATTGGTGAAGCACAAAATTCCAGAAATCATCACCAGAAATCCAGAAAACACATAAAAGGGGGGAAGGCCTAACACATGAATGGGAGCATGAAAACTCACCTACGCGTATCACACAGGATGAGAAGCTATCTCATGGAAGCTATCCATTAAATTTCCACACAGTAATGGCCCAAAGACCATGGGGTGCTACCCCATAAATGTGATGGCGAAACATCACAAAAGCGGGGTCTAGTCTCCCTCGCAGACAAAGAGACGTCGCTCAATCGCTAGTCTTAATCACAAAAATGATCATCATGATCATAAGGAAGTGTCAATTACACTAAGCCAGTAAATATATGAGTTTAGCTTCATGTCCCATAACCACTAGCTTAACTTAAATATTTACGAACAAACTGTAGATCTCCACTAGAAAATTGTCACAAGAGTTTCAATCGAACAAGTCCATAAATTAACCGACGAAGTAAACGCAAGAGTTTCATACCACTTGTTTTGCTAAGCCGTTTAATTAGATTTTCTCATACGAATGAGGTAAAGGTTTGTATATACTAATAGATTGGAAAACGGTTTTAAGGAACGAGCTTTGATATTGAAAATAGAGTTGAAATCGTTTTGATGAAGAAGTTTTGATATTTAATACTAGTATAGAAAACCTTTATATTTTGAAGTGACAAATCATAGAAGTGATTGTAGAAACAATCAATCATAAAAATTCACATTCGAAGACGTGAATAAAAATCCAAAGAAATCGATACCGAATCCATCAAAATGGATATTCCCAAAAATCCCGAAGAAAAGAAGTCATCAAAGTCGGTAATAAATGATAACAACAAAAGGGAAACAACACGAATCGATTAAAGTTGGAAATTCAAACAAAGTAGGCAATATAGGCATAATTGGCAAATAGGAGCAGGTCGGTCAACCGGCTCACTGAGTTCGGTTGACCGGACCAGGGGTAGAAATTCTCGGGTAGCAGGTCGGTCGATCGGACCCTGAGGTCGGTCGGCCGAAGCCTGTAACCAGCACTCCCCAAAACAGAGGCAGGGAAATGCTAGAGTAGCAGGTCGGTCGACCGGACCCTGAGGTCGGTCGACCGGAGCCTGTTTCCAGCACTCCCATGCCAATCAAATGAATGCCAATCCCTTCCGAAATGCACTCGGTCGAGCAATGGCACTAAGGGTTTACGCCCATCGACTACCCGGCCATATAAGCTCTTCGATTCATCACCAAAAACATGATCAAAACATCAAAGTTAGGATTTTCAAAGAATTGAACTCAAAACACTAAAAATTGGAATATTCACCAAATCAATCCAAACCAAAAGCATTTGCACAAGAATAAGTGTTAGGAATTTATACCTAACAATCGAAGATAAATATAGTTTAAGATGTGAGATAAAAATCTCACCTTTGAACCCAAATCAATGAAGAAGAAGCTCGAAAGCAATGGCAAGGGCAATCACTCTTCAATTCCAACTCAACAAGCTTGAATCAAAGCTTTAAAGAAGGACATTCCCAAAGTTAGGTTTAGGAATAAACTGAAATTGAAGAGGAGAAGAAGATAGAGAAGATGAAGAGGAGGCTTACCAATGGGTTCTCTTTGAATTTGGAGCTAGAAGTTAGAGTTTGCAAGAGGGACTAGGGCTAGTAGTTTCTAATTCCCTTTCTCTTCCCCCATTTTCAGTTTTGCTTGAGTGTTTGGAGAATAAGAGTGAAGTGAAGAGGAGAGGTGTACTGAGCTAGGGTAATAAGTGGGGTTATTGGGCTGAAACCCAACCCAAAGCCCTAACTGAAAAGTGGCAAAATTCTCCTAACTCTAAACATATTGAAGTTTATACTCAAAAAGGTTGCAAACGGCATTTTGAACTCAATGGGGGTGGTCTCGAGTCATAATTCAACTATTTGCAAAAGGTAGCTTTTCGGACCAAGATCCGACGAACGACGAAATATTTAAATATAAAATCGATAAATATGCGGGTTGTTACAAAACCGTGCTATTGGGTGCAAATGGATATACAAGGTGAAGGACGATGGGGGATACAAAGCTAGGCTAGTGGCTAAGGGGTTTGCACAAAGGAAGGAAAAGGAGTATTATGAGATATTCGCACCGGTTGTGCGCCGTACTTCAATCTGGATATTACTTGCTATAGTTTCTATTCACGACTTAGATTTGGAGCAACTTGATGTGAAAACTGCCTTCTTGCATGGTGACGTGGATGAAGACATCTACATGGAGCAACCAAAAGATTTTGTTGTGGATGATAGGTCAAATTTGGTTTGCAAGTTAAAGAAATCACTATATGGTTCAAAGCAATCACCTAGACAATGGTACAAGAGATTTGATCATTTTATGCTTGAAAATGGTTTTAATAGAAGCATCAAGGATGCTTGTGTATATTTCAAGAAGTTGAAAAATGATTGTTGGGTGTATTTACTCTTGTATGTGGACGACATGCTCATTGCTTCTAAGGATAAGAATGAAATCAAAAAGTTAAAACTGAGTTTGAAATCGGAGTTCGATACGAAGGATCTTGAAGAAGCAAAGAAGATATTGGGCATGGATATAGAAAGGGATCGAAAGCGTTTTGAGTTGAAATTGACTCAAAAGGAGTATATAGAGAAAGTGCTTTGCCGGTTTAGCATAGAGAATGCAAAGGCGTCAAATACACCTTTACCTTTGCATATAAAGCTTTCGAATAAGGGATCGCTTATCTTGAAGAAAGACAAGGCTTATATGGAAAAGGTGCCATATGCTAGTGCGATTGGAAGTTTAATATATGCTATGGTGTGTACAAGGCCCGATATTGCAAATGTCATCTGGATGGTTAGTCGGTATATGGCTAATCCAGGAAAATCGCATTGATAAATGGTGAAGTTTATATTGAGATACCTTAGACGTACATCATCTTATGGTCTTGTTTTTGGCGGTAGTGAGGGGATGAATTGCAAGTTAGTTGGTTATTGCGATTCGGACTACGCCGGTGATAGGGATCAAAGAAAATCAACTTTTGGATAGGTATTCACACTTGGTGGTATAGCTACAAGTTAGAGATCGAGATTGCAGACCGTAGTTTCTTTATCCACTACGGAGGTGGAGTTGATAGTCGCGGTGGAGGCGGCAAATGAGGCACTTTACTTGAGGTGATTGTTGTGTGACTTGGGATACGAGCATCATAATGTCGATGTTCTATGTGATAGACAAAGTGCTATTCACTTGGTAGAGAATTCAGCGTTTAGCTCACGGACTAAGCATATTGAAGTGAGACAATCATTTTTGTTAGCCACGGATGAAGATAAGCAAGTATATCTTTGGAAAGTGCACACAAAGGATAACGCGGCGGATATGCTCAATAAGGCATTTCCTGTTGGGAAGTTCGATCATTGCTCGAATTTGATTTGCTTAGTGAAGTGCTAGGTGCCACGGGGTGGCACGGTTGAGGGAGGAGCTTGGTTATGGATGAGGAAGAGTATCGATGAGAGATTTTGATTCTGTCTTCTTTGGTGAGTGCTAATTTACACTCCTTAGCACTTTAGTCTTTGGTGGGATGGTTTAGAATTTGGATGTTTTCAAGACTTCGTTAGCGTGGGCTTTGTTTGATCTCGTTGATGGAGTGCAATGGGTGGTGGATTTGCCGGAGCTCATTGGGAAAGCAATCATGTTTAGTTGAAGGTAGAAGTGGTGATAGTTGGTGCTATCGGTTGTTGATGATGGTACGGTACCATTGGAGTTGGAGATGGATATAGTGTCGAGGTGGAGTGTTGAATTTTGGCGACACTATATGAAGAACTGAAGAGGTCGGAAGTAGCTTTATAATGGTGAAAACGGTTCGCAAATCGGAGCTTGGAAGAGGTAGATATGGTGAAAAAAGTGGAGTGCTGTTGGAACAACATGTGACAGATGTCTATCACAAAGTGATAGACGTCTGAGCTTCAAGCTTTGGTAACCCGAGAGTTAAGACAAACGTCTGTCGTCTTGTGACAGATGTCTGTCAACAGGCTTTCCTACAGCCCGAAAGTTGCGACGGACGTCTGAGAAGTTATGACAGACATCTGTCGCGGTGCAGTTTTGTTTTTTCGACCCAGAATTTGTGTATTCGTTTGTAGGGCTTCAAGGGGCAAATCAGGTATTTGTCAATGAAGGATGGTTCACTATATAAGCTATTTTCAGGATTCGGGACTATGAGACAGCAGGAGAATAAGAGTTTAATCTAGGGTTTATTCTCCATTAATTAGGATTTATCTAACCTAATTTTCTTCAATTCTCTTCTCCACAAATCAATTCTATTTAAATTTTGATCATTATAATCAATCTTTTGTACTCTTCTCATTGGTACTAATAAAGGCTCTCTCTCAAAGTGGATGTACACTAACAAGACATTAGTAGAACCACTACAAATCAGTGTGTGATTTATTTTATCGTTATTGCTTTGGTGCTTTATTACTTGTTTGGAGATTGTGATTGGTTTTAGATTGGATTGAGATTTGGATTGAGATATTGATTGGTTGTTTTTACATTTCTTACCACGATCTCTTTTTCCACTATGCTTTGGGGTTTTGATTTGATTGGTCTCAAGTGAGAATTTTCCACAACACATATAAACAATGCGACCCTCAAATAAAAAATATTGGCATTGAAGGAGAAATCTAAGGGTGTTTCTCAAAGCAGCGGCTCACAAGCTATTCAAAAGGAGCGAAGTAAGTGTTAATTTTGAATTTATGAATTAGGGTTTATGATTTGAATAGGGTTTTGCATTACAGTCAATCGGTTATTCAATCTATTGATGTTTTTAAGTTCAAATGGTGTTCAATCGTCGTTCGATGTTAGTTGAACTATAGATCGACCAAACGGTGGTTTCAAGTGGTATTGGCTTTCAGCACAGTTGATTTTGTACTGTCGATTGAGAAAAAATTTGATTTCAAGTGTGTATATCATCGTTTTAGCAATCTCACTGGAATATATATTTATAGTTTAGCCAATTGGAGTCAATTGAAGGCTTAGAAACATTGTTATAATGCAAAATAGTTATACTTATTTTGTTTGTGACTTTGAGTCAAGATAGTCAAACATGTATTTATAGTTTAATACATTGTTTTAGCAACTACATTATCATAGCACGTGTTTAGAAGTTTGAACGTTACCTTTGACTGAAAAAAGCAAAAGGAAAAACAGTTGTAGAGTCTGTCGATGATCCAGTGGATGATAGTTCTTCGATGGAATCATACCTTGATTTTGAAGTGCAAACATGAGAAGAAATTCCTGTTGTATAAATAGGAGAAGTTCATACTACACCTGTTGAATGTCCTGGCTCTTCCACTGGTATCATTGAAAGTGAAGAGGTTGGACAAGATTTATCAATTTTGTGGGACTTCAAATGTCATTCCTACCATTTCAAACAGTGGCATCTCAAATCTGTTGGTTTTATAAGTACAATCGAGAAGTAAAACAGAAGGAAAACACTTACATAATGCACTAAACTCCAGACTCGACCACATAATATAAAAAATCTTATCCGTTGTTTCATCTCTTGCATACCAATACACATAATGTTTATCTTCTAGTAATTTCATAAGAATTTGCATAGCAGATCTATCCTTCATTTCGGTAATTTTCATTTGGTTCTTCGCATTATATACGGTTTTTAATGTTAACTTATTTTCGGGAAACTCTTTCTTAATTCCCATAAGTGCATCTCTTGGTGGAACACCGGCCATTGTCATATTTTTTAATATCGTTTTCTCCTCCACAGTCATTCTATCAACAAATGGATGATCCACCAAACAATTAGGTAACAAATGATTACGTTGACCATAAGAAACATCTATACCCCACCTATCTTCGCCTTTATACAAGCTTTTGATTAAAAATGGACATTTGCATTTCCTTGTAGCACTTCGAACCCGTTTTTTCGCATTGTCAACCATTGATTTATAATGTCTATACTTTCCACTTCTTTCACACGCTAGCCAAACTCTAGGCTTCCTTCCAGATTCTACTTTATCTGATTCCGTGATAATCACAATCGTATTCACTTTTTTTGCCTCCGTTTTACACTAATGTATAAATGCATCACGAGAACAAAACACCTGCAACGAAATATATTTTGATCGATTATTGAATATCAACAACGTATATTTGTCAAACAAAAAAAACTCACTTCCTCGGTCATAAAATGATGAGTGAGGTCTACTTCAATATTCTCATCTTTGTTTAACTGTACATCTTCCACGTTGTTATTTACTCCTTCGATCACATAATTACTACATTGAATATCATTCTCTCCCATGTCCAAATAGGCTTTCTCCACCATAGCATCCTTAAAAGTTATGTCTCGCAATAAGTTATTACCAACAGTTGAGTTTGTAGTCAAATCATTGTTATATTCCTGTAAAAGTTAAAAAAAATTCAAAAACTGAAAAATAAATCAATCGCCACATGAATGCCGACTAATGCATCGGTGGTATAAAACCGACCGATTTCGAATCTTTCCTGCCACCCAAATATTTTTGAAATCCAAAAAAAAACTATAAGTCGAATTGCCTGAGATGCTATATTTTCTTCTAAACCTTTACGAGAATCATCCATATTGCAATCTAAATTTGTTATTTTTTGAAGATTAAAAAATTTAGAGGATTTCTACGGTTTAATAGGTTATAATCATAAACGTAAACGGCAACAAAGTTATTAGTGTGTTGGGTAATTTTAAGACACTTATTAAGTTTATTGATTAATTGTTTTGGGTATTAGTAAGTACTTATTTTGGTGTTAATAGCAACACTCTATACAAATAGCTGCCGCTATTAAATATAAACATTATTTATATAGATTAATTGTGAATGCTGTGCTTTGGTAGAAAGTCCCAATTGATTTTTATACATTAGGGGATAAACACATACTGTTAAAATCATAGATGTGTTATTTAAAAGTGTATTCTTTTTAATTCAAGTTGATTAATTGTAGATTCATATAGCTTTATGAATAAGTTATTTTTCTTACATTATCTAAATCACATATCATTATCATTGACTATTGATTTCCAAATAAGCAATTTATATGCATAAATTATTGATTGTTAACTGTGTTGTCCTCTGTATTTATGATAACCGAGGCAGACAAATTCTCATTTATACATGATAACTCCGTGCAAAGTCTGCATATTTAGTGCAGTTTGTTAGTTATTAGTATGTTGTGTGTTTGTTTTGTTTTTTTTCTCGTCTATTGCGAGCCAAAACACCCTCAAATAATCGGAAATACCACATTTAGAAGCAGTAATGAATTCTGGGACTCCAGATCCCCTCCTCGATCTGTTCAACTGCGACCTTATAATGCAATCGCATTCTCTGGTCCAATTGCTGTTTTTGTTTCTGTATTTCTGATTTATCCATTGGGTCAATCTGGTTGGTTCTTTGCGCCCAGTTTTGGTGTAGCAGCTATATTTCGTATAAACATTCCTCTTCTTCCAAGGGTTTCATAATTGGACATTGAACCTATTTCATATGATGGTGAGCTTTAGGTACCCTTTTAAATTCAGTGTCCGACAATACAATTTTATCATTTACTTCTATTCTGTTTCGTCAAAGGAAAAAAAGAAATTGTATAGTATGATTATTTTGTATTACTCATGTACATGGTTAGATTTTAATTTCATTTACTTAATATTGAATAATGGTTTTGAATTTGTGTTTACTTAGCAGTTCGTCAATAATTCCACATACTTGCCAAAGCATTGGCTGTTGAAAAAGGAAAGGTAGTAACGATTGCTCGCTATTATATTATCCAAGTATTTCATGCTACTTGATTCTTTTTCCTTATCACTGTTTACTTGAATAAATTATCAATGAATTATTAGTCATAGTTGATTGATTGTAAATGTATTTTGACATCTTGCAATTAAGAGCATTATTATCACTTTCCATTGCTAACTAGTTTATTGTTCGTTGTAGAAATTATTTCGAATGAACTGTTTCAGCAAAGAAGTTAGTGATTCATTTGAGAAATTATTCCAAACGAACTATTTTAGTAAAGAAGTTAGTTATTTCACATTGTGTTGAAGTTATGCATTCATCACAATACAGTTTTCATCAGGACAATATAAATTAAGATGGAAAATGATGTGCAACTAAGGTGTTCATTTTGGGTACACAGACCATCAGTTGTTTTTTTTACCAAAGACTAACTTGTTTTTTGTAAAAGAAAGATATGAAGCTTGTATTATTTCTGAATACTTGATAAAATATAGAGAGTGTTGTATACTGTATTTATACAAGCAAATATATGAAAATCGGCTTGCGGGTAGGCCCAGAGCAAAACGAATACAACCCGCATACTAAAACCCGCATACTGAATATAATATACAGACTTTATACAACCCTATTTCACTTTATTCACTATTACGCCCCCTCAAACCCGATACCTAGGGTTAGGGTTTGCAGATGAAATTCTTAAATTCGAGCACCACCAGTGAAAATTGGCTCCTTCAATTGTAACGACCCGTATTTTTACGGATCGAAAAGTTCGTTCGAATCTGGAATTTTCAGCATTTTTAGTCGTTTCA
Source organism: Allium fistulosum (assembly GCA_030737815.1). Taxonomy (NCBI): domain Eukaryota; kingdom Viridiplantae; phylum Streptophyta; class Magnoliopsida; order Asparagales; family Amaryllidaceae; genus Allium; species Allium fistulosum. Next base: position 258,846,946 of record CM060908.1, on the reverse strand, counting down.
GATTTTAGGCAGAATTTTTCTAAGTCCTAGGTCGTGAACGACCTAAGTGATAGGTCGTGACCGACTTATAGGATTGGCGACCTAAGGGGTAGGTCGGCAGCGACTTAATAGAAGTTAGCGGGTTGAGTGAGTTGCGACCTAGTGGCTACCGAGTTAGTATATTTAGGTCGGCAGCGACCTAAGGAAACTAGTGAGATGCGACCTATAATAGTTCGCGACCTATAGGAGTTAGCGATCTAATTGTTAGCGACCTAAGAGTTAAGCAGAGTAGGGGATGGCTGGTTAGGGTAGTTAGGTCGTACGCGACCTAAGTTAGGTCGTGAGTTCTGTTTTAGTTAGGTTGCTTGTTGGCATAAGTTGTTAGGTCGCATAGGTTGGTAGGTCACGTGGGAGTTAGGTTGCGTGTTGTTTTAGGTCGTCATGTGTTAGGTCGCTGAGGAGTTAAGTCGTAGCATCTGTTGGTCCCGTGGGTTGCTAAGTTGTTAGGTCGCAAGGTTTTGTCTAAGTGTTAGGTCGTACCTGTTGTTAAGTCGCGCGCTTGTGATAGGTCGTGCGCATTAGGTCGTAGGTCGCTGGCATGTTAAGTCGCAGATGCGCATTGTTGTAGGTCGTTAGGCTTAGGTCGGAGGGGCTTAGGTCGGAGACGACCTATAGAGTTAGACGACCTAAAAATCTGCCTATAAATAGAAGGGTTTTTCTCACTTTTTGGGATTCGGATTTCGAAGCGACGAAGTGCTGCCATTTTGAGAGCTCGACTTCTACACTTCTTCACTTCTTTCCTCCACTCTAATCTAGTGCTTCCTTTCATCCAAGTTGAAGATCAAATTGAAGATTCAAGAGCATAGATTGAAGATCTTCATCTTTTCAAGAGAGATTTCTTCGTTTGAAGCGGATTCGTGATAGATCAAGCTTGATCCTTCACTGTCCAGATCTGAAGCGTGTTGATTTGAGGTTGTTTAGGCGATTTGGTGAGTGGTGATTATCTCTCACACGGATCCAAAGGAGTAGATCGGATTGTTGGCTTGATTTGGTGTTAAAATAGTGATTTCTATGCATTTTTGTAAACCTAAGTGTAGATCCATGTAGATCCATTGTTTATGATGATTTGACAACCATTTTACTAAGTGTTAACCTATGCAAGTTCATTCATCAAGATTGTAGAGATATTTCTTATGATTTCATGCATGTTAGACTTTCAACTCTTTAATTACGAAAATGCCATTATTGTTATAATTATCTACTTAGATCATATTTGAATGCTTGATTGCTTGGATTAATGTTTGGTTTGATTGATTGTTATGAATTAGATGATTGATGATTTGATTTAGACCGAAGATGATTCAAAAGCTAGGAGAAAGGCTCTTGAATTGGGTAAGCTGCTCGTGGCATATGTAGCGGGATGATGAAGCTCTTATGCGTAAATTTGATGATGTGATGTTGAGGTGAGGCTTTGCGAGGATGTGATGAAGCGAGGCAATCATGTGATGAAGACTTGGTCTAATCCAGACGGGATCATTCCAAGCATGTGGATAACTCGGTGATATGATTCGAGTTGAGGATAATGAATGGATATGAGAATAGTCGTCGAGGAGGATGACTAGGAGGCTTGGATAGCATCGTTGTTGAAGGTTCTAGCATGCTCTAAGCAAGAGTACGTTTGGGCAGATTCGATAGTCCCAACGGCCAATTGTTGATGGTCGAGTACTCTGGGCAGATTCGATAGTCCTAGGCACGGGCTGTGACGACGTGCGGGAGTTATGTCTAGAACCGGGGTTTCCATTAGCCCTTGACGGACGGCTGAAAGAATGTGCCGGTCATTCAATTAACGGTGATATCGAAGCAATGATAACAGTGATAGCCAGAGTCATGGATGTTTGGTTGTATCGTCATTCGGACTCAAGAGCGGTATTTTCTGGGTGCTTATTTGATTTAGGCCTTGGTACTTGGAAAACATCGCCCTTGACTCGAATGATTATTACTTTACTTTAAATTGTATGCTCTGCTGTGTTGCTTCTGCTTAGTGTGTGTCTGGGGGCTATCACTGTAGAAAGAGGTGGAGTGGGAGGGTTGTATTCCTATTCCTTTTCCTTTATGCTCTTTTGGTATGTTGTTAGTTAATTTACTGCTCACTAAGACTGTTGTCTGACTCAAGGCTTTATGTTTTTAATTCTTATTGCCTTGGGCTGTTCGTCCATTTTTGGGACGGGCAGACTAGGTAGCAGGTGACAGGTGCTGTTCTCTTCTTACGATGCTGATACCGAAGACGAGCTGGAGGGTTGCATATTATCTTCTTATTATATGTACTGGATGTTCCGCTGTTTGTATTCTCTGAGTGATATGTAGTGAGGCTTGTTGTATTGACTATTTGGATGCTTGTATTCAACTATTATGGAGTTTTATATGATGTCATTTTGTTCTGTAAAGCTTCACTATACATATGTTCTATTGTATTTTGTCCATGCGCTGTGAGTAATACGATAGATTCTGTTGTTTTAATCTACCCTGACAATCGTCCATGGTCGCCTGGCACACTTTACAGCGCACTATCTCCAGATTCGGTGTAGGGGTCATGGGCGGTCGTCACATTTGGTATCAGAGCATTGGTTAATCGACCTTACCCAACGCTCACCGATGTAACTATGTATGAGAGACGTAATTGTATTTTGATGGATGATAACTATATATAATATAGTAGCTTAGTAGAGTTTGAGTCCTTTATGCAGTTGTTTCTCTAGAAGTTCTAATCATTCCTTTTTATAGATATTGAGAATGAGTCGAAGAGGGAGACCAGCTGCTAGGGAAGGCCGTGCTACTGAGGGGACTACTGATTATGCAGCTATGTTCGAAGCTATGATGACTTCGATCATGAGAAGGATACCAATTCCGGGGGCAGCAGTTGATGTTGGAGTTCAAGTCCAAACTCCGAAACCAGTGGATTTTGCTAAGTTGTGCAAAGACTATACTGCTCTTGGAGGGAAAGTTTTCTTGGGAACAGAATCAACTATTGAAGCCCAGAGATGGATCGATGCTTGTAGAAGGATCTTTGGTGATATGGGAATTGATGATGCAACTAAGAGGAAGTTGGCATCAAGGCAGCTTCAAGGGAGAGCCTCTGATTGGTGGAACTCTATTACCATCAATACTGCGGAGGAAGAGATTACTTGGGAGCAATTCCAAGCTAGATTTGAAGCTAAGTTCATTTCTACAGCTCAGAAGTCTGTTCTGTTCAAGAGGTTTGTGGAGCTCAAGCAAGGTGGAAGATCTGTTCTTGAGTATGTTTCTGAGTTTGAAGCTTTGTCCAAGTATGCTCGGTCATATATTGAATCTGCTTATTAGAAGAATGAGAAGTTTGTGATAGGCTTGGACAGTTATCTTGGGAGGCAGTTGGTGGATCATTTGGATGATTCATTTGAGAAGCTTGTGGAGAAAGCTCTCAGGCATGAGAGTCTGTTTCCTAAGGAAGGATCTGTTGTTACTGTGACCAGGGAAGAGTCTAAACCCCAGCAGGGTGGAAACAAGAAGAGGAAGCAGCAGCAGCAGAAGGGTAAGGATGGCCAGAAGAAGCCGAAAGGCGAGGTGACTTGCTACAATTGTCAGCAGAAGGGCCATTTCTCTAAGGATTGTAAGAATCCGAAGGTGCCAATGAAGTGTCACAACTGTGACAAGCCGGGGCATTTCAGGAAGAATTGTCCAGAACCGAGGAGGGACAAGCAGATTGTGCAAGCTTATGCTTTGGGAGCTGTTCCGTCGTCTTCGAAGGCTCCTACCGCTGAAGAGAAAGGAAAGAGTGTGGTTGTTCAAGGTACTCTTTTCCTATGTGGTGTTCCAGTTAGAGTTTTGTTTGATACTGGAGCGTCGCATTCGTTTGTTTGTAATGAACTCGTAGGCCGGTTAGATTTGAAGCCGGATATTGTTGATAGGCCATTGGTTGTGACTAATCCAGTTGGGGGTTCGTCTTGTTTGTGTATGCTATGCCATGGTCTGATTGTGTCGAGTCATGGTTGCTCTTTTATTTGTGATTGCTTTGTTCTGAACTTTGCGGGGTTCAGAATTATTTTGGGTATGGACTGGCTTAGGAAGTATGCGGCAAAGGTTGATTGCGAGAGGTTGGAAGTGACAGTCGAGAATGTGGAGGGGCGAAAGGTTGTAATACGATGTAAGCATGAGGAAGGCATCTTCATGAGCTTCATGTATTCGCTGGTTGTTCCACGGGATGGACTGTCATCGGTGCCAATCGCTAATGGATTCGAAGATGTCTTTGACGAAGTCAAAGGGTTGCCGCCGCATAGAGAGATCGAGTTTCGTATAGATCTAGTTGAAGGAGCCAGACCTGTTGTGATGCCTCTTAGGCGGATGGCGCCTAGGGAACAGCAGGAGTTGAGGGTGCAAGTTGATAATCTTTTGCAGAAAGGATTCATTCGGCATAGTGTGTCCGAGTGGGGTGCACCAGTTGTGTTTGCAACCAAGGCAGATGGGTCGTTGAGATTGTGTGTGGATTATCGTGAGCTGAATAAGGTGACTAAGAAGAACAAGTATCCATTGCCGAGAATAGATGACTTGTTTGATCAGCTTCACGAAGCCAAGGTGTTTTCTCAAATGGATTTGGCAACGGGATTTCACCAGTTGAGAGTAGCTAAGGATAGTGTGCCGAAGACTGCTTTTCGAACACCATCCGGTTTCTTTGAGTGGCTGGTAATGCCGTTTGGATTGACTAACGCGCCAGCATATTTTGTGGATCTTATGAATAGAGTGTTCAGAGATCAGTTGAACAAGTTCATACTTGTGTTCGTGGATGATATTCTGATTTATTCCAGAACGGAAGAGGAGCACAAGACGCACTTGCGTATTGTTTTGGAAATCTTGCGGAAACATCAGCTGAAGGCTAAGTTTTCGAAGTGTCACTTCTGGAAGAGTGAAGTGAGGTTCTTAGGCCATGTGATTTCTGGAAATGGGATAGCGGTTGATCCCGCTAAGGTGGCAGCAATCCAGGATTGGGTTAGACCTAAGAATGCATCTGATGTGAGAAGTTTTCTTGGATTAGCAGGATATTATCGACGGTTTATCAAAGACTTCTCCAAGATAGCTGCACCGTTAACAGGATTGACGAAGAAGAACCAAGTGTTCAAGTGGGATGCTAAGTGTGAGCAAGCTTTCGGAATCCTGAAAGAGAGATTGACAAGTGCTCCTGTTTTGACTATTCCAAGTGGGAATGATGAGATGGTGGTTTACACCGACGCATGTGGTACTGGACTTGGAGCAGTGCTGATGTAGAGGGATAAAGTTGTTGCGTATGCAAGTCGACAACTGAAGCCGCATGAAAGGAATTACACGACTCATGATTTGGAGTTAGCGGCGATTGTATTTGCTCTGAAGATGTGGAGACATTATCTGTTGGGAGTTCGATTCGAGTTGTTTACGGATCATAAGTCGTTGAAGTATCTTTTCTCCCAAAAGGATTTGAATCTTCGGCAGCAACGTTGGCTAGAGTTTTTAGCATCATATGATTTTGGTATAGCTTATACTCCGGGAAAAGGTAACGCAGTGGCAGATGCGTTAAGTCGAAGACATGCAGGATTGGGAGCCATGTTTTCAGAATGGAAGAGTCTCGAGTATTTAGCTGGATTTGACTTTAGGCCTAGATGTGAATTGGAACCTGAGATGTTGGCAAACTTATCGATAAGACCTTCTCTTGTGGAAAGGATTGGCGAGAGCCAAAAGCGAGACGATAAGCTTGTCAAGATTATCCGTGAATTGGAATCTGGATTGGATCCAGAAAAGGATAAAGGATTCGAGGTCGATCGAGAGGGTTGGCTTCGAAAGCAAGGACGACTAGTTGTTCCCGATATAGATGAATTGAGGAGTGAAGTCCTGAAGGAAAGTCATCACTCGAAGCTGACAATTCATCCAGGTGGAAATAAGATGTATCGGGATATGAAGAGAACCTACTACTGGGAAGGCATGAAGAAGGATGTTGGAAATTTTATTTCCAAGTGCATGAACTGCCAGTTGGTAAAGGCTGAACAGAAAAAGCCAAGTGGATTACTTCAGCCATTAGAAGTTCCTACATGGAAGTGGGAGCAAATATCGATGGACTTTATTGATGGATTACCTAGAACCAGAACGGGAAATGAAGGGATTTGGGTCATTGTGGATCGTCTGACTAAGAGCGCAAGATTCATTCCTGTTCGATCGACTAGGACTGCATCAAAGTTGGCTGAGTTGTATGTTAAGTGGATAGTTCGATTCCATGGTATTCCGAAGAGTATAGTGAGCGATCGAGACCCATTGTTCACTAGTGGATTTTGGAAGAGCTTCCAGGAAGTTTTGGGAACCGAGTTGTGTTTGAGTACAGCTTATCACCCTCAAACAGATGGTCAGACCGAGAGAGTCAACCGAGTTTTGGAAGATCTTCTTAGAGCATGTGTTTTGGACTTCGGAGGATCATGGGAAGATCACCTTCATTTGGTGGAGTTTGCGTACAACAACAGTTACCAGTCAAGCATTGGTATGGCACCGTATGAGGCATTGTATGGAAGACCGTGTAACTCTCCGACATGTTGGTTGGAAATTGGAGAAAAGCTGATACATGGGCCAGAGATGATTCGGCAGACTTCAGATTGTATAGAGATCATTCGGCAACGAATGAAGGCAGCCCAAGACCGTCAGAAGAGTTATGCTGATAAGCGTCGTAAGGATTTGGAGTTCGACGTAGGTGATATGGTTTTTGTGAAGATTTCTCCACTGAAGAATGTTATTCGATTCGGGAAGAAAGGAAAATTGACTCCGAGATTTGTTGGACCATTCCCGATCATCGAGCGAATTGGAAAGCTCGCCTATAGATTGGAGTTACCAGAGAAGATGTCGAGTGTGCACAATGTTTTTCATGTATCATATCTACGGAAGTATGTGCACGACTCGAATACAGTGGTTTCTGCTGATAGCTGTGAAGACTTCGAAGTTGATCCAGTCGATAGAAGACCTCGTAAGCCGCTTCGTGTTGTTGAAACTGACACGAAACAGCTTAGGAGGAAGGTAGTTAAGTTGCTCAAGATACAATGGAGTGATGATGATAACGACTGTACATGGGAGGTGGAAGAGAGGATGAAAGCAACTCATCCTGAACTCTTCAAGGTATGGCCCTAAGGTGTCGTGTCATCTCACGATATTGTGACTTGTTCTAGTGTTAGAATTCTGTACGCTAAGCTAGAATTGGATGCATGGTTTGTTGATTGTTATGGATGGTAGGCGTACAGAATAGTCTTTGATTGCTTTGGTTGTTTGGAATTTCGGGGGTGAAATTCCTAAGGGGGAGAGAATGTAACGACCCGTATTTTTACGGATCGAAAAGTTCGTTCGAATCTGGAATTTTCAGCATTTTTAGTCGTTTCAGATTTTAGGCAGAATTTTTCTAAGTCCTAGGTCGTGAACGACCTAAGTGATAGGTCGTGACCGACTTATAGGATTGGCGACCTAAGGGGTAGATCGGCAGCGACTTAATAGAAGTTAGCGGGTTGAGTGAGTTGCGACCTAGTGGCTACCGAGTTAGTATATTTAGGTCGGCAGCGACCTAAGGAAACTAGTGAGATGCGACCTATAATAGTTCGCGACCTATAGGAGTTAGCGATCTAATTGTTAGCGACCTAAGAGCAGGGCCGGCCCAAACAATTGGGTGCCCAAGTCCAACTTAATTTATGTTGCCCTATACCATACAATGTTTCATCTTTTGGGCAAATTATATTTTTGATATTAAGCATACATAATATTAACATTTTATTATAAAAGGCGTACACTAAGTAGGCTACTGCATTTAATTTATATATTAAAAAAACTAGACAATAATTTTGATAAAAAATGATGATTAATTTTTCAAAGAAAAATACTAAATAATTATTATAATCTCATAATTTCTATTTTCTGGATCTCGCTCACTTTTTATCGTCTTATCTTCTTTTTTCATTACAGTATCTGCTATCTAATAGCACATTTAAAATATATTGTTTTACCACAAATTTGTTTTTAAATTATGTTACAAGTAATTCTACAGATTTATAAAGCGTAAAAGCTATTTTTGCAAAATGGTTTCAAACATAATCTTTAAATGGTTTCAAACATAATTCTAACAAATCTGCAAAATTGTGAATTGTAAATAAAAATAAATTTACTTCCTAAATCTTTATCTCAATTACTTTTACAAACAGGTTCAACAACCTGACCAAGGCTTACATGAATCCAACTTTGCATTAACATGTAAAGATCCAACTTAATAAAACCAAGTGCAATTGTATACAAAATCAGCACTGTGCAGTAGAATTGCAAAAGGAAAACATTAAATTTAAATACTTGACTCAAAGATGACAAAAGAGGAAAGGATGAAGTTTGACAGTTGAGCCAGCGATGTTGAGTACGGAGCAGCAGTGCCAAAGCATCACAAACGAGGACATCGACAGTAAAGAAGTTGGGAGGTGGCGCTTGGCAGCAGTGGTGTAGAAATTTAAACCCTAATATTTGTTGAGAAAGAAGGATACGAATTTGGGAATGGAATTGGGTATTGAGAGAGTAATAGATAGCCCTTACATTACTTTTGTGAAGGAGATAAATGTATCAGTTTTTCCTTTTCTTTTTTGCCCCAACCCAGTTTTCTTTTTCTTTTTTTGTTTTACCTTTAACTCAGTTTTATTTTTATTTTTTGCCCCGACCCAGGTGGGTTGCCCAAGCCCTTGGGCTTGGTGGGCTTCCCCCAGGGCCGGGTCTGCCTAAGAGTTAAGCAGAGTAGGGGATGGCTGGTTAGGGTAGTTAGGTCGTACGCGACCTAAGTTAGGTCGTGAGTTCTGTTTTAGTTAGGTCGCTTGTTGGCATAAGTTGTTAGGTCGCATAGGTTGGTAGGTCGCGTGGGAGTTAGGTCGCGTGTTGTTTTAGGTCGTCATGTGTTAGGTCGCTGAGGAGTTAAGTCGTAGCATCTGTTGGTCCCGTGGGTTGCTAAGTTGTTAGGTCGCAAGGTTTTGTCTAAGTGTTAGGTCGTACCTGTTGTTAAGTCGCGCGCTTGTGATAGGTCGTGCGCATTAGGTCGTAGGTCGCTGGCATGTTAAGTCGCAGATGCGCATTGTTGTAGGTCGTTAGGCTTAGGTCGGAGGGGCTTAGGTCGGAGACGACCTATAGAGTTAGACGACCTAAAAATCTGCCTATAAATAGAAGGGTTTTTCTCACTTTTTGGGATCCGGATTTCGAAGCGACGAAGTGCTGCCATTTTGAGAGCTCGACTTCTACACTTCTTCACTTCTTTCCTCCACTCTAATCTAGTGCTTCCTTTCATCCAAGTTGAAGATCAAATTGAAGATTCAAGAGCATAGATTGAAGATCTTCATCTTTTCAAGAGAGATTTCTTCGTTTGAAGCGGATTCGTGATAGATCAAGCTTGATCCTTCACTGTCCAGATCTGAAGCGTGTTGATTTGAGGTTGTTTAGGCGATTCGGTGAGTGGTGATTATCTCTCACACGGATCCAAAGGAGTAGATCGGATTGTTGGCTTGATTTGGTGTTAAAATAGTGATTTCTATGCATTTTTGTAAACCTAAGTGTAGATCCATGTAGATCCATTGTTTATGATGATTTGACAACCATTTTACTAAGTGTTAACCTATGCAAGTTCATTCATCAAGATTGTAGAGATATTTCTTATGATTTCATGCATGTTAGACTTTCAACTCTTTAATTACGAAAATGCCATTATTGTTATAATTATCTACTTAGATCATATTTGAATGCTTGATTGCTTGGATTAATGTTTGGTTTGATTGATTGTTATGAATTAGATGATTGATGATTTGATTTAGACCGAAGATGATTCAAAAGCTAGGAGAAAGGCTCTTGAATTGGGTAAGCTGCTCGTGGCATATGTAGCGGGATGATGAAGCTCTTATGCGTAGATTTGATGATGTGATGTTGAGGTGAGGCTTTGCGAGGATGTGATGAAGCGAGGCAATCATGTGATGAAGACTTGGTCTAATCCAGACGGGATCATTCCAAGCATGTGGATAACTCGGTGATATGATTCGAGTTGAGGATAATGAATGGATATGAGAATAGTCGTCGAGGAGGATGACTAGGAGGCTTGGATAGCATCGTTGTTGAAGGTTCTAGCATGCTCTAAGCAAGAGTACGTTTGGGCAGATTCGATAGTCCCAACGGCCAACTGTTGATGGTCGAGTACTCTGGGCAGATTCGATAGTCCTAGGCACGGGCTGTGACGACGTGCGGGAGTTATGTCTAGAACCGGGGTTTCCATTAGCCCTTGACGGACGGCTGAAAGAATGTGCCGGTCATTCAATTAACGGTGATATCGAAGCAATGATAACAGCGATAGCCAGAGTCATGGATGTTTGGTTGTATCGTCATTCGGACTCAAGAGCGGTATTTTCTGGGTGCTTATCTGATTTAGGCCTTGGTACTTGGAAAACATCGCCCTTGACTCGAATGATTATTACTTTACTTTAAATTGTATGCTCTGCTGTGTTGCTTCTGCTTAGTGTGTGTCTGGGGGCTATCACTGTAGAAAGAGGTGGAGTGGGAGGGTTGTATTCCTATTCCTTTTCCTTTATGCTCTTTTGGTATGTTGTTAGTTAATTTACTGCTCACTAAGACTGTTGTCTGACTCAAGGCTTTATGTTTTTAATTCTTATTGCCTTGGGCTGTTCGTCCATTTTTGGGACGGGCAGACTAGGTAGCAGGTGACAGGTGCTGTTCTCTTCTCACGATGCTGATACCGAAGACGAGCTGGAGGGTTGCATATTATCTTCTTATTATATGTACTGGATGTTCTGCTGTTTGTATTCTCTGAGTGATATGTAGTGAGGCTTGTTGTATTGACTATTTGGATGCTTGTATTCAACTATTATGGAGTTTTATATGATGTCATTTTGTTCTGTAAAGCTTCACTATACATATGTTCTATTGTATTTTGTCCATGCGCTGTGAGTAATACGATAGATTCTGTTGTTTTAATCTACCCTGACAATCGTCCATGGTCGCCTGGCAAACTTTACAGCGCACTATCTCTAGATTCGGTGCAGGGGTCATGGGCGGTCGTCACATCAATGCTATTTCCTTTCTCTTTTGAGCTATGGTTGAGTCAAGTAGCTCAGATAATATAGGAGGCGATTTGCGATTTGTGAGATGAGATTTCAATTTGAGTTTGAGTCGTTAGATAAGGCTTCAATGATTCTCTTTTTCATTTTCAAAGACTTCAGGAATGTAGATCGGAGCCTTAGATCTGAGATTACTGTCAACTTCGTCCACGTTAAGCTCTCGCTTAAATCCAATGAAGTTTGGTCGAGAGAGTGGTTTGGTCAGGATGTCGGCCTTCTGGTAAGTTGAAGGTATGTATCTAACTTCTATGTTTTTGTTTATTACTTGCTCCCTCACAAAGTACAAGTCGAGTTCGATGTGTTTTGTGCGAGAGTGAAGTACTGGGTTTGCAGTGATTGAAATTGAGCTTTGATTGTCACACCAGATAGTTGGTTTGCCACTTAGTTTGATCTGTAGTTCATTGAGTAGTGACATTAACCAAATGATTTCTGCAGTAGCACTAGCAATACTTCGACACTCAGCCTCTGTGCTGGATCTAGATACAGTTGATTGCTTTTTTGCACACCATGATATAGGATTTTTGCCTAAATAGATACAGTACCCTGTAGTGGATCTTCTATCATCCTGATCAGTAGCCCAATCAGAGTTAGTAAAGCCGTTAATACACAAAGTGGTACTTGCTTGCAGAATTAATCCTTGATTGATTGTACCCTTCAAATATCTTAAGATTCTTTAATTTCACTGCTTTCCAATGTTCATTAAGAGGCTTTTGCATAAACTGGCTCACTTTATTTACACTGAATGAAATGTCAGTTCTGGTTATAGTGACATATTGCAGTGCTCCTACAATACTTCTGTACTGCTTGTCATTTAGAATTGGTTCACCTCTGTTTTTTGAAAGATGACTGTTGCTTATCATAGGAGTAGGCAAAGGATTTGCTTTTCCATTTTGGCTTTAACCAGTATTTCATTAATGTACTTTCTTTGATTTAAGTGAATTTCTGAAGTTGATATTCTTTTGACCTCTATGCCAAGAAAGTAGTTTAGCTCCCCCAAGTCTTTGATTAAAAACTCTTCTTTCAGACATTGAGTGATATTCATGATTTCTGATTTGCTATTTCCTGTAATAACAAAGTCATCAACATAAATTAATACAAAAGTTATTGTGTTATTAAGAAACTTAGTGAATAGGGAGTTGTCGGATTTAGTAGAATTGTAGCCCTGTTTTGATAAAGTTGTTTTCAGCTTGTCAAACCAAACTCTTGGTGCTTGCTTGAGCCCATAGAGTGCTTTATTGAGTTTGCAAACTAGACGATCTTTGTTCCCTTTGTGAACCCTTGTGGCTCCTCCATATATACTTCCTCCTGCAATTCACCATTAAGAAAAGCATTATTAACATCTAATTGTTTGATGGTCCAATTCTTATGCAAAACAATTGTTAATATGACTCTGATGGTAGTGTTTCACAACGAGAGAAAAAGTTTCATTAAAATCAAATCCATTTTATTGTGAATACCCCTTTGCCACCAATCTTGCCTTGTATTTAAGAATTGAGCCATCTGGATTTTTCTTTAATCTGAATGTCCATTTGCATCAAACTATGTTTTTATTCACTGGTAAGGGTACAAGATCCCATGTCTTGTTTTCTATCAGTGCATTATATTCCTCTTTCATAGCATTTTTCCAATTATCATCCAAGATTGCTTGCTGATATGTGCTTGGCTCAGTGATTTCAGACTCAATGTTGTATGTTTTTGGTTTGAATATCCCACACTTTGCTCTTGTCATCATATGGTGTCCAGTATTTGTAGGTACAGATGGATGTCTGTCTTCATCAGCATTGATTTCTAGTTGAGTACTGTATGACTGTATGTCATGCAGTACTTGATAGGGGTCTGGGTGATGATCTGTATCTGGCATCACACTGTTAGGACTTAATGGTGCATCAGCATATTCTTGACCTGGGTCATTTGTGGGCACTGTGTGTTGAGGACTGATGTCACCACTTTCATGATGACCAATGCTATTAATTGGTATGACAACTTCTGGTGAAGGTAATACTTGAGGTATTGAACGCTTTGAATTGCATATTTTTTGAGTTGTTTTGATATTTGCATTGCTAAAAGGAAACTCATGCTCATTGAATATAACATATCTGGATATATATTCTGCCATTGCTATCAAGGCATTTATATCCTTTTTGACTAGTAGCATATCCTAAGAAAGTGCATGGTTTGGATCTATACTCAAGTTTATGTGTGTTGTATGGTCTTAAATAGGGAAAGCATAGGCATCCAAAAAATTTCAAACTTTGATAGTCTGGTTTGACATTGAATAGCACTTCTATTGGACTTTTAAACTTCATCACTTTTGTAGGCAGTCTATTTAGTAGATAAACTGCAGTAGAGAAGACATCTGGCCAAAATTTCAATGGTAGAGATGCCTGTGCTAGCAGTGTCAAACCAGTTTCAACTATATGCCTATGTTTTCTCTCTATAAGACCATTTTGTTCTGAAGTGTATGGACATGTAACTCTCTGTGTAATTCCCTTCATTTGAAAGTAACCCGTCAGGGGCAAGAATACTTTGCCACCATCAGTTTGTATGACTTTTAGTTGATAGTTTGTCTGCCTTTCTACAATAGAAATAAACTGTAACACAGCTTCTTTAGTTTCAGACTTGGATTTTAGAAAGTAAATCCATACATACCTAGAATAGGCATCAATAAATGAGACATAATTTTATAGCCATAATCAGTGTGTATAGGAGCTAACCCCCATAAATCTGTAGCAACAAGTTCAAGAGGTTTATTATAAACAGTCTTTGAATCTGGAAATACAAGCTTATGACACTTGCCCATTTGACAAAATGTGCAAGTGTAAGAATTAGGAATTTTACTAATATGAGTACTATCACAACTGCTCAAGACATGTTTAATTATATTCATACTGGGATGTCCCAACTTACAATGCCATACATCAAAATTTCCTGCATTTTTAATTTCAGAAACATGACACAATTTTTCATTATTTTCAACATTTCTTGAATTTGGAACATCAAATTTGTATAGCCCTTTATGTTCTTTACCCTGCAAAAGAACTTCTTTAGTTAGATTATCTATAACTAAACGATATGTAGAGTGAAACTCAAAGTAGACTTTATTGTCTTTGGCAAATTGTGACACACTCATTAGATTTTTTTTGATTAATGGAACCATCAACAGATTATTAAGATATAACTGTCTGGTTCCACTAATGCTTGCATTTCCAGTATGAGAATTTTTTACAGATTTACCATTTTCCATATATAATAACCATGTACCTTTGTATTCTCTGTTGCCAAGATTTAATTTGCCCAAGTTATTTGTCACATGATTGGTTGCCCCAGAGTCTGGATACCAGCTATCATCATGTATGTCTTCGATTTTTGCTATATCTGTGTTAGTATTGTCTGATGTTGACTCTTGTTGCACACTGACCATGTTGGCATTGGGGTTTTGAGATCTTGAGTTATTGTTGCCTTGTTGTGCTGGTGTAAAATTGACATCAAATTTGAAATAACACTTATTGGCAGTGTGACTATATTTTTCACATATTTGGCATCTTGGTTTGTTGTTGTTATTGAAATTCCATCTGCCACCTCTTCCCCTGAATCTGCTTGACTGACCACCTCTGGGATTGCTTGATTGGTTTCTGTTGCCTTTATTTCTTTCTTGATTCTTACTTTTATTTACTAATACATAGTTAGCATTGTATTCCCAATTTGCTGGTTTCTTTTGCTCAAGTCTCTCTTCATGGCAATGAGAATAGATTGAACACTTTGTAGTGATGGTAGATTTTCATTAGATGATATTATGGCAACTACTGCTTCATATTCTTCATCCAATCCACTTAAGATGTACAATATTTGCTCTGTGTCAGTCACTTATGTCCAGCAGAGGCTAACTGATCACATATTGTCTTGGCCTTAGAAAGATATTCTCTCATGCTAATATATATTATCCTTTCTCAAATTTTGCAATTGCCTTTTATATTGCATTATCCTACCTGCAGATTGAGAACTGAATATTTCTTGAATGGTGTGCCAGATTTCATGTGTGGTTTTGCACCTAATTAACTGTGGTAATAGATTGGCATTGATAAATGATAGCAACCAAGAACTAATTAAGCTATCTTGTCTTTTATGGATTGTGTATTCAACATTACTTACTAATTTTCCTTCATGATCATTAGTGAATCTTGGAGGAGTGATAAGAGTGCGAGGAATATATTCTTGCAGCCCATATTCTCAATAGTAGTCTCAATCTGGAATTTCCAGAGCAAATAGTTGGATTCATCAAGTTGTATGGTGATGATCTGACTTTGTGGCTTGATTATAGACTTGATGAGTTCTTGGGTGGTATTGGTGGTATTGGACTGTTACTGAGTGGTTCTTGATTCTTGATGAGGTGTATTGGCATTCTCACTCTCTCCTTCTGCCATGGTGATGAAGACTTGTCAAGAAGATGATGAAAAGTGGGAAAAAGGAGATAGATTAGAAATGAGGTGCAGCCAGATTCAATTGGATGATGATCCAGATTTGAAAAATGGCTCTAAGCACGGCACTTCAGGCGAGTAAGTCAGAATCTTGATGAACTGATGGAGCAATAGCAACCAGAGGGATGATATATGATGAGTTTATATCTGATATCTCCCTTCTTGGCACGGTAACTGCTTCCAAATGATGATATCTTCATGATTTGTTGCACAGTTGTTAAACTGTGTAACTGATATCTCAAATGATGAAATTGTTCTGAAGAGATTCAAAAATTCTGTATTTATACAAGCAAATATATGAAAATAGGCTTGCGGGTAGGCCCAGAGCAAAACGAATACAACCCGCACACTGAAGATAATATACAGCCTTTATACAACCCTATTTCACTTTATTCACTATTATTTTTATTAGATATTATTATCAGATATGCAGTTGTCAGGGCTCAAAGTTTGATGAAAATAAACTTTAAATGTGAAATGTAGGTATTATACTATTATAGTTTTAGGAAAATACAATATAACTAATGTAAGAAAACAAGAAAAAAAACAAGGAAGATGGACCCATTTTTGAAAGTACAGAGCTAGCAATTAAATATTACGAATTGGGTGCTCATAAAATTTTAGAAATTTACAGGAAGTATCGACTCACCATCATAGTTCATCCATGCAACAACAAATAAGAGTTAACAAAATTTTAGAATGGTTGACTGTAGCTGTAAGAGCTACTGACCAAAAACATGTTGTTGTAAGAGCTATATTAAATGCACACAAAGAAATCTGAACTTTCTAGTTATTCTAAATTCAAATTTCGTTTCATTCTCACACACAGATGAACATAAGGGAATAGGCATTGAATACAAGATGAACAAATGAGCATTCACTTATCTATGCAAACATATTTTTGGTTTTGTGTATGTCTATGTTTGTACTTATGTATGTGTTTGTATGCATCTATGTGTGGTGTGTGTATCATTTATACTATTTTCTATATTATTAAATCAAGATGTATTATTTTTTATATCATTGACAACTAAGTGAATATAATGCCGCTTTAACTATGATACATTTATGTACTATACATGATAAACTATTGCATCATTGTTATTTACTCCATTTATTTCCAAAATGTCTTCAAACATATGTAGATCTAAACATTATTAATAATATTTGCATTGTAATGCCACCAAACTGTCGACCTTAGAACAAAGTTTGTGGCTGAGATCTTCTCTACCGACTACCATGCGGATGTTTTAAATAGGTTTTGATGACCCACTTGAGGTTGGCCTTTGTTTAAGTATATATTTTATGTGGTGATAAATATCCTAGGGAAACTTTAAATAACTAATGTCATTGTTTATTACGTAGTTAGCAGCACGTAGAACAATTTAAAGCATGTACTAATTTGCATTATCTTATATAAACGAAGAATTCAAACCATAATTGGTGGTGCTGGTTACGCGAGACATTTACCAACATTTCACACATATGTGTGTGTGTGGGCGCGCACGCGCACACACACGGATTATTTGACAAGCAGCAATGCTTAGGGAACCTTTTCTCTCATATATCCTTTCTATTAGTAAAAATCATAGATTTAGTGCAGGCATTTAAACTTTGAATTCACAACCTTTGAGTCAGGTGCCTAAAAAGCCTGCTTCTTTCTATTTGCTCATTTTGCCATGGAGTGTCAATGCCAAGGTATCCCAGTGGCAACAGATGACAAAAATGAAGGAGATGTAACTAATACAGTTTGATTATAATCTTGGACGTTAGCTTCTATAAACTCAGATCTATATGATATGTTGATTAAGTACCAGATGACATGAAGCTTTATAGCTCGAAGAAGGATCTGAAAAATATTGAAAATCTTGAGCTTGAAGAACTGCCATTGTTATCATAGGTTATCACAACTGCCATTTTGTTATTAATCCCAACTACTTAAATTTTTTAACATGTTATCTGTTGTTTCTTTCTCTGAAGTTGGCAGGGAGCGATGATAATATAAACTTGCTATTGTTCAGAAGGGTGGCTTAGATAGACTAATAAAAGCATCGTTTAGATTTGTTGATGATCCATCTGTTCTACAAGAGATACTTGATAAACTATCATCTATATTACATGGAGGGAATTAGGTACAAGGACAAACTTTGAAAAAAATTTAGGCTGAAGGACACAAAGTTTCATTTTAGGGCTGAAGGACAAACTTTGAAAGAAAATTAGGCTGAAGGAAAATGCTAAATATAGTTAGTATTTTGTACAGTGCAAATACTGTACAAAATGCTAATTATAACTAGCATTATATCAAGTTTTACATTGTACAAAATGCTAGTTGTATTAGCATTGTTCTTCAGCCTAATTATCTTTTAAAGTTTGTCTTTCAGCCTAAAAATAAAACTTGTTGTCCTTCAACCAAAAATTTAATGAAAATTTGTCCTTGTGCCTATTTTCCACTATTACATGCAATATGCTTCATTTAGCTAATAAATAGAAGAAAGGATTTGCTTCTATAAACTTGCTACCACTATAAATTTTGCACATCATCGTGCTCTCTATCTTCTAACTTGAGTGTTTGCTGCTCAAATTTGCTAAAAGGCCCGACTAAAATAGGCCCGAATCAGTACGGGTTTCATCCCAGCCACAACAAATTTTTACCCCCCTGAATTCCAGCCGTCGGATTGTAATCCGCACCCTTCCGCACCTTCTCCATTCGGGCTTTGTAGAAAACTCCTTTGCTGCTACTGCTACCAATCCATGCTTCCTGAGTTCTGTTATGTTCAGACAGCAACTGCAGTTGCTTCACTCTAGCTCCTTTCCATCCTTGCCTCCTTTTTTGGACATCGATAACGATATGCATTGTTTATATCACTTGCTGTACACATAATGCCTCTCTTGTCCATGCAACAAAATTCTCCGCATCTCATTTCAGCACATAAAAAGAACATATTTTTCCACACTATGTTCCAGACAGGTTGTTCTAATATCGGATTAAGGTTGTTCTGATTTTGCATTTGAAGACAATAAGGTTTCCTTTTTGGTGATACGTAGGGACTCAGACTCATCATCACCTGTGCAGATATAATGATGATATAGAGCATGGTTCAAAATTCCGGTGGAATTTCGGTTTTTCCGGTCATTCCGTTCCGGTTCCGCTCATAACCGGAACGGAATCCGGTCAAAATTCCGGTTCCGCTCTAAATTCCGGATTTGCTTTTCAAATATTGAAAAAAATTATAAAAAAATAAAAAAATACAACAAACATATGGTAATTAAAAAAAGGAAAGCAAATTAAACAGGACAACAAATAAATGGACAAAAAATCATGTGTATGGACAAAAAAAGTTGTTATACTTTTGTTAATTTACATCGAATAATAATAAAAATTTCAAAAATTGATCAAAATTTTAAAATCTCAAATGAACAATACAGAATCTTAAACAATGGTTTTTTTAATTAAGGTGTATTTTATATGTATTTTAAAAAAGTACTATAAATTTATGACAGTATTGGATATTTATTAGCGTAAATAGCAAATTAAAGCAAAAAAGGTACTGGAATTAGAAAACCGAAATTAAAACGAAACTTTCGAAATTTCCGGAACGGAACCGAAAATTTTAAAATTACCAATGAACGGAACGGAAACGGAAAACGGAATTTCGAACCTTGATATAGAGGGACTGTAAAATTTGTGAAGTACACAACAGGAATGCAAAATTTGATCAAGGATATTAATCAAAATATTTTACATATTTTTCAAAGTTTTAAAGGTAGAAAAATGAAATCCAGAACATAAACAAAAAGATTAACAATTAATTTAGCAGTGATTATGTGCATTAGTCCAAATTATGATTAATTTAGTAGAACCTGTAGTGCGTGCATTGTTCAAAATTGAAGTTAATTTTAATTCCTGACAAATTCAGATTGCATAGTTATTTAGTACATAAAATCAACATATACAAAATATTTTTGCATGTTCATGTACGTGATGTCCATTTATCATGATATATTGTTAAGGCACTCTTGGTATTTCCACATATGTTGAATAGTAGTTATTCAACGATTGTTTCCGTGGCTCCCAATATTGATATTTTACTACCACGATCAGGTGACTTTGTTCCAATTCGTAAACTAAGTTAACTAAGTTTTGTAAAAATTAACAAGTTTATAATAATAATGATGATGATGATGATAACAACAATAATAAGCTAAGTTTGACAAAAATTAACTAAGTTAATAATAATAATAATAATAATGATGATGATGATGATGATGTTGATGATGATAATAATAAATCAAGTTTATAAAAATTAAACAATTTAACTAAGTTTATAAAGATTAATTAAGTTAACTTAGTTTTAAAAATTAACAACTTTATAATAATAAAATAATAGTAATAATTAATTAAGTTTGATAAAATTAACTAAGTTATAATAATAATAATAATAATTAAAAAAACTAAGTTTATAAAAACTAAACAAGTCAACTAAGATTTATAAAAATTAACTAAGTTTGATAAAAATAAGTAAGTTTATAAAAAAACTGACTAGGTAATATAAAGTTTTAACTAGGTTAACTATGTTTTTTAAAAATTAACAAATTTGCAACAATAATAATAATAATTAAGTTTGAAAAAAATTAACTAAGTTTATAATAATAATAATAATAACAACAACAACAACAACAAGAATAATAATAATGTTATCCCGCCTTTTGGCAAAGCTGTGAGACCAAGAACTTGACTGGCAACCAAGGACAGTCCGTCCCGAAGATTGGTTATACACAGGTTCACTATGGATACTGACGAATTTGGTTCGAGCCCGGATCGAGCTACAATTGATATGGCATGACAAGCAAAGCTATGAAAGTCAACGTTCCAAATTACAAATTAATCGGAGTTCGTATGCTCAAGATATCGATCGATCAAGATCCATGGAGGAAACACCATTTCGTATCCATCATACCTATTCAACTTCGTATCTATCATATCTGCTCTATTTTGTATCCATCACCCGAAGATGTTTCGTATCGCTTCCACTTATACACAATTCGTATCGATCATCATTTACAAAGTTCGTATCGATCAGTCAACGATCGATACGAAACGTGCCACCAACAAACGATACGAAACAACACTTAAAAGGCATCGATACAAAGAGCTTGAGTTTATATCGATACGAATTGGAGTGGAAGCTATCGATACGAGGCGGTCACTATGATATCGATACGAAATAGAGTGGAAGCTATTGATACGAAGGAGCTTCAAGTGAACGATACGAATGAAGTAAGTTGGAACGATACGAAAAGGGTCATCTTAGATCGATACGAAGGACATGGGCAAGCATCGATATGAAATACATGAGTTCGTATCGATACGAAACAGTTACAAACCATCAATACAAAAGGAATACTCTAGATCGATATGAACAAGTCATGAAAAGTGGAAGACTTTGTAACTCGGCATGAAAAGTGGATCGATCGTAGAATATAGCGCCACGTCACCTGATCGATACGAGCTAGCATTGATACGAACATATCGATACGAAGACACCAGCTCATTGAAATGTCAAACTTGGATCGATCATAATTCAAAATCTACAAGTCCAAATGCTACCAAATTTTCACAGAAGCTTGCGTATCACCTCTACTTGGTCTCTGATCGATCTTAGCCCAAATGGAGTCATTTTTGATCGATACGAATTGTATACGTATCGATCATGGATCGATCCCAAATGTCCAGGGATCGATCTGGTGGGCCTACCCACGTAAGAGAAGGGGTCTTCCGAGATCCAAGCCAGATATTTTTAGCCTGCACCTATAAATAGCAGTCCCATGCCTTCAGAAAATGGACTTTTGATTCTTCTATGCCGAGACTCTATTGAAAACTCCATTGTATCTCGAGTGCTTGAGAGTGTGCTGTTGTAATCAGTTGTAACCAGTTAGCAAAGTCAATAAAAACAACAAACTTTCCATAGTGGACGTAGGCTACAACGCCGAGCCACTCTAAATTCTTGTGTTCTTACATTTCTGTTTGTCTGTTTTGGCGTGTTTGTTAGATTATCCTCTTTTTCCATTTATATTCTTCATTTTAATCTCTTCAAATACGTCCGAAGAGTGTTGTGTCCAATTTTGGTACAAACACTTTGGTGCTTTCACTGAGAGAACCCAGCTTTTCTCCCGCTCATTGGATCTACTGCCGTCGTTGGATTGCAAGAAACTAAGGAGAAGATCCAGATCTCACATCCAATAGTTCTTCCATCCTATTCAGATTGCATCAAATCTAGGAAGGTGCTACATCATTCACCATGGTTACTACTAAGACCGCCTCAACTGCTGTAGATCAGGAAGGACAGGATAGATAGAACCCCGTGTAGCTACTCGCTACAGGTCAAAACTCAGTTGGACCTTCAAATCCGCAAGGCCCTATCACCAGGGAGGAATTCCAAATGCCAATGCAGGAACTGACTCAGATCCGCCAACAGCTCATCCAGCATATCCCTGCCAACATGGAGCTAACCAACCGACTGAATGAGGAAAGACGAAGGAGATCCAGAAAGGAACATGCTTCCTATTCATCCACCGAAAGCTCAGCTTCCTCCGACTTCAACCATAGATCTACGCGTCCACGGCTGGATGGAAGCTACGCGCAAGCCCCCAGGCATCAGCGCACTCTGAATCTTAGACAAGATGGAGCCGGACCTTCTACAGGACACCAGGCTGGACCCTCCTCCCGAGGAGGGGCACTTCCATATCACACTATTGTTAACCATGTAGCTACTGCCGTGGAAAATATGGAAGCTCAACATTAGAATCAACCGAACCCAGCCTTTCATCAGCACAATCATGCTCCTGAACCCTATGTTCCCGTAGATCTAAAGCCAAGGAGGTGAGGCACGGACTGTAGACCACGCTCGGACCATCCTCATAACGTGGAACCCAAACACGCCTTGGCCCAGAATGTCCAAATGCTAGGCAGTCCAACCATGATCCGTCAAATGATCCGCGAAAGTCAATGCCTCACCAATGACGTTTGGGGAATCTCCCGAAGTCATACTCCATTCATTGATGACATCCTCTATGCTGAACCACCTCGCCGATTCAGGATTCCAACTTTACATGTTTATGAAGGGAGCTCAAACCCTAATCAGCACATCCTAAAGTATGAATGGCTCATGAACGCCGCTCGAGCTGATGATGCGGTTAAATGTAGAAGTTTTCCTATTTCCCTAGGGGGCATCGCAACCATGTGGTTTACTCGTTTAACACCTCGATCCATTTCATGCTTTGATCATTTGGCAACTAAGTTCGTTGAACAGTTTCGTATGCATGTCACGAGGCCGAAGGATGTTAACACCTTATCCGGCGTCACTCAAGCTCCAGGAGAGACATTCGTACATTATTTGGAAATGTTTCATGCTACATGTGCTGAGGTCCGCAATCCAAATGACAATTCAATCTTGATGGCGTTCACTAAGGGAATCGACCCTGATTCTGAATTTGGCAATTGGTTAACTGGGAAGCCACCCGCATCGTTTGATCGTTTCTATGCTAAGGCAGCCTAGTTCTTGAGGAGAGAAGACGCTAGACGATCTAGAAAGCAGGACAATGTGGGTCCTAGTGTCGAAGGCATTCAAAGTAACGTTGCTGTGAAAAAACCGGTGAGAGTTCCGTTAAAGTGAAGTTGAATATACAGAATAAGAAGAATTAGCAGAAAGGGGATGGAGGTCAGGGTAAGAAGCGAGATCAAAATCGCAGACTGTGACGCAAAGCTCCTATGTTTGACCAATATACCCCATTGAATACATCCCTGGAGAATGCTTATTTACAGACATGTAACACTGGACAATATAAAAAGCCTGCTTCGAAACAGTCGTCTGAGAAGTAGATTCAGACTGGGAAATTCTATAGATTCCACGATTGCTATGGTCACAATACTAATGAATGTCACCATTTATAAGACATCATTGAGAAGTTAATCAAAGAGATAAAGTTGGAACAATTTGTTTGGACGCCGTAGGCTGGAGGTGCGGGCCCATCAAACCTGAATCAAGGTCAAAATCAGGCTATACCGGAGGAACTCGCGTGTACTGATGCAAGATTGGTTATTAATACATTTAGTGGTGGTCCTCATTCAGCCGATCGGAGCTGGAGGAAAATGGAGTCGTATGCCAGTTCGGTTAGGCATGCGGACTTCGAATGTTGTAGTAATTTTGATGATGGGGCTCCGTTGAAACAACTGAAAACGATGACAGACGACATCGTTTTACGAGATAGAGATGCTGATAGGGTCGAAACCTCCATTATCGATCCACTAGTCATATCTGCTCAAATAGGTCATGCTTGGATGAAGAGGATCTTGGTAGATAGTGGAAGCTCCGTAAATATTCTTTTCAAACGAGCTTATAACTAGATGAAAATGAAAGCGAAGGACTTAAAGCCATGCCAGTCTTGCATACATGGCTTTAATGGAAGTGCAACGATACCTACTAGGATGGTGGAATTAACAATGGAGTTGGGAATAGGAGATCGCCGGAGAGTCCGGATTCTACAATTTGTTATGTTGGACATCAACTCTCAATATAACGCTTTCTTGGCCCTAGCTGAATTCAGGGCAGCCATTGCCCCATGATGCTTAACTCTTAAGTTCCCCACAGACAACGAGGTTGGAATGGTTCAAGGAGATTAGGCGGCCGGATGTGCCTGTTATGTTGCAGAGCTGCGGAAGGCGCAACAGAAGGAGAAGGGCAAGGACCACAACCAATTCCTAAAAGATCTTGATCCAAGAGATGATGATAATGAAGAGGAAGTCAAAGACAGTCAGGCTTCCCTGGCAGAGTTGACAATCGATGTACCGATCGATAATGATGATGACTCCAGATTGATAAAGGTCGGATCTCGGCTAAGCTGACAGATGAGAGAGGAATTGGTTGAATTTCTCCAGGAAATCCTCGATGTGTTTGCTTGGACACACTTAGACGTATGTGGGATCTCGTCGGACATCGCGAGCCATGCATTGAATATAGACCCACGGCATGCCCCGGCCAAACAGAAAAGGCACGGTATGGATCCAGAGAGATCTTCCGCCCTGAAAGAAGAGGTAGATTAACTCAAGACGAACGGGTTCATCCGAGATGCATTATATCCAGAGTGGGTATCCAACCCAGTGCTGTCAAGCAACCAAATGGGAAATGGATAACT
Organism: Allium fistulosum; assembly: GCA_030737815.1. Classification (NCBI taxonomy): domain Eukaryota; kingdom Viridiplantae; phylum Streptophyta; class Magnoliopsida; order Asparagales; family Amaryllidaceae; genus Allium; species Allium fistulosum. The sequence continues at coordinate 258,822,138 of CM060908.1, read as the reverse complement.
TGTGTGGACTACTCAGACCTAAATAAAGCCTGCCCCAAAGACAACTTTCCGCTTCCCAGAATTGATCAGCTTGTATATTCAACGGCCGGACACGAGCTTTTTCTTTTATGGATGCGTATTCCGGCTACAATCAGATACCGATGCACCTACCTGATCAGGAGCATACCAGCTTTGTCACTGATCCGGGACTCTATTGTTATAAAGTGATGCCGTTCGGACTTAAGAACGCTGAGGCGACCTATCTAAAACTTGTCAATCGAATGTTTGCTAACCAGATCGGGAAACTATGGAGGTGTACATGGACGATATGCTTGTAAAGTCGCGACTCTCCATCGATCATGTCAAAGACATGGAAACAATGTTCAACATCCTCCGAGAGTACCGAATGAAGCTCAACCCGTCGAAGTGTCACTTCGGAATCGCATCCGGAAAGTTCCTTGGATTCATTGTCAACGCTCAAGGCATTGAAGCCAATCCTGAAATGATCTGGGCGATTCGGAATCTCGAGACTCCTAGAACTATAAAGCAAGTACAAAGCCTCAACGGGAAGGTGGCATCTTTGAGCAGATTCATTTCCAAATCCACTAACAAATGCATTCCCTTCTTCGATCTAATCAAGAAAGGAAAACAGAACTTTGAATGGACTGAGGAGTGTGAAGGCGCATTCCGAGCACTGATTCAACACCTGGTGATGCCTCCAATTCTATAAAAGCCGATTGATCATGAAAGACTGTACATCTATCTGGAGGTTTCGGCAAACGCCATTAGTGCCGCGTTGGTTCACGAGGAGGATCGGGTCCAACGACCAGTCTATTATGTCAGCAAACGATTGACCGGAGTGGAAAGGAACTATCCAAAGTTAGAAAAGCTTGCTTACTGCCTCGTTATTGCCTCTAGAAAGCTCCATCCATATTTCCAGACCCATCCGATCACAGTCTACACCGACCAGCCGTTACGATAGGTCCTTACCTGGCCTGAGACGTCTGGTAGGTTGCTCAAGTGGAACATCGAGCTGAGTCAGTTTGATATTGCTTATACACTGAGGCGAGCCATCCAAGGACAAGTTCTGGCAGACTTCATCGCTGAATTTACTATACTAGAGAACTTTCCCGAAACCAGTGAATCTCCCAAATACATATGGAAGCTGTACACTGACGATGCATCAAACGACCGCTGCTCAGGCGCTGGAGTTGTACTCGAAACCCCAAAAGGTCAATCCATATGTTATGCTTTGAAGTTTGATTTTCGGCGACTAATAATGAGGCCGAGTACGAAGCTTTACTCACGGGACTCAGACTTTCCAGAGATTTGAGAATTGTTGCTGTGGAGATTTACTGCGATTCACAATTGGTCGTGTGCCAAGTTCGGGGAGATTACCAAGCTAGAGACCGGAGGCTAGCCGCTTATCTCGCTCGGGTCCAGGAAGTGCTGAATCAGTTCGATTATTATGCTATCTACTACATACCCCGAGAGCGCAATCAAAAGGCCGATTCTCTGGCAAAACTAGCCAGCACCGATGAAGCACAGCAAATGGGACTATTCCCTATTAAAACACTTACCTCTCCGAGTATCGATCAGATGGAGACAGACTTGGTTCATGAAGCCACACCCGAGAAGGAGTCATGGATGACCCCATTCAGAAATTATCTCGAGCATGGAGCTTTGCCTAAGCGCAGAAGTGAGAAAAGACAAGTCCTCCGGAAAGCTTCACGGTTCGTTATCCAGAATGGAGTCATGTACAAGAGAGGATACTCTGTTCCTTTACTCCGGTGTATCGTCCATGACGAGATCAAACGAGTGTTACATGACATGCAGAGGGAGAATGCGGCGATCAAACTAGGAGGCAGACCTTTGCTAAGAACATACTCCGATATGGGTACTATTAGCCGACGGTGAATCGGGATGCATTGGATTACGCCAAGAAATGTGATAGGTGCCAGAAACATGCTCGAATTCCAAGAGCCCCTCCTACCGAAATTACACAGATGGTCAGTCCATCACCATTCGCCACATGGGGCATCGATATAATTAGATCTTTACCCCTGGCTAAAGGCGCTGCGAAGTACGCCATCGTTGCAGTTGACTACTTTACCAAATGGGCAGAAGCTGAGCCCCTTGCTACTATCATGACGAAGAAAGTAATAAACTTTGTTGTCTGCAACATCATCTGTCGTTTTGGCATTCCACATACGATTATCACTGACAACGGGACCCAGTTCGATAGTGTCGAGTTCAAGAATTTCTGTCAACGTTTCCATATTCAGAAGAAGTTCTCAGCGGTCGCTCACCCTCAAGTAAATAGACAGGTCGAAGCTATTAATAAAGTTATCAAGTCCATTCTGAAGAAGCGACCGAGAAAGGCCGGAGGCTAATGGGTCGATGAACTTTCCATGGCCCTATGGGCATACCGAACTACCCACAAGTCTACGATCGACCACACTCCATTTTCACTTTCCTACGGCTCTGAAGCTATTATTCCAGTTGAATTGGAAGTACCTTCTCATCGTGTGACATATTATGATCCGAACAAGAATGCTATACTACAGGGCCAAATCTTTGGATTTATTGGACGAGAAACGTGAAGAGGCTGATTTGAGGGCAGTCGCACACCAAAGTCGAGTCGCTCGATTACACAATGCTAAGGTTCGACCCAGAACCTTTGAACTTGGCGATCTCGTACTCAAGTTAATCTATCTGGTCCCTTCACATATGAAACCAACGTGGGAAGGAACGTATGTCATCGAACGAAGACTTTGAGATGGCACATTCATATTATCAACTGTTGATGGTCTCACTTTGCCGAGAGCATGGAACGGCGAGAGTCTCTGGCGCTATTACACATAATAGGCTTTGTTTATTCATTTAGCTTGCTTTTCATGTGAAATTTGTTTATGCATTACGAAATTTGAATTTGTAATAAGGCAACTGACTTTGCCATACTTTCTTATTTCAGCAATAAAATGCAAACTCGTCGAGCCAGAGCAGTGATTCTTGAAATGCGTCTTGCGACCATTGCAATGCACAGAGAGCTAAGTTCCATCCCACGGTGGGACTTATTCAAATAGGGAGTGACTGTGATACGACCAGTCACTCGCTATGTGAAACCCCAGGCTCAGGGGCAAACAACTACACTGAAGCCAAAAAGGATTGATACACGACAATCTTCCAAAAAACTCCGGTTCCCAAAGTGCAAGCTGGAGCATAAATTGCAAATCGAAAACGTGGGTTCGAGGAGGGTGGACCCGTCCACCCACGACTTTGCCCATGTACAATCTAAACTCGAGGAGGATGGATCCGTCCATCTATGACTTCGGTTGTCTACTCAGGGTGGATGTGATCCGACCGTCCATGTCCCTAATCAGCTTATCGTTCTCGGAGTGCGAACGAGATTCCAATGCTTAGGCAGATGTGACTGACCATCTGTCGATCAACTCTAGATTCCCAGAGTGCGAACTAGAGTATAACATTAAGATGGGTGTGACTGACCACTCATCGACTAACTCTAAGTCCTCAGAGCGCAGGCTGGAGTATAAACGCAAACCGGGTGTGAACTGACCGCCCACGAGATAACTCTAAGTCCTCAGAGTGCGGACTGGAGTACAAAACATAAAATTGGGTATGAATGACCACCCACAAATCAATCTAAGTCCCCAGAGTGCGGACGTAGTTCTAAATATCAAACGGGTGTGACCTATCGCCCATAAGATAACATTAGTCCCCGGAGCGCGGACCTATCTTTAAAACATTAAACATGTGGGACTGACCTACCGTAAGACAAATTAAGTCCCCGGAGCAAGAACCTATCTTCAAAAAATAAAATGGGTGCGACTGACCGCCCGATAAATAGCCTAAGTCCCCGGAGCGTGAACTTAACCTTAAACGTTTAAACAGGCCCGACCGACCACCAACGTACAAGTTCAATCCCCGTAGTGTGGATACAATTATTAATAGATGAGCGAGTGTGATCAGACCACTCTAACTCATCTCGTTTCAGCTTCATTCCGACTAAGTTAAGCTCAATTTATTGAAGGCGGAAAGCGACTGTCGATCGAACACTTCAATTCATTCACGGGAGTGGGAGAAAAACTCAAGTACCAACTACTGATCGAGATAGTGCAATGTTGGGACTCGACTTAATGTTTGGTTATGACTCGAAGCCATGACTTTGGGACTTAACAACCAAACTCAAGTCTGATTTAGAGACTAAATCCTCACAAGTACATTGAATGGAAATTCGAGCACTAAAACACTTAAGCAAATAGACACAGAGTTATGCTGAAAACAAAATGGAATTTCATTTCAACTATCCTTTGAAAGAAAAGGGTAAGTACAAAAAATTATTTCAAGAATTCCTATAGGCAGGGGTCGAACCCGCATCTATACACGGCCTATAGGAAGCAAAAAGAAATTCCTATCTATCTACCAAAAAAGGGAGCAAGGAGACACGTTTACTACCTCGGTTTCTTCTTCTTCTTCCTCGGCATCGACCCACTAGAGCTACCGCTCGGATGCCTCTTCGAGCCTTTGCCTTTTGGTGGTTGGTCTCCGGCCGAAGGAATTATGGTAATCTCTTCCTCCGACCTCATGGGAATTGGAATACTTTTTGAATGCAGAGGCGAAGGAATAGGAACTCTCTCGATGTTGGAAGACGAGGGAGGAACGCCAGTGTCGACAAATGTACCACCGGGAGAAATCATTCGTAGAGGAGCCGAGCCAGGACCTACTATACCACCTCCAATACCACTTCCCTGTGCAGCTGCGTCCATTTCGGCGTTAATCTCCGCCATTATCTCTTCCTTGTGAACCGCTTGATCATCCATGCTGCTAGTTTGGCCCGAAGAGCTAGTCATAAATACACCTTCGCCCAAGACAAAAGGTAAGTCGGTGAGGGGATCATTCTGGTGATCGAAGAGTGATCGAGGAGTTCCTCCATCATTTGTTCATCAAGAATAAAAGCGCTCTCATGAACTTCTCCGGTCAATGTGGCAGCCGTAGTGATTGTTGCCTCCGTCATAGTGGCCTCCTGCTCTTGGTGCAACACTTGGATTGCAGGAGGCTTGGCTGGTACGACTCCTGTAACTGAATGGAGATAAGAAAAAATATTAGTGACTTCTTCTGACAATACTCCTAACTTTGATTGAATAAATACAAGAAGTATTCAGAATACCTTCCTCAGATTGGCTCGCGGGTGGAGCTGGAGCACCTTCAAAAACATGCTCGCGTACCGGAGACATACTCGGTTGATCGGGATCATAAGCAGGCACAACTGGAGGATCTACTGTAGAAGTAAGTTCGGGTTAGGTTGATGCAGGTATTTTAGAACTTCCTTTGTGATGATCAACTCCAAACCCCTCTCCAACATCCTAGATGCTGAGCGGTAAGCTTCTCCTTTTCATAAGTGATAATGGCATCATGGAGAACCTTCCTTTTATTCTTGGTCAATATCTGATTCTCTAGCTTGAAGTCGTCAATAGATATAGTATTGTGGTCCGGTTTCTCATCTTCTACCAAACGGCACCAAGCATTATACAGATGTGACAGTAATCTTCGAGCCAGCTCAGGTTACGGTGCTTCAGAACATTAACATTATATGTGATCAAGAGATTCTCAATGTCACCCTCCAACCTGGCCTCCGCCGCTCTCACTTTACCCTCAACCTTGGCATCGGCTTCCTGAACCTTTAGCGTTTGCTGCATCCCTCTCATCCCTGAGCACCACAGCCTACTCGCATGCTTCCTGAGCGGCTTTATCAGCATCATCTTTTTCTTTGACGACTTTAGCAAATTATGCTTTGAGTTTCTCAAGCTCTTTTAGCGCGGCGTCTCTTTCGGCTACGACCGTGGTGGTCCTATGGCCCATCTCTTCGACCAAGGAAAAGTGTTCTTGCCATATTTTCTCCATAGACTTATTTGACTCATCAGCCTTCTGAGTAGCTTCCATCTTTGCTTTCCATGAAGATTCATTCTCGTTGGTGAGCACCTGAATTATGCGGTCCCTCTGAGCGAGATCGGTTTCTAGTTTCTCGATTGTCTTTGCCCGCTCAAAGGCCACCGCCGATACTTTCACTACGGTCTTCATCCATTCCAGATATTGACCATAAACATCGTATATGTAGTCGTGCATCGTCTGTTCAACCTCATTGGGAACTCGCATTAAGTGTGGAGGAAATATGAAGCCATCGAAGCAGACATTCGGGAAATCCTTTTTCAACTTAGCGATTCTAATCACTCCTTCCTCGGTGGGTTCTGTAACGGCTTATTCAGTGGTAACGGGGGTCTCAGTTTCGATCCTCCGACGTTGTTCGTCGAGCCTTGAAGTTTGAGGAGGTGGTGCTTGATGTGAAGATTCTGAGGGTTGTTTACCAGAACCAAAAGGTTGCGTTGGACCTCTAGGTGGCGGAGATTGCAACCGAGAACGACACATATAATGCCTCTCCTTCTCCCTCTCCCTATCTCTTTCCCTCTCGTAGCGCTCCCTCTCTTGACTGGAGTAGCCGCGATCGCATTGTCTTTCGGCCTCACGTCTGCGAGACTCAGAATATGAGCTAGATGAATGGCGTGCAGAACATAGACTACCAAGCATAGACCCCCACCTCGACGTCGTATCTGTAAAATGAAAAGAGAAACAGAGTTGGTAATCCCTAGAGATAAATAGCTTGTGATTAAAAATTGTGTGGTGCCGTGAAATGCATGTATGCATGTGCAAAACCCCCAACCAACTGGTTGTAATAGCCGTAGTCAGAGGAGTTGGCTCTCCTAGGTCTAAGGCACATTGAAGCCCCTCTAATCCGGTATCTTGGTGCAAAGGCAAGTCATCCGGAATGGGGATGTCCGCCGGTCCCGCAAAAGAGCTCTCCATTTGCGAAGGAGGAATCTCTCGACTAGTAGCAGGCAAAGAGACTACGACGGTTTTGCGCCTTAAAGATTTTCGAGCAGTAGACTTGCCTCTTCTCTTCCGCTCTAAAGATCAAGGACTTTGCGAAGGCCTAGTTGCGGGTTCGTCTCTAGCAGACATATTCTCATCACCGCCTTGTTCAGTAATTACTATCCTGGAAGCTCTCCTTCGAGCTTGCCTCACCGAGGCCATCCTAAGAACTCCTACGAGTCCAATGCTTTGATCTCTGTCAATTAGCCCAACGGCAACCAGATTTTAGTCCATAAGGACTTCATCGATCTCTCTGTACTCATCGGGCACCTCTTGAAGAACTCTTACTATCTCCTAAACTGAGCACCTTCAGATCGTGGAATTGAAGCTGTAAAAGAAAGAAAGTGTTAGACTCAACATCAACTACTACTATTCAATTGATCAACAAAGAGGTTAGAGCACTTATGTCTTGCTAGCCACCATCTAGCGAACCCCGGTGGACACCGAACGAAGAACCATTCGGTCTTGAAATAGCTCAACTTGCTCCAATCCCCAACCACGATCTGACGGTTCCTAACTGCCTTTAGGAAAGGAAAGGTTGTCCCTATGACTCTTTACATTGAATAAGAATCTGGTCTCTTCTACCATTGGAGGGCGGAAGAGATGCTCTATGAAGATGACAAAAAGACTGTTCAGTAGGGCATACCCATTCGGATGCAATTGGGATGGAGCAATCCTCAAGAAAAGTAGAACTTCTCGGATGAATTAGTTAAAAGGAGGAAGTGTCCCAGCTACACACATAAATCTATTACAGGCTTTGTACCTTTTCGGGGGAGTGTGGGCTCTATCCTGTGGCCCTGGCAACAAGACATTATTTATGGATAACCCATGCCTTAGACAAATTCTGCCCAGCATTTCTTCAGAAATATTGGAAGGGACGGAGTCTTGTGGATGTGCGATAAAAACTGCTCCCGCTAGTTCATCCAGAGCAGGGCTAATAGCATCGGCTGCAATAACCAGCATTTCAATTGTGAGAAGGGGTGGACTTTGGACATCCTGTGATTGCGAACTTCCGGGTTCCATAGCTATTGAACTCAGTAAAAATTATCGTTAGATGATAATAAACCAGTGTTTCCCCCAGTTTGAAGTGCGTGAATGTGTTGTGCAGTGCAATGCTACATGCTACTTAAGAGATTCTACGGAATTTGAAAGACGTTCGAATGACAAGACTTCGAAATTCAACCGGAGTGACCGTCATCGCAGACCGTCACAACCGTGCCATCCAGACTTCGGAGATCGATCCAAGTTGAAGTTCGTCAAATTTGTCAAGTTACAGTTCCATCGACGAGGTTCGAAGGGCGGTCAAATATGCAGTGAAACGGCTAAGTCCAATTATGCAAGGCAGAAGCTTGTCGGAGTAAAATATTCAAGTGTGCAATAATTTCGTATCCATAAAAGTCCAAACTTGGATCTATCAGCAAAAAGCTTCAATTTTGTATCGATCGAAACTCATTAACTTCGTATCGATCGAAACTCAGCAACTCCATATCGATCGGGTTATATATGGCTTTGTATCGATCAAGGATTGTTGGCTTCATATCGATCCCCAACCTTGATTCGTATCGATAACCTACCATGAGTTTCGTATCGGTCGTTGGCTCTTCGATTTCGTATCGATTGCCTCAGATCGATACGAATTGTCACCTCTTCGGATCGATACGAACTCACCATTTCAACAATCAATTACTCATCGGTACGAATCCCACACTCTGGGTCGATATGAAGTCAAGCCTTCTCCTTCCTTTTACCAATACGAAATTGAAGTTGTACGTCCCTCCACACTTCATCTTCCCCAATCAACTCAGATGCCATTTCCATCCTCTTCGGCCAAACTTCGACCTCAACACAACCGAAATCGACCATGATTGTGAATGGGATGGCGTTAGATCTCAAATCCCATTATTTAAGTGTGGATTAGCAGTTCAATTACCTAAATCTAAGCAGTTAAATGGATTGGATAACTCGAAAGCAAAGGCAATTCTAATTTTTCTTTTACTCGGAGCGATACGAAATTTATAGCAAATATGAAAATGATGGCGAGTAAAAATTTCTCTAAGTACGGAACCGTATTTATATGGTTCGAACATGGGCTGATGTTGGTTCGTCTCTCGGTGCCAGTGACCGATCAAAGCAGTCTTCCACCCAACCGATACGAAATAGCCTATTCTTATCCAGTGACCGAGCGAAACAGTTTTAACTTCGTTGATACGAAGCTTCTTTCGTATCCATCCAAAACCCATCTGCGATGAAGCAATTCGTATCCATCGATACGAAATATTTTAAAACTCCAACTGATTCGTATCGATCACCATCGATACGAAGATAGTTTTCCAACTTCTCAAATCGATCCAGGAGAGGATCGATATGAAGGGATACAATAAAATGACCATCAAGCGTTATTACAGCTTGAATTTCACATCGATCAAGGAGAGGATCGATATGAAACTCGATTCAAAAAAAAACAAAAAACTTGACAATAACTCATGAACATGCAAACGTTAACGGGAGTTAAGTTAACATACGTTCATGCATGACGAACTAAAGTTCAATTTTCAAAATTAACAGGAATTGAATGCTCACCTAGTGAAAATTACAACAGTGAACAACAAATTGCTAATACTCGACACTCATTTACAACAACGCACTATACAATCATTGGCAGCCAACAATTCAGTATTTAAATTATCGACAAATCAATCGAAGGTTACATCTTTTGATGAAAAGAAAAATTCAACGAATCAGACAGAACTTTTCAGATGGAAGGTCGCGGCTTTTCAAAGCACGTCATGTTCACACAAGACGTACTTTGGGGGGCAAATGTTATCCCACCTTTTGGCAAGGCCGTGACACCAAGAACTTGACCGGCAACCAAGGACAATCCTTCCCGAAGATTTGTTATACACAGGTCCACTATAGATACTGGCGAATTTGGTTTGAGCTCAGATCGAGCTACAATTGATATGGCACGACAAGCAAAGCTATGAAAGTCAACGTTCCAAATTTCAAGTCAATCGGAGTTCGTATGGTCAAGATATCGATCGATCAAGATTCATGGAGGAAACACCATTTCGTATCCATCATACCTATTCCACTTCGTATCCACCATATCCACTCTGTTTTATATCCAGCACCTGAAGATGTTTCATATCGCTTCCCCTTGTACACAATTCATATCGATCATCATTTACACAATTCGTATCGATCGGTCAACGATCGATGCGAAACGTGCCACCAACAAACGATACGAAACAACACTTAAAAGGCATCGATACGAAATCGATCTTCAATCGATACGAAGAGCTTGAGTTTATATCGATATGAATTAGAGTGGAAGCTATCAATATGAGGCGGTCACTATGCTATCGATACGAAATAGAATGGAAGCTATCGATACGAAGGAGCTTTAGGTGAACGATACGAATGAAGTAAGTTGGAACGATAAGAAAAGGGTCATCTTAGATCGATACGAAGGACATGGCAAGCATCGACACGAAATACATGAGTTCGTATCGATACGAAGCAGTTACAAACCATCGATATGAAAGGAATACTCTAGATCGATACGAACAAGTCATGAAAAGTGGAAGACTTGATAACTAGGCATGAAAAATGGATCGATCCTAGAATATAGCGCCACGTCACCTGATCGATACGAGCTAGCATGGATACGAACATATCGATACGAACTAAATCGATACGAAGACGCCAGCTCATTGAAATGTCAAACTTGGATCGATCATAACTCAAAATCTACAAGTCCAAATGCTACCAAATTTTCACAGAAGCTTGCGTACCACCTCTACTTGGACTCTGATTGATCTCGGCCCAAATGGAGTCGTTTTTTATCGATACAAATTGTATACGTATCGATCATGGATCAATCCCAAATGTCCAGGGATCGATCTGGTGGGCCCACCCACGTAAGAGAAGGTGTCTTCCGAGATCTGAGCTAGGTATTTTCGCCTACACCTATAAAGAGCAGTCCTAGGCCTTCAGAAAATGGACTTTTGACTCTTCTTTGCCGAGACTCTGCTGAAAACTCCATTGTATCTCGAGTGCTTGAGAGTGTACTGTTGTAATCAGTTGTAACCAATTAGCAAAGTCAATAAAAACAGCAAACTTTCTATAGTGGACGTAGGCCATAACGCCAAACCACTCTAAATTCTTGTGTTCTTACATTTATGTTTGTCTGTTTTGGCGTGTTTGTTAGATTAACCTCTATTTCCATTTATATTCTCCATTTTAATCTCTTCATATACGTCCGAAGAGTGTTGTGCCCAATTTTGGTACGAATAGTAATAATAATAAATTAACTAAGTTTATAAGAATTAAACAAGTTAACAATTTTTTAAAAACAAACTAAATTTTATTGAAAATAAATAAGTTTATAAAATTATTCAAAATAAAGAAGTCTATATAAATCAACTAAATATTATAAAATTTTAACTGCATTTTGTATAAATATACTGGTTCATAATAATAATAAACTATAGTTGATAAAAATTAACTAAGTTAATAATAATAATTTAACAAAGTTAATAAAAATTAAAAATTATATAAGTTTTATAAAAATTAGCTAAGTATTATAAAATTTTAACACGGTTAACTATGTTTATAATAATAATAGTAATAATATTAAAAACAAATTAATTTTGTTTATAAAAATTGAACAAGTTGACTAAGATTCATAAAATTTAACTAAGTTTTATGAAAATTAACTATGTACTATAAAAATTTAACTAAGTTTTTTGAACATTAACAAGTTTATAACAATGATAAATTAACTAAGTTCGATAAAACTTAGCTAAGTTTATAATAATAATAAACAACAAAATTAATTATAATAGTAATAATAATAAATTAACCAAGTTTATAAAAATCAAATAAGTTAACTAAATTTTATAAAAATTAACTAAGTTTTAAAAAAATTAATTAAGTTTTTTAAAGACTAAATGAGTTTTTAAAATTAACTAAGCACTATAAAATATTAACTAACTTTTCTAAGGATTAAAAGGTTTATAATAATAATAATAAACTAAGTTTGATAAAAATTAACAAAATTTATAATAAAAAAAATAATAAATTAACTAAGTTTATAAAAACTAAATAAGTTAACTAAGTTTTTCAAAAACTAAACAAGTTAACTAAGTTTTATAAAAATTAAACAAGTTTATAAAAATTCAACGAGTATTATAAAAATTTACCTAAGTTTACTATTTTTTTAAATAACATTTAATAGTAATGATAATGACGATGATTATGATAAAAATAAACTAAGTTTGATAAAAAATAACCAAGATTATAATAATAATTAACTAAATTTGATAAAAAATAACTAAATTTATAATAATAATAATAACGACGACGACGAGGAAGATGATGATCAAACATTAACTAGGTTTATAAGAATTATACAAGTTAATTAAGTTTTATAAAAGTTAACTAATTTTTGTAAAAATTAAATAAGTTTATAAAAATTTATCAAGACATAACAAGTGATAGTATAAAGTTAAGATGACAACTCTCGCACTTAACATACATATCTATTCTATTATATATAAAAGAAAATAAAAGATTTTTCGTATTCTTATTTCTCATTCAATTTGAAGCCAAATACTTATCTCCCATCGATTTGAGTAAACAATTTGCAATTGCCCTCTCCAACTCTTTTCCCGTCACAGTTCATGTACCCATTGTATTTACTGTTGTTCATTGTTTTGTCTGTTAGCATTCTTCTACTCTTAATTTATTAATAATTAAGAAAATGTATTTTTGATAGTTCTCCTTTCTGTTTCTATAACTTCATCCTCTCTTCCCATTAATTTGCAAATTCGTCTACCTAAAACCTCTTCTCCATTTCTGTTTAATTCAATCCTTTAATATGTTTTTCAATTTTGTCAACATTTTTAATTTCTATCTTCTCTCTTGATTCTCATAAACTATATTTCTTTCAAATCATTTAAGGAAACGCCTTTTATTTTGTAAGAAACTATTGAATTAGAACCATCTAGATCTGGAATCTAAATGTTTTCATGTTGTAGGAAACCATCATCGATGAAGATGAATCTAGATGTTTTTTATTTGGTAACTTTCTTATCATCTTTTTCATAGTAGTTTAAAGTTGTTTGTTGATTGCTTTCATTTCATCATTTTCAAAGTAGTTAAAAGTTGTTGATTTTTTCATTTCTAAAGTTGTTTTCTTAGGAATGTTTTTGCATTCGATCCCCATGCTTTAGTTCTTTTCACTATATCAATATATAAGTTTTCATTTTTAGACTGTTATATTATAGTTTTAATCCTTATTTTGTATAAAGTTTCCAGATTTGACATAATCTTATCTACTTCTGATCAGGTCTACAAATAAACTACTATATGTTCTAATTTTAAAACCTTTTTTCCAACTTTTTCAATATTTTTATATTCATGTTTGGTGATGCGTTGTTGTCTCCTGGATTTTATTTAAAATTTCTTCTATTATTATAAAAGTGTTTCATGTTACCTAAAAAGGTATATACCCAATTATGAGTATCATAATCATAAAGGTAAAACAAAAATTCACAATAATGACAGGTATGTTTTAAATATTTTGTTTCTTCTATGTCCATGATTGTGTTAATATTATCAATTTTAAACCACTCTATGTTGTCATTTTCAAACCTTTTTCCAACTTTCTCAATATTTCTTTGTTCATGTTTGGTGATGGGTAGTTGTCTCCAAGATTTTATTTACAAGTTCTTTTGTGATTGTAAAAATGTTTCATGTTATCTAAAAAGATATATATCTAATTATGAGTATCATAATCATAACAGTAAAACAAAAAAGCACAATAATGGCATCTTAAGTATGTTCAAAATAATTTGTTTCTTCTATGTTTGTGATCATGCTAATATGATTAATTTGATTGTCTAATGTAAAATATTTATTTTTGAATATTGAAGAAGTCTTTCGTGTTAGTTAAAATGGTCTGACCATTATGCATAAGTTGTTTATTAAAAATATGAACATAAAAGGATTGTCCAAACGTTTATAGCGGTAGAGCCCTTACTATCTATCCCCATTTACAATTTTATTACCTTTACTTCCTTATGTGTTATTATAAAAATTTTATTCATGCTTTTTTGTTATCCTAACAATACAATTTTATTCTAATAGTAAACTAATAAAGTATATTGTGTTCTACACAATCAAATTTATGAATTTTGTGTTTGATTCCTTTGTGCACGGTTTCTTTATTCTCCAATAATGACATCTTAAGTATGTTTTAAATAATTTGTTTCTACTATGTTTGTGATCGTGCAAATATCATCAATTTGATTGTCTAATGTAAAATAATTATTTTTGAATATAGAAGAAGTATTTCATGTTAGTTAAAGTGGTATGACCATTATGCATAAGTTGTTTATTAAAAATATCCACATAATACAAATTTTCATATATTTATAGTAGTGGAGCTCTTACTATCTGTCATCATTTACAATTTTATTACCTTTGTAGTCTTATGTGTTTTTATGAAATTTTTATTCATGCTTTTTTGTTATCCTAACAATACAATTTCTTTTAACAGTAAACTAATCAAGTATATTGTGTTCTACACAATTAGATTTATGAATTTTGTGTTTGATTTCTTTGTGCTATGTTTCTTTGTTCTCCTAACAAAACAGCATGTCCTATCTTTGTTATGGTTGTTCAGAACCTTTGGTTGTTTACCTCATCTACTCAATTATTTGTTTTTAGATCTGTTGTTCTTGGCGATAGTGTATTGCCAAATGCAATCATAGCCATTATTTGTAATTCAAAAGCAATCACCTATTTTCTTTGTTTGCAACATAAACTTTAGTTTGTGTTCCCATATCAAACGCATTATTTACTGTGGCTTTATATGTCCTTTCAATTTCGCTATTTCACTAAGCCTTACGCTACTTCTCCAATTGTGTTCTTAGAATTGAATTCCTTACTTTAACTAAATAAAGCAAATAATAATCACTACTATTATAGTATATTATCTTTGTCTTCCTAACAAATGTAGCAAAGGTAAAGGAAACAAAAATGTAGATACATTAATTCATATTATCCTATATTTTCTTCACACTATACCAAAAAATTTAGTTGCTGCTAGAAATATTGACATAAGAAGACAAAAAAATAACCATTTCATTCAGAAATACTTATATTAATTTCTTAGAACTTTTTTAAATGAATTGTATGATCTGCTCTACCTTATTACTTCATTTCTTCCCAAAATTGAAACAGTATTTTTTTTGGAAGCAATCGTATTCTAATTAACTATTTTCAAATTAAATCGATGTTTTCTTTAAAAATATAACATTTTCCTACCTTTTAATTGTATCAGGCTATAGATTTGACAACCATAATTCACACCTGTAATTCAAGGCATAAATTTTTATTAGTTTCCATTTCATCAGAAGTATTTTACTATTTATTGGGACTTATTCTGCATATTCATTTTCATTGTTTTCTACATTTTTATCGTTTAACGATACTTTACCAGTCATGATCATGGAATTTATTTTTTGTTCCCACTAGGATGATTTTATTCTGAATGTGGAAGATGTATCACACTTTGAATTTCTTACTTCTTATATGTAACAACCCGCAAATTCTGAGAATATTTTTAAATGAAAATTCATTTGAAATTTTGAATGTAATTATTTTAAATTGATAAATTTGGAAATTTAATGTAATATTTTGGGATTTGATGTGAAACGTTCTTCCAAATTTAATAAAATAAAGATTTTTTTCTTAAAATACAAATTTTGTCAACTTTGGTCAAAGTTTGACTTTCTCTGAAAACTTTAAAATTTGAATTTTTAACTTTTACTTTTTTTATGAAGATGAATTTAAATTCTAACATTTTCTTGGTTTTTTTGTGTTGTTAAATTTTGGTTTCTACTTTTCAAAAACTGGCAACTTTTGACGTATTACACGTAGTTATTTTTCATTTAACATTTATCTTTCTTACTTGGTGACTTTGGGCTTGTACAAATGGGCTAGAAAACCCTTTAGTTAGATGAGAAGCCTATATAATATCATAGGGTTTGTGATAGACTCTTCACTTTCATTTGTGCCTCCACAGAAGAAAAAAAACAATGTAAGTTTCTTCTTCATCTTCCTCCTCAAAACCCTAGACCTTCTTCCTCTTTTCCTCTACAATTTTCCTCCTCCTCCCCTCCACAAATTTCGGCCACACCTATCTCCTCCTTCTCCAACCACAAACCCTAGCCAAAAACCCCTTCTCCTCCTTCCTTTTCCCTTTTCTCCTTCACCAATTTCGGCCTCCACCTTCTCTTCCTCCAACCAAAACCTATAGCCGAACCAACTCACCCCTTCCCCTTGTTTTGCCTTGGCCGTGACCACCTTCACCACCACCAAACCCTTAGACTGAGCCTTCACCACCAAAACCCTAACCCTAGGCCGTGCCTTCTCTATCAAAACCCAATCCAAACCCTAACCCTAGACTATGGCCGAACCCACCTAACCCAAACGACCCCTATGGCCGAGCTTATGCACCCCTAGACAATCCCTCTTCACATGTTTACAAATATATATTTTTCTATTTTATTTTTCTATGTGAATTATTTGTTTACGTATGGAATTTATTTTATTTTGCAAAGCATCAGATTTGGATTCTCCTCTCACTCAAGCTTGTCCGTAATTTGTTGTGCTTGTCGTAGTCGTTGTGTTGCGTTTTGAATCACTTCTCTAACCAAAGAAAGATGAGTAATCACTCTTGACAACATACTTATATTTTGGTGAATAGATGACAATGGAATTGTATGGATTTGTATATGCAAGTTAAGAAATTTCACTATTGAATATTATTATGTTATTTCATATCATATTTTAATTGTTATGATCATATGCCATGATATATTGAATATTATTATGTTATTTCATATCATATTTTATCTGTTGTGATCATATGCCATGATATATTGAATATTGTTATGTTTATCTCATATTCTGTTCTCACACTGCAAGTTCCTTCACTATGGGTTGAAATGATACATACCCGAATGATTTTTAGATTAAGGAAAATTGTTATAGGCTAAAATGATAGGCCTGAGCAATTTTATTTGACTTGGGATTGCGGGTTTGATATGATATAAAACCCGAAAAATTAATAAATTGCGGATTGAAATGATATATGTCCGTATTTACTTGACCCTAAGGTAGAGAATTTTATACAGACTCCATGGTTGATTTAAAATGATTTTCCAAAAATTATTAAGTATTTTGGATTTCTATATATGAATCTCAACTAAAATTTAATGTAATAATTTCTGTGAATTTGTTTACATGAGTTAAAATTTTTATAAGAAATAAATAATTGGAAATGTAAATTTTGGAATCTAATTTACAGAATGAAGGTTAATTGAAATTTAATAATTCGATTTGACTTAAAAATTGTATTTTATTCTAACCTAAAAATTGTAAGATTTAAACTCATGTAATAGTGATTAAAATGATAAATGGTTTTTTTTGTGGAAAAAAATGTAGGTTAAAACGTACATTTGACATGTAAGATCTAACTAATGTAAATGGTATAACTTGGGTAATAAAAATGATAAATGTTATTTACTGAAAAGAAAAAAAGTGTAAGTTAAAAACATAATTTTAACTTAGCATAAGGATTTCAGCTTTAAAATTTGACATTATAGTAACAAAGTTATTTAACTAAAGGTGTGGTTTCTTTAATGACCAAATAGCTAAAATTAGAGTAATATAATAAGAATGATATAATGACTATGATAAAAAATGTAAATGTATGTACTATTTGATTATATAAACTATTGTAGTAGGAAGTATTACGCTAACAATTCAAAACTGCTGCGATTTCTTACGGTAACAATTCAAAACTGCTGCGATTTCCTTACTATAACAATTCTGCACTGCTGCGGATTCTTACAGTAACAATTCTACACCGTTGCGAATTCTTACAGTAGCATTTCTACACTATTGCGAATTATTACAGTAGCATTTCTGTACTGGTGCGTTTTCTTAAAAGTGACATTTTCTGAATGCTACAAAAAGTTTCTAAAGGGTTATGGTCCCGAATGTATGGTTCTAAAGGTTACATTTTTAAAGTGCTATGATCTCTAAATTTTTATGTTTCAAAGGGGTTATAATTAAATGAATTTGGAAGTGTTACAACTTTGGAAAAATGAATAATATTTTAAAGAATAATGATATGGAATTTATATGGTTTTGAAAGGAATATGTTTGATATGAAAAATAAACCATTTGAAATTGAATAACCATGGGTTATAATAACGTTTGGTTGTTAAAGAGACCGGGATCAGATATGGGCATACTCTCTGTTGATACCGAAAACCACTTTGACAACTGTGTATGCGGTAGAGATTACAAAATGAAGTCGGATGGTGGCGACGATCCTAAAGGTATACATACGTGGACCTAACTCCCGTGAGTTAGCATGAGGTGGCTAAAACATGAGTAATCGACGGGCCAAGGAGGTAGCTCCTCCGATCAGACACACTTCATCATTAGCCATTCTATTACTTTGTGATTGAATTGGTGTGCACCTTTGATTCAGGAGTGTGGATCAAGTTGGGCGGTAGTTGCGGCTATGCGTTACCAACAGTCCGGAAGTGTAATTGGTATATCTACCTTGGCATTGCCTAGTTGTGCCGTGTCACCTACCCTAGCACGCCTTCTACGAGTTTTGTTTGTACCATACCTATGGAGTGCCCTCTGATGGCACCCAGTACGGGTGGGATTATAGTACTGTATAGACTATAGGAATATATAAAATATTTTAAGTGGGATATGGGTAACGCCTTAACGCTATTTTAATAGTTTACTTTACTTTAGACATTATTATAATAGCGTATATTACTACATAGGAGATAGTTTAACGGATCCTTAGAGGATGGGCGATCCCAAGCATCCTTTAAGTTACTGATGCATTTCTTTTACAGTTCACTTGAGTTGATTTACATTTTATAAGTATGTATGTCCTGACTCGAGTGTTTTGTGTTTTGCTTTATGCTCGGGTCAGCCTGAGTTTCACAGCTTTGGTTTCATTTTTTTGGAGCTAGAGATCCACCGAAGATTTAACTGTCTACTTGATATTTCTATTCCAGTTATTTCCACTCAGCTTGTTCTTTTTTAGTAGAGAACTTATGTACCTTTAATTTCCAAATGTATTGGTTTCATACTTTGGTATTATGTATTAATTTTGAGACTTTGTATCTAGTAGCTTCATGAACTTCTATAGTTATTTTATTCCGCTGTGAGTTATTCTGATATTCCGTGTCTGTGATTCTGGGATTGATTTTATTTGCCCCAAATTTTATTAAAAATTTGTTGTTTTGAATTATTCAAGTCTGACATGTGTGGTTTTATTATCGATTTGAATGGTCCAAAATGGCGGGATGTTACAGTTGGTATCAGAGCTTTGGTTTTAGGCAAACCTTAGCCTACGGGGCAAAAACTCATTAGAGATAGGGTAGAAATACCATAGAATGAAAAAAATCAATCTTAGAATAATTTTTTGCGAGAGAACGTATTTTCAAGTATAAAATGGTTTTCAAATGATTTTAAAGGATTATTTTGGATATAAAATTTATCTTGTCTTAAAATCTAATTTTCCTTAGAATTTCCCTTAGAATTTCCCTTCTTTTCGAATCCACCTTGTTTAGTAGAATTCTTTGACTAGGATTTCCGTTCTAGTTGAACCTTGTCTTTTGTCTCTCTCCTTTATCGTTGTCCTAAAATTCATTCTTGAATTTCCAGGATGAATCGTTGGAATGCCAGAGGTCAGGGTCGTGGTGTTGCCTCAGTTCCAGCACCAGTTGCACCCATAGGTTTACTATTCTCTATAAGGAGTTCTGTAACGACCCGTATTTTTAACACTTTAAAAATATGAATTAAAATGAAAATTTTGGATAAAAATCTGAAGGAAATAAAATTTTGTGTTGTTAAATGTGAATTACAAGTTAAAATACAAAACTGAATTCTGAAATAACTTATTTGTAAATTAAATGTGGATGTTAACTTGTAGTGAATGTAAATAATGAATTGAATTTGATTGTAAACCAAATCGGTTATGATTGTAAACAAAGAATAAATAAAATGGTAGATTTAATAATGGAAGTTTATGTTATTGAAACTAATATAAATAAATGTAACTTAATATTACAGTTGATTGAAAGCAGATAATAACTGAAACTGTAATTCGATAAAGATGTTAACTTGTAATTGAACGTAAGTAAAGATTTAAATTTGAATGTAACAAGTAATTGAATTGAATTGAATTTGATTGTAAACAACGAAATAAATAAAATGTTACATTTAATATTGAAGTTATAATATGGAAATCAACGTAAATGAATGTAATTTAATATTACTGTGAATTTAAATAAGATGATAGTTGAAGAAAATGAAAGTAAATGAATTATAGACTATTGATAATAATGTATAAGTAAATGGTTGATTCAATAATGAAAGTGTAAATCGAAATAAAAGAATTCATTTGGAATTAAATAACTTGAATTTGAATTACAATATAATTGAACGCTGAATCTAATATAATCTTTTATATTGGATTTATAATGGAAAACTACATTGTAAAAGATTGTTAATTACTGTGAAATTAAAAATGGGATTTGTGAACAATTGAAATTTGATTTAAAAGTTAATAATTTAAAATTGGGAATTTTATATTGAAATTAAACAGTCGAATAATTTATTTTTTGAATATTGGATTTAATTAGACAATTAAATCGATAATTTAATAAGTTAAATTTCAGAAATAATTGAAAATCGAGTTGAATATGATTGAAAATGATTTGTAAAATTTTATCTTATCATATTGGTGTTATAGTAATGTTATAGAACTTTTAAAATTGAATTTAAAGTTAATTTGTGAAAATTGAATATTTTTAATATTTAATTATCGACTGAAAAATAGCCATTTTTCGAACAGTCTCAGAATTGAACGAAACTAGTTCCATTGGATCCGTTATAGTTTGTTATTGTCGGATTTCAATTTTCGTAGCAATCGGAGTTATCGTTTGACCGTGGCAGCTCCAAACGCATCGAATTGTTTTTAATTTTAATTCGGCGAGTTAAAATAGTCATTTTTCAAAAAGTCTCGGATTTTGACGAAACCAGTTTCATCGGATCCATAATATGATATTATTGTATTGTTTCAAATTTCGTGTCAATTGGATGTACCGTTTGTCCGGGGCAAGCCAAAACGCATCGAAATCGGTTTAAATCGATTTAATTTAAAACTGATCGTTTTTCTCCGTAACTCGCACAGATGACCGAATTAGCCTCCGAAACCTATTCCATTGTGTTCAGAACGTGGGGTAAACCTTATAAACGTCTGCCAGCACGCTTCGTTTGGAGTTCGGAAAATTTCGGGTGAATAGTGTTTGCCGAATTTTCTATAAAAGGCCACCACATTTCACAATTTTCAATAAAACCCTAACCAGAAACCCTAGCCGCCATTTTTCCTGTCAATGGCCAGTATTTCATCTCCTTTCTCCTCTAATATCTTCAAATCCGTAGATAATTACGACAAATGCTCAACTACAAAGTTGTAGAGGACGATGAGAGCTTCAAATCCATATGGAGATGATCGGAATTGGAGCGACATGAGGGGAGCTAGGGGGCCGCATTCATGGGGCTGTTGTGCACGTTTTTCAATGTGAAGGGGGGCCGAGCTTCAGGTGGTGGAGGCTGGAGGAAGCTCTTGGCGAGGGCTTCGAAGTGAATGTAGTTGATCGTCTTTAAGTGGACCGAGGTGGTGGTGATAATTGGATGAAAGATGGCGGCTATGGGTTGGATATTCACGGGTTTGAACGATGGTAAGGAAGAAGAAAGGGGGTGGCCAGATCTGAAGCAAGAGAAAATGGAGGGCCGAGATTGAAAGTAGGGTTTGAGATTTAAATTAAAAGCTGAAATTGTTTATTTAAATTCATGCAAACTTTAAAAATGCATAACTTTTTTATACGAGGTCCGATTGGAACGAAACTTTTTGCGTTGCGATCGTAATGACGAGAGCTTCGAAATGAAACTGGTTTGGATGGATTTGGAGACGGTGGAAATTTGGGCTAAAGTTGGGCGTCGTCCAGTTTTAGTTCCAAACCGGAACGTCTCGGCGACAACAGAAAATCAAGATGAGTGATTTATAACGCTCACAACGTACTGAATATCTTTATGGTAGTTAAATTTGACATTATGAAGTGATATGAATTTATTTATCGTTGTTTGATAAAAATTTGATTGTCATATAGATTGTCGTGTGAATTCAGCGTTGAAAATTTAAATTGACAGTAAATTGAAATTAGGATTTAATTGAAATCAAATTTCCCAATATTGATAACTATGAAATTGCCGTGAATTGTATTGACTATTGGATGATTTATTTTGATGGATGCTATTGGTTGATATTTAAATGTTTGGATGTTTATTTGCTTATATATATCCTGTTATACATGCACACGACACTGTGATTGGTTTAAGTAATATATATTC
Source organism: Allium fistulosum (assembly GCA_030737815.1). Taxonomy (NCBI): domain Eukaryota; kingdom Viridiplantae; phylum Streptophyta; class Magnoliopsida; order Asparagales; family Amaryllidaceae; genus Allium; species Allium fistulosum. The sequence goes on along the minus strand of CM060908.1, from coordinate 258,799,686 downwards.
ATCCCTGACATTTAATTGAAATAACTAACCAGTTGGCCATAGGTTAGAGAATTATATACGGACACCGGGTTGGTTAAATTAAATGATTTTAAAAGTTGTTTTGAAATTATTTAAATGAATTGATTTAAGAATAAAAATCCAATTTATGGAAATTGAATTATTTTGAATTGAAGCTCGAGATGTTGGAATTTAAACTTGGTAAATGAAATGGTTTAATTATTCGAAGTTTAGATTTTTAAGAAAAATTGAAATATGGCGTAAAGTTTCGAAAGTCGATTTGTTTTAAAAGATTGGACTTTTAATCGAACTCTGAATATTTCTAAGAAAATTTATATGAAATGATATTTCAAGTTTGAGTTTGGAAGTGAAAATTAATTTGAAATTGAGTTTTAATTAATTTGGAATTAAATTGAAATTTAAATCAATTTGTGAATTGAACTAAATTGAAACTATTGAATTAAATTTGAAGATAAAATTGATTTGAATAGGATTTGAACTGAAATTGATTTGGAATGTAATACTTAAATGAATTCTTGAAATTCGAATATTAATCTAAGTTTATTAAATGGGAATTGTTCCAGAAATTAAGTAAACTACTTAATACGGATGTTTAATTTGAAGTATATTCTAATTTGAATACGAAATGGTTTAAAGCGAATCTTATATTTTTATATAAATATATGAGCTGTTTTGAAATGTGAAATATTTAAAGTTTCGAAATATATTGGAAGTGAAATTGTTTATTTTGTGGTTCAAATATGTATTTGAAATTGATAATTTGAAATGGTTTATTGAGAAGCTGAATCGAGTTGAAATTGATGATTTGAAATTGGATTAAATTTTAAATTTTGGAATTCGAGTTTATGTTAATCGTTTTGTGAAAAGTAAGGCGAAAATGATTTTTGAAATGAAATCGTATATTTTGAGTAGATAGGACGATTTTGAAATTGAAATGAGATATTGAGGCGAAAATGATTTTGAAATGAAATCGTATACTTTGAGTAGATATGATGATTTTGAAAAGGATTTTATTTTTGAAGCGAATATGATATTTTTGATAATCAATTATGATTTGATTTTGAAAATGTAAAAGAGCCATCGGTGTAATAATACGTAGTTATTAAAGAGACCGGGATCGGATATGGACATACTCTCTGTCGATACCGAAAACCACTTTAATAACTAGTATACGCGGAGTGTTGATCCAGAACGAAGTGGATGGTTTGATGAACGCGTTGATTGAAGAAAGAGAACGATATTGGATGACCCCTGACATGACTAAAACAGGAGCCGCGCCGGGCCATTGAGGTTCGCCACCTCTAGCGGACACACTTCTTCGTTACCATGTCTATTACTTTTGTGATTCGATTTGGGTGCACCCCTCGATTTTGGGAGTGTTGTTTCGCGGTGTTGGGGTAGTAGCTGCTATGCCCAACATCAGTCCGGATCACGCAACTACTAGTATCCTAGTTGGTATTGCCTCATGTACCTTGTCATACTGATTATCCTATTCGCGACCACTACGATTTTGGTTTGTACCTTTAGTATATGGATTGCCCTCTGGTGACTTTCGGTTTTGGGGAAACTACGGTCTTGTATATGCTCTTGGGAATATAAACTGTGTTAAGGGTGGATGGGCCATGGCTTAACGCTATTTTAATATTTTTACTTTAATGTAGACATATTATAATAGCGTATTGTACTACATAGTAGATAGTTTAACGGATCCTTGAGAGATGGAAAATCCCGTAACATCTCTTAAGTTATTGCACTCACGTTGACACTGGATAGGTGATGTCAAACCCCGTAAACATCTCTGATGCCGTCACACTCATATTTCTTATTCGATTTGACTTACATGAGATATTTTAGTCCTGACTCAAGTGTTTTGTCTTTTCATTACGCTCGGGTCAGCCTGAGCATTTCAGATAAGGTTGAAGATCTATTCTGGGGGACGAAGACGAAGTTTGGTATTATATCATTGTATTCTACTACAGTATTATTTTCCCACTGCATTATTGTATTATCTCTGATATGTATGTAACTCTGATTTATGATGTATAATAATAATAAAATTTATTTATTTAACAGCTTCATGAACTGTTATTTTATTATTATATCTTGTTCCTTCCGCTGCGAGATTCTGAGTTTGTTTCTGTTCTTTCTTTTCTTTTCTTATTTAACCCCATTAACCATCCGCCCTTTTGAATGGTTTAGAATCGGCATGTGTGTCTGATTTGTCGATTTAAACTGTCCAAAAAGGCGGGTCGTTACAGTTGGTATTAGAGCTTTGGTTTAGCGATAAACCTTGGCTCTAGTGGGGAATAACTCATTGAAATAGAGGTAAACTATATGAATGAGTTGAGTGTATATGAGAGAGCGTATTTGTAATTTTGATATAAAAATGATTTTATATTGTGTTAATTTGTTCCGTTGAGTATTTATGAATTCTGGTTGGTACTTGGGACGCCAAGGCATCGATAGGAATTTCTAAACACTCGAATAGGACAGATTGACATAATATTGTTTTGGATTATATTCTATATATAAAAGACTTATCTTGAAAATTTATAAATTTTGATTGTATTGGTTGTTAGGAGATGATAATATTAGATTATCATCGTTTATTGTTGATTAGTCAATATTTCTAACTATTGACTATTGGATGATTTTAATAATTGAAACTTGTAAATATGATTGACAATGAATATAAATGGTAAATAAAATGAAATAAAAATGAATTTAAATTAAGATGGAGAATTTAAATTCCGGTGTTTTGAAAATTTATTAAGAAAAAATTGAAATGTATAATATAAGTATTATATGATATTATATTCGATTAGAAATTGTTTTCAAAGGATTTCAAATGAAGTAAGTGTTATACTCCCCTCTTGACACTAGAGAATGATTTCGGTGATGAGTGCACGCATCATCGATGTTTATTTTCGAGAGTCCAAGTGGGGGAGATCACTTAATAGTTTTTCTAAACCCTGTTTTGATTAAAATTGAATTTTATTTTGTATTCTCTATAGTATGATTTGATATATAAATTATATAAGTATATATTATTTCAAAACTTGATTTGAAATGAAACCGGGATTGGAATTCTTGAGTTCTTTAATAATTAATGATTTTTCTTTTAATGGTTGAAATGAATTAATACTTGAATCATTACGGAACTTTTGAATTGCGAAATGAGAAATGAACCTAAGAGCTAAGTGAAATATCAATTGAAGTAGAAATCCTTAGAATTAGGAAATTATGAATTTAAAATAAAATTGAAACTGTAAAACTCGCATAGTATTAAATTTCATTCTATAGCATAGATATAACTTACCAAAATATTTAAGAAGTTCAAAAATGTTATATGAATTGTTAATTGGATAATATACAAGTATAGGTTTGAATAATGAAATATGCATTTAATTAATGGTTTGCAAATATAAATAAAATTGTTAGTAAATAATTGGAATTTAAATTAACATTTAAAGGTGATTCACAATTATGTTAATATAAAATGGAAATACTATATGTGAATGTAAATGTGAAATTAAATTATAGTGAAATTTAAGTAATGACTTAAGAATTAATTAATTGAAAATTCAACTTTGAATGAAAAGAGGTTGTATGTTGTTTAACTACATTCTATTTGCATAACTATAACTTACCAAATACTTAAAAAGTTTAAAATGCTAATAAGGATAAGTAGAGGAATAATATACCAGTGTGAGAGTGAATAATAAAATGTGAAGATCTATTGATAGTTGTAAATATAAAAGAAATTTAAGCTGTAAAATGAATGATATATACAAGTGAATGAATAAAATTTAAAATTAATCAAATATAAAATTTGTAAATGGAAACTAATTAAAGTTGAATATAACTAAATGTCAATAAACTTGGAAGTGTATGAAATAAAAAAATTTGACTTGGAAATGTATAATTGATTTAGTGTAGATTCTGGATGGATGGTAATGTTTGATATGCATTGGTTGTTTGATGGATGGTAATTGATTTAGTAGAATTCATTAGTGTTAATGGAATTGAATAAACAGAATAAAATTTTAAAATAATTAAATTCAAATTTGAAGCAAAGTGAAATTTAATATAATTGAATCCAATTTAAATTGAAGCAAATTGACTTGAATTTAAAATGTGAATGAAACAAACTTGAATAAATCGGAAATAAATTGAATGTAAACGTATTTCATGGATAAATAAGAAAATAAACGAATTTGTGTTTATGATTGTTTCTTTAGAAAATTTAAAGTTTGATGGTTTGTACTTTGAAATAATAAAAGCAAAATTTTGGAAAAAAATACAAAATTGTCCAATATATGCTGAAACGAAAACAACCATAACTTTTAAATGGCTGGACGAAATTCAACGATATTAGACTTTTCGGAAAGCTTAGAAACTGTAGCACGACTTTTGTTTAGACTGTCTTGAGAAATTCCTTCATTTACTTAGTTAAAAATTTGAATCTTCTCGCGGGCCTGTGTAAAAGGGAAGCAAAATCAGTAGCATATACTCTTAGTATTTTTGCCATAACTTTTTACTGGAATATCGGATTTTGATGATCTTGCACTTTCTGGAAAGCTTAGAACTTAAGCTAAAACTTTTGTTTTAAGAATTGGTGTTTCGCTGTCGTTTAGAAGGTCAAAAACGTGACCAAACATCGCTGACCTGCGCAATTCATTGCCAGGCTGAGGAGTATCTATTTAGTAAAACAGTCGTAACTTTTGAACGGAAGGTCCGAATTCAATGATTTTGGACATTCCGGAAAGCCTGAAACGAATACAACAACTTTTGTTTAGATTCCATTGTCAAATTTTATCGTTAAGTGACCAAAAATTGAGATTCGTTTGCTGTCCTGGAATTGGAATTTCAGTTTTGAAGCTAAACATGTTATATGTGTGTTGTTTATGATAAGTATATCGATCTATCTTTATATGCATGGCTCTAACTTGGTTATTGAGCATTTTAGTAGGTAGCAAAGGGGTTGCGCTTCGGTTGTGGAGCTCGCTTCTGCGCTTAATGCAAAATGTAAGGTAAAATGCTAATAAACGCTAAATAAAAGGTATGTTTTCGGATTACAGTTTATGTTGTGGTATATTGTGTTCCCCATGTTTTGGGATGCCTCATTCTTGTAATGAGATGTATATCATGCAATTATTACTACTGTGAAATTTTTCGGTACTAGCCGCGCAAAGGAGGTGCTGCCGAAATTTTTCAAAAATCCGGGAGTTAGAAAATTTTGTGAAAAAAAATCCTATAACTAAATTTTGCAAATAAGTAGAATATTTTGAATGAATTATATCTAAATGATGGTTTCCCCTTCTCCGTTCCTATTCGACGAAGAAAAGTTTTAAGTGGGGGAGAATGTAACGACCCGTATTTTTAACACTTTAAAAATACGAATTAAAATGAAAATTTTGGATAAAAATTCGAAGGAAATAAAATTTTGTGTTGTTAAATGTGAATTACAAGTTAAAATACAAAACTGAATTCTGAAATAACTTATTTGTAAATTAAATATGGATGTTAACTTGTAGTGAATGTAAATAATGAATTGAATTTGATTGTAAACCAAATTGGTTATGATTGTAAACAAAGAATAAATAAAATGGTAGATTTAATAATGGAAGTTTATGTTATTGAAACTAATATAAATAAATGTAACTTAATATTACAGTTGATTGAAAGCAGATAATAACTGAAACTGTAATTCGATAAAGATGTTAACTTGTAATTGAATGTAAGTAAAGATTTAAATTTGAATGTAACAAGTAATTGAATTGAATTGAATTTGATTGTAAACAACGAAATAAATAAAATGTTACATTTAATATTGAAGTTATAATATGGAAATCAACGTAAATGAATGTAATTTAATATTACTGTGAATTTAAATAAGATGATAGCTGAAGAAAATGAAAGTAAATGAATTATAGACTATTGATAATAATGTATAAGTAAATGGTTGATTCAATAATGAAAGTGTAAATCGAAATAAAAGAATTCATTTGGAATTAAATAACTTGAATTTGAATTACAATATAATTGAACGCTGAATCTAATATAATCTTTTATATTGGATTTATAATGGAAAACTACATTGCAAAAGATTGTTAATTACTGTGAAATTAAAAATGGGATTTGTGAACAATTGAAATTTGATTTAAAAGTTAATAATTTAAAATTGGGAATTTTATATTGAAATTAAACAGTCGAATAATTTATTTTTCGAATATTGGATTTAATTAGACAATTAAATTGATAATTTAATAAGTTAAATTTCAGAAATAATTGAAAATCGAGTTGAATATGATTGAAAATGATTTGTAAAATTTTATCTTATCATATTGGAGTTATAATAATGTTATAGAACTTTTAAAATTGAATTTAAAGTTAATTTGTGAAAATTGAATATTTTTAATATTTAATTATCGACTGAAAAATAGCCATTTTTCGAACAGTCTCAGAATTGAACGAAACTAGTTCCATTGGATCCGTAATAGTTTGTTATTGTCGGATTTCAATTTTCGTAGCAATCAGAGTTATCGTTTGACCGTGGCAGCTCGAAACGCATCGAATTGTTTTTAATTTTAATTCGGCGAGTTAAAATATTCATTTTTCAAAAAGTCTCGGATTTCGACGAAACTAGTTTCATCGGATCCGTAATGTGATATTATTGTATGGTTTCAAATTTCGTGTCAATTGGATGTACCGTTTGTCCGGGGCAAGCCAAAACGCATCGAAATCAGTTTAAATCGATTTAATTTAAAACTGATCGTTTTTCTCCGTAACTCGCACAGATTACCGAATTAGCCTCCGAAACCTATTCCATTGTGTTCAGAACGCGGGGTAAACATTATAAACATCTGCCGGCACGCTTCGTTTGGAGTTCGTCAAATTTCGGGTGAATAGTGTTTGCCGAATTTTCTATAAAAGGCCACCACATTTCACAATTTTCAATAAAACCCTAACCAGAAACCCTAGCCGCCATTTTTCCTGTCAATGGCCAGAATTTCATCTCCTTTCTCCTCTAATATCTTCAAATCCGTAGATAATTACGACAAATGCTCAACTACAAAGTTGTAGAGGACGATGAGAGCTTCAAATCCATACGGAGATGATCGGAATTGGAGCGACGTGAGGGGAGCTAGGGGGCCGCGTTCATGGGGCTGTTGTGCATGTTTTTCAATGTGAAGGGGGGGGCCGAACTTCAGGTGGTGGAGGCTGGAGGTAGCTCTTGGCGAGGGCTTCGAAGTGAATGTAGTTGATCGTCTTCAAGTGGACCGAGGTGGTGGTTATAATTGGATGAAAGATGGCGGCTATGGGTTGGATATTCACGGGTTTGAACGATGGTAAGGAAGAAGAAAGGGGGTGGCCAGATCTGAAGCAAGAGAAAATGGAGGGCCGAGATTGAAAGTAGGGTTTGAGATTTAAATTAAAAGCTGAAATTGTTTATTTAAATTCGTGCAAACTTTAAAAATGCATAACTTTTTCATACGAGGTCCGATTGGAACGAAACTTTTTGCATTGGGATCGTAATGACGAGAGCTTCGAAATGAAACTGGTTTGGATGGATTTGGAGACGGTGGAAATTTGGGCTAAAGTTGGGCGTCGTCCAGTTTTAGTTCCAAACCGGAACGTCTCGGTGACAACAGAAAATCAAGGTGAGGTTTTTATAACGCTCACAACGTACTGAATATCTTTATGGTAGTTAAATTTGACATTATGAAGTGATATGAATTTATTTGTCGTTGTTTGATAAAAATTTGATTGTCATATAGATTGTCGTGTGAATTCACCGTTGAAAATTTAAATTGACTGTAAATTGAAATTAGGATTTAATTGAAATCAAATTTCCAGATATTGATAACTATGAAATTGCCGTGAATTGTATTGACTATTGGATGATTTATTTCGATGGATGCTATTGGTTGATATTTAAATGTTCAGATGTTTATTTGCTTATATATATCCTGTTATACATGCACATGACACTGTGATTGGTTTAAGTAATATATATTCATCCCTGACATTTAATTGAAATAACTAACCACTTGGCCATAGGTTAGAGAATTATATACGGACACCGGGTTGGTTAAATTAAATGATTTTAAAAGGGGATTTTCACTTCAAGGGCTTATTTGTGTGGGTAATAAATTTTAAGGACACTACTTTTGAAAAATTAGTTTTAAGGACATTTTTACAGAAAAAAGATAAAAGAATTTATCATTTTTAGTTATACAGAAATAATGCTAAAAGGATTTATCATTTTCCTGTATAACTTAAAAAGATAAATGAATTTATCATTATCCTGTAAATTGTCCTTAAAACTAATTATTCAAAAGTGCTGTCCTTGAAACTAATTACCTTGGAAATAAAAGCCCTTAAACCTAATTTCCACATTTTAAAAGTTGTTTTGAAATTATTTAAATGAATTGATTTAAGAATAAAAATCCAATTTATGGAAATTGAATTATTTTGAATTGAAGCTCGAGATGTTGGAATTTAAATTTGGTAAATGAAATGGTTTAATTGTTCGAAGTTTAGATTTTTAAGAAAAATTGAAATATGGCGTAAAGTTTCGAAAGTCGATTTGTTTTAAAAGATTGGACTTTTAATCGAACTCTGAATACTTCTAAGAAAATTTATATGAAATGATATTTCAAGTTTGAGTTTGGAAGTGAAAATTAATTTGAAATTGAGATTTAATTAATTTGGAATTAAATTGAAATTTAAATAAATTTGTGAATTGAACTAAATTGAAACTATTGAATTAAATTTGAAGATAAAATTGATTTGAATAGGATTTGAACTGAAATTGATTTGGAATGTAATACTTAAATGAATTCTTGAAATCCGAATATTAATCTAAGTTTATTAAATGGGAATTCTTCCAGAAATTAAGTAAACTACTTAATACGGATGTTTAATTTGAAGTATATTCTAATTTGAATACGAAATGGTTTTAAAGCAAATCTTATATTTTTATATAAATATATGAGCTGTTTTGAAATGTGAAATATTTAAAGTTTCGAAATATATTGGAAGTGAAATTGTTTATTTTGTGGTTCAAATATGTATTTGAAATTGATAATTTGAAATGGTTTATTGAGAAGCTGAATCGAGTTGAAATTGATGATTTGAAATTGGATTAAATTTTAAATTTTGGAATTCGAGTTTATGTTAATCGTTTTGTGAAAAGAAAGGCAAAAATGATTTTTGAAATGAAATCGTATATTTTGAGTAGATAGGACGATTTTGAAATTGAAATGAGATATTGAGGCGAAAATGATTTTGAAATGAAATCGTATACTTTGAGTAGATATGATGATTTTGAAAAGGCTTTTATTTTTGAAGCGAATATGATATTTTTGATAATCAATTATGAATTGATTTTGAAAATGTAAAAGAGCCATCGGTGTAATAATACGTAGTTATTAAAGAGACCGGGATCGGATATGGACATACTCTCTGTCGATACCGAAAACCACTTTAATAACTAGTATACGCGGAGTGTTGATCCAGAACGAAGTGGATGGTTTCATGAACGCGTTGATTGAAGAAAGAGAACGATATTGGATGATCCCTGACATGACTAAAACAGGAGCCGCGCCGGGCCATTGAGGTTCGCCACCTCTAGCGTACACACTTCTTCGTTACCATGTCTATTACTTTTGTGATTCGATTTGGGTGCACCCCTCGATTTTGGGAGTGTTGTTTCGCGGTTTTGGGGTAGTAGCTGCTATGCCCAACATCAGTCCGGATCATGCAACTACTAGTATCCTAGTTGGTATTGCCTCATGTACCTTATCATACTGATTATCCTATTCGCGACCACAACGATTTTGGTTTGTACCTTTAGTATATGGATTGCCCTTTGGTGACTTCCGGTTTTGGGGAAACTACGGTCTTGTATATGCTCTTGGGAATATAAACTGTGTTAAGGGTGGAATGGGCCATGGCTTAACGCTATTTTAATACTTTTACTTTAATGTACACATATTATAATAGCGTATTGTACTACATAGTAGATAGTTTAACGGATCCTTGAGAGATGGAAAATCCCGTAACATCTCTTAAGTTATTGCACTCACGTTGACACTGGATAGGAGATGTCAAACCCCGTAAACATCTCTGACGCCGTCACACTCATATTTCTTATTCGATTTGACTTACATGAGATATTTTAGTCCTGACTCGAGTGTTTTGTCTTTTCATTACGCTCGGGTCAGCCTGAGCATTTCAGATAAGGTTGAAGATCTATTCTGGGGGACGAAGACGAAGTTTGGTATTATATCATTGTATTCTACTACTGTATTATTTTTCCGCTGCATTATTGTATTATCTCTAATATGTATGTAACTCTAATTTATGATGTATAATAATAATAAAATTTATTTATTTAACAGCTTCATGAACTGTTATTTTATTATTATATCTTGTTCCTTCCGTTGCGAGATTCTGAGTTTGTTTCTATTCTTTCTTTTCTTTTCTTATTTAACCCCATTAACCATCCGCCCTTTTGAATGGTTTAGAATCGGCATGTGTGTCTGATTTGTCGATTTAAACTGTCCAAAAAGGCGGGTCATTACAAGTTCACTCAGCTAGATGGTACTAAGTTTACAGGATCACAGACCATTATTAAGGAACAGTAGTGGCTGAGGAGTTTGGAAATGATTTTTATGGGTTTGGAGGTCAGCGACGCTCAGAAGCGTCAGCTAGCAGCATGGCAGTTCCAGGAAGTAGCCCAAGATTGGTGGGAGTCTGTCACAACCAACACTATTGAGGTAGATATTTCTTGGGAACAGTTTCGGTATTGTCTTGAGTTAGTCCTTTTGAATTTGATTTAGGTTATCCCTTTGGAATCTTTCTTAAGTTTGGATATCGTGTTTTAGGGAGGCTTTTGTGGCAAAGTGGATGCCAGAAGCTGGAAAGTCTCGGATGTACAGGGAGTTTATGGATCTTAAGCAAGGGGATATGTCATTTTCTGAGTATGAGTGGAAGTTCAACAAACATTCCAAATTTGGTCCTAGCTTGATTGATACCCCTCTTAAGAAGAATGAGAAGTTTATAGCTGGAACTCGCCCAGAGTTTTATGATCGTCTAATTTCTCATATGCACAGCCCTTTTACTGGATTGATGGATATTGCTATTAGATATGAGAACCCCACTTCTAAGGAATCATCTGTTGCTCATGCACCTTCATCTCAGCCTTTTTTTGGCAACTCTAAAAGGAGGAAATCTAATTTCCATCGACAGAAGCAGAATTGGCTTAAGAATCCAGGTTTAAGATCTTCTTCTTCCCGGAGGCAGCCTGTTGATCTTTCTTCCATCACTTGCTTCAAGTGCGATCAGAAGGGTCACTATGCCAATAGTTGTCCCACTTTAGTCGGAGCTGTTGTTCCTCTAGTTCAGGTGACTAGGCGAGACCGCCGCCATGTCTGTTTGCAGCCTGGCCACTTCAAGCAGGATTGTCCCTTGTATTAGAAGGGAAAGACATTTGGAGTCTTTGCCATGACTTCTTCCACTCATGCTTCGCCTACTCCTCCTGCTCCTAGTGATACCCAAGGTACTCTCCAGAGCACTTTTACTTTGTTTGATTTTCCAGTTCGTGTTCTATTTGACACTGGAGCTTCGCATAGTTTCATTTTTGTGGACCTTTGTGATAAGTTTGAGCATATCCTTTCACCTAAGTTTGCAATCGAACCTTTGTGTGTTACTAATCCTATTGGTGGTCCCGCAAACCTTAGTAGGATTTGTAACAATGTGAAACTCTTCCATTTTGGCTATCATTTTTCTGGTGATTTCTATGTTCTTGGTTTCGATGCTTTTGATCTATTGCTTGGAGGAGATTGGCTGAAGAATCATGAAGCTATTATTTCTTGTAAAGCCCGAACCGTTTCTCTTGTTGGTGATAAGGGCGATCCTTTGGTGATTCAGTGTTATATGCCTCAAGAGTATGCAGGCAGTTTTATCTATTCTCTTGATTCTTCCCCTAGTGATCTTGATTCTACTCCTTTGGTCAAACTCTATCCCGATGTGTTTGGTGAAGTCACTTCTTTACCTTCTAAACGGGAAATTGAATTCCATATAGACCTCATTCCTGGAGCTCGACCTGTAGTTCTTCCTCCCAGAAGAATGGAACACCGTGAGAAGGTTGAGTTGAGGGAGCAAATTGAAGACTTGTTCTCCAAAGGTCTGATCAGACCCAGTCATTCCGAATTGGGAGCAGCAGTGGTTTTTGTCACTAAGTCTGATGGTTCTTTGAGGATGTGTATTGATTATAGGGAGCTGAACAAGCTCAGTATGAAAAACAAATATCCTATGCCTCGTATTAATGATATGTTCGATCAGCTTTATGGAGCTACTGTATTCTCTCAGCTTGATCTTGCCACCGGTTTCCACCAGCTCAGAATTGCTGAGGAAAGTATTCCCAAAGTTTCTTTCCGTTCTGAGGATGGTTTCTTTGAATTGTTAGTTATGCCTTTTGGTTTGACTAACGCCCCAGCCTTCTTTGTCGACCTTATGAACCGGGTTTTTCGTAATATTCTTAATAAGTTTGTTCTAGTCTTCGTCGATGATATCCTTGTTTTCTCTAAGTTAAGGAGGAGCATGAATCTTATTTGAGCTTTGTTCTGGGGACTCTCAGAAGTCATCAGTTGGAAGCCAAATTTTCGAAATGCCATTTCTAGAAAGGCGAAGTCCGATTTCTTAGACATATTGTTTCTGGTAATGGAGTTTTCGTTGATCCAGTTAAGATCGTTGCGATCGATGTAAGTCTATCTTCTCTTCTTTCCTTTGTACATTAATTATTCTATCTCTTTCTCGGTTCTTATTCCCCCTATTCTATTTTAGGATTGGGAAACACCTAGAACTCCATCTGATATCTGTAGTTTTCTGGGCCTTGCCGGTTATTATCGGAGATTTATTGAGAATTTTGCTCGGATTGCGGCACCTCTCACCGCTCTAACTAGTAAGAATGCTAAGTTTAGATGGAATGATAAGTGTGAAGCTGCATTCAATAAGCTAAAGCGCAAGCTTACTTCCGCACCAGTTCTTACCGTCCCAAATGGAAATGAGGGATTAACGGTATACACTGATGCCAGTTGTGAAGGTTTGAGAGCCGTTCTGATGTAGGATGGGAAGGTTATCGCTTATGCTAGTTGCCAGTTGAAGACTCATGAAGCCAATTATGCAGCCCATGATTTGGAATTGCTTGCCGTAGTTTTTTCTTTGAAGCTTTGGAGACATCATCATTTGGGAACTAAGTTTGAGCTCTTTACGGATCATAAGTCTTTGAAATATATTTTTTCCCAAAAGGACTTGAATCTGAGGCAAGTTAGGTGGCTTGAGGGTCTATCTTCTTATGACCTCGACATCAACGATACCCCAGGGAAAGCTAATGTTGTAGCCGATGCTTTGAGTCAGAAGAAGGCGATGTTGTGTCAGCTTGTTGTTTCTTTTCCTCTTATGGATCGTATTACTGCTAAGCAGGTGAGGATGAGATGCTTAGGCTTATTAAGGAGAATGTTCGTAGTAGGATTGGTGGTAGTAGCCAAGATGGAAGTGGAGCTCAGATCGATGATAATAGGATTTTGAGGATTAACAATCGGATTTGTGTCCCGAATGTCAATGGATAGAGGCAAGAGTTACTTCGGGAGAATCATCGGTCTAGACTTTCTATTCATCCAGGTGTGATGAAGATGTACCATGATATGAAGAAGCTGTATTGGTGGAAGGGTATGAGGTGTGATATCTCTCTTGTTGTTAGTAGATGTGCTACTTGTCAGTAGGTAAAGGCTGATCATCAGAAGACCGCTGGATTATTGCAACCTCTTGAGGTTCCCAATTGGAAATGGGAACAAGTTTCTATGGATTTTATTGATGGATTACAAAGGACTAGGAGAGGTAATGAAAGTATTTGGGTTATTGTGGATAGATTGACTAAGTCAGCTCATTTCATTTCGGTTGGGTCTAACCGTTCCGCTTCTAGTTTAGTTGAGATTTATATGAGAGAGATTGTTCGTCTTCATGGTGTTCCTGTCAGTATTGTTTGTGATAGAGATCCTATCTTTACCAATCAGTTTTGGAAAGCTTTTTAGGAATCTTTAGGTACTCATCTGAATCTGAGCACTGCTTACCATCCCTAGACCGACGGTCAAACGGAAAGAGTGAATCGGATTCTAGAAGATCTTCTTCGTGCTTGTGTCCTTGATTTTGGAGGATCTTGGGAAGATCATCTCCATCTCATTGAGTTCACCTATAACAATAGTTATCAGGTATAATATCAAATATCTGTTTAAGGTTGTCTTAGACATTTGTTTATCTTATTCAATCTCTTATAATTCAGGCTAGTATCGCAATGGCTTCATTTGCTGCTCTTCAAGGACGCCCTTGCAAATCTCCATCTTGTTGGATTGAATCCGGTTATCGTTTGGTTCTTGGTCCTGATATGATTCTAGAAGCATCTGAAAAGGTTGAGGAGATTAGGAGAAAGATGAGGATTGCTCAGGATAGACAGAAGAAGTATGCTGATAGGCGTAGGAGGAGTTTGGAGTTTTCTGTTGGTGATCAGGTTCTCCTTAAGGTCTTTCCATTAAGAAATGTGATTCGTTTTGGTCAGAGTGGGAAGCTCGTTCCTAGGTTTATTGGTCCTTTTCGCATCTTAGAGAGAGTGGGTTCCTTAGCTTATCGGTTGGGGTTGCCTGAGAAACTTTCTGGAGTGCATAATGTGTTCCATGTTTCGCATCTTCGTCGGTATCTTCATGATCCATCTTTGATTGTCCAGCTTTCTGCTCTCGGGAGTTTGGATGTCGAGCCGAACCTTACTGTCGAGAGGAAGCCACTTCGTATTATCGATAGAGGTACGAAGCAGCTTCGTAGAAAATCTGTCAACCTAGTCAAAGTGCAATGGAGCACTGATGATCGGGATTGTACTTGGAAAACGGAAGAGAGCATTCGTGCTTCGAATCTGAAATTGTTTGTTCCAGGTATTATTCGTTATCCTACCTTATCCTTCTTTGTTTTCTGTGTCTCATTCCTTTTCGAGGATGAAAAGTTTTGAGTGGGGGAGAGTGTAACAACCAGCAAATTTTGAGAATATTTTTAAATGAAAATTCATTTGAAATTTTGAATGTAATTATTTTAAATTGATAAATTTGGAAATTTAATGTAATATTTTGGGATTTGATGTGAAATGTTCTTCCAAATTTAATAAAGTAAAGATTTTTTTCTTAGAATACAAATTTTGTCAACTTTGGTCAAAGTTTGACTTTCTGTTAAAACTTTAAAATTTGAATGTTTAACTCTTACTTTTTTTTATGAAGATGAATTTAAATTCTAACATTTTATTTGTTTTTTGTTTTGTTAAATTTTGGTTTCTACTTTTTAAAAACTGACAACTTTTGGTGTATTACACTTAGTTTTTTTTCCTTTAACATTTATCTTACTTACATGGTGATTTTGGGCTATACAAATGGGCTAGAAAACCCTTTAGTTAGATGAGAAGCCTATATAATAACCTAGGGTTTGTGATAGACTCTTCACTTTCATTTGTGCCCCCACAGAAAAAAAAACAATGTAAGTTTCTTTTTCATCTTCCCCCAAAAAACCCTAGACCTTCTTCCTCTTTTCCTCTACAATTTTCCTCCTCCACCCCTCGATAAATTTCGGCCACACCTATCTCCTCCTTCTCCAACCACAAACCCTAGCCAAAATCTTCTCCTCCTTCCTTTTCCCTTTTCTTCTTCACCAATTTCGGCCTCCACCTTCTTTTCCTCCAACCAAAACCTATAGCCGAACCACCTCACCAATTCCCCTTGTTTTGCCTTGGCCATGACCACCTTCACCACCAGCAAACCCCTTGACCGAGCCTTCACCACCAAAACCCAAACCCTTGGCCGAGCTTTCTCCATCAAAACCCAACCCAAACCCTAATCCTAGCCTATGGCCGAACCCACCTAACCCAAACGACCCCTATGGCCGAGCTTATGCACCCCTAGACAAGCCCTCTTCACATGTTTACAAATATATATATTTTCTATTTTATTTTTCTATTTTATTTTTCTATGTGAATTATTTGTTTATGTATGGAATTTATTTTATTTTGCAAAGTGTTGGATTTGGATTCTCCTCTCACTCAAGCTTGTCTGTAATTTGTTGTGCTTGTCATAGTCGTTGTGTTGCGTTTTGAATCACTTCTCTAACCAAAGATAGGTGAGTAATCACTCTTGACAATGTACTTATATTTTGTTGAATTGATGACAATGGAATTGTATGGATTTGTATATGCAAGTTAAGAAATTTCACTATTTAATATTATTATGTTATTTCATATCATATTTTACCTGTTATGATCATATGCCATGATATATTTAATATTATTATGTTATTTCATATCATATTTTACCTGTTATGATCATATGCCATAATATATTGAATATCGTTATGTTTATTTCATATTCTGTTCTCACACTGCAAGTTCCTTCATTATGGGTTGAAATGATACATACCCGAATGATTTTTAGACTAAGGAAAATTGTTATTGCCTGAAATGATAGGCCTGAGCAATTTTATTTAACTTGGGATTGCGGGTTTGAAATGATATAAAACCCGGAAAATTAATAAATTGCGGATTGAAATGATATATGTCCGTATTTACTTGACCCTAGGGTAGAGAATTTTATACAGACTCCGTGGTTGATTTAAAATGATTTTCTAAAAATTATTAAGTATTTTGGATTTCAATATGAATCTCAACCAAAATTTAATGTAATAATTTCTATGAATTTGTTTACATGAGTTAAATTTTTTATAAGAAATAAATAGTTGGAAATGTAAATTTTGGAATCTAATTTTAAAAATGAAGGTTAATTGAAATTTAATAATCCGATTTGACTTAAAAATGGTATTTTATTCTAACCTATAAATTGTAAGTTTTAAATTCATGTAATAGTGATTAAAATGATAAATGGTTTTTTTTGTGCAAAAAAATGTAGGTTAAAACGTACATTTGACATGTAAGTTCTAACTAATGTAAATGGTATAACTTGGGTAATAAAAATGATAAATGTTATTTACTGAAAAGGAAATAAAGTGTAAGTTAATAACGTACTTTTAACTTAGCATAAGGATTTCAGCTTTAAAATTTGACATTATAGTAACAAAGTTATTTAACTAAAGGTGTGGTTTCTTTAATGACCAAATAGCTAAAATTAGAGTAATATAATAAGAATGATATAATGACTATGATAAAAACTATAAATATATGTACTATGTGATTATATAAACTATTGTAGTAGGAAGTATTACGGTAACAATTCAAAACTGTTGCGATTTCTTACGGTAACAATTCAAAACTGCTGCGATTTCCTTACTGTAACAATTCTGCACTACTGCGGATTCTTACAGTAACAATTCTGCACCGTTGCAAATTCTTACAGTAGCATTTCTGCACTGCTGCGAATTCTTACAGTAGCATTCTGTACTGCTACGTTTTCTTAAAAGTGGCATTTCTTGAATGCTACAAAAAATTTCTAAAGGGTTATGGTCCGAATGTATGGTTCTAAAGGTTACATTTTTAAAGTGCTATATTTCTAAATTTTTACCCTTCAAAGGGGTTATAATTAAATGAATTTGGAAGTGTTACTACTTTGGAAAAATGAATAATATTTTAAAGAATAATGATATGGAATTTATATGGTTTTGAAAGGAATATGTTTGATATGAAAAATAAAGCATTTGAAATTGAATAACCACGGGTTATAATAACGTTTGGTTGTTAAAGAGACTTGGATCGGATATGGGCATACTCTTTGTCGATAACGAAAACCACTTTGACTACTGTGTACGTGGTGGAGATTCCAGAATGAAGTAGGATGGTGGCGACGATCCCAAAGGTATACATACGTGGACCTAACTACCGTGAGTTAGCATAAGGTGGCTAAAACAAGAGCAATCGACGGGCCAAGGAGGTAGCTCCTCCGATCGGACACACTTCATCGTTAGCCATTCTATTACTTTGTGATTGATTTGGGCCGCACCTTTGATTCGGGAGTGTGGATCGAGTTGGGCGGTAGTTGCGGCTATGCGTTACCAACAGTCCGGAAGTTTAATTGGTATATCTACCCTCACATTGCCTAGTTGTGCCGTATCACCTACCCTAGCGTGCCTTCTACGAGTTTGGTTTGTACCATACCTATGGAGTGCCCTCTGATGGCACCCAGTACGGGTGGGATTACGGTACTATATAGACTATGGGAATATATAAAATGTGTTAACGGGGATATAGGTAACGCCTTAACGCTATTTTAATAGTTTACTTTACTTTAGACATTATTATAACAGCATATATTACTACACAGTAGATAGTTTAACGGATCCTTAGAGAAAGGGCGATCCCAAGCATCCTTTAAGTTACTTATGCATTTCTTTTACAGTTCACTTGAGTTGATTTACATTTTATAAGTATGTATGTCCTGCCTCGGGTGTTTTGTGTTTTGCTTTACGCTCAGTTCAGCCTGAGTTTCACGGCTTTGGTTTCATCTTTTTGGAGCTAGAGATCCACCGGAGATTTAGATGTCTACCTGATATTTCTATTCCAATTATTTCCGCTCAGCTTTTGCTTTTGTAGTAGAGAACTTATGTTCCTTGAATTTCCCAATGTATTGGTTCCAGACTTTGGTATTATGTATTAGTTTTGAGACTTTGTATCTAGTAGCTTCATGAACTACTATAGTTATTTTATTCCGTTGCGAGTTATTCTGACATTCTTTGCCTATGATTCTGTGATTGATTTTATTTACCCTAAATTTTATTAACAATCTGTTGTTTTGAATTATTCAAGTCTAACATGTGTGGTTTTATTATCGATTTGAATGGTCCAAAACGGCGGGATGTTACATTATATTTACTGGAAGTTATAGTATGTTGTCCAATGGCTTCCTAAGGTATTGAGCAAAGTATAACAAGTAAAAATTTGACGTACTGTTGTGGTCTTTCAGCTAAACTATACATTATTTTTTTCTTGGATTGCTAAAGGACGAGTGACTATATTTGAACAATAATGCATATGATTATACAACTAAAATTGTGCTAATAATATTTTTACTTTGTTTTATAATCGAATATATGTTGTACATTTTTTTTTATAATTTATACATTGTTTACAAACCATCAATGTATGTAGATTAAAAGTAATTGACTGCTCTAAGGTTAACAAAGTTGCTTAAATAGGTTTTTCCACTTACATAGTATATTGGGCAGTTTATTTAGTTTTACCTTATCGGTTCATCAAAGTTTCTTACAATTCTGTCATCATTATGAAGCAATTTTGCTTTTCTCTTTTACATTTGCTACAACTGATTTAAAATACCATTAAATTATACTTACCATGGTAAGTAAAAGTACGGATTAGATACAAATATTCTTGTATGGCACTTCATGGATGAATTTATGTTTGGTTGTGTAGTATATGTTACACCCTGAAAACAATGAAGCTTTGTTGTGCTAATCATTACAACTCAAGGAATTTATTTAGATTTCAAGCATTAATTATATTCATTATTTGGGATTGTGAACTTGAATGCATGATAAGAATCAATTTAATGTATGTTTTAAAAGAAAAATGAAACTATGTGCTGGTATCAAAGTTATCCAATTAACTTTGAATTTTTTAACTAATACATAAATTTTCATCTTCAATCTACTTCGCACATTCTAATCACTAAATGATGGTCCTATGTTTCAATGAAGCTAGTTTAAAATGTCGTAAGTTCATTTCAATCATCAAATGACTTTGATAAAATGAGTGCGTATATATTAAAGCTTTAGAGGATTATATTTTTGTGTTCATATCATTTTCGGTAGTGTGAAAGGTTTGGAAATAAATTTAATGCATTAGGTGTATAATTATTTTCTATATAAAAAAGTATGGGTAAAGAATATTGATTGAAATTTTAAAATTGTTTACTAAGAAATGAGTTGGATTAAATGATCATGTTAACTATCATTCAAGAAATATTTCTGTATTTATAGAAACAAATATTCGATGATAACGATAGATAAATATTGTTGCAATCCGTATTCTTATTTTTTACTCAATTTTGATTTTTAAAAATCTACTTGATTTACACTTTCTCAACAAGGGTCCTCTTTTGCACATTGATTTGATTTTCATATGCTAATTAATATGGAGCTTGTGGTCTTTACCAAACTATGTAACATTGTCATTGTTCTCTGATAGCAAGCTTATCATTATGGTAAACAGATGAACATTCGATCCTTTTGTGTAACGACCCGATATTTTGGACCATTCGCATCCGCACATGCCGAACTTGAATGATTCAAAATACCGAATTGTTAATTTAAATTTGGCAAAACTGAGCATATACAGTAAATAAATAGAACACAGATCACAGACACAGAGTAATAATATGCAGCGGAAATAAAAGAGATAGTAGTTCATGAAGCTACTATATAAATATATAAGTTACATCAGAGTTAAACCAGATACAACGGAAGAGTAATACGATACATCAGATACAAATCAGAATACATCACTGGAATCATCGAATACTGAAAGCAGAATAGATGGCTGGATCTTCAAGCAAAGCTCCAACTTCAAAGGTGAGTCTCGAATACTGGTACACTCAGTCTGACCCGAGCGTAAAGCAAAACACAAAACACTCGAGTCAGGATTAATATTCTTATATCAATAAATCCAACTCAAGTGAAATAGCAATTGAAATACAAGTAACTCAAAGGATGTTTGGAATAATCATCCTTTAAGGATCCGTTAAACTATCTACTATGTAGTAGTGTACGATAAGTAGATAATGCCTATCAGTAAGATAAAATATCAAAATAGTGTTAAGGCGTTACCATTATCCCCCTTAACACATTTTATATAAACGTTATAGTCTATGCAGCACTGTAAACTCCACCGTAAACTAGTGGGATATCAGGGAGTACTCCATAGGTATAACGCAAAACAAATCGTAGTGGTCGCATATATAGGGATCCAAGTATGACAAGGCACATGAGGCAATACCCAAGGTAGTGAAACTACCGTTTGCCTGATCCGGACTTGTGAGAACGCATCGCCGCAGCGATCGCAACACCGCGAAACAACACTCCCAAAATCAAGGGTGCACCAATCGACAACAAGTAATGAGTAGTTTTCGAAGAAGTGTGTTCGCTCGAGGTAGCTAGCCCCCATTTGGCCCGGCACGGCTCCTGTTTTAGTCATTTCCAATTTGATACAAGTGTCAAGGCTATCCATTATCGTTCTCTTTCTTCAGTCATCACGTACATCATTCCAACCACTTCATTCTGGATCACACTCCGCGTATAGTTATTAAAGTGGTTTTCGGTTTAGATAGTGAGTATGTCCCTAACCGATTCCGGTTCCTTTAATAACTTTCGTAATTATTACACCGATTGGTCGTTTATATATTTCAAAAACCAAATCAATTACAATTTCAATTATAATTTGTAAACCAACATTTCATTTCCCTTCTAAAAGCATTCCCATAATTTACTTTCAAAACTTCCAAATTACCATTTCAAAATCTTATAATTCAATTCCAATTACTATTTAAAACAATTCAAATATTGATTCAAGTTCGTAAATAAGTTTCATTCCAAATCATTTAAATTAATTTAATTTAACATTCAAATCAATTTAACTTCATTGATCGATTTTATTCAGTATTCATTAAGTAAATTTGTCATTCAAAACAATTTCTATTTAATTTCCAGTTCATTAAATCAATTACTTAAGTTCAACTTCATTAAATCAAAACTTACAAAATTGAATTAAATTAAATTCATCAAATCAGTTCTTTAAATTACAAGTCTTACATTGATTCAATAAATCCCATTTTATTTCTTGTTAAAGAAATTCAATTCCACTTATTCATTTACTTAGTTGCAAATTTCAAAACTCAATAAATAAAGAAACTTAATTTCACTTATTCAAGAAGTTCAATTTCACTTAACAAAGAATTCAATTTTATTTAATTATTCAATAATTCAATCTTATTTAATTATTAAATAATTTCAAAACTTAATTATTAACTAATTTCAAAACTTAACTATTAATAATTCCAAATTTAATTATTAAATAATTAATTTTAAAACAACATTCTTTCAACAACTACTATGTTAATATTTTGATTCAGATTATTAAATATTAACATTTCCTTCCATTAAAATTCAAATTCCAACTTCATTTCAAAACCATTTTTATTTATTCAAATAAAATCTTCATTTTATTTTTAAATCAAATTATTAACCAATCGGGTTTTATTAAATTCTCTATCCTAGGTCAAAGTTCAATTTGGGTATTTATCATTTCAACCCATTCCAATTCAATTCAAAAATCAAAGCATAGCAAAGGGAACTTGCAGTGTGATAACTGGGATGGTGTCAAAGTAAATAAACAAGCAATAACAACAATCCATAACCATCCAATAATCAATTCAAATAATCCCGAAATAATCGTATTAATTCACATTGTTGTTTGTGCAAATTAATATAATTATTTCTAGAATCTACACTATCATTTCATGTAGATTAAAGATTATTACACTAATATTTATACGGTTATTCAATTGATATCTATTATCCAATTTCATGCTACATCAATTTTACAACATACATTCAATGGTTCAAGGTGTACATAATCAAATTTCTACGTGTCAATTAATTCTAACATTTAAATAAGGTCATATTATGCAAATGTCATCTAATCAAATTTAGCATATATGAAATCAAACTATCCTACGTCAATTTCAATTTCAAATTATTTATAACTTACACAATAACAATTTAACATCCAATGTCAACATCCAACAATCAATCATTATCAACCAAACTGAATTATCATTGTATAATAACAGATAGTGG
The DNA here is from genome assembly GCA_030737815.1 of Allium fistulosum. Lineage (NCBI taxonomy): Eukaryota > Viridiplantae > Streptophyta > Magnoliopsida > Asparagales > Amaryllidaceae > Allium > Allium fistulosum. The sequence continues at coordinate 258,776,760 of CM060908.1, read as the reverse complement.
TGTCAGATGTCACAGGTGAACTGATATAGGTAATAACAGTGTAAATAACTAACAACATCATATTTCAATTGTCGTTTCAATTGAAATCAAATTTAATAAATAAAAGAACATTAATCGTGAGTGATTACTCAACTTTCGAGGCTAGAGAGAACAGGAGATGATACAGATACGCACACTGATACAGACGCTGAATTTGAAGTATGCATCCAAGCAAAACAAAAATCGGCACGAATTCAACGGACAAGCTGATAAATAGGAATTGATGAGAAAAATCAGATTGGCTTGATATAGACTGAACAAAACGTATACATTATATATTACTCTAAAATCAATATAAAATTTGAAACACAAATTTAATATAAATCTGTATATAATTTAAAATCAATAAATAACTTTTAAAACAAATCTCTCTCTATATATATACTATATACTATATACACATACTTAAATTATCACAACAGTTACACATACTAGCAGATAGTATAATTTATATAAACTAATACTCATCTACAAACGTATATATATATACAAACTGACCACATATAAAGCTTACATAATATTAACAAAATATATCTACCATGATAAAACTGTTAAAATCATATATGCGACTAAAATCAGATAATATAAATTTGTATAAATCTATGCACTTTCATATCTAACAAGACCCAAAATATTATATAAATTAGTAATATATATATATATATATATATATATATATATAAGATAACACTATATAGATAAACTACTTTTTTTTTACTTATGACACATATACAGACTGTTATAGGAAATCACCTAAAAAATTTTGACTCGGTAAACAACTAAGATATACAGTAACGTATATGCTATCATATAATATAACCAGCCTACCATGTAAAATGAAACAAATGTAATATATATACTTTAACTATATATATATATAAACTGATAACATATTTGTATAAACTAACATTTATAATTAACTGTATATAACATATTTATAAACCAAAGTCAAAATATAAATACAGGTTAAGTATACACATATTGTCATTAATATATAACCTATATGTGAATGTAACAGAGTATATATTTTTTACACATTACATACTAATAACTAATACATGACTGACTCGCAACATATTGTACATCCAACATACCCAATTCTATAATATAAATATAAAATCAATTGGTCATAAACTAATATACTTCTTTAAATATACTTACTATGATCATATATGCAGACTGTCATATGTATAGCCTATATAGACCCAAAAGAACAAAAGTAGACAACTGTATATATATATATATGTATAGCAACAGAATATGCATATATTGGTACACCTGACATATGAAGTTCGAAACCTATAAATAGGCTGTCCATAAAACTGCACTGTGAACACTTTAAAAGTTGTGTATATAATTTAACAATGTAAAATGTATATAATTTAAAGTACCATACTTATCATTATTTAATATATATACCTTAATAAGAAAATGGCTGAAGAGGTAGAGCAAGCGTCAAAGAAGGAGAAGCGGAAGGCGCGAGATCAAGGCGGCACGCTGCTTGGGTTCGGTGGCAGATAGGCGGAGGAAGGCTCACGACCGAGGGAAGGAAGTGGCAGTGGGAAGGGCTGTGGGTCGCGCTCACGTGGAGGTGGGCTGCATGCGTCAAGGCGGAGACGGTTGTGGAGGCACGAGTTGCCGAGGAGGAGTAGTGGCCGTTGTGGGAGCTCAGGTGATTCACAGAGGCAAGACGATCGGGTTATGATGGTTTGTTCGAGGCGGAGCCAGTAGGGCAAGGCTCGGGTCGCTTGGGTTTTGGCGATGGAAGGAAACTAGGAGGCACGCTGTCACGGGAATGGGAGGAGGCCGGAGGAAGGTGGCAAATCCGATGGGTGAGGATCGAGGGAAGGTGGTCACTGCTGTGCGCGTGGGAAATTTGATTGAGGAGGCTTGTGTGGTGCGGCAGGCGATGCATGGAGAGGTATGGGCTGTTGAGAGTGGGGTCGGACTGGATGAGGTGTTGCTTGCATGGGTTAGTGATGAAGACGTGGGCTTCAACAGGGAGGAAGAAAAGAATATGAAGGGAAGGCATGTAAGAAAAGGGTAGGCTCAATTCCAGGCAACGTTTCACAAAGCAAAAGTTTAAAAGAAATTGAATAGACAAAGTGTAATATGAAATGCAGAAGGATATGAACGTACATGTAAATAAAAAAATGGAATAGAAATGGTCAAGCACAAGGTCTTGGAAATGTAAACGTTCACAGCCATTTGTTTTGTTCGGTGCAAAAATATAAATAAAGGTTAGACAATCGAAACGACTCAAACATGCACCGATACGGATATACGTTTCACGGGTTCCGCTGTGTACCGGGCACTGAAACAAAGAAGTGAATATACCACGGTAATCAGCACGACGAGACGATCACAAGGGTATACAGATATCAGGGGTACCGTTGAATTATAAAAATTCGAATTTTCTACTAGCGGAAAAAATGCAAGAAAAACACAGAAAAATAAGATCGACGGAGCTAAAGAAGTCCGAATTTGGAAAAACGAAAAATGGCGTCTTGCTCAGAAGACGATTTAGAATTTTTCTATGTAAAAATATTTCGGTTTTGAAAACATTTTATTTTCATCGCTTTTTAACTGATTAAATTGAAGTAAATTTACGCGCGAAATAAACTTTCATATTTTCGGACGAAAATTTACCAGTTGCTATATTTAACTAGACGCATTCCAAATATCAAATTTGTATTTCAAAATTTTATCGTTTAAAATTTCGCAAAATTTCAATTAATAACGTTATTAAAACCGGTTAAATTTACGGGTCGTTACACTCTCCCCCACTCAAAACTTTTCGTCCCCGAAAAGGAACGAGGTAGGAGAATAGAAATAATCAGAAAGAAAACAGATTTGAAATACAAAATAACAATTAATTTAAACCATATAAATTCAAATTTAAATTAATTTATATTCAATAATTGATTTAATCCATTTGATTTCACTAAAATCAATCTCAACTATTTCTAAATTCATTATCTTATTATCCAATTGTCTTCAATTTACAATTTCTAAAACCATAAATTTGAATAGTCTTTTATTATAATCATGTTTTTTTCAGCAATTTAAATTCTTCTTTATTCCAAATTATTGTTAAATTTATTCTACTTAATATATCTAATCACATATATTTAACCCATATAAATTAATTTAAACCATAAAAGTTTCGATTTAAATTAATTTATATTTACTAATTGCTTTTAAATTCAAGGTATTTTCATAAGTTAATCAAATTTCAATTTATTAGTTCTTTCAAAACAAATTTATTTCATTATTAACTGAGTTTTACTTATTATCCTATCTAACTCTATTAACATCTTTATAATCAAAATTTAGTGTATAACATTTATTATAACACTCAAATTATATTTATAAATTCAATTTATATTACATATTATCCAATTACATATTCAACTTCTGAATGATTTAGGTAAGTTGTATTAGAATGCAGTTGAACAATATACAAATAAAATTTTCCCAATTCAATTATTCAAGTTCAAATATTAATTCCAAATTTTGGTTTTATTTATAATTAAAATCATCCTTTAACAAAATTTAAGAATTAGATTTCTGATTAACTTTAAACAATTTAGAGATATATATAATATATTTATATCAAATTAAATTAAATTTTAAAATAAGGTACTTATATATATATAAATCAAATTATACTGAAGAAATTAAAATCAAAATATTTTTCAAAACAAAACCGTAGCAAAGCTACAGAATAGTATCTCCACTTCGAAACTCGAAAATTTCCAAGCTTTCTAAAATTCTTTGATCCCCTCTAAACACTTATCCCATTATAAAACATTATGTCCAAATGTTATGCTCTTGTGTTTAGGAATCCCTATTGAATACGTGTGCACCCTCATCGACCAAAATTCTTAAAGCTCTCAATGGACAATTAACACAAATTTATTTCAAAACTCCTATAAATATTAAATATACAAATCCTTTAACATACTTGCTTCTATAAAACTTTTATTAGTTTATTTTAATACTTAATATACTACTATACTAGTAATGTATACTTTACATGAGATTTCTATTTTCTTGGTCTCCATCTAATACTTAATATCATCAAAACATTTTCAGATACCCTTTAAATATATATTAAAAAATTAAAACATATCAATAAAAATTATATAATATCAAACAAACACCATACACATTTGTTAATAAGAAGCAAAGATCATAAATTGAGTTCGCCCCACAATTTTGATAAATTCATATGAATATTCAGCCAAACAATAATCAAAATTAAACTCAATACAAAAAATTATCAGTAACCAATAAACATAAGAAATAACGATCAATGCACTTAGAGGAAAATCTATTTATCAATTTTCACTCTACACTCTGATTAATATCAAAACACAACCATTTGATTTTAAGCCACTAAAGGTCTAATGTTCAATACAAACATTAACACTACTAGTCGGGCCAACTCAACAAACCTACTAGTTATCGCAAAAAAGTTTGAAGTGAAAATATTACACACACACATACATACATACATACATACATACATACATACATACATATATATAATAACAAATACGTCCTTAGATGATTACCACAACAAAGGTAAATATTCCCTTAGGCTAACATTGGTACATATTTAAACATCGAATATAGCTCACCAAAAAATGTACAAATTATCAGAACAAAGCAATAAAGACATGTGCCTCTAAGATAGAACAATACATAGTATACAATAATTAACAAAGAATACAGAGTCAGATTCGCAACGATAATATATAGCAGCAAATATATAAGTTTTGTCCAATATACAACATAAGGATCTACATACATAAGAATATATAAATCAAGATAATATGCAACACTACTATATACCATCATCCTTTATGCCTAGAGAACATAAGTAGGTCTCATTGTCCCTATAACTGAAATGCCTTGGACTGACCCAAGTATTACATAAATAACACACGAGTCCAGACTATGTCTAAACATAGAGGTCAATATACATATATAACTGTATATGCAGAGTATAATAATATGATAACATCATCAGGATAGCTCAAGACAATGTTCTTAATATAATTAAATATATAGTAATGTATACATTGTATATAATTATAATACCATAGACAATCACCAATGCATCACATAACAACAAATATCAAAAAACCATACATAAATATGTCATCACCCATACAAAGTCATGCCCATCAATAAATCATAGAATCAATATCAATTGGGTGAATCATCCATATTTAGAAATCATTATCAAAATTTAGAAATCAATGATAAATGAGATACCCTCAAGTATTGTCAGACTAGCATACAGCAGTGCCTAAATATATCCCTCAATCATAATAGTAAGAACATTATTACCAACATATATGATATGATAAGCTGCCTATCAGTATAATAAAAGATACGAGAATTCACTACACTATAGACATATGTCCAGATATAATCTCATCTCCTTATATATGAATAAATCAGAATATATCAATATAGGGAGTGACTGTATGATAGACATAAATTCCTAAGTATAATCATTTATACATAAATATATGGGTCGCCTAACCCTGGGTTTCCTAATCCATATCCATACCTAAGCGAGGTATATCAATAGTATATGTCAATCTATCACTCCGTTAGAACCAAAAAGGAGACCGATGGCACAGAGCCTGCTCCAGAGTCACACAGACTCTACAATATTTAGTTACCTCCATGGTAATACTGACACATATCCGACAATATGCTCATCAACAAGAGGGTTCGTTATCACGATCCAGTTGCAGTCTATATGGTAACAGATTGCTGGCCTAGCTGACATATAGGTGAACGCAAGAAGCGAAAGCATACAACTATAACTATAGGGTATCATAGAATTGAGGCGTGACCCAACGATCAGGCTGTTAGGGTAGATTCTGGCCATTTGGTCCTCTCCAGCATTAGTATATGGATTACATTGTGATAGTAGCACATAGTACCAATAAATATAGACATGAAGCCTTGCTCATCACTAGGCACGAGTCCTTACTCACTGAATGTAGGCCCGAAGCCCTATTCATCACTACGCGCATCACCTTACCATAATATCACTATTTCCATCACGTGAGTGCCATCTACTTACAATGAATAATCGAATAAATTTCACAATAGCATCTCATACTACAGTGTGATATTCAAAAGTTTGTTTACTACTTATAAATTACACTCTATCCCCATATATTAAATATAACGAGAGTAACACCCCGAAAATTTAGCAGAATTAAATAAGAAAATTTAATTGAAAGTAAAATAAGAACTTAAAACAAAATTGCCATAGATGTCCAAATTTGGCTAGAAACTTTCATCATTGTGTTTGTTGCGATTTTCTGGACAATTTTTTTATTTAACTTTTCATAATCCGAGTCACAAAGAGAGAGTTACGGGCGTCAGAATGGATTTAAAATTTTAAAAATTAAAATATAAAAATCAATATTGTCTAGATCAACCAAAGAAGGTCCTAGGTCTATCGGTAGCGGTCAACCTAGATCTAGGAGTGGTCGACTCGATACAAGATTCTTCATGCTATTAGTGACCTATATTAACGTGTTTCTACAGCCCTAAGTTGTTGCTTCCATCTGAAGACGTTGATGGGTGGTTAAGATAATAGCTGAGGTTGATCCAACGATCCTAAGTGTTAACCAAACCCTATAAATAAGCTGATAAACCAAACCGTAACTCTTTTATTAAATGTACAGTATATAAACTCTGTCAAAATCTCTCTCGAAACCCTAGTTCTCTTAAAACCCAAAAATCAAAATCAAATCCTAGTCAAACTAGAAGCAAGAGCAAGAAATCAAAGGAGAACTAAGACAATCTAGGGAAGGAGCTGTCGTTGGAGGCCAATTTCTCAAGATTAAGATCTTAAGCTAAAAGGTGAGTGGCCACAGATTAATAATTTGATTAGTGTAATTGATTTTTAATTACTTTAAATGATTAGAATTGTAAAAACCCTATAATTAACTTGTTAGATTAAAAGTTAATTTGCTAAACCCAAAACCCTAGAATTTAATTTGAAATTTAATAATGAAACGGGTAATTTGATACTTGCTAATGCTAGATTGAGAACGTTAAATTAAAAATCCTAATTGAATTAAAATTAGGCACTAAGATGACATTAGAAAATTTTGGGTTCATTAACTGAAACTTAGGGTTAAATAGATTCATTAACTGACCAGAATTAACGACAATTACCTGTAATTAATCAATAAATAAAAACTGTTCGGAATGCTAAATTTTATATGCGAACGGTCGACCTTGGGATTTTTTGGGTCAACGGGTAGCAGTCGACCTGGGGTTTGTCTAGGTCGACCGTTCGAATGAAAAGCATGCAAATTTGACTTCAACCTAAGATCAAATTAAATGTATAAAAAATTATATAATTTAGTTAGAAATTATGTAATTATTAAATTGTTATTAAGCTAATTTGGGCTTAGTATTTCACAATGTTTGATATTGGCATAGGCATATATATATTTCGCAAAAGTTGATTTGGTATAGGCGATGCATATCGCATAAACAGAGTTGAATAGGGTGATTTATTTCGCATAGGGTTAGGGGTGTTCTGTACGTGTGAGCTCAGCACTATCGTAGATGCTTTCTAAGAGAGTCCGGTAAAAATGGGAGATCTTGGTATGCACGTTTTCTGGCTCAGCGTGGTATGGGTAGACGTCGGTGCAGTACAATAAGTGGCTATAGATATTGATTAAATTAGAGTCAGGCACTAATGGGAGTTCCTATGTAGTGAAACCCGGTGCAGTATTGTAAGGGGCATGTTGGCATAGTTATGATGCGAAAGTAGTTCCCGTTTTAGTTGATAATTAGTGTAAGGTTCAATCAGTAGGTTTGACCATTATGTTAGATAAGAATCCTTAGGTTTTGACCTTAGGAGGTCACGGACACTTACTACACATCCTATGTCACATACAGTAGATTTAAAGTTAATTGCACTTAATCATCACTTATTAATCTTGTTTTTATTCGCTAACTTTTGTCCAACCCATTCCTTTTCCATCTTTTTCCCTATACAGGTGGATGGGGCAATAGGTGATTTTCCTGTTTTGGTTACTTGAAGAGAGTCGTGCTTTCCTTGAGGTTTGCTTTTACCACATCTTCTCTTCATGTATCATTTTATCATACTATTACGATTATTATTTTGTATCAGAATATGAGGCATATTTTATTATGTACTCTTATTTGGATCACGTACTAATATTTTTCTGGGACTATGATTTGATATTTATACATTTTATTTCTTACATTGTGATGCGTATTAGATAGTTAGTTCATCTTAGATTATATTTGTTATCTTAGTATCTGAGATGTTAAAGTTTTTTTAAAACCCCGACAATTTCTATTTCTAGGCGTGATGCTTTTTGACATGTCGGGCGGTGCGGGTTATCACAGTTGGTATCGGAGCATAGGTTAAGTGTTCCTTAGGATTAGGACCGTATTGAGAGATGTATTTTGAAAAGTTTTTTAAAAATGGATTTCAAAAGGTTTTCCAAAAGGTTTTCAAAAATGGTCTTTTTAAAAGTACACATATATATAAAGTATTTCAAAAGGTTTCTAAACTTTTCAATATTCAAAATAATAATCCCTCCAATTTGTGCCCATGATTATCTTATCTCTTAATCGTGTTTATGCTATCTTTGGAAGTTACTAACGAAGTACTTAACTGTAACGACCCGAAAATTTTAACGGTTTAAATAACATAATTAACTAAATTTTTCTTGAAATTAAAACAATTAAATTTTGCTATGGAAATTTGATATTTGGTATGCGTCTAAAATAGTAAATGGCAAATTTTCATTAGAAAATATGAAAGTTAGTTCTGTTGTGTAATTTTCAATTTCAATTTAAATCAGTTAATTTGCTAAAAATAAAATATTTTCGAAACCTGAATATTTTTTATAAGGAAAATGTTTATCATATTCTGAGTGAGTCGTCATGTTTCGTTTCGCCAAATTTGGATAGCTATAGCCCCGTTTATCTTATTTTCGGCGTTTTGGCAGCAGTTTTGCCACCGAATATCGAATTTTGATAGGATGATCATATCTCTGATATCTGTGTACCATTCTATTCGTCTCGTCGTGCTGATCTCTGTAGTATATTCATATATGCATTACGGAGTCTAGTACGCGGTGAAGTCCGTAAAAACGGTTAACCGTATTAGTACGCCTTTCGTGCCTTTTGGGTTTTTGGGTCCATTCAATTTCCACCATGTATTAACCCAATAGCCACTAGCCTTTTTATATTCCCAGAAATTTAGATTTTGATGTTTGCTTTTCCCATTGCTTTCGTTTATTCCTCTGGTTTCTCTTTCCTCATTTCTTTGTTCATTTCTGTTCATTCCTTCTTTTAGCTTTCCTTTCGTTCTATAAAAAAATAATATATGCGGTTATATATTGTTTTGCCTGGAATACAACTTGAGCTCTCTGCTTATTTCCTTCTTCACTACCTCATAGCAGCCGACCGCATCACCTTTATCACCGTCGTTCTCTTCTTCGAGCAAATCCGCACCTTCCACCCTCATCACTCAACCTGCTCGACCATTTCCTTTCACCTTCTCCTCCAAGACCACCCGCATGACTCACCACACTGACCAACCCTCCGCCACGTCACCAAGCACCGCTTGCGACTAACCCGAGGTCAAAACCATTGCTGTGCCGAACGGACCACCCGCCACATCAGTCAGCACCCAAACCTCGTCCCCTGCTCCATTTTCTCCACCCAGAGCCACACAACTACCAAGCACCACAGCCGAGTCCTCAACCCAGATCTCCTCTTCCGCATAACCACATCCAACTCCTCCCCTACCGATCACCTGATAGCCATGCAAGCTACCCATACCCACATCGCCACTGTCACCCTTGCTTTCATATCAGCGCTATGTTTTGCTCCATCATAGCAACCTTGTTTTTCTCCTTTTATATAAAGAAAGGTATACATATATGTTTAGTGTATTTTTTTATATACATGTATATTTTTTTAAAACTTTTATATATATATATATATTATGATATATATATATATATATTGTGAAGCATATATAACTGTTTTAGGATTCTTGCAACCTGCTTGTTCATAGCCGCATCACAGACTTCTCTTTATTGTTTTACAAGTATTGTTTTTAAAAATTAAAATATATTGATTTTTAAGATTGACTTTTAAAAATAAGATATGGATATATATAGGTTGCTTATGTTGTTACTAAGTTCAGCTTATTTCTCCTCCTTTGAAAAAAGGGAAATATTGATTTTTAAATGTTGATTTTTAAAAATGTAAATTATAGTTATTTTAATTTTTAAATATAGGTGTTTTTAAATTGAATATTGATTTCAGAAAAAGAAATAATATAACATATCTTTAATTTCCATCAAATCCAATTCATCGTGCTTTGCTTCGGTTCCGCCGTTGTCCAGAATTGATCACAGCAGTTAGTTGCTTCGATTCGTCGCTTATCCGTGCGCTTGTCCTGTTTTCTCGAGTATCGAAAGGTGAGCAATCACTCACGCTTAACATTTTTATATTTAGTGAATTTAATTCACATGAAATGACAATTGAAATATGTTGTTGAATTTAAATTGATTAGTGATTTAATTGTTAAGTATGATATGTTATTATCTACAATTGTTTACAGATATTAACTAACATATGACACCATAACCTGTTATATATATATATATATATATATATATATATTATTTAAATTGTTAATTATGTTTATATATGATTTCCATTGATACGTTATGCCATTATTATTATTTATTGTTCTCACACTGCAAGTTTCCTGTTAGTTAGAAATTCCCTACGGGTTGAAATGATACATACCCGAACGATCTTATAGATTAGGAAAAATTGTTATGGGTTGAAATGATAAACCCAAGCGATTTTATTGATTTTTGAATTTTGGGATTACGGGTTGAAATGACATATACATGTAAATATCAAATTATTGCGGATTGAAATGATAAATATCCGTATCACTTGACCATAGGATAGAGAATTATATACGGACACCGTTGGTCTATTTTGAAAAATGATTTCCAAAGTTTTGAACGGAAATAGACGGGTTTAAGTAAATATTGATTTTAAATATAATATAAAGATATTTTATTTAGATTTTAAAATTATATGTTATGGAAATTTTAAATTTATAAGTTAAATTTTGTAAATTTTAAGATTTTACTTATAACTTTATTATATATATATATATTTATAAAATAAAGATTTATTATAAAATAAAATAGTTTTAATAATAAGATTTAATAAAATTTAATATAATAAAAATTAACAAAAATTTAGTTTAACTAATATATATATATATATAACATGTTTAAAATATTTATTTAAATTTATTTTAATATTTTAAATAGATTTTTTACTTTAATAAATAAAAGTTGGAAAATAAGTTAAAGCTGATTTGTAATTTGATTTATTTAAGAATTGAGTTTAAATAAAATTGATTTGAAACTTATTGATTTGAGATTTTAAAGGTACGATTTTATAACTTGATAACTTGATTTTTGATGTAAGGTGATTAAACAAATATTTTCAAATTTAAATAAAATTGAATATTTGATTCTGATTTAAATTAGTAATTTCAGATTTTATTTATATGTTTAACTAAAGGTGATTAAATGAATATTTTTAAATTTTAAATAAAATTGAAATTGAATATTTGATATTGATTTAAATATGTAATATGAGATTTTATTTAAATGTTATTGAAAATGATTAAGTGAATATTTTCAAGTTTAATTAAGATTTAATGTTGAATTTTGGAATATAAAAGAAATTTATCAAATTGGGTTATTGTAAATTGTTTGAATATATAAATTTTGAAACCTATGGAATTAGATGTGGTTAAAATTGTAGTTTAAAACCTGGATTTGAAATCGATATAAATTTAAAATGGTTTTAATAAGAATGTGAATTGAATCTTTAACCTTTTTAATTGAAATTGTTGAAATGAGATTGATTTATATTGAATTTTGGAATTTAAGTTGATTTGAATTCATTTGTGAATTGGAATAAACTATTTTTAATATATAAACTATTTTAATTTATAAACTATTTTAAATATAAACTATTTTTAATTTATAACATCAAAATATATAAACTATTTTCAATATTTAAACTAATTAAGTTGGAGCTGTTATGATTTAGATTTAATGGATTTAAATGCGAATATTTTAATATGAAGGTTTAAACTATTTTATGGTTATGATTTTAGAAACGAATATGATTTCGAAAGTGAATATGATTTTGAAAGTGATATGATTTCTAAAGTGATATGACTTTGAAATGAATATGATATTTTGATAATGAACTGTTTGAATAAAATGACCACGGTGTGAAATAAGCATTTGGTTGTTAAAGAGACCAAGATTGGATATTGTCATACTCTCTGCCAATACCGAAAACCACTTTAACAACTGTGCACATGGTGGAGATTCCAGAACGAAGTAGGATGGTTTGGTGAACGTTTCTATATGATGTACTAACGCAGCCTTGACTCCCACGAGTTTGCTTGATGTGGCTAAAACAGGAGCCATGGCGGGGCAAGTGAGGTCGCTCCTTCGATCAGACACATTTCTTCAACACCATTCTATTACTTTGTGATTTGATTGGGTGCACCTTTGATTTGTGAGTGTGTCTTAAGGTGGGTAGTAGTAGTTGCTATGCGTTACCACCAGTCCGGATCCACAAAATGATAGTGTCCTACCTTGGGCATTGCCTCGCGTGCCTTGTCACATGCCTTATCGTGTCTTCTACGAGTTTGGTTTGTACCGTACATATGGAGTGTCCTCTGATAGCCTTCCAGTTTACGGTGGAATTACGGTACTGTATAGACTACGGGAATATATAAAATGTGTTAAGGGGGATATGGGTAACACCTTAACGCTATTTTAATAGTTTACTTTACTATAGACATTATATATGTAACGTATTGTACTATGTATGTAGATAGTTTAACGGATCCTTAAAGGATGGGAATCCCGAACGTACTTTAAGTTATATTGCATTTTACTTGACATTTCACTTAGGTTGATTTTCTGGTAGAAGAATGTTAATCCTGACTCGAGTGTTTTGTGTTTTGCTCTATGCTCGAGTCAGACTAAGTGTCACAGCATTTGAGACTCACCTTTGGAGCTTGGAGTTTTGCTTGAAGATCCATCTCTATCTGTTCAGCTTTTAGTTATTCCCAGTTGTTTATGATTCAGTCTTTTCATTGCTTACGTGTTAGAGATTCCTTTGTATTTGGATTTCTGTTGTATTTTGTTTTAAACTCTGTTGTTTATATAGTAGCTTCATGAACTACTATTTATTTATTTATTCCACTGCTTATTATTATATTACACTGTGTCAATGATTCTATATTTGATTTATTTACCGTATATGCTAAGTTTTGCCAAATATAAATTAACTATCTGTTGTTTTGAGCAAATCAAGTTGACATGTGTGGATGATTGACGATTTGAATAGTTCGAAATGCCAGGTCGTTACATGTGGTATCAGAGCTTTGGTTTAGGAAAAACTTAGCATATGGAGTAAAAACTCATTAGAGATAGGGTAGTGATACTCTAGAATGAGTAGAATCAATTATAGAATCATCTTCGTTCGAGCTTGAAATTCTTCATCCTGGATTGAGATTCCTTTTGAATTTTTAACTATCCTTTGTTCTAAAATCCATCCTTGTCCTTTCCTATTCATGCTCTTTTTGATACTGGAGCATCCCATAGCTCTAGTCCTGTTGATCTCTATAATAAATTTGAGTACATCATGCAAACTCTATTGGCAACTTCATCCTAATGTGTGACTAATCCCATCGGTGGTCCCGCCAACCCTAGTATGATTTGTAAAGGGGTGAAACTCCTTTTCAATAGGCGTCGATTCACCAGAGATTTTTTGTCCTCGGTGTTGATGCTGTTATTCCTTGCAAAGCCCGAACCGTTTCTCTAGTAGACGGCCAGGGTAATTCTCTTGTGATCGAATGTCGAATGCCTCAAGGTTTTGCAGGCAGCTTTATCTTTTCGCTTGATTCTCAGCCCTGTGATCTCGACTCCACCCCCATAATCAAGGATTATCCTGATGCTTTGGTGAAGTCACTTCTCTTCCTCCCTCTTAGGCGGGAAATTGAATTCTACATCGATCTTATGCCTGGAGCTCAATCTGTTGTCCTTCCTCCTTGACGAATGGCACTCAGAGAGAAAATGGTTAGTCATTCCCTTTGGATTAACCAATGCTCCTTCCTTCTTCGTCGATCTCATGAATCGCGTTCTCCGCGATGTTCTCAACAAGTTTGTCTCCATTTCTTTGATGATATTCTCCTCTTTCTAACTTCGGTTGGCCCGCTCAAGGTCGCCGTGATTAATATGCATCTTCCTTCTTTTGTAATTTAATCATCTTATCCTCTTTTCGAACCTATCTTCTTAGCTAGAATTCTATTTGATTAGAGTCTCTTTAAACTTGAATCTCAATCCCGGTTTGAAATCCATTCTTGAATCACCCTATGAGGGAGTGTATTTGTAATTGATATAAAATGTTTTATAGTGTGTTGTTTGAGTTGTTAAATTTGAATTTTGTTCCGATCGATTTGTCTGGCCAACGCTATCGATAGGAATTCCAAAACACTTGTACAAAGCAAACTGACACAATATTGTTTTTGAAATTGGAAATGAAATAAATTTATGAATGATTATATTTATACATGAGAGTATAATTTTCTGAAATTAGATAGTTAAATAGATTAGTGCTAGAAATGATAATACTAGATTATTATTTATTGTTTTGTCAACATTCCTAAACCACTAACTATTGTTGTATGATATAAAGAGATGAAGTTATAAAACATGGTTTATAAATTGATTTGAAATTGGAATGAATTTAAATTAAAGATTTGAGGATTAAATTTTCGGTGCTTTTTGAAATTTGGTTTTCAAAGTTTTGGAAAATATATTATTTGAAAGTATACTCGAATGGAAATTTTTCTAATGAATTTTAAAAAAGAAGTAAGTCAGTACTCTCCTATTCTATTGCTGAAAAATAATTTCGGTGATGACTACAGCATCATCAACATTCATTTTCGAGTCTCAAAGTGGAGAGACCATTTAGTAGCCTTGCTATATTTTGTTTTGGAAGATGGATTTTATTCGAATTTATTGAGGATGATTTGATGTATAAATATATGTATGTATATATTTATTTCAAAATGGTTTGAACTGAAATAGAAAATTTAACTCTTAAGTTTTATGCTAAGTGATGATTTTCAATTATTGAAATGAAGAAATTTTTTTGAATAATTAGAGTGTCTAAAATGAGAAATGAAATTGAAACAACTTGAAATAGTTGAACTAGGATAAAAATTATTAGTTTAATACTCAAGTGCATTCTAAAACATATGTATCTTACCTGGAATATTCAAAGGTTAAATGTTAATGTGAATCTGTAATTGAAGGTTATACAAGAGAAAACTTAGGTAATAAAAATGTTCAAACTAAATTTTACTTAACAGAGATGTTATAAATAAAGGTAAATTTGTATAGTGTTCAATTACACTCAGAAACATTAATAAGACTTACTTGGAAAAGTTTGAATGTAATAAGAAAATGTGATTGAATAATATATAAAATAAATGGAAGTAATAAGATGCAAAGAAAAGAAATTCTGTTAAGGGAATTTATAAATTAAAATTGAGTGTTATAATGAATGTTATACATTTAATCTAAGTTATAAGATATGTTAAGTGGAATAAATTAAATAATAAATAGAGAATGATATTTAAGTGAATATGTATGAACTTAAGAATGGTTGAAATTGTATTATAAGAGGAATTAACTTAAGGGAGGTCGGATGGATTAAATAAATAAGTTAAAATAAATAATTTTATATTTTGAAAACTGTTTATGATACAAATTAAAAGTAAATTTCAAAGAATAGTTGAAATTGAATTATAAGTGGGATTAACTTAAGTGAAGATAAATGGATAAAATAAATGAGTTAAATAAAATAAATTTTGTTTTGAAAGAAAATTTTGTAACAAATGTTAATAAATTGAAAACAAATCAATTGAATAAAAACACCTTGAATTGAAAACAAACAAATGTGAATATAATGAATATTTATTGATTGAATAAAATGGATTGAAGCCAAATCTGTTGAATATTAACCAATTTAAAAACAAATGAAATTTATATGGTTTTTAATTAATTGTTATATCTGGTTCTATGTATTTCAAATCTATCTTTCCCATCTATTACTTCTATTCTCCTATCTCATTCCTTTTCGGGGACGAAAAGTTTTGAGTGGGGGAGAGTGTAACGACCCATAAATTTTAACGGTTTAAATAATGTAATTAACTAAATATTTCTTGAAATTAAAACAATTAAATTTTGCTATGGAAATTTAATATTTGGTATGCATCAAGTTAAACATAGCAAATGACAGACTCTCATCAGAAAATATGAAAGTTAGTTCTGTTGTGTAATTTTCAATTTCAATTTAAATCGGTTAATTTGATAAAAATAAAATATTTTTGAAACCTGAATATTTTTATATAAGAAAAATGTTTATCATATTCTGAGTAAGATGTTATATTTCGTTTCGCCAAATTTGGATTGCTATTGCCCCAATTATCTTATTTTCGGCGTTTTAGCAGAAGTTTTGACACCGAATATCAAATTTTGATAGGATGATCGTATCACTGATATTTGTGTACCATTCTGTTCATCTCGTCATGCTGATCTCCGTAGTATATTCATATGTGCATTTCGTAGTCCGGTACGCGGCGAAATCCATGAAAACGGTTAACCGTATCGGTACCCCGTTCGTGCCTGTTGGGTTTTTGGGTCCATTAAATTTCCACCATGTATTAACCCAATAGCCACTAGCCCTTTTATATTCCCAGAAATTTAGCTTTTGACGTTTGCTTTTCCCATTGCTTTGGTATATTCCTTTGGTTTCTCTTCCCTCATTTCTTTGTTCATTTCTGTTCATTCCTTCTTTTACCTTTCCATTCGTTCTATGAAAAAAAATATGCGGTTATATACTGTTTTGCCTAGAATACTACTTGAGCTCTCTGCTTATTTCCTTCTTCACTTCCTCATAGCAGCCGACTGCATCACCTTTATCACCGTTGTTCTCTTCTCCGAGCAAACCCGCACCTCCCACCCTCATCACTTAGCATGCTCGACCATTCCCTTTCACCTTCTCCTCCAAGACCACCCGCATGACTCACCACACTGACCAACCCTCCTCCACGTCACCAAGCACTGCCTACGACTAACCTGAAGCCAAAACCGTGGCTGTGCCGAATGGACCACCCGCCACATCAGTCAACACCCAAACCTTGTCCTCTGCTTCATTTTCTCCACCCAGAGCCACGCAACTGCCAAGCACTACAACCAAGTCCTCAACCCAGATCTCCCTCCTCCGCCTAACCGCATCCAACTCCTCCCCTACCGATCACCTGACAGCCACGCAAGCTTCCCATACCCACATCGCCACTGTCACCCTTGCTTTCGTATCAGCACCGTGTTTTGCTCCACCATATCAACCTTGTTTTCTCCTTTTAGATAAAGAAAGGTATACATATATGTTTAGTGTATTTATATATATATATAGATATTTTTTTCTAACTTTAATATAATATTGTGATATATATATTGTGAAGCATATATAACTGTTTTAGGATGCTTGCAACCTGCTTGTTCATAGCCACATCACAGACTTCTCTTTATTGTTTTATAAGTATTGTTTTTAAAAATTAAAATATATTTATTTTTAAGGTTGACTTTTAAAAGTAAAATATGGATATATATATATATATATATATAGATTGCTTATGTTGTTATTGAGTTCAGCTTGTTTCTCCTCCTTTGAAAAAAAGGGAAATATTGATTTTTAAAAATGTAAAATATAGATATTTTGATTTTTAAATATAGGTGTTTTTAAATTGAATATTGATTTTAGAAAAAGAAATAATATAACATATATATCTTTAATTTCCATCGAATCCAGTTCATCGTGCTTTGCTTTGGTTCCGCCGCTGTCCAAAATTGATCAAAGAAGTTAGTTGCTTTGATTTGTCGCTTATCCGTGTGCTTGTCCTATTTTCTTTAGCCTCGAAAGGTGAGCAATCACACACAATTAACATTCTTATATTTAGTCAATTTAATTCACATGAAATAACAATTGAAATATGTTGTTGAATTTAAATTAATTAGTGATTTAATTTTTAAGTATGATATGTTATTATCTGCAATTGTTTACCGATATTAAGTGACATATGACACCATAACCTGTTATATATATATTGTTTAAATTGTTAATTATGTTTATATATGATTGCCATTGATATGATATGCCATTTTTATTATTATTTATTATTCTCACACTACAGTTTCCTGTTAGTTAGAAATTCCCTATGGGTTGAAATGATACATACCCGAACGATCTTATAGATTAGGGAAAATCGTTATGAGTTGAAATGATAAACCCAAGCGATTTTATTGATTTTTGAATTTTGGGATTGCGGGTTGAAATGATATATACCTGTAAGTATTAAATCATTACAGATTGAAATGAAAAATATCTATATCACTTGAACATAGGATAGTGAATTATATACGTACACCGTTGGTCTATTTTGAAAAATGATTTCCAAAGTTTTGAACGAAAATAGATGGGTTTAAGTAAATATTGATTTTAAATATAATATAAAGATATTTTATGTAGATTTTAAAATTATATGTTTTGGAAATTTTAAGTTTATAAGTTAAGTTTTGTAAATTTTAAGATTTTACTTATAACTTTATTATTTTTATATACATATAAAATAAAGATTTATTATAAAATAAAATTGTTTTAATAATAAGATTTAATATAATAAAAATTAATAAAAATTTAGTTCAACTAATATATGTATATAACATATTTAAAATATTTATTTTAATTTATTTTAATATTTTAAATCGATTTTTTACTTTAATAAATAAAAGTTGGAAAGATAAGTTAAAGCTGATTTGTAATTTGATTTATTTAAGAATTGAGTTTAAATAAAATTAATTTGAAACTTATTGATTTGAGATTTTGAAGGTACGATTTTATAACTTGATAACTTGATTTTTGATGTAAGGTGATTAAACAAATATTTTCAAATTTAAATAAAATTAAATATTTGATTTTGATTTAAATTTGTAATTTGAGATTTTATTTATATGTTTAACTAAAGGTGATTAAATGAATATTTTTAAATTTTAAATAAAATTGAAATTGAATATTTAAGTTTGATTTAAATATGTAATATGGGATTTTATTTAAATGTTATTGAAAATGATTAAGTGAATATTTTCAAGTTTAAATAAGATTAAAAGTTGAATTTTGGAATAGAAATGAAATTTATCAAATTGGGTTATTGTAAATTGTTTGAATTTTAAATTGGGTTATTGTAAATTGTAAATTGAATTATATAATTATTAAATCATATCAATAACATATAACGAGCCCAGACAATCATTCACAATCACTTAATCAGCCCAAAACCAAATCCAAAGCTTACTAACTATTTATAACGTGGTCTTAAAGGTCCTTAATAAATAATGTATTGATATGAACATGTTTAAGGCATAAACATAAGCCTAATTACATTACTAACATTCTCTAAATTACTTCATACTTAAAAATAAAAAATAAAAAAATTGTGAAGTGTAACAAGTAAATAAGTTAGGAGAATCATCCACTTCACGTTCTCTTTCCCTAAATCAATCTCTAATCACCAAAACCCATGCTGTGATGTGGTAACAACTGGTGAAGTGAATTGAATGGAACTTAAAGCAAATTAAAATAAAACAAAACAAATTTAAAATTAAATATTTTTTTTATACTGAGAAACTAAACAATGGAAAATCAAAACAATCAGAATCAAAAGAAACAAATCAAAACAAAAGATTTCTAAACAAAACAACACTTAACTTTTTTTTAATCCAACTAAAGAAGATTTAAACAAAGGAAATTTCAACATACTTGTAAAAGAATTTAAATAAGAATTAAATTAAAAAACAAAACCCCCAAAACAAAGAAAAAAAGGAAAACAATTTTTTTTTAAAAGATGGAACCTAAAAGGATTTAATACAAAACAAATTAAAATTATAAACAGTTTAAAAGGAAAATCGTTCCCAGGCCAACAGATCTTAATGCTACGCGGCCCGCTAACCAAATTTAGTCCAACTCCTGTACTTTCATGCGATTACAACTTTATCATCAAAAACTTCGTACGCAATCCTTCATAATTTCGCAATCAATAAATCCAGCAATCAATTACACAATTTCGACTGGGACAGTTTGAAGCGATTGCAGGCATTGAATTTGGGCAGTGAATTGGTCACGGTGGTAGGAGGTGATTGTGGTTGAGAGATTGCGATTGGTTGAAGTTTGGGTATAGTCGAGTGAGGAGGTTAGCTTACGGTGACAGTTGCAAATTTGGAGTGGGTCAGAGGCTATCTTTGGAGGGTTGATTGGGAGTCGCGAATTGTAGATGATGGAGGCAGTGGTCTCGGGTTGCGATTTGGGGGTTTTGATCGAGTAACGGTGAGGAGTAGATGTCGATGCTAGCAGGTAGTGGTGGGTTGCAGTGTGAGTATGGTTGTTGAATGGGCAAGTGTTTGATGATGTGGTTAGAAGGAATAGGAGACTGTAGATGACCTGTGAAGTTGCAATTTGATATTTGATGTTGAACAAAGACTGTGGTGTGCAGGCAGTGAAGTGTGGTATGATGTTTGCTGCAAATTGATGTTGAAGCACAATATGGTTTGCAGTGCACTCTGGATATGGGTAGTGGACGCGGAGTAGTAGCTGATGCTCTATGCTGTGATGTGGTAACTGAAAGTGCTCCGATACCAAATGAAAGTTACAGAGATTTTTATACTAGTTCGAACTCCGGTTCTACGTCCAGTCCTAGACTCCTTTTGGAATTAAACTAGCAACCCTCACTTGACCTGGAGGAATAGGTTTACACCGCCTGAGCAACTGAACATGACTTCTACCGCCTAAGCAACCGAATAAGACTTCTACCACCTGAGCAACCGAATAGGACTTCTTTACAAATAACAAAAGTATCTAACTGTAGTATGCTCTTTGAATAGCACTGATAAGTCAATTAAGTACAATCTTCCTATAATCTTCTCCTTTATGATATGTAGTGTAATGTGCTTAAGAATTGTGGAAGATAGAGTAATCAACGATCGGAGAATGTAAGCAGCATGAGTGCAGTTTGAAAATAAAGAATATACAAGAATTCAGGAATATTAAAATTAGTTTCAGTTAATTGTTTGTTGAATTCTGTAATCTATTTATAGAGTTTAAAAGGTTGCAACCATAGATGAAAAGTTAAATTGAAAAGAAACAGGCACAACTGTTGATTTTGAAGACGTTACTCTTCGGTGAAGAGAAGTGTCTATTCATGAAAATAGTTGTTGAAAATATTCAGCCGGTTGAATAAAATAATTCAGCCTTCTGAATCAAATTAAAACACAAACAGCAAGGAATTAGGATATTTCTGGCCTTATTCAGCCAGCTGAATAAATTCCATTCAGCCGGCTGAAACTACATAAAATTTATGCATTGTTTCAACATTCAACCGTCTGAATGATAATATTCAGCCGGCTGAATTCTATTGATAAGCAAAAGTTACCATAGCTCATTTGGTTAGAGCACTTGCCTTCCAAACTAGTGACCCGAGTTCAAGCCCCGCTTCATGCAATTTTTGAAAACTTGATTTTTCATTTAAAATATGAATGTATATGTGTGTATACCATTTCGAGAAGATTTTAACATTTGTAAATTCTAGACACGACACGACACTCTATGACTAATAATACATTGTTTGTCACCTTCGTCTTGTCTCTATCGTGTATATCTCTTCTTGTATCTACATATACATACTTTCATTCTTTTTTTGTACTGTGTATCTTCATTTTGAACGTATTTGTTTGTCTCTTTTTGATGCTCATGTACCTGCAAATCAGCTTAGAGATTCTTTGGCATAATTGTATAGTTCTTGTCATTAAAATCCAGCAATAGAGATTCTAACATTCTCCCTCTTTTTGATGATGACAACTATACAATTTTTTTTATAAAAATATTTGTTCTATATATAAAATAATATTAATATGTTTAAAGATCCCCCTAAGTAAAACATCTCCCCTTAAGTATAATATCTCTCTCTATTAATATGCATTTGAATTTCTCCCCCTTTGTCATTATCAAAAAGAATGACGTAATATAATAAATTTTATAAAATATCTTGTAAATAGTAGGATAAACTCAATATTAATTATGGAGAAAAATAAAATAGATTTTACCATATTTGTCGAAGTCCATATTTCATTGTAAGCATGTAACTCTATTAAATGTATGGAACATCCTTTAAAATTCCAAAATATTTCCTTTTTGTTTCTCCGAGTACCTGCTATAAATAAAAATTATTTTTGGTACCCACTTACTATGTTAGGGTCCGGGGGGTTAGGTCTTTGGAAACCATACCCATTTGGGTGTGGTTGAACCTTTATAAATATAATTTTCATTATTAACTACCATATCAAAATAATCATCAATGTATTTTTCTCTATTTTTCCAATTAACGGGAACCCAAATACTTAGATAATTTTTATTCATATTTTTGGTCAATGATTTTGTACTTCTAGAGAAATTATAAACATTATTGGTCATAGCAGTATTTGAATTTCTATAAAAATTGGATTTAGGCTTTACTCGAAATTTAGTACTAGCACTAACATTTTTACTATATATGAAAGCATATCTAGTGCTATTTCTACGATAAGTTTTATTATATCCTAAACCACTTTTATCGTGTAAAGGTCTAGAACTAGATAAAATCATGTTTAAATTGTTTTGACCTTTGTTAAATTTTGTGACTTTAGTGTTAAGTTTATCAAATTTAGCATTGAAGTCAAAATTATTATTTACAAAAGAAATATTACTGTTTTTCAAAATATCAATTTGCTTGTTTAATTCATAATTCTCCCTTTTTATCATACAGTTCTCATTTTTGAGAAGAAAAATTCGAGATTCTGAATTATCTAAAGATGATTGTAATAAATCATTTTGTCTTTTCAATCATTTTGTCTTTGCAAAACATTGATTTCCTCCAAAAGATCATTGTTTTTATCTTCTAACTGCTCATTTTCTTTTTGTAGGAAATCTTTTTGTGAAACAAGTTCTTCTACGGTATTTTCAAAACATTTAGTTTGTTTTATCAAAAAATTAGTTTCCTCTTTTAAACTGGAAATTTCTTGCTCACAATCTTTTAACTTAGCTAAAGCAATTCTATTAACTTTATTCAAGGTTTTACAATCTTTTAATAATTCATCATGTGCTAAAAGAAGATCTTTATATAAAGAATCAAAGCATACTGATTGTGATATGAGTTTAGCCATGAAGCATTTCCTTGTTTTCTCCTTTGATTCTTCTTTATTGCTCTTCCTCTTCCTATTGCCTTGACTAGATCTCTTTTTGGCCATTTATTTTAGGATGTTGTTACGATCTCTAGAATCCTAGGCTCTGATACCAAATGAAAGTGCTCCGATACCAAATGAAAGTTACAGAGATTTTTATACTAGTTCGAACTCCCGTTCTACGTCCAGTTCCAGACTCCTTCTGGAATTAAAATAGCAACCCTCACTTAACCCGGAGGAATAGGTTTACACCGCCTGAGCAACCGAACAGGACTTCTACCGCCTGCGCAACCGAATAGGACTTCTTTACAAATAACAAAAGTATATGATTGTAGTATGCTCTTTGAATAGCACTGATAAGTCAATTAAGTACAATCTTCCTATAATCTTCTCCTTTATGATATGTAGTTTAATGTGCTTGAGAATTGTGGAAGATAGAGTGATCAACGATCAGAGAATGTAAGAAGTTTGAGTGCAGTTTGAAAATAGAGAATAGATAAGAATTCAAGAATATTAAAATTAGTTTCAGTTAATTGATTGTTGAATTCTGTAATCTATTTATAGAGTTTAAAAGGTTGCAACCATAGATGAAAAGTTAAATTGAAAAGAAGCTGGCGCAACCGTTGATTTAGAAGACGTTACTCTTCGGTGAAGAGAAGTGTCCATTCATCAAAATAGCTGTTGAAAATATTCAACTGGCTGAATAAAATAATTCAGCCTTCCAAATCAAATTAAAACGCAAACAGCAAGGAATTAGGCTATTTCTAGCCTTATTCAGCCGGTTGAAACTGCATAAAATTTATGCATTGTTTCAGCATTCAGCCATCTGAATGATAATATTCAGCTGGCTGAATTCTATTGATAACCAAAAGTTACCATAGCTCATTTGGTTAGAGCAGTTGCCTTCCAAACTAGTGACCGGGGTTCGAGCCCTGTTCCATGCAATTTTTGAAAACTTGAATTTTCATTTAAAATATAAATGTATATATGTGTATACCATTTTGAGAAGATTTTAACATTTGTAAACTCTAGACATGACACTCTATGACTAATAATACATTGTTTATCACCTTCGTCTTGTCTCTATCGTGTATATCTCTTCTTGTATCTCCATATACATACTTTCATTCTTTTTTTGTACTATGCATCTTCATTTTGAACGTATTTGTTTGTCTCTTTTTGATGCTCATGTACCTGCAAATTAGCTTAGAGATTCTTTGGCATAATTGTATAGTTGTTGTCATTAAAATCCAACAATAGAGGTTCTAACAGTAACAACAGGTGATGTGATGAGTAGCAGTTTGTGGCAGTAGTGTGAGTTTGTTGTATCAGTGCATAGTGCATAGATGTTTGTGTGCACTGTATTGCAATTGTACGGAGGGGTAAGTGATGTTGTGACGGGGGAAAATGCAGTTGAATGAAGTTGAATGAAGTTGTGACAGGGTGATATGTATGGAAGTGAAGTGTTGCAACACTGGTTGATATAGGTATTGGAAATATTTGCAAGTTGTTGTGTGCAGTTTGATTATCGAATGATGATGAAGTTTTGGTCAGTGGATTTATGTCAGTGGCTTGTTGGAAGGAGGAGTATATGATGGAGTCTGTTATGGCAGGAGTAGTGCACAAAGCAAAAAATGCAATGATTGGAAGTAAATGGCACAAAATAGTGCATAAAGCAGTAGTGCACAAAGTAATGGCAGAAAATGTAATGGCAAGTTGATGTTTGTAATAAAGTAAATAGGCAGTTTTGATGGCCAAGCAGTTTGCAGTGGGGAAGTTTGATGAGGAGGGGGGTGAATGATAGGGGGATGCTGCACAGTTTAGCAAAGGATGGAGGAGCAGTAGTGGGGGTAGTTGGTGAGGAAAGCAGCAGTTTGGTCAGTGCTTGGAATGGTGATTATAGAGATGGGTTGTGGTTGTTTCAGGCAAGTGGATGGCTTTGGGTTATGCTCTGAGATGAAGTGAATGTAGTGGATATACGTCAAGGAGGAGGATGTTGGTGAAGAATTGTTTTGACAGTGGAGGATGATTTGGTATTTGAGTGTAACAGAGAGCTCCGAGGGTAACACAATGCACAATAGTGTGCACAGTTTTTTGGACTGTGTATAATTATTTTTTGTTGTAAATGTAAACAAGAAAGAAAGAAGAAAATGGAAAATGTAAATGCAAAAAACTATTTTTGTTTGAAATTGTGTATGCTCTTTTTTCTTTTTTCTTTTTTAAATATACAAATGCAACTAGAAAACAAACACACAAACAAATGCAAGCTAACAAAAATCAAACAATAAACATACAACACAAAATATTTTTTTTCTTTTTTTACGCAATGCACACAAAATGGAACACACAATAAAATCAAACAAAAATAATCGAAGAGTAGAAATTAAAATAAAAGCAATTCCCCGGCAGCGGCGCCAAAAACTTGTTCGACCGGCCAAATCTCTATCGGTTTAGAAATTAGCCGATCGAATTTTAATTAAAATAACCTCAAGCGCATGGCGTACAATGTTAGTATGTGGCGAGTATGGGTCGATCCGCAAGGAATTGTTTAGATTTAAATTTCTATTCAATCAAATTAAACCAATATTTGAAATGTTGTTAAGCTAGAAAAGTGTAAATAAACTAACAAAAGCTAGCATGGATGAAAATATGAGAGTAGAAGGCAATTTAGAGATAAATCCACTCTTTTGATCACATATATCAACACAACATGAAATTATGATCTCTTTTTTAGTCATTAGTGAAATTTATTGATGTGTTTATCATAAGTATAGCATATTTGTTCTATTACTTAGCCCAATATAAGCCATCAAACTATAGCATACCCATTAAACCACTTGTTAATTCTCATAAAAATTGACAATGAATTTGAAAATAAAATATTTTCTAAGCATGGCCTATTAACTATTGATTAGAAAATTAGAACATCAAATTTGATTTTTAAAATCACTTCATTACCAATATCATATGTAGATGAAGAGGTAATTTGTGTTTTGTTTGTTTAAGAATA
This sequence comes from Allium fistulosum, assembly GCA_030737815.1. Classification (NCBI taxonomy): domain Eukaryota; kingdom Viridiplantae; phylum Streptophyta; class Magnoliopsida; order Asparagales; family Amaryllidaceae; genus Allium; species Allium fistulosum. The sequence goes on along the minus strand of CM060908.1, from coordinate 258,750,207 downwards.
GCCTATTTGGTGTCAACAATATAGGCTATCAAATTCAAAGCTAAAACAACAAAAATTAACACATTCAAACATTACCATTAAGCACAAAAGAAGATCACAAATTATCAAAATGTTGAATCTACATGATAAGAGAGCTTCATTACCCGTAAATTGAAGGGGTTAGCCTCTCATATTTGTTATCACTTCAACAAATGTAGATTGCAACATGAACAAAAACAATAATAAAATGCAAGCTAATGAAAAAGAGCTAATTAAAATGAAATAAAAACTAATCTACTTACATAAGAAATGAAACTAAGCTACTAACATAAGAGGAAAGAGAGCATGTAAATAAGAAAGAGCATGAATTAGCATTGCATTAAAAAGAGAATTAAATGAAAGAAAAATGGCTAAGTAGTCATGAAAAAAAAAGAGCTTTGATTTATTTATGAGCCTCAAACTAAACTAAAAGGAGGCTAAGAGAGGCTAAGAGAAGAGAGAATAATTAAATGAACGTATGGGGTATTTATACATATTTGGAAACCCTAATCCTATTTTTGGGAACTGCCCAAACTACCATTGAGGAAGTGTGGCCACTAAGTTACCATTAGCATGAATTAATCCTCCATTAAATGTGCATGTAACTTTAATGACCATTAGCATGTCCATTAGCTCCTAACTTGTACATCATGGTAAGTGGGTAGGTGATGTCCTCCATGATTCATGAAATGAATTGTTTCCATCTTCATTTGCTTGTTTCTCTTGTGCATGCATATTTTTTATGAAGCCTCTAGCATTTGAATCCAAATTCCTACAAAAATGATATAAAAATGTCCAAGTACATTTTCTCAAATTAATATATGCACTAAAATGACCATTTTGCCCCTATATGAAGATGAATAAATGATTATTTGAAAATAATATGAATTTTGGTTTAAACATGTTAAAATACCCTATATGATTATTTATTTAATTAAATTAGATTAAATATAGAAGTAAAAATATGCACATTTACGTGCACATCAAATACCCCCACACTTATCTTTTTATTCATCCTCGAATAAACTAAAACTAAGATAAATCCATTTTCGTAGGGAATACGATTGCATTGAGCTTATGCAACAAGCCGTTAAACCTCTAGGTGTCCCTAGTAAGACGAATGTTGTCTCGTGAGGGTTTTCAGCGGATACTATCCACAAAATCCAATTGCAAAGTAAAAAATTCCTAAATGCAAGATTTATTTACAAAGAGATGAATGCAAGTTTTTGAAAATATTTACAAATAGAGGATTTACTTTTAACATGAATAAGCTAAATATAAGTTTTGGTCATTATCAAGAAATTTAAGTCTTTTTACTTGTAAAATTTCCAATAAAAACTAAGTTATTATCACAATTAAACTCAAGTTTGGCTAGTTGTTTCGGTTGATAATATAGTGTAACTATGAAATAGACCCTTAGTTGGTTATCAAAGTTTATCAAAGTGGTATTTTCATTTCTTTTTAATAACAAGTCAAATCAACTAAGTAAAAATAGTGCTTAGATTTCAATTGCATACACTATCGATTTATTGAAAATTTTATTGATATTAAAAATATTTACATATGCCTAACTCAGAAAACTGAGGCCAGATATATTACCCATGCACTGCCTTTCGGACTTAGCGAGGGGAATAAAGAGCGTGGCGAGTGAACACACAAGTATGAACACCTATCGACTTTAGGCATTACTAATAAAATAATTTTTTATATACATACACCTAACTCAGATAAACTGAGCCCAGATATACCGATCGTGCACTACCTTTCGGACTTACATGAGAAGGGTACAGAGCATGGCGAGTGTACACACTTGCGTTTGAACTTATGACTCTATGTATTAATAAAAAATATATATACATATATACAAATATTTTTTTTGTTTTTATTATATATTTTTCTTTCTTTTTATTATGAAGAGAGAGTTTTACAATATCATCTTAGCATCATTTAACTTAGAAGATCAAAAATGTTATATTCTTTACTTTAAATCCACCACTTTTTAAGCAAAGATTTTTCATTATTATATACTTCATAATTATCACCCATGAATCTTCCTCTTTACTAGTTAAACCATCGTTACTTGTAATCATACTTTATTTTAATTGGGACAAATAAATTTTACAAAATTTCAATTTAATAACCAAAACCATATATTTATCCTATAGTGATTTTTTCAAATAAATCCTAATGCTAAAGAAAATAAAATTTGTTTTTGGGATTTTTTTTAATTTTTTGAATTTTTATGGAAGGAAAATGAAAAAAACCATGAAAAATAAAAAATGAATATGAGACTCCCCCCACACTTGATTTTGATTGTGTCCCCGTAGTCAACCCAAGTGAAAGGAGAAAAATAAAATAAAAATATGACCTATATTTACATGAAAATGATTATTATTTGCACGACATCAGAAAATATACCGTTAAAGAGTAAATGAACCGGTCTTTCAAAGATCAATTCATTTGTCTCGTCAACTATGAGAGACACAGCTTACGCCCAAAAAACCAAACCATAAAAGGTTTCAATGTTGAATGTTGATTTGGAAAAACGAATGTCGTTTTATAAAAAATCGTATGAGTTGTTTTATTTTTGATGATTTTTGGAGTTGATAAAACAATTGACTGAAGTTCAAGTTTATTTTCACCAAACTGAAAGTCAAGCCTATCACTGAAAACTTCTTTAGAATTATCGATTTCAAAATCAAAATGTTGATTTAAATCTTCCCCTTCAGAATTCAGCAACTCATTTTCGGAAAGTCCCAAGAAATCGTGTTCATTAAATTCGTCTTCCTTTCTTAGATTATCAACAACTTCATTGCATATATCAATTTCAAAATCTAAGGTTATTATATTCAAATTTTCAAAATCGAAAAAAGGAAAATCGAATTTTAAATTTGGTTCCACACTTTTAAACGAATTGAAATCCAACTCAATTACCATATTTTTAACAACTTTGTTAAGATTGTCATTTTCAGTTTTAAAAGTTGTTATTTGAAAATCGTCTAATTGGGTAAAAGGTGGATTATTATTTGACTCGTCACATGTTGGGATTTGATTTTGTTTCTCACGTTGTTTTTTGTATGTTTCAAACAACAAACCTGTGTGATCTTTGTAAATTTCATCCATTTGCTCCATAAAATCAAATTTATAATTATTAACTTGAGGATTTTCAATCTGAAATTGTTGAGAACAAAAATTATCCATTAAACCAAATTTGAGATTATTCTCATTGCCAAAATTATTTGAAAAGTGATTTACATTTTCATTTTTACTTTAAAATTCGAAATTGTATTGGCATGAGTTATACTCGAAATCATTTGAATTTTGAAGTGAATTCAAATTTTGATTATTTTGAAAATTTTGACTTGAACTATTGCACAAATATGAATTACACAAATCGTTTATCCTTTGATTTTGTTGTGTATAGAGTTCATGTAAAGACGAAATCGTTTCCCTGCTTTTTTCAAGAGTTGAGGGTTGGTTATCATTTTGAAAATTTTGTGGTTCAAAATTCAAATCATTTGTATAGTAGTTGTTGTTAAAATATCCATAAGAATTTGGAGTGAAACTATATGAATTGTATTGATCTTTACAACTATTGTAAAATTCCGGCGAGTAAGAAAACTCGAACATTTTCAAGAATGTTTTTTTGGATTTTTTTTAAAGGAAAACTATTTACCAAAAGAAATTTATTTTTCAAAAGGGAAATTTGATTTTTGTTTTGTTGTTTTTTTTTTGGTTTTTTAATTTTTATTTTATAATTTTTTTTGGATTTTTGCTTTTTGGAAAAAAAACCAACTTCAATTTTTTTTTCTGATTGAAAAATTTCAAAAGAAAGGCTTTAGAAACTAAGTTAAAGAATATTTACAAATTTTTTTTTAGTTTTTGTTGTTGAAATTTTTTTAAAAATATGCATGAACTAATGCAACTAAATGAATGCAAGGATTTAATTACAAATTATTTATCCTAAGTATCTCCTTACCCAAAATTGTATAATCGCACTTTGTCTTAAATCAACAAGATAGTTCTCGACCAGGTAACGAACAGGATTTATCGGTGCACCACAAATCACCGTAGCAATGTAGCCGAAGGTTTAAGTACCTTCAGAGAAACAACCACTATAATATTTACGAATTACCGTAATATTTATAAATTGTTATTGCTCCGCTGTAGCCTAGACACTAAGAAATTAAATTGTTCAAGGAAGACAACTTTTCAATATACAATTAAGTATTATCGATGTCTAACCGTTATTATTATTAAAATTCTAGGATGAAATGCAAAGCAGAAATTAAACATGTATTAACAATGCAACTACGATGGAATTTTTTTTTATTTTTGAATTTTTTATTTTTAAACGAAAGAACCAACAATGCAAAGCAAATAAAAAAAAGAGATGAGGGCACGATACTAGAGCGTGCAGAATTTATTAGCAATTTTTTATTATTTTTTTTAGCGTTAATTTTTTTATAAGCAAGCAAAGCAATGCGACTTTTAGCAAATTAATTTAGGATGGAACTTAAAGCAAATTAAAATAAAACAAAACAAATTTAAAATTAATTAATTTTTTTTATATTGAGAAACTAAACAATGGAAAATCAAAACAATCAGAATCAAAAGAACCAGATCAAAACAAAAGATTTCTAAACAAAACAACACTTAACTTATTTGTTTTTTTAATCCAACTAAAGAAGATTTAAACAAAGGAAATTTCAACATACTTGTAAAAGAATTTAAAGAAGAATTAAATTTAAAAAAAAAACCTCCAAAAAAAAGAATAAAAAAGCAATTTTTTTTAAAAAGATGGAACCTAAAAGGATTTAATACAAAACAAATTAAAATTATAAACAGTTTAAAAGGAAAATCGTCCCCAGGCCTACAGACCTTAATGCTACGCAGCCCGCTAACCAAATTTAGTCAAACTCCTGTACTTTCACGCGATTACAACTTTATCATCAAAAACTTCGTAAGCAATCCTTCACAATCAACAAATCCAGCAATCAATTACACAATTTCGATTGGGACGGTTTGAGGCGATTGCAGGCACTGGATTTGGGCAGTGAATTGGTTGCATTGGTAGGAGGTGATTGTGGTTGGGAGATTGCGATTGGCTGAGGTTTGTGGATAGTCGAGTGAGGAGGTTAGCTTATGGTGACAGTTGCGAATTTGGAGTGGGCCAGAGGTTGTCTTTGGGGGGCCGATTGGGTGTCGTGAATTGTAGATGATGGAGGCGGTGGTCTCGGGTTGCGATTTAGGGGTTTTGATCGAGTAACGGTGGGGAGTTTATGTCGATGCTAGCAGGCAGAGGTGGGTTGCAGTGTGAGTACGGTTGTTGAATGGGCAAATGTTTGATGATATGGTCAGAAGGAATAGGAGACTGTGGATGATCTATGAAGTTGCAATTTGGTATTTGTTGTTAAGTGAAGACTGTGGTGTGCAGGCAGTGAAGTGTGGTATGATGTTTGCTGCAAATTGATGTTGAAGCACAGTATGGTTTGCAGTGCACTGTGGATATGTGTAGTGGATAGGGAATAGTAGCTGATGCTCTATGCTGTGATATGGTAACAACTAGTGATGTGATGAGTAGTGACAGTGGTGGGTAGCAGTTTGTGGTAGTAGTGTGAGTTTGTTGTATCAGTGCACAGTGCATAGATGTTTGTGTGCACTGTATTGCAATTTTACGGAAGGGTAAGTGATGTTGTGACGGGGGGAAAATGCAGTTGAATGAAGTTGAATGTTTAAATGAAGTTGTGACAGGGTGACATGTATGGAAGTGAAGTGTTGCAGCACTGGTTGGTATAGGTATTGGAAATATTTGCAAGTTGTTGTGTGCAGTTTTCTTATCGAATTATGATGAAGTTTTGGTCAGTGAATTTATGTCAGTGGCTTGTTGGAAGGAGGAGTATATGGTGGAGTCTATTATGGCAGCGTAGTGCATAAAGCAAAAAATGCAATGACTGGAAGTAAATGGCACAAAGTAGTGCACAAAGCAGTAGTGCACAAGGTAATGGCAGAAAATGTAATGGCAAGTTGATGTTGGTAATGAAGTGAATAGGCAGTAAAGGCGACCAGGAAGTTTGCAGTGGGGAAATTGATGAGGAGGTGGGTGAATGACAGGGGGATGCTGCACAGTTTTGCAGAGGAGGGAGGAGCAGCAGTGGGGGGTAGTTGGTGAGGAAAGCAGCAGTTCGGTTAGTGCTTGGAATAGTGATTATGGAGATGGGTTGTGGTTGTTTCAGGCAAGTGGATGGCTTCGGGTTGTGGTTGTTTCAAGCAAGTGGATGGCTTCGGGTTGTGCTCTGAGATGAAGTGAATGTAGTGGATATATGTCGAGAAGGAGGATGTTGGTGAAGAACTGTTTTGACAATAGAAGATGTTGTGGTATTTGAGTGCAACAGTGAGCTGCGAGGGTAACACAGTGCACAATAGTGTGCATAGTTTTTTAGACTCTGTATAATTTTTTTTTGCTGTAAATGTAAACAAAAAAAGAAAGAAGAAAAAGGAAAATGTAAATGCAAAAAAATGTAAATGCAATAAACTATTTTTGTTTGAAATTGTGTATGCTCTTTTTTCTTTTTTTAAATATGCAAATGCAACTAGAAAACAAACACACAAACAAATGCAAACTAACAAAAATCAAACAACAAACACACAACACAAATTTTTTTTCTTCTTTTTTATGCAATGTACACAAAATGAGACACACAATAAAATCAAACAAAAATAATCCGAAGAATAGGAATTAAAATCAAAGCAATTCCCCGGCAAAGGCGCCAAAAACTTGTTTGAATCAGCCAAATCTCTATCGGTATAGAAATTAGCCGATCGAATTTTAATTAAAAATAATTACAAGCGCACGGCGTACAATGTTAGTATGTAGCAAGTACAGGTCAATACGTAGGGAACTGTTTAGATTTAAATTTTTATTCAATCAAATTAAACCAATATTTGGAATGTTGTTCAGCTATAAAAGTGTAAATAAACTAACAAAAGCTAGAATGGATAAAAATATGAGAGTAGAAGGCAATTTATAGATAAATCCACTCTCTTGATCACATAAATCAACACAACATGAAATTATGATCTTTTTTTTTCATTAGTGAAATTAATTGATGTGTTTATTATAAGTATGGCATATTTGTGCTATTAATTAGCCCAATATAAGCCATCAAACTATAACACACCCATTAAACCACTTACTAATTCTCATGAAAATTGACAATGAATTTGAAAATAAAATCTATTTTAAGCATGGCCTATTAACTATTGATTAGAAATATAGACCATCAAATTTTGATTTTTAAAATCACTTCATCACCAACATCATATGTAGATGAAGAGGTAATTTGTGTTTTCTTTGTTCAAGCATAGCCTATTTAGTGTCAACAATATAGGCTATAAAATTCAAAGCTAAAACAACAAAAATTAACTCATTCAAACATTGCCATTAAGTATAAAAAGAGATCACAAATTATCAAAATGTTGAATCCACATGATAAGAGAGCTTCATTACGCCTAAATTGAAGGGGTTTAACCTCTCATATTGTTATCACTTCAACAAATGTAGATTGCAACATGAAACAAAAACAATAAGAAAATGCAAGCTAATGAAAAAGAGAGCTAATTAAAATGAAATAAAAACTAATCTACTTGCATAAGAAATGAAACTAACCTACTAACATAAGAAGAAAGAGAGCATGTAAATAAGAAAGAGCATGAATTAACATTGCATAAAAAAGAGAATTACATGAAAGAAAAATGGCTAAGTAGTCATGAAAAAGAAAAGAGAGCTTTGATTTATCTGTGAACCTCAAACTAAACTAAATGGAGGCTAAGAGAGGCTAAGAGAAGAGAGACTAATTACATGAACATATGGGGTATTTATACATGTTTGGAAACGCTAATTCTATTTTTGGGAACTGCCCAAACTACCCTTGAGGAAGTGTGACCACCAATTTTTCATTAGTATGAATTAATCCTCCATTAAGTGTGCATGTAACTTTAATGGCCATTAGCATGTGCATTAGCTCCTAATTTGTATATCATGTTAAGTAGGTAGGTGGGGTCCTCCATGATTCATGAAATGAATTGTTTCCATCTTCATTTGCTTGTCTTCTCTTATGCATGCACATTTTCCGTGAAGCCTATTGCATTTGAATCCAAATTCCTACAAAAATAATATAAAAATTTCCAAGTACATTTTCTCAAATTAATATATGCACAAAAATGACCATTTTGCCCCTATATAAAGATGAATAAATGATTATTTGAAAATAATATGAATTTTGGTTTAAACATGTTAAAATACCCTATATGATCATTTATTTAATTAAATTAGATTAAATATAGAAGTAAAAATACACACATTTATGTGCACATCAAAATACTATAGGACAAGGTAGTTAAATTCAATTTTTTTACAGTAGACAAAGTTGTGTGGACGGTGTAGCAAAAGCGTAGGAAACGATGGCATGTGGAAGGCAAAGGTAAATGAAAGACGTGAGAAAGGTATCAGATATAAATGATGTAAGAAAGACGTTGGTAAACTATGACGTAGGAAAGTCCATCTTATAGGAAAGACATCGAAAACACCCCCATGCATGGAGTAGGTAAGACGTGAGAATTCTTTTTACTACGCAAGTTTTACCTACGCCACTAATGTCGTAGGCGCTGCGTAGGTATTGTCATTACATATGCTACATCTAGCAAATTATGTCGCAGGTAAACCCATAATTTTCTTATAATGATTTATGAGGGAGAAAAGATGGAAAATAATATCGTGGTGTGATGGATGTAGACGATGCGGTAGGTGGTGAGAAGAGACATGAGTATGTTTGCTAGGGTTTGAGTTTGATGATGATAATAAAGTGGAAACGAGAGCTTAAAGGTATAGATGGTGGTTGGAGCAATGAGCGGCGACGATGACTATTGTGGAAGTTGTAGGGTGGATCGATTGTAGGCGGAGCTATAGCTACCTGTGTGGTGGTGATGGTGGATGCCAATAGGGTGAACTATGCGATGTAGAGAGAGCTAAATACATATTCTTTATTTTTTCCGTGTGGCTAATTTCTAAAGGTGGTTTTCTAAGAAATAGTTTGGTAAAATTTGTCCTTTAAACAAAATTCCTTTTACATGTATTTATATTCTACAATTTTAACATGTATATGTCTCAGTACTACGCTTTTGTTAAAGTAGGCATGTAGTTTGTACTAAAAAAACATTGAAACTGGCTTAACGCATGATGAATGTGGGCCATGCATAGTACGTCATATAAAATCTTCTATAAGAGCGTCTCCAATAATCAATTACATTTTACAAAATGTAACATCTAGAATCAAAATGCAATGCAATAGGGTGTACAAATCTCGATTTGTTACAAATTCAGCTCGAACGGTCGAGAAAACGTAATAGGCTTGGGCACCTGTTGAAAAAAACGCCTAATCCCCAAGCGTCTATTCAATAAGCGCCTCAAATGAGGCACTTTTTGAACAGGCACCTAGGGATTGGGCATTTGTTCAACAAGCACCTAAGTATATTCCCTCCAACAGCACAATTCAACGACTATCTTCCCCCTCCTCTTCAATTAACATCCATCTTCACCCCCTTCTCCTACCACACAACGCTCTACAACATCAAAAAACATTATACTCTCACTTTTCTCATCTCATAATGTTTTTTAAATGTGATGCCGATGCCGCAAGTTTACAGTTTTGAAGGATTTGATTTATGAGACAATACAGTTTCGATTGGTGGGCATTAACTACTAGTGGTTGACTTCAACGGAAGGCTATGATTTATGTTACATTTGGTGTGCACTCTTGATCGATCCGATCCGAGGTGCCGATCAAAGTAGTGAAACTTTTTTGGGGCAGAATTGCAAATTGCTATAATTGAAAGAACATTGATCGCAGAAGATTGTTATCTTCGATCAAATGTCATTTGGAAAAATTAATCATCATACACAAACATTTGATTCCTAACTGTTTAACTTAAAGCAAATGAATCCTAGTGGATTCAGAAATGAAACGCATTCGATAAGATTTCCTAATTTTTGTATGTCCATGAATTAATTTATAGTTTTCTAAATATTTAAGTGGTTTTTTTGTAAAGGATGGCGATAGATAAATTGTTTAAATAAATAAATAGACCTAAGAATAAACAAGCAGCTCATTTTTATCAGTTCATGTATGTTTATGACATGCTAGTTGAGCATGTAAAATGGAAATCATCTTTTCAAAAATTCATTCAAGACATCCAATCAAACGACACTCGTGGTAAAGCTCTAAGAATCGAGAAAAGCTCTAGCCCTGGGGAATCGCTAGGAAGTCAAGGTATGGGGTCGAAAGAGATAACCTCTACTGAAGATGAGTTTGTTAGGCCTTAGGGAGCCAAAGCTGCCAAAAAGGAGCAGACAGTTTGTGACAACCCAAAATTTTGGTTATTTGATTTTAAATGTTTAATTATCAATATTTATCTGGTCTATCTACATTTGTAAATTAATTGAAATAATTAGTTTAATCCCATCACCATTAAATTAAATAATTAATTGAGTTCAACAAATTAATTAAATTCCATTATCCTTAATTAAAAGAATTAATTAAACTCAAATAATCATTAGTTAAAACGATTAATTAAGTATAACACCTCATTAGCAACATGATAAACAAAATTTAAAGATAAACCAATTTTTAATCATCATTTATTAAATTGGTTAATTAATCTAAAAATTAATTAATTTAAAAGATTAATTAATTTAAACTATCATTAACCAAAATGATTAATAAATTTTCAATATTCATTTTAGCGGAAATACAAGCTCAAGTTCATATGACAAAGTTTTGGGTTGAAATTTAATAAATGACGATATAGCGAAAATCGCTATAACGACATTTAAACTATAAAAGGGAATATCAGTTATTAATTTCAATAAACCATCAACAACAGCATACAAATGTAAATAAAATAATTTGTAGCCGAGAAACCCCCTTTGGGTCTCTCTACAGATTTTCCCTGCAAAACAATGGTTACGAATAATAAATAGATGATCATATGGGTTTATAACGATCAATTTAATATGTCATCCATTTTCTAAATGAAAATTCGACCAAACAAGCAATCAAACAATTTTAACTAACATCCAAACAATCAATAAATATTTAAAACATCATTGATATGATATAATAAAATTAAATGTGAGTTAAACTAACATTTATTCCAGTTATCGTCGGCTCGTTCCGATTTGAGTTAAAACTAAACGAGCGTTCGTTACTAGCATAAATTCCAACAAGCTTCAAATTCCTCGAAACCAACTCCATTGTGAATATGATGTCCATACGAGTGCAACGCAACTCGTTCACTCAAATCCGACCTTGTACGAACAATTTACGAGTTAATAAAAATTCAGTTCATTAATTAACTAAATTAATTAATTAATTAACACTTAATCATTAATTAACCTTAATTACAACCTAAATCATCTTCCTCAATACATGCGCTCGTTCCAGGTCAAAGAAAAACCCGACCGCAACCTTCCCATCGTCACCGCGCCTCCATCCTACCACTACTTTCCACGCGAGTTCACCCACGCGCGTGCCTACGCCAGATCGCCATGAGTTAGGACCCTCCTACTGTTGCCGTTTCGCCAAAAAACAACAACGAACATGCGCCATTGATCAAAGATTCCCAGCCATATTGCGTCGCTAGGCGACGATCCAATCGTCCATCCAACTTGTCTCCCCTAGCCGAGCATATCTCCAGTTGACACCCTTGCCTAAAAACTAATCTAGGGTCTCCGATGAATAAAGACCATTAGTTTATAGGGTTAGGATTTAAAAATAGTGGCGGCTAGGTTTTTATTATCTGGATTGGGGCAAGAGAATGAAGGGTATGATTCCTTATATAGATTTTCTAACAGGCACTATTCACGTCTAAAATTTGACGAATTCCAAACGAGGTGTGCTCACAGGCTTTCCTAGCTAAATACCCCTATTCCGAACACAATGGAATAGGTATTGGAAGCCAATTACATCATATTCAGAAGATAGCTTTTCAAAATCAATTTATTTTGATTAAAGTTTTGAAAATAAATTCTACGCGTTTCAAGATCGCATGGCCAAACGATAAGTCTGATCGGTACGAAACTTAAAATCCTATAATAATTCACTATTACAGAACTGATGAAACTGGTTTCTTCAAAATCCGAGACTGTGCCCGAAAGGCTATTTTTACAGATTTAAATATTTAATTATCGATATTTATCTGGTCTATTTACATTTGTAAATAAATTTACAAACTAAATTCACCAATATTATTTATTAATTAAAAGGAGTTAAATACAATTATTAAATCCATTTAATTAACATCTAATTCACAATTCAAATATTTTAAATAGTACCTATATTTGAATTATAAATTACTAAATTTCAAAAAATTAATTATTTTAAATATTTAAAATTAATTAAACGTTTAAAATCAAATAACCAAAATTTTGGGTTGTTACACTGTTAGGGCAGATCAAGTAGAAATAAAAAACTCTTATCGGAATCTGAGATAGGTATAATCGTGCAATGGAGTTTTGGGCTGCTCAACACCAAGAAAAAATGTTGAAATTGGATCGACTTCTTATTGGAAACAAACAGAGAGATGAAGATGCTATAATGGTTGTGGATACATCAAATATGTTTGAAGAATAACAAGAGTATATGGAATCCAAGAGGAGAGAAATTATGATACGTAGGCGTGAAGTGGGCTGTAGTTGTATTTTTATTTCTAGAACTACTATATCTTTGAAATTGTAGTTAATGCACTGATTTGAACTTAATCCAGTAATTTTAGAAGTATTACAACCAATTAAGCTTTTTTCACTTTTCAACTATACCAATTGAAATTGCGATACATTACTTGATATGAAATGCAACAGAAATACATTACAACAACATTGAGAACAACAACAACAAGCTTGACATCAATAATAATCTTTTACTAATTGCCACAGATGCTCCAAAGATGATTTATTAGATCATTTTGTAGTCTTTGGTGGAGTTGAACACTACGATATGACATTTGGCTAGAAACATGAAACTCGAGTTCCATTACATTTCCAATCATATTTTTGTGCCACACATTCGATGCTGCTGGAGCACCCTCTGTAGACAAAGTCATCTTCTATGTCACTTTTGTCCTCAATAATCATATTGTGTAAAATAACGTAAATGTACATTATTTTTCCATTTTAATTGGATCCCAAAGTCTACATGGATTGCAGACTATAGCAAATCTTGATTTAAGAAACCAAATGCTCTTCCAATGTCTTTACTCAGTCCTTCTTGCACCATCACAAACTTTGATTGTCTACTGTTTAATGGGTTAGGAATTGTCTTGACAATGGTACTCCATTTAGGGAATATACCATCGCCAAGATAATAACTACAATTGTCCGTGTTACCTCCTAAACTGAAGGGACATGGAGTTGATCAACCAGTAGCTAAATCATTAAATAAAGTAGACCATTTGACTACGTTTAGGCCATTGCAAGAAACTGACATTACGAAAATGGCATGCCAGATCCTTAAGTCCTATGAAGTTACCACTTCGAGAATAATTGTCCACCTATGAGACTTACCCTGATAAGCTTTGGCATACACCTTTGGACAATTCTTCCACTCCCAATGCATATAATCTATACTTCCCAACATTTCTGGCCATCCTTTACTGCCATGCATCCCCATTAATGTGTACGCTTCGAATGTATACGCTCTATAATGTGTACACTCTGAATGCACGATAAGAGGGATCGAACATAGGAGGTTGTGTGAACTAAGATGACGTAGAATCAAAAGTAGCTGGTGGTAATGGTTCTCTACTGGAAGAGATACGTGGGCCAATATGATCGGAGTTCAAACCCCGTATATAATCAGGTAACGGGTAAGCATGTGGGTCTACTCAAGTCCAATATGCATCGAAATCTCCTGGTACAGTATAAGACTTACTATCTACCCATTCTGCACCCTTATACCAGTAATATAAGCCAGGCCATCCTAAATAGATCCATACATATCATCTCCTGGAAGCGGATCAAAGGTAATGCTAATTATATCATACAACTACAATGTAACGAACCGCAATTCTGCACATTTTAAGCTGACAATAAACCATACATGTCCAACTGGAATTAAACGAAAAGGCAAATAGTTAGGGGAAAGAAAGAAGAAAGAAGAAAGAAGAGAAGAGAGAAGAGAGAAAGAAAACCAAACAACATAGAATCTCACAACGCAGCGAAACAACATATAATGTAATATCAATAATCTATGCAAAAGAGAAACTATAACGTACATACATCAATCAAAGTACAACAAAAAAATCACTAATCATTAGCCTGGACAGTTATAACAACATGTCCTCAAAAATACTGATAATTTTAAACAACCAATGCAGTGGAAAATAAACATATACGTGAATACGACTTGAAGAACTCCAGCTTGTCTTCAGAAGCTCCGAAGCATCCAAACTGAATCTGTAAATATACTCGGTCTGACTCGAGCACTAAAAAGGAAGAACGCCCGGATCAGTCTGGTAAAATAGCATGAGAAAACACATCTCAATTGGATTTTTAAAGTTATAAAAACCTTTCAAAAAAAAGGTATCTCGTAAGATCACACCACACATAAGCACGGATGGGTTTTCACCTTACAATAACCAAAATACTTCATATCAAATCCTCTGGTATTATAATAGTGTCTAGGATACAAATACATATTAATCATAGTTGAAATTGTTACATTTATTAAATTCCAGCATAATAGGTTTACAACTAAAACTGAAAGAATTGTTTGGAGAATGGATTCCATACAATGGCAGGTAAAGAACAACCTTTCGTACAGTACATTTCTAGAGGAATGTACCGAGGATCAACAACTTTGAAACCTCTACATCTAGCAAGGTCGGACTACCCGCATACCCATTTGGTAGCAGATAGAACCCAATATGACATCACCTCGGTCTTTCCCCCTGTAATTCCCGACCTATCCGTGGCCACAAGCATACATAACATACCCGAAATATAAAGAGTAATCTATAAAGGCAATGACCATATCCTAATGGGAGTGACCCACTTAGCCTTACGGCATACCCTGTTAAGCCATTACCGACTGCGAGGCTTAAGGTAACATTTACCTTTCACATAGCACATTCCACTTTGAATTCCACATTTCCAATTCCATCACACACTATTGATTTCCACAAATGTAAAACCTCTAAGCTCGTACATCTCAGAGGAGGGTGTTAAGTATAAGAGAGTAACTTCCTACACCACCAAACAGATGTATGTTTGTAAAAATCAATGTACGTGTATGTTAGAAATGCAATGTCAAACATTAGTCCATACAAGTTGTCCGGGAATAGGACAAACTGAAGGAACTCTCCTACTACATCATATTGGGGGTCAACCCTAGGATTAGCAACGAGCAGTCCTTGCATCGAAGATTTTCATAACAAAGCACTACCGCCACCATATATATAATATCAAATCGTGGGGCTAGTGGCAGGCAACCCTACATCATGAAGATCTCTGTCTTCAAAAATCATCATCTTCAACAAATCTGCACTTTCGAACGCATATATTGGTCTGAAGTGGTTTTCGGATAAATTTGATCCCAGTCTCTTCTGACCAACTATCGATAAGAGGCACTCAACCTCATATGGAAACCAAGTCTCGTAGACTTATCACATTTCCAACACTTAACTTGCTATCCTTCGGCCAAGAAGGAAGCTCGGTAGATTGAAGTACCATAGTCACTCCGCACTACTCGAATAATCATTCTTAACACCAAACGATAATCAAGTCTACTCATTTGGCCTCATACTAGGTGCACGACTAATCAGTTCCCACATCAAGTCAAGGAACCAAAAATGGCCAAAAATACAATCTAGCGCACAAGCAGTCACTAGGCATGTTTAATTAATCTTTTATTAATTAAATCACTATCCAAATATTTATCTCAAAATATCTTCAAGAAGATATGTCCTTATAACCATTTTAATCTTTTGATAGTTAGAAAACATTTCCATATACATATCCCAACAGTATAAGTATATTCACCGTTTGTACCAAAATTAGGCACAACACTCTTCAGATGTAATTGAAGAGATTAGAATGAAGAAATTAAATGGAAAAGGAGGCTAATCTAACAATCACACTAATAAAATCAAATAGAAATAGAAAGAGACAAGAATTTATTGTGGTTCGGCGTTGAAGCCTACGTCCACTTTGAATAGTTTTGTTGTTTATTGATGATTGACAACTGATTACAACAGTACAAATCACTAGCTCTCAAGTTACAATGGAGTTGCAGTAGAGTAACGGCGTAGAAGCATCAAAAAGTCCTTTTTCTATAGGCGTAGGGGTGCTATTTATAGGAGTAGATCTGGAAATATCTCCCTCAAAGCTCGGAATACCTCTTCTCTCACGTGGGTGGGCCCACCAGATCGATATGGGGTCATTTGGGATCGATCTTAATCAATCCCCATCATCTTCGTTTCGATCAATTTTAGCTCCATTTAGGGTGCGATCGATCATGGTGGTCCTTCAGATGATAAGAAAGCTTCTGTGAAAATTTGGAGGCATTTGGAGTTGTAGTTTTAGAATTATGATCGATCCAAGGTTGGATTTGTAGTTTTGTTGGAGGTTGCGTATTGATCCATAACTTGATCGATCATGGGATGGATGAAGCAAAAATGCTTCTCATGAAACTTGATCAATCCATAACTTGAGCATACAAACTTCGATTGACCTGAAATTTGGAATGTTGCCTCTCATAGCTTTATTTGTCATACCATGTTAATTGTAGCTCGATACGGACTCAGACCAAATATGTCTGTATCCATGGTGGATTTGTAGATAACCGATCTTTGGGATGGATTGTCTTCAATCTCTAGTCAAATCCTTAGTGTCACGGCCTTGCCAAAAGGCAGGATAACATTTGCCCCCCCAAAGTACATCCTATGTGAACATGACGTGCTTTGAAAAGCTGCAATCTTTATTCTGAAATAGTTCTATCTGATTCGTTGAATAGTTGTTGTCTTTTCGCCAAGAGATGTAACCTTTGATTTATTTCCAGTAATATAAATGTTGAATTGTGGACTGCCAATGATCATGCAGTGTTTTTTGTAACTAAAGATAGAGTGCTAGCAAGTTGTTGTTCGTTGTTCTGATTATCATTAGGTAAGCATCCAATTCCTGTTAACTTTGAAAATCGAATGTTAGTTTGGCATACAAGCACGTATCTTAATCTGACTCCCGTTCACGCTTGCACATTCATAGGTCGTTGTCAAGTTTTTTTCTTTTGAATCGAGTTTTGCATCGATTCTCTCCTGATTCAATGTGAAATTCGAGTTGTAACAATGATGATGGTTACTTTGATACATCCCTTCGTATCGATCCTCTCCTAGATCGATCCAGGATGAATGAATGTAGATTTCGTATCGATGGCTATCGATATGAAATAGATAGTCTCTAGGTTTTCCACATATTGAGAGACACGAGGTTTCGGGTCTCGAATGGATGGATGTGAAATTGACATTTCGTATCGATAGAGTTGAATGGTTCAGACATAATTTTGCAGTGATTTTCGTATCGATGGTTACGGAACAGTGGGCTTCGGATCGATCAGCATTGATGGATACGAAGTGATGATGGATACAAACTAGTAAGTCCTGAACTACCTTGTGTTGGTGGATACGAAGCTATGTCATCGTATCGATGGATACGAGCGTTCTAGATACGCTTGTACAGCACCCTTCGTATCAATACTATTTTGACCGCTTCTATCGGTTTTTTGCAACTAGGATATGAAACGTCTTCCCTTGGTTACGAAGTCATATAAAAGGATTTTGGACTTAGAAAACTTTTCTACCTGCCTTTATCTTCACCCCTGCTTCGTATCGATCGGAAATACGAGAAAATTGCAAAGCATTCGTCCCAAAACCATTAGCTTTTAATCTTTAAACCAATTCGCTTAAATTTATGTAATTAATTAGCTCATAACCCTTTTCACAATGATAGGAGTCGAGTCTCGATGTCATTTCATCCAAGGCTATGGCCAACTCCGGCGTCGTTGGTGTTGGAGCATGGCTAGAATGAGTTTGAGGAAATACTTTAATGGCATCCTGGAAGCTTGGGCAAAAAGGAGAGTAGCTGATTGAGTTACTGACTCTAATTTTTTCCTTGAATTCGTATCGATATAAGACATGGATCGATTAGAACATTTGTGAAGTAATTTGTAGATCGATTGGAACACTTCGTATTGATGTGGTCAGATGGCTACGAAGCTCACTCATCCTGGATCGATACGAAGTTGCTGTTGGGGTGATCGATACGAAGTACATGATCGATACGAACAATATCGATACGAAGAAATTATCGATCAGCGCCTTCGATCGATACAAAATCAGACTTGAGGGGAACAATCCAATTCAAACCATGATGGATACGAACTAGTTGTCGTTTGCATACTCGAACACTTGATTTCAACGAGCTTTAGCCTTGCATAACTGGACTTGACCATTAAACTGCATATTTGACTATCCTTCAAAGCTCATCGATGGAACTGTACTGTGACAAAAATAACGAACTTTAACATGGATCGTTCTTCGAAGTCAGGATGGCATGGTTGACACGGTCAGCGATGATGGTCACTTTAGTCGAATCTCGAAATCTCACTATTTACCATCTTTCGAACTTGTAGAAATTTAAACTATTATGTAGCACTGCACTACACAACACGATCACTCACTTTACACCAGGGGTAAATGGGTTTCTTGCCATCTAACAATGGTTTTACAGAGTTCAATATCTATGGATCCCGGAAGCTTAGGGCAGGAAGAAGTTCAAAGTTCTCCACTTCTCGTTATAGAAATACCAGGAATCATGGCTAATGTAGTAAGTCCTGCTCCGGATGAACTGCCAGGTGCAGCTTTAGTTTTGAATCCGGAGGACTCAATTCGTTCCAAAATCTCTGAAGATATGCTAGGCAGAATCTGTCTCAGGCATGAATTATCTCTAAAAGATGTTCTACTACAGGGGCTAGAAGAAAGAGCGCACAACCCCCCATAGGTGTTTACTGCTTGTAACATATTTATGTGCGTAGTCGGAACGTTGCCCCCGTTCAAACAATTTATTAGGGATGTGCTGTTCTTTTTTAGGATTGCCCCTTCTCAATTGCATCCGAACGGATAGGCTCTTCTCAACAGCTTGTATATTATCTTCATGGAGCATCTTTTCTGACCCCCGACTGTCGAGGAAATCAGATACTTGTTCAACATCAAGAGTCGAGGAGATAATCCTTCATTCACTTTTCTAGAAGCAGTCAGGAACTGCCAATTAGTGGCAGGTGCTTGGAGTAAATTGAGTTACTTCAAGGCTGAATGGTTCGTCATTAGATGTCCACCAAGATTTATTAGACGATGGCATGTTATACGTAAGTGTTCCAACTACTTCATCGATTAACTGGGTAATATAAGTTGATGCTGAGTCTAATACTACATTTCTTTTACAGCTTTGATTCCATGGCCGAAGGAGCGCAATTCAAAGAGATAGTAAGGACTCCCCAATCGGTGCTTGTTGAACTTAGAGATATCGATGAAGTCCTTAGTGATGATAATTTGATCGCCGTGGGGCTCATAGAGAGAGGCCAATGTATTGGATTAACAAGAGTTCCCAAAGCGACTCCGGTAAGGCAAGGAGGAAGGGATGAGCCCGTAGTTGTGCCTTCGTAGAGTCTCCAATTATCAGAATCAAAAAGAAAAGGCAAGACTCACGCCCACAAATCCAAGAGGCGTAAGACCGTCGAAGCATCTCTGCCCGCTGCGACTGCTATAAGTCCGGAGACTTCCATTCTGCAAATGGAAAGTTCTTTGAGAGGATTATCTGATGTCCTTATTCCAGATGACATAGCTCATTCCAAGATCTTGGATTAGAGGGACTCCCTTCCCCGCCACGAACTAACGCAGGCTTAACCTCTTTAGACATAGGGGAGCCAACTCCTGTGAGTAAGGCTACCAAAATCGGTCGATTGGGGGGTTTGCACATGCATACACACACTTCACGGCATCACCAAGGTTTCAAATCTCGGATTTTGGCCAATATCTCGGGCAAATATCTCGGCTGTCTCGGGCGATATTTAAAAGACTTATAACTAACCAAGCTGCCAAATCTCGGATTTTGGCTAATATCTCGGATTTTCATCTCGGCTGATCTCGGGGAGATTTAAAACCTTGGGCATCACACAACTTTTAACCACATGTTTCTTTGGTCTCAGGAGATAACTAATTCCGCTTCTCTTTTCGTTTTACAAATATGATGGTGAACTAGGAGTCTATGCTCAGCAACCTTCGTTCTTTATGTCGTTCTTCCGGCTCTTACTCTAAATCTCATAGGTGTGAAGATGAAAGGGACTATGATCACGGCCACCGCTCCAGCCAAGAGCATGAGAGTTATAAAAGGGAGAAAGAAAGGTCATATCAAAGTAGGCGTCGCTCTCGATCATGATCTCCACCATCTAAAGGACCCTCAAAACTATCTGGCTCTGGCAGGCAATCTTCTAAAACTACACACCAAGTAGTGCCACCTCATGCTTTGAAATCTGGTGATCAATGCCGTAGAACTGAAACGGAAGCTCCCATTGCCACCGAACAAACTGCTTTAGAGCCCACAGAGGAGGGAGCCATCCGAATTGCCAAGTTAAAGAAAATTTTCTCAAGTATTTGTTTCGATGGCTTCCACTTCCCCCCAAACTTGAAAAGAATTCCCAACGATGCAGAAAAAATGGTACAGGATTACGTCCACGATGTGTACAGGTAGTACCGGGAGTGGGTTAAAACATAGAAAAGGCTTCGGCGGTAGCTTTCAAGTGGGCTAAAATAATTGAGAAAATGGAGGCAGACCTTGCTCAGAAAGATAGAATAATAGGAGTGCTTAATAACGAAGTTGAATCTTCAAGGAAATCGGAGATAGAACCCGACCAGAGAGCCGAAGAGGCCAGGCAATCCATGGAGAACATGAGAAAAACTCATATGGACTTATTAGAGGAAATGGTCCACCGTAATACTATTATTACCGAAGAGAGGGATGCCGCACTGAAAGAGGTTGGCGAGCTAAGGGCGAAACTGGCCGAGGTCACCAAGGAAAAAGATGAGGCCAACAAAGCATCCCAGGAAGCATGTGAATAGGCAGTGGCACTTAAGGATAAGAGGGATGCGATGAATTTAAGGGCTTAGGAAGCCAATGTTAGGATTGAGAACGAAATTAAAGCGGTGGAGGCCAGGATGGAGAATGAATTTGAAGATCTCCTGGTCACGTGCAATGCCAATAACTTGAGAAAACCCAGCTTAAACTGGCTCGGCGAAGATTACCCCTTCCAATTATACAAGGCTTGGAGTCGCTTGGTAGAAGACGAGAAGGTGATCCACGATGCTACAACTATCGATGAGTTCAAACTTTAAGCTCAAATACTTGTCGGAGATGAACCGAAGGTCCTCCATGAAACAGTTGTCGCTCTTGAAAAGTAAAGGTTGGCTGCCAAGTATTCGGACGCTAGAGAAGGATCTGGAGTTGAGCATCATGAAGTAGGTTTCGAAGCGCCCCTAGTCTCTCAATCTGAGCCTACTTCTTTTATCGATCCTCCAGTTGTCCCAGGATATGACCCGGATAAGCCGCACCATTCTCCGATACATGAATGCGGCTCGGAAAGCACATTAGCTCAACATGGGAGTCAACCCGAGGAAGGTATTTTGGACACTTCTTCCATCCATCCAAATGTAGGAGCACTGTTAGAAGACATTACTAATAAATTCTCTTATCATTATTCAGCTCTAGATTCTGCATCGATCGATCCTCCTACAACTCAAGAAATGCATCATGAGCAGGAGACATTTACAACAGAGGCTACGATCGCGACGGTCACCACTTCGGCCAGGGAGACACATGATGGCAGTTATGTGATTGATGACCAATTAATGAAAGCACTCCTCGGCCACCAAAGCGATCCAAGTATTGAAATGTCATTCAATGTGGATGAAGATGTGGTCATTACGAGCTCCTCGGGTCCGACCAGCAGCATTCCAATGAGCATATGTGCGGACCGAGCGGAGCAGATAATGAAGGAAATAAAGGCCGAAATCGAGCAAGCTGAGCAGGCTTGTAGGGCTAGCGGGGGCATGGCAAGTCCTGGTCTGGTCCCAATACTTGTTGTTTCTCCAGATGACACCATCATTGATACCAGCGAGGCTCCTTCTTCTAACATCGAGAGTTCCACTGTTCCTCCAGTTCCACTGTTCCTCCAGTTCCACACACAGAGGACATTCCAATCCCAGTGAGTTCTGAGGTGGAGACTGCTTTGATTCCCCCGGTCGGAGACAAGCTAGCTGGAGCTGGCCGAGGAGGGAAAAGCTCAAAGAGACATCCGAGCGATAGCTCGAGCGGGTCTACGTTGAAGAAAAGCAGGAAAGATAAAAAATCAAAGGCGTAGACTTGCACTTTGGCTTCTTCTTTTTCGTAGATAGCTTGGAATAGGATTTCCTTTTGCTTTTGTAGGTCATGTATAGATGCGGATTTGGCCCTTTCTTATAGGAATTCATCGAATAGATTTTTGTACTTATCTTTTTCAAAGAATGGTGAAAATAAAAATTCTTTTTGTTTTTTCTAGCATAACTCTGTGTTTATTTTTTATTTCAGCACTTGCGTTTCCACTCAATGTACTTGTGAGGCTTTAGTTTCTGAGTCGTACTTGAGTCCGGTCGCCTGAAGTCATGGCTTCGAGTCATAATCAAACGTCGAGTCGAATCCCAACATTGCGATATCTCGGTCAGCAGCTGGTACTTGAGTTATGTCCCCAGTCCTGAGGAGAATTGGAGTAGTCAGTCGGCAGTCTTTTTCGCCTTTGCTATTGATAATTTAACTTAGTCGAAACAAAGTTAAAGTGAAATGAGTTTGAGTGATCGGATCACACTCGCTCGTTATCTAGTAGTTGCATCCGCACTCTGGGGATTGAACTTATATGTCGGCAGTCGGTCACGCCTGCTTATCGCTTGGAATCATATCCATGCTCTGGGGACATGAGCTAATTTACGGGAGGTTAGTCACACCCATTTGGTATTCGGAATTATATCCACACTCTGGGGACATAGATTAATTTACGGGTGGTTGGTCACACCCGTTTAATGTTTGGAATCATATCTGCGCTCCGGGGACATAAGTTAATCTACAGGCAGTCGGTCACCCCCATTTAATGCTTATACTCTAGTCTGCGCTCTCAAGGCCAGATTCAGTTGATGGGTGGTCAGTCACACCCATCTAACATTTAGGATTATACCCGCACTCCGGGGATATAAGTTGTTTCACGATTGGTCGGTCACACCCATTTAGTGTTTATACTCCGGTCCGCGCTCTCGGGACCAGAGTTAGTTGATGGGTGATCAGTCACACCCATTTGGTATTTATACTTCAGTCCATGCTCTTGGGACCAGAGTTGATCGATGGGTGGTCAGTCACACCTATTTAATGTTTATACTCCAGTTCACACTTCGAGAATCTAGAGTCGGTCGATAGACGGTCAGTCATATATGTTTAAGTATAAGGATCTTGTTCACACTCTAGGGACAAGGAGTTGATCTAAGTTGTGGATGGTCGGATCACATCCACCTTGATTTGGCAAGCGAAGTCGTAGATGGACGGATCCATCCTCTTCGAACTTGGAAGAATGAAGGCGAGGTCGTGGATGGACGGATCCATCCTCCTAGAGCCCGGATTTTGGAGTTTTGTACTTCAACTTGCACTCTGGGAGCTGGAGTTCGTTAGAGGATTGTCGTGTTTCAATCCTTCTTGACTTTCTTGTTGCTTGCCCCCAAGTTCAGGGTTTCACTTAGCGAGTGACCGGTCGGATCGCGATCACTCCCTATTTTAATGAGTCCCACCGTAGGATAGGACTTAGCTCTTCGTACATCATGACGGTCACATGATGCATTTCAAGAATTGCCACCCTGGCTTGATGAGTTTGCATTTTATTGCTAAAATAAGAAAGTATGGAAAAGTCAGTTGCCTTATTACAAGTTCAAACTCAAAAAATGCAAAAACAAATTTCAAAGGAAAAGCAGACTAAAAATGAATAAAAGCCAGTTACGTGTAATAGCGACGGAGGCTTTCGCTGTTCCATACCCTTGGTAAAGTGAGACCGTCAATAGTTGATAGTTTGAATGTGCGTCTCCAAGTCTCCGTTCAATGACATACGGTCCTTCCCATGTCGGTTTCATGTGTGAAGGGACCGGATAAATTCTCTTAAGTAGGAGATCGCCAACTCCGAAGGTTCTTGGTCAGACCTTAACATTGTATAATCAAGCACTCGACTGTGGCGTGCGGCTGCCCTCAAATCAGCATCTCCACGCTTCTCATCCAGTAAATCCAGTGATTCTGCAAGTAGGATGGCGTTCGTATTTGGATTGTAGTAAGTCACACGGTGAGAAGGTACTTCTAATTCAACTGGAATAATAGCTTAAGAGCTGTAGGAAAGTGCAAACAGAGTATGGTCGGTCACGGACTTGTGGGTAGTTCGATATGCCCATAAGGCCATGGGAAGTTCATCGACCCACTTGCTTCCAGCCTTCTCCAGTCGTTTCTTCAGAATGGACTTGATCACTTTGTTAACATCTTCGACTTGTCCATTCGCTTGAGGGTGAGCTACTGCTGAGAACTTCTTCTGGATGTGGTAGCGTTGACAGAAATCTTTGAACTTGACACTATCGAATTAGGTCTCTTTATCAGTTACGATGGTGTGTGGGAGGCCAAATCGACAGATGATGTTGCGTACAACAAAGTTGATTACTTTCTTTGTCATGATAGTAGCAAGGGGCTCAGCATCCCCCCATTTAGTAAAGTAGTCAACTACAACAATGGCGTACTTTGCACCACCCTTGGCTAAAGGTAAGGATCCTATTATATCGATGCCCCATGTGGCGACCGGCCATGGATGACCATCTGAGTAATTTTTGTAGGTGGGGCTCTTGGAAATCTAGCATGTTTCTGGCACCTATCACATTTCTTGGCATAATCTGATGCGGATTAGTTCACTATCGGCCAGTAATATCCATATCTGAGTATTTTATTCGCAAGGGCTTGCCCCCCAGTAAAGTCACCACACTCTCTTTCTTGCACATCATGTAATACTTGTTTGATCTCGTCGTGGGCGATACATCGGAGTAAAGGAATATAATATCCCCCTCCTATACAGGACCCCATTCTGGATAATAAATCGTGAAGCTTTCCGGAGAACCTGCCTTTTATCACTTTTGCGCTTGGGTAAAGCTCCGTGCTCAAGATATTTTCTGAATGGAGTCATCCACGACTCCTTCTCAGGCATTACCACGTGCACCCAGTCTGTCGCCATTTGGTCAATGCTCGGAGTAGTAAGTGTATCAACCGGGATGAGTCCCATTTGTTGTGCTTCGGCAGTGCTGGCCAATTTTGCTAAAGAATCGGCTTTCTGATTTTGCACTCGATGTACACAGTGGATAGCATAGTAGTCGAACTGATTCGTTCTTGAACCCGAGCAAGGTAAGTGGCCAATCTTCGGTCTCTGGCTTGATACTCCCCTCGAACCCGGCATACGACCAATTGTGAATCACAGTAAATCTCCATAGCAATGATTCCCAAGTCTCTAGTGAGCCTTAGTCTAGCAAGCAAAGCTTCGAACTCGACTTTGTTGTTAGTTACACGGAAGTCAAACCTCAAAGAATAGCATATGGATCAACCTTCTGGGGTTTCGAGTACCACTCCAGAGCCTGAGCAACGGCCGTTGATGCACCGTCAGTGTATAGCTTCCATGTATGCTTAGGAGATTCACTGGTTTCGGGCAAGTCCTTTGGTATGGTGAATTCAGCTATGAACTCCGCTAGAACTTGTCCTTGAATGGCTCGCCTCAGTGTATAAGCAATATCAAATTGACTCAAATCGATGTTCCACTTAACTAACCTACCAGAGTCTCAGATTGTGTTAGGATCTTTCGTAACAGCTGGTCAGTATAGACAGTGATCGGATGAGCCTGGAAATATGGACGGAGTTTCCTCGAGGCTAGGATGAGACAATAAGCTAGCTTTTTCACCTTCAGGTAGTTTCTTTCTGCTCCTGTCAATCTCTTGCTGATATAATAGACCTATCGTTGGATTCGATCCTTTTCTCGAATTAACGCAGCAATGTTAGCATTTTCTAAAACCGCCAGATATATGTATAGTCTCCCATGATCGACCGGTTTCGACAAAATAGGTGGTGTCACCAGATGCTGAACTAGTGCTTGGAATGCGCCTTCGCACTCCTCTGTCCATTCGAAATTTTGTTTTCCTTTTCTAGTCAGATCGAAGAAATGACTGCAACATAACAGGCGCGTCCAGCCGCCCGATCACCATGTACTACTCCAACCCCGTTATCAGTGGGGAACTTCAGAGTTAAACACCATGGGGCAATCGCTGCCCTGAATACCGCAAGGGCCGGTCGGCCCAAGAAAGCATTGTAAGGGGAATGTATGTCTAACACCACGAACTGCAACATCCGGACTCTCCGGCGATCTCCAATACCCAATTCAATGGGTAACTCCTCTACCATGCCAGCTGGTATGGTTGCACTTCCATTAAAACCATGTAAGCATGACTGACACGGTTTTAGATCTTTCGCCTCCATTCTCATTTGGTCGTAGGCGCATTTGAAAGTATATTGACAGAACTTCCACTGTCAACTAAGATCCTCTTCATCCAAGCAGGACCTATCTGGGCTGATATAACCAACGGATCAATAGTGGGGGCCTCGACTCTATCAGCATCGCAGTTTCTGAAAACGATGTCGTCTGTCATCATCCTCCGTTGTTTTGTCGGGGCCCCGTCATCAGAATTATTACAACACTTGAAGTCCACATGCCGAATCAAGATGGCATATGACTCCATTTCCTTCCAGCTCCAATCAACTGGATGAGGACCACCACTTACTGTATTTATTACCAACCTCCTACTAGTATGTGCAGATTCTTCGGGCCTAGCTTGGCCTTGACCTTGATTTAGATTGGATGGGCCCGCACCTCCATCCTACGGAGCTTGAACAAACTACTCTAACTTCCTTTCTCTAATAACTTTTCCCTAATGTCTTGTAAATGATGGAACTCATTAGTATTATGGCCGTAACAATGGTGGAACCTACAGAATTTCCCGGTCTGAATTTGTTTCTCCATTGACGGTTTCGAAAATGGCTTCTTATATTGTCCGGTATTACAAGTCTGACGGTAAACATTTTCCAGCGATATGTTTAGGGCAGTATATCGGTCAAACATGGAAGCTCTGTGTCTCGACCCATGATTTGGGTCTCTCTTCTTTCCCTGACCTTCATTACCCTTCTTTTGACCTTGCTTATTCTGAATATTCAATTGCACTTTGTTGGAGTTCTCACCGGTCTGCTTTACAGCAACATTACTTTGAATGCCTTCACCACTAGGCCCCGCTACGTCCTGCTTCCTAGATCGTCTATCATCTTCTCTCCTCAGGAACTAGGCCGCCTTGGCATAGAAATGATCCAACGAAGTGGGGGTTTCCCAGCCAACCAATCACCAAACTCGGAATTGATCCTTTTAGTCAATGCCATCAGAATATAATTGTCATTGGGGTTGCTAACCTTTGCACAAGCAGCATGGAACCTTTCCAGATAATGCCTAAGAGTCTCCCCTGGAGCTTGAGTAACACTGGACAAGGTGTTGACATCCTTTGGTCTAGTAGCATGCATACGGAACTACTAAACAAACTTAGTATCTAATTGATCAAAATATGAGATGGATCTGGGTGGTAGATGAGTGAACCACATAGTTTCAATGCCTCCCAAAGAGATAAGAAAACTTCTACACTTAACTACATCGTCAAATCGAGCTGCGTTTATGAGCCATTCATACTTTAAGATATGTTGGTTAGGATTCGAATTTCCTTCGTACACTGGCAAAGTCGACATCTTGAACCGACGGGGTGGCTCTGCATAAAGAATGTCATTGGTGAATGGAGTATGACTTCTAGAGATTCCCCATTCATCGTTTTAAGGCCTTGACTTTCAATGATCATCTGGCGAATCATGGTAGGAATGTCAGGCATCTGGATGTTCGGGGCCAAGGCATGGTCGGGTTCCATGTTGCGGGGACGGTCCAGTTGCTTTCTACCGTCCATTCCTCATCTCCTTGGCTCCCGATAATCAGGAAAGTGAGGATCCTAAGCATGAACGTGTTGATGAAGGGCTAGATCTGGTTGGTTCTGGATCTTGGCTTCCAGATCTATAGCGACAGCAGCTGCATGATCGTGAGTGGTGTGATAAGGAAGTGCCCCTCCTCGGGAGGAGGCTTCAGCTTGGTGCCTTGTAGAAGGACCAATCCTAGCCTATCAGAGATTCACAGCACACAGATGTCGAAAGCCTTCTACATAGTTTCCATCTAGCCGACGGTGTGTAGATCTATGATAGAAGTCGGATGAAGCCGAGCTTTCTGTCGTGGGATGAGATGTATGATCCCTTCTAGATCTCCTTTGCCTTTCTTCGTTTAGTTGGTTTGCGAGCTACGTGTTGGCACGGATCTGCTGAGTGAGCTCTTGATGGCTCTAAGTAAGCTCTTGCATGAGGGTTTGGAACACCTCTCTAGTCATAGGACCTTGTGGATCTGGAGCTCTAGTTGATGTCTAGCCTACTGTGGTTAGCTAGGTGTGATTTTGCCTATCCCTTCCCTCTAGATCTGCAGCATTTGAAGCAGTTCTTGTAGTATGCACCATGATGAATGTAGCTATTTCCTAGATCTGGAGTAATCTAAATAGAATGGAAGGACTAATAGAAGAAAGATCTGGATCTCCTTCTTAGATTTTAGCAGTCCAACAATGGCAGTAGATCCACTGAATCGGAGAAAAAGAGAGTTTTCTTGGTGAAAGCACCAAAGTGTTTGTACCAAAATTGGGCATAACACTCTTCAGATGTAATTGAAGAGATTAGAATGAAGAAATTAAATGGAAAAGGAGGCTAATCTAACAATCACACTAATAAAATCAAACAGAAATAGAAAGAGACAAGAATTTATATTGGTTCGGCGTTGTATCCTACGTCCACTTTGAATAGTTTTGCTGTTTATTGATGATTGACAACTGATTACAATAGTACAAATCAGTAGCTCTCAAGTTACAATGGAGTTGTAGCAGAGTAACGGTGTAGAAGCATCAAAAGGTCCTTTTTCTGTAGGCGTAAGGGTGTTATTTATAGGAGTAGATCTGGAAATATCTCCCTCAAAGCTCGTAATACCTCTTCTCTCACGTGGGTGGGCCCACCAGATCGATATGGGGTCATTTGGGATCGATCTTGATTGATCCCCATCATCTTCGTATCGATCAATTTTAGCTCAATTTGAGCCGCGATCGATCATGGTGGTCCTTCAGATGATAAGAAAGCTTCTGTGAAAATTTGGAGGCATTTGGACTTGTAGTTTTAGAGTTATGATCGATCCAAAGTTGGATTTGCAGTTTTGCTGGTGGTTGCGTATTGATCCATGCGTATCGATCATTTTCGTATCGATGACGTGGACTGAGCATTTTGTGGACATTAATATTTCACACTTGAAGACTATTCCTTTGGTCTGACTACCTCCTTCGTATCGATCCTGTGCACTACTCTTCGTATCAATACTATATCCTGTCTTTGTATCGATGATTGGTCCTAATCTTCGTATCGGTCCTAGTTGTTCCCTTCGTATCGATGTTGGCATGAGGTTTCGTATCGATGCTTGGATGTTGGTTTCGTATCGATGCTTGGATGTTGGTTTCGTATCAATGCTTGGTTGATCGATACGAAATTGGTATTTGTTGGATCGATACGAAATGGGCAGTGGTTGAGCAGATAAACTCTTATCGATGCTATTGCTTGATGGATACAAAGGGGATGGTTACGAAGCAAACATGCTTCTCATGGAACTTGATCGATTCATAACTTGAGCATACGAATTCCGATTGACCTAAAATTTCGTATGTTGCCTCTCATAGCTTTGTTTGTCATACCATGTTAATTGTAGCTCGATCCAGACTCGGACCAAATTTTCCTGTATTCATAGTGGATCTGTAGATAACCGACCTTTGGAACTGATTGTCTTCAATCTCTAGTCAAGTCCCTGGTGTCACGGCCTTGCCAAAAGGCAGGATAACATTCACAAACCATCTCATTTTCAACATTTAGAAAATATTTCCATATACTTAAATCATAATAAGTATATTTACAAATCTTTTGAGGAAAGCTTCATATTTTCCAAAACCCGCTTTATTAGGTCAAAACGAATGTTGCGTAAAACATCACTACGACAACCCAAAACAATAGTATAGGGATTCGCCTATTATATTTATATAAATCCTATATACTATATAAAACAGTTCCTTTCGGAAATCACATACTATAACAACAGTGTTATAATCTGTGCCTTTCATGCTTTCTTGAAAACATCTATCACGACAATAAATATTAAGGTCTATGTCTTCATCCCTTAGTACATTTTAAATCACCATTTAAAACCATTTAACTCCATTGGAAAATATCACTTTTAAAACATTCCTTTAAAAGATTATATTAACTTTTAACGTGAATGTACTTCCTTTATAAAAATCCATAATCAAATCTAAACGTAAACCATTTCCATATTTATTAAACTATGTTTATAAATCTCCATTCTATTTATAAAACTTTTCTTTATAAAATCTCTTTATTTATAAATCCATTCCTTTATAAATCTCATTTATTTATAAAACCCCCTTTATAGATCTGTTACTACCAAAATTCATTTCGACCTAGTCGAAACCACTATAAACAGAAGACAAAGGAAGAACAAGAAGAAGAACTCCAGCAAGTCCTTTCGAAGGAGTCGAAGGGATGCTACAGCTAAAGTGTAGAAGATTCTCAACCTTTCGAAGGGGTCTAAAGGGTCGAAAGCACCCTTCCGCATCAGTGTCCACCTTTCGAAGCAGATGATTCCACATGCATGAAGATCCTTCGAATGAGTTAAAGCAACACCTTTTGAAGACAAAGAAGGACAACTCTTCATATACGTTCCAAACCTTTCGAAACCAAAGGTCTCGCCTTCACTCAAATCAATCAGAAACATACATTGATCAGAACAACCCTTTCGAAAGTCTAACTAAGCCTTTCAAACCAGTCAAATCCATTACTATCCAAGGGAGGTTCCGCATCAAGTCACAAGCAAAAGTTCATGAGAAACTAAAAGAGTCGAAACCATCAAAATTGCAGCACCTTCGAAACCTCTGGATAAAGCCTATCGACAGAGTCGGAAGCTCCTACAAAGCAACATAGAGAAGAAAGGTGCAACCGTCCCTTTCGACAAAGGCCAAAGCATTCTAAAGACAATACGGCAGCTACCTTTCGATCAAGATGAAAGCATTGGGGTCGAAGGTGCTGAGCCGCACCTATAAATAAGACCCAAAGGGTCTGGATTTAGGGATCCGAACTCATTGGTTCTACACTTGTATTTTCTTAGTTCTAAAAAGCTATAACCCTAATTTGTAAATTGAATTGGGGAAATTAAGCACTAAAGACTTATTTGAGTTGAAAAAGAGAACACCTTAGTTTTCATGATTACTTAGTTGTTTCAAAGCTTTATTATCAGAACTAATCATATTTTTCCATGTGTCGACCGAGTCGAAAGGTCTCTTCCAACTCGATCGAAACCCCTACATATTCAAGTAACTCTAGTTATAGACTCCAAGCCACCTTCTACTGGACTTTTACTTTCGACTTGGTCGAAACCAACACATTTCTAGATAACCCAGGTCTTAACTCACATCCATTGCATATCTCAAACCTAGCTTTCGACAAGGTCGAAACCTTAAACCCAGCTAAATTTACCATATATCCCTGTCCCAAGCCTTAACCACTAAACAACCTAGCTTTCGACAAGGTCGAAACCTACCAAATCAAATCTTAATCTCGGATTCTTAGAGTTATCCTTCTGTGTTCTGCAACTGCTTTGAAAGGAAGGCTTTCAAAGGGATAGCCACACTAGCTTAGAAAGATCGAAAGGCTGATAAAAAAGGAAATTAATCATTTCGATTGAGTCGAAAGGTTGATCCAAGAACGTTCCCACTACAGCAATCTATTCGAAAGGGAGAATTAAAAGGATTATCCACATCTTACCTACTTCTACTTAACCAAAAGTGATCAAAAAGGACTAACCATGTCCTAAAGACCACTTTGGGGGTATTGATAAGATTTCTATTTAACATTTTTGGCGCTAGAAGGAGGGCTGAACCTCCGATTCTGTTGAATATCCAACACTACCCGTCTCTAACATACTTCTACATCAAGATTGAATACTCATGACCATAATTCATCATGACTAATATAATCAAGAGATTTGTGCAAGGATCCTCAGAACCACATTAAATAGGATTCACCCCAAGAACAACTCAGGATTCCAAATTATACGAAAAGGGCAAATGCTAAGATTGAAACCTCTGCGGATTATAAAAGAGAAAAGGGCGGAATCATATGATCTAGAAAAGTGGAGCATAAATCCTTTTCATATTGGCCCTACCCTTATCTTTGCCCTAGGGAAAGCAAATAAAAGTGACAACTTGTTTAGTCAAATGAGGAAAATAATTCAACACTATGTTGTGCACAATCTTTGAAGAAGAAATAATGGCAGACTATACCGCCTTTGCGCATAGATGGCAATAAGTTTCATCTAGAAAACTCCCAATACAAGAACTCCAAAGGGTATCAAAAAGAAAAACAATTGATGAAGGTGAAATTACAAGGCCAAGTAACAACAAACCGAAAAACCATCCTAAATAAATGTGTTTCAAGTCAAGACTTCCTAAAGAGTGCAACCTAACAACATCTATAGAGAATGTCTACTTGTGAACAAAGGATGAGCTTAATTATTGATAGTCACAGAAAATAAACCAAAATATGAAAGGAATATGGGAGGATCCTATTGCCATTACCACACGATTAATGGTCATGAAACTAATCACTACAAAGCCTTGGAAGGGATGATAATCAACTTTTACCGTCAAGGCAAAATCAATGAGTTCGTAAAGAAATACCGAATGAGATCAATGAAAAGCTACTTTTCTTTAAAGAGAATCTACATGGTTGGGAGTGAAATGCTCCTTTTATTTGGACATTACCTTAAATGGTCAAAGCCTCTGTCCGTGCCGAGTTGACTAGGGCAGAGCACCTCCTAGAGTGAGAAGTGTAAGCCTTTAGCCACGCCATGCTATGGCCAGGTTAAAGCATCGACAAGCCCTTGGCCGCGCTCTGGTCAGGTCAAGGCACCTCCTGCAGAGAGGAGTGTAAGCATTTATCCGTGCCACACTGTGGACAGGTTAAAGCATCGACAAGCCCCTATCCGCGCCATGCTATGGCCAGGGCAGGGCACCTCCTGGAGGAAGGAGTGTAAGCCTTTATCCACGCCACACTATGGCCAGGTGAAAGCATTGACAAGCCTTTGGTTGTGCCTCTGATCAGGTTAAGGCGCTTCCTAGAGGGAGGTTGGGTAAGTCCTTGGTTCCAGCCTCTAAGAATGAGCAAACCTAGAGCACCAAACAATAACAGACTAGGATTTCCAAGCCCAAGAAGATGCTCATTAAACAACGGACTAAGATGTCCAAGCCTTAGAAAGTAGCATATCTACAAAGGACTAAGATGTTCAAGCCTGGCATATCTATAGTAGACTAAGATGTCCAAGCCTGAAAGGTGGCATATAAAATGATGGACAAAGACGTCCTAGCTCGAGAAGCGGCCAATCAAACCACGACTTCATACAGGGTCTAAGAGGTTTAAACATGTCGGAGAAGACAAAATCTAAAGAGTAGAACATAACTCCACTTATTACCCAAATCTGTGTTTCGGGCCTCTCATTTCTGAACTTCATCTATTAATACCCAAATCTAGGTTGGTTACAGATCTCTTAATTCCTCATACCTGAATCTGGGTTTTGAGACTATTATTTGATTACACTTATTAATGCCCTAATACGAGCATGAGATTTCTGTTATGGTTTTTTGATTATCCACTATTAATACTTGAATCTGGGTCAAAGACTTCTATCAACTTTTATCAAGAAGTTCGTTATTATGAATTTTCGATTGTCATCCACAAAATACTCGAATCTGAGTTTCAAGTTTCTTAATGTCATCCATTAATACCTGAATCTGGGTTTCAGGCTCCTAAACATTCAAATTTCGTTAATACCTAAATATGGGTCATTGATTTCTACTATAAATTTTCAGATGATGATTGTTGGACTTCTGTTTACTTAAATATTATTAATCCTCCATTGGAGGATGATTTTCTAATACAATTATACTCATGGTTGAGGATAAGATTTTCTGCCAACAAGACTTCAGATATTCCAGCAATATGGTTAAAGTTAAATTCTTAATTATTTCTCATCATGACCAAAGATGGGTTTCAAGACATTTACTCAAATACAGTTATCATTCATATACTACCGTACGATTGACATAATGAATTGTTAATCTACGAGAATAATATAGATGGAATTTTATATCAATTTCAAGCTAATAGTTGGAAATATTATTTGCTTTGAACTTTTCAAGGAAATTAGAATAATCCAGAAAAATGAAGGATTCAGTAGATACAGACATTGCGGTACAAGTTATCATACTAATGTTTCAGAGATAATATTACAGGAGAGAATCACAAATCAGGTGATATTTACAAAATTTACATGATTTACACAACTAATAAAATTATTTACAACTGTATAGAACAAATATATACATTTTTCAAGGTATAAATTCTTCATAAATCTTGAGTAGCCTTGTTCAAGTTCTCACCAATCGAGGGATCTACGATGTGACCGATAGCGATACTAAGGACTTCTTTAAGTTTCTTTTCTTTCTTCCTTATCCTGTCTGCATTATCAATCACATTGATATTAGTCTTCAAAGCGCGATTGAAATCTCTGTTAGCGCCTCTAAGGGTTTTATTTTCTCTTTCCAATTCAGCAATGCGCTTAAAAAGGAAATAATTCTCGCATTCGAGTTTTTGGATTTTAGCGGCATATTCGTTTATGCGCTGTGAATATTTAGCCTTCTGCTGTTCATAAAAATATTTCACCGTTTCAAACTTAACTTTCCTACACCACTCGCCCACTACCTTCTCATCTAAGCCTAGAGAAGGATTTGTTGTAGTAGGAAATTTCTGAGCAGCAAGGAAGTGGATCTTGTTGCTTTAGCAATAGATGAAGTAGCAGGGGAGATTGGTAAACAAATACTTGAGATATTATCCCCCATAATAAATTCCAACGACTCATACTGAACTTGACTATCCTTCAATTTCATCTCCAAATCACTTATCTGTTGAAAAAGTTCTGACATTTTATGGTCGAAGTCAATTGAAGGATTCTATTTTACTTGACATTTCAGAGCGAAAATCGTTCCATTCTTACTATTAACAAATGCTTCTAAGCTGGCAATTTGATCCTTAAGATTTCTAACAATGGTTTTCTGAAGTAATAATCTTTTGTGCCATCTTAAAGCCTCAATATTACCATGAAAGCGAGCGAGTAAAGTGTTTTCAAGAAGTCTGCTCTTTTCAAGATCAGCTAACAGTTTATCCTTAAGATTGACGAAGTGAGACGCTAAATCTAATAAGTGAGGTGCTATGGTTAACTGTAATTCCTATTTAAAAAAAAGAGAGAAAAAGAATGAAGTCAAAACCAGAATGAACAATTTCTTTATTAATGCAATAGAAAATTACAACTTAAATAATAATGAAACTAAAGAGTACAATTGAATATTTACTTCACATCTAAAGTTGAGAAGCTGCTTTTCTAGCTTTATTTAATGAATTAGCAGAAAGGATAACTGTCGAGTCGAATGGAATATTGACTCCTTCTGAAGTAATAACTAGGGGATATTTACTGTAGTCCAACTCCCCAGCAAGAGGACTATTATGTCCACATATTAGTTTAGTGTGAAATGTCCAAATCACTTTGAGTATTTTCTCCTTTTTCTCACCAATAAAATCAAAGCGAAGACAAGGGTATTCCATTTAAAATTTCTGTAAATCTATAAGAAAATAATGTCTCGCTAATTTTGAAGATTTTAAAATCGATGCCTTCTCAGTGTAATCTCCTCTTAATCTAACATATTGACTTAGGTAATCCCCAGAGACAAAGTTGCCAGAGGGACATTT
Organism: Allium fistulosum; assembly: GCA_030737815.1. Lineage (NCBI taxonomy): Eukaryota > Viridiplantae > Streptophyta > Magnoliopsida > Asparagales > Amaryllidaceae > Allium > Allium fistulosum. The sequence goes on along the minus strand of CM060908.1, from coordinate 258,713,933 downwards.
ACTCTGTAATAAAGCAATAAAATATAGATAAGTACATAGGAAGAATTAAAATGAACATTCATAAATCATTATTATTACACAATTACAATTATTCGTCTAGTTCGTACAAATTTGATTTTGTAAAGAATTCTGGAATAAATTTATCTTTATAAAACTTGAGTTTTCCAAGAGGAAGGTCTTGTGGAATTTATCTGACTCGATGCAAGTTCCAACATGCTTCGGGAAGCGGGTCAGATCTGAATTCATCCAAGTACCTTTTATGCAAACGCCTAAGTAAATCCCCGCTAAAATCACCTAAATATGAGAAATCAACGGTCGGGTGTCTACAATAGGCCTTGTACAGGAAATTAACTAAAATATCTCTTTCCTCGATCAACGTCCAAAAGAGGGTGACTAATTCATGATTTTCTTTAAAAAGACCATCTTAACGGAGGCGCGCTATCCTTAGCCGTGGTGCGGTTTCTTGATGTTTAAAAGATGCCAACACCACCGCACTTCTATTGAGTCTATAATATTTATCAGAAAGTATATTGTGCTCCCTTAATTGCTTGTCTAACCCTCTATATAGATTATTTATCTTTGCTAGTTTCCTTTCAAGCTTGGTTTTATACGGGCAGACAAATTTCTTCCTTATCTAAATAAATGATTCACACTATTACTATCTTCAAAGCAAAAGATGTTTAAACAGAGAATCCCATACCTGAGATATCAGGATCAGTGCTTGAGAAGCCTGGGCCCTTTCTTTTGGCACTTAAGCTTAAATAGAAGTAAGCTCTTCTTGTGGGCCAGAAGGTGCAGGAGACTTAGGCGCAATCGCTTCATGAGGAGATGAATCTTTTTTAGTGGACTTCGTATTATCATCCTCGTCTTTCTCAGAACCTTCAGTATGGCCACCCCCGTTGCCACCTGATCCGTGTCCACTATTGATGTTATCATCCCTATCATCATCATTACCATCGTCATAATTATTATCATCAATATCTCCCCCTCCTCATCGATAGCCTCATCATTGTCATCTTCTTCTTTGAAGTCAGATTCGACTCCAAAAGTAGGAACTTCAAAAGAAAGAAGCTTGGAGGCATCGATACCTTCCCTCTCAACAACTTCAATCCACTACTCCATTTCAATATTCTATCCATCACCCTATCAAAAAGAGCAGGGTCGAGCAAGGGGAATCTCAAGTCTAGGCATTTATTAACATTATCAGCGTAGGCGAGCATTAAGGCGTCTTCAAAGGGGTTCATAATGATGTCTTTAAGAGACGAGTCAAGAAATTACGACACTCGCTGTTTTGCATCAGAGATAGTGTCGACTGCTAATTTCAAAGAAGCTTTGTTCTTTCCCAACTTTTCCTTTAGAGAGGCTTGTCTGGCCGCCATTCGGATCTTCTCCTCGTCGGACTCTTTTAAGGTCATTTTCATTGCCAAGTTTTAATCGGCGAGGAGTTGGTGGGCTTTCATTTCCTCTGAGATAATGGACTTTTACTGGGCGAGAGAAGTTCTCAATCGCTCCAGTTCAGTCAAAGGATCGTCTTTCTCTGTGAATAAAGAGGAGACTTGATCCTTTAAGCCAGCATTTCCTCTCGAAGTTTGGATGTTTCGGTAGAAGATTTGGATACATTATCATGCAACGAGAAGCAACTTTTGGAATTCTAATAGAAAAATACAACATAAATTAAGAGCTTAAAGAGAAACAGAGATAATAATATTAAGTAACAGAACACATACTTGGAGTTGTTGGTTGAGAAGGGATCGATAGTGTTCTTCCAAATCAGAAACAGTGGATGGTGGCTGAATTGAGGTGAATGATGGAGAATTTAAAATAGAATGGACCATCTTCTCAAAATCACTTGGAGGTGTGGAAGCTGATGGTCCCAAAATATTTAGAACTTGAGTTGGGGTCAAAATCCCTAATGCCTCTTGCATCTACTTGATTACGCTCGGAGAGCTAGAGATAACGATGCGGGAAAGAGGATCGACTTTGGTAGGAGTTTCCTTAGAGAAGACATGAGAAGCTTCGATGGGCGGACTCTTTAGAAACTCCCCAACATTAATAGACTCCTCTTCGACCAGCAGTGGAGAATCAGGAACTTCGGCCACTTTAAATATCTTTTAGGGTGGTTCCACCATAGACGTTTTGATTACTTTTCTTTTAGCAGCCATCTTCGACTTGGCAATGGCCTGAGAGAAAGATGACGCATAAGAAGTTGAAGAGAAAGGAGCAGGACCGCTGATAGGTTTTCTCACTTGATAAGCAGTTGAAAGGAATTCAAACAGGTTATAAGTCAGCAAAATAATTTGAAAAAACAACACAGCAATACATAGCAAGTGCAGCCTTTAAACTTACCGGAGTGGTCAGCATAGATAGGTGACATTGGAGAAAAGTTTGATGGGTGTCCCAAAGAAAGGAAGCATTTACTTTGGGAGGTGTGTTGGACTAAAGGAGGTTGGCCAAGAATCCTTTAGCCCGCCGGCAGAAGGGAGTGCTTTCACTAATTTGTTCGATTTAGCAGCGTTAATCTACTCACAATCTCGCTTGAGGCTGCGATTAGAGACTTTACTGTTCACTTATCCTCCTCATTTAGCGCTTTAGCAAGGGCACCTGACAAAAGCAAAGATCGGCAAAGAAGAAGTAACAGATAGAAGGAAAATAATTAAATCTGAGCTTACGAGGAGTAGAGAAAGTCCGGCTAACATTTAGGAAGCATCTAATGAAGAAGAACTGACTTTCCCAGTCTCTAAACTTGTTTACTCCCTCATAGATCAATTTCCTAGGAGGATTGGCCCAGAAGATTTGATTGTTAAGGTTGTTGAGCTTTACCATCATTAAGAACTTCAGGATTCAAGGAGGAAAGGCCAGGCTCCAATGCCATCATCTCCAGAGACAAAAGATAAGTATATATGTTTGGTGACAGCTAAATTGTAGCAAATCCAAGATGAACTAAGAACTTCAGCAAGAACTCAGGGAAAGGAAGGAATCCACCATGCCAAATGTGGATTGCAGTATAAGCAAAGAACCCCTCAAGTGGGTTGTTGATAGTATCATTTTCTACAGGGGAGATTGCTTCCACTCCTGTCATCCAAAGTCATTAAGAATCGCATCCACTTCATCCTGAGTGGATATCAAGGAGCGCTTGGAAGTAGCTTCAGCTTTCTATGGAGAACTCATGATTCTGCCAGGTGAAAACGTTTCAGTTAGAAATTACATTTTGTTTTGAAGTTAACATTCTTTCAGGGATTAGTAGAAACCTACTACACAATTTGAACATCAAATAGAACATGGAACTACATATTCTTGAAAGAATGTTAAGGATTCAAAATGAGAGGACAACTCTCTAAAAGTTGAAAGCCTAGATATAAGCATATATTGAGCTTTCGACAGGGTCGAAAGGAAGGGATGAAGTATATGTTCAATTGGCACTCTTCAATGAGGTCGAAGGCTCAATAGGAACTTTGTTATTAAAAAGGTGAAGTTAAAACCAGCATAAACATTTGAACAAAGTGTACACTTCCAATGTTAAGTAAACAAAAGGAAAACCCTTCGACATGGTCGGAAACCGTTACCTTAGTTTTTCTAAAATGAATGTTAATGTTATCGAAATCCTATATGCTGACTAAGTCGAAAGTTTTCGAGTTTGAATTAAGGGACATTTCGACGATATTGGAAAAGAGAAAGATTAAACCTCAGTCAGTTATAAAAGTTTTCGACGGAAACGAGAAGTAGTGAGTGGCTTCGAAGGCATAGCAACAATAAACTTAAATTAACATAGTAGGTTTTGACTGAGTTGAGTACAGAAGGTTTCGTGTAGTCGAAACGTTTGATGTGTAACTTATACAAAGTATCTTTTCTTTAATCTCCTTTACAAAGATATGTATTTTAACTTAAACTAATATGAAGTACATATGTTCAAAAGGTGTCAAAACCTATGCAGCAAAACTTATGCTTTCGAAATGAGAGAATTGTAATAGCCAACTTCTTCGAAAGGTGATTGGATACACTAACACCAAAGGTTTCGAAAAGGTTGATTGCACGCTACCTTAGTCAAAAGAAGCGCCACACTACCTTTCGACCATGTCGAAAGAGGCTAAGAAAGAAAAATGAAAGTTGCTGCCTTAATCCCTTTCGAAGGGGTAGAAAGGTAAATTCATGGTGCCAATTTTTAATTCGTACAATTTAAAACTTCTAGGCGAAGCAGGCGGGAAATTCCTTCTTCCCCAAACGCGATTTCAATCCAGTAATGTAAAAAAACATTAAACAAATAGATTTAAATATGAATCAATTATTTAAATTTAGAAATCTTTGAGACAAAAGTTCGAATTTTCTAAAAATAGAAATAACTATTGAATCGGAAATTGAGTTCCAAACGAAAATTAACAAGAACAGTAAGTCAAATTGAACCACGAAATCGAATCAAAGAATACTTTCAGTAAAACTAAAACTCTAACAGTTTTCAAAAATCAAAACCAAAAATTGAAATCCTGATTGTAAAAGTTTGAAGTTGAGATCCACCATAAAATAAAAAGAGAGAAAGAAGTTTCAAAAGAAAAATAAATTAAACTTACTTAGATCTGGATTTTTGATGGAGGAAGGTAAAATTATCTAGAAATATTGAAGACTTTGATTTCGCTCAAAGTTTTTCTCGTTTGCGGGTAAATGAAAAAGAAAAGAGGAAGACATAATTTATAAGAAAATTCAGCAAGGGCAGCAAGCCGTTCGATTAGATTTAAATGAATGGTGTAGATTCACACAAGAATACAAAAAGGCGAGAAGATTCAGGGTTTCAACATGATTGAATTGAAAAGTAAACTGCATCCCTTCGCAAGGGGGGCAAATGTTACTACCAAAATTCCTTTCGACCTTGTCGAAACCACTTTGAATAGAAGACAAAGGAAGATCATGAAGAAGAAGCTCCAGGAAGTCCTTTCAAAGGAGTCGAAGGGATGCTACTACTAAAGTGTAGAAAATTCTCAACCTTTCGAAGGGGTCAAAAGGGTCGAAAGCACCCTTCCGCTTCAGTATCCACCTTCCAAAGCAGATGGTTCCATATGCATGAAGACCTTTCAAATGAGTTAAAGCAACACCTTTCGAAGACAAAGAAGAATAACCCTTTAAATATGCACTGAACCTTTCGAAACCAAAGTTTTGCCTTCACTCAAACCACTCAAAAACATACATTGATCAGAACATCCCTTTCGAAAGCCTAACCAAGCTTTTCGAACCGATCGAAGCCATTACTATCCAAGGGAGGTTCCACATCAAGTCACAAGCAAAAGTTCATGAGCAACTAACAGAGTCGAAACCATCAGAATTGCAATACCTTCGAAACCCCTGGATAAAGCCTATCGACAAAGTCGAAAGCTCCTACAAAGCAACATAGAGAAGAAAGACGCAACCGTCCCTTTCAAGAAAAGCAGAAGCATTCTAAAGACAATACGGCACCTACCTTTCGATCTGGCCGAAAGCATTGGGGTCGAAAGGTGCTGACCCACACCTATAGGTAAGACTCAAGGGGTCTGGCTTTAGGAATCCGAACTCATTGATTCTACACTTGTATTTTCTTAATTCTAAAAAGCTGTAACCATAATTTGGAAATTGAATTTGGGAAATTGAGAAATAAAGGTTTTTTGAGTTAAGAAAGGGAAGACCTTAGTATTCTTGATTACTTAGTTATTTCAAAGCTTTATTACTAGAACTAATCATGTTTTTCCACGTATCGACCGAGTCGAAAGGTCTCTTCCAACTCGATCGAAACCCCTGCATATTCAAGTATCTCTAGTTATAAACTCTAAGCCACCTTCTACTGGACTTTTACTTTTGACTAGGCCGAAACCATCACATTTCCAGATAACCCAAGTCTTAACTCACATCCATTGCATATCTCAAACTTAGCTTTCGACAAGGTCGAAACATTAAACCCAGCTGAATTTACCTTAGATCCATGAACCAAGCCTTAACCACTAAACAACCTAGCTTTTCATAAGGTCGAAACCTACCAAATCAAATCTTAATCTTGGATTCTTAGAGTTATCCTTCTGTGTTCCGCAACCACTTCGAAAGGAAGGCTTTCGAAAGGATAACCACATTAGCTTAGAAAGCTCGAAAGGCTGATAAGAAAGAAAATTAATCGTTTCGACTGAGTCGAAAGTTTGATTTGAGAAAGTTCCCACTACCATAATCTATTCAAAAGGGAGAATTAAAAGGATTATCTACATCTTACCTACTTCTATTTAACCAAAAGTGATCAAAAAGGACTAACCACTTCCTAAAGACAACTTTGGGGTGTTGATAAGATTTCTTGTTAACAAGAGCTATTTAACAAATATCAATTACAAATCCACTTTTAATATTTATAAAACACCATTTATAAATCTATTTCTTTATTTATGAAATATTACTTTTATAAATCTTTTATATAAACCATTTTAGAAAAAAAAATTCAAACTATTTCAATCTTCTTTAAAACTATATTTCCTTTATAATAAAAGATGAGACTTATTTATTAATTTTTTTTAAAACCTTTATAATACTGTTCAAAAATCTCTATTTAACATATTTCATAAACTATCACTTTATAATACCAAAAATCATACTTTTTATTTTATTTAAAACAAGCTCCTTCTTTTGATAATTCAAGAATAATTATTAAAAATATATGAAATTTCAAAAATCACTTTAAAAATCCTTTTAAGTCAAAATTTTCACTTTATAATATTTTGAAATACTAAAAATAAGGCTAAGTGCTACTATAGCATTAAATAAGCAAAGTCATATCCATGTCATCAAATACGGTATCCAACAAATCATATATCACAATATATATGAAAAGTAAAATCAACAGTGGTGAGGAATCATGTTAGATCCTTCCAATCTATCCCCCTGCATCACATACAGTATATAATCATATAATAAGGATCATCCGCAAATAGGCATGTATTTATAAAAGGTCATCCCCTCCAAGGGTAGGAATAAATCCAAACCAATTGATAAAATAGTAAATCATCCAAACAATCAACAACAAGCATCAATAAAAACATCCGTACTTATATAAAATATAGGTGGGTCCGAAGAGGTGAGTTAACTCACCAAATTCTAGTTATCGCCAAATCTTTTCGGTTTGAATTAAAATCGAATGGCCATCGAATTTAGCACAAATTCCTACTAGATCCAAATCCATCTAATCCAATTCCATAACGTAGCATTCGTTGATACGAATCTAAAGCGACCGACTGCATCCAAATTCAATCTCATATGGACAAGATACAGACATTCGAATATATGAGATTATTTTAATTTTAATTAACATAAATTTAAAAAGAGTAAATAACTAATTCACCTTCTCCTATAACATGTTTACAAACCCAGGCCGCTTTTTTCTTTCAAACTTCGACATCAATTTTGTTCGATCGAACGCCGCCACCTCATGCCTCCTGCCACCGCCGCAAGCACGCCATCGACATGCTTGGCCTCCAGCTTCCCATCGCCATCGGTGCCGCCTCTCAAGTCGCCGCCATCTAAGAGAAAACGCCCCCAAAACCCATCGTCGTTTGAATTTCCATAGCCGTTGATGTGGTTTGCCAACGTCGATCTCCACCGTTCAATGTCTTCATCTTATTGCTGTCGACGTTTTTGTAGTTGGAGTTGAGGCCTAGATCGGCTTTTGGTGGCTCCGATAGAAGACGACCATTGGATGATGGATGTTTAATGGTGGCTGCGTTTTATTTTTAGGGTTTTTGCAAAATGGAAAACGTTGAGGTCCTTTTATAGAAAATTTTCAAAGCATTATTCATGCTCTAAAATTTCGAACTCCAAAAGAGGCATGCCATCTGGCGTTCTTTACTAAATACCCCCATTCCGAACACAATAGAACTAGTATCCTAGCCTAATTCAATTATATATAGCAGTTAACTTTCAAAATCAAATTGTATTAATTTATATTCCTTTAATTAATTTCTACGTGTTTCAAGCTCGCACGACTAAACGATACGTCCGATCGCCACAAATTTGTTAACATACAATAATTCACTATTATGAATCTAATAACACTACTTCATCAAAATCCGAGACCGTGTCCCGAAAGGCTATTTTCACACATTAATTAAAATAAATTATTATTAAAACCATTCTAATCACTTTTAATTCAAATTTAAAAGTTTATTATCTTCATTCTTAATTAAACTGAATTTTAATCAGCTTTCGAAATCATTTTTGTTGGAAATGCGGATTACGGATTTTAAGGCTGGATTAACACTAGAGGGGGTGAATAGTGTTTAATGGATTTTATGGAAGTTTTGAACTCTTTTCAAATTAAACACAAACAGATGCAATTATCAAACACAGAGACAATCAAGAACCAAACACAGTTGCAAATAGTAAATAAAAGCAGTAAAGGAAAGAACACATCGGAATTTTATATTGGTTCGGAGTTACCCTACATCCAGTCCCACATAATTTCTTGTGTGGATTTCTTTTCAAATATAATGTCGATATTCCAACCTTGATTTAAAGGCCACGAGATACACCCTCCTATCTCTGAGTCTAGGGCAAACTCTCTTGATTTAACCAGGCTACAAGATCACCTAATTGATTTACGGGCTACAATCACACCCAATTGATTTATGAGCCACAATCACACCGTTTCCAATCACACTTTGATAGAGAGAGACTCGATACAATTCGATCTTTCGATCTTTGATTACAAATGATCCTATAACTCTGAATAGCACTGAGATCTTTAAGAGAGAGTGGTAGAGAATCAAACTAGAGATGATCGAGTTTGATTCACTTAGGATTTCGGTAGAATTTTGTTAAAGCATCTGAAATATAAGAGAATATTTCAGTGGAGAAGAAGGAGTGAAGAAATGAAGAAAAAAACTAACTTAAAATTCGTTGAAAACAACTGGTATATATAAGAGAACAATGGCCATGTCCATTCGCGAAAGGTTATGATGAATAGACACTTCTTTTGAAAATTTGAAATTTGAAATCTACGGCTACCATGTTGACATGGGGGGTATAGGGATGTCGACATGCCTATGTTATTTTTGAAAATTGATTTTGCTTTAAAATGATTTCTATTCTAAAACTTGTCAAAAAAATTTCTAAACTTTGTAAACCATTTTGAATATAGTTTAAACTTATAAAAGAGTTTTAGAAATTAATCTTAAAATATATAATCTATAATATAAACGTAATATTAAAAACTAAGTATGGACTTCTTTAAAATATATTTTTGAGATTTAAAGCTAAAATATTAAAATCAAGAGATAGTTTAAAAAACAAGAGATGATTTTGAGATCAAAATATTAAAAGATGATAAGAATAGTTTTTGAATTAAGGCTAAAATATTTAGATTGATAGAGATGACTTTTAAAAAGATATTTTTTGGAAAAATAGTTAAAATAAATTATTTTGAAATTTTTTTGGATTCCATTCCACTAGAGAAGGTCGTGGGTTCTATCCCACTAAAGAGGTCGTGGGTTCCATCAAACTATTAAAGCAAGAAGGTGGATTCCATTCCACAATTAAAATCCGAATAAAGATTATAGTGCTATTATGAAGTTTTAACATAAATCTGGACTCTATTACTTATCTTGATATCTTTAACTCTTGAACTCTTGATACTCATGAGTCTTCAATCTTGATTTCTTCAATCTTGAATTCGTCAGTCTTGAATCTCTATACTGTACAGTTTTCATTCTCAATACCTGCATATATATATATATATCCTGCATTTACATATATATCTAGAAACGATATTAGTATTTATATTTTACAACAAGTCCTAAGGTTGTTGTCATCAAAACCATCATCTCAGGAACTAACAATCTCCCCTTTTTGATGATGACAACCTTTGTTTAAAAAATCCACTCCAATAAATTTCGATTCTACTCCGACCCCTCCTTATTCCAACAACTCCCTCTTAATCTAAGCCTATCTAACCTATTTTATAATCATCCCCCTTCGTCATCAACAAAAAATAATCCTGAACTACGTAACTCCCCCTAAATCTTATACTATAGCACCGTATATGATAATAACACAGTATACTACAATGTAAATGAGACAGATAATAATATGAGTAAAATATAGTAAGGTAAAGGCGAGAGATATGAAAATTTTAAACATAATCAATCAATATATACATCATGTTCTTATCAAACCACACCATGTTCAATCATATATTACACACCATATTCAAATCAATCCAAACCATACTAATCTAAACCAAACCAAATCAAACCAAACAATTCAAACCAAATCAAAGTAAATCAAACCACATATGTCAAATCAAACATTTCTTGGAACTTGAACCCATCCTTCTTCACCGAAGATAGGATCTGCCTTTATAACATCCCATTCTTTATTATCTTTGTTCAGAGTTCCTTCTGGATTCGCTTCAAGTTCTTCTTTGTTGAGGGCAGAGATCATCCATTGAATGGCATCGAAGTGCCTTTCTTGTTCCTTTATCATCTACATTTGGCTTAATTCTAAGTGTTGTTGATTGCGAAGGATAAAAATAAGTATGTTCTTGAAGGAATTGAGTGTTTTTTCAAGATTCTCACTTAGATTATGAATAAGAGAGGCCATTTTTTGATAAAATATGAAGAAATTCAATGGAAAATAAAGAAAATTGAAAGTATGCATTTTTCTGGAAGAAACAGGTATTTAATGAGTTAGAAAGTCGTTTGAAATGAAAAGACACAAGGTAGTTATGTCAATTTCAATTTCAAAACAAAAAATTGTTTCTAGCCGTTACATGTCGACATAAGGGGTAGGGTGATGTCGACATGCCCCTGTTAATTTTGGCAATTTGCTTTATTTCTTTATATTATGTACAAGTCTATATATATACTTATATAATATAATAACAAGCATTCCAGAGATATTTTAGAGCTAATAAACAGAAATAAAGGATTTTCATTGAAAATTTTAGTTAACATTACAAAAAAAGATACATAACATTAACTAAAGAGAGATACAAACTAATACAACATGAAATGAAACTAGTATTAGTTAGAGGATGATGAAGATGATGATGATCCAAGCTTGCGACTCACTTTCCCAAAGAACTTAGTTCATTTTGGTGGAAATCTTGTCCAACTTTTTACTAACGGGTCTTTTGAGAATCCATTGATTTTCCACGATAATCTTTTGGTTCTTGAGAAGAGTTTTGTTGGATGGATTGGTAGGTGTGATAGGGTATTCGATGCTTTCCAGTGAAGTCTCTTCCTCCTCCTTTCCTTCTTCTTCAATTTCCATCTCCTCCCTTTCTTCCTTCTCCTCCTCTTCTTCTTTCCTCTCTTCATGAGCCAATCTCTCATCCTTTTCGGTAAGTGTTTCATATGGTTGAAACACAAGTGAAATTCTCATGAGAGAGATGTTAGCATGGTTAAACACTTTCCTAGAAATGAACTCCTCCCTCTTATATCAACATCAAAGTAGTTGAAAATCCGAGTGAGGTAAATTCCATGGTATAAAGTGTTTTCACCTAAAGTAAAAAATTTAGGATGAAGTTCATCCAAAATCACTTACGGCTAATTAATGTCATAGTGCCCAAAAATAGCAAAATGTGCCTTACAAACTTTTAAGGTCTGGTGATTGAAATTTCCCGATCTTGGAGTTATGGTATGTTGTAAAAGAAGGTATACAATTCTAGCTTTAGGATGGAAATTTTGGTTTATAAACTCAAAGTTATCATCCCCTTTAAAAATGTGATGAAATGTCTCTCGATCATGTTTATCAATTTTAAAATTCGAAAGATCCATTCCCGTACTCTTACAACCAAAAATGTTACCCAAAATCTCACCATTTAAAATAATACGCGTTCCTTTAACGCTACTCCACACTTCCCCTTCATTTCCTTCATAAAAACCACGATTCAAATTTGCATAAAACATTTTGACAATATTTGGATAACAAACAAAATCAATTAGAGAATCATCAATTAAGCTAAGAATTTGATTCTCTTCGAAAAGAACATTGATCTCATGTGAAGGAAAATCACTAAAGATAGCAAATTTTCCCGTATGGACCTTTCCAAAGTTTACATATCTAATGTATGCTTTGATAGCTTCTGAATCATTGTAGAGGAACTCTTTGGTGGCCTACGATGGTCTCATAATGGATGGAGTGCTTGAGGAAGCCATTTTTGAAGAAAGTAGAGAGCTTGAGAGTTTGAAAGAGAGTTTGAATTTTGAAATGAAAGTAAAAAAGATAGGATAAAGTTAAGGAGATAAATAGATATCTAAGAACCATGTTCTCTAGTCAAGGGATACCTTTTCAGAGCTTTGGAATTGGTGAAAAGGTGGAGGGAAACTCAAAGTTTTGAACTTCAAATTTCCGACAGGGATGTCGACATAAAGGGTAGGGTCATGTCGATATGGGTCCCCTAAATCATGTGACTTAGTTTTTCTACTTTATTTAATATATATATTTATATATCCTATAATCTAATTTATATTTTATCTGAAATATTATTAAATATAATACCACTTTAATATTAATATTTTAATATTAAAATATTATTAAAATAATATTATTTTGAAAATCAAAATTTTAAATTCAAACAAAAGGCAATTTCGAAACATGCAAACAACCAAACATGCAAACAAGCAATTTCAATCAATATAATTTAAATGCATACCTATTTTTAGATCCATATTTCCGAGATCATCAGACTCATGAATAGTTGTAAAGCACATGTATGAATTTTCCATCTCTTGATCTTCATCACTAAAGGATGAGTCTGAATCGTCTACTCTCTTTCTTTTCTTTGACGAATCATTACTTGGAGAAAATATTTGTTTATATGGATGCGGACAATCTCTTTTTAAGTGGCCTAGCTCATCACAATTGTAGCATCTGACGTTGTTTTGAGTCTCATTACTATTTCCAGAATTTTTGTGATCATTTCTCTTGTAATTGTTCATCTTTCTGTATTTCAAAAACTTTCTAAAATTCCTTATCATCAAGGCTATTTCTTCATCATCGTCACTATTTGAGTCTGAACCATTTGTTATTGCATTGAACGCTATTGACTTCTTTTCTGAGGCCTTGCTTTCTCTTCTCCCTTGCATTTGTACTTCAAACGACATCAAATTCCCAATCAATTCTTTAATTTTCAGAGTACTAGTATCATTAGCCTCTTCAATTGCTAGAGTTTTCTAATCCCATTCCGGAGTGAGTGAATTCAGAATTTTTCTAACTTGATCTTCTTCGGAAAAGTTCTTTCCTAATGCAATTAGTGAGTGCACAATGTCTTGAAACCTACTGTACATGTCTAAAATGGACTCATTTGGATTCATCTTGAATAATTGGAACTGATTGGTCAAGAAAGATATTTTGGTCTGTTTAACTTTGCTTGTTCCTCCATGAGTAACTTGCAAAAAATTTCATATCTTACATGCAGACTTACAGATAGACACTCTATTAAACTCATTCCTATCAAGTGAACAGAATAGAATATTCATGGCTTTGGAATTGTTTTGTGCAACAATCCTTTGCTCATCAATCCACTATGCAAAATCAGTTGTGGGTTCAATGTACTCAGTTTGTGTGATATTCCAAGCGTCTAATCCTATTGATTATAAATAGATTTTCATCCTACATGCCCAATATGCATAGTTACTACCATTAAAAAGTGGTGGTCTAGCAGTAGACGGACCCTCTACAAATGAACTAGTGATAGTGTTGACATTACCAGTGTTGGCAGCCATTTGAAAACTTTTCAAAAATCAGATTATGAAAACTTTGAAAACCTTGCTCTGATACCAAATGTTGGAAACGCAGATTACGATCTTAAGGCTGGATTAATACTAGAGGGGGGGTGAATAGTGTTTAATGGATTTTATGGAATTTTTGAAATCTTTTCAAATTAAACACAAACAGATGCAATTAACAAACATAGAGACAATCATAGAACCAGACATAGATGCAAATAGTAAATAAAAGCAGTAAAGGAAAGAACACACCAGAATTTTATACTAGTTTGGAGTTACCCTACATCCACTCCCACACAATTCCTTGTGCAGATTGCTTTTCAAATATAATGTCGATATTACAACCTCAATTTCAAGGCCACGAGATACACCCTCCTGTCTTCGAGTCTAAGGCAAACTCTCTTGATTTAACCAGGATACAAGATCACCTAATTGACTTACGAGCTACAATCACACCCAATTGATTTACGGGCCACAATCGCACCGTTTCCGGTCACATTTTGATAGAAAGAGACTCGATACACTTTGATCTTTCGATCTTTGATTACAAAGGATCCTATAACTCTGAATAGCACCGAGATATTTGAGAGAGAGTGGTAGAGAATCAAACAAGAGACAACCGAGTTTGATTCACTTAGAATTTCGGCAGAACTTTGTAAAGCATTCGAAATATAATAGAATATTTGAGTGGAGAAGAAGGAGTGAAGAAATGAAGAAAAAACTAACTTAAAATTCGTTGAAAACAACTGGTATATATAGGAGAACAACGGTAATGTCCATTCGCAAAAGGTTATGACGAATAGACACTTCTCATGAAAATTTGGACTTTGAAATCAATGGCTACCATGTCGACATGGGGGGTATAGGGATGTCGACATGCCCATTTTATTTTTGAAAATTGATTTTTCTTTAAAATGATTTCTATTCTAAAACTTGTCAAAACAATTTCTAAACTTTGTAAACCATTTTGAATATAGTTTAAACTTATAAAAGAGTTTTAGAAAGTAATCTTAAAATATATAATCTATAATATAAAAGTAATATTAAAAAATAAGTATAGACTTCTTTAAAATATATTTTTGAGATTTAAAGCTTAAATATTAAAATCAAGAGATGTTTAAAAAACAAGAGATGATTTTGAGATCAAAATATTAAAAGATGATAAGAATAGTTTTTGAATTAAGGCTAAAATATTTAAATTGATAGAGATGACTTTTAAAACGATAGTTTTTGCAAAAATAGTTAAAATAAGTTATTTTGAATATTTTGTGGATTCCATTCCACTAGAGAAGGTCGTGGGTTCCATCCCACTAAAGAGCTCGTGGGTTCCATCCTACTATTAAAGCGAGAAGGTGGATTCCATTCCACAATTAAAATCCGAATAAAGATTTTAGTGCTATTATGAAGTTTTAACATAAATCTAGACTTTATTACTTATCTTGATATCTTGAACTCTTGATACTCATGAGTCTTCAGTCTTGATTTCTTCAATCTTGAATTCATCAGTCTTGAATCTCTATACTGTACAGTTTTCATTCTCAATACCTGGATATATATATATATATATATATATATATATATATCCTGCATATACATATATATCTAGACAAAGATATTAGTATTTATATTTTATAATAAGTCCTAAGGTTGTTGTCATCATCAATACCATCATCTCAGGAACTAACAATTTTTATTCACCTTAAAGAACTATATTTGAAATTTAAATTGTTTAGACGTATAAAATTGACTTTTCAATATTTAAAAGCAAATAAATAATTCAAATTCAAATGACTGAAATTCTAGGTCATTACATGCAACCAACAATGCTCCTGTAGCGGTCCTGAATCGGCCTTCGAAAATCGGCACCCGTACTTCACTCGTACTCGAATGCCGCAGATTCAAACGCCGAATCTGGCTCGCCGGAGCTTATATAACACAGTAAGTATAACAACACAGCGAAAGAAAGAAATGCATGATATCATATACATCACAAATGATACAATATCCAGAATATGATATACAACAATGATATCTATATGATACAAGAATATCAGAGACAAATAATAATGTTACAGCGGAAACAACAGAAGTGATAACTCCAAACAATCTTTAAAAGAGAATGCGTCCAACAACTCCAACAAAAAGCGAGAACCACCAATCACGTTTAACCAAGATAAGCAAGTGTAGTCCGTGAACTCCAAAACTGAACTAGCTCCAACTAATCTACTAAACCAGACTATCTGAAAAACCCAACTATAGACTGCACGTGTGGAAAATTGTGGGCACCCAGAGTTTAGGAAGGGAACAATAAACTCCAGGTCAGTCATGGGACTGGTATGAGTAACAAAAGAAGTTGTTTAAAATAAAAACAGTTCAAAAGAGAAATCCGATATGCGTTTTGGAAAATAAAACTACCATAAGGCCTCCCGGCACACACACAATGCAATCGCACACATGGGGGAGATTTCTCCTTATGATAGTCAAACATGCTTACTACGCAAAAACTCTTTTGATATTATTACTAGTGCATAGTGTAGGAAACATTTCGAAAATATAATATTAATCTTAGCCAGCATAATACCATTACACTATGCCTACTATAGCTACCATTTTAAATGGCAGATTCTACAACTAAAACCGTACAAGGCACGTATTGTACCTTCGTTTGCGACCTTTATCCGAGGGCCCTCGGTCACAAAGCAACAATCGCACAGTAAATGAGATTGGAGCAACCACACAGGTAAAATATCTGGGCTCCATACCATGATACCACCTTTTTCCATAAGGAATGGACATACCCTAGGGGAGCTACCCCTTAAACCTTTCCGCATCTTTCCTATTTCGACCATTTCCGGGGTGTGAGGTCCGATGAGGTCTCGTCCACAAAGCTATGCTTCTTCACAAAGCCATGCTTTAATCAACAAATGATCAGCAACACACAGCAACACATAGCATGCCACACTACCAAATTGGGAGTATATCACTGATAACCTTCAACTACATAACCTATGAGCTCGTACGTCTCAGAGAAGGATGTTAAGCTAAGAGAATAAATCTCCGCCACCAAACAGAAATGTATTTGAAAGGAATCAGCTTTATATCTCAAAGTGTAGTGTCAGACATATAACCATACAAGTGTGTTCCAGGTTCGAACAGAACCGAAGGCACTTCCAAAGAAGCCATTGCAATCCAGGTATTCACAATCCCGATCGGACTTCCCATCACTTAGGGAATCTCTATACCGGAGCTACTCGGTGCAGAGACAATCGATAGGTTATCCTATCATTCTCACAAATACCCGGTCTTCACCACCGGTCTTCAAATGCTATCCATTTACGTCGTATCACTATTCGGAATGGGTTATATGACACAGGGTCCTCTCCCGGTTAAACCGAATAATGAGCGTAATATTTAAAAACATATGGATATTGGGATTTCAGTTAAGTCACAACTTATTACCCAAAACTTCTCTTTCAAATGGTTTAAACACATTACCATTTTAATCTTTTGCACAAAAAGATTCATCTCACAAAGTTCACCCAGTTTCACAAAGATCTATTCATAGATTTTCAAATCGATTTCCATTTCAATTGGATTAACGCATTAAATCTTAAAATCAAAGATTTAACTTATATCTTTCAAAACACGTTTCCAAAGATTTATTCGTAACTTGGAAAACTATTTCCAATTCAAACTTGAAATTCCTTTAATTTAAATTGGAATTTCATTTCTTATATGAAAGCTTTTATCATTTGAAAACAAACAGTTTTATTTCGGAAAAATCCGATCTCATTATGCAAGTTAAAATCTTTGGGTTAATTCAAATTCTCAAACAATACTTAAAAAAATGGTTTAAACCCATATAAACTTGTATACCCTTTTTACATCATAATTTCTCAACATAGAATTCAATTTCAAATTTTGAATGCAAATTTAAATCAAATTTCAAAACTAAATAAAGTTATTCAACAATAACTTTAATCTTTGAAATTCCCTTTTCAGAAGCTTTCCACTTTAAATCCGATCTATTTCCAAAACCATTTGGATTCAAAAATTCAATTTTAAGACTATTTCAAAGATCTGTGACTTAACCAATTTCCACGTAAAATCCATATTTATGTGTGTATGGTGTAGTTCAGGGGTTTAACACACTAGTGCAACAACATCATCAATCATTAAAGATTTATACACAGAAATAAATTTGATAAGTGGTATAAACTATAACTCTTATCGTTCATTCACAGATTCACAGATAATATACATCATAGATAATTAATTACATTAATCCCAGATAAATAAATTGCATTATAGATTACAACACAAATCAGGATATATCACAAAGCATCACATATCAGGGATATCAAACAATTCAACATCCAAAATAATCCAAACATCCATCAGTAGGATCAATTTAATCATCTGATTGATTTAAATCAGATTAATTTCTATGAATAAATTTGCTAGTCATGGTAAATTAATAATCAATTAATTACAAAACATTTAATGAATTATCCTTTAATTAATCTTTAATTAACCCTTAATTAATAATTAATCCTTAATTAATTATTCTTAATTAATTACAATAATTAATTGATTACTCTTTAAGTAATAATTATTTCTTAACCACTTTCATTAATTAATTGACCTTTAATAAATTAATTATTCTCAAATTAATTACCTTAATTAATTTATCACATTATCCTTAACTCAATTATTGTTTAATCACTTGATTAATCAACTTAATCATTAATTAATATTCAATTAATAATCCTAAATTTACAAATTAATTATTCCTTACTTAATAAATCTTTAAACCTTGATTAATTAATTTAAACCTCTAATTACTTATTTAATTAATCCAATTAATTAATTAATTAATTAAATTATCCATTTTAATCAACTTAATAATTTATGAATTACAAATTATCATTGTATCTTCATTAACTTAAACCAATCTTATTCTTATTAATGATTTTGTTATCACTTATAAATAGGTTGAAACATTTATATTCAATTCACCTTTAAATTCATTTTAAATTTCAAAATTTAAAATGAATACCAATTGATTTTTTTTATAAAGTTAAAACTAATTTTGAAAACCTTCAGATTCATATGCTAAAGTAATATTTTGTTATAAAAGAAATTTTAAAGAGTTAAATCAAATTCCTTTTTAAATTCACATATTTAAAAGTATACTTTAATGTTTAAACTGATTTAAACATTTTAAATTTATAAACTTCATTTCTTTTCAAAATCCTGATTTTCAGATTTTGATTTAACCCAAGTTTCACATTTTGATTTAAATTATTAAAATTCCCACTTTACATTTCAAATTCTATTTAAAACTCAAATCCTATTTTTTTAAAAGAATTACACTTAAATATTTAACACTTTTAAGTTATTTAACAAATTTAAATTTTAAAAACTTTGTTTGCAAACTAAGTTTCAAACCGAACTTAAATGTATATTTAAACTTTAATTTATAACTCAGTTCAAAACTTACTTTAAGATTTAAATTAAACTTTAAAATTTCGAAACAGAACAGGTTCTGTTTCAAAAATCTGGGCAAACATTTACCCGAGCCATGGCAATGCTTGCTTCGAGTCCTACACCTATCATCTTCGAGCAACCACTCGAGAAAACTTGCTTTCGACTTTGCTTCACCCAGACAAACCAAAATACCCAGATCACCAGACACCGTGCTCGTGCACGTGCACGTCACCGATGGCCACCTCCAGTCATCGCCACTACGTCGAGCAAGTCGACAATCACCAACAACCCATCCTCCGACCATCAGAACGCCACCATCCCCCGCGAAATCAAAATCGACTTCAAAACCAAACCTGGAACCAACAAGACCCACCATAACCAAACCTGGCATCGCCTCGTTCTTGCGGCTCCGATCATCTGAATACACGAAACTTCGGTCATCACTTCGTCAACTCGACCTCTACCAACTCCCTAAGTTTCGTAGCACTTGATCAATTGTAGAGGACGAACGAATCAAAACACACGGCCTCAACCAAACTAGGGCTACAGCCTTCAAACGTTCGCCGACGCCACCACAATCATCTGACCTCCCATCCAATATTTTTCCCTCCGTCTCCAATCACTCCACTACCACCCCAGAGAACCCTGACCTCCCAGATCGTCGAGATCACCAGAAATCGACGATATAATGAAATCTGAGAAAACTCGAACTGCTCTCAAATCCTAACTCGAAAAATTATGATTTAGGCTTTAAAAATCATGTTTTAGTATGAGAATTCAGTTTATATACCCGAATTGCTAAATTAAGATGTTTGAATTTTACACAAAACCCAAGTGTTAACTCCTATTTTAAGCGACCTAAAACTCCGCGACCTAAAACTTCACGACCTAAGGAACCTCACGACCTAAGAAGTTAACGACCTAAGAACTTCACGACCTAACATACCTAACGACCTAAAAGGTATCTACGACCTAACTTCTCCAACGACCTAAGAGTGGTAACGACTTATGAAGTATCACGACTTAACTTCTCCAACGACCTAAAAGTCCGCGACCTAAAGGTATCTGCGACCTAATAGTCTCAACGACCTAACAGCATAATGGTCTTAGCGACCTAACTAGTTCAAAAGGCAGTGCGACCTACGACCTACCTTAGGTCGCTCACGACCTATAACATGCCCAGTTTAAACAAGCCAACATAGTTCCCTATGCCGCATTTCCCTAGGTCGCTTACGACCTACCGCTTGCCACCTTATTCAGATAAGACCGAGAGCAACTCCATCAGGCTACACTTCCTAAGTCGCGAAGGGATCACGACCTTTCTTAGGTCGCTCGCGACCTACGACCTAACTTAGGTCGTACACGACCTAACTTAGGTCGTACACGACCTAAGACTTGATGGGGATGTTTGCCTAGAATCTTCCTATAAATACCAACCTAACTCCAACGTGAAAAGGACTTTTTGGCCAATCATTTTTTGAAGCGCCATTACTCTGCCGAATTCTCAACTCATCCAAGACTTGAAGAACTCCACACATTGAAGATACTACAACAAGCTTTGAGCGAGATTCTACACATCCGACATGGATTCAACAAATCTCATCGTCAAAGTTTGAGTTACTAATCTGAAGTGTTTGTGTGATCGAAGTGAATTGTATTCGAAGTGCATTGTATCAAATTGTAACCAGATCAGCAATAAAAGAATATAAAGTGGACGTAGGCTCAATTACGGGCCGAACCACTATAAATCTGTTGTCCTTTTACCGTTTTCTGCTATTTTCAGCTTATATTCTGTTCCCGTACCAACGGGTGGTGCTTTCACATTATTACTACACACACCGGGTGTTAGCGTTCGATTTTCAGCGTTAACATTTTGGTGCTTTCACTGAGAATTGAACTCAGGAATATTCTCACCATTTCTTTGCAAAAGTTTTCTGAAAGAATCTCTCTAAAAACTAGAAGTTTATCTGAGATCATGGCTCCTGGGAGAAAGGGTTCATGAGGGGACCTCCGCTTCCCCAACAGCAGACCCAGCAACTCCCACCGTTGGAGTAACAAGGGCTGAATTAGACGATGCTGTATCTGGATTATACCAACAAATTGAAGCTCAAAATGCTTTAATGATGGACAGATTAAACGCTCTACTTGGGGCAAATCGACAACCAGGAAACAATGAAACAGTCTTCACTTAAGATACTCATAATTCCCAAGGGAAAGACATTCCTCAAAGAGCAGCTGGCACTGCCGAAGCACCACCTTTCCAAGCTGAAGGTTCAAGGCCGCATCCAACTTTCGACGGAATCGCTGGCGTTTGCCCGGCAGTGCCTCTGAACAATGAGGAGTACCAATCAGAGATGGTTCGTCGAATCATGAAAGAAAACTTGCAGAGGGAAGAAAATGAGAGCGATTGAGGGTTTGCACCAAGCAGAACTCCGTTTACTGAAAGGATCTTGAAAGCAGAGTTTCCAAGAAAATTTGTAACTCCTACTATCCCGGCTTATAGAGGGACAAGTGATCCTAATCATTTCCTATACAAGTACGATTGGAACATGACCGGTGTAAGGGCGTCGGATGAGATTAAATGCCGATACTTTCCAGTGTACTTGGAAGGAGTGGCCCTACTTTGGTTCACAAAGCTACCAGTCCGGTCCGTAGATCAATTCTCTGACTTAACTCAAAAATTCAAGGATCAGTTCAGGTTGTATGCTTCAAAGGCTAAGGATATAATGTCACTGTCCAGCCTTGAACAGGCTTCCGGAGTATCTATCAGATCTTTCTTAAACCGTTTCAATATGGCCCTAGCTGAAGTGGATAATGCAGAACCCCGTATGATCCTGACTTACCCGATGCGAGCCATCAACAAATCAAGTGAATTCGGAAGGTGGTTAAAAATGAAGGAGCCAAACTCACTTGAGAAATTCTATAAGAAAGCCGACGAATTCATGCGCCTGGAAAGCCTTTCTGCGTCAGCAAAAGTGGATGTTGCTGAGGTCAAAAATAATGATCTTGCTTCGAACAGAAGAGAATCTTGAAACCAGAAAAGGGAAAATATTGGAGAAAAGAAACAGGGAAATGAAAAGAAACCTCGCCGCTTTAATCCTTCAGATTTTACTCCTTTAACTGATACACTGGAAAATATCTTCTTCGCAACGAAGGATGTTGTCAAGTATCCCAAACCACCTGAGATGGGGAGAGGGGCAAAGCATAATGGGAAATTCTGTCGATTTCACAATCAACCTGGCCATGACACTAACCAATGTCGCCAATTGAAGAATGTGATTGAAGAATTGCTGAAACATAATAAGCTGCAACAATATGTGAAGAAAGACAGAGTCGACCCGACCTCATCCACTCAGGGGCAACAACTTCCTACTCATCAATCCGGCTCAGAAGACAAAGCTGAAGCGCAGGAATCTGAGAGGCTTGTCATTAATGTTGTTACAGGGGGTCCTCGCACGGCATATGACCACACTCCATTCTAACTGACATATGGATCAGAAACTATGATTCCAGTAGAAATGGAGATTTAATCCCGAGATTCCGGAACAACGATCACTTGCATCCAAATTTTACTTAACAACATTGCTTAAATTTGTAAAATGATGATGGATGTATAATTCTTGTATTGTAAACCACTGAGGAATCAGTGTGAATTAATAATAAAGAGCTCTAAAATCTTGTGTCTTTTACTGCTATAAACTGCCTATCTCATTTCGATATGCAATTATCTTTAATATATTGCTAAAATGTCGATTTAATATTGCAGGCTATCAAAGCAAAGCTTACCTATTCAACACATCACAAGACTCAGCGATTCCCATAAATCACTTAACAAACCAATATCAAGCTACAAAAGTTCCAAAATTCAAGCAGTTAGTGATTCCACCAAAGCGGCCATCTTCTTAACGAGAAGATTCTAGACCTTGGCTAACCAATCGCGATCGTTTGTGCAAACGAACATCCGGAAAATTAGCTTGTGTTTGCCCCATGGATTCACTTAACGATAATGTACACTTCTCTGGCTAAAATCAAACAACTTGCAAAAAGATGGGACATGTACTTGAAGTGATAACGAGGAATCACTAGGAAGCAGATGGTGGAAGGACACAAGCAACAATGCTACTCCTCCGAGTTCACGTGCTACTCTTCTGAGTCCATGCTACTCTTTAGAGTCCTCGTGCTACTCTTCGGAGTCCAAATGCTAATATTCGGAGTCCACGCTACTCCACATAGCATAATGCTACTCTTCGGAGTCCATGCTACTCCACAGAGTCCAAATGCTAATCTTCGGAGTCCATGCTACTCCACAGAGCATAATGCTACTCTTCGGAGTCCATGCTACTCCGCAGAGTCCAAATGCTAATCTTCGGAGTCCACGCTACTCCACATAGCATAATGCTACTCATCGGAGTCCATGCTACTCCACAGAGTCCAAATGCTAATCTTCGGAGTCCATGCTACTCCACAGAGTCCAAATGCTACCCTTCGGAGTCCATGCTACTCCACAGAGTCCAAATGCTAATCTTCGGAGTCCACGCTACTCCACAGAGCATAATGCTACTCTTCGGAGTCCATGCTACTCCACAGAGTCCAAATGCTAATCTTCAGAGTCCACGCTACTCCACAGAGCATAATGCTACTCTTCGGAGTCCATGCTACTCCACAGAGTCCAAATGCTAATCTTCGGAGTCCATGCTACTCCACATAGCATAATGCTACTCTTCGGAGTCCATGCTACTCCACAGAGTCCAAATGCTAATCTTCGGAGTCCATGCTACTCCACAGAGCATAATGCTACTCTTCAGAGTCCATGCTACTCCACAGAGTCCAAATGCTAATCTTCGGAGTCCATGCTACTCCACAGAGTCCAAATGCTACTCTTCGGAGTCCATGCTACTCCACAGAGTCCAAATGCTAATCTTCGGAGTCCACGCTACTCCACAGAGCATAATGCTACTCTTCGGAGTCCATGCTACTCCACAGAGTCCAAATGCTAATCTTCGGAGTCCATGCTACTCCACAGAGCATAATGCTACTCTTTGGAGTCCATGCTACTCCACAGAGTCCAAATGCTAATCTTTGGAGTCCATGCTACTCCACAGAGTCCAAGTGTTACCCCTCAGAAATGCCAAAAAGACCTCTTCGGAGGCACATTCCACCAAAGTTGAAGTGCAAAAATCTCCCTTTGGAGACCCACTTCACTAGAGTTGAAATATCAAAACATTCTTTAGGAGTTCGCTTCACTGCGTAGGGGAATTCACTTTTCAACACATAAAAGTGATCATCCCCGAAAGTAGAAGTGTTCTTTTAAAAGAAAGAAAAAGAGGAACTTCTCCGATACATAGCGTATTCTATTAAAAGCAGAATAATATTTCCTCAAAACGGAAGGATTATTCTCTAAAAAATAAGAATACAAGTCTTTTCAGAATATTGCAGTAAGCCATGGTATAGGGGCAAATAGCTATATTAATAAAAACAACGCTCGAACATCATACCACGAGCTCACTGCAATATCATATAAAGTGAATAAAGAAACTTGTGCAAAAAACAAGGAATAAAAGCATTCACATATATACTGACAAGAAATTGTACAAGTAAAAAGAAGTGTTTTATTCCATACTATGAAATTTTTGTGCATGTGCAGGTTTCAATAAGCGGAGGCCGGTATCCGCACAATATCCGGTCGATACAGGCAAAAAGAAAAAAGCAAAACAAGAAGCCTAGAGTCCAGCTTATCATTCCTTCTTCCTGCCACCCTTAGAGCTCTTTCCCGGCTTGATAACTAGTTTTGGAAGCCGTTGTGGATGGGTCGGAGAGGAAGGAGAGAGAGAAGCAGTTGGATCTTCTTCAACATTTTCTTCATCAGCCAAAGTGCTCTTCTTCTTCTTCTTCATTGCGCGCTTCCCTTTCCTCTTCGAAGAAGACTCACTTCCCGGAGTAGTAAGCAGCGTGGAAAGTTTCGCGTTATCATCAAGAGACTGCTCCGGAGTCTTCTCACTATCCTCAAGATCTTCCGCCTTTTGCTCTTGAGAAACAACCGGATCGTCCAAGTCTTTGAGGGCTTCTATTTTCTCATCTTGCGATCCTCGTTGAGAAGCAGAAAGAGGAGTAACTTAAGAAGAAGGAGGAACGGCAGCCGACGAAGGAGAAGTTTGCGCAGCCTTCGGTGCTTCCGCTATAGAAGAAAAGAAGTTAAAATCAGTATTCTCCGAGAAAAGAGAAGATATTGGTTCATCGAGACTTAAGTAACAATCGAGAAATTCATCAAACTCGGTTGAAGCAAACAAGTAGTCCGCTTGACCTGGTTCAACATCAAAGTTACCTGGAGAAGTTGGCTTTGCAAGATCAATTTCGAATTTCTGAGCCTCAATATCTTCCAGAGCCTCTTTCTCGGTAGGAGTAGTCACAATTTCAGTGTCAACCTTAGCAGGAGGCGAAGAATGGGAATTGGAGCCTATAATGTTTGCATCAGCCGAAATCGAAGCATGGACGGGGGCAGTTAAAGGTGCTTCTTCCTTTGGATGTTCTTCTCCCATTGATTCGGCTCGTGCTTTAGCAAGTTGCTCATTTCCTCTAGCAAGAGCAACACGAGTTTCATCGTCAAAATAACGTGCCTCAAGCTCTGCCTCGTCATAGCCAGCACCACCAAGCATATCGATTATCGCCTCCCATACTTCAGCCAAGGTGACTTCGTAATCCGGCCCTAAAAACGAGAGGCTCCCGCGCCCCAAGACGCTGTGGATATAAAAGTCAAATAAGGTAGAGCTGACGTTGGCCTTCGTTGCCTCATGCGACTGCTCAGCCGCTTCTTTTTCGGCGACGGCTGCAACTTGACCAGCAACAGCCTCATCACGCTCTTTCTCAACTTTAGAAAGTTGAGCCTTTAACAATTCGATCTCTATGTTCCGGGAGTTAACTGTTTCCCGCAGCTGAGCAGTATCTTTGCGATATTCTTCAGTAATATGCTGCTCAGCCGCAAGTTTCATCTCAGCATCCCTTTGAGCAGCATGCACATCCCGCACTTGTTTTTGAAACACTTCTTCTTTTTGAGAGTGCTAAGCGGAAGAAGCGGCAAGATCTTCCTTGAGTTTTTTAACCTCGGACTCAAGTCTTGCATTGTCATCAGCAATGCTCGCCATCTCTGCATCGTGCTGCTTGCAGATTTTACCCCATTCCATCTTGTCATTTTCCATTGTCAGCATGGCTCCAAGATTCATATGGTTAACTCTTTGAAGCTCATCAACAAGTTTCTTCCATCTGGACATCCTCTCGATATCAAGCTTAACAGCATCAAGATTCCTAAGCATGGTCTGCTTATCAATGGGAACCAAGTCTAAGTCAAAGAGAACTCCTTTTAAGCACCAATTTGGGAATCGGCTTTGAAGTGTAGGAGGACCGTCCCCGACTTGATATTGAGGCCTGTTGATAATTGTTTGGATGTCAGACTTCTTGAGAGCTGGAGAACCAGAGGGAATTTCTGCAGAGGTAGGAGCATCAGACTTTTCAGAAATTGCAGACGCGTCCTTTTCACTAAGTCTGGTCCGTTTACTGGGATCCTTAGAAATTTTGCTCTTTCCTCTGTCGTCATCCGACTTTCTTTTATGGGAAGTGTCGTCTCTTTGAGAGGAGTCATGACGTTTTTCCCTCCTCCTTTGCTGCTCCTCATAAGTTTGCCTTTCATGAGCTTTTCTAGCAGCTCTTTCTTCATCTGTTTCCCTTGGAGCAGTGAGATAGCGCCTGAAATCATAAGCGTCGCGGCTTCCATGGCGCTGGAATTTATCGTAGTATGAACCACTTCGCCCCATCGGAGAAACTGAAAATAAAAAAGAAATGAAATTTAGAAATCTCCAGAAAGAGGAAGTTAAGTGCGCATAAGTGCCGGGAAATTCTAAGTGTGTGAGGCGTGTAAACTATGCGCATCGTGCTACAGACCACTCTTTGGTTGGGAAGTGATAGCGGATTGTGAAGCAGGGGTCAACTTTTGAGCTGATGAAATATGCTGCAAAGTAGATGTCGCTTCGACTGCTGGAGATGTAACTTTAGTTATATCATCTTTAAAGAGCTCTTGTGAAGTAATCATTAGATCGCTCAACCCGTCAAAAATGTCATCGCCATCGTGTGTAGCAGGACTCTTTCTCTCAACTCCTTCATCATCAGCGTTCCCAGAATGTTGAGGAGGATCTTCTTCCTCGATTACAGGGGAAAGTGTGAGTTTGCCAGATGACCCCGCAACATCAACAGAAGTAGAACACTTCACCAACGTAGTTTCTCCTGCAGAAACTGGGGCACCTGTTAATAATTTAGTATCGGAACTAGACACTTCATGAATCTAGGTAGATCGAGAGGAGTGCAGAAGTCCAAACTGATGCAAAAACTCATCTTTCAACAGAAATTTAGTGCTTCTCTCTTCAGCAGCCACGGCACTCAAGGTTTCGAAGATTGATTTGAGGCTGGGATTTCTAAGAGGAGGAGGAAGTGCTGCAAAAGGTAGAAAATAAAGTTAAGCATTTGACAATTTGAATTTCGAAGGGCGCATGAGATGAACAGAGAAAGACGATCTTACTTCCGACTCTCCAGACGGCATAGAATCCTGGAGGACAGCGAACGAAAAAGTATTGACTTAAGAACCCGTGTGCACTGTCGGGCAAGTCTAGAATTAATTTGCGGTTTCTCGCACCTCTTACAAGTATAATTGAAGGGTGGTCTTTGTTCTTCGCAAAGGTGCACAAATAGCAAATCTCATCAAAGCTTGGAAAACGGTTGAGCGTCCTCCTAAACAGAACACACTACCCCATCAAGACAGCATAACCGTTAGGGTGTAGCTGAAAGGGAGAGATAGCTAATCGAAGAAAAAGCTCTCGAAGAAAATTGTTGAAGGGCGGGATAGCTCCACTCATGCACATCTGACGATTAACTACGACAAAACCAAGGGGTGGCCTGTCAGCAGTATCGTTTGCTCCAGGAAATAAAGCATCTACTTCAGCAATACCGAACTGGATGCACAGTTGTTTGAAGACTTTGTGGCTCAAGGTGGTCAAAGTTCTTTCTGGAGGGTCGATCAATGGGTTGGCAATTGGGAAAGCTTCTCCGGCAGGTCCTGTATCTTCTTGTTGAGATGCCATTCTACACAATCAACTGGATGTTCAAATATCAAGGTGCACGTTTCCTAAAAAGTGTGAGGTGTTGTGCGTAACTAACAAAAATAGAAAGTAAACATAATTGGAATTAAATTGGTTGACAATTGGTCGATTACAAAATTTCAGGGCTTGTTAATTTAAAACTCAAGTGCAGTGTTAATGCAAACGAATCAGCTTTAGTTGACTATTTTAGTTTTGCTTTAATACTCCACTTGAATTGATTAGTTTGCAGCATTTCGTTCACACAGTTCATTTAAGCTGATTATTCTTTATCGACTAATCTGTCATTTGATGTGGGCAGTCAATGGCAGTATATTCGTCCCAAGTTTTCTGCAAATATTGTGTTTAACAGGTTATTAACATTAAAGTCAAAACAATTTAAAAAGAAGTGCAACACAGTTCAAAGTTCAAACAAGCTCTGCCTAAATTTTACAAGTATTAGGTCGTCCAGCGACCTAGCGTAGGTCGGAGATTCCTTAGGCCGCACTGTGCAAGTTAAGAGGTTCAAGGCAATGTAGATTTGTTCAAGTCCTAGCTCGGCCGCGACCTAAAGTCTATGTCGCAAGAAAGTCAAGTCGTGCAGTTCTTAGGTCGTGCAATCCTTAGTTCGTGCAAATCTTAGGTCGATCAGCGACCTGGCATAGGTTAGAAATTCCTCAAGTCGCAGAAGGCTGTTCAGTTTTATTTAAGTCGCAGGAATTCTTAGGTTGTAAGACTTAAGTTGCGAAAATCTCAACACGACCTAATTTTTAGGTCGCTCAGATCTGATAGCTCGCTGACTTCCTCTCCACGCAATCCCTTACCAGACCCGACAACCCGTTATCGCAAGTACAACGAAATCCATCATCCTCTTCATAAAATTCATCATCTTTTCATTCCACCAAATCATTTGAAAATCGATTCAACATGTCTCTGATCTATCATAGATCCAGTCCCCTACTGTACGCTCATGAATCACAACAACAACAATAACCAATGATGATCAGAAATTGATCACAACGCAACTCAAAGTAAAGCATGGCGTACAAAATTGGCCCGGAGATTAGAGTTCATGGTTCGATGGTGATCGTGGAATGGATAGAAATCGAAGATACTTACGTAATCTGATAGCGAGGATGAATCGTTGAATGATTAACTTGAATTTGTCCTTGAGATCACTGAATTCTATTAATGGCAGAGCGGGAAATCGAAGCAGGTGAGTGAGAAGGAAGCAGCGACCTAACAGGTTTATAGAGGGCTGAGAGAGGAAGATGAAAAGGCACGCGAGTTAGCACGGTTTTTAGGTCGCTCACGACCTAGCAAAGTTAGATCGAAGCACACGACCTACGACCTAGGCATGTACTTCGAGGGGCAAATGTTAACTCCTATTTTAAGCGACCTAAAACTCCGCGACCTAAAACTCCACGACCTAAGGAACCTCACGACCTAAGAACTTCACGACCTAACATACCTAACGACCTAAAAGGTATCTACGACCTAACTTCTCCAACGACCTAAGAGTGCTAACGACTTATGAAGTATCACAACTTAACTTCTCCAACGACCTAAAAGTCCGCGACCTAAAGGTATCTGCGACCTAATAGTCTCAACGACCTAACAGCATAATCGTCTTAGCGACCTAACTAGTTCAAAAGGCAGTGCGACCTACGACCTACCTTAGGTCGCTCACGACCTATAACATGCCTAGTTTAAACAAGCCAACATAGTTCCCTATGCTGCATTTCCCTAGGTCGCTTACGACCTACCGCTTGCCACCTTATTCAGATAAGACCGAGAGCAACTCCATCAGGCTACACTTCCTAAGTCGCGAAGGGATCACGACCTATCTTAGGTCGCTCGCGAGCTACGACCTAACTTAGGTCGTACACGACCTAAGACTTGAGGGGGATGTTTGCCTAGAATCTTCCTATAAATACCAACCTAACTCCAACGTGAAAAGGACTTTTTGGCCAATCATTTTCTGAAGCGCCATTACTCTGCCGAATTCTCAACTCATCCAAGACTTGAAGAACTCCACACATTGAAGATACTACAACAAGCTTTGAGCGAGATTCTACACATCCGACATGGATTCAACAAATCTCATCGTCAAAGTTTGAGTTACTAATCTGAAGTGTTTGTGTGATCGAAGTGAATTGTATTCGAAGTGCATTGTATAAAATTGTAACCAGATCGGCAATAAAAGAATATAAAGTGGATGTAGGCTCAATTACGGGCCGAACCACTATAAATCTGTTGTCCCTTTACCGTTTTCTGCTATTTTCAGCTTATATTATGTTCCCGTACCAACGGGTGGTGCTTTCACGTTATTACTACACACACCAGGTGTTAGCGTTCGATTTTCAACGTTAACACCAAGCTTTCCTGTTCATTTTTATTTCCAGAGCAATTCCAAATTTATTTTAACTTAAATAAATTTTTAAACTTCAATCTATGATGAAACAAACAATTTTTGTTTGAAACTTAAATCCTAACAAAGA
This sequence comes from Allium fistulosum, assembly GCA_030737815.1. Taxonomy (NCBI): domain Eukaryota; kingdom Viridiplantae; phylum Streptophyta; class Magnoliopsida; order Asparagales; family Amaryllidaceae; genus Allium; species Allium fistulosum. The sequence goes on along the minus strand of CM060908.1, from coordinate 258,683,108 downwards.
TCAGATCTTGAGATAATGGATTTTGTTTAAAATCTTAGTTTTGAAAACTAAGAACAGAGAACACAGATGCACACATCTATACATTCATATATATACACAGAATAATGCACTTATATATATTCACACAATCATACTTATTTCCAGGTGTTAACATGCAACCAGATTTCATACTTAAGTTTTTTTTTTAAAAAAGGAATGTTGCTCACATGATTTGCTGAAGAATGAACAGAGCTTTTCTTTTATGCTTGAAACAAGTTGTAAAACTGGCAAGCTGAATCCTTCCTTGATCTCTGGTTTGTATTGAGCTAGATTGTTGTTTAAGTTGAATTTTGTCTAAGTTTGAAATGATATTTACTCCAGATTTTTCTCAGCTTGGAATGGACGAAAATGAATTGAAGAGTTTGATATGTAGGAGAAGAGTTTACTGGTGATAAATTTGTACAGGGTGATATTATTTTGTTGTACAATATAGGCAGAGATTTTTTCCAAATGGTGGCTGACGTGATTTTGTGGTGGCTTGTTTTATAAGCTAATACTTATCCATTGTCTTTCACTTTTTTTCATATTTATCCTTTATATATTTGAATGTACACAGATATTTATATTTTTCTTTCTTTGCTTTGTAATATAAATGAAGTTCTAGAGTTAATATGTTGTTATAATTTATCTAATGTGTTACTTTATATTTTACATAGTTTATTAACATGTTGTTTGAATTTATTTATGTATTTATTTTATTTTTTATAATTTATCTTATATATAATAATTTCTAATCTTCAAATTATTTTAAAACCATTTACTTAAAATTTAAATTCAAATCCACTCATATATGCACATATACATATATATATATATTCATATATATATATAATATATATACAAGATTTAAATTCAAATGATTCAACACATATTTTATTTAAATTTGGAGAAACTCAAATCAATTTACCAATTAATTTCACCATTTTTATTCAAAAATTAAATTAATTATCACTTTAAATTTAGTTAAAATCCGGGATCGTTACAGGTTCCCCTCCTTAAGAAATTTCGTCCCCGAAATTTGAAAGTAGGGAGACAACAAAAGAATAGATGAAGCATGTTTCATCAAATCAAATTGAGCATCTATTCTGCATTTGGCTTACCAAATCAGAATATCAATAATTGATATGAGAACGAATCTTTTTAATTATTCACAAGATATTCGGGTTATCCAGATCTACGAAGTATGCAGAGCCATCGGTTAGTTCAAAGGGATAACTAACCATTCGTAGAATATATTGGAACCCAAAAATAGACAGATATATGGATACAATTTCAAAACTTTTTAATTTAGAAACCAAATTATACCTATCAACCATAGCAACCAAAGCAACCAATTCATCCAAACAAACAATTCTGACCTATTTGGAGTTTATGTCCCATGCAAATATATCAAATCTTCTTCCTGGATCTAGCAGGAACTATCAAAGAATTGAGAAAAGAGATGTTAAACAAAAGAGATTGATAGAGAAAAGATTGTTTCCTTGTTATTACAGGGTATTGACCATTTATAGTCGTATTCCCCTGTCCCCTATCTCATCCTCTTCTTGCACTCATTCTTACTATCAGTGGATAGTAAGAGAATTTACTGAGGTATACGGACAGATATCTTAGGGATTACTCATTCTAGGGTATACTTCACCCTATCTATAATGAGCTACTTAATGTGTTATACTCCCGAGCTAAAGTTCAACCTTAGCTCTGATACCACATGTAGCGGTCCTGACTCGGCCTTCGAAAATCGGCACCCGTACTTCACTCGTACTCGAATGCCGCAGATTCAAACGCCGAATCTGGCTCGCCGGAGCTTATAACACAGTAAGTATAACAACATAGTGGAAGAAAGAAATGCATGATATCATATACATCACAAATGATACAATATCCAGAATATGATATACAACAATGATATCTATATGATACAAGAATATTAGAGACAAATAATAATGTTACAGCGGAAACAACAGAAGTGATAACTCCAAACGATCTTTAAAAGATAATGCGTCCAAAAACTCCAACAAAAAGCGAGAACCACCAATCACGTTTCACCAAGATAAGCAAGTGTAGTCCGTGAACTCCAAAACTGAACTAGCTCCAACTAATCTACTAAACCTGACTATCTGAAAAACCCAACTCTAAACTGCCCGTGTGGGAAATTGTGGGCACCCAGAGTTTAGGAAGGGAACAATAAACTCGAGGTCAGTCATGGGACTGGTATGAGTAACAAAAGCAGTTGTTTAAAATAAAAACAGTTCAAAAGAGAAATCCGATATGCTTTTTGAAAAATGAAACTACCATAAGGCCTCCCGGCACACACACAATGCAATCGCACACATGGGGGAGATTTCTCCTTATGATAGTCAAACATGCTTACTACGCAAAAACTCTTTTGATATTATTACTAGTGCATAGTGTAGGAAACATTTCGAAAATATAATATTAATCTTAGCCAGCATAGGTACCATTATACTATGCCTACTATAGCTACCATTTTAAATGGCAGGTTCTACAACTAAAACCGTACAAGGCTCGTATTGTTTCTTTGGATTTTCCAACAAATGGTCAGGCTAAGGAACTTCCTATGCCACATAGGAACGCCTTTGGAGGGATGCCCCGAGAACCTACCTGGCTCTCTGCCAACACAAGGCCGGTTACCCCCTTCCCGGGAAGTAAACCTAAGATATGCCACCCCCGGTCGTTTGCGACCTTTATTCGAGAGCCCTCGATCAAAAAGCAACAATCACACAGTAAATGAGATTGGAGCAACCACACAGGTAAAATATCTGGGCTCCATACCATGATACCACCTTTTTCCATAAGGAATGGACATACCCTAGGGGAGCTACTCCTGAAATCTTGCCGCATCTTTCCTGTTTCGACCATTTCCGGGGTGTGAGGTCCGATGAGGTCTCGTCCACAAAGCTACGCTTCTTCACAAAGCCATGCTTTGATCAACAAATGATCAACAAATGATCAGCAACACTTAGCATGCCACACTATCAAATTGGGAGTATATCACTAATAACCTTCAACTACATAACCTTTGAGCTCGTATGTCTTAGAGAAGGGTGTTAAGCTAAGAGAATAAATCTCCGCCACCAAACAGAAATGTATTTGAAAGGAATCAGCTTTATATATCTCAAAGTGTAGTGTCAGACATACAACCATACAAGTCTATTCCAGGTTCGAACAGAACCAAAGGCACTTCCAAAGAAGCCCTTGCAATCCGGGTATTCACAATCCCGATCGGACTTCCCATCACTTAGGGAATCTCTATACCGGAGCCACTCGGTGCAGAGACAATCGATAGGTTATCCTATCGTTCTCACAAATACCCGGTCTTCACCACCGGTCTTCAAATGCTATCCATTTACGTCGTATCACTATTCGGAATGGGTTATATGACACAAGGTCCTCTCCTGGTAAAACCGAATAATGAGCGTAATATTTAAAAACATATGGATATTGGGATTTCAGTTAAGTCGCAACTTATTACCCAAAACTTCTCTTTCAAATGGTTTAAACACATTACCATTTTAATCTTTTACACAAAAAGATTCATCTCACAAAGTTCACCCAGTTTCACAAAGATCTATTCATAGATTTTCAAATCGATTTCCATTTTAATTGGATTAACTCATTAAATCTTTAAATCAAAGATTTAACTTATAGCTTTCAAAACACATTTCCAAAGATTTATTCGTAACTTGGAAAACTATTTCCAATTCAAACTTGAAATTCCTTTAATTTAAATTGGAATTTCATTTCTTATATGAAAGCTTTTATCATTTGAAATCAAACAGTTTTATTTTGGAAAAATCCGATCTCATTATACAAGTTAAAATCTTTGGGTTAATTCAAATTCTCAAACAATACTTAAAAAATGGTTTAAACCCATATAAACTTGTATACCCTTTTTACATCATAATTTCTCAACATAGAATTCAATTTCAAATTTTGAATGCAAATTTAAATCAAATTTCAAAACTAAATAAAGTTATTCAACAATAACTTTAATCTTTGAAATTCACTTTTCAGAAGCTTTCCACTTTAAATCCGATATATTTCCAAAACCATTTGGATTCAAAAATTCAATTTTAAAACTATTTCAAAGATCTGTGACTTAACCAATTTCCACGTAAAATCCATATTTGTGTGTGTATGGTGTAGTCCAGAGGTTTAACACACTAGTGCAACAACATCATCAATCATTACAGATTTAAACATAGAAATAAATTTGATAAGCGGTATAAACTATAACGCTTATCGTTCATTCACAGATTCACAGATAATATACATCATATAATTAATTACATTAATCCCAGATAAATAAATTACATTATAGATCATAACACAAATCAGGATATATCACAAAGCATCACATACCAAGGATATCAAACAATTCAACATCCAATATAATCCAAACATCCATCAGTAGGATCAATTTAATTATCTAATTGATTTAAATCAGATTAATTTCTATGAATAAATTTTCAAGTCATGGTAAATTAATAATCAATTAATTACAAAACATTTAATGAATTATCCTTTAATTAATCATTAATTAACCCTTAATTAATAATTAATCCTTAATTAATTATTCTTAATTAATTACAATAATTAATTGATTACTCCTTAAGTAATAATTATTTCTTAATCACTTTCATTAATTAATTGACCTTTGATAAATTAATTATTCTCAAATTAACTACCTTAATTAATTTATCACATTATCCTTAAATCAATTATTGTTTAATCACTTGATTAATCAACTTAATCATTAATTAATATTCAATTAATAATCCTTAATTTACAAATTAATTATTCCTTACTTAATAAATCTTTAAACCTTGATTTATTAATTTCTAATTACTTATTTAATTAATCCAATTCATTAATTAATTAAATAAATAAATCATCCATTTTAATCAACTTAATAATTTATGAATTACAAATTATCATTGTATCTTCATTAACTTAAACAAATATTATTCTTATTAATGATTTTGTTATCACTTATAAATAGGTTGAAACATTTATATTCAATTCACCTTTAAATTCATTTTAAATTTCAAAATTTAAAATGAATACCAATTGATTTTTTTTATAAAGTTAAAACTAATTTTGAAAACCTTAAGATTCATATGCTAAAGTAATATTTTGTTATAAAAGAAATTTTAAAGAGTTAAATCAAATTCCTTTTTAAATTCACATATTTAAAAGTATACTTTAATGTTTAAACTGATTTAAACATTTTAAATTTATAAACTTCATTTCTTTTCAAAATCTTGATTTTCAGATTTAGATTTAACCCAAGTTTCACATTTTGATTTAACTTATTAAAATTCCCACTTTACATTTTAAATTCCATTTAAAACTCAAATCCTTTTTTTTAAGAATTACACTTAAATATTTAACACTTTTAAGTTATTTAACAAATTTAAATTTTAAAAACTTTGTTTCCAAACTAAGTTTCAAACTGAACTTAAATGTATATTTAACCTTTAATTTATATCTCAGTTCAAAACTTACTTTAAGATTTAAATTAAACTTTAAAATTTCGAAACAGAACAGGTTCTGTTTCAAAAATCTAGACAAACATTTACCCGAGCCATGGCAATGCTTGCTTCGAGTCCTACACCTATCATCTTCGAGCAACCACTCGAGAAAACTCGCTTTCGACTTTGCTTCACCCAAACAAACCAAAATACCCAGATCACCAAACACCGTGCTCGTGCACGTCGCCGATGGCCACCTCCAGTCATCGCCACTACGTCGACCAAGTCGACAATCACCAACAACCCATCCTCCGACCATCAGAACGCCACCATCCCCCGCGAAATCAAAATCGACTTCAAAACCAAACCTGGAACCAACAAGACCCACCACGACCAAACCTGTCATCGCCTCGTTCTTGCGGATCCGATCATTTGAATACACGAAACTTCGGTCATCACTTCGTCAACTCGACCTCTACCATCTCCCTAAGTTTCGTAGCACTCGATCAATTGTAGAGGACGAACGAATCAAAACACAAGGCCTCGACCAAACTAGGGCTACAGCCTTCAAACGATCGCCGACGCCACCACAATCACCTGACCACCCATCCAATATTTTTCCCTCCATCTCCGATCACTACACTACCACCCCAGAGAACCCTGACCTCCCAGATCATCGAGATCACCAGAAATCGACGATATAATGAAATCTAAGCAAACTCGAACTACTCTCAAATCCTAACTCGAAAAATTATGATTTAAGCTTTAAAAATCATGTTTTAGTATGAGAATTCAGTTTATATACCTGAATTGCTAAATTAAGATGTTTGAATTTTACACAAAACCCAAGCTTTCCCGTTCATTTTTATTTCCAGAGCAATTCCAAATTTATTTTAACTTAAATAAATTTTTAAACTTCAATCTATGATGAAACAAACAATTTTTGTTTGAAACTTAAATCCTAACAAAGATCAGATCTTGAGATAATGGATTTTGTTTAAAATCTTAGTTTTGAAAACTAAGAACAGAGAACACAGATGCACACATCTATACATTCATATATATACACAGAATAATGCACTTATATATATTCACACAATCATACTTATTTCCAGGTGTTAACATGCAACCAGATTTCATACTTAAGTTTTTTTTTAAAAAAGGAATGTTGCTCACATGATTTGCTAAAGAATGAACAGAGCTTTTCTTTTATGCTTGAAACAAGTTGTAAAACTGGCAAGCTGAATCCTTCCTTGATCTCTGGTTTGTATTGAGCTAGATTGTTGTTTAAGTTGAATTTTGTCTAAGTTTGAAATGATATTTACTCCAGATTTTTCTCAGCTTGGAATGGACGAAAATGAATTGAAGAGTTTGATATGTAGGAGATGAGTTTACTGGTGATAAATTTGTACAGGGTGATATTATTTTGTTGTACAATATAGGCAGAGATTTTTTCCAAATGGTGGCTGACGTGATTTTGTGGTGGCTTGTTTTATAAGCTAATACTTATCCATTGTCTTTCACTTTTTTTCATATTTATCCTTAATATATTTGAATGTACACAGATATTTATATTTTTCTTTCTTTACTTTGTAATATAAATGAAGTTCTAGAGTTAATATGTTGTTATAATTTATCTAATGTGTTACTTTATATTTTACATAGTTTATCAACATGTTGTTTGAATTTATTTATGTATTTATTTTATTTTTTATAATTTATCTTATATATATATATATATATTAATTTCTAATCTTCAAAGTATTTTTAAACCATTTACTTAAAATTTAAATTCAAATCCACTCATATATGCACATATACATATATATATATATATATATATATTCACATATATATACAAGATTTAAATTCAAATGATTCAACACATATTTTATTTAAATTTGGAGAAACTCAAATCAATTTACCAATTAATTTCACCATTTTTATTCAAAAATTAAATTAATTATCACTTTAAATTTAGTTAAAATCCGAGATCGTTACAGCTCCCCTAAATACCATATAAAAGGACATGTAGGAACGTGAAAGCAAACCCTATGTCTCGGGAGAGCATACTGGAAATTGAGGGTACGATCAGCGTCGGGCTCCGTAAACTGAATATGCTCCTGCTAGGGATGAATGATAATGTTCCTATACCGCCTCATATCAATCTGCTACCTGGCCTCCATTAACTCATTATGCACCCATGCGCAGCACGGTGCACAAGCATAGCATTCCCCCAATTATGTAATCTGTGGAAGTAAATTGTCGGCTTCATTAATGAGTTATGAATGCATGTTGGCTATATACTTGTAGTACCAAACGGGAGGATGTACCAAAAACCATACTGTTTTAGTGCATAGGTATGCAACGCTGCATACAGATATCCAAGGATGGCAGTATTGTAATCGTATATTTGAAGACCATCAGCATCTACCAATCCATCCAGATATCCAAGTCTAATCATGTCCTTATTGTTTGAAAAAAATGTAGAACCAAATAGGTATAATAAAAGGCATGTATAACAAGAGTGTGCATCTCCTCAGCATCCCTATAGTTTGCTACATACCTCTTTAGACATGTGAGTGCAACAACACCTCATCTAACCTCGTCATCAGCCAAAGCCAGTCAATACGTGGAATATGACTCAAATCCCTCAAATGAACTATCAAAAGGTACTAGCGCATGGTCTTGTTGACCAATCTCTATACCGATCAGCGTAAAAAAATCTAAAGGAGTCAATCCCAGCTCAAAATCTGGAAAAAGAAACGAATGAGTGGTAAGCCACCATCTCTCGGTAAGGGCCTCTTCTAGACAATGGTCGACGTGTGCAAATATAGGTAACTATAGAAAATCTCTGAAAGGTTATTCATATAACCTAGCGATAATTGGCTTAGGTAATGTGAGAAAATACTTGGTTATGCATATATGCCAACTACTGCGTATTGCTATGTGACAAACCTATATTAGTAATTATTTAACGCTAACGGTAAACTAAGCAAACTAATAACATTTACAATTTGTGATAGGCATGTTCTTCTAATAATTACGTATTAAAATTATACTTTTGACGTTGCTAGCGCTATACTTGGTCGATGTGTCCTCATCAAAGGTAGCTAGTGCTAGCATCGTAGATCATTTGCAATCATGGTAGCATTTGTAGTGATATAAGCTGCACTAGCATTGACATCGGTCGTGTAAAGAATAGTCCGTCTAGTAATTTTGATGAGTCGTAGCGGCATTTTGACATCTCGATGAATAAAAAAGGATACCTTAAAAGAGCGGTCGAAGGTAAATAATAAGGTAAATAGTGAGAAAAAGCGTTTCATATAGGCATTGAGCTTAGGCGCTTGTTCAACAAGCATTTATGCTTCAGGCGCTTGTTGAACAAGCGCTTGAAGTCCAATTCTGTAGAAGAATTAATGGGTTTACATTTTACTTAAGCTCACATTTTGTAAGATCTGCACTCCAAACGGTTGGAGATGCCCTAAGGTATGGAAAAAAACATTAAAATAAATATATGCCTCGGCAAGAACCAATCCAGCACCACTAGGCTAATTATATAGCAATATAGCATAATGACTAACTTAGCTACAAGTTCTACCCACCAAGCGAGAATGTGAAATTTTAAGAAAAAATCTCCTCACATAATATCCCATTATTGACATTGGGCCCATGGCCACAATGGCCATGCATAGAAGTATTTAAGGAGGCCCATAATATTATTGTAATAGTCAAACGATATTAATAGGGAAACATAGGTTGATCCCCTAATACTATAGAAATGACCACATCTATTTCATAGATGCCCTTTTGGGTAATTTCCTGATCATGTTACGTCCCATAATGTGTTAGGGACGCCCTTAAAACGACATTATATTGCAAGGTTAAGAAGCTTGCAATTGTGTAGATTGATCAAGAATGATTGACTTTTCATTGGTAATATGCTGGAGGTTTTTTATTGATATAATATTGGTGTTGGGGGATGTTGTTGAAGTTGAATAGCTGTTCTTATCCTTGTGCTGAACATGATTGAGTTTCTTATTATTCATTTTTTTCCGTATGACTTCTCGATGATTAAACCACGTAGATTCATTTACCAACTAAATTTATAGGTATCGTGTACTTATTCTTGGAGACGTCCCTTCGTATCACTTTTAAAATATTAATGATGATGATTAAGAATATTTACTTCGAGTCCTATTTGTTATTTTAAACCTAAAGTGAGCCTCTGTTTATACTTTTTTGTAAATTATGTTTGTACTTATGTAACGTCACACCCAGCCAAAACCCTCATACGCTAACTCTTTTAACTCCAATTTTTGAAATGTAAATACATGTTATAGGTAATCGGATTTAAGAATCTTATTCACTACTAAACTACAAATTTATTAAAAAAATTCAATAATACCTATTGTTAATACATAAAAATAATATTTTAAAAATCATAACTTTATATTGCAGTTTTAACTGCATTTATATAATACAGTTTTTTATGTCACCATATTGTCCAACTACATTTATGGAACTGCGTAACCTTTATATAGTTGTATTAACTTCATTATGACAATGCAGTTATATTATCTTTTAAACTAATTAAAATGAATGCGTTTTTTGAATTATGCAATGGTTGCATTTGAATATTGCAACTATATTTATTTGATGCAGTAATATTTTTGGTTGTATTAGATAATTTGTTTAAACTTAATCAATTATAATTTAACAATGGTGGTAAGAAAATACAGTTTTTTGTATTTAATGATTTATTCAAAGTTAACATAGTTTTAGTTTAATTGGATTGAACGAGTGCAATTATTATTTAACTATATTTTTGAATTATGCAATTATTTTTGCATTTGAATATTTTAGCTACATTTATGTGATGAAGTAATAATTTTTGCTACAATCTAAATTTCACTATTCTCATTATGAACTGATAGGAGCTGGTACCTTTTACAAGAAATCTCTAGCTAGCCTTTCCGCAAGAGGTTTTTTTAAGAACTATCATATTAGTACTAGATAGAAATGGTAACTCCAACGATTTCTTTGTCATCAACGCTTTAATAATTTTATTCAATCTTAATGAAGTTATAATTTAATTGCATTAAGAAATTTGAGTTATAACTTTAACTGCATATCAAGTATGAAATTGAATTTAAACTGTACATTTATTATTTTCTAACCTATTGATTTGAATGATGCAATTATAGCTGCATTTGAATAATGCAGTTATAAATACGTCATTTATGTGGAAAATGTTACAAATTTTCCAAAAAAAATTCAAAAATTAGATATTTACGTATGTATAACACATGTCATTTAAAAAATCATGAATTTTGCGGTTTAATGGTGAAAACGGATCGTTGGCACGATATTTCTACAAAAATTTATTGCATTTTATATATTGAAATTAAAATAAAGTGTGAAACATTAATATGGACGTGAGAATAACAGGTGGTTGAGACAAAAAGACACGGTTAGAGACCTGTTTTGCATAAAATTATGAGGAATATTTTTTCATGTATTATAATTATTAATAGGGACTTGGCGTCAAAATTCCATAATGATTATATCAAAATATTTTTTGTTGCTATTTCCTTGTATTTCTTAACTCATAATATGTAATCGGCTACTGAAAAGTGTTTTGATAGTGTTTGAATAGAATGTTTTCAATGTGAGCAAACTTTAGTCCCAAACCAAGAAAATATTTTGAGTAATTATGTATGTATATGAAGTTTCACTTGTTCTATTATATAGAAGAGAAAACAGACAGATGAGAAAATCGATGGGAAAATTGAAACTACAATATTACACATGCATGGAAAGCACTTAGAATTTAACATGTGCAAGTATCCAAATAGATATACAAAAGAGGCGCAGGTCGAATAAACATGATAGCAATTACACATCTTAAAACCTGATGAAAATTCCAATTCCCCACATACTCAAAAATAATTATTAGAATAGATTGTTTTGAAAGTGTGAGCAAAACTTTAGTCGCACATTAAGAAAGTATTTTGAATAACTATGTGTGTGTATGAAGTTGGACTTGCTTTATTAACCAAAAGAACAAATAAGGAAAGAGGAAATTGACACTACAATATCACATATGTATGGAAAGAACTTAGCCTTTGCATGTGTTTGTGTGTGAAGGTTCACATTCTACTCTAATTAGAAGAGAAAAAAAGAAAAGGAAAATTTGATGCTACAATATCTCATTCATGCGGAAACCTCTTACCGCTTTGCATATGCACGTGTAGGAATAGATATACAAAACAGGTAAAGTCAAATAAATACGAAAGCGATTATGCACCTCAAAACCTAACCAAAATCCTGATTCTCTCTACAGATACTCAACAAAGCATATTAGTATTGATTGTTTTGAGAATGTGAGCGAAACTTTAGTGTTACAAAGGGAACATATTTTGAATAATTCTGTGAATATATGAACTTGCACTTTCTCTATTAACAACAAAGGAGAAAAAGTTAAATTGAGAGAATAATATCAAACACGCTTGGAAGCACTTAGCGCTTTGCATGTAGGCATGTGCAAATAGATGTACAAAGGAGGCATATGTCAAATAAATATGATAATAAGTGCTTGCATAAAAAACTGATCAAAATTGTGATTCCCTCTACACATACTCAACAAATCATTGTTAGAGTAGGTTGTTTTGAAAGTTGAGCAAAACTTTAGCCCCACGTCAGGAAAATATGTTGAGTGTTTGTTCATATATATGAAGTTGCACTTGCTCTATTAATAAGAAGATCAAAGGGAAACAAAGAAACTTGATACCACAATATCGTAATATGCGGAAAGCATGAAGTGCTTTGCATGTACGTGTGTACGAATAGATAAATAGAGGAACAAGTCGAACAAATATGACATTAATTATGCACCACAAAACATGGTCAAAATTGAAAATAATTTGATAATTGTGTGTATGTGTGTATGTATATATGAATTTGCTCCTTCTCTATTAATTAGAAGAGCAAAGGAGAGAAGGGAAAACCAACTCTACAATTTCAATAGTGATTACACTTCTTAAAACCTTGATTAGAATTCTGATTCTCTCCTCACATACTCAACAAATCACTGTTAAAATAGATTGTTTTGAAAGTGTGAGCAAAACTTTAGCTCTATGTTGGGAAAATATTTTGGATAAATGTGTGTATATATGAAGTTGCACTGGCTTTATTAATTAGAAGAGCAAAGGGGAAAAGGAAAAATTGACACTACAATATCACACATGCATGGAGAACACATAGTGTATTGCATATGCGCGTGTGCGAATAAATACATAAAAGAGGCACATGTCGAATAAATATGACGGCGATTACTTACCACAAAACTTGATCAAAATTATGATTCTCTCTACGCATTCTCAGTCAAATCGCTATTGGAATAGATCATTTAAAAGTGTGAGTAAATCTTTAGTACCACATCGTGGGATTGTATTATAAATAATTATATGTGTGTTTATGAAGTTGCACATGCTCTATTAATTAGAAGAGCAACGGAGAAAAGGGAAAATTGACACTAAAACATCACGCCCGCGCGGAGTGCACATAGCACTAGGCACTTGCACGCATGCGAATAGACATACAGAAAGGCATAGGTCGAATAAATATGACAACGATTATGCATCTCAAAACCCGATCAAAATTCTAATTTTCTCTACATACTCAACAAATCGTTGTTACAGTATATTGTTGGAACTGAGCCAACACACGGTGGATTAAATGAGTGAATTTCAATTTTTTTACCATTTTGGATTTTAATGGGCCTATGAAATTTAAATTCATTTAGATCTAATCAAAATAAATTTTAAAAAATTATTATTTTAATGAATTGATTAATAAAAAGATTTTATTTGATTATTTATATAATATATAATGCATACATGTGTATCAAATATATGTGTACATGCATATGCAATATATAAAATGTACAAGGTTTAACATTCCTGTATATATGTGCTGCGATTTATACCGCAACAGACACATTAGCCCGTTCATATACATATTTGCTGTCAGTAATATAGTATTAATATAAAATAAAACATACTTGTATATATTTATATTCATTTACATATAACTATAAAAGTAATTATATGTGTATATACATATATTATATATTCATATGCAAAATAATTATTTATAATTTAAATGTAAAGCAATTTTAAAATTCAAAATTCAATCTTTTAAGATCCAAATCTTTTAAAATTCAAATTTGAAGCTAGATCTGGATTTAACATATCTTTAAAATTCAAATTTAAATCTTAAATTTATATAAATACACGTGAAAAATAAAAAAATTCAAAAATATATATAAATAAATATATAAAGATAAATATAAATATATGAATATTTATATTAAATTACATAAAATTAAAATTATTTATATATTTAAATAATATAATATTATATATATATGAACATTTATATCGGCCATGCATTAGTTTGAAAAAACCAATCTTTTTAATAATAAATTAGCATGGATATTTTTAAGTTTTTTTAATTTAAATATGAAATTCTCATGCGAAAATTGATTGTTTTTATTTCATTCTTGTATCAAACTTTATTTTATTAAATATATATATCTATATTTATTTATATTTATATACATAGAAATAAATATTAATAAGTTCCAATTTAAAGTTTTAAGTTAATAAGTATTTATAATATATTTTTAATAAAATAAATAAATATATATATGTTACCCGGAGGTTTGACCAGGCAACTAGGTCGGTCGGCATTTCAATGGTCGTTCGGCATTTCAGAGGTCGTCCGGCATTCAGAGGTCGTTCGGCATTTCAGAGGTCGTCCGGCATTTCAAAGGTCGTTCGATATTCAGAGGTAGTCCGGCAATTCAGAGGTCGTTCGGCATTCAGAGGTCGTTCGGCATTTCAGAGGTCGTTCAGTATTCAGAGGTCGTCCGACATTCAGAGGTCGCTCGGCATTCCAGCTTTGCTCGGCATTCCAGCCTCGACCGGCATTCGAACCTCGTTCGGCATTCCAGCCTCGATCGGCATCTCCCCTCGACCGGCATCAATTCTCGTTCGGCCTGCACTCTTCACTCAACACATTACCTCGATCGGCATAGAGATATCGTTCGGCATTTGTCGTTCGACACGCAGAGGTTACTCACTTTGGGGCCGAGATATCTGGCTACTGGGTCCACCAGGGAAGTCCAACCCAGCTTCGTCTATAAATAGAGAGGCAGGGGCACAGTGAAAGGGACCTTCTTTCGAGAACACTGGGGAGACTCTACCGCTTTCAAGACTCGTCCTTTTTACTTAGCAATTGTATTCGAGTAGTTGGTGTACGGATTGTATCTGTAATCAATTATCAAGTAAAGCAATAAAGATTAACCTCAAAGTGGACGTAGGCAGTTACGCCGAACCACTATAAATCCGGTGTTCTCGTCTTTGCATTCAATTTAGCATATTGCTCTCTGTTTAAATTTACTTTCCTCATTTATCTCTCTACACAATCTTTCTCAACGAGGTTAGTGACCACTTTTGGTGCTAACACTTTGGTGCTTTCACTGAGAGTCGAATTCTCAGGCCATAAGGATCTGCTTTGAAGCTACTGGATTGAATAAATCCCCCGAAGGAGATCCGAGTCATTCATAAGACGTCCGTTGATTCTACTCAGAGTTCTTACCAATAACTCTACAATGGGAAGACCACGTACCAGATCAGCCTCTCATAATGCGGATGCCCATGAGACTGCTAGCGTACAACAAGTAGGGCCTAGCAATCAGCAAGCAAATCTGGGCGTAGGGATTGCCGCCCAGGACCAAATGCAAGTTGTCACCAGAACAGAGTTCAAATACTTGATGAGAGAACTCATGGAAAGCAGGAGACAACTTGGAGAGCAGATGCAAGCTAACGCCAACCTTATGGCACAGCTCACTCAACAACAGCATCAGAATGCTGAGGGCAGTCCAGCTCCTTACTCTTCATATGATAGCTCAACTTCGTCTGATGAACCCCCTAGGCGTAGACGCCGCAAAACTAAAACTACGCAGGCAGGTGCTGCCGATCGAACAATTAGGGGCCACTTACACCTCGGAGACCGCAACTGAGCAGGAACGGGAAACTTAGGAGCTAAAGCGCAGGTGGAGGATGGACGCTCGGCTCATCAAGACGCCGATGATGCCGAACCTCAAGATGCACGTTTGGCTGATCGCCAGCAGAGGAGGCATCAACTTGATCAATCCCGTAGGATAGACTCCAACCTTCCTTCTTCCATACAAACCCCAGACCTGACAGCTATGATCAGACAGTTGATGAAAGAGAATCAAGGCTTATCAAATGATGATTGGGGAGTGTCCAGGAGTCATACTCCGTTCACAGACACTGTTCTACAGGCTGAGTACCCCAGGAAGTTTAGCATGCCGACTATCCCGGCTTACGAAGGAAAGACTGATCCCAGGCAATATGTGATGAGGTACGAATGGATGATGGATTCAGCTAGAGCGAATGATGCAACCAAGTGTAGATGCTTTCCAATAACTCTATCTAGGATCGCTACCATATGGTTCACCCGACTTCCTCCGCGGTCCGTATCCAGTTTCGAGGAGTTGGCAAAGAAATTTATAGAACAGTTCAGGATACATGCTACTCGTCCCATGGACGTGATGTCTCTATCAAGTGTGATCCAAGCTCCAGGGGAGTCGTTGAAGGAATATTTGCAGAGATTCCATGTTGCGGCTACTGAAGTCAGTAATCCCAATGATCATGCAATTCTTATGGCTGTATTGCGAGGTGTGGATCCGGATTCAGAGTTTGGAGATTGGTTAGCAGGAAAACCTCTAACTACGCTAGAGCGTTTTTACTCAAAGGCTCATCAAGTCATAAGAATAGAAGAAGCCAAGTGGACAAGGCGATATAAGGCACTAGGGCCTGTTCAGGAGACCGTGAAAAGCAACATCGCTGTAAAGCAATCCGGAGACAACTCGGGGAAAGTTCAGGTCAATGTCCAGAACAAGCCCGGGCAATCTAAGGAGTCCGGCGGTGAAAATCCCAGAAAGAAAAGGGAAGCAGGAGAGTGGAAACCAAGGATTCCGACTTACAACGAATACACTCCTTTAAATACATCATTGGAGAATGTATATCTACAAACCTGTAACACTATCCAATATAAGAAACCTGCTCCGAAGCATTCGTCAAAGAGACAGATCCAGATAGGTAAATTTTGCAGATTTCACGAAAGCTACGGCCACAATACAAATGAGTGTCGTCATTTGCGAGATCTCATTGAGAAATTGATAAGAGAAAAAAAGCTAGATCAGTTTGTGCGGGCGCCGCAGTCGGGAGGTGCGGGCCCATCGGATCAAAACCATGTCCAAAACCAAGCAAGACAGGAGGAACCCGCTCGTACCGGCAAAAGATTGGTAGTAAATGCAGTTAGTGGTGGTCCTCATCCAGCAGGCTGAAGTTGGAAGGAAGAGAAATTGTATGCCAGTTCCGTTAGGCGTGCAGATTTCGAGTGTCGAAGTAATTTAGAAGATAGAGTCCCGACCAAATGACAGAAAACGATGACCGACGACATCGTGTTTCGAAAAAGAGATGCTAACAGGGTCGAAATCCCGACTACTGATCCGCTGGTCATATCAGCTCTAGTAGGTCATGCTTGGATGAAGAAGATCCTGGTCGACAGTGGAAGTTCTGTGAATATAATATTTAAGCGAGCCTATGACCAAATGGGGATGGAGGCCAAAGATTTGAATCCTTGTAAACTCCATATTCATGGCTTCAATGGAAGTGCAACCATGCCCACTGGGATGGTGGAAATGCCAGTGGAGTTGGGAATCGGAGAATGCTGGAGAGTCCGGATGTTACAGTTTGTTGTACTGAACATAGACTCGCCATACGATGCTTTTTTGGGCCGACCGACCCTTGCTGAATTCAGGGCTGTTATTGCCCCGTGGTGCTTAACTTTAAAATTCCCTACCACCAATAGAGTTGGAATCGTTCAAGGGGATCAGGCTGAATTGAGAGCAGCCGTGTACCGAAATCGCATCCCCCGATTGCACAACATTAAGGTCCAACCCAGAACCTTCGAACCCGGTGATTTTGTCCATAAAAGGATCTACTCGGTACCTTCGCACATAAAACCAACGTGGGAAAGGGCAAACGTGATTGAACAAAGGCTTGGAAATGGCACCTTGAAGTTAGCAACCGTTGGCGGTCCTACCCTGTCAGAAGCCTAGAACAGCGAGAATCTTCGCCACTGCTGCATATGACAGGCTCTATTTATTTAGTACATTAGTCATTTGCAATTTGTTTCTGCATTTCAAAATTTGAATTTGTAATAAGGCAACTGAATTTACCATATTTTCTTATTTCAATAATGAAATACCATCTCTGTGAGCCAGCTCTGTGATCTATTGAATACGTCATACAACTATCACGATGCACGAAGAGCTAAGTTTCATCGTACGGTGGGATTTACTCAAAGAGAGAGTAACTGTGATACGACCGGTTATTCATTAAGAAAAAACCCAAGCTCGGGGGCAAGCTGTCGCCCTAGAGACTAAATTGGATTGATACACAACAATCCACTCACTAACTCTAGATGACCAGACCGCGAACGGGAAAATAAGTTTTTAAATGTGGCTTCGAGAAGGGTGGACCCGTCCACCGAACGATCTCGCCCGTATCCAAAACAAGTTCGAGGAGGATAGATCAGGCCATCTAATGACCTCGCTTGTTAACTCAGGGTGGATGTGAATCGACCATCCACGATCCTGACAAAATCTCTAAGTCCCCAGAGTGCGGAGTAGAGTACTCTAAGTCCCCAGAGCGTGGACTAGAGTATAAGCGACTGAAAAATCTCCAAGTCCCCTGAGTGAGTACTAGAGTACTCTAAGTCCCCAGAGCGCGGACTAGAGTATAAGCGACTGAAAAATCTCCAAGTCCCCTGAGTGCGGACTAGAGTATAAACGATTGAAAAATCTCCAAGTCCCCTGAGTGCGGACTGGAGTACTCTAAGTCCTCAAAGTGCGGACTAGAGTATAAACGACTGAAAAATCTCCTAGTCCCCTGAGTGTAGACTGGAGTACTCTAAGTCCCCGGAGTGTGGACCAGAGTATAAATGACTTAAAACTCCAAGTCCCCTGAATGCGGACTGGAGTACTCTAAGTCCCCGGAGTGCGGACTAGAGTATAAATGACTTAAATCTCCAAGTCCCCTGAATGCGGACTAGAGTACTCTAAGCCCCGGAGTGCGGACCAGAGTATAAACGACTTGAATCTCTAAGTCCCCAGAGCGCAGATTAAAAATATTCTAAGTACCAAAAATGTGAAATAATAGATGTACGATTCTAAAGAATCTTCGGGCAATGTGAGAATGGATTGGAGGTTCATGTGACTCACAAGAACTTGAGTTTTAACCGCAGTTATACAGAAAGCTAAAAAACAGGAGTCATTTAAAAGACGAAGAAACTAAACTTTATTCATTGATCCAAAATAGGGTTGTACAACCACTCCTCCAAAACTCGGAGTCAAAAAGTCTGTCTACATTGACTACGAAGGGAAATAAATGGAAGTAATTACATGATCTAAGCTAAACCTCATTGAACAAGTGTAGTGGCTACTTCTTCGATTTCTTTAGTTTCTTCTCTTCCTTTGTTTTCTCGGATGACTCCTCTCCCACACGCTTTCTCTTAGACGTTTTGCTCGCCAAAGAAGAGGAGTCAGGAGTGGGAGGAGGAACATCCAGTGGTTTGGATTTGCCAGGAAGAATGACTTTTAGAGGCTTGTTCAATGAGTCGTCAAGTTCTACTACTTGGGACTCGGCCTTGATCTCAACCTTCTTCTTTTTCTCTTCGGCAAGCTGCTCCTTCATACTCACTTTCGAAGTGTGTCCTGAGGCGCCCATGATTTCAATTTCATAACTCCCTTCGACAGGGGATGAAGTTTCAGACTTATCATCGTCAAGCGCCCCAATCACCTGAGCATCGGGACCGGGGGTTACTCCCGCATGAGTAGCATCGCTCGCTTTCCCCATCTCCTCCTTGGCGTCATCGCTCCTTGGAGTCGGTTCAGGATCGGAGCGGCCTGCGTAAAAACACAAAGGACGAACGTTAGAATACAATAACCTCTCGTCGAAAGCGACGGTTCGTCGAACTTTAAGAAAAAGAGTTATATACCGGTTTCTTGCTGGCTTTCGACCGTCCGAGGAGTCTCGCCCTCTAGAATGGGAGACAACACGTGGATGCCGAGACCAGGGTCTTCCAGATCGTAGCCGGCGTGTTGTTCGAACGGATCAAGTGCTGGCCGATCGACCGATTGAGTAGGAGGGCGAGCTGAAGGTTCGGTTCCAAACGAGCCAACTATGTCATTTTTCTCCTTTGATGGAGAAGGGCCTTTACCAAAGAGAACCATGGCTGCAGACAAGTCTGATGGCTCGTTCCCCCTGAGAAACTCTTTTACTAAAACATCCTCGTCGACCTCCTCGGTGCCTGATTCCACCTTTCTAATCTTTATCAAAGTCTCTCATGCCTCGGCTAAAGATTCAAGGTAGCCCTCGCCTAAGAAAGTCAAGTCTCGTTGCATGAGGACACGGGCGTTGTATTCAGCTATCAGTGGGTCAAATATACACTTGACCTCCTCTCTGCCGGCCTCTGTAGCCGCATCAAAGCGAGAGTTGATCTCCGCGGACGCTATTATTTTGCTCTCTTCACGGGCTTCGTCCTTCATCATCCCGACCTTAGAAAGCTCATCGTCGAGCTTTGCCTTCAAGAGTGCGTCCCTTTCTTTCTGGACGGAGTCTTTTTCTAAAGCCAGGGCTCCACAGCGTTGGACCTCTTCGTCAATTTCCTTTTTATGAGTCATCTCTAGGCGGGTGACGGCCTCCGCTATGTCTTTAGCACTCTGTTCGGCAGCCTCGAGTTGGGATTTATATAAAGAGAGCTCTTCATCCTGATTTTTGATAATGTCCTTATCAAAGATAGCTTCAAGTTTCAGGCAGACGATTTCCTGTTGACGCTCGACCGAGACTTCCGAGACTTTTTCAACTAAATGAGCAAACGCATCATGTTGAACATAAACGTCGTTGTTGCAAGCGATGGTGCTCTGCTTGACTTGCCCCGGAATATGATGAATTGCTGGAAGGAACTTCAGACCGTCGAAGCAGATTTTGGGAAATTTGACTTTAAGCTTAGCTAGCTTCTCCGATATCGTCGGGTCTGCTGCAGGAACTGGAGGAGGCGGCTTTGAAAGTTCCATTCTCTTACGATATTCTCGGGACTGCCGTGTTCTAGATGAACCGGAATGTTGATCACGGGAAACATCAAGTTGAGACCCCCTCTGCGAAAACTTCTCTTTGCCTTGCTCTGTTTGAGAAGGGAGACCGCGGGAGTATGAAGATTGGCTGTGTGATTTCTTTCGATAAGTCGACTCTCGGGGACGGTTGTCTCGGTCTTCGGAGTCGTCTCTGTCCCGGCGCTTACCGGAGCCCGAATCCCGGCCAGAATGGTGAAAGATGGATGAGCCGTGGAGATGATCGAATCCATGGGAGCATCCCATGTCACCTGCATAGAATGAGAATAACGACGAGTTAGAAAAGATCGGGGTGATGGCGAAAGTTGAAGTGTAAGGTGAAGTGCACGTGTTCGTGTGTGTCCTAGTGTTCCCCCCGACGGACCAGTTTCTTTATCTTTACTAATAGGAGTTTTATCTCCCTGGACATGGGCTTGAGCGCCTGCATTGCCTCTGGCGGGCGAATGAAGTTTAAGCGCCTTTGAGTCGTCGAAACCATAATTGAGCAGATCGTCAGGGATGGTGAGGTTCGACAGACCTTTCAGTGAACTTTCTAAGGGTTGAGGGGAAGGTTCTCTCTCCTCTGGAATAAGCGTAACTTTAGAAGTTCCACCTACTTTCTTCCTCCTCAACTTATAGGTCATTTTCTTCTTTCCCTTTGAAGGGGAGATGACGTCTCAATATCGTGGACTTCGACCGTCGGGTCCTGAGTGGGACTAATATCTTCACCCAGTACTTCGGGCGTCTTGCCTTCTCTAATTTCTCCCTCTTCTGGCGTGTCAGGGGCATTACGCGTTGAAGGCCCAGCCTGCCTTTTTCCCTTGCCTGAAGCAGGTCTGGATAGAGTGACGCCTGGGGGAAGGAATATTCGGCGACCTTCCGCCAGCAGCCCGAATCTCGCAAGTGACTCATTTGAAATGAGAGATTTGATGTCCCGATCTTCTGCGGGGAAAACTCGGATAGTTGCCACTGCTTCAGAGTATCCGGAGCCTTCGGGACGTGGAGTGATACCTGAAAAAGTGGATAAAGAGTCAGAAAAGATGCAGATTCCGCCAAATTCAAGTGTTGATCTAGAAAACGAACTTACTCCCTTCCACCCATCTCCTAGCGAAACCGAAAGGAAAACGAACATAGAACCACTCTTGCTTGTACTGGGCGAATTTGCTCCATGCCCCAGTCAGGATTTGGCATTTACTATATGGCTCCAGAAATATGAAAGACGAGCTATCCGACCATGTCTTGAAGCGATAAATATAACGAATATCGCCTGGAGTCGGAAGCCTGGAGAAGACACTCATAAAGAGGATGCAAGTGCCATATAAGAAAGCATGACTATTCGGAGGCAGTTGTGAAGGAGCGATCTCGATATATTGCAATAAGTCGCGAAGGAAGGAGTTGAAGGGTGGAACGCTGCCGACCCAGCACATAAACTTATTGCAGGCTGTATACCCGGCTGGGGGCAAATGCGGACGATCATTCCCCGAAGGAACTAACACGTCGTCGAAAGGGATTCCGTGGACAGAGCATATCCGACGGAGTGTACTTTCGTTAATCTTTGAGAACTGTGAATCGGCTGGTTCATCTAAGAAAATAGCTGCCTCCAGAGAGTCAGGAGCTAAATCGACGGATGTTATCGCGGCGCTTGGTAAGTTTTGAGTAGGGGTAGTTGACGGATTCAAAGTATCTACAACTTCTTGTCTAGAGGATGGCCCAGGTCTGTCTGAGATCGTAGCAGAGCTAGATTTTCTAGACATCTCTAATGAAGAACGAATCTAACAAAGCACCTGTTTGAACTATACTTGAAAAACAATTAACATTAGACTTAACAACGTAAGTATTCCCCCCGTGTGGTATGTGAACTAGAGCGATTATTCAAGTGTAAGTGCCAAACAAACAAAAAGACACTGGATTGAGAAAATAAGTTTGAGCTTCAAATTGTCGTTCTTCGAAGACTGTCATCGCTGACCGTCTACGAAGGCTTGTCGCAAGATGGTTTATATTTTGAACTCGGCATCGTCACTGCATTTGAAAGGTTATTAACTGTTAAGCAGGATTAAGTCCAAGTTTTCAGCTATTTAAAAAACACAGAAGTTATCAGTCCGGATTATTCGATATGCTTTATTGTCTAAGTCCGTCCTTGTTCATTGACATATATTCAGGCGTGGGATGTGTTAAGCCAACTGTACATTAGGTTTTCGACTAGTGTTGCTGTTGTGTACAACTCTCCTACCATCCATCATTGCCGTTCGGCATGTGGCAATACATGTCGAACCACAATCATTCCAGACTGTGTCGTTCGGCACTCCACTCTCCCATCCGCTCTCTCCCCCGTTCGGCATAAGGGAGTCATGCCGAACCACACTCATGCCGAGCCGCTTCGCTCGGCACTTCACCCTCAACAACAACACTCTTCTACCTATCCACTTCCTCGTTCGGCATTCGTCTAGTCATGCCGAACTGCAATCACACCGAGCCCCTTCGTTCGACATCGTGCTTGGCACTCACTTTTCTCCAACACTCCTTCCTACCTCGTTCGGCATAAAAGAATCGTGCCGAGCCAAGAGCATATAGAGCCACATCGCTTGGCATCTAGGCTCAATCCTCGTTTCTCCTCCGATTCCCCCTCTTTCCTTGCTCGGCATAACTCACTACTCCTCTCTTCGCCGCTCGGCACGAGTGAGTAATGTCGATCCATGGTCATTTTCTTTCCCGAATCTCACGCCATGCTAATTCCACAACACCAAACTTTACTGCTCCTTACTCCCTCTTATCCTAAGCACCTCTGACACCTCCTTCCTTCCATCACTCCGCCTAGCCCTAAAGCATGTTTCGACCCCGAATTCAATCTCCTTATCCACGCGGTTCCAATCGTCCTAAGTCTTACAAAAATTCACGAGTCCAAGTTTGGGGATATTCTGGAGTAGGAAGCGCGATTTCGGTCAGGTTCTTTGATTTGGAAAGGGAGGAGAGGTAATTTATCGATTTCGTGAAAGGAAGGGAAAGGTAAATAGTTTGCAGGAGTTTGAGACGAATTCGTAAGAATATTAGAGCATAGGTAAAAGGTAAAAAGGGAAGAAGGAGAGAAGTGCCAGCCTTTATAGTAGGAAGGAAAGAAGGTGAAGGGACAGAGACCGGTAGAACCGGTCAAGGCACAATGTCGTTCGACATCCATGTGTCATTCGGCATCCATATGTCGTTCGGCATCCATGTGTCGTTTGACATCCAATCTCGTTCGACATCCATATATCATTCGGCATCCGATGCTTCGTTCGGCATTCACGAAGACGCTATCGAAAAGACAGAACGAGGGCTTAAAGGAAAGCACGGAGGACTCGTGATTCAAAGCGCATCACGTTCGACCACCTGATGCACTTTGGGGGGCAAGTGTTACCCGGAGGTTTGACCAGGCAACTAGGTCGGTCGGCATTTCAATGGTCGTTCGACATTTCAGAGGTCGTCCGGCATTTAGAGGTCGTCCGACATTTCAGAGGTCGTCCGGCATTCAGAGGTAGTCCGGCAATTCAGAGGTCGTCTAGCATTCAGAGGTCATTCGGCATTTCAGAGGTCGTTCGGCATTCAGAGGTCGTCCGGCATTCAGAGGTCGCTCGGCATTCCAGCTTCGCTCGGCATCCCAGCCTCGACCGGCATTCGAACCTCATTCGGCATTCATACCTCGTTCGGCATTCCAGCCTCGTTCGGCATTCCAGCCTCGATCGACATCTCCCCTCGACTGGCATCGATTCTCGTTCGGCCTGCACTCTTCACTCAACACATTACCTCGATCGGCATTGAGATATCGTTCGACATTTTGCCGTTCGACATTTGTCGTTTGGCATGCAGAGGTTACTCACTTTGGGACCGAGATATCTGGCTACTAGGCCCACCAGGGAAGTCCAACCCAGCTTCGTCTATAAATAGAGAGGCAGTGGCACAGTGAAAGGGACCTTTTTTCGAGAACACTAGGGAGACTCTGCCGCTTTCAAGAGTCGTCCTTTTTATTTAGCAATTGTATTCGAGTAGTTGGTGTATGGATTGTATCTGTAATCAATTATCAAGTAAAGCAATAAAGATTAACCTCAAAGTGGACGTAGGCAGTTACGCCGAACCACTATAAATCCGATGTTCTCGTCTTTGCATTCAATTTAGCATATTGCTCTCTGTTTAAATTTACTTTCCTCATTTATCTCTCTACACAATCTTTCTCAACGAGGTTAGTGACCACTTTTGGTGCTAACAATATATATATTGTTTTTTAATTTATGTACATTTGGAATGAAATATATAATATATGTTAATATCAATTTATATATATCGTTTAAAATTTTAATTTAAAATATTTTTTTAAGTTTAATTTTTTTAGTATTGTATGGTCGAAAGTAGAATAAACATTTATAAAGAAAACTTGCTTTTATCCCATCAGCATTTCAGTATCGCTCGCACTATCTAAGCTATAATATTATTGCTTGGTGCACAGCAAAATAAATTGCGTTAAGGCGATGCCTTCAAGAGCATGGTTGAAAGTGAAGTTCTAATGAAATTCATTATAAGGGCCAAAGACCTCCGAAATTAATGCATTTTTGAAATTACAAATATCAAAACTCTCTTTGTATTCATGTCTCGGGGGAATTGAGGAAATCCGACATTCGTGCCAAAATGATGTCTTGTTACATGAATAAACTATATTCTTAATCCTAAGGTTAAAAATATTTGTAATTTTTAAGATGAATTTCCAAAAGTGAGACATGTTGTTAGAATAGAAGTGGTATGCTGAAGGTTGAAGGTTCATTGTAAAATTGATTTGAAATCATTTCCTTTCAAATAAGGTTTTCATTATTATTGATATATTTCCAAAGCCATTTTCTATTGGTGACTCATTAAGATTGTTTAGATTTATAATTCCTAACCCCTTCCTCTTTGGATTTGTAAACTGTTTCCCAATTAACTAGATAGTTGATACTTACAGACATTATCCCTACTCAAAAGGAAATTTCTTGTAATTCTATTTCTTTTGTCAATGATCTATTTTGGAAAAAGGTAGTAATACATTAATAGATCGGTGGAGCTGATAAGTCAAAGTTAAGTTGGATGATTCTACCGCTCTAGATAAATATCTATAGTTCAAATAATTAGTTTTCAATTTATTTTGTCAATTATTGTTTACCAAACTCTGATTTTTAGCTTAGTTAGGATAATTAAAAACCCAAAGTATTGTATAGGAAAGTTAATTGTTTTACAATTGAGGGCGTTGAAGATAAGATTTTCAGTGCTATTGATATCATTTAAAACCTAAATAGAACTCGTGCCAAAGTTAATCTAAAGCCCTAAGGGCATTTCAAAACCATGTAAAAAAATTTGAGTGTTGTAATGTGATGTAGTAAATGAGAGGTAAAAATAAAAATGCCATCGGTAAATTCACTAATATATAATATGTCTATTGCCTCACCTCATTTGCATCGGCTACGTTAGCAACCGAATAATGCAACCAAAGCAAATAGTATCATTTGCTTTGATTTCACCTTAACAACCGAAGCAATAGACCCTTGCAAAACAATTGGTCATTCATTTTCTTTGATTGTATTAACAACCGAAGCAATAGACCATTCATTTGCTTTGGTTGCTAACATAACCGAAGCGATAGACCTCTTATTTACTTCGGTTGTGTTAACAACCGAAGCAACAGATAGGGTCGGCCTATTACCAAAACTGGAAAAGCAACGACCTCATAATTTCTAGGGCACCATCTTATCTCCTCTATTTATCAAGTACGCAACAGAACTAACAAAATCACGATCCAAAGAAAAAATTACAACTAAATTCGTAAGTCAGTGGCTCCAATCGATGGCAAGCAACTTCAGTTAGCGGTGCTCCAGTCGATGGCGCTCCAAATCTAATCAACGATGCTCCAAATCCAATTGATGACGCTACAAATCAAATTGACAGCGACTCAGCCTTAGATTCCAATCAGCAGTGTCAGTGATGCAGACTACAATGGAAAAGCGCGGTGAATCGACTATGTTAGTGCGATGGCAACTCTACGCTCCAGCATGACTACGACACAACATGACAATCTTCAATCTTTTAACTTTGGCTTCTTACTTAGGACCGGCCTTCAAGCAAAGACACAAAAAGCACAATCAGACATTTAACTAATTATATTTGATAACCTATGGTTAGATATTTTGTAGGACTACAAACATGATGGCTATCCTGTTATTTTCCAATTTAATTTTTTACTTTCATTCAATGTTTTTCTAAAATCAATCTTCTGCAATTGTGAAGCTATTCACCAAATAAGAGTTGGTTTACTTTTTTTTTGGATATTTATTCTTTTACACTGTTATAGTATATTGATTTAACCTTTTATGTTTTTAGTTATTTCATTCATTTATTTTGAAGAAAAATTCTTTCAAGGATGGAGTTTGAGAGAGTCAGTTTGATCAAGTGTTAAGCAATGAACTTCATCAAATTACCAAGGATTGTAAACTACATTTATTTAATACATAATCTAGTCATTAAGTATCTAGATACAATTTTTTGTATTATTTATTTTTTAAGGCGATTCAATTGTGTTATGGCACTCAGCATCCAAAAATCATGCTCATTGTTTCCTAGAAGCGACAATACACAAAAAATTTCGTGAATGGATCATCGCGTAACATTCCACTAGGCCAGTCTGCTTGTAAGAACTAATATAATAAGGGAAAATTTTCGTAGAAGCCTTATTATGATAAACTTTTGTTAAAACTGATCGCATAAATGGGCCTTGTTTTTTGGTTTATAAATTTGAACATGTGCAATCCATAAGCGTACCCACACGAATCTTAAAATAATAAGCTTGCATCTGTATTTCCTAAAACTTAAAAGTAAAATGCAACCTATATATATAATACAATACTTTAGATTAAGCTTCATAAAAAACTAATTCTTATTCAACCCAAGAATCACTTTTATAGAAACGTATCTTCGTATTAGTGAAGTAATTTGTATCATAATTAGGCAATGTCCGAGTCTACATAATGGAAAATATATTATAGTCACCATAAATTTGAACTTAGGAGATCAACCATGTTAGAGCTGGAAATCTGTCATGTTATATTCTCTTCGCTCTTCATTAGTATTCTTAATTATTTCGTTGTTTGATTCTATTTTTGCTTCATGCTTTCGACATTTTTTTTTCTTACAAATTCCTCAATACATACTTGATTTTCCAATTATGATATATAATTATTTTTGCTAAAAGTGTAGAGAGTAGTTCGAGAAGTGATAGTTTCTATAAGCTTAGCATTTTCTAAAACAAGCCAGCAACAAGCCTTCTTTGAATTCACTTATAGTAATGCTTATTTCTAATTTAAAGTAGTATTAAGTAAATTAATTTTTTCTGACTTAAATCTTTTTTCAGATATTCTGGATGTAACGTAGTAATAATGCAAGTGACAATTGATAAAGATTTTTATATGTAACATGAACTTAGAGTGCTCTCCATATCACGTAGTGGCTAAGGAGAAATACATATATTATTGAGTATTTAAGGTGAAGGTAATTGGATTTGCTATATAGGGTAATGAATTTGTATGGTTGCATATTAGAAAAGTAATTACAACAAGTGCTCTTGATTACTGGATTATAAGTAGTTATAAAATCTGCGTTTAGATCCTAAAATATTATTACAAATTTTTTCTTAAGTTATCTAGGTAAAATTATGATTCAGACTTCATATTAAATATGATTTCGGAGTTATCAATTTCAATTTCAACATTTATATTTGGTTGGTTACTTCAAATTTTGGACATGTTACTAGGTGTTTTTCTTTTAACTTGGTGCATATAATCTTGGTGTGTATTTTTCAAAATACGTAAAATTTCTCCTTTAAATTTTTTTTACAAAACAGTGTTAAAATTAATTTTTGTAAATTTTTTCCACAACTTAAATTTGGACTAAATTGCAATTTGATGTAAGCAAATAAAATAAAATTATTTTTTTTCTTTTTATGAATTTCAGTTTTATACAAATATTTGCAAAAAATGAAATTATTAAAATAAAAATGTAAATTTTTATAAAATTATTCATACTTGAAGCTATTTTGAAAATAATTTGATAGAGATGTTTCATATATTTTGTTCTCTATAGAGGTTGAAAGTGGATAAATGGTAAAATAAGGGTGTTTGATAGCAGAAATTTCATTCATTTTTCCCGGTTTCCTTTTATCATTCTTTACATTATTTAGTGAAGCTAATAATATTTCGGTAACGAGAGTAAGAAAAAATGGATAAAAAGTCAAGCCTAACTAGTATACGTGTTTGTAAACACATAGTTGGAGTACAATTTTCTAACAATTTTTGTAGGGTTATTTTGATGTTAGTATTTTTATTGTTTGAAAAATATACAAGTTTGTAGATTAAATAATCTTAGTTTGTTAACCAATATGGGTGTAGTAATGTTAACACTTGCGAAAGGTATATCACAAAATCAAATATTTTGTTTTGGTGTACATCAGCAAATAAAGGGAAACACATGATTATTTATTGTATTTAGAATAACATAGTGAAATGTAAGAAAATTGTGTCATCATAGAGGAATATATCTTCTTTATGCTATATGATTTTACAGTTTTGCCCCCTGAAGTATTAAAGTTTTGAAATCCATTACAAGGCGAAAATCGTAAATTATGCACTGGCACCACATGAGATCCTCTATGCTTTGTTTCATGTCCTCATCTTGCATGGTTTATTCTCTCTTTTGCAGACCCACTTTTATCTGATTTTGGAATACGCAGCAAAAGGAGAGCTTTATAAAGAGTTACAGAAGTGAAAATATTTTAGTGAAAGAAGACCGCTACTGTTAGTTCTACTATAATAAAACTCTCTCTTTTATGTAATGTAATGATCAAGAGAAAAGCTAGCAATTACAGATCCTCTGAATTCATAATGAATTACAAACGTTTCATCCTGGATAACTAACATAGTTAACTGTACATTGTTTCGCTCCAAATTAGGGAATTGAAGTTAACTATTGCATTTTTCATTTAGTACATTGACTCGTCAGCAAGGGCTCTTATATACTTACATGGAAAGCATGTCATTTATAGAGATATCAAACCAGAAAACATTCTTGTTCGGGTTTAGGTACTTAGACATCATAATTTATTTTCCTAAATTCTAAAAATTCATAAAAACTTGTTTATCTGCATTCATTTTGATTATAAACCAATTACAGGAGAGCTAAAGATTGCATATTTTGGATGGCCTGTGCACACATTTAATGGGAGAAAGACAATGTGTAGTACACTTGATTACCTTCCACCTATAATGGTACTAAAACTAAACTCTGGTGACACCGGTACTGCTTCTAACATATTCACCTTAGAATTTTTATATATTAAATATGGTTACTTTGTTTATAGTTGAGACTGCAGAGAATGATCATACTGTAGAAATATGGATTTTGGGTATGTTGTGCTATGATTTCCTTTATGGTCTTTTGAGTTTAAAGAGCACTCTAATACTTATCAAAGGTAAGAATACAAATATTGTACCATTTTATGCTTAACATTATATTTTGTTATCAATGATGTATAATTTCATTTTCTAACTACCAGTATTTTATTTCTTTATTTTACCACTAATTTTAATAAATCTTCTGGCAACAGACCAACAGAAAGCTTCCATGTATAAGAATAGCATGAATTTTATATGGGGCTCTGTACGACTAGTCCTTATCTATAATTAAAATGAACAAAACACTCCTACATAATAATTTATGTAAATTACGTCCCTACGCATGCATTTCTTTACACGTAGTTGTTATTCTCACACTCTTATTTAAAATTCAGACCCATTAGTTATCAATCTTTAAAACAAAATAACTTTTTCTAGAAATATTGGATTAACAAACCGTTTTAGCCGTTAAATCATAAATTTTATTATCTTTCTAATGATATGCATTATGAATATGTAAAAATCAAAATTTCAAAACTCATTTATTTAAAATTCGAATTTTAAAAAATTTGCATTATTATAACAAAGTTTTCAACTACATTTGTGAAATGTAGTTAAAACACGGATGCAGTTAAAACTGCATTACAGTAATTTAGCTTTTAACTGCATTTCACATATGCAGTTAAAAATTATAGCATTTAAATGTAGTTTTTAACTGCATATGTGAAAATGCAATTAAAAACCGCAGCACTTAAGTGCATTTCTAACTGCACTTCATATATGCAGTTAAAAAATGCACTTAAACGATGCAGTTTTGACTGTATATATGACATGCGGTTAAAAACTACATCATTTAAGTGCAGTTTTTAACTACATGTCATATATGTAGTTAAAAAAATGCATCATCTAACTACATATGTGATATGCAGTCAAAAATAGCACTTAAGTGCTGCAGTTTTTAATCGCATGTCTTATATGCAGTTAAAAACTACAGTATTTCAATGTAGTTTCTAATTGTATATGTGATATGTAGTTAAAAACTGCATTGTAAGTGCAGTTTTTAATTGCATATCACATATACAATTAGAAACTGCACTTAAATAACTAAAATGCGGTTAAAAACTGCTAAAAAATTATTATTTTTAAAATTTTATTTTTAGGTATCAACAATAGATATCTTGGAAAGTTTATTAAATTTGTGATTTAATGGTGAAAATGATTCTTATATTTGATTAATCTACCAAAAGTTATCACATTTTAAAGTTTGAAAATAAATGAGTTGGCGAATGCTAATAATTGTCGGGTGTGACGTTAAAGAGGCCGGGAATAAATTTATATAATTAGTGACTAAGGGACCCGCTTTACAATTCAATTATGAAATAGGGACCCGAGACTAATATTCAGAATGAAAAATATCAGTAAGTATGGTCTAAGTACTATAAGTCAAATTACATATATAAGTGGTCCATGTATTAAAACTAACTATCTTTATTTCCTTGATGTTAATTTCTACTAACTTACGCGACAAATCGGGATAATCGGGTAGACATGAAACATATAATTTAGTTATCTTCTCAAATTATTATGATTCTAAAGATCTTAGTCGAAATTATCTCAATTGGACGGTCCCTAAGGAACTTAAACTGCTTAGTTTGTAAGTCAAATTAATTTTTGTTGTTAGAATGCTGAAACTTCCCAATAAAAAATCAATGTAAATGAGCATTTCCATTTTATTTTTTGATGAAGATCATGGATGGCCAATCGCTTAATGGGAAAGTTTACAGAAACATTGACACAAATTACTACCTTAGTAAATTTGTAAGAAGCAATTTGCGATTTCATAGATTAAATATAAATTATTGATGTTATTTTTATTAGTACTGACAAACTTGTTTATTAGGAGTATTGAAGGGAATAGATTTCCAGGACCATTACCATCAACAATTAGAAAATTAAAATTAAAATTAATTTGGAGACATTGTAAACTTCTTTCATCGTTGATTTTTTTCTCCTTTCCTACTATATTTTATTAATAACAATATTTACGTAACTCTTATGTATTTTAGAACTATATCTACCAATCAATTTACGGGGAATTTGCTATTATCTATGAAAATGTTAACTCACTTGATCGATCGATAAGATTTCAAGAATTAGTTTAGTTATTCATTTTAATTTTTTAATTTTTAGCACTAGTCATGCATGTATGTTGATTAATTATGAGATGACAAGAGACTTAGCAGTAACAATTTTTCTAGTAAAATACCGGATTTTATCCAAAGCTTAACAAAATTAAACAGACTGTAATTTATTTTTACTCCACGCTACAAATTACATATGAAACTTATACCGAGTAAAACAAATAATAGAATGGTAACAATACACGTAGACACATTCAAGGTTGCTCATTCAAAGGGCACATTCCTTCTGCTATTTGTCATTTGAAAAAATTGACTGATTTGTAAGTCAATTTTGATTGATATACGATTAATAAGCTATGAATTTAATAGTGTCTAACTATTTTACCTTTCTACCATTTAGGAGCATCACGGATCTAATAGGAAACACATCAACTATGCCCGACTTGAGTGGAATGAAAAGAATGAAGACATTACGAGCTAGTTATCTTGTTGCATATTTTTAGTTTTCCTAATCAAATATTGTTCTTTTGTGATATTAACTAATTCTGATGGTGAATGTGATTTAGAATGCTACGAAATTGCTCCATTTATGGAAACATACCTCCATACTTTGGAAATATGAAGACACGGAAATACTTGTAAGTTTTTATTCAAATTTTGGCAAACTTAAAATTTTGTTTTTCTGATGTTTAAAGATTTAGATTATATGCAAGCAACACTTGTGCTTATAGATACATATCTCAGAGATATTTATATTTTAGATTTAATAATATTGAAAGCATATGTGTTAATTGATTTCCATAGATATTGTTAACCTAAAAATTGGTAGCACCTATGATTCGTCTAACTAGGCAAAAATTGATTTGTAACACCTGTGAATTCATGACTAAGCATAACTTAGTTGAAGAAATCATATGGTAATAAGAAATCAAAAATTGGACTGTAATTCATAGCATAGCACAAGATGATGCCATTCGAAAATGTTTCTTTGATGCCCATGAACTTTTGTTGTATATACTAAAAAGCCCATGTCATATGTTCAAGAGAAGGATAGGTTAAGTAACAAATATGTGCAATAGTCAATTAAGTATATTAATGTAACAACCTGCCCTAAAACGGATCTAATTTCGACCTAATAAAAGCCCGTCGAACCTTAGGCATATCTCAAAGCGAGATGTTAGGTTGATAAAATTAAAACAATACATAGTACACAAAGCTATCTATCTATACTTTCAGAACCTCACATCGGAATGGATAAAATATAATTTCAAAAACAAGTACCCATTTAAGGAATATAACAAGTTAATTATTACAATATTTTCATGAAATCTCCATAGTATAGTATCTCAGAATAATATAACTATTTGAACTGTGTATAATAAAAATACTTAAAAAGGACACACACACACACACACATATATATATATATATATATATATATATATATATATAACTGTCACAATTTTTCATCTCCACCTTCGCCTCACAAAATTGGCACTGCCTCCTCTAAATTGTGTGTTGAAATAAGGAGTGGATCAAACAACAAATGTCTGATGAAATGGAAATCTCAAGCTTTACCATAATTGTAATTGGATATTGTTATTTAAATAAGAAATATGTCTTTCTTATTTAAGAATATACCAAATGTAACAGTCACCCTAAATGGTGGTGCTATAAATACTAATATCTTTAACTGTACGCCCAAAAGCCTTTCCAGTCTGATTCCAAAATTCTAACGCAACTAACATTAATAATGTAAGAGAAAGCATTCAAACCAGTAAATACCCTCTATTGGTAATTAGGTAGATGGTAACCATTTATTACATATTATAGGTAGGTTGCCATCCTTTAATACCTAATCCATTTCCAAATTCTAATGCAACTATCGTTAATGATGCGAGAGAGAGAACCTTCAAACCTCTTAATACCTATTTCATGGGACTTAGGTAGACTCTAACCATTTAAGACCTATAAAATAGGCAGGTTCCCGTCATTTAAGATCTAACCCAAGATGGGTCCCTACATGGTTCTCACTAGCTGACATCGTAAGAATCCCATTAGGTCAGTTAATACTTCTCCAAAAAAAGGCGGGCCCTGCCATAACCACTTAATACCTCAAACCCAAAATGCAATTTATGACCCTTAACCCACTCGTGACGTCACAGATTAGTCTGATCATTCGTAAGCACCAGTAGCCAGATTAAGTGGTAGGTTTATTCTATAGAATTAGGACTAACCATACGTCCATTGTGGTTATTTATTATAGGCGATGTCCTACATTAGTTCGCAAAGCCACACCGCTGGTAACCAGAATTAACTAGTCAGACTTCCATGTAGCTTTGGACTAACCTTGCATCCCTATAACTTAGTCATAACTTATATGTATATCCACTATATACATACATCATCCTACACGAATAATAATTGAGGCCATACAAGGTATCCTTTTATTACGCCCCTAATTAGGGATTAACTCTCTAATTTACACTAAATTACTTCCTACAAATTAATGTTATTTACTATCCTATTATTTCTAATCAACACGCTCAATACACGATAATTATTACGTTATTATTAAATTTAATAATCAGTACGCTAATATTATACACATATATTTTTACTCACGGAATTTAAAGTCTAATCATTACGTTATAATAATACGATAATAATTCGCTTCTAAAGTATTTTTTAAATATCAATCTCATACAAATCTACAATTTCGACTAGAACTGCTACTACCATAGCTAAATAAAATAGATTTGTACAAACATGGAATATCCACCCTTGTTCCACATTAATACACTAGAATCCCTTTTCTGTTTTAAAGAATATATCATCACAAATTAGACAGCATATATCCAATTCAACCTTCGTATACAACATTTTGAACTGAGATAGGAATTCCTTATTTATTTCAATAGTAAAAATATGTGGTGAAAACTACAAACAATTCAAGTCATAATTTACACACCATTTCTGATTTATTTTCTTTTTAAACCCTTTAACACTTCAATTCAAAAGAGGGATATCGGATTAAATTGACCATAACTTATCTAATTCTAACAGTTAATTAGATTCTAATATACCAATACCAAAAACAATTATAATTCAATGTGCAAAGATTTATATTTAAGGAAATTCTAAGGGTTTTAGATGTTATATTTTTGTTTACTAAAATTTCCCAAGGCATACATCAAACCCAAATAAATACTGTTCAATTACAAAAATGTGAAAAACTTGATATTTCCACTTACAAGGAATTGTTTGCTTCCTACCAAGATATGATTTCACCATGCTTAACTCTCTCTAAGATCTCCCTCTTTATGCAACAAAGTGAATTGTATATAGAGATTAGATTAATAATCAGAAACTAGAGGAATAGAATCAGGAATCAAAAGAATTAACAACTAAACCTTTTACCTAAAAATCCTAACTGATTCTAGAATCTAAAGAAGAAGAAGAAGAAATCCAATTTATATTGCTCCTCATTCTATGTTAGATCTTCCCAGTTGAATATACAACATATAGATTTTTTTGTGTATTAGATTTCAGAAATCAGAAGATAGAGATTAGAAAGTAGAATTACTTACCAGAAAAGTTTACTGTTTTTGAAACCCTAAGGGGAAATATTTGACAGAGCTTTGCTAGCGTTCCCAAAATTTTATGAAGGAAAAGTAGGGGTTTATTTATAGAGGTAAGAAGGAACCAGAATCGTTGGATTGAAATCAAACAAATCCGGACCATTTAAGATAACAAAGTCCTAGCTGCCGTTCACCTCTAAGCTCCATAGCGGTCGACCGCCTTGATCCACCGATCGACCGTTGGTGGTCAATCGGTCATGGTTTTAGGGTCGACCGGTCCCCCTTTTGATTGTGTTGATTTCCTTGTTGATTTATTTCCCATTTTAATTTATTAATTTGCTTAATTAACTTAACGTTACACGTTAACTCAAATTTTTTCTCAAACTTTAATCTCACCCAATATTTTAAGATTCAAAATTCCAACTTTTAATTTCAAATTAAAATATTCAAATTTAAACTCATTTGAATTAATTCAATTTGAAAACTCCAAACGACCATATCTTTTTCATTTTAAGCGCCATTTCAACATATTATATATGGAAATTGATCAGAAAATCATCATGGATTCAATGGTGCAACTTCTGTGATCAAATACCTACGTTTACAAAATTTGCATTATTAACCTTATGTTATTTACTTAGTTTCTTATTAAATTTTATGGGGTGTTACTTGCCTCCCTTAAAAAGGATTTTGCCTCCGAAATTACTAAGGAAAGATAGTGTAATGTGCACTCAACAACTATGTTATACAACAAATTTATTTAAAATAATCTACACAACCATCTACTCAACCAAAAATGCAATGTGATTATGTATGCAAGATTGTGACATATAGGCATGTATACAAGCATCCTAAATATACATAAAAAATTCTATATGATTGCAAAATAACAGTAAAAAGTGTGGCAACCATCTATGCCATCCAATCTAGCAACCACGATGCAACCAAAAACCTATAATTTTGAAGAGAATAATTTACCAGGAAAAGGCTCGGGATGAGAACCATACGTCTTTTCCTCGTTTTCCCATGTGCTTTCCATTGATTTATCTCCTCATCTACTCAAACCAACCTAATTTTCTTTGTTATGAAGCCTCTCAATACCATGCTCCACTATGCAAGCAAGAGCACGAGGGGGCGATAGGCTTCGTTTCAACATCACTTAACTAATCAGGCTCTAATACAGAAGCAATGTCGTGCAGACATTTTCACAAGTGTGGAACATGAAAGTTGTCATGGACTCCCGCTGACTAGTTTGGAAGCTCCACCCAATAAGCAAGTTTTCCTACCCTCTTTAAAATAGGGAAAGGCCCAACGAACCTAGGCACCAACTTCCTAGAAGTACCAAACCTCATAACCTTTCTAAGAAGGGAAACCTTAACGAATACCATGTCCCTAACTAAAAAATCCAATTCCTACCTTTGCTAGTCAGCCTAAGACTCTTGTCGGTCCTATGCTTCCCTCAACATTTCTACCTTCTCTAAGGCCTTCCAAAACCCATGATGCAAACTTTCGACAAATCCTCAAAATTATTGTTCACCCTTTCCATCTAACAGTTGGTCTATATGTGGTAAGCAATGCTAAGATCCAAAGTCTTTCCCAAAGCAGATTTCAAGACTCCCCACAATTCCCTAATGAATAAAGGGTTTCTATCACTGATATTGCTAATTGGAACATCATGTAGTTGTACCGCTACATTAACACACTCTGTGCTAGAGATGCTACAATCCAATTACTTCCAACGGAAGAAAAATGAGCCAATGTACTATAACCTACATAGCTTCATTGCTTCAAGGCAACTCGTCTATAAAGTCCATCAATATATGCTTCCATTTTCGAGTCGAAACCTCCAATGGTAATGACAACTCTCCAGGCTTGCCTTTCTTAGCTTTAATCCTTTGGCACGTCAAAATTCTAGAACAAATTCGGTGGCTCTTTCTCCATCCTTGACTAATTAGAAAATTCTTTTCATATCTCTGTAAAACTTATCACATTTTGGGCGAATAGTGACACTCCACAAGTCTTGGGTTTGGAGCAATCTAACTAAATTTCTGATTAACTTCAAGTCTTATCTTTGATTTATCACTAGTTTAGTCTTCTTATGAAATTTCTTTTTTACGATGCTCCTTGATATATATTTATTCAGTGGTCTAATCCTATCCCTAAAATCGACACAGTGATAACACAAGAACTTGTCTTATACCATATCAGATTCTTTTCCCTAAAGGAGACAACTAATAATATCAACCCAAAAACTCTAAAAGAAAACTTTTGTTGGAAGCTACCCTTAATCATTAACTAGCGTTAATAATGTTAGGGTCCGAATGCTTCTTACTAATTTAAGATGTACATTTCTACAATGTCATTCCACCATTACCAACATTTCTTAATTTTTCCTCTTAGTTCTAATAAATATCCATTACCCATAATAACTGGTCATTAATATCAAAATTAACAAACTTTAATCAATCCTTATTAAATCCATTTCAACATATTACCAGTTTCAAAATTTTCTTATTATGGGTATTCAATTCCTCCATAAATACCATATTAGATTTCCTTAATAAGTCCCTTATCAGATTTCCTTTTTATCCTCTATTAATTAAAAAATTATTGCCCACTAAATCTATATTTAATGTTCATCAATCCTAGTCTTATACTTACTACGCTATTTATAATTAACATGAATACCGTTGTAAATTACGCTATTTATATGTTTCTGATTTCTAATTACTAATTCCTAAACTATAACATTCCTTTCTATATTTTTAATTTTATTATAGTTATCCTTCTAAAAAGGACCGCCGTTAAAAGTTACCATAAATCAACCATAAGTGACACTTTTCTTTGTTAGAAATTATAAGGGATTATTTATTTTTCTTTTAATAAAATACGTAGTGTAAACTATGGAAAAGAATATCCATATTTTATACATCTCTTTCCACAATTTTGGTATACCCTTTGTAATTCAAGCGTCACTCTATTATATATATTTGAGGAATTAGATGATTTATGGAAATTACATAGAGCCTGCTCCCAATAAAAAAATATGGAAATTCACATTCAAGGGCAACTTAACTTATAATCCAATTATAGATCTGGAATACCTTTATAACCTTACCAACATTCTACAATTAATTGCTTGAGACTGATTTCAAATTCCCAGATCAGAATGTACATACTATTCTTATTTTATTTATACCCTGACATCTTTAACCCTTTTTACTTAGATAGGGATCCCTATCTACTCCAAAAACATAAACTTAGAAATCCACATTATGTTAATATGCGACATTTGAAATTCAAACTGACAAAAGAATTTTCACATCTCAAAAGAAAACTTTTAACCATACTTTTGAAAAGAATATCCTACTTTCCAAAAACAGTTTGAGGAAATTGAATTCTTAAAAACATCTAAACATCATGTTTTATTTTATTCCATATATCTATTCCATTTTTATTAAACATTTGGGCAAATCTTTCCAAAAATATTTAGACCCAACTTTTCACACTTTTTCAAAACATTTACCGCTTTATTCTTAACCCCAATTTAAAGGTTCTAAACTTACTTAGTAAAATAATTTCCTTTCTCAATCACTTTTGCTGTAAAAACCTTCTTCTTTAAAAGTAAGGTCTTTAACCTCGAACGTTCAAAAACTCAATTATTAAACCAAACTATCAAAATTTTAAAAATGATTGCTCCATTCCAAAAGGAAGCAAAATAATTTTCCTTTTCCAAAAACTTTCTACATCGAAGATTTATGCCTTTGAAAGTTAGTCTTTTAGTTCAAAATATTCAAAAACATCTTCTATAATTTTAAATAATGAAAAGTGGAGTAGACAAGGTAAACTATCCCAACATTTACCTATCCCTTTCTCTTTATTTCTCTCTTACATTATCTCTACTTAGATTGCTAATCCTATTTTATAAGTTCCTAGCGCTATTCAATCTCCCACAATTGCTTTTGTTTATATTTTTTTCTACTTAAATGACTTCTGCAATATTTATAGTCAAGTTTCATTTCTATTTTAAAAAGAACAATTTAAAGAACTTCCAAATTTATGAAATTGGAAAAATAATCAAGTCTACCTTATGCTTTATTTTACATTTATTTCGAAAAGAAAAATCACTTTATCCAAAAATCTTTAAATTGGAAACCTTTTAACCCAACAAATGTTTAAAATAAGAGTTTCAAAAATGAAAAACCCTTTTTACAAAAAACCTTTTAATAAATATTTTTGACTCCACAACTTCTTTTTATTCACAAACCTTCACCTTAATAAAACTTCTAATTTATGAATTTCCAAAGTTCTTTTTTCTTTCTTTCAAAAAAACAGCTCCTTAATAAATCCTTTGAAAAACGTTTCAAAACATTTCAAGAAAATTTTCAAAGAAAATCTCTTTATTAAACCCATCACGTGGAGTTAGATTTTAGAGAATCTTTTTCAAAACTTCTCAATAATTGTTTTCACTATTGCATTTATTTCTTCTTTCATCCCTCACTTCTGAATGTTTACAGCTATCCTTCCTTATAATATTTAATCAAAACTTAACATTTTTATTTATTATTCCAATAAATTTTACTTGGTCCAAATTAAATGGTTATTACCTTAGCGGACGTTTCCTAAAGACATTTATTTACTTATTTAATGGCCTCATTAATCTATTTAATTCCTAGTAACTCCTTACTTATTACACATTCATTGTCTATTAAATTTTTAGAGTTACAACCTTTCCAATTTCTAAGGTCCCATAATTACCTTAACGATCTCTTTGATTAGTCTACTCATATCCTAATTAAATTATTGTAACCCCTTATTTATTTCATGCCCTATTAATCTTAGAGTTGCAATCTTTTCCATTTACATTCCTTACAATACGACTTTCGTCGCACATTCCTTACTTTATTTATTTTTCCAACCTATAGTCACCTCACCTACCCTTTTGGGATATGATCGCAACTTCTTCTATGGTCAAAAACTATAGAGTAAATCCTAATTAATTATAAATATATATTTATGTATAGTAAATTTTTGAAAAATAAATTCAAGAGTAAAAAGTATGCCACTCATACGTATACCTATCCCGATTGATTGGGTAGCCTAAGCTTTGATATCAAATGCAACAACCTGCCCCGAAACGGACCTAATTTTGGCCCAGTAAAAGCCCGTCGAACCTTAGGTCTATCTCAAGGTAACCTGTTGGCTGTTAGGTTGATTAAATTAAAATAATACATGGTACATAGAGTTATCTATCTA
Organism: Allium fistulosum; assembly: GCA_030737815.1. NCBI lineage: Eukaryota > Viridiplantae > Streptophyta > Magnoliopsida > Asparagales > Amaryllidaceae > Allium > Allium fistulosum. The sequence goes on along the minus strand of CM060908.1, from coordinate 258,641,891 downwards.
TACTTTCATAATCTCACAGTGGAATGGATAAAATATAATATCAGAAATAAGTACCCACTTCAAAAACATAATGTGTTAAATATTACATGTTTACATGAAATCTCTATAGTACAATATGTTAGAATAACATAACTGTTTGAACTAGGTACAATAAAATACTTAAAAAGCATAAATATATATATATATATACTACCACAATTCTTTATCTCCACCTTTACCTCCTAAAATCAGCACTGCCTCCTCTAACCTGTGTTGTATTGAGGAGTGGGTCAGAACAACAAATGTCTGGTGAAATAAAAATCTCAAGTTTTACCATAATTGTACTTGGGCAGTATTATTTAAATAAGAAATATGTCTTACATATTTAAAACTATACCAAATATAACAGTCACCTTAAATGGTGGTGCTACAAATACAAATAAATTTAACTGTTAGTCCAAAATCCTTTTCCGTCTAATTCTAATATTCTTATGCAACTAACATTAATGATGTAAGAGAAAGCATCCAAACCAATAAATACCCTCTATTGGTGATTAGGAAGACGCTAACCATTTAATACCTATAAAACAGGTAGGTATCCGTCCTTTAATTTCTAAGCCATTTCCAAATTCTAATGCAACTATCGTTATCGATGCAAGAGAGAACCTCCAAATAACTAAGTACCTATTTCATGGGACACAGGCAAACTCTGACCATTTAAGACTTATAAAATATGCATGTCCCCTTTATTTAAGACCTAACCCAAGGTGGATCCTTACATGGTTCTCACTAGCTGACATCATAAGAAATCCCATCAGGTCACTTAATACTTTCCCTAAAAAAGAGGCGGGCCCTACCATAACCACTTAATACCTCAAACCCAAAGCGGACCTCTCCGAAGGATTTCATCTACTACATCTAAAATGCAATTTATGACCCATAACCAACTCGTGATGTCTCACATTAGTCTGACCATTCGTTGGTACTGGTAGAAATATTAACTGGGTAGGTTTACCCTATAGAATTGGGACTAACCTCACGTCCATTGTGGTTTTTTATTACAGGCATTGTCCCATATTGATTCGCAAAGCCACACCGCTGGTAGCCAGATTTAACTGGTCAGAGTTCCATGTAGCGTCAGAGTTCCATGTAGCTCTGGACTAACCCTGCATCCTTATAACTTAGTCATAACTTATATGTATATCCACGATATACATACATCATCCTACACGATAACAAGTGAGGTCATATAAGGTATCCTCGTATTATGCCCCAAATTAGGGATTAACTCCCTAATTTACACTAACTTACTTACTACAAATTAATGCCATTTACTACCCTATTAATTCTATTCAATATTTTCAATATGTTATAATTATTTCGTTATTATTACTTTAGTAATCAATAAGTTAATATTGTATACGTAAAATTTTACATCGAATTTAAAGTCTAATCATTAAGTCATAATAATTCGATAATAATTTGCTTGTAAGGTATTTATGAAATATCAATCTCATATAGATCTACAATTCCAACTAGAATTGCTACTACCATAGCCAAATAAAATATATTTGTACAAAGATGGAATATCTACACTTGTTCCATATTAATACACTAGAATACCTTTTCTATTTTAAATAGTAGATCATCCTTTGTATACAACATTTTGAAGTGAGAAATGAATTTCTTATTTATTTGAGCGGTAAAAATATACGGTGAAAGCTACAGGCAATTCAATTCATAATTTACACACCATTTCTAATTTATTTTCTTTTTGAACCCTTTAACACTTCAATTCAAAGAGGGAAACTAGGTTAAATTGACCATAAGTTATCTAATTCTAACAGTTAATTAGATTATAATATACCAATACCAAAAATAAGTATAATTATAAAAAGATTGACATTTACTTAGGGAAATTCTAAGGGGTTTTAGATGCTATAATTTTGTTTACCAAAATCTCCCAAGGCATACATCAAACCCAAATAAATACTATTTAATAATAAAAATGTGAAAAACTTATATTTTCACTCACAAAGAATTGCTTACTTCCTAATAGGATTTGATTTCACCACACCTAACTTTCTTTAAGATCTCCCTCTTTATACAACAAAGTGAATTATATATAGAGATTAGATTAATAATAAAAAACTAAAGGAATAGAATCAGAAATCAAAAGAATTAACATCTAAACCTTTTACCTGAAAATCCTAACTGACTCTGAAATCTAAAGAAGAAGAAGAAGAAGAGATCTGATTTATATCGCTCATAATTCTATGTTAGATCTTACCCTTTAGAATATACAACAAATAGATTTTTTTTTGTGTGTATATTAGATTTCAGAAATCAGAAGATAGAGAGAAGAATTAATTTAAATTAGAGATTTGAAAGTAGAATTACTTACTAGAAAAGTTTACTATTTCTAAAACCCTAGGGGAGAGATTTTGATAGAGCTTCGCTAGCATTCACAAAATTTTATGAAGGAAAAGTAGGGGTCTATTTATAGAGGTAAGAAGGAACAAGAACCGTTGGATCCAAATCAACCAAATCCAGATCGTTTAAACTAACAAAACCCTAGCCGCCGTTTACCTCTAAGCTCCCACCGGTTGACTGCCTCGACCCACCGGTCGACCGCTAGCGATCGACCGGTCGTGGTTCTGGGGTCGGCCGATCCTCTTTTGATCGTGTTGATTTCCTAGTTGATTTATTTCCCATTCTAATTTATTATTTAGCTTAATTAACTTAACGTTACACGTTAACTCAAACATTAATCTCAGCTAATATTTTGAAATTCAAAATTCCAACTTTTAATTTCAAATTCAAATATTCAAATTTAAACTCGTTTGAATTAATTCAATTTGAAAACTTCAAGCATATATAACTTTTTCATTATAACTCTGATTTCAACATATTATATATGGAAATTGATCAAAAAATCTCTACGAATACAATGGTGCAACTACCATGACCAAATTTTGAAATTTACAAAATTTTCATTGTTAACCATATTGTAATTACTTAGTTTCTTATTAAATTTTACGGAGCGTTACAGTTAATGAACTAAGCAATTATCATGGTTCACCATCCATCATCCATATATGATAGGAAAAATAGCAATTATGCATATAAACACTAGTTTAGACTGAGGCTCATGTAACTTTTGTAAAGTCAAGATGAAACCTAGGGCCCAAAGAGTTTAATAAATGCATATCCAAGTTCAATAGTAATTAAAGGTCCATAATCAAGGCATATAAGCAAAATAAGCTATGTTCGATATTGTCCATAGCATTGGTCATATAAAATTGCAAGGTTTATAATCAATTGGTGATTCCCCCAATTCGATTTAGGGTTACAATATTTTTACTTGAGAGAAGAGAAAAGAAATGATAGTACCTTTCCTCTATGCCCCTAGGTCCACATTTATAGGGATAGAAGTGTGGCATGGCTGCTATGAATTACTTTCGACATGGATAACTTATGATATCATCGGCCACTTTAATGGTGCTAGGCTTCATGCTTCGTTTTTGATAACCTTCGACATTCTTTTGCATGCAGATGGATTACGGGATCATGTAGTAACACTTAACATCCAATCCTCCTTGATAACTTTTATGGGTATTGATGACATCTGGCATCAATATCTCATTGAGGACATGCGGTATCCTTTAATAGTTGATGAAGTGTGCCATCACTAAGGCACGACATTGACAATTAACAATCTTGAAGAAACACGGCATTGCTTGAGAGGCGATATCAATAGGAGGTGGCATTGATATGAAATGACACCCATAGGAGACAATACTATTAAGAGATGGTATTAACGGAGGCATTGATAAAAGGCAGTATCATTGGAGAGATGCGACTGAAGCGACGTTGATTCTTTTGGCTTCATGGAAGAAATGCTATATTTATAGAACACGACATCAATGAGGAGCGACATGGATGATAAACCATGTCACTATAACACTAATGGCTTTTAGTGTATTATTCTTCAACGTCACCTCTTCCTTTATGAGATACGGCTTTGGTTCCATTTGACATTATTTAGTGATATGAGAGATTCAACATCATTCATTCAACTCTATAAGTGGCATGCGGCATTGATGGCATTCGATATCCTTAGCTTCAATGATGAACTGCTATATTTTCTATTAGCCCTTGTTGATGAGGGGCAGCATTGTATGTTTTCGGCATTGACTTATCTCCACACTTTCAACATTACTTGTTTATATGAGATCGCGGTTATGTCGACATGCCGCATACCTTCGAGATTAATAATGAAAGTAGCAACAAATTCCTGCCTTGATAATAGTGTAGACCTGTCCACACATAACATCACTTGTTGGTCATATGCGGCATCAATAAGAAGCAACATCGATTAATCACAGCTTGGATGTCATGCACTATCATTATGGTTGTTGGCTTTTGCTATCTTCCTTCTTGCCGGTTTTCGGTATTGATTCTAATATTGATGAGGTGTAGCATTCCATGCCGCACTAATGATGTATAACATCCCTTAGAGCGCGACATTGCTTGCGATGGGTTCGACATTGACTATTATTGTATTGGTGCGAGATGCCATTAATGGAATGACATGCTTTATGTCGACAACCTTATTATTGGCATGCTTAATTTTGACGTGCTTGATTTTGATATTCTGTCATGTCTTCATTTTGTCTCCTTTGGAAAATATATGGATAACATTTGCATCCCTCCTTGTATAAAAGAAGCTTTTTACACTTTAGTGTAAAACCAAGAGTTCCCATACTTTTTTGTTTATTTACAAAGTGTTCCTTCTAACCCTATTTTCCTGTAAAACATAAAGTAAACTACAATTTCTATTATCAACTTTAAATTCAATTATGATTTTAAGCAATCCTATTTGGATTAGATTAAGCTATAGTTTTCATGCTATTTGTATGTCAAGATTATAATTTTTCTTTAAGAGATCAATTAATAACAATAATTTCTCAAATAGATGCCCAAAAAGTTATCTGGTAATATCATAGGAGGAAGGGTCAGAAATTCCCTTGGCGATATCATGAACAAAGAATCAAAAAACCCATCTGACAATACCAACTTTCTGGATTAGAAGACCGGAAACTCATTTCGGTAATAAGAATGTCTTGAATTGATGCCTAGAAGATTAGAAATCCACTTGGTAATATCAGTTTCCTAAAGAGGAGAAGTCCAAAAAATTATGTAGTAATAAGCGGAAGCCCAGAAAATCCATATGGAAATAATAATAGAAGACCAGAAATCCACCTCGCAATAATAGAAGTAGACCAGAAATCCATCTGGCAATAATAGAAGACTAGAAAACCATTTGGCGATAATAACATAAAACTAGAAAGCCACTTGGCAGTAGGAATAATAGAAGACCAAAAAATCATCTGGCAATAATGATAGAAGGTCAGAAAACTCTATGGCAATAATAATCAAAGACTAGAAATCCATCTCGCAATAAGAATTAAAAAGACCAGAAATCCTTCTAGCGATAATAATAGAAGACCAGATAACTATCTGGTGATTCGAAGATTGCTCTTGACTTGAAGCATAATTGCATGATTTTTGCTTTGCAACACAAATGGCTAATTTTGATTGATCTTCCTCTTGAAGATTTATTTTGCTTTGGAGCACAAATGGCTCTTTTGATTGATCTTCCTCTAAAATATTTAATCTGATCCATTCTTTTGGATAGAGTTCGATTGATTTGATTTATTTTTTTGGCACCATCTTAGGCGATGATCTCAACTTGGATTTAACCCCTTATCACCGCTTAGGTGATGATTTAGGTCTTTCGTCAAGTGCATTTGGTTAGCTTTCCTCAAGCAGAACTAATGACTTATCCTACCTCTCTCTAGAAGGCGCTTCAGTAAGGCCTTAGAGATGGTAACGAAGGCTAGTTTAGTACTTTGGTCGGGTCATCTTAGAAGGTGCTCTGGCCAAGCCACGTAGGCGAGGGCAGAAAGCTTGAAGATTCTTTGTCGGGCCTTTTAAGACGGGACCAAAGTCTTACTCTAACCTCCCTCTAGGAGTATCTTTGACCAGACCCTTATAGTGGGATCAAGGGCTTTATTTCGCCCCTTACTACCATCTTAGGTAGAGGCTTAGGTTTTTCCTTTTAATTCTTTCATTTTATTAGACTTCCGATTCCATAGACAAACTTGTCTTGATTATCTTTATTTATCCATCGTAGGAAAATATGGCCTTAGATGTTTAGCATTCCAAGTTCATGCTATGACATTACCATTTGGTCGACATAGTCGATAGGCCCCTGGTGGGATTACTTCGTGGATAACAAGGGGTCCTTCCTAATTTGGCCCAAGTGGTCCATCTGTTGGAATTTTAGTATTTTCCTTGAATTTTCAGAGTACCAATTCTTCTTTTAGAAATGATCTTTCCTTGACTTTGGAATTGTAGTACTTGGTTATCCTGTGCTGATATTCAGCTGTTCGTACGAACGCTTCATCTCTTAGCTCATTGATGGTCTAAGGATTCTCTTTTCAATTCCTGATTTAGATCAAATGCATATGCAATCCTTCCATGAAATGGTACTTCGATCTTGATTGGAAGCATGACTTCTCATCCGTATGTTAGAGAAAGTGGGGTATGTCTCGTTGCAGTTTTGGTAGAAGTTCTATATGCCCATAACACAAGAGGTAGTTCTTCTACCCAATTTCCCTCGTGTGTTAGGGCTTAAGATTTGGCCAATACCAAGGTTTCTTTTTCCGACTCAGGGCCCTTTTTCTCTATACCAAGGTTTGATTGATAGCCTACTAGAACAATTTGGGTTTTTGGTGATCCTCGTGAGCTAGCCAATTTAGCCAAAGAATCAGCTTGGGAGTTCTTCCCTCTTGTCACTTGGTGTATTGAGAAACCCTCTAATTAGTTCAAAATTTTTAACACCTTCTTGACATATAAGACCAACTTGGCATCCTTCATTTGATATTTTTGGCTCAATTGAATGACCATTAATTAGGAATAACTGAAAATCTCAATCCTAGGAATTTTCAGTTATAGTGCCAAGGTGAGTCCTTCCACCATCGACTCATATTCTGCCATATTATTAGTGGTCGGAAATCCTAATTTCATTACAAAATGCAAACAATGTCCAACGGGGGTAATTAGTACGTATCCTGCACCAGCTTCTTGTTCATTTGAAGCTCAATCTACGAATAGTTTCCATTTAGCTTTAGATCATTTTCATTTTTTGACTGCTCTTTGATGAATCTCGTACATTATTTAACAAAATCAGCTAAAGCTTGTCCATTAATTGCCACTCATGGTAGAAATTTAATACCATACTAGCTAAGTTCTATTCCCCTTTTGACTAATCTTCCCGAGGCTTTAGGTTTACTAAAGACTTGCTTAAGTGGAAAGTTAGTTAAGACCTTAATTGGATGCGCTTGAAGGTGAGCTTTCAATTTTCGTGCTGTAAGCATCAAATAGTATGCCAACTTTTTTATAACTGGATATCTAGTTTCTACATTCTTAATCCTTCTGCTTGAGTAGTATACTAGAAGTTGGGTTCCCTTTTCTTCCCTTATTAGAATATAGCTAACTGCGTATTCTGAAACTGCCATATAAAGATAAAGGTTTTCCCCATCTATAGGGGTAGATAGAATTGGCGATTTCTCAAGATGATCTTTTAGTTCCTTAAAAGATTTTTGACAATCCTCTCCCCATTCGAAGTTTCTCTTCTTCTTAATCACATCGATGAATGGGATGCATTTATCGATGCTTTGGAATCTATTCAATGCCGCCACTCTTCCATTTAAGCTCAATACATCTTTATTCATTTTAGGCTCCACCATGTCTTTAATAGATTGAATCTGATTAGGGATGGCTTCTATTCCTCGAGCACTAACAATATATCCTAAGAATTTTCCAAATTGGATTCCGAAAGAACATTTCTATAGGTTGAGCTTCATCTGATATTTTTGTAATACCCCAAACATTTCTTTAAGATTGCTTAGATAATTGCTCCCCTCTTAGGATTTAACCAACATATCATCTACATATACTTCCATGTTTCGATCGGTCAGCTCTCTGAACATTCTGTTTACCAAACTTTAGTGGGTGGCTCCAGCATTCTTTAATCCAATAAGAATTTCTTCGTTGAAAAATGTTCCCCAGTCTATTATGAAGCTTGTATTCTCTTCATTCGGTTGGACCATCAGATCTGATTGTACCCGGAATACACATCCACGAAAGACAAGAGTTTTTCCCCACTTGTCTCATCGACTAACTGGTCTATTCTTGGAATTGGATAGCAAACTTTTGGGCATGCCTTATTTAAATTAGTATAATCGACACATGTCCACTATTTGACTTTTTGACTAATAGTGGATTGGCCAACCATTTTGGATAAAGAACTTCTCCGATGAACCCATTTTCGAGCAGTCTCTTGACCTCATCTTTCAAAGAATCAGCTCGAACTTTGTTGAATTTTCTCTTCGTTTGTTGAATGGGTGTAATACCTAGATCTATGTTTAAGGCATCACACATGATGGTTGGATCTAATCCAACCATATCTAGATGGGTTCAGGCAAACACTTCTTTGCTAGATTAAAGAAATTGGACTAACTCTCCTTTGAGCTTGCCATCTAGCTCTTTCCCATTTTAGTATCTTTGTTAGGTCAACTGGATCTAAGCATATTTCCTCAAGATCCTCGGTAGGTTTCATTCTTGGTTGTTCGCCTTTACATTCCTGTTTAGTGACGATCTCCTCACTATCCACTTCATCCTCTACCAAATTTGTTTCTTTCCTCTTTCTTTTAATTTCAAAAAAGTTAAATATTCTTAGTGCACGCTTATTTTTCTCAATGGTTCTTGCTTTTGCCTTAGATGATTGGCTTAAATGACCTTCATTTGATTTCAATTATGATTGACTCGTCTTTCTCCTAGTCATAACATGACATATTTCCACACTTGTATTGATCAAGTGTGGAAAAATACAATTCTCTAGAGCTGAATTGCTCTCCTCTCTATTCGTCGATGGATTGTCTATCGGTTTAGAAAACCATCGAACGAATCTAAATTAAAAATAACCGCAAGCGCACGGCGTACACTTATAGTACGTGGCGAATACGGGTCGATCCGCAGGGAATTGATGATTTTAAATCTCTATTCAATCAAATTAACCAAAGTTGAAAATGTGATTAGCTAAAAATATAGAAAACTAGCAAAAGAAAATTGATAAAAATATGAGAGTGTGAAGGCAATTTAGAGATAATTCCACTCTCTAGATCATATAGTTCAACCAAATATGAAATTATTATCTCTCTTTTTTGGTCATAAGTGAATTTAAATGATGTGTTTATTATAAGTATGGCTCATTTGTGCTATTAATTAGCTCAACATAAGCCATCAAACTATAACACAACTTTTAAACCACTTACCACTCTCATGAAAATGACAACAAAGTTGAAAATGTAATCTATTTTAAGTATGGCCTATTAACTATTAATTAGAAATATAGACCATCAAATTTGAATTTCAAATCACTTTCTTATGCCATAATCATATTTTGATGAAGAGGCATTTGTGTTAGTGATTGTTTAAGCATATCCTATTTGGTGTCAACAATATAGGCTATCAAATTCAAAACAAAAACAACAAATTAAACCACTTCAAGCATTGTCATTAAGCACAAAAAGAGAGCTATAATTATCAAAATGTTGAAGCTACATGATTAAAGGCTTCATTACCCCTAAATTGAAGGGATTAGCCTCTCATATTTGTTATCCAAACAACAAATGTAGCTAGCAACATGAAAGCAAAAGAAAAGGAAAATGAAAGCTAATGGAAAAGAGAACTACTATTCTACTTGCATGAAAAATAAAAGAAATCTACACTACAACATGAATGGAAATAAACAAGAAAAGAGCACGTATTTAAAGTTGCATAAAAAGAAATTACATGAAAGAAGAAATGGCTAAGTAGCCATGAAAAGAAAATAGAAGCTTTCTTTTATTTTGAGCCTAAACTAATCTAAAGAGAGGCTAAAGGGAGGAGGATTACATGAAGATATAGGGTATTTATACAAGTGTTAAACCCTAATTCATATTTTTGGGGAATGCCCAAAATTCACTTGTAGGAAGTGTGGTAGCCAAGTTATCATTAGCTTCAATAATCCCTCACTTAAATGTACATGAAACCATTAATTCCATAAGCATGTGCATTAGCCTCTAATTTGTACATTAAGGTAGGTGGGTAGGTGGGGTCCTCCTTTATCTTCACTTTGAATTATTTCCATCTTCATTTGTTCTCTTCACTCTTGTGCATGCATATATCATCATGTAACCACTTGTATATGAAGCCAAATTCCTATAAAAAATATAGAAATTTCTAATTAAATTTTCTCAAATTAATATATGCACAAAAATGACCATTTTGCCCTTGGATGAAGATGAATATGTGATGATTTGAAAATAATATGAATTTTGGTTTAAACAAGTTCAAATACCCGATATGATCATTTATTTAATTTAAATAGATTAAATATGGTGGTAAAAATATACACATTTACGTGCACATCAAATACCCCCACACTTATCTTTTTATTCATCCTCGAATAAAGGAAAACTAAGATAAATCTGTTTTCGTAGGGAGCACGATTGCATTGAGCGTATGGAACAAGCCGTTAAACATCTGGGTGTCCCCAATAGGACGAGTGTTGTCTCGTGAGGGTTTTCAGCGGATACTACCCACAAAATCCAAATGCAGGATGAAAATATTTACAAAATGCAAGATTTTTTACAAAGAGATGAATGCGAGTTTTTGAAAATATTTACAATGAAAGATTTACTTTTAAATTAACACAAATAAGTTAAATATAGGTTTGGTTATTATCTTGAAAATTTAAGTCATTTACTTGTCAAAATTTCCAACAAAAATTAAGTTATCATAACAAATAGACTATACTTTAACTCGTTGTTTTGGTTGATAACACAGTGTAATTTAAATGGATCCTTGGTTGATTATCAAAGTTTTTCAAAGTGGTATTTTCATTTCTTTTCAATAACAAATCAAATCAAATAAGTTAAAATAGTGCTTGGATTTCATTTGCTTACTCTCTCCATTTTTTTTGAAAATTTTATTGATATTTACAATATTTACATATGCCTAACTCAGATAAACTGAGGCCAGATATATTACCCATGCACTGCCTTGCGGACTGATGTGAGGGGAATACAAAGCGTGGCGAGTGAACACACGAGTGTGAACACTTATTGACTGTAGGCGTTATTAGTAAAGTAATTTTTGTATACACACCTAACTCAGATAAACTGAGGCCAGATATACCGATCTTGCACTGCCTTTCGGGCTTACGTGAGAAGGGTACAGAGCATGGCGAGTGAACACACGAGTGTGAACACATGACTCTAGGTGTTTATTAAGAAAATATATACATATATACAAGAAATTTTTTTTTTGGATTTTTTTTTTGTTTTTTTAGGGAGAGAGTTTCGCAAAATCATCTTAGCATCATTTAACTTAGAAGACAAAAAAAATGTTATATCCTTTACTTTAAATCAACCACTTTTTAAAACAAAGATGTTCAATTAGGATATATTTCATAATTATCACATATGAATCTTCCTATATACTAGTTAAACCATTATTATTTGTAATCTAACTTCATTTTTATTTTTGTTAAGACAAATAAATTTTCAAAAATTTCAATTTAATAAACCAAAGCCATATATTTATCCTATAGTGTTTCTTTAAAAATAAATCAAAATGCTTATAAAAATTATTTTTGGAATTTTTAAATTTTTTTTTTAGTTTTTAAAAGAAAAAGCAAAAATAAATCATGAAAAATTAAAAATGAAGATGAGTCTCCCCCCACACTTGATTTTGACTATGTCCCCACAGTCAACCCAAGTGGAAGGAGAAAAATAAAAATAAAAACATGACCTTTATTTAAATGAAAATTAACGGTATTTACACGAGATCAGAAAGTATATCGTCAAAAAGTAAATGATACGGTCTTCCAAAGACTGATTCATTTGTCTCGTCAAGTATACGAGACACAGCTCAAGCTCGAAAAACCAAATCGTAAACGATTTCAAAGTTGAATGTTGATTTGGAAAAACGAATGTCGTTTTATTTAAAACCGTACGACTTGTTTTATTTTCGATGATTTTCGAGGTTGATAGAATAATTGATTGAAATTCAAATTTATTATCACCAAATTCAAGCTTATCATCGATTTCAAAATCAAAATAATGATTCAAATCTTCCCCGTCGGAATTTAACAACTCATTTTCGAAAAGTCCCATAAAATCGTGTTCTTTAAATTCGACTTCCTTCGTTGGATTATCAACAACTTTATTGCATAAATCAAGTTCAAAATTCAAAGTTGTTGTATTCAAATTTTCAGAAAAAGGAAGATCGAAATTTAAATTGAGTTTCTCACCCTCAAAAGAATTGAAATCCAACTCAATTACCAAATTTTCAACAACTTCATTAAGATCATCATTTATTTTCAATTTCAAAAGTTGTTATTTGAAAATCGCCAATTTGGGTAAAAGATGGATTATCATTTGACTCGTCACACGTTGGGATTTGGTTTTGTTGTTCACGTTGTTTCATATAAGTTTCAAACAACGAATCCTTGTGATCATCATAAATTTCATTCATTTGTTCAACAAAATCCAATTTGTAGTTATTAACTTGAGAATTTTCGATTTGGATTTGTTGAGAACAAATATTTTCACTTGCATCATAGTCGAGATTATTCCCATTGCCAAAATTATTTAAAAAGTGGATCACATTTTCGTTTTGATTTTGAAATTCATTTTGGAGTTCAAAATTGAATTGGCATGGGTTATACTCGAAATCGTTTGAATTTTGAAGTGAATTCAAAATTTGATTATTTTGAAAACTTTGATTTGAATCATTGCCCAAATATGAATTACACAAATCGTTTATCTCTTGATTTTGTTGTGTAGAGATTTCAAGTAAAGACAAAATGCTCTTTTCAAGATTTGAGGGTTGGTCATCGTTTTGAAAACTTTGTTGTTCAAAATTCGAATTGTTTAAAGAATAGTTGTCGTTAAAATATCCATACGAATTTGGAGTGAAATCATATGGATTATATTGATTTTCACAACTATTGTAAAATTCAAATAAGTGGGGAAACTCAGACATTTTCAAGAATGTTTTTGTTTTTCTGTTTTTTTTTGTAAAGGAAAAATATTTACAAATAAAATTTATTTTTCAAAAGGGAAATTGATTTTTGTTTTGGTTTTTTGGTTTTTCAATTTTTTCTTTGTTTTTGAGAAGGTTTTAAAAATTTTTTTTGGATTTTGGTTTTTTTTTCTAATTTTTTTTTTGGATTATTTAAAAATTTCAAAGGAAAAGGAATATATACAATTTTTTTAGTTTTGGATTTTGAATTTTTTTTTAAATATGCATGAACTAATGCAACTAAATGAATTCAAGGATTTAATTACAAATGATTTATCCTAAGTTAACCCAAAATTGTATAATCACACATTGTCTTAGATAAACAAGATAGTTCTCAGCCAGGTAACGGACATGATTTATCGGTGCACCACGAATCACCGTAGCAATGCAGCCGAAGGTTTAAGTACCTTCAGAGAAACAATTCAATATAATATTTACGAATCACCGTAATATTTATAACTGATTATTGCTCTGCCATAGCCTAGACACCAAGAAATTAAATTGTTCAAAGAAGACAGCTTGTCAATATACAATTAAGTGTTATCGATGTCTAACCGTTATTACTAATCAAAATTCTAGGATGAAATGCAAAGCAGAAATTAAACGTGTATTAACAATGCAACTACGAATGGATTTTGTTTTTGTTTGTTTTTTTTTGGTTTTCTAAATATTTTTTTTAAATGCAAGTAAACAACAATGCAAGACAAACAAAAACAATATATATATATATATATATATATATATATATATATATACAATGCAAGGCAAATAAAGAGAAAATTATAAATAAGCAAGCAGTTTTTTTTTGGCAAGCTCAGCACGCAAGCAATTTATTTTAGCAAGCATTTCTGCAATTCTGCTTGGGCTACCTGAAATAAAAACAAAATATATATACAGTTTTTTTTAATTTTTTTTTGGGAAGAAAACTTAAAAGTGAGGTTTTACCTTAAAAAAAAATTCTTTTTTCAAATATATAAGGATAGAACTTAAAATAGTTTAAAACAAAATAAACAAATTTAAAATTAAACTTTTTTTAAGGATAAAGTAAAACAAAACTAAAAGAAAGCAAATCCCTTTTTTTATTAAGATAGAACCAAAGCAAAGACAAATGAATGAAAAAAGAATTTTTTTTATAATCAAGAGTTAAACAAAATAAAGTTTTAAAACAAATTAATCTAAAAGAGAATTTTAACAATTACTTTACAAAACACTTCCACAGCCCACTAGCAAATCGCCGGCCCGCTAACACAACTCAAACATTCTCTTCCCTTTTTTTTGTAGGCCTGGCCCATTCCCTTAATACCCACGGTAAAAAAAAAGAACAAACACACAGCAAAAACAAATTAAAATTCCTAACAAGATTCTTGTTCGTTCCCAAATAACTAAAATTCCCAAAATCAAATTTTTTTTTCAAAATCAAAATTAACTTTCAAAATCGCAACTTAGTGGTTGCGAATTAGAGCTAGTGCTGGTGGTTTCGGCGTACCATGAGATGGAATTCAAGCGATGTTGGGTGTTAGAAATTGGAGTTCGCGAATGCAGGTCGCGATGGTTGGGTCGGTGAGGGAGTTCGTGGGCAGTTGCGATTTCAAGTCGAGGCACTTTGGTTCGTGGTTTGGGAGTGATGCATGCGAAGCAAAGCAGTGTCTGGTTGTATGCAGTAAGGAGGTATACGATGGTGCAGCAAGTGATGTAGCAGTAAGCAGTAAAGGATGTTGGATGAATGGAAGTTTGTGGCTGTAGTAAAGGATGAAATTGGGGTGCGGCCGGTGGAGGAAAATGAGAGTTTGTGGTTAGTCTGTGCTGCTTGATGCAAAGGTATAGCAGACAATGATGGTTGGATGATGGCAGAGTCGATTGGAATGGTACGGAGTGGTTATCAAGGAGTCTATAGTGTATGGTTTGAGAAGAGTGGGGTTTGAAATAATGTAAATGGAGTGGCAATGATTTGTAGTTGGCGTTGCGGCTGCTGGTTTGTAGAGGGTGGTTCGAGTATGTGATGGGAATGAAGCAGTTGTATGTGGTTTTCAATGTAGTTTTGAATATGAACGAATTTGGGGTAGTTGTTAACAACAGTTGCACATGTATGTGATATGATGTTGTATATGAAGGTTAGCAAGGCTATTGTAGCAAAAGGTTGATCAGAGGAGAGGTCGGTAATGGAGTGTATATGCAGTGGGCAGGAATTTGTTTGGAAGTTGCGGTGGCTGGAGCAGCAATTTTGAAGTTGATTGAACTGTGTATTGGTATGGACGGTTAACAGTTCGTTGATGATGTGTTGTCTGGTTGTGGTCAGGGGTAGGGATGGTGGTATATGTGGAACAGCAATGATGTTGGAAGATTGCACCCAGGGTTCAGTTGAATGGCAGGCAGAGAAGTAGACTGAAGTGATATGAGTTTATGTCAGTAATGGAAGTTGTGATAATGAAAAATGGTGTGATTGAAGAGATGATGTAAGTAGATGAATATGTGGTGATAACTGGTGATGTTTAGGCAGAGGTGATGGGGATGCAGGTGGAACTGTGCAGTGGGGAAGTTTTAGTGTTGTATGTATTTGTCAGTGTGGAGAAGGTAGTTGAACTGGGTGTTGAAGCTACGGCTATGTTGAAGGTGATAGGCAGTTCAGGTATAACAACAGAATGTAAACTTGGACATTGCAATGTACTTTTGTTTCAGGAACTTATCAAAATAGTGTAAAGACTGAAATTGATAATGTATATGCAATTGTATGAAAATGTCTATAATTCGACCAACAGAAATGTTGTGAACAATTGTATGAAAAGCAGAGAACTTTGAACACAATTTTATCAACAGAATTTAGCACAAATGAAACACAATGTAAACTAAACAAATAGAACACTGTGAGTACTAACTAAAGTAAAGTGAACACACTGAAAATGTAGACTATAACACAATGTAAACTGAGATGAATAGTGAGAGTTTTTTTTTTCTTAAAAAAAAATAGAAATGCAAATGCAATTGCAAAATAGAAAAGCAACAAATGCAAACAACACACAAACAAACACAATTTTTTTTTAAAATAAACACACAAAATAAAATCACACACAAATCAAACAAAAATAATTCGAAAAATAGAAAATCAAAATCAAAACTATTCCCCAGCAACGGTGCCAAAAACTTGTTCGTCGACGGATTTTCTATCGGTTTAGAAAACCGTCGAACGAATTTAAATTAAAAATAACCGCAAGCGCACGGCGTGCACTTGTAGTACGTGGCGAATACGGGTCAATCTGCAGGGAATTGATGATTTTAAATCTCTATTCAATCAAATTAACCAAAGTTGAAAATGTGATTAACTAAATATGTAGAAAACTAGCAAAAGAAAATTGATAAAAATATGAGAGTGTGAAGGCAATTTAGAGATAATTCCACTCTGTAGATCATATAATTCAACCAAATATGAAATTATGATCTCTCTTTTTTGGTCATAAGTGAATTTAAATGATGTGTTTATTATAAGTATGGCTCATTTGTGCTATTAATTAGCTCAACATAAGCCATCAAACTATAACACAACCTTTAAACCACTTACTACTCTCATGAAAATGACAACAAAGTTGAAAATGAAATCTATTTTAAGTATGGCCTATTAACTATTAATTAGAAATATAGACCATCAAATTTGAATTTCAAATCACTTTCTTATGCCATAATCATATTTTGATGAAGAGGCATTTGTATTAGTGATTGTTTAAGCATAGCCTATTTGGTGTCAACAATATAGGCTATCAAATTCAAAACAAAAATAACAAATTGAACCACTTCAAGCATTGTCATTAAGCACAAAAAGAGAGCTATAATTATCAAAATGTTGAAGCTACATGATTAAAGGCTTCATTACCCCTAAATTGAAGGGATTAGCCTCTCTTATTTGTTATCCAAACAACAAATGTAGCTAGCAACATGAAAGCAAAAGAAAAGGAAAATGAAATCTAATGGAAAAGAGAACTACTATTCTACTTGCATGAAAAATAAAAGAAATCTACACTACAACATGAAAGGAAATAAACAAGAAAAGAAGAAAAGAGCATGTATTTAAAGTTGCATAAAATGAAATTACATGAAAGAAGAAATGGCTAAGTAGCCATGAAAAGAAAAGAGAAGCTTTCTTTTATTTTGAGCCTAAACTAATATAAAGAGAGACTAAAGGGAGGAGGGTTACATGAAGATATGGGGTATTTATACAAGTGTTAAACCCTAATTCATATTTTTTGGGAATGCCCAAAATGCCCTTGTAGGAAGTGTGGTGGCCAAGTTATCATTAGCTTCAATAATCCCTCACTTAAATGTACATGAAACCATTAATTCCATAAGCATGTGCATTAGCCTCTAATTTGTACATTAAGGTAGGTGGGTAGGTGGGATCCTCCATTATCTTCACTTTGAATTATTTCCATCTTCATTTGTTCTCTTCACTCTTGTGCATGCATATATCATCATGTAACCACTTGTATATGAAGCCAAATTCCTATAAAAAATATAGAAACTTCTAATTAAATTTTCTCAAATTAATATATGCACAAAAATGACCATTTTGCCATTGGATGAAGATGAATATGTGACGATTTGAAAATAATATGAATTTTGGTTTAAACAAGTTAAAATACCCGATATGATCATTTATTTAATTTAAATAGATTAAATATGGTGGTGAAAATATACACATTTACGTGCACATCACTCTCACTGTTCCCCATTCTTTCTTGGTCAAGAACTTCACCATCAGATATTTTGGTGAGACAAAAGCATCGACCTTATCCTAAGCTGGCCTCCTAAAGAAGGCGTTGTAATAAAAAGTTGGTTCATAATGACAAATAGAGTCTTGAAGGTGCTGTAATGTGGTAGAATTCTCATATGTACTAGAAGCCTTATATGTCCCATAGGAGTTGATCCTTTGTTATTGAACCCAAAGATGGGCTTAAAGCTTGGCTCTAGCTTTTCCTCCAGAATCTCCATTTGATCAAAGGCATGTCTGAAAATAACATTCACTACGCTTCCAGTATTAACGAGGATTTTAGTCCCCATAGAAAGCCCGATTTGCGCAGTGATCATAAGCAGGCCGTTGTGCGAATAGCGAACCCCTCTTAACTCTTGTTGGGTTATGGTCAGGTTGTGCATTTGGAGCTAAAATCTAGGGCTCTTGAGTGGCGGTTCTTCCTGAATAGAGAAAACCCCATCTCTTGCCTCTCTAATATATCGGTTTTTGGCTCCCTTGCTATTTCCAGCCAAATGAGGGCCACCATGAATTATGTCAATTCGGTTGATAGGTGGAATGAAATCTGGTTAAGCATCACTTTATATAAGATTCATAGTGATATTTAGGAGCCTTTGGTTGCCTTTATCAGGATGTGCAGCTTTTTAATTATCTTTGATAAATTCTTTCAAGTGCCCATAATGAGTCATCCTCTGAATTATCCCAGCCAACACAAAACATTCATTTGTCTTATGCCCATTCGACTTATGATAGGCACAGTAATCTTTCCCGCTTCTTGGCTCAGGGTTGTTCTTAGCTTTGTAGGAAATTGGGAAGTCACCGCTTTCTTTTGTTGTAGCGTAGATGTAGGGTATTGGCTTGTTTAGGGCAACATGATTGGTCTTCGGAGCTTCCTCCCATCTCGGTTTCTAATTTTTATGATTAAAGCCAAACTTTTCATTTTCTTTCTTCGTCTGGGACTTTTCTTAGCATAGAACATTTCATCCATATGAATGAACTTATCAGCATCAAAATGGAGTCCTGGATATCCCTTCATCCACAAAGATAAATCTTTTTCCCGAAAGGTGTCTACTAAATCAGCCCTGAGCGTACTGCCCTTAATTCGATCATATCCTTTGCCTTTAACACTTTTTCATTGAATCTCTTAAGATAGTCGCCCAACAGCTCTCCTAGTCTTTGTCTGATGTTAGCCAATATGCTAAAGTCGATTGTATGATCTTGGAAAATACAAAATTATGTTGAGAATTGCTCCCAAGAGTATATAGTCTTTTCCCGGTACTGTATATACCAATTAGCCGCTGCCTCATAGAAGGTGGTGGGAAAAAGTTGACAGTGTATAGCTCCTAAAGCATTATAGAGGTCCATCTAACTTTCAAATGCCATGAGGTGATCATCTGGGTCAATAGTCCCATTGTATTTCAAGAATGGAATCTTAATATGAGATGGAATCCTTGTGGACATGATCCTATCTACATAGGTTGACTTCTTGAAAGTTATTGTTGACTCTAATATCGAGTGTCCTCTTCCCTTTAAGGTTAAGCATGTCTTTTGCAATCTTTTTATCTATGTCCCTCAAATAAGCTTCATCGCTGTGGTAATTGCTCCTATCAGGCTTGTACTCTTTGGAGATTAAACTTCCAGACAGCTCATGTGACCTCTCCATTAATCTTCCTTGATGGTTTTCTTTTTACTTATAGTTTGCTTAAAGGAGAAATCGGTTGCTCCAGCTTCTTGGTCTCCTTTTCTCTTTTTGGAGTCACAGTGAATTTGTCTTTGCTTTTGTTCCTAAGCAAAGAAGCTTCCAAATTCCTTGTTAGAGACTCAACATCTTCTCCCTCAGTGAGCTTGGAATAATTTTATGCAAAGATCTTTTCTAATAGCTCGTACATCATTTCTATATACTAAGTTAGATCTTTGATCTTAGTTTCACTACTGCTAGGCTTTGCTGGCTCTGACAACTGTCTAGGTTCTACATTTCCTAAGTTAAAGTTGGGGACGACATTCTCTTTCAATGGCATCGTTTGTATAACTTCTTCATTTAGAACATTAATTCTCCTTGGTATCACCATTTTCCTACAACAAAACTAATTTAGTTAGTTAGAGGAAAGAGTTAAATGGAATAGGATGTTCGAGCCCTCCTTCTAGCGCTAAAATATTAACTCAAAAATTTGTAAAACCTATGTTGTCATGTATAACAAGCCAAAAATCGATTTGTAACACCTTTGAAATCGTGACTAAGCATAACTTAGTTGATGAAATCATATAGTGGTAAGAAACCAAGAGTTGGACCGTGATTCATGGCATAACACATGATGATGCCATTCAGAAATGCTTCTATGATGCCCACAGACTTTTGATGTATATACTCAAAGGTCATATGTTCAAGGGAAGGATAGGTTAAGTAGTAAATATGTGAAAAAGTCCATTAAGTATGTTAACAAACTAAGTAAGCAATTATCATGTTTCATGGTCGATCATCCATATATGACAGGTAAAACAGCGATTATGCATATAAACACTAGTTTAGACCAAGGCTTATGTGACTTTTGTAAAGTCAAGATGAAAATTAGGGCCCAAAGAGCTTTATTATATGTGTATCCAAGTCCAATGGTAGTCAAAGTTTCATGATCAAGGCATATAAGCAAATTAGGCTATGTTCGATATTGTCCATGTCATTGGTCATATAAAATTGCAAGGTTTACAATCAATTGATGATATTCCCTACTTTGATTTAGGGTTACAATATTTTTATTTGAGAAGAGAAAAGAAACGATCATTCCTTTCCTCCATGCCCATAAGTCTGTATTTATAGAGGTAAAAGTGTAGCATGGCTGATGTGGATTATATTTGGCATTGATAGCCTACGATATCATCAGCCACTTCAATGGCACTAAGCTTCATGCATCATTTTTGATGACCTTAGACATTCTTTTGCACGCTGATGGATTATGGCATTACATAGTAACACTTAACATCCAATCCGCCTCGATAATTTCCATGGATATCAATGACAACTAGCATCACCATCGCATTGAGGACCTACGGTGTCCGTTAATGGTTGATGAAGTGCATCATCACTAAGGTGCGGCATTAGCAATTAACAATCTTGAGGAGACAAACCATTGCTTGAGACGCGATATCAATAGGAGGTGGCATTGATATGATATGACATTGAAAGGAGACAATATTAGGCTGTATTAATGGAGGCAGTGATAAAAGGAAATGTCATTGGAGAGACGTGACATTATTCTGAAGCGACATTGATTCTTCTGGCTTCATGGAGGAAATATTGGCATTGATGAAGGGCGACATAGATGATAAACCATGTCACTATAACATTGATGTCTTTTAGTATAGTATTCTTCAACATCACCGCTTCCTTGACATTGGTTCCATTCGACATTATTTAGTGATATGAGAGATTCGAATTCAACTCTATAAGTGGTATGCATCATTGATGGCATTTGATATCCTTAACTTCATTGATGACCTGCAACATTATCTATTAACCCCTGTGGATAAGGGGCGACGTTATATGCTTTCGGCATTGACTTATCTCCACATTTTCGACATTACTTGTTGATGTCAGATCATGGTTATGTCGATATGCCACATACCTTCAAGATTGTTAACCCGCCCTTCAACCAGGCAGTGTGCGGGTGGATTTAACTAAACAGATTTCATGGTTATCATGGCAGGAAGCCTTGAGAGATGACTGTATGGCTCGGGAATCAAATATAAACAAGGCTATAAGGCAATGGTCGAATGGATTCAGGAAAATAACATTTTGGAATAATCTAAGTATGGATTGTCACTTCCCGCAGACAGGGGATCGGTATGGATTACTATGACTGCGGAGGACTCAGATTGGCAGTTCAACCCATCAGAAATTGGTTAATATCTTCAAAAAACACCTTGGCAACTTCGTAGAACAACTTCAGAAACCTAAAGCCATCATCGGAGTGGATCACCCTTAGGGATAGATGACCCCAATTCACCAAGATTGGGGGAAGGTGTCGATCCCTCTATAGGGGTCGGCATTGGTCCCAAAAGATTAGCTATTTGGGGTCGGGATTTTATTGGGGGATCGGTCTTAGTCTCGAGGTTTTTCATGTAGATTTTCAGTTGGATATTTGAGCGTCTTACCCTATTAATACAAAAGGCATGGTACACCCTTCGGATCTTCTTTCTTGATCTGGTTTCATACTTCATTATTATTTTGGCTATTACATCAACTTCATTTGTAATCCTACAGTATAATAAAAATTACTTGGACTGGACATAGGCCAGAGTTTGTCGAACCACTATAATTCTTGTGTGTTCATTTCTTACTATTTTTTTAATTTGCTTTCTTCACTTTTTATTCTCTTTTATTTTATATTGGGTGTTTGTGCAATTTTGGTTCAAACATTTTGGTACTTTTCACTGACAAACACTTGAACCCACTGATCGAAGATTTGAAAAGGATTCTAAATGGCTAGACATTCAACTAGAAGGACTGTTACAGCTAGAAATCAACAAGGGAGCAGCCAGAAGACGTCCTTAGGAGCTAATCAGCCATTTAGAGGCTATGATATATGAGATGTAGGAGAGGATGATGGCGTAATAGGAGGAAATGATATAGAATTTCCATAAGAGGATGGAATAGGCAGAAGATGCTGGAAATCAGAACCAAGGACAAGGAGCAAGAGCTAACGAGTAAAGGAATAGAGCGAAGCAACCAGGGGAAAACCCCGGACCAACATAGGGATCGGTACCAACCCCACCATAGGGGTCGGTACCGAACCCCAAAACTTGGAGGGATATGCCCTAGGTTAACTATGGTGGGACAGGTGTACCTCCAGTGATTGATGTTGGGCATGTTGCTATGGATCAAAATTGCGAAAGCACCGCCAGAGGAGTACGTGCCGGAATACCCTCACGGAGCTAAGGGCGGGTTAGGAATCTAGATTGGAGGCCACTTATGGATGAAACTGAAACGTTTGCTGAGTTGATATGGTGAGTGATGAGAGGCAGATTGCCTAACAGGATTTTAGAGGATGTTAACCGAAGTCCATTTACTCCGAACATCGGGCATGCTAGGAACCTAACGGAGTTCAAGTTACCAACAATGGAGATGTATGACAGAAAGCCAGACCCTGCAGTGCATTAGATGAGGTATATCGGGCATATGGAAGTGTTGGAGGCATCGAAAGAGGTTAAGGCTCGGTACTTTCCCCTATACTTGACTGATTTAGCTGCATTGTGGTTCAGGCAAATGGAAAACGGATCAATAAGGACATGGAATGAGCTGGTAGACATGTTTATGAGGTAGTTTTGGGTCCATATTTCACATCCTAAGAACGTGATGACGTTGTGCATGGTGAAACAGAGAACTTTAGAATCCATTAGGAATTACTTGGCAAGGTTTAATGTGGCGGTTTCTTCAGTGGATAGGCTGGACCAGTCAATGGTTTTGATGGCGGCAGTTTTTTGAGTTGCTGATAAAACGGATTTTAAAGTTGCATTGTAACAGGATCCACCAATGGACCTCGTGGAGTTTTACCACAAAGCTAAAAGGTTTCTGCGGTAGAAGGATGCTCAAATCGACAAGGAAGAGGTGAATGCTGTGAAGGTGAAGGGCCGCCTGGAGAAGGGTCCAAGATGGATAAAGGAAAAAAAATGGTATATGATTTATATGATGGTTCGAAATAGAAAAGGAGAGAACCGAAGTTATCTTCTTACACGAATCTGAATGGAACACTGGAAAGGATTTATCTCGACACTAGGGGCAACTCCCCTATCGAAAACTGGCTAGGAGGGAGCTTACAGAGCAGGAAAAGAGATCTGGAAAATATTGCTTATTTCATGAGCTGGATGGGCACACTACAAATGATTGTAGGCACTTATAGGATCTGATAGAGGAGCATGTCAAATATAACTGGCTACAACAATACGCAAGAAATCGAACTAGGGTGACAGAATGGGAGCAGTAGTCATCCATGGCGAATGGAAATGGCCTAAGATCAAAGCCAGGGATGGTCATCTCCTAATCGGAATGGCAGGAAATAAAGTCTGGTTCTCAAGCTCCATTTTCCCTTTTTTAATAAACCATGCAATAATACAATCTAGACACTTACTCATGTATAGGATCCCAGTTGGTCCCTAAGTACGCTCCGAGTGGATGCTAGACTGCAGCGCCTAGAGAGGCAATTACAATAACTTTAGACTTGGTAGTTTTTTGGTATTTAAATTTCAATCCAATAAATGGATCCTTGGTTAATTACAAAACACAAGTCTCCTTGCTAGAGAGCGAACAGATGGACTTGTGCGGCTTGGATTAAGCCCTCGACCGAAGAGTTGAGGCCAGAGAAAGGAAGTCAGTGTGGTGTTTATCGCATTAAGCCTTTGACTAAAGAGTCAAGGCCAGAGAGCAAGAAGTAAGTCGCTTTACCGGAGAGCAACGGGATCGACATACTTATCGTTGTTCCCCTTCACCGGAGAGTGATTGGTCTACGTAAACCATGACATCGTGTTATGTTCCATCCGAAGAGATGAGACCGGAGTGCAGGAAGTATGCTGCTTTGCTAGAGAGCAACAGGATCGGCTCACTTGTCATTGTTCCCCCTTCATCGAAGAGTGATTGTATTGGATCCAACTAGGGTCCGGTGAGACCATGATCGATCTAGGAAGATCAGGACATCGCTATATGTCTCATTGGAGTGTCGGGATTGGAGTGTAGGGGGTTGGTCGCTTTGCCGGAGAGCGACAGGATCAGCTCACTCATCGTTAAGACCCATCGCCGGAGTGCGAGCGGATCGGGCTTAGCATGGGTCCAAAGAGACCATCAATCAGTCCGGAGATACCTTGAACGTGGTTAACAATCCAGAGAGATCGCGGATTAGCATATAGACTTCGAATGGTTATGCATTTGGAAAATGATCCGTTGAGATTGTGGATTTGGTTGCCAGCTTTGGATGGTTATGGATTTGGTTAAGGATTAGAAATGATCATGAATTTGACAATCAACTCAGAACAGTCACAGATTTCACTACAATCCAAAGAGATTGGGGTTTTGGCATACAATTGTTAACTCCTGGGTGAACATGGGATGGCTCATAACAACATGGTTGGTAAAGGATTGGAAAATTTGGCTATCGATGGATTATGGACTTTGGTATTTGTTTGAAAAAAAACACACATTCCTACCACAAGCCATGTTTTAGGAGGAAAATGTTAACTCACCTTTGAACCAGGCAGCATGCAGGCGGATTAACTAAATGGATTTCACAGTTATCAAGACAGGAAATCCATAGAGATGACTGTTAGGCTCAGGAATCTAATATAAACAAGGCTATAAGGCAATGGTTGAACCGATTCAGGCAAATAACATCCTGGAATATTCTAAGCATCGATTGGAACTTCCCCTAGGCAGGGGATCAGTTTGGATTACTATGGCTATGGAGAACTCAGATCGGTAGTTCAACTCATCAGAAATCGATCAATATCTCCAGAAAACGCCTAGGCAACTTTGCAGAACAACTTCAAAAAACCCAAAGCCAACATCGGGGTAGATCACCCCTAGGGATCGCCAACCCCAATTCACCAAGATTGGGGATCCATACCGATCCCCCTATAGGGCTCGGTATCGATCCCAAAAGATTAGATGTTTGGGGTCGGGATTTTTTGGGGGATTAGGTCTTGGTCTCAAGGTTTTGCATATGGATTTTTAGTTGGATATTTGCGTGTCTTCCCCTATAAATACAAAAGGCATGTCACATTCTTGGGATCTTCTTTCTAGCTCTGGTTTCTTACTTCATTATTCTCTTGGCTTTCATATCATATGTACTTGTAATCCTACAGTATAATAAAAGATTACTTGGAGTGGACATAGGTCAGAGTTTGTCGAACCACTATAATTCTTGTGTGTTCGTTTCTTGTTGATTTTTTTTAATTTGTTTTCTTCACTTTTCATTATTTTCTACTTTCTATTGGGTGTTTGTGCCATTTTTGGTTCAAACGGGGATCAATAATGATAGTTGTAATAAATCCCTGTCTTGATAATAGTATAGATCTGGCCACATATCACATCACTTATTGGTGATATGTGGCATCAATAAGAAGCGACGTTGATAAAGTGCGGCATGGAAGCCATGCAGTATCATTATGGCTGTAAGCTTTTGATATCTTTCTTCTTGCTAGTCTTCGGTATTGATTCTCATATTGATGAGGTGCGTCATTCCATGCCGCATTGATGATGCAAGACGTCCCTTAGAGTGCGACATTACTTGTGATAGGTTCGATATTGACCATTCTTGTATTGGTGCGAGATGCCCTCAATGGTATGACATGCTTTATGTGAATGACCTTACTGTCGACATGCTTAACTTGGACGTGCTTGATTTCGATATTCTCTCATATCTTCATTTTATCCCCTTTGGAAAATGTGTGGATAACAGGTATAATTATTTATTTGTATACTCTCAAAGCGGGGACTTAAGCTTTAATGAAATAGGTTGAGATATTCCTGAAACTTTCACACGCCTCATGAAAGTTGACAAAATATGAGAAATATCAGTGAAAATTTTGCAATTAATATTTTTTGCAATATTGGTTGTCTTAGACTAACTTCAAAGCTTCAATGCTGTGTTAATTCACCAATAGATGCCTGACGGACAATATGCTCACTAGAACTATTTCTAGCTTGTTATTAAGAAAAACCAAAGACATGTGAGGTGGAAGTTCATTCTTTTTTCATTTCTTTTGAATTAAAAGTTGATTTTTTTAATCTTTACTACTGTAAGTATGTCATATCTTCAAATGGTAACTATATTGCTTCAACATATGTTCTCTAATCATTACAGAAACGAAGTTAATTAAGGATTCATGTTTTGTTGAAGCATTAAAAAAAATTGAAGGAACCTCATAGATATTAAGATGAAACCTGTAACGTACAAAATGTCACCGAATGAGTGTAAACGGTGTTGAATTTATTTGGCTTCAGTTTCTGCAACTCACTTATCTCGTACACTGCAATTCATGCCTAATAGGCATTTATTTTAATTTATTTACGTATTTTCGTGTATCTAGAATTATCCATATTACTTATTTCAATTAGTCATCGTGTTTAATTAATTGCTCACCTTTGAATACATGTATTTTTATATGTTGCAGCTAAGTTTAGTCAAGTCAATATAGCGAGCTAGCATGCTCATTATTATACATCAATAATTCTACTTACTAAATACTAGCATATAATAGAGATTCAAAAAAATATAAAAATTAAGAGGGTATTTATGTATCTTCATCGACCACTGAAAATGCGACACACCTATGAAACATGTGTAATCAATTATCTCAAAGGGACAGTCCTTACGGATGGAGTACACGTAAACTGCTTGGTTTGTAAGCCAATCTTTCCACTAAAATAGAGTCATTGATGCTGGCTTCAAATGGTCAATATGCACTGGAGGAGAAAATAAGTATGACTTCTCTTGTTATCATCAATTATATATGTTGGCCCACTTTATAAAATTTTGACTTTGAATTTCATTAAATATAAGAGTTGAATCTATATAATAACAGGGTTCACCAAAACGTTTTTTGACATTTTATCGAAATCATGACTTCTAATTTTTCTTTCTTAGAGCCTTTACGATTTCAAAATGTTACTCTAGGTTGTCTGATGAGAAATAAAAAATTTATATTCAAGTGCCTCATGTTATATGAAACAAAATCACGTGAACTAATTAGTTATTCCAGTAAGCAGTGGGCAAAAAAATAGAAATCTGCTACATAGAGGGCGTGGCTAAAGGGCAGTTTGATAGTAATTTTTTAAAACTGTTCTAAAGTATTAGTTATTTATTTTGAAGGACCGCAACAAATTGATGGGGTGTATGGATTGCAAATAACCTTCTCAAGCTCCAGAAGGATTAAGTCTTATGATTGCACATCATTATTAAGTGATGAGTACTACATAACTATATTAATGTACTAAACATTCTGAACTATATTACTTCTTAATGATTGTATTGAAGATCTGATTACTAAAATGAATGAATCATTATTTTATATTAATTATAAACACTATTAGTGAACTATATTTATTTTGGTATTATATTGTCTAATTCTTATTTTCATCCAGTCTGACTATAAATGATTATAAAATTTGCTGTGATAATTGTCTGTTATGATATATATTCATATTGGTTCATATTTGATTATTTCGATGATTTGCGAGGATCACTCTTTTGCTTCGGCTGTTACTAACAACTGAAGCAAAAGAGGAGGTTTTTTGCTTTAGTTGTTAGAAATAACGAAAGCAAAAGGGGGTCTTTTTTTAAGCAGAAGACCCCCTATTTTTCTTCGATTGTACAACCGAAACAACAGGCTTAGGTCTGTTGCATCATCTTCATTTGCTTCGGTTGTTGAACCGAAGCAACATGTGGTAAACAACCAAAGCAAATGACATGTTTTGTACTAGTGATTGCACTGTCGAAAGACCTCCATTGGTAATCGTGTTACCAACACTCTTAAGAACCCTATTTGAAATAGATAATTTTATGATCCTAGTAGATACATTCGCTTCCAAGTTAAATAGAAATGGTGAAAAGGGATCACCCCGTTTAATTTCTTGCTTTGATTATATTTTATTTCCTAGAATGCCATTGAACATTATATTAGAGTTCCCAGTTTTCGAGAGCGACATAATCCAACCTACTCATTTGGAACAAAAACTCCTAGTCAGTAATAAATCTTTAAGAAACAACCAATCAATGGAATTGAGAGATTTGGCAAAATCAGCTTTTAGAAGGGTACATGAGATGATAATTAATAGAGTTAGGGTATGCCCTATGGGCAATTATGTAATTTGTTACATATATCTAACTCGATAACAAATTTTGTTCGAAATAAAATATGTTTTCTTTCTATTATATACTTGATGTAGTATGTTATATTAATTAATTAATTTAATTAAAAGTATATTTGATAGAAATTTCATAAATGGTATGTTTTTTGATGGTAGTTATAATATGTTATAACCATGAGTGATTAATCATAATCATAAAATAAACATACCATTTTAAATATTTCTAGTCAAGATGTATTGAGACTAGATATCGATGCATCCGTTGAAACTAGAATACATAACGCTCTCCAAATGTTGGGCAGTACATTACCCATGACTGTTGGGGCACCAAGAGATTACATACTGATAGTTATTGGATAACTATGAAATGACTCACTCGATATTTTTTTGTTGGTTAACATAAGTAAGGTCAAACAAAAAATATTAATGTGAAAAAATTACATGGTTCTTTAATACTGTTAATCTTTAATGTGAAAGCTCCGCTTTGATTAGTTAAATCGTGGCACGATGTCTATCGAACGACTATAATTGGGTCGAGTATAAGCAATGGTAGTGGAACACTATTCAGGATATGATTTGTTTCCTTAGTTATACGAGATTAGTATCACGGTAAACTAAAGTTAACCCAAAGTCAAAGTCTTTGGATGATATTGGAATTTTGACTGTTACCAAATTCCACAAGTCCAAAGTGCTAAAGTTTTGACGAAGAGAATTAGTAAAATAATAGTCACTACCGGGTAATGCTTAACAAAGTAAAATTTTACCAAAACCAATTAAATGATAAATTTGGCCAAAATGTCACACCACCTTCTAAATGACGTGTGAATGTTAATATTCAAAAGTTCGATATTAATCGTTGATCAAATTTACACCTATTGAGTCACACAGCCAAAACGTTGAATACTTCTTTGACCAAACGATTTATTTAACGGTAATCGTTATAAATTAGTTAATATTTACTAAATATTAGTTAAAAAATTCTATTTTGGTTCGATGAACAAGTATTATTGAATATGTCTATAATGGTTATAAATATATTAATCACTACTGGTGTGTTGGCCATGATGGAGCATAATGGGTGCGGCCATATGATGGTAAAAAAGAGGGCTTGATTTGATAAGATAAAGGAAAAAATAGGTAAGAGAGAAAACTTGATTTGGATCCTAATTATCTCTCCATTCTCTACTCTATATAAGCATCATTAGCCTCAATCATTCAGAATTTTTGGAGAGCCTCCATCATCATTTATTTTTGGCTAAAATTATGCTCCATCTCACTCTCCATTTCTAAATCTCAAATCAAGTAAAATAGTTGCTATTCGATGGTTGGTGGTCATCAGTTCAGGAGTTAGCACCTTGCTGGATTGGAAAATTATTTAAGGGGTTGATCTCAACATTTCAAGGTGTACTAATAAGTTTTGGAGATAAGGTAATTTTCTTATTTATAATTACATAATAATATTTGGATAATTCATATAATATATATTTTATTAGTTAGGTGATGATTCTATTATATCGATATATTGTCACATTTAGAATGGTTATTTATTTATATACATGTATATGATTTAAATTCTTTTATGTATATGCTTTTGATAATCACGGCTCAAAATTTAAAAAAAATGAATTTTTTTAATTAAATTAATTAATATACATTATTTAATTATACTAGCTTCATAATTTAAATATTAATAATTCTTATAGTATACAAAATATAGTTTTAAAATTTTATACAAATAGTTTTATATTTTACTGACTTTCGGCATAATTAAAATAATTTTATAAATATAAATTTACTCTTTAAATATTATTTAAATCACTTAATACTATAATAAATAATATATATATTATATAAAATATGTTTTAAATTTTATAAAATTAAATTTACATCAAGTAACACTTTCATCAAATAACAATAATATTTTTTGTATATAATTTAAATATATAAATCATAGCCGAAATTAATAATTGATTTTAAAATCTATTTTAATTATAAAGTATATAAATAAAATATTAAATAATCTTTGAATTTTGCTGTATTATTTAAATTTGAAATTTTATTTTTAAAATATTTTTTTATTAATTTCCATACATGTATATAAATATTTAAAATTAAGAAAAATCAACTTTTGTTGTAAGCGTTATAATAGGCGTATATTTATTATATATATATATATATATATTTCTCTTAAGTGTATTTATATATATATATATATATTATTATATTATTTATAATATATATTATGTTTATTTAAAAAATTGATTTTGACTTTGAATTTTCACTAAAATAAATAAATTAATTTCTAATATACTTTTATAAATAATTTCAAAATAATATATATATATATATGCAGTATTTTAAATACATAAATTAAGTATATAAACATACATTTGGACGATATATTTATATACTCAATGAGCTAACATGTCTATTGCGGTGTAAACCAAATAAATTTATATGGGTATTTAAACCTTGCATGGATTGCTATATGACACATGCACACACATATACATATTATATGATGCATGTGTCTGAATATTATAATATTAGTTACTTAACATAAAACCATATTATATATATGAATAAAATAATGATTTCATTTAAAATGAAATTTAGAAATGTTCTAAACAAACTAGACTTTGTAGACCTAATAAAGATCTAAAATGGATTTTTTTTTAAATTCACTCACTATTTCCACTACGAGCTGACCTAGTTCCAACAATGGTATCAGAGCCCAATAACTTATGTGTCTAAATTAGTCATGCTAGGGTAAACTAATTAAGCACACAACCTAGATAGTACGGTGTCTAGAAAGGTAGTGTTGAAGAATTGGGTTTGGATAATCAAGTACTCTACCTTACTGGCTACCGGTCTAGTCCAAACAGAAGTGTGAGCCCAAAGGTTGCCCATAATAGGAAAGACCTAATTTGAATTAGGCATTTGGCTAATTTTAAGATTTTTTGAAAATTAAAGAGTTTCGACTTCAAATTTAATAGTTAAATTCAAAATAAAATATGTACATATAATAAATATTATAATATAATAAAAAATTCAAAATGTATGGAAACTAATATAAATTTATTTTGAAATGTATAAAATTTACTAATGAGGTTAATAAAATATATTAATTACATAAGTTAATTAATAAATAATATATACATGTATTATATATTATGATATATGTTATGTTGTTTTAAATTTTAAATTAACATAAGTATACATGTATATATATAAATAAATTTCGAAATTAATATAAATTTAATTAAAACTATTTTATTAATTAAATTAATTAAAAAGGTTAATTAACTAAATAATACATACATATATATATGATATATGGGTTATACTATATTATATAATAATATTTAATATAAATATTGTATTAAGAGAATATAAAATTAATTAAATAAGATTTAATTAATATAATATTATACATAAGACAATTATATAAGTAATATGAAATATAAAAGTTATATAATAATAAAAATTATATAATATGAATGTATGAATTAAACGTGGAACATTAAGAAACCTTAAATGGACTTAAGGAATAAATACATATGTAAATGTACATATACTGTGATTTTCGATGCGTCCGACAATTGAATCACAAAAATATTTCATAAGAAATACATTATTCCATAAGTCGATATCATTCAATATAATGTTTTGAAGATTATGGATCTTCAATATAATGTTGTCCTCTACCATATATATATATATATATTACTTGCATACTCCTTAATTGTTGAGCAAACTCAAGTTAGAGATGTTATGTGTAGTACTATTAAAATATTGAATAAAGGAGGTAAGATAACTATATATGTTTGTTGAGCAAACTCAAGGTACACATATTACACTTAGGCCATCGCAATATGGTTAGTATGAGTGAATAATTTCGTTTTGATTTGTTGAGCAAAATCAAGGTCGAAGTAAAATTTGGATAAGGTACCATGGGTTAGGAGTTGTATACGACACCACCGATAAGAAGTTATCCATCATTCGTAGAGCTATGATTTGTTGAGCAAACTCAATGTCAGAATTCCAAGGGGGACCAGTCCTAACACCCACTAGTAAAGTCGAAAGTCTACTATTTTTCGACTTAGGGTTTAGATAAACATAAAAGACTAGTGGAAGCCTTATTAGAAGAATGAACTTTTAACCTTTCTAATATTGGTAGAACATATGCTATATAATGTTATAACGATCCACATTGATAAATTTGTGCATTTAATATGATTGATAAAACATTTATCAATTAAAATATACAAATTGAAATGAATTGAAGATTGATAATTAGAAATATAATATATGTGTGTGTGTCTGTTGGCATCAAAAATGGCCGCCAACACCCAAATAAAGTGAGAGCACCACAAATCCAATATCCAATTCCAAACAAAGTGAAGTAGAGAATAAAATATAAAGAACGGAAAATTAAAATAGCAAGAAATGAATACAAGAGGTTTTATAGTGGTTTAGCTAACTTCGGCCTACTTCCACTCCAAAGATTTTCTTTTTATTTATACTGCTGATAACAGTTACAATGATTTAAATCCGAGTAATAAAAATGGCATAATGTAGCTAAGAAGGAAGAAGATCCCCAAATAAGCGCCATGCCTGCTGTATTTATAGAGGAAGATAGGCAAATATCCAACTGAAAATATGCACGCAGAATCTCCTGACTAGGCCAACCCCGCTCCTTGAAAATAGGCCGCGTCGGGCCCATTTTAGGGGATCGATGCCAATCTCTATAAAAGGGATCGATGTCAATCCCCTAATGTCGGGGGAGTGGGGTTCGGTGATCGATCATTAGAGTCATTCATGACATCCTCTTTCTATTTTCTGAGTTGTTTGCGTAGTCCCCTAAGTGTTTTTTGGAGTAACCGATCGATCTTTGATGAGTTGATATGCTGAGTTAAGTGTCCATATAAATAATGATCTGATTCCCTGCCTAAAGGAAGTAATTCTATCTTATCCCCTTTCTAGGGGAAGTTCCAATACATACTTAACAATTTCTGAGATGTCATTCATCTGAATCCGCTTTACTATCATCTATAAACTTGCTTATAACTGATCTGCGATCCTGATAATCATCTCTTCGAGTTTCCTGCCTTGATGATCATGAAATCTATTTTTCCAAATCCATGGTATCACGGCCTTACCAAAAGGTGGAATAACATTTGACCCCCAAAACATGCATTGCTATGGGAAGGTATGTTTTGAATTGCCATAAGTTCAAAGTCCGAAATCCACCGTCAACCGAATATTCCAATCCAGAATCCATTCCTTTGCTAAACAAAATTGCCGTAAGTCTTCCCATGTTCGCCTAGGAGTTAGATTTTACATGCCGAACCCTCAATCTCTCTAGATTGTTAGTGAAACCCACGATTGTTCTGAGTCAATAGTCAATTCCGAAACCATTTCAAATCCTCAGCCGAGTCTATATCCATCCAAATCCTGTAATCGAATCCATGATCTCACCGGATCATTCTCCAAACCAAAGCCCTGATCTCCCCGGATTCCAAATCCTTAACCTCTCTGGGTCGTTAGCAAAACCCATGACCTATCCGGGTCAATATCCAAATCGATAACCGTTCGAAATCCTGGAAGTCAGTTAGCCAATCCGCGATCTTTTCAGATTATCTTCCAAGTTCATGGTCTTTTCAGGCCGATTGATGGTCTCTTCGGACCCTTGCTAAGTCCAATCAAAACTTAACAATGAGTAGGTTGATCCTGTCGCTCTCCTACGAAGTAACCTACCCCTTGCACTACGACCGTTTTGGGGCATATAGCGATGTCTTGTTCCTCCTGGACCGATCATAGCCTCTCCGAGCTCTTGCTGGACCCCCATCATGTCACTCTCCAGTGAAGGGGGAACAACGACAAGTAAGCCAATCATGTAGCTCTCTGGCGAAGCGGCGTTACTTCCTGCACTCCGGTTCACTGTCCATGAGCATAAAGCGATGTCCTGGCCTTCCTAGGCTGATCATGGTCTCTTGGATCCTTGCTGGACCCCATCCAGTCGCTATCCGGTGAAAGAAGGAATAGGGATAAGTAAGTCGATCATGTCACTCTCTAGCAAAGCGACTCACTTCTTGCACTCCGGTCCCCGACTCTCCAGTCAGGGACACCACTCGATCAATTGCATACTAACTTCCTTTCTTCGGTCTTGACTCTCTAGTCGAGAGCTTTATACATAACGTACGAATCTATATTGTTGCTTTCCAACAAAGGAACTCGCACCTTGCAGTTATTGCCCCATCTCTCCAATCGGGACGACCGTGACCTATTTTGTTCATCGTATTAATGTGGATTTAAGTGTTTTAAGATCCGCTCATTAAATTTGAGTTTTGAACAACCAAGAAAAAAGTACTTCCTCTCTGGGAATGGCGATTCATCGCCATCTCATAGCGTACCTAGGGACCACTCATGATCCCGTACACATGTAACTGCTTAGTCATTTTATTGTAGAGTTTATTATTTATTTAGTTCATGTGATCCCAATCAAGAGATGACTTTCTGTGACCTTGATCCAAGGCCATTTCCATTGGACACGGACTGTGGCCGCTCCTGTTCCACTACCGCAGCCCGAGTCCTCACGTACTGTAGCAACCTACCATCCCTGAAATGTTCCTTAACCATATCCCATAAGTGCCTACATTCATCTGCAGTATGCTCATCCAGTTCGTAGCATATGCAATACGTTCCAGACCTACATTCCCGCTCTGTAGGATCCCTCTTTTGCGGTTTTCGATAGGGGAGTTGCCCCTTTGTGTCTAGATAAACCAGTTCTAAGCATTCTATCAAATCCAAATAAGTGGAGAACTTCAATTCCTATTCTTTCCTTTGCCTTTTTGATTCATTATAGCCATTTTCCAACTTCCATTTTCCCTTATCCTTCTTGGTCCTTCTCCGGATGGTCCTTCACCTCGCATAGCATTTACTTTCGGTTTGTCGATTCATGCATCCTCCTACAATAGGAACCTCTTAGCTTCATGGAAAATTCCCCGACATCCATTAGTGGATACCACTCTGATGAAACCTTAAAATCTGTATCGTCGGCAATCTCGAATACCACCGCCATTAAGACCATCGATGGATCCGGCCGATCCATCGTAGCAACTGCCGCATTAAACCAGGTCAAGAAACTCCTCAAGGACTCTCATATCCTTTACTTTAGTGTTTCCAATGTTATTACGCTCTTAAGTCTCGAAATGTGGACCTAAACTGCCTCATGAACCGATCTACCAACTCGTTCCATGTTCTAATTGAACCACTCTCCAGCTGCCTAAACCAAAGCGCAGCTAACTCCGTTAAATAAAGTGGAAAACACCTTGCCATGACTTCCTTCGATGTCCCTAGCACTTCCATGTGCTGGATATACCTCATCAAGTGTACTGTAGGGTCCGACCGTTCATCACCTCTAGTGTTGGTAATTTGAACTCCGGTGGGTTCCTAGCTTGCTTGATATTCAGAGTAAACGAACTCCGATTGACATCTTATAGACTCCTATTGGGTAATCCACCTCTCATTATCCATCGTATCAAATTAAAAATCCTTTTATTCTCATCCATTGGTAGCCTCCCATCCATATTACCAGTATCCCCCAACTCCGCGAGGGTATTCCGAAACATACTCCTCCGGATGTGCATCTACATTCCGATTTGCATCAAACTACATGGCACTGACGACTGGCCTACCGACATTTGATCCAGCCTAACCTGTGGGTGTGCCCCCCAAGCCTAGTGGATTGGTGTCGATCCCTCTTGCTTGCTCGAGGTTCGCCCATGGCTGCTCTATTCCGTTCTCTACCTGTTAGCTCCATTTCATGCTCCTGATTCTAATTTTCTACAACTCCTGCTACTCCAACTCCTTGAAACAGACTGCCTATAGCTCCTGCTCCAGCCTGTTCGATTTTTCTAAGGAAATTCTGCATAATTTCCTCTTGTCTCTTCATTATTTATTCCTACATTACCTCCATCATAATCTCCATCTCATCCCTAATGATGTAGACGGAGGGTTGATTAGCTCCACCTCATGAGATGCCTCATGACTCCCTCCATGGTGACTCCTATCTGCCGATGTCTCTTTGCTGATTGCCTAGCCATTGCTTCCTAGATCCAAGCTTCCAAATCCAAGATCCTAACGTCCAAATCCGCGGATGCAAGTTTTTCAATGAAAGCACCAAAATGTTGTCATTGGAAATGGCCACTAACACCCAAATAAAATGTAAGCACCACAAATCCAATTACCAATTCCAAACAGAGTGAAGTAGGGAATAAAATATGAAGAATGAAAAATTAAAAAAAGTAAGAAATGAACACAAGAGGTTTTATAATGGTTTGGCTTACTCTGGCATACGTCCAATCCAAAGATTTTCCTTTTATTTATACTGCTGATTACAGTTACAATGATTTGAATCCAAGTAAAAAAATGGTAGAGTGTAGCCAAGAGAGAAGAAGACCTTCAAATGATTGTCATGCTCATTGTATTTATAGGGGAAGACGGGCAAATATCCAGTTGAAAATCCGCATGTAGAACCTCCAGACAAGACCGACCCCGCTCCTTGTAAATGACCACATTGTGCCTACTTTAGGGGATCGATGCTAATCCCTATAGGGAGATCGGTGTCGATCCTTTAATGTAAGGGAGTGGGGCCCGACAAACGGTCATGAGAGTCCCCTATGACATCCTCTTTCTATTTCCTAGGTTGTTTGCGTAGTTCCCTAAGTTTTTTCTGGAGTAACCGATCGATCTTTGATGAGTTGATCGGCTGAGTTGAGTGTCCATAACCATAGTGATCTTATCTGATCCCCTACCTAGGGGAAGTAATCAGATCTGATCCCTTGCCTATGGGAAGTGCCAATCCATACTGATCTAATTATGAGATGTCATTTGTCTGAATTCGCTTAACTATCATCCATAACCTTGGTTATAAACGATCTTCGATCCTCATAATAATCTCTTCAGAACTGCTGTCTTAATGATCACGAAACCCGTTTAGCCAAATCCATTGTATTACAGCCTTGCCAAAATGTGGGATAGCAATATATAAGACTAGGATTGGCTTCACCTCACTTTTGCTACAACTCAAACCCCCCTTGATTTTAACCACCTATTCCGAATTAAATAATGTCTTCTCTCTCCTGAAGTGAGAAGAGAGAGATGGTTTATTAATTAATTCGGAATATATAGATGAAATCAACGGGGATTTGAGGTATAGCAAAAGTGAGGTGTAACCGATTCCTGCTCATATATGTACTTACTATTAAATGCTAATTGCATATTAATGTTTCAAGATCCATGTAAGAACCTGATTTTACAACTACTAAATACATTCGTAATTTGGTCACTTACGTGTTTATTTGGTCAAGACCGTGTATTGCATTATGTGAGTTACAAACTCAATATCAATACAATACTATGGATATTTGATCCATATACAATCACATATAAATGTTATATGGTGAACAACTACAGTTTATAATGTACGATATTTCGATGATATTAGTTCATCCAAAATAAGAAAATAAACCTAGTGCGAGATTGAGTATTCAATTTGATTGATTATAATAAGGATCATATTATGTTAAATGTAACACAATACCAAAACTACAATATAGATCAAAGAACTCGATCACTAAAATGTCAGTTTGATCAGTTTACGTAAGGTACATCATATTTGATGTCCTCAAATGTTAAGGATAATCAAGTGTATTTTTGTAAATAGTTCATTATGATATTGTAGTAAGGGATTTCTTTTGAATGGTTCGACCATTTAGAAAAGAAAATGATCATACAAGAGTAGCTGTGATTTAAGGTATAGTTGGGATACAGAGTGTGAATAGTCACTTTTATTTCATAAAGAAACATCGAAAATGAGAATTGTAATAAAAATATTTGTTACTTAAAATTGGAATGATAAGTATGATTTTTATGTCAAAATGTATTTTCATTTAGAAAATTGTTTTCTTTGAGATTTATTTCTTGAAATTAAGTTATTTGATTTGAAAATTCTCTACTATAAACCAGTTATAGTAAATGAAATAAATAGCCTATATTAAGTGGTAGAATGGAGCTTCGTATTTCATAAGCTATTATAGTAATGATGGTAATAGTGGGAGTATGTCATATAGCACTTATTAGATGCATCAAATTACAAAAATTAATTTTGTAAACATACTAAACATTATTTGTGAAATAATAACTATTTTTCAATGTTGACTAAAAATGGGCAAAGTTTTACCACAATATGAATATTATGAATATTCTTTATAAAATAAAACTATAATAGTGGTATTTGTGATGCACTAGAAAATACAAAAGTTTCTAAATTATTTGCAATTATTTTGAAATTTTGGACAAAGCCAAAGTTTGGAGAAATAATTCTTTGATTATATGATTACGAATTATACGATATTAGTGAATTATATCTCAAACAATAAAAGGCAATGCACCCATTCGGTGGAAGCGATCATAAGAGTTGATGTACTCTTTGGATTGATACATATAGATGTATGCAATTGCAAGTCCACTAATATGAAAATAGTTTGACATACTTCGTATATTCATCGATGAGTTATAATTGACACAAACATGTGTATTCGATACACATGTAGTATGTCAATTATAAGCTTATACAGTATAAAATTAAAGTGAATAAAATAAGGTGCAGTAGAAATTAAAATTGATACGATTTGATCGAATAGGTGAATATACTAGAAAGGGTTTTGAAAGTACCTAAAATGAATAAAGACTCAATCTTAAAAGTCACTTCTCCCTATGATACATAATGATGTAATGATAAGAAGTAATCGAATTTTGTTTAACAAAGTATGATCGGTGGTGGTTGAAATTGAGTTAACATCTTTCTATAAGTTCATGTATTTAAGAGTAGTACGTAAAAGAATGGTTTACAAAATCATATAAGATGAGAGTTTATAAAAAACTCCAACATATTCTAGGCTAAGGAGTTGGTAAGTTATGCGAGTCTAAAGACTGCACATAATAACTGTTTATGAGGGATCTTGTATAAATCACCCCAAAAGGAGTTGGAGAACGACTGTCATTGGATGACCAATTTATGTTCTGAACATAAGTATTGTAAACCAAAACCAAATCAGTTTTATACATAAGGTAATTCATAAAGCATTTATGAATAACTTGTTGGAACTGGGCCAGGCCACAGCTTAGGTTATGGGTGAATTTCAAAAAAAATCTCTTATATGTATTTATTAGACCTATGAAGTCTACTTTATTTAGTACATTTCTAAATTTAATTTAAATAAAATCTTTTATTTCATTTAAATTTATAAAATGATATTTTATTATTTGATTTTATGTTATGTTAAATATATATGTGTATCACATACACATATATAAGTGTGTACACATGTAACATATCAACCAGTGCTAGGTATAACATGTCCATATATAGATGTTGGGAATTACATCGCAATAGACACGTTAGCTCATTCAATGTGCAAATGTATTGTCCAGATGTATGTGTGTGTTTGTGTATATACTTTTGCTTTTATAATAAAATATTTCAACATATAAATATATATATATTAAAGTTTTATTTTATATAAACTTTGTCATATAAATAAATAAATAAATATATGTATATATATATATATCTGTGTGTGTGTACATAATATTAACAAAATGTACATATATTAATGACTATATAAATATGTTTATATCATTTAAAATATAATTGTTATCTATAAAATAGTCATAAAAGAAAAGGTATGGAAGAAGGAGAAAAAGTATTGATAAAGATTCGAAAGCACCAGGGTGGTCCATTTAAACATTAAGTGAAGCTTTCGACAAGAAGATAAAAGCGCCAGTAGAACCTTTCGACGAGATCGAAGGCTACCTTCCAAAGTCAATAAGCAAAAAGTTTTCGACAAGGCCAAAAGTTACCTTTCAAAGGCATCGAGTATCATACGTTCTACATATGCACCAAACCATTCGAAATGAATGGTTTCGTCTTCGTCTATGTTCGTCAGAAGAATTTTCGACAAAAACGACCCTTTTGAAAGCATTTGATAGACTTTCGAATTTGTAAAGTCACACTCATCAATGAAGGAAAAATTAAGCATACGTCAACACCAAAAGCTGAGGTTCCGCACTAGCCAGGAGAGATACCTATAACAAAAGGTGTTTCGACTCATTCAAAACCAAAAGAGAGCATGTTTCAATAGTATCGAAGGCCGTCACCCAGGCCAACTCATTTGGCACATCAACATCCAAGTGAAGAGCGCATCAATAGACCTTTCGATGAGGACGGAAATTACTAGGCAATACCTTTCGACGAAGTCGAAAGTAGACAAAGCAAGACAGAAAGAAGTTCCTCTTCAGCAATAGCAGAAAAGCGGCCATGTAACCCTTTCGACTAGGTCGAAAGCTATAAGTCAAGAGATACGCGCGAAAGCAAGAAGGTTAATCTTTCGACCGCGTCAAAAGCTTGGGGTCGAAAGGTGCTAACCCGCACCTATAAATAAGACCCTACGGGTCAGTTTTATGGGATCCGACTTCTTTCACTTCTCACTTGTATTTTCTAAAGCTTGTAAACCCTAATTCCTAAATCAAATTGGGGATTTGGTCAATTTGTAAATTTGAGTTCAATAAAAGAGGATTGTGATAACCTTAATTACTTAGTAACCCTAATATTCCCATTTTTTTCATAAATATGATAACCTGTAGTCAATCTGATCGAAAGCTTCCCCTTCGACATAATCGAAACCTTTAGTTCTCATATTCCTTAGAAGCCTTAGCTCGAACCTATAAGATAGTAAGTGCCACACCTTTCGACAGAGTCGAAAGCCTTCTAATTCTGCTATTCAGAAATCATTAAGTCCCCATCCAAAGCTACTTAGTCCGTGTCGAAAGGTTGTTTCAACAGGGTCATTATCTAGTCAATTCGAAAGGATTTATTGAGGATAAAGCTAGTCTTTCAACAATGTCAAAAGGTACAAAAGAAGTGTATTTAACCATCTTTACCAATCTGAAAAGTCTTAGCAACCTTCACTTGATCGAAAGGAGGTTTTGAAGGCATCATACATATTTCGAAATTTAATTTGAGGTGTTTGCAAGTTTTCTTGTCAATATTTTTAGCGCTAGAATGAGGGCTCGAACCTCCGATTCCCAATAATTCTCATCACAGATTAATTGCATAGAGTCCTTCATTCAAAAGCGGAGAATGGTAAGAGCAAGGAATAATAGTAGCAATCCAAATGAAGAAGCTGCTTCATAATCAACTTTTAAAGATAACATGGTCCCAAACTCAAACTTAGGGAATACAGGAATCGAGCAACCTTCGACCCTAACAAGATTGGAAATCAACGAGATCAAAGCCTAGAATCAACGATCACAAATGATAGCCATGTGAGGATTTCCTGAAAGAGCTCCATCTAGAGAATCATTAAGGATTATGGAAGTAGAGGATGAAGTGCGTCCTCCAAATGAGGTAGAGGATCAAGAGTTAAGCCAAGAAAGTCAAGCAAAGAGGTCCCTCAAGTAGTCAAATATTCTAATCCAGGGAAAAAATGAAGGTTGCCACGGAAATGGGGCTATCCAAGAAGGCATTCAATACCAAATGATGATGAATACGTTTAAGGAAAAGGGAATTGCTAACCCAGAAGAATATTTTATCCAACAAAAGACTCCCTTTTTAGAAGAAATAATGGCGGTTAGTCTCCCTCCTCACATCCAAATTCCTTCGCTGAAATATGATGGGACAACCGATCCAGATGTTCATCTTGGGGCATTTGAAAACTGGATGAACTTATATAATGCTCCTGAGGCATTCCCCTGCAAACTTTTTCCTATTAATTTTTAGGGAGCAACTATAAAATGGTACAGGGGTTACCAAATAGAAACCATCTATTCTTGGGAACAATTTACTTGCGACTTCGTGACCCAATTTTCTATATTTAGAGATACAATTATGGACTTCAGCTTGGTTGCAACAATCAGACAAAAACCAGGAGAACTGCTTAGCGAATACTTAAATAGATTTAGCTCAGAAGCATTAAAAGCAGAAAATACAACCGATAGAGAAAAGTTTATAGCAGTTCAGTTAGGGTTAATCAAACAAACCCCATTCTGGAAAGACCTTTATGTTAATGGATGCAAAGATCTACAACATTTCTTTCTCCGAGCTGAAAAGTTTATTCCAATGGACGAAAAGCATCATGCTATGAAGGAGTTTCATCGAGAATGTAAAGAAGAGAAATATGACCCTAGGCGTCTTGACAAGAGAGCAAGGGAAAGTGAAAGCCCGAAGGAAAGTCAAAGAAAGATTTCCAAATCAAATTTCATAGTCTTAAACAAACCCCTCTCCCACATATTCGCCATGGTAAAGGACAACGAGAATTTTAATGCTCCTTCTAAGATGCAAAGTGCTTCGAAACCAAATAAAGGAGGTGATTACTGCAGTTACCATAAAGCAAATGGAGATAAAACTGACGACTGTCGTATTTTAGCAGAGGCAATTCAAGGCGTGATTATGACAGGATTCCTAAAAGAATTCATTAAAGAAACTTAAAAGACATCATATTCAAGCTAAGAAGAAAGCATCTTAGCGACTTTTGAATGCAGATCTCAATCAAATCATGAAAATCTCGCAGCATTAGTTCAACTATGAACTCTCTCCCTTTTCATATCTTTTAAACTCAATTTGTACTTTGTTTTGAACTTAGATTTGCATTGTGCATTGACCATGTACTGATTAAAATTCAGGTGTCATTACTAGTAAAACAAACCCAATCCACAACATACAACATAATCTTGAAGCACAACAAACTTCTAGCTACTTGAAAATGGCAGCTCAGATTCCAGATACGAGATGACTTTCTATATTTCAATCAACGCAATACAAAGGCTTCCTTCCATGAGATATTAGATCGCTGCAATCTTACATCAATTTAAGAGAAATTCTATATATACCAACTCTATTTTTGGAAAAAAATTTTAAAAGGAATTTCTCTAAAGTTATTTTCAAATTACCCCACAGCTTGGGGAAAACAAATATCTATCTATTTCAAAAGTTAATTTGTGTGATCTATCATGTAGCATTAATGAATGCGCACAAAGGATTTCTAACTAAGCAATCTTAGTATTTCAAAGTTTTCCCAAAACTATGGGCAAAGAGAAGCCTATTCATACTTTTTCAAGAAACGTTTTAAAGCCATTAAAATTTTATTGTAACTCAGATTAGAGAATCCTATTATCGACTAAAAGACTATTGGTTCATGAATCATGACCTCCCAGTCTCCTATTTGAGATTCGTGTCTCTATTATGAGAAAAGCAAGAAAGTTCTTGCGAAAGGCAACATTGAGAAAAAAATCTTTTATCAAAAGGATGCATGTATCCAAACTCTTTTTCAAAAGATAACCACTCGATATACTAGAAGGGTTCAATTATAAAAAAAATTCTCTGAAAAGTGACCCTATTTTAATTGGCCAAAAATGATTTTCATATAATAATGATTTTCGTATACAAATACTTAAGCCTACGACGTTCTTCCATAGCACCTCCTAGAGGGAGGGACATAAGCCTATGATGCTATTCCGTAGCACCTCTTAGAGGTAGGGACATAAGCCTACGACGCTATTCCGTAGCATCTCCTAGAGGGAGAGATAAAACCCCTAACGTCCATATCACCTCTTAGGGAATAAGTCAGAATAAGCAGCCATCAGCAACCTTCTGGAGGAAGGTTAGCTCAGCATACACTACATCCATTAGAGCCAAGGCAAGCATAGAAGAGGCATCGAACAAATGAAGAAAG
Organism: Allium fistulosum; assembly: GCA_030737815.1. Taxonomy (NCBI): domain Eukaryota; kingdom Viridiplantae; phylum Streptophyta; class Magnoliopsida; order Asparagales; family Amaryllidaceae; genus Allium; species Allium fistulosum. The sequence continues at coordinate 258,597,331 of CM060908.1, read as the reverse complement.
ACAAAGATGTCTACAACTCAGAGCAAAAGTCAAAACCCAAGAGAATAAAGGGTTAAAGAAAGAAATATATCTACTATCTAAGGAAAAACCCAAGATAATAAAGGGTTAAAGAAAGAGATCTATCCTTCATCTAAGACAAAGTTGAAACCGAAGAGAGGGAAATAAACAAAGGCAAAAGGATGAAGATATCAAATGTCATAATCAAAAACAGACAAAGAGTCCAAAATCATAATCAGAAAAGGTAGAATATGAGATAACAAATTTCAGAACATCCAATCCTTGGAAAATGTTTTCCACGCCGAAGGATTAAAAAACTTTCATACTATAAAGAGGCATGAGGCAAGGAAATGGATAAAGAAATCCATAACATGATATCAAAAGCAGAAATCTATACAAAAGTTAAAGGAATGGAATAAATAGCGAGTTTTTACTACAAAAATGAAAGTGATTCTATCTTAAGGATGGATTGAGAATATCATTCGTGAATCCCCAGAAATAGGATAACCCCTAAGGGTAGAAGAAACTATATATTATATATGGAACCACTATCCCAAATGATTGCATGACTCTACAGAACTACTTATTACTAACTTATATGTCTAGGATTCTTTGGATTAAACTTACTAAGTTTACCTTTACTGGAATTTTTTTTTGATTTTGTGCTTATATTAAATTTCTAACAAATTTATATGTCAGATGGGATCCTGATAGGATTTTGTTTAAATTCCTAATTTTATAAACTCTTAGTTTCATGTCATGGAGATTTTATTTTGGGTTCTGCCAATTCCAAACTCCTATATTGACTTTTATAATGATTTATTGGTTCCATATTCTTAACTTCATTAGTGAATTTCTATAGTAATTTCTTACCGAATTCCTGGTTTTTTGAATTCTCAATTCCCTTATTGGCTTTCGTGCCAACTTATGGACTTTACATATATGGATTTTCATGATGATTTAGTATTGGTTGTTTGTTTTTATGACGTCTCGATTTCTTAACTCCTTGGTTGAGTTTCCATGATGATTCATGAAATTTCCATTGATTTCCTTGCTTCGAATTAGAATAAATTTGAGTAGATTGTTTGACGGATGCGATCCCAACAGGTTTCTGATTATATTTTTGAATTCCTGAGTTTTTCAATTATTTCTCATGATCTTTAAGTTTTGATAAATTCTAAATTTCCTTATTGATTTTCATAATGATATGTGATTCCTGATTTCCTTATTGGATCTTTGATGATCTCATATTGGATCTCTGATTTTGTGAATCCTGAATTTCCTTATTCATTTCCATAATGATTCATGAATTTCATATCCATGATTTCCATATTAAAATTTTTGATGATTACTTATTGAATTTATAGTTTAGGGAATTCTAAAATTTCCTTATGGGTTTCCATGATAATTTATGGATTTCGTATGCTTTATGTCCTCATTGGATTTTGGATGATCTCTTGTTAGTTTTCTAATTTTATGGATTTTAAACTTCCTTGTGGATTTTGATAGTAATTAATAGAGTTCATATTCCTGATTTCCTTATGGGTCTCATACTGGATTCCTAACTTTGTGAATTATATATTCTACTATTGAATTTTATGATGATTTGTGAATTTTTCATTGAATTTAAAATTTGGTTTCGATACAAGATCTTCATATCGCCAGGTGGCATCAGTACTAAACTACTTACTACTTTTTCACTAAATGAGAATTGCTAACAAAAAATGTAGGGATGAAAGTAATTATAATAAGATTTCAAGGAAAAACTTCTTCAAGCAGAAAATTCATATCTAATGATTGAGAGAAACCTAATTCAAGAAAGGAATATCAAGAGTACATGGTAGATTTTCTCCAAAGGTTCCTTTACTTGAGCCGATGCTTGGTGATCAGGTGATATTATTCCACATTCTTAAAAGAGGCTTGATCATGTAATACTCAGAATACTTTGTCCAAAGATGCTACCAAATGATACTTGGAGCATTGACTTCATAACTCTAAGATTATCCATTAAGGGCTCATAATAAGGTTATGATTCTAATGAAAGTTATTAACTATTCTACAAGAAATAAAGAGAAAAGATCATTGGAGTTTTTGTCCTGAAGAACAAACACTTCTTTTATACTATAGGGGCTAAATGTTATCCATAAAATATTCATAAAAGAAAAGGTATGAAAGAAGGAGCAAAAGTATTGATAAAGATTCGAAAGCACCAGGTTGGTCCATTTAAACATTAAGTGAAGCTTTCGACAAGAAGATAAAAGCGCCAGCAGCACCTTTCAACGAGATCAAAGGCTACCTTCCAAAATCAATAAGCAGAAAGGTCGAAAGCTACCTTTCGAAGGCAACAATTCTACACATGCACCAAACCATTCGAAATGAATGGTTTCATCTTCGTCTATGTTCATCAGAAGAATTTCTGGCAAAAACAACCCTTTCGAAAGCATTTGACAGCCTTTCGAATTGGTCAAAGTCACACTCATCAATAAAGGAAAAATTAAGCTTACATCATCACCAAAAGCTGAGGTTTTGCACTAACCAGGAGAGTTACTTACAACAAAAGGTGTTCCGACTCATTCGAAACCAAAAGAGAGCATGTTCCGACAGCATCGAAGGCCAGCACCCAGGCCAACTCATTCGGCACATCAACATCCAAGTGAAGAGCGCATCAATAGACTTTCGATGAAGACGGAAATTACCAGGTAATACCTTTCGATGAAGTCGAAAGGAGACAAAGCAAGATAGAAAGAAGTTCCTCTTCGGCAGCAGCAGAAAAGTGGCCATGTAACCCTTTCGACTAGGTCGAAAGCTATAAGTCAAGAGATATGCGCGAAAGCAAGAAGGTTAATCTTTCGACTGCGTCGAAAGCTAGGGGTCGAAAGGTGCCAACCCGCACCTATAAATAAGACCCTAAGGGTTAGTTTTATGAGATCCGATTTCTTTCACTTCTCACTTGTATTTTCTAAAGCTTGTAAACCCTAATTCCTAAATCAAATTGGGGATTTGGTCAATTTGTACAATTAAGTTCAATAAAAGAGGATTATGATAACCTTGATTACTTAGTAGCCCTAATTTTCCCATTTTTTCATAAATATGCTAACTTGCAGTCAATCGGAATGAAATCTCCCCCTTCGACCGGATCGAAACCTATAGTTCTCATATTTCTTAGAAGCCTTAGCTCGAACCTATAAGATAGTAAGTGCCACACCTTTCGACAAAGTCGAAACCCTTCCAGTTCTGCTATTTCCAGAAACCATTAACTCCCCGTTCAAAGCTACTTAGTTTGTGTCGAAAGGTGGTTTCGATAGGGTCATTATCCAGTCAATTCGAAAGGATTTATTGAGCATAAAGCTAGCCTTTTGACTACGTCAAAAGGTACAAAAGAAGTGTTTTCAACCATCTTTACCAACTTGAAAGTCTTAGCAACCTTCAATTGACCGAAAGGAGGTTTTGAAGGCATCATACTTATTCCGAACTTTAATTTGAGGCGTTGGCAAATTTTCTTGTCAATAATAATAAATAAATATATTATTCACTACAAAGTCTAAAATGGTATTTATACAATTTTTTTGACATATATACATGAATATGTTAAATACTTATATATGTGTATATATCTATATATTATAAAATATACATATATATATATATATAATTGTAAATAATTTTTATTTAAATATATTTATTGATCTGGTTATGCGCATAGATCGGGATTTTTTTTAATTTTTAATTTTGAATGTACATATACATACATATATATCAATAAAACTGAAAATAATTATTTAAATATTTGGAAAATATTTTATTTGAATTTAAATTTAAATTTTAAATTTCCAACAAAATTTTGGATGAAATTTTAAAATTTAATATATAATTTTTATAGTTTAAAACAATTAACAAATCCAATTTTTTAAAATTTTTGATTTTTGTTCAAATATTTAAAAATAATAAAGAAATGTTTTTTTTAATTTCTACTATGAGTTCAATATGTATTAACATGATTTTATTAAATTTAAAATATGTTTCATAACATATGTATGAATTATATAATTATTTATATGATAAATTGATTTAAATATTATTTAAAAACAATATATAAAAATAAAAAATTCTTTCTGCTGAAAATAATATACCTATTAAACATCATATATAAAATTTTATTTTCATATGTTACATATTTATAATCTGGCTTTTGAATTATAAACTATATAGATATATGTGTATATTATATATTAAATCATTTAAATAATCAATTTTTTTTTAATTTTGAGCCATACTGTATAACGATGAACTATTATTAAAAATATATTTCATAGACATATATATGTATAACCGATTTATATTGTGATAATAAATCTATGTATTGGAATCATGACCTAACTAACAATAATATATATAAATAAGCATTATAAATATAAATTATCCCTTACTAATTATCACGTCGATAGTTAGTAAGGTTTTTAATGAGGCGGTTTACCCAATTTCAAAAAAAAAATTATAAATATAAATTAATGTTTATAGTTAATTAAAAACATACCTTATAGCTAAAGCCCTTAAACACACGTTGAAACGGTGATGCAAGCTCATAGAAAGATTTTCGATCCAATTGAGTGCTAGTCCTTGAATCGTTGAACACCTGCTATCAGGTGGAACCTAAATTTATTTGATTTGAGCTTAGGAGACTAGAGAGGTGGAAGGGAAAAGTTGGTCAGCAAAAGGAATGGGATGGATGCTCCTAAAAAGATCCCAGTCAAATGGAGAAAGAGATGCTTAAATAGTGGATGAAAATGAGAGAATTTAGGATCTCATCTTTTATTCTTTCTCCTTTAATCTTGGCCATCCATTTTCAAGCCCTCTAACCCATATCCTACCCGCCCCTAGTCCTCTGTGTCAACTGATCCTATTAGCCCCATGATGGACCTTAAACCAATTTAAGCCCGAATGATTTTGCATTCTAAATCTAATTTAAAATGCTTACGGATATCATATATCAATTAATGTGTTTATTACTTTTATAAATACAATTAATATTCATTTATCAAATCAAAATCAAATATATAAATATTATATAATTTAATTAATTTATTACAATTATAAATTTAAATCATTTGGTCAAAGGAGAATTCATTATTTCAGTTGTGTGATTCGCCAAATATAAATTTGGTCAGCGATTAATATCGAACTATTTGAATATTTATGTTCACATGTCACTTAGCAAGTGGTGTGAGATTTTAGCCAAATTTATTACTTACTTGGTTTAGGAAAAATCCAATTTTACTTTGTTATGCATTACCTTGTTCTGACATTTATTTATACCAAATCTCTTCATCAAAACTATATCACTTTGAACTTATAGAATTTGGTAATGGTCAAAATTCCACTATTGTTCATATTCAACTCTATAGTCCAAAAACAAAGTCCTTAGTTTAATAAAAACAATTATTATTAACCGAAATGCTCTGGCCTGAGACTTTGACATTGATTTGAATTAAGTTTACTATGATACTAAACACATATAACCAAGGAGATGAATCCTCTCTTGAATAGTGCTTCACTTGCAGTACTTCCACTTGACCCAACTATAGTCACTCGATGGACACCATGCCACGATTTAACTATAATCTAAGTGGAGCTTTCATATTGAAGATCGATAGTATTCTCAAGTCGACAGAACAGTGTAAATCAGTCACATCGATATTTTCCATTTGACCTTGGTTATATTACCCAATAGAAAACTATTGAGTGAGCCATTCTATAGTTATCCAATAACTGTCACTACTTAACTTCTTGGTGCACCCAACAGCCATGAGAAATTCACTACCCAATATTTGGTGAGCGTTACGTACTCTAGTTTCAACGGATACACCTGAAACACCCCCACACCCCTTAATATACCCAAAAAGGGCACACTAAAGGATGTGGTGCATTATAGGTATAGCTAAAGAATCACAGAGACTAAGAATCACAAGACAAATAAGTGAAAATAGCGGAAACATTTAAATAATAACTTGTCATTCAAGACGAAACTTCATTCCAAAATGAGTCATAAAAAAACATAACATGTCTCCAAATATCTCGTGTCTCATGAAAATACATCTCAGTCTCACAAAAATCAGAGTACAAAGATAACAATAATAATCATAATAATAATCCCTCTCTCAAGTTCCAAATCCATCATAAGCCAAATGAAAACGATAAAAAGCAAAAGAATACATCTGAAATGAGAAAGCTCCGGGAATGGATCTCCAAGCAACCTGAATCAACTCAACTCTGCTGGCCTATAGGGGGAAAAGAAGGAAATAGAGGAGTGGGTTAGAAAATAAGTATGGTGAGTGAAAGTAATTACTAGCATTTCTAAGTAAGATAAAGATAATAGACTAGGCAATAGTTCTAGCTTGAAAGGAAAATACAGAAAAGATAAAACTCGGATAAAATACTGTTTCTGATTTTGTTTGAGTGTTAGCTTTTATTGTTTGATTGTTTGCACTTTTCTTAAAACTGCTGTGATTTGGTTGAAACCCTAATTCTATCTCAACTGCTATATTGATTAGCCTGAAATCCTAATTCTACCCTTTGATCGGACTATTCTATCTTTGTTGTGGCACTGTGAGCTGATCCAATCCAGTTGGTCCCACAGCAAAAAGACACCTCTTTAGCGCTTAGGACACAGTAGCGAATTATTTACCCTAATCCATGCCGCACGCTCGGTCATCGTCGGTACACACTAACTGTCGCCCCTTATTTGACCCTTTATTTACCCTAATCAGCGTAACCGTGTTGAGCCTCACCTAATTGTTGTGAGACCATAAGTCCTAGACCTGAAAGGAAATGCTGCCCAGCCTCACCTAACTATTGAGAGACCATCAGTCCTATACCTGAAAGGGAATCCTGCCGGTACTGGTCCTAACAAGCAATCTTCTAGTTTTGCGCCCCTTGCCCAAATCCCCAGATTTGAGCCTCTATTTATTGGCCACTTATTTACCCTAATCAGCATAAGCGTGTCCCAGCCTCACCTACTATTTTGAGACCATCAGTCCTAGATCTGAAAGGGAATGTTGCCAATACGGGCCCTACTTCTATATTTGCTTATTAACTCAATCTAAGTTTTAAAATAAGCCTCTTCTGTTATTTCTGCTATATTTTCTTATTAACTTAATCTAAGATCTAAGTTTTAAAATAAGTTTCTTCTATTATCTCTTCTTTCTAATTATAACCTACGTGTTATAATTGTTCTTGCAACTGTTACTCTTCTGTTTTCTCTTTTTAGTTATAACTACTAGTTATAATCATACTTGCAAATATCTTAAATTTACCTATTTCAGTCTATCTCTATTTTATTTCAGTTTTTCTTATTTTACATCGGATTTCTGTAAATTTAGTGTTTTTCTATTTTAATCCATATTAGCGAATTCTTTTCTTTTTAATATTTTATTCGCGTCAAAAAGGATTAAATCTCTATAAAAAGGAAGTAACATCTACAGGCTAAATTCCTACTTAAAACAGATGTAAATAACGGTAAATAAATGAAAATAACTTAATAAAATAGCTGAATAAAAATAGACTAAAAAGAAATTCTGGAATTTACTTAAAAACTGACTGTAAATAAACTTACATAAAAACTGTCTCAAAATTGTAGAAAGACTACAACTATTAAGAATCCTATTATTTTAAATTGCTTGCAAATCTAAAATAATTACAAAACACTCACCTATGGTCCTTAGCTCTAATCCTGGGCCTTCCTGGATCCACTTCTAGGGCGTAGAATATTTTTATTAAAAAGAACTTCTCTCTAGAAAAATTTTCTATTTAGGGTTCAGCCTCAGGCAATGAACCCAATTGGGAGAAAATCTAAATGAGAAAAATAGCTAGGCCTAGGGTTCTATTTATAGTGTGACTTAGAGATCTCAGGCCATCGGATTTGAAGATTAAATCTGGTGCAACCACGTCATAGGCTCACTAGGAACCATCAGATGCAGCTAAGAACGCACGAGATTTGAGGAAAATTGCAAAATAGGTTGTTCGGCTCGTACCTGGGCGATTCTACGTCCATTAACAAAGGCGGGTCGACCCTTGTTTATTGGGGGTCGACCTATAGGTCGACCTGACCCAAGCATGGGTCGCCCCTTTATACCATTTTTTTCATTTTAGTTTATTAAATTTTGATTTCTTCTTTCTCTCATAACTTCTCCATACTAACTCGGATTTCGACAAGTTATATATGGAAATTGGTTAGAAAATTGCCACGGACCCAATGGTGCAACTTCTGTGGCTCGATTATGACAATTTCACAAACTTATTTTATTATTTGATTAATTCGTTAATTAATTATTATAGCTTAAATTTTGGGTTGTTTCATTCTTCCCTCCTTAAAGGATTTCGTCCCCGAAAACTCCAAGGACAGAAGAATGAAATAAATATTTTCATCCAAATTCTACAACCAAATATTCAACCATCGTCCATTGCGTCCATTGTTCTTAAGCTTTCTAATACAACTTATGTTATATGCAATAATGTTGTGTCAATGTCCCTAACTAATGCAAAAGATTAGGCGGTCTACTGATTCAGTCGACCTCCTTTTTATGCGATCATGTCTATGTCGTGTATCCAAATGAATGCAAGTTTCCTAATGATAACTGATAGTTCTATATGCATGCTACAATCATCATCCAAATACAACAATCTTGTGATAATCACTCATTATAGCAACTATGAAATAAAAATACAAGTGCACACACATCCATATGCATATGCTTTAGTGACCTAGTTAGGCCGATCCCTAAGAGATAATAGTGCCTAGTGTGTGTATATGCGTCCATTAGCATCCATTAGCAAACACTTGCAACCACTAGCGTCCAACATACATAACATGTTCTAGTAACATGTTTACATTCAGTCCTACCATCCATAGGTTACATCCTAAGATCTACCCTCCCAAATGATACTAAAGGAAAGAACCTATTCAAAGCTATAGATTGAAATAGGAAATTCAAGACGAACCATCGAAAAGATGCGAATAAGAGGTACGTTTTTTCTCCTCGGCCTCCCACATAGCGTCCTCAATGCTATCTCCTCACTGCACCTTAACCAAAGGGACTTCCTTATTCCTAAGCTTCTTGATATCATGTCCAACAATTTTTGTAGAAATGCGACGAACCGATGCTTATCTTTCCACTTCAACTTCCTCAAGTAGGCTAGGTTCACTACCTCTGCTAAATCATGTAAGCACTTCCTCAAGTGCGAAACATGAAAAACATCATGAACTCCCGTGAGCCTCTCCGGTAGCTTTATCCGATACGCCATCTTCCCTACCCTTTCCACAATGGGGAACAGTCCTACGAATCTGGGAGCAAGTTTACCACTTGATCCAAACCTCACTACCTTTCTTATCGGAGACACCTTAATGAAAACCAAACCTCCTACCTCGAACTCAATATCCCTTCTCCGCTTATCTGCATAGGATTTCTATCTATCTTGGGCCGTCTTCATTCTTCTACTAATCGAAGCAATCTTTTTCGAAGTCTCTCTAACCATGTTGGGACCAAGTAGCAATCTTTCTATAGACTCCAAACAACACGAATGCGAGTTGCAAGGTCTCCCATAAAGGGCTTCAAATGGAGCCATCCTGATGCTAGCCTTAAAACTATTGTTATAAGCGAATACCACTAAAGGAAGGTGCTCCTCCCAAGTTCCTCCAAAATAAGAATGCACATCCTTAACAAATCCTCAAGAACTCTATTAACTCTCTCTGTTTGACCATCCGTTTGAGGGTGATAGGTCGTACTCAATCTAAGCTCTGACCCTAAAGCCTCTTGAATGCTCCTCTAAAACTCGCTAGTAAAGATTGGGTCTCTATCGCTCACTATACTAGAGGGAACTCCATGAAGTCAGACTATCTCATGAACGTATATGGATGCCAAATAAGGTTCTGTCCTCTTACTCTTGACTGGAATTAAGTGGGCACTCTTAGTCAAACGATCCACAATTACCTAAGTACTGGTATTCCCCTTCCTAGATCGGGGTAAACCATTTATAAAGTCCATCGAAACACTGTCCCACTTTCGTTCGGGTACATCCAATGGTTGAAGCAATCCACCAGGCCTCTACTGCTCTGCCTTAACTCTTTAGCACACAAGACTCAGCTACATCCTTCTTCATGCCACTACAATAAAACACTCTCTTCATGTCTCTATACATCTTATCACCGCCCGAATAAATAGTCATCCGAGAATGGTGTGCCTCTACTAGAACTGCTCTCATCAAATCACCAGTGCGGGGACACAAAGTCTTCCATCTCTCCTTAGCCACCCTTTACTATCTATGGAAAAACGTTGGAGATGTCTAGAGACTTCTCCTCTGCTAATCCTATCCATAATATCCACAAGCTCTGAATCCTCTCGCTGCCTTGAGGCAATCTGATCCATGAGGGTAGGTTTAACCTCAAGTGCTAAAATCTTAGCGAAATCTCTGATAAACTTCCTATAATAACCAGCTAAACCTAGGAAGCTTTAAACTTCGGTAGCGTTCTTGGGGGCCTTCTAATCCTGTACTGCTACTACCTTAGCGGGATCCACCGCTAAACGCTCTCCTGAGACTACATGCCCTAAGAAACGCACCTCCTTACGCCAAAGGTGACACTTCGAGAATTTTGCTTTCAACTAATGGACACGAAGTGTACGAAGAACCTCCTTTAGATGAATAACATGCTCTTCTATACTCTTGGAAAATACCAGAATGTCGTCCACAAACACTACAACAAACTTATTTAGGACATCTCAAAAAACATGGCTCATCAAATCTTCAAAATAGGCTGGTGCATTAGTCAGTCCAAACGGCATAACCAACCACTCGAAGAATCCATCGGGTGGCCTAAATGCTATCTTATCGATGTTATCATCAGCAACCCTAAGCTAATGAAATCCGGTGGGTAAGCAAAGCTGAGAAAATACTAAAGAGCCAACCAACTGATCGAAAAGGTCGTCTATCCTAGGAAGTCGGTAACGGTTCTTCTTCGTGAGCTTATTCAACTCTCTATAGTCAACGCAAAGTCGAAGGGAACCATCCGCCTTTATAGCTAAGACGATTGGCGCTCCCCACTCAGATATGCTCCATCTGATGAAGCCTTTTTCCAATAGCTCACCAATCTGCTTACTTAACTCCTTCCTCTCCCTATGAACCATATGCCTCACGGGCAATGCCACTGGCTTAGCATTGTCATTCAGATAGATCATAAAGTTGATCTCTCTCTTAGGGGGTAGTCCCCTAACCTCCTCAAAAATGTCGGGGAAATCTCTAACAACTGGAACTAAATCAATCTCTCCTAGTGATGAATCAAGGTAATATAGGAAGCTCAACATGACTGACCCATGTGGGTCACAAGAAACCTCGATATTCCTTCAGCTACAAGTCTCTAGTCTGACGATTCTCCTCTCGCAATCTAATATCGCACCATAAGTGGACAACCAGTCCATCCCGAAAATCATCCCATATCCCGAGAATCCCAGTACATATGTGTCACAGTCAAACTCTACGCCTAGTATAAAAATTTTCAAACCCCTACAAATCATGGATAAATGTACCGATCCTCCTACGGGGTTTGAAACAACTATAGGGTCTACTACTAGAGAAATATCTAAGTGTAAACAATCAACCAAGTAACCAGAAATGAAAGAATGCGATGCTCCAGAGTCAAAAAGAGTCCGAATAGGAAAATCCGAAATAGAGATCAAACCTTCTACAGAGACTTTCCTACCTCGATCCAGTCCACTACTAGAAGGTGCTTCATCCAAAGCATGTAATTGCGCCATAGGTGCGCCTGCTTTTTGCCCCGTCTTCTGAGGACAAGCTCTACTAAGGTGACTAGGCTACCCACAGTTGTAACACCTCCCCTTCATTGTGTCCTTCTTACAGTCCTTTGTGAAATTCCCAACCAATCCATAATTATGACATTTCTCACCCTTCTTGATCTGTCCCTTTGTGAGGTCCTCCTCCTTTCTTCTTATCCTTATCCTTCTTATTCTTCCACCACTGCTTCTTAGAGTTTTCTGATCTAACAACCTCCTTAACCTCTTCTTTCTTGGTTACATCTGACATGATAGCCATATCCACAAGTGACTCATACGTCGCTCCCATAGGCACATGTGTCAATGCCAACCCTTGGAGGGGCTGGTTCAAACCCTTAGCAAACTTGGTGGCCTTCTTATGTGGTGTATTAACAAGCTCCAGCCCATAACGCGATAAATGATTAAACTGATTTATATACTCCTTCATCGAAAGACTCCCTTGCTTCAGACTAATGAACTTCTCTAATTGCATGCTTTCCTCGGCTTGCGACAAGAACTTTCTCTCAAACCTTACCCGAAATCTAAACTAACCAATGTATTTACCCTCCATCTCTATGATCTTCGACCAGCAAGAAGCTTCTCCCTTCAACTGCCATGATGCAAGCTGAACTCTCTATCGGTCCTCCAATCCTAACAGCCCAAATATCCGCTCCGTATTCCTCAACCAAGCTCGTGCCTCTACGAAATCCTCCATGCTAGAAAACGTCTTGCCCTTAGACTAGCGAAGTCCTTGCATAGCTTAGAAAAATTGGCTGCTGCGGGTGGATTAACGGGATCTCCACCTGCCGGTGCTGCATTGGGCGCTTGCCCTTGCACCTCTGGTGCCGTAGCTTGGAAGTATCTACGGAACCAGGTAGTAGCTTGGACACCCTCTGGAAGATTTGGGGCGTCCGCCATACTATGCAAAGAAAAGAAAATTTAGGCTCGAAAGAATCAAAAGAAGGTTAAACTGGACTTTGAGGAGATTTTTAAAAAACTCTCTTATACTTGAAAACTATTTCTAAGAGTTTCTTTCTGAAAAATAGTTTGAAAATAAGTTATATTTCAAAAATACTTTACTTTTAAAACAAGTTTTTAGGAATCCTGTAAACTAAAGCTCTGATACCAAATGAAACAATCCATACCCGTTAATATACCCAAAAAGGCACACTAAAGAATGTGGTGCATTATAGGTATAGCTAAACCATCACAGAGACTAAGATTCATAAGACAAATAAGTGAAAATAGCGGAAACATTTATATAATAACTTGTCATTCAAGACGAAACTTCATTCCAAAATGAGTCATAAAAAACATAACATGTCTCAAAATATCTCGTGTCTCATGAAAATACATCTCAGTCTCACAAAAATCAGAGTACAAAGATAACAATAATAATAATAATAATCCCTCTCTTAAGTGCCAAATCCATCATAAGCCAAATGAAAAAGGTAAAAAGCAAGAGAATACGTCTGAAACGAGAAAGCTCCGGGATTGGATCTCCAAGCAACCTGAATCAACTCGACTCTACTGGCTTATGGGGGGAAGGGGGAAATAAAGGAGTGGGTCAGACAATAAATCTAGTGAGTGAAAGTAATTACTAGCATTTCTAAGCAAGATAAAGATAATAGACTAGGCAATAGTTCTAGCTTGAAAGGAAAATACAGAAAAGATAAAACTTGGATAAAATATTGTTTTTGATTTTGTTTGAGTGTTAGATTTGATTGTTTGCACTTTTCTTTAAACTGCTGTGATTAGGCTGAAACCCTAATCCTATCTCAACTGCTATCTTGATTAGGATGAAATCCTAATTCTACCCATTGATCGGCCTATTCTATCTCTATTGTGCCACTGTGAGCTGATCCAATCATGTTGGTCCCACAACAAAAAACACCTCTTTAGCGCTTAGGACGCAGTAGCGAATTATTTACCCTAATCCATGCCGCACGTTCGGTCATCGCCGGTACACACTAACTGTCGCCCCCTATTTGAACCATTATTTACCCTAGTTAGCATAAGCGTGCCCAGCCTCAACTAACTGTTGTGAGACCATCAGTCCTAGACCTGAAAGGGAATGCTGCCCAGCCTCACCTAACTGTTGTGAGACTATCAGTCCTAGACCTGAAAGGAAATGCTGCTGGTACTTATCCTAACAAACAATCTTCTAGTTTTGCATACCTTACCCAAATCCCCCGATTTGAGCCTCTATCTATTGGCCACTTATTTACCCTAATCAGCATAAGCGTGTCCCAGCCTCACCTACTATTGCGAGACCATCAGTCCTAGATCTGAAAGGGAATGCTGCCTGTACGGGCCCTACTTCTATATTTGCTTATTAACTTAATCTAAGCTTTAAAATAAGCCTCTTTTGTTATTTCTGCTATATTTGCTTATTAACTTAATCCAAGATCTAAGTTTTAAAATAAGCTTCTTCTATTATCTCTTCTTTCTAATTATAACCTACGTTTTATAATTGTTCTTGCAACTGTTACTCATCTGTTTTCTCTTTTTAGTCATAACTACTAGTTATAATCATACTTGCAAATATCTTAAATTTGCCAATTTCAGTCTATTTCTATTTTATTTTAGTTTTTCTTATTTTACATCTGATTTCTGTAAATTTAGTGTTTTTCTATTTTAATCCATGTTAGCGAATTCTTTTCTTTTTAATATTTTATTCGCATCAAAAAGGATTAAATCTCTATAAAAAGGAACTAAAATTTACAGGCTAAATTCCTACTTAAAACAGATGTAAATAACTATAAATAACTGAATAAAATAGCTGAATAAAAATAGACTGAATTTTTTTTTTGGAATTTACTTAACACCCCAGACCCCTTAGTATACCCTAAAAGGGCACACCAAAGGATGTGATGCGTTATAGGTATAGCTAAAGCATCACAGAGACTAAGATTCATAAGAGAAATAAGTAAAAACAGTAGAAACGTTTAAATAATAACTTATCATTCGAAATTTAACTTCATCTCAAAATAAGTCATAAAAACATAACATGTCTCAAAAAACTCAAGATATATCATGTCTCGTGAAAATACATCTCTGTCTCATAAAATCAGAGTATAAAAGTAACAATAATAATAGTAATCCCTCTCACAAGTGCAAGTCCATCATAAACCAAATGAAAAAGATGAAAAGTAGAAGAATACATCTGATATGAGAGCCATTTCCACAAGTGACTCATACATCGCTCTTATAGGTACATATGTCAATACCAACACTTGGAGTGGCTGGTTCAAACATTTAGCAAACTTGGTGGCCTTCTTATGCGGTGTATTACCAAGCTCCATCCCGAACCACGATAACTCATTAAACTGATTTATATACTCTTTCACCGAAAGACTACCTTACTTCAGACTAATGAACTTCTCTAACGGCATGCTTTCCACAGCTTGCGACAAGAACTTTCTCTCAAACCTTTCCCGAAATCCAAACCAACCAATGTCTCTACCCTCCATCTCTATGATCTCCCACCAGTAAGAAGCTTATCTCTTCAGCTGCCAAGATGCAATCTGAACTCTCTGTCGGTCCTCCAATCCTAACAGCCCAAATATTCGCTCCGTATTCCTCAACCAAGCTCGTGCCTCTAAGAAATCCTTTACGCCAGAAAACGTGTTTCCTCCTAGACTAGCAAAGTCCTTGCATAGCTTAGAATAAGTGGCCTCTACGGGTGGATTAATGGGATCTCCACCCGCCGGTGCTGCATCGGGCGCTTGCCCTTGCACCTCTGGTGCCGTAGCTTGGAGGTATCTACCGAACCAGCTAGGGACTTGGACGCCCTCTGGAAGATTTGGGGCGTCCGCCATTCTATGCAAAGAAAAGAGAGAATTTAAGCTCGAAAGAATCGAAAGGAAGGTTGAACTGGACTTTGAGGGGATTTTTATAAAAACTCTTTTATTCTTGAAAACTATTTCTAAGAGTTTCTTTCTGAAAAATAGTTTGAAAATATGTTACCATTGAAAAATACTTTACTTTTAAAACAAGTTTTTAGGAATCCTATAGGCTTAGGCTCTGATACCAACTTAAACACCCCACATCCCTTAATATACCCAAAAAGGGCACATTAAAGGATGTGGTGCGTTGTAGGTATAGCAAAAGCATCATAGTGACTAAGATTCACAAGACAAATAAGTAAAAATAGCAGAAACATTTAAATAATAATTTGTCATTCAAGACAAAACTTCGTTCCAAAATGAGTCATAAAAAACATAACATGTCTCAAAATATCTGGTGTCTCATGAAAATACATCTTAGTCTCCAAAAAATCAGAATACAAAGATAACAATAATAATCATAATAATAATCCCTCTCTCTCAAGTGCTAAATACATCATAAGCCAAATGAAAAAGATAAAAAGCAGAAGAATACATCTGAAACGAGAAAGCTTTAGGAATGGATCTCCAAGCAACCTGAATCAACTCAACTCTGCTGGCCTATGGGGGGAAAAGGGGGAAATAGAGGAGTGGGTCAGACAATAAGTTTGGTGAGTGAAAGTAATCACTAGCATTTCTAAGCAAGATAAAGATAATAGAGTAGGCAATAGTTCTAGCTTGAAAGGAAAATACAAAAAAGATCAAACTGGGGTAAAATACTGTTTCTGATTCTGTTTGACTGTTTGCTTTGATTGTTTGCACTTTTCTTAAACTGCTGTGATTAGGCTGAAACCCTTATCCTATCTCAACTGCTAACTTGATTAGGCTGAAACCCTAATTCTACCCTTTAATCGGCCTATCTATCTCTGTTGTGCCACTGTGAACCAATCCTGTTTGTCACAGTAAAAGACACCTCTTTAGCGCTTAGGACGCAATAGCGAATTATTTACCCTAATCGATGTTGCACGCTCGGTCATCGCCGGTACACACTAATTGTCGCCCCGTATTTGACCCTTTATTTACCCTAATCAGCATAAGCACACCCAGCCTCACCTAACTGTTGTGAGACCATCAGTCCTAGACTTGAAAGGGAATGCTGCCCAGCCTCACCTAACTGTTGTGAGACCATCAGTCCTAGATCTGAAAGGGAATGCTACCGGTACTGGTCCGCACAAACAATATTCTAGTTTTGCGTCCCTTGCCCAAATCCCCAGGTTTGAACCTCTATCAATTGGCCCCTTATTTACCCTAATCAGCATAAGCGTGTCCCAGCCTCACCAACTATTGTGAAACCATCAGTCCTAGATCTGAAAGGGAATGCTGCCGGTACGGGCCCTACTTCTATATTTGCTTATTAACTTAATCTATGTTTCAAAATAAGCCTCTTCTGTTATTTCTACTATATTTGCTTATTAACTTGATCGAAGTTTTAAAATAAGCCTCTTCTGTTATTTCTGCTATATTTGCTTATTAACTTAATCTAAGATCTAAGATCTAAGTTTTAAAATAAGCTTCTTTTCCTATTTCTTTCTTTCTAATTAAAACCTATGTTATAATTGTTCTTGCAACTGTTACTCTTCTATTTTCTCTTTTTAGTTATAACCTCTTGTTATAATTATGCTTGCAAATATATTAAATTTACCAATTTCAGTCCATCTCTATTTTATTTCAGTTTCCATCTAATTTCTGTAAATTTAGTGTTTTTCTATTTTAATCCATATTGGCGAATTCTTCTCTTTTTAATTTATTCGCGTAAAAAGGGATTAAATCTCTATAAAAAGAAACTAACATTTACAGGCTAAATTCCAAATTATAACAAATATAAATAACTGTAATTAACTATAAATAGCTGTAAATAACTGTAAAATAGCCGAATAAAATAGCTGAATAAAATAAATTGAAAAGAAATTATGAAATTTACTTAAAAACTAACTATAAATAACTTATATAAAAACTGTCTCAAAATTGTAGAAAAACTACAATAATTGAGAACCCTATTATTTTAAATGGCTTAAAAATCTAAAATAATTACGAAACACTCACTTGTGGTCCTTAGCTCTAGTCCTTGGCCTTCTCGGATCCACTTCTAGGGCGTAGAATATTTTTATTAAAAAGATCTTCTCCCTAGAAAAATGTTCTATTTAGGGTCCAGTCTCAGGCAATAAACCCAATTGGGAGAAAATATGAATGAGAAAAATAGCTAGGCCTAGGGTTCTATTTATAGTGTGACTTAGGGATCTCAGGCCGTTGGATTTGAAAATAAAATCTAGTTCAACCACGTCATAGGCTCGCTAGGAACCATCAGATGCAGCTAAGAACGCACGAGATTGCTCAAAAATCAAGTTTTAACGCCATCACTCGTACTTGGACGATTCTTCGTCCAGTGACAAAGGTAGGTCCACCCAACCTATAGGCGGGTCAATCTATGTATATTGGGGGTCGATCTACAGGCCGACCTGACCAAAACAAGGGTCGACCTAGGCCCTTGTTATATATGTTGATGTGCTAGTATACGATTTTTGTTTGATGATAATAAACATATATATATTCATTTAAATGAATTTGTTATTGTACTATTTTATTTTCACATAGTTAATACTTGCTGAATAAAATAAATAACACAGAATTTAAATTCAAACAGATATTTTATTCAAACAAATATTTTATTACAATTTTGAATGGTACAAATTTGAGCTCTCACTACATATATACATTTTTCAATTTAATACAATTTCGTTTACATCTCAAATTTCACTTTACATTGTTCGCCTCACTACATATCACTCATTCACCCATATTTTATTTTCGACCTTGCTCCAGCCCGAATCCAACATCTGAATTATCTGCAAAATAAACACTAACGTAGTAAAATTGAGAAAGAAATTTTTTTGCAGTGTAAAATAAAATGGTTTTTGAAAATATTATTTGCCTCAGTTATTTGGGTTGTTCGTCATCATTTAATTTTGAATTCATCAAACACGAATAACCTGTGACATGTACAATGTATCACTGTACATGCCACAAGGCCTTGCACACCGATATACACTTGATAAAACTGTAGGGACAGGTAAGCACAAGGTCAAACCCGAACCAAGGCTGGATTCAACTCAGGTGCAATACAAATACATCACAAAATTGTCGAGTACAAGTTCTCATGCAACAAGAAGCCAAAACCAGACCATGCTAACAAGTGCACAATTGTGTGCACATGAAAACAACTCAAATCAGCAATGAACCAGTACAAAAAGTGGTGGACAGCACATAAAGGAGCAACAAGTGAATGGCTAAGACTAAACAAAAGAAAGAAGGCAGCAGAGATCAGCACAGCAAGTTAAGACTCAAAGAGGAACAAGTGAAGGCATGGAGGCAAACAAGTATACATATGTAAAGAATCAAGTGAACCGTAAATATACTCAAATCAATGCAAACCAGAACATATGCATTAGGGCATGAATGCACATATGCATACACATATCAGTTCACTTAAACAACACAACTCAGTTGAACAAAAGATAGTATACACAAGTGCAGTGCAAAGCAATATAATCAACTAAATACAAGTGCAGACTGCACAGTCAAGTTCAAATGCAAGCACATGGAATCAAGTGCAGACCACATGAACACGGTAGCATGTTCACATCAAACCAAGTGGATAGAAAACAAAAAAGGTGAAAAGGGTAAATATTCAATAAATACATTATCTATTTTGAAGGATAAAATCATCAAAAGGGGTTTAGGGGGAATTGGCACTAGAAAGTCCATCATTCCATTGCCAGTATTATTGAGTTTGCGAGTTCTTTGAAGAGTTGGATGTAGGGATAGTAATTCTGGAGTGGATGCAAATATGGTGGAGACTATTATTAAAAATGGAGCAGGATCATCAAGGCATGTCTTGCACATCAAGGATGATAATAACTGTCGGTTTAATGGGATATTGATGATGATGATGATGTAGTGGCTATTATCACGATTCCGCTTATGTTCTATAGAAAGAGGTTGTGGAATCAAACACTTTTGATACTAATCATTTATCTCATTTTCTTGCGATGAGACTAGTTGTATAATTGGTCGAAATAGAGAAACCTGATAAATAATGAATGAAGGGCCGTGTCTCAAAGTTTATATACCAAGGGTTTCAAGGCTAAAAAAGTAATTTTGCTTGTATTGTACAGCTGGGCTTATTTTGACTTTGTCAAACAGCCAGCGTTATATATAATCTGTACAACCGAGAATACATGTATCACATATCATCTTGTATCGGTTTCAATTGCAATAACAAGATCATTTTTAGTCCATTCAAAATATCTCAAACATCATAAACTTAATTTGGTATCTGAGCCAGACTTCAGTTCAGCCTAACGGCATATTGATTCAAATCTGAATATCATCAGAGAATTCATCATCTGATATTTCAGATATCAAAGATCTCATCAGAACTGTGAAATTCATCATTTGAGATCTGAATTTGATCTGGTCTATGAATCAAAGTGGTACCCCGCCTCAGAATTCTTTAAAAAGAAGACTGGCTACACCAAAATCAAATAGAGACAAATTCAAATTCAAAATTCAAGAAAATCATCAGAAAATCATCAAAGAAAGTGTCGTGCCTGAAAAACCCATCATCGATTCAATCATTTGGGTTAGTGGCTGCACTTGCCTCTTCTTGAAGACTTCAGAATTAGTTCTTGAATACCCTTTACCCACAGATACCATTCCTCTCCATCTCAGCTATCTTATCTGTTGATTCTCCATTCAGCATTCAAGTTTCATCATGGAGAATGCTCAACAACATCTGAAACATTCAATCTTGATCAATCAGCAACTGAAAATCTCATCAAAACCATTATTAGCCCTCAAAACTAATTAATTACAGCCCATTTGGAAGAAGTCAACTATCTTCTTTGGAAGGTACAAGTTGAAACTGCAGTCAAGGGCTATGGGCTTGAGGATTATCTTCTTGGCACTCACATTATTCCACCAAGATTCATAATTAATGAAGAAAACAAGACTGTTAGCAATCCAGGATTCACAAAGTATCAAAGACTGGACAATTTGATATGTTCATGGTTATTATCAGCAATAAGCATGAAACTATTGCCACGGGTTATAGGAAGTAAAACAGCCCATGGACTATGGTCAACAATGGAAAGTATCTTTAATTCTCAATTTGCAGCAAAGGTAATGCATCATAAAAGGCAACTGCATAGTATAAGAAAGTGAAATCAATCCATGGGTGAATATCTTTCAAAAATAAAAACAACATGTGATCTTCTTGAAGCAGCTGGACACAAGGTCCCTGTATCAATATAGGTTTTGATTATCTTAAGTGGTTTAAGTGAAGAGTATGAAGCTGTAGTAGCAGTAATCTCATCACAAAGAACTACACCATCTATTGAAGATGTTCATTCAATACTTCTTGCACATTAAGGCATGATAGAGTTTAAGAAACCAGTTGATTCAGATATTTCAGTGAACTATACCACAAGCAACAGAAACAAAAATCAAAATAACAGAGGAAATCAGACTTTTCAGAGAGGAAATGCAAATGTCAGAGGCAGGGGCAGAGGCAGATGAAACAATAATAATAGACCAAAGTGCCAAATCTATGAAAAAGTTGGACATATTGCAAGCAAGTGCTATTTCAGGTTTGATTCTAACTACAATACATCTCAAAACACAAATGCTCAGAGAGGCTATGGTGGAAATGCCAACTTAGCAAGTATGGAATCAAAAGGTGCATCTGATGATCAAAGTACACAACCTAAACATGTGTGAAACAACAAGATCTGAAGACATTCAGAATGAATGCTGGTATCCTGACTCTGGTGCAACACATCATGTAACCAACAACTTACAAAACTTGAATAGAAAATATTGAATGATAATGGAATTAAAATTAGTAATATACTTGTTTCTTATATTTGCACTTACTGTCAAATGGGAAAAAGTCACAAATTGGCTTTTCCACAATCCCAGTCTGAATATAAAAGGCCTTTGCAACTGATTGCAATAGATCCATGGGGACCTGCACCTGTAAACTCAGACTATGGATTCAACTATTATATTTCCTTTGTAGATGCTTATTCCAGGTACACATAGATCTATTTCCTGAAATCAAAGGCTAATACATGCAGTACAGTTATTCATTTCATAAGTCAGGTTGAGAAGCAGACATATCAATAGGTAAAAATAATCCAAACTGGTGGAGGAACTGAATTCAAGCCACTCAAAGATTTTCTTCAAAAGAAGGGAATAATTCAAAGAGTGACTTGTCCTCATACATCTTAGCAAAATGGGTTAGTTGAAAGGAAGCATAGACATATAGTAGAAACTGGTCTTACATTGTTAGCACAAGCATCACTTCATTAAAGTTTTGGCCTGATACCTTCTTAACTGCAGTCTATTTAATTAACAAACTACCTACAAAAATTTTGCAAGGCAAAACTCCAATGGAAGTATTATACAATGTAAGACCAGACTACAAAACATTGATAATTTTTGGTTGTCTGTGCTTCCCTCATTTGAGACCATATAACTCTCATAAATTAAATTTCAGATCCACGCCATGTACTTTTCTAGGATATGGAGTGTAACACCCCGCGTTAAATTACAATTATATATGCAAATAATTTAATTAAGTTATATACGTTTGAAATTTTAAACAAAGAAATGTTTGTAAATGGGGCAACTAATTAATATTATTTGGAATACATATATATTTGTGTAACAAATAAACTAGAGAGAGAGAAATTATATAAAATCAATTAATAGGGAAGATTAATTGACGGTGTTTGTTTAAAAGGAAAATTAATATTCAATTAATTAGTAGATGTGATTAATTGACATGAGCTGACAAGAAAGGGAACATATATTGTAGCAACTAATTGATATGATTAGAAACATATATGTTAGTGCAAGAGAATAAAATGGAGGAAGAGAAATTTATGCAAGTAATCTAAACATGGAGACTTATGGTAACATATATAATTAAGATTGTGATTCAAAATTCAATTGTAGAATATATGCATGCAATAATTATGAGAATAAAATAAATTAATATGCATATATGTGACGAATTAATATGGTGTTGATTGGCATATTAATTTGGTAAGAAATCACAGTGCAGGCAGGGATTAATTGGATAGTAAATTTATTCTAGGTATATATGAAATTTATTAATTGGGTGATTAATAGGGGAATCATATTTAAAAGAAACGTCACATTTAAAAATATATGTTTTCATAGATTGCGAGTGAGAAGGGGAAAGTGATTAATGAAAAGATTGTTGGAGAATCAATTTGAAATAAAAACAAACGCAGAATAAAACATATTAATTTAATGTCCATAGACTGAGTGTACGCTTTAAATTTTAGGGTTTTATATCTAATGGTTAGCAATGATTTGAACCACTATAAATATAGGTGCGGAGCCTCATTAATTTTCTCTTGCCTACAAAAGCTCTGCCATTTTCCTATCTCTTCTACACTTTCTTAATAACAAAATTTTTGATCTAATTCATACGAATTTAGATCTAAATAGAAAGAGAATAGAATTAATTAGGGAATTAGGAATTGGTTCAAATCAGAAGGCTATGTCAAAGGTAAAACCCTATATCTAAGTTTTAATTGCTATTTCTAATCCAAATCTCTTCCTTTTCTCTTTCAAATATTATAGATCTGTAAATATATCGTTTGTAATTCCAAATAGGGATTACAATGGAGGTGAATAGAGATATTAGGGACATATCTGAAATAAAAACAGGGAGATTTGGAAAGCTAGCAATGTGAGTGGATTTATTTATTTATCTTTTAAGTTTAAGATATATTATCGTTAAATTCCCATTTAGATAATTTTATTCAATAATTAATCCTACTAATTAAGTTATGCTAAACTATAAGGAATTTACAGTTTATTTACAGTATTAGTATTTATTTACATCTGTTTTACATTTTGGATTTCTATGCAAGCGTCATTCTTCTTTTATTTTCTCCTCTTTCTTCGCGTATGGATTAGAATAGATTAAACGTGAATATGGATTAAATAATTAAGAATACTGAAATGATGGAAATAAGATGTAAAATAATTAAAGTTTGAGGAATGGAATTACTGTAATAAATTACGTTAAAATGAGAAAAGTTAATTAATCTAATAACTGGATTTGGGAGTAGCTAAAAGGTTAATTGGTTGGTTTAGAAAATAGGATACATTCCTATAATTTAATATTTAATAGACAACAATGAACGTAATTGCTAGAATAAAAGAAAGAAAAAGAGAATTAGTGTAAAATAGAGAAACCATTGTATTTTACACTATTTCAAAGTAGTAAAAGAAATATCTAGCAGTTATAGATTATTGTTTATAGTATTATATAATATTAAAATATGAAAATGGATTTTAATATAGTTTTCATAACCAACCAAATAAAATAGAATTACTTCCTAGAATAGAAGATAATAAAGCAAAGTATGACATGAATCAAGTAAATTATTAGATAAGAACTTGAAGTTGTAAACGATAATGAACCTAGGTCTGCATTCACTGCGTAGACTATTTAATAAGATAGTTATTTTGATAAGTGAATTATATAATACAAGAGAATAAAAGAATATTCTATATCATAATAAAAGAAGGCAGTTTAGAACAGAAAAGAAATGTTGGAATTATGTACGGATTATAAAAGAAGAGAAAATGACAATTACAGGTAGAATTATAACATAGGTTGTTATTAAGTAATAAGAACGGAAAAGCTTATTTTGAGACTTTGAATAAATTAATGAGCAATAATAATGGTAGAAGCTTATTTAAATAATTTACATTAAGTCAATAAGCGAATAAAGCAGGAATGATAAAAGCGGCATATTTTAATGAACTTAAGATTTATATTAGGTTAAATAAGCAAGATAATCAATATGGCTCATACCAACAGCATTCCCTATTAAATAAATGGAAATCTCACAATAGATAGAGGTGAGACGAGGGTAAGAATATGCTAATTAGGTCAATAAGTAGCCAACAGAATAAGAAAGTAAACTAAACGCAAATTAAAAGATTAGACTTAGGGTCTAATAAAAGAATTGAGATGAATTTGGAGCAGCCCAAAGGATGAAGCGTCTAACGAAGCAGTTCATCACGGACGTTAGGATACTCTAGGATGGGCCTCTAGGTAGGCCTAATGAAGCTGCACCCCCGGAGGCAGGTCTGTAGGTGTTCCATCAAGAGAGTATGCCTTGACTGCATTTGCATTGTAGGCCTAACGAAGCAGACCTTTGTAGGCAGTCAGAAGGGCTTGGTGTTCGGAGTAGGGTATTCGTATGTCTAGTACTTGCATGTAAGTTTAAGGATAGTCGCATGCGGATATCGGCCAGCATCAAGACCAAGAGCGATTTTGGGGAAAAACCTAGAGTTAAACCAACAGGCCAATGATTCTTTCACTATCGAGACATTGGATGAGGGGCACCGCCATTTGGATGTTAGATTGTTTGCAGTAGGGAACGACCACTTAACTCTTTAGAAGTCTTCGGTTAGTTAAGGGGTGGCTGCGTGGGGCCATAACCACGATGAAAAGAGACAGACCAACTAGAATATATGTATTCTAGGCCTAACGAAGCAGTCCTTTACAGATATAGAAAATCCTCAATAGAATTCCGTACAAGGTAGACTTTGTTGGTGTGATTCAGATAGTAGACATAACGATTACGTAGTCCTCAATGTACGCACTGCGTGGTACATTGTGGATGTCCGAGCACTGACATAGACTAGTGCGGACACGATTTCGTTTTCATAGTAAGTAGTGGAGCATCCGTATTGTAGGTCTTACGAAGCAGTTCTTTACAGATGTAGCTACGAAACGCTCACGGAGCAAGACGATGGAGTATCTGTATTGTAGGCCTTACAAAGCAGTCCTTTACAGATATAGCTATGGAGCAAGATGATTGAGCATCTGTATTGTAGGCCTTATGAAGCAGTCCTTTACAGATGTAGTTACGGAACGCTCTCGAAGCAAGACGATGGAGCCCTTTTCGAGGAGGATACATAAGGTACCATGGGTGGTACCTAAGACCAATATGGTCATTGGGCATATAGCTACATACACTACGCCATAAATGGCCTACTGCAACACAAAAAAAATGTTGGCTCAGGCCCGAAAAATGTTGCCATAGGTCTATGGCAACACTTTTAGGGTGATGCAATTTTTGCCGTTGCCTTAGACCTCAAAGGCAACATTTTGACTATCTAAGGCAACATAAGTAATATTGTTGCAATAGAACCCTATTTGGGTCTATGGCAACACCCATAGGTATCTGTAGCAACATTCCAAAATGTTGCTATAGATATGAACTTTTTGAATTTGTGGGGCCCACAATGTAGAGCATATTTGATTTTTTAATAAAAATAAATATTTATTTAATAAAATGCTATTACACAGAATTTGATATTTAAACAGTAATTTATTTAAATAAATATTTTATTTCAACATTTGAAATAGTACAAATTCCTGACTCCACTATTTTACAATTCAATGATATATAACACCGATATTCACATATACAGATATTCCTCACTACATCACTCAGTTCACTCATTACATATACAGTTTCAATTTATACATACACCGACACTGACAAATATATGCCGAGCCGAAGGCGAGCCGAGTGCCGAGCCGAAGGCGAGCCGAGAAGCGGGTCCGGGCGCAGCGCCGGCGGGGGTCCAGGGCACCGCAGTCCCGGCGGGGATCGCCCGATTCATCCGATTTTGGAAGATCGAGCCTTCTTTGAAACCTGTCTTCAGCTCATGCATTCATACACTCATGCACATTTGATTTGACTCTGTCTTCAAGCTTGTATCCAGCTGTCCAGTCTTCAATACCTGTCACATATAATTCAAAAGCAGTAATCTGGAAAATAATATTTAACTCAAACAGAAAATGAAAATATTTTTGTTATAATATTTGCCTCAGGTATTTGGGTTGTTTCTTTTCATAAGTGCATAAGCCAAACATGAATGCAACACATGGATACAAGGACACGGCACAAGGTCAAACCCGAGTCATCGACTGGATTCAACTCAGGGCCAAGCAACCAACAAAACAAACAAGAACCAGGTTCAGCAAAATATAGACAAGCCAGTGCAAGAACACAGCAGTACACATAGGCAGCCCATCAAGCAAAAACAGTGAATGCATCAGGCATGTACAAGGGAAACATAGGCAGTAATATGATATACAGAGGACTTGGAGCACCAGTTCATGTTCTGGTTTAACAAATGCAGCAGAAAGGAGCTAACAAGCTCAGACCATACATCATCGCAATCCAACATACCAATACATCATCGCAATCCAACATACCAGATTTATCAAAGTCCAACAGAAAGATTAAACCCGAGATTATAGGAAATAAAGCCTATAAATAAATCCCAATTCATCATCGGCAAAAGCATGCAAGTGTAACCAAAATCGAGAACAATCAAGTAAACCAGAAGGCATAAAACATACCAAATAATATCACATCGCACCCGACGACGAAGTCAAAGCAATTCGAGCAATCAATCAAGGAATTGAAACTGGTTTTATGATTGCTGGCCAATTTGAAAATTTAAGCGGCATTCTCTCAAACAAGAAATCTGCGTTTGACATCTTCCTTGAATCCGAAAATGGTACTTTTTGAAGCAATCGAGCAAAGCTTCATCAGAATCGAACTTCTTCTGAACATTGGCGAGAAAGATTCAAGCATCAGATCTGGTCGAAGTATCATAAATTGCCAACCCTGCCGTCACGAAACCACCAGATTCGAGGAACAGCGGCTGAGCCACAACTATCGCCGACGTATCCTCCTCGATGGGTCCGTTAAGGTAGATGACACGCTCTTTGAGAAGCCAGGAAAAGATATCGCAGGCACGCTGGCCACGGGATGTGTGCTCGATGACCATCGGAATCAGGCTGTAGAAACGGCGGTGGGGTAGTGGAGTTTTGTTGGGGCTGCGGTTGGTAGGATTTGGGAGAGGTTGCGTATCGATATGTAGGCAACAGCAGCGAAATTGGGGGTGAGAACGAAATGGGAACGAAAATATGATTTGGAAATTGGGGATTTGGATTTGGAAATTGGGGGTGAGAACGAAATGGTATGAACAGTAAAGCGGGAAAACGAAAATTTAGGGCAAAATGTAGCGGTGATCCATGTTAACAATCAGATTAAATGTAGACCGTTGGATCGTATTCACGCGGATTGCTAATTTTATTAATTTTTTAATTTGAAAACATCTATAGCAACACTATATAAAAATGTTGCATCGTGTTACACTTGTTTAGCTAGAGCAACACATTTTTATGGCTAAGGTAACACTAAAAATACAACGTTGCAGTAGGACCAAAATTTTATAGCTATCGCAACATTTTAGCTGGCAACACCTTGCAAAAATGTTGCAGAAGGTCATTTATGGCGTAGTGATATATATATATATATATAAGTTATTAGGTTTTAATCTACTAAGGAGTAAATGTGTACGATTCACACACAGAGGCGAGAGTATGATAAACTTAATGAACCTAATATAACAGTAAATAGAAATAAAACGGTATATGTAGAATTAAGCTTAAAAGTGTATAATTTATCCATTCACTAGAACTTTAGTTCTGACCCCCTCCTCATAACATCCTACAGGTTAGGTGGATAGTAGAGACTTCCCAACTTTAAGACACTTGTTTAGAAAGTGTTATTATATTGGTGAGTATTTACTTACTATTATATTTTAGTCAATTTCGCTATGAGATATTTAATTGAGCTCTAATATATTTGTCTTTGCCTATTTGCAGGATACCAAATTCCCAACTCGGGTTTCAGTGGGTTTGGGTTTTAACATTTTTGCGACAAATCTGTACCCATTGGAATTCAGATTGTTACATTTGATATCAGGGCCTAGGTTTAGGATTCCTAGGTAGATAGTGAGTGAACGTATTTGTATTTTTGAATAAAATATAAATATATCATGTACTAAAATCCAAATAGTCCCCAACCATAGATTTGAACATATGGAAAGTTTTTAGTAGTATATTTGTGCATAGTTTGCTAGTTGGGTTTGGGATGACCCAAGTATGTAGAGCACTATGTTATTATCGATTTATAGCATACAAATAAGCCATGTTTTGAGAGAAAATTTGTATCCATATGTTTTAGGAAGTAGGGAAGTTCCTTAGCGATAGTAGGGAGTGTTTTTATTTCGGGAAGAATAACAGGATTTAGTATGAAGAAAATCCACTTTATGTCTAATCCAATAAAAATGAATCTTTTGAATTAAAAAAGTTGAAAAATATAATTGTTAATGTATTTGAGGAAGTAAATATTGGGTTTTCGAAAAAATTAGTGGTATGAAATTTAAATTGGTTTTATATGATATAAATTTTGTTAAAAGTGAAATTCTTTTTGAAGAATTATAGAGCATGTATAGCTTGCTAGTTTCTTTGTAGGTAAACAATGATTTTAAATATAAAAACCTAGAGTGTGTTAAGTATCGAAAACGTAGGTTACAACATCTATTGTTATAATAAATGTTTTTAGTAAAAATAAAAAAAGCATAGACTATAACACTACTGTTACAGTAGGTGACTCCCAAAGTAAATGTTTTTACATAGCATATGAGATTTATTAATATTTATTTTAATTGAATCCATATATTAGTATTATTGGATTGTAGTAACGGTGTTTTATGCAACATCTATTTTGACCCAAATGAGTTTTGGAGATAATTTCTAAAGTGGTTTGTATGTACACTTATTATTTATATAAGAACATGAAAATATTTTCTAGTTATAAAGAAGTTTTATAAATGAGTTCTTTTGAAAAATAATGTACGATAAATTAATGAATTTAGTAGGAAATATCTTATGTAAGTAAATATAGAGTAAACATACCTTAATCTATTGGGATGAAATGAATAATGATATAATTTTCTATGAACCACAAATAAAGATGTTTTGTGCAAGCTATAAGGAATACGTGAAAGAGATGTACAAGGTATGGAAAGTACCATATTTTGTATAGCCTATTTCGATAAAATATAAAATAAATTTCTTATAATTTCACATAAACATGAAATGCTCCTTTAAAGGATTCATAGAAAGTTTTAGCATTAATGGTTTCTCATAAGAGAAAGTAATTCTAATACATTAAGGTATAAAACCATTAAGTGTCGTAATTTAGTAACTCCTTCAAGGCTAAGTAATTGAAAGAGTAGGAAAGTTAAGAGATTTTTGATAAAATAATTATTCTTACTTACCCCAGTTTTAGTAAATTTGAAAATCTAAAAAAGAAGGATATTTTAAAAACATGTGAGGACATTTTTTTTAAAGTCAAGAAAAAAGAAAAATGTTTTAAGAACAAGCAAGACAGGTTTAAAAAAAAGATGGTTTGGTGGAAAAGTAAATAAGTTTTTGAAAAGATAAAATTTAGAAGTTTTAATTTTTGAAGAAAAACTGATGTTGCTTCATGTGTGCAGACTATAGAAGAATAGTGAAATGATATTAGTTAATGATGGAAAACTTAGCATAATCCACATACCTGCTTTTTACCAAAGGGCTGATGTACTCATGAAAGCACTGTCAGCTAAAAATTTCTGTCGACTTAGAGAAGAATTGAGAATCAAAAGTCTCGACGGCAAAATTAAGGATAAAAAGGAAACGCTTGCTCGAAATCAAGAAGCAATCATCTCATCAACAACCAAAGACAAGGTCTTTTTGAAGAAAAAGGAGGTGGCTGTAGAGATTTGGGGACGATAGAGAAGCCCTAGCTCGAAGCAAAGGGACGAAATAATGAAACCAGATAAATAATGAATGAACGGCTGCGTCTCAAAGTTAATATACCAAGGGTTTCAAGGCTAGAAATGTAATTTTGCTTGTATTGTACAGTTGTGCTTTCTTTGACTTTGTCAAACAGCCAGCGTTATATATAATCTGTACAGCCGAGAATACATGTATCACATATCATCTTGTATCAGTTTCAATTGTAACAACAATATCATTTTCAGTTCATTCAAAATCTCTCAAATATCAAAAACTTAATTGCTCGCAAGAGGAATTGAGCAAAATAGAGGAGACATGGATGTGATTCTCGAGAGTCGAGACATTGCTTGTTTACGGCGCTATTGATGGGCCTCCTTCTGGACACGGAGCATCCACAATATGTGGATGATGCTATATTTGATATGAATGATTTTGATTTTGACGATGTCACATACCAAAATGCTAAAAAAAGACTAATTTGTATCCACTCTTGTGCAAATGGGTTTCTTGGTTTAGGAGGCTACTTTAGCAATTGATAGATGTTGGCTAAACACGCCAATTTTAGAGATTGTTGGCTCTATTAGTGCTACATGCATAAATGCAAGGAGACTGTGGCACATTTTGCATGCATGGTAAAAGGTAATTTTACATTAGAGAAAGAGCAAAATAGAATTAAGAGCTACACGTAGAAAACTAAAGGTAGTAAGAATGATAAACCAGCCAATAATGAGAAATAGCTTTTATGTCCATCCCAAAATCTATGATTGGATTCAGTCTTCCATTTGAATCCACAAAACTAAACTTTCGCAGACTTCCAGAAGCTTCCGTTGGCTCATCATACTTCTACCATGAAAATTCTAGCCCCGAAAAGAGTTTGGGACATCGCATCAAGATTTGAACATGATATCAAATTTGAGTGAACGGGTTCTAAATTATTCTCTATGACGCCCCACCTCTATACTCACGCTAGCCAGGACACTACGGAGTAATGCCGTCAACTAGCACGAAGAATAAGGCTGTTGAGGAGCGACCATCCGTGTAATTGCTTTGTGCGAGTACCGATATGTCAGATAGTATAACATGCATTTCATTTCAAAAGGAAATCCGACATATCAAATACAAACTCAAAGCTACCACATAGTGGCTAAGTGGACCTCAGAAACAAATATAGAAATAAACAGAACATAAATCACTCACAGATGTTCATATCTCAAAGGCGGAAACAGATATGAATATAACACATAAAAGTGTACATCAGAGTAGTGGTCAAAAAAGATCCACAATATTACAAAAGAATAGATACAAGTGCAAGACAAAAGAATAATTATACATCAAGGAGTCTCTATCTCTAATGTATAATAACAATAAATATAAATATACTGTAGTTAGACAAAAGTCAGAAGATGATCCCAGACAAGGAGTCAAGCAGATGCACCTGTAACATCTCGGTTTGACCCAAGTATTATTTAAGAAGAAAATAATAAACGGATCACTCTAGCTATAAATATCAGATAAAATGAGATAGGAAGAGAGACATGACTAAAATCGTATGATAACAAAAATGACGTACAATGACAAGTGTACTTTAAACATCAACAAAATCATACAATATCTCTAAAATCTCAAAGCACCAAAAAGAACATCACATTCTTTATTTTATTCACCAAACACCAAATATTGGCAAACTCATAATTGCCAATCACAAAAAGAGGTGAAACGCAAATTCTAGAAATCACAACGAGAAATCCAGAAATCACAAAGGGGGAGGCCTATCACAAACGGGAGCATGAAAACTCACCAACACGTGTATCACAAACGGAACGCTATTCCATGGTCGCTAACCATAAATATTGAGCCGAAGCTCCACAAACGGTCCGAAGACCACGGGTCGCTACCCCGCCAAATTGAACCGAAGTTCCACAGAAACGGGGTTTAGTCTCCCTCGCAGACAAATAGACATCGCACATCGCTAGTCTAAATCACAAAATGATCATCATTGATCAGTAAAAGTGTCAATTACACTAAGCTAGTAAATATATGAGTTTAGCTTTATGTCCCATAACCACTAGCTTAACTTAAATATTTACGAACAAATTGTAGATTCCCACTCGAAAATTGTCACAAGAATTTCAATCGAACAAGTCCAAAAATTAACCGACGAAGTAAACGCAAGCGTTTCATACCACTTGTTTTGCTAAGCCGTTTAATTGTATTTTCTCATACGAATGAGGTAAAGGTTTGTATATACTAATAGATTAGAAAACGGTTTTATAAACGAGCTTTGTATTAAAAATAGAGTTGAAATCATTTTTGTAAAAGAGTTTGAATATTTACTACTAGTATAGAAACCTTTGTATTTAGAAGTGACAAATCACAAAATGATTGTAGAAACAATCAATCACAAAAATCCACATTCGAAGATGTGAATTAAATCCAAAGAAATCGATACCGAATCCATCAAAATGGATATTCTCAAAAATGCCGAAAAAGAAGTCATCAAAGTCAATAATAAATGATAACAATAAATCGGATAGTCAATGAATCGATAAAAGTTGGATTCTCACGTTAATAAGGCAAAATAGGCAAAATGAAGTAGGTCAGTCGACTGGCCTTCTGCAGTCAGTCGACTGAACCAGAACCCGAGAGTTTTCTGGGCCTATAGTCAGTCGACTGACTGCAGAGGGTCAGTCGACTGGCTGTAGCTGAAAATGTTTTTCAGCCTATCAAATGCAGGAGCAAACTCACACCATTTGCAACCGGTCGAGCAATGGACTTTAGGGGCTTTTGCCAATCGACATCCCAGCCCTATAGGCTCTCCGATTCACCACCAAAAACACGTTCATAAATCAAAGCTAGGATTTTCAAAGTTTTAACTTCAAACACCAAAAATTGAAATGTTCACCAAATCAATCCAAATCAAAATCAAATGAACATAAAAGGGTGTTAGGAATTCATACCAAGAAATCAAGGATAGTTATAGACATTGATGTGAGATAAAAATCTCACCTTTTAACCCAAAAACAATGAAGGAGGAGCTTGAAAACAAAGGAGAATCAACCACTCTTCAATCTCAACTCTAGGAGCTTGAATCTAAGCTCAAAAGAAGAACATTTCCAAAGTTAGGTTTAGGAAATTTCTGAATTTAAAGAGAGATTGAGTTGGATATGAAGATGGAGATACTTACCAATAGTTTCTCTTTGAATTTGGAGCTAAAACTTGGATTTGCTAAAGAAACTAGGGTTTAGGATTTTAATTTCCCATCTCCACCACCATTTTTGCTTTAGCTAGAGAATATAAGGAGAATGAGAATTAATGAAGGAGCTTGAGTGGAGCATAGGATATTCAGTTGGGTTAAAGGGGCTGAAACCCAAACCCAAAGCCCAATAGAAAATAGCAAAATTCAACTTACTCCAAATATATCGATGTTTATACTTAAAAGAGTCGCAAACGCCATTTTGGACTCAATGGAAGTGGTCTCGAGTCCCAATTCGACTGTTTGCAAAAAGTAGCTTTTCGGACTTTAATCTGATTAACAATTCTATATTTAAATAATATATTTAAATATAAAATTTGTAAAATATGCGGGTTGTTACAGACTCCCCTCCTTAAAGAAATTGCGTCCTCGCAATCTTTAAGAAATAAATAAGAAGTAACAACAACAAAAGCATATCAACACAAAAGGAAGAAATTTTGAAATAAGAAGTTCACCTCAAGGAGCTCGAGAGAGCAATTCCGGATGTGTTCGCTCGGTGAATTCTCTGGATTCCCAAGAGCAATCGTTAGGATTTGAGGACCATTGAACTTTCACAAGAGGAACGTCTTTATTTCGAAGGCGTTTAACCTCCGAAGCAATGATTCGGATAGGATGTTGCTCATAAGTCAAATTAGGCGAAACTTCAATTTCTTCAATAACACCGGGCTCAAGAATAGAATCGGAATCTCGAAGGTATTTCCGGAGTTGAGAAACGTGAAACACGTCATGAATAGCAGAAAACTGAGCCGGTAGTAAAAGGCGATAAGCCACGGAACCAATGCGTTCGGTGATGGGAAATGGGCCAATATATCGAGGTGCTAATTTTCCCGATCGACTGAAACGCACAACACCTTTCATAGGTGAGACGCGAATAAACACAAAATCTCCCACAGAAAATTCTAATTTTTTTGTTCGGTTGTCGGCATAGGATTTTTGTCGACTTTGAGCTTCTTTCATCCTACGTCGAATAAGGTCAATCTTTACTGTGGCGTCACGAATAAAATCTGGACCTAAAACCAGCTTCTCACCGGCTTCAAGCCAACACGAAGGAGATCGGCATGGCCTTCCGTATAATGCCTCGAAAGGTGCCATACCAATACTAGATTGGAAGCTATTATTATAGGAAAACTCAACAAGAGAAATGTGATCTTCCCAACTTCCACCAAAATCAAGAACACATGCACGAAGAAGATCTTCAAGAGTTTGATTAACCCGCTCGGTTTGTCCATCGGACTGGGGATGATAAGCGGTGCTAAAATTAAGCTTCATTCCCAAAGCTTTTTGAAGACCTATCCAAAATCCACTAGTAAACAATGGATCACGATCGCTAACAATAGAAGTTAGAACTCCATGCAATTTAACAATTTCTTTGACAAAGAGTTTAGCCAAAATAGGTACGGTCCGATTGGACCGAACGGGAATAAAATGGGTGGACTTAGTAAGTCTATCTACTATCACCCATAGGCTATCATGTCCTGAACGAGAACGGGGAAGGCCGTCAATAAAGTCCATGGAAATTTGATCCCATTTCCATATTGGAATTTCCAAAGGTTGCAATAACCCATTGGGCCTTTGATGCTCGGCCTTTATGAGTTGGCAAGTCATACAACGCTTAACAAAGTTAGCAATATCAGATTTCATTCCCTCCCAATAATAAAGTCGCTTCATATCCGCTTACATTTTACTACTGCCGGGATGAATGGTAAATTTAGAATGATGAGAATCTTCTAAAATATCTTTACGAAGATCAATAATATTTGGAACAATGAGTCTACCCAATTTTCGAATGCCGCCACGAGCATCAATATCAAAGTCTGTCAAACCTTCAATATCAATTTTATCCTTACAACTTTGGCTAAGAAGAACCAATTCGAGATCATGCTTTTGAGCTTCAAGAATGCGGTCTAAAAGAGAAGGATGAGCTTCGAGGCTACATAAAACAAGAGATGAGCATAAATTGGATTCACGATCTCGAATCTCACAAGAGGACAAGGTCTCGAGATCATTCCATTCGGATACCATCATGGAAACAACCGCTTGTTGCTTGCGACTAAGGGCATCAGCAACAAGATTTCCTTTTCTGGCAGTATAAAGAATATCAAGATCATACGATGCAAGGAACTCGGGCCAACGTTGTTGACGCAAGTTAAGTTCCTTTTGAGAAAATAAATACTTCAATGATTTATGATCGGTGTAGAGAACAAATTTCTCTCCCAAAAGATAATGACGCCAAATTCTAAGGGTGAAAACAATAGCCGCGAGCTCTAAATCATGAGTGGCATATCTAGTCTCGGCAGGCTTTAATTGCCTAGAAGCATAAGCAATAACACGTTCCCTTTGCATGAGAACGGCTCCCAAACCAACACGACTAGCATCGGTATAAACAATAAAATCTTGGTTCTCATCGGGAATCACAAGAATAGGAGCATCGGAAAGGAGTTCTTCTAATTTTCGAAATGAGGCTTCACATTTGTCTGACCAAATGTATTTAACTCCCTTCTTTGTCAAATTAGTAAGAGGCACAGAAATTTTAGAAAAGTCTTTTATGAACCGGCGGAAATAGCCCGCCAATCCAAGGAAGCTAGGAATTTTCGTCACACTCTCCGGTCTCTTCCAATTTTGGATCGCTTCAATCTTTGAAGGATCCACGGATATTCCGGATTCAGAAATAATATGCCCCAAAAATTTCACACGAGATTGCCAAAAGTGGCATTTAGAACATTTTGCTTTCAATTGGTTGCTCCTAAGAGTTTCCAATACAATCCGAAGATGATTTTCATGCTCCTCCTCGGTTTTAGAATAAATAAGAATGTCATCTATAAAGATGAGAACAAATTGATCGAGGAAGTCTTTAAAAACTCGATTCATAAGGTCGACGAAATAAGCTGGAGCATTCGTCAAACCAAATGGCATAACAAGCCATTCATAAGATCCATAACGTGTACGGAACGATGTCAAAGGAATGCTATCCTTTGCAATACGGAGCAGATGAAAACCAGTTGCTAAGTCTAACTGTGAAAAGAATTTAGCACCACTAAGCTGATCGAATAAATCATCAATCCGCGGTAAGGGATATTTATTCTTGATGGTAAGATCGTTGAGCTTGCGGTAGTCAATGCAAAGCCTAAGCGTACCATCAGATTTCTTCACAAAAATAGCTGAAGCTCCCCATGGAGAGGAACTAGATTGAATAAATTGCTTCGCTTCCAATTCGGATAATTGTTTGCGCATCTCCTCATTTTCTTTATTAGACATACGATAAGGAGGACGAGCAATAGGTAGAGCTCCGGGGATTAGATTAATTCAGAACTCAATTGCTCGTTTAGGTGGTAATCCTAGAACGCGCTCAAATACGTCAGGAAATTCACGAACAATGTGAATGAGAGAAATGACATCTTCCTCATCATCATTATCGTCGTCGTGAGGATTTAAAGAATATAAAGATGCTGTTAAGTTGGAATCTGAATCTTTAAGAACGAGAGAAATCTGCTTAACAGATTGAGGATGCCGAAGATATATAGTCCGTTCAGGACATAGGATATGGGCTTCATAACGGTTAAGCCAATCCATTCCCAAAATCATTCTGAAACCAAGGTAACGCATAACATGCAAATCGGCACGGAAAGAGAAATCACCTAAAATAATTTCGACATCTTTACATAATAAACTGAGTGCTGCGGATCCACCAACCGGATTCGCAATTCTCAAAGAAGTCATCAAGCCAATAACATTCAAAGACAAAGCATCAACAAGTTCTTTTGATATAAAAGAGTGAGATGCACCCGTATCAAAAAGAACTCGAATAGAAAGGTGACGAAATATAATAATACCATCAAGGATAGAATGAGAAATACCTTGATCACGAGAAGTGTTAGAAGGGGCTTGGACAACATTAAGCTTGCCCTCCTTCTTGCCTTGAAGTTTGGGACACAAAGATAAAGTATGACCCGAACTCTTGCAATAGCGGCAGAAAAGAGGCTTCGGGCACTAGTTTGCATAGTGGTCCTTAGAACCATAATTGTAACATTCTCCGCAACGAGGGTTAGGAGTATTTGCTACCGGGGTTGCTTGCTTTCCCTTCTTGTTGGAATTAGGCTTGAATTTAAAAGGTCTCTTCTTGTTGATGTTTGGTTTAACCTCAGCATCACTATCTTTATCAGCCTCTTCAAGTCGAAGAGCAATATCAACAAGTTGATCAAAAGAAACTTCTAATTTCAGAAGTAATGGCTTTTTGAGGCTCTTGTTCAAGCCATACACAAATCTTTGATTTTTCTTCAATGGGATATTAATGTATTCAACCCCATATTTCGACAAAGATTCGAAAGAAGCGACGTAGTCGGTCACAGAAGATTCACCTTGAACAAGGTCAATGAAGCGTCGAGCTAGTGACACTTTTTCAGCTTCCGGCACAAATTTTAATTCGAACCTTTCCCGGAATTGCTCCCAAAGTAAGGTCCGCTTCAATAATTTCGGAGATCAGAAGCTCGTACCAGTCTAATGCTCTTTCTTGGAGCATACTAGAAGCCACTTGGATTCGATGAAGATCAATAAGATTCATGCGAGAAAAGATGCGGTTGCATGTTCGAAGCCAAGCTTGGACTTCTATAACACTCTCGGAACCTTTGAATGGCTTCCCACCCAAATTGGTGTAATCACTGCACAAGCGTGCAAACCCAGATTTAGGATGTGTGGGCTCAGGAGTAGGTCCGACAGCTTGAGCATTTCTCACAAGATCAAGAAGTTGCTGACCAGACATAAATACTCCATCCTGGGGAGTAGCACTAGATTGACCGGGGCTGGGACGGCCAGGTCTAACCATTTCTCTTCTTTAAGAAAGAACGAAAAGAGGAAAAAGGTTATTCACAAAATGAATATCAAACAAATTTGATTGATAAAACAGGGCATCATAAAGAATATAGGATAGAACGGTTCGAAGGCTCGAATTAAATCCTATGGCACGATTCCTAAGAGAGACTTAGGACAATGATCCTTGCTAGATTATTCTACATTGTTCCGAAGTTTGGCTCTAATACCATGCTGTGACGCCCCACCTCTATACTCACGCTAGCCAAGGACACTACGGAGTAATGCCGTCAACTAGCATGAAGAATAAGGATGTTGAGGAGCGACAATCCGTGTAATTGCTTTGTGCGAGTACCGATATGTCAGATAGTATAACATGCATTTCATTTCAAAAGGAAATCCGACATATCAAATACAAACTCAAAGCTACCACACAGTGGCTAAGTGGACCTCGGAAACAAATATAGAAATAAACAGAACATAAATCATTCACAGATGTTCATATCTCAAAGGCGGAAACAGATATGAATATAACACATAAAAGTGTACATCAAAGTAGTGGTCAAACAAGATCCACAATATCACAAAAGAATAGATACAAGTGCAAGACAAAAGAATAATTATACATCAAGGAGTCTCTATCTCTAATGTATAATAACAAAAACTACAAATATATTGTAGTTAGACAAAAGTTAAAAGATGATCCCAGACAAGGAGTCAAGCAGATGCACCTGTAACATCTCGGTCTGACCCGAGTATTATTTAAGAAGAAAATAATAAACGGATCAGTCTAGCTATAAATATCAGATAAAATGAGATAGGAAGAGAGACATGACTAAAATCGTATGATAACAAAAATGACATACAATGACAAGTGTACTTTAAACATCAACAAAATCATACAATATGTCTAAAATCTCAAAGCACCAAAAAGAACATCACATTCTTTATTTTATTCACCAAACACCAAATATTGACAAACTCATAATTGCCAATCACAAAAAGAGGTGAAACGCAAATTCCAGAAATCACAACAAGAAATCCAGAAATCACAAAGGGGGAGGCTTATCACAAACGGGAGCATGAAAACTCACCAACACGTGTATCACAAACGGAACGCTATTCCATGGTCGCTAACCATAAATATTAAGCCGAAGCTCCACAAACGGTCCGAAGACCACGGGTCGCTACCCCGCCAAATTGAACCGAAGTTCCACAGAAACGGGGTTTAGTCTCCCTCGCAGACAAATAGACATCGCACATCGCTAGTCTAAATCACAAAATGATCATCATTGATCAGTAAAAGTGTCGATTACACTAAGCTAGTAAATATATGAGTTTAGCTTTATGTCCCATAACCACTAGCTTAACTTAAATATTTACGAACAAATTATAGATTCCCACTCGAAAATTGTCACAAGAATTTCAATCGAACAAGTCCAAAAATTAACCAACGAGGTAAACGCTAGCGTTTCATACCACTTGTTTTGCTAAGCCATGTAATTTTATTTTCTCATACGAATGAGGTAAAGGTTTGTATATACTAATAGATTAGAAAACGGTTTTATAAACGAGCTTTGTATTAAAAATAGAGTTGAAATCATTTTTGTAAAAGAGTTTGAATATTTACTACTAGTATAGAAATCTTTGTATTTAGAAGTGACAAATCACAAAATGATTGTAGAAACAATCAATCACAAAAATCCACATTCGAAGATGTGAATTAAATCCAAAGAAATCGATACCGAATCCATCAAAATGGATATTCTCAAAAATCCTGAAAAAGAAGTCATAAAAGTCAATAATAAATGATAACAATAAATCAGATAGTCAATGAATCGATAAAAGTTGGATTCTCACGTTAATAAGGCAAAATAGGCAAAATGAAGCAGGTCAGTCGACTGGCCTGCTGCAGTCAGTCGACTGAACCAGAACCCGAGAGTTTTCTGGGCCTGCAGTCAATCGACTGACTGCAGAGGGTCAGTCGACTGGCTGTAGCTGAAATTGTTTTTCAGCCTATCAAATGGAGGAGCAAACTCACACCATTTGCAACCGGTCGAGCAATGGACTTTAGGGGCTTTTGCCAATCGACATCCCAGTCCTATAGGCTCTCCGATTCACCACCAAAAACACATTCATAAATCAAAGCTAGGATTTTCAAAGTTTTAACTTCAAACACCAAAAATTGAAATGTTCACCAAATCAATCCAAACCAAAATCAAATGAACATGAAAGGGTGTTAGGAATTCATACCGAGAAATCAAGGATAGTTATAAACATAGATGTGAGATAAAAATCTCACCTTGTAACCCAAAAACAATGAAAGAGGAGCTTGAAAACAAAGGAGAATCAACCACTCTTCAATCTCAACTCTAGGAGCTTGAATCTAAGCTCAAAAGAAGAACATTTCCAAAGTTAGGTTTAGGAAATTTTTGAATTTAAAGAGAGATTGAGTTGGAGAAGAAGATGGAGATACTTACCAATATTTTCTCTTTGAATTTGGAGCTAAAACTTGGATTTGTAAAGAAACTAGGGTTTAGGATTTTAATTTCCCATCACCACCACCATTTTTGCTTTAGCTAGAGAATATAAGGAGAATGAGAATTAATGAAGGAGCTTGAGTGGAGCATAGGGTATTCAGTTGGGTTAAAGGGGCTGAAATCCAAACCCAAAGCCTAATAGAAAATAGCAAAATTCAACTTACTCCAAATATATCGATGTTTATACTTAAAAGAGTCGCAAACGCCATTTTGGACTCAATGGAAGTGGTCTCGAGTCCCAATTCGACTGTTTGCAAAAAGTATCTTTTCGGACTTTAATCCGATTAACAATTCTATATTTAAATAAAATATTTAAATATAAAATTCATAAAATATGCTGGTTGTTACATTCTCTATCTCTGTTAGTAAAAGAGGATACATTCTTTAAAGCTGTTATGGTAACAGTAAGTTTTATGGTATTTTTTAGCAATGATATTAGGAATAGAACAATAAGATGTTGACAACACACTAACTATATTGAACTCGAGCTAAATGTTTTAGTCCTTTCAGGTTGTAGTTCATTTTATGGTGTATAAAATGAGAAGTATCGATGTACCACTGCTTAGTATGCATGTTTCATAAGGGACGTGCTATGATAGAAAGGTGGATGGAAGCCCAAAAAAGATGCCTATTCTTAATTGTATATCATTGAATCCCATTGATTTGCAATAGCCAAGATAAGAATGAGAGTAATATTGATTTTGATTAGATTTTACTCGAACATTTGATTAAGGAATTTGAACATCAGAACATGTGCTGAATTTGAACGAAAATAGTAATGAATGAATTTACTAGATGTGACCGAATTTTTTTTGAAAATATGATGTGCGCCTAAATGAGATATTTTGAAGGGATGACAAAAGCCCTTTGGCTTTACCATTGTATAATATATAATACTCTACCACTGTTGATAGTCTGCATAAAAGTTTGGTAAAAATTAATGAATTTCATTATAAAATACTGTATAATGTACAACATACTACTTAGCATATGTCATTGGCTTTGGTAATTGACGGTAGAAGAGTTCATTGTAAGTTGTAACATGTATAAGGAACTTAAAACAAGAAATACATTAAGTCATAACCCTGCAAATTCAAAATCAAAATGTTTGGAAATTAATAATTTTCTAAAGCTAATGCTTCTAAAATTTGAAAATTTCAAGATTAAAATTTTCCAAAACTCAAAAACCTTGGAAAGGTTAGTAATACAAACCTTCTAAAGTTTGAAAATTTTAAACTTGATTTATTTAAAATAAAAATGATAAAGATTTAAATATTTACATAAAATTTTGATAATTCATCATCTTTAAAAACTATAATACAAAAGTTTGAAAATTTTAAGATTGATAATTTTATTTCTTGAAAAATTCTGAATTGTAAAACAATACACTCAAGTTTCAGCATTTTCTATTCACATTCTTAATATTTAAAACTCTCAGTATTCAAGCTAGTAAATTCATAAGTTTGGAAAATTTTAATTTTGTATTTATTTCTAAAGTTACTCAAAATTTGGGAAATTAAAACTTCAAAAAACCGAGCGTCGAAAATTATGAATTATGAAAAGTACAAACTTTAAAATGATAAACTTCAAAAATTCGGATTTAAAAGAATTTAAAATTTGAAAATATATATTTGGCAAATATGTGTATTTAGAAAAAACATAGCTCAAAATTTTGGATGAAGAATACATTCTGTTTTTGAAGTAAAATTTGGAAATTTGAAATTTCTAACTCAAAACCACCGAGACTCAAAATTCTCAAAATTTAAATCTTGTTCTAAACTTTTTAAATTCATTTTCAGTGTTCATAATTCTAAAAAAATTGCAAATTCAATATTCATAGCCTTATAGTTTGATTTTTTTTGAAAATAAAAATGACACCTTTTTCAAACAATGTATTTATTTTGATGTTCTTATAAAATCTTAGTTTTGAGCGTCATATCACTTGACACTTAATCTAGTAATTTTTACAACTAAATTGAAATTCAAAATCAAATTTGAAAATTTTACATCTACAAAAAATATTTAGAAAGTTCAAAATTTAAGAGTTAATGATCTAGAATCAAAATTTTGAAAAATTGAACTTTGAGACAATATGACTTTTAACGAACAAAATTTAAATGGTAAAACATTCATATTTAGCAAGTTTTGATACATCCAACCTTGAGAATATTTGCACATAAAAAAAAATTACCTTTTCACATTCGAATTTAAAAAATTTCAAAATTTTAAAGTTCAAACTTAAAAATTAAAAAAAATTAAACATTCTAAATTAAGTGTTTAGTTGTAAAAACCATGAGTGATATGTTTTGTGATAGTAGTTACAATGTGTAATAACCATGAGTGATTTGTCATAATGAAATTAAACATATCGTTTTAAATATTCCCAATCAAGATGTATCGAGAGTGGATATCAATAGATCCATTGAGATTGGAGTATGTAACACTCATCAAATGTTGGGCAGTGTATCACTCATAACTGTTGGGTTGCATACTGATAGTTATTGGATAACTATGGAATGAATCACTCGATATTCTGTTGGTTAATATAAGTAAGATCAAACAGAATATCGACGTGACAATAGTACACAGTTCTCTTGACTTGAGCTTACTATTGATCTTCAATGTGGAAGCTCTGCTTTGATTATAGATAAATCGTGGCACAATGTCCATTAAACGATTATAGTTGGATCGAGTGGAAGCATTGGAAGTGAAACACTATTTAAGAGAGGATTTGTCTCCTCAATTATATGAGGTTAGTATCAGAGCCAACTAAAATCAACTCAAAGTCAAAGTTTCTAGCTGTAACAGTTCGGTTAATAATAATTTTTATCATTTAACTAAGGACTTTGTATTTGGACTATAAAATTGAATATGGACGATATTAGAATTTTGACAATTACCAAATTCCATAAGTCCTACCTGATATAATTTTGATGAATTGATGTAAATAATTAACACCACTGAGTAAAGCTTAATAAAGTAAAATTGGATTTTACCAATGCCAAGTGAGCGATAAATTTGGTCATAATGTCACACCATCTTCTAAGTGAAATATGAATTTTAATATTCAAATTGTTCGATAGTAATCGGTGACCAAATTTACACTTAAGAGTCATGTGAAACGTTGAATACTCCTATTACCACCCGATTTAATTAATTTGTAATTGCTATGAATTAATTAAATTAGTTAGTATTTATGAAATTTTAATTACAAAATTTTATTTGATGTGTGTTAAATAATATTAAACAGTGTAAATCTAGTAGTTATAAATAAACTGTTTGACGCCAATTTCCTATCGGATTAGAAAACAGTAGAAAAATTTTAAATTAAAATTAACTACAAGCGCATGGCGTAAAATGTTAGTACGTGGCGAGTACAAGTTGATCCATAGGGAATTGTTTAGATTTTAAAATTTTCTATTCAATCAAATTAAACCAAGAATTGAAAGTGTTGTTAACTACAAAAAATTGCAAAAAAAACTAACTACTACAAAAGTGAATGAAAACTATGAGATGAAAGGACAATTTAGAGATAAATCCACTCTCACGATCACATAAATTGACACAACATGAAATTATGATCTCTTTTTTTGGTCTTAGTGAATTTAATTGATGTGTTTATCATAAGTATGGAATATTTATGCTATTAGTTAGCCCAATATAAACCATCAAAGTATAACACACCCATTAAACCACTCCTTAACTCTCATGAAAATGATGATAAACTTTGTTTGCGCCAAAAATGGTCACAAACCCCAAGTATTGTGAAAGCACCAGTGTATGAATACAAATCAGCAATATTCAGACACAAATCACAGATCTAAGCTAGCAATAAACAGCAATTCCGAAATAAATCACAAGAACACGAGATTTATAGTGGTTCGGCTATCTCCGACCTACGTCCACTTCAATGATTTTTATCT
The DNA here is from genome assembly GCA_030737815.1 of Allium fistulosum. Classification (NCBI taxonomy): domain Eukaryota; kingdom Viridiplantae; phylum Streptophyta; class Magnoliopsida; order Asparagales; family Amaryllidaceae; genus Allium; species Allium fistulosum. The sequence continues at coordinate 258,552,342 of CM060908.1, read as the reverse complement.
TTTATTGATGTTCTTTGCTGATTACAGATGATTACAGCAGATACAATGATTGAATTCGAGTATAACAGCAATGGAAAGAAGTAGAATTGAATCCGGCAGAGTCTAGACGTTGAATGGCCAAAAGGATCCCTTTTCTGCAGGCTTTAGGGGGCTATTTATAGGCGTAGGAGGCTGAGATCGCGTCCAAACTTCGGGAGACTTTTTCAGGCACGTGAGTGGGCCCACGCGCCCGGTCCCACCAAGTTTCGACTCCATCTGGGATCGATTCGAAACAACTTCATATCGATCAGAAAATGCTCCAATCGAGCTGAAACTTTGCAGGGACATTCTTTACCTTGGATGCAAGCTACTGTGAAAATTTCGTTGCATTTGGATCTATGGTTTAGGAGATATGATCGATTCAAGGTCATGTTTTTCGTAGTCTGCTGCTTTCGAATCCATGTTTCGTATCCCCCTGTTCGACTCGATCGGAGCACGTGCGCGTGCCATGACGTGGAGTGATATGGAGCGAGTTTCCTGGGTCAATTCGATTTTAGTGGCGTATTGACTGATTTGTATCCATGGATTTCGCCTCGTTTGTATCGAGTATTGTTATCTAGTTTGAATCAATCAACTTCGTATACCTCGTATCAACTTTCAACGTTTAGTTTGAATCGAGATTGGCAGCTTAGCTCATATCGACGGAGACCCATTCATTGGACACAGTTTGTGATGGATATGAGCTAAAGCTTCCTAATGGAGTCGAACGAACGCCTCGTTCATTGATTCGAACTAATCATCGGTCAATCGATACGAGGTCCATGGGTACGAAGGCCTGAACCATTCCGATCGATACGAAGTCCATGGATATGAACCTGGATACGAACAGATGGACTCGAGCTTCATGCCTGTGGATTGACCCGTGCCTGATCGATTCGAAGTTGTCAAGCTCCAATGGATTCAAACTTGACGATGCCTCTCTGATGGATACGAATCTGATCGATTCGAACAGGTCGTCACCTTGGTTTTTTGATGGATTCGAACAACACCTTGTATCTAACTTGGATCGATCATATCTCATTCATACGAACTCCGATTAACCTGAAATTTGGAACGCTGGCTTTTATGGCTTTGCTTGTCATGTCTTGTCAGTTCCAGCCCGATCCGGACTCGGAAAAAATTCATCGATATCCATGGTTATCCTGCAATGCATAGTTGACTTTCATGGCTAGTTATTATTGATTTTCAGTCAGTTTTGGGTATCTCAGCTTTGCTAAAAGTTGGGATAACACTTTGCCCCCCAAAACATGCCTTTTGGTAAAAGGTGTGTTTTGATCGGTCTCAAATCGAATGCATTGAGTTCAGGTTTTATTCAGAGCTTATAGAATTTTTAATCAAGTCCATGGTTGTTCGAAGCCGAAACATTATCAATTTCTTCCAGTGGAAGTTAAGAATGAAATTCTACAGTCTCTCCAGACTGTTGATGATCGCTCCAGACCCTTGCGAAGCCCATTCCAGACTTAGCGGTCGAATAGAAAGATCCTATTGCACTCCGGCGTTGCTTTCTACCCCTTGCACTCTGGCCCCAGTTAGGGCGTGAAGCGATGTCTTGGCCGTTCTGGACCGATCGTAGCCTCTCCGGGCTCCTGCTGGATCCCATCCTGTCACTCTCCGGTGAAGGGGAAACAACGTTAAGTGGGTCGATCCTGTCGCTCTCCGGCGAAGCGACCCACTTCTTGCACTCCGGTTCAGTGTATCTGAACATTAAACGATGTCTTGACCTGAATTGTCGGCCGATCACAGCCTCTCCGGGCTCTTATCGAATCCCGATCCAATCACTCTCCGGTGAATAGGAAACGATGCTTAAGTGAGTCGATCCTGTCGCTCTTCGGGGAAGCAACTCACTTCTTGCACTCCGGACCCCGCCTCTCCGGGTAGGATCATAAAGCGATCATGTTTATACTGATATTTAATGTTCATCCTTTAACTCTCCGGTCAAAGGTTTATTTCAAGAAATTCAAGTTTATTTATTAAATTCAGGTCCTAGATGTTCAATCTCAAACATTAGGAAAAAACTAAACATTGCCTCTCCGGGCAGATCGGTCTATCTCCATCTCAGAGCGTGCCTAGGGATCTCTCCGGTTCCCGTACATGAGTAAGTGGAGTAGCCGTTTATTCTAAAAGCAAATCTAATGAAATTATTTGACCGAAGTCCAAATCCTGAACTTGGCCCTTGCCATCTTAATCAGTTGATGACGAGTCGTGATCCCGATCCAGGATCGTTTCTGTTAGGTGGAGGCAGTAGTTGCTCAGGCCTTACCGCCGCTGCCCGTTCTCTGACATATTGTGGCAATCTACCACTCCTGGCATGTTCTTCCACCTCATCCTTTAGGTGGCGGCATTCGTCGGTTGTGTGCCCATCCAGCTCATGGAATAGGCAATATTTTCCGGTTCTACGCTCCCGCTCTGTGGGATCTCTCCTGGGTGGTTTTCGATAGGGGAGTTGCCCCCGAGTTTCAGTGTAAATCCTTTCTAGGCTTGCCGTCAAATCTGTGTATTGCCTGAATCTAGGCTCTCGGAATTTCTTCCGTTTATCAGGACCATCATGTGTGTCATCCTGCTTTCTTTTTCCTTTGTCTGCCCTGGGTTGTTCCCTGGCGGTTCCTTCGCCTTGTGCAGCATTTACTTCCTGCCTCTCGGCTCGTGATTCTTCTAGTCGAATGAATTTCTCAGCTTCATGGTAAAACTCTCCGAGATATTGTGGTGGATCTCTTGTCAATGAATCTTTGAATTCGGTGCCTTCTCCAACTCCTGCCACCGCCGCCATCAAAATCATCGATGGATCCGGGCGATCTACAGAAGCCACCGTTGCATTGAATCGCAGCAGAAAACCTTTTATGGACTCTCCGGTCCTTTGCTTTATCGAAGCTAAAGTCATCACACTCTTGGGTCTTGTCACATGGACCCTAAATTGTTCCATGAAGCAATCTACAAGATCGCCCCATGTCCTGATCGATCCAGTCTTTAATTGCCAGAACCAAAGTGCAGCCAAGTCTGACAAAAATAAAGGGAAACATCGTGCCATCACTTCCTCGGATGCTCCCAGTACTTCCATGTGTCTAATGTATTGGGTAATATGCATGGTCGGATCCGACTTCCCATCATACGGATTCAGCGTTGGTAGTTTGAACTTTGCAGGGTTCCTTGCATTCCTGATATTCGGAGTGAACGGACTCCGACTGACTTCTTCCAATCCTCCGCTAGACAATCCTCCTCTCATGAGTCGTCGCACTAATCCAGCCATCTTTTCATCTCCATCCTGGGGTTGCCCTCTTGGTCTTGAAGGGTATTCTGGTACGTGCTCTTCGTGTGGCCCGTTAGCGTTGGTGTTGGCTCCAGCTTGTTGAGCTCCATCTGTCGGCCTTCCAGCATCCGATCCTGAGGGTCTGCCCCCAAGTCCTTGTTGATTGTCTTCTGGATCTGCATTCTGACCTTCATTGGGTTCTGCAATCCTAGCTCCTTGTTCCACATTCATAGCCGATGTAGCTGGTCGTAGGCTCTGCACCCCTACAGCTCTCATCTGTTCAAAGAAATTCTGTAGCATATCTTGTTGGCTCTTCATTATTCTTTCGTGCATCAGATTGTTCATGGTCTCCATTTCATCTCTGGTGATGTAGATCGAAGCTAGTTCTTCTTCAGCACCAGAGGATGCCTCTTGACTTCCTCCTTGTTGGCTTCTCTCAGCTCTTTGTCTCGTCTGTCGAGTCATTGTCTCCCAAATCTGATCCCTTCAAGCTTTTAAATCTGAACTTTGAATCTGGTGTAGCGGGTGCTAGTTCTTCTCAATGAAAGCACCAAAGTGTTTGCGCCAAAAATGGTCACAAACCCCAAGTATTGTGAAAGCACCAGTGTATGAATACAAATCAGCAATATTCAGACACAAATCACAGATCTAAGCTAGCAATAAACAGCAATTCCGAAATAAATCACAAGAACACGAGATTTATAGTGGTTCGGCTATCTCCGGCCTACGTCCACTTCAATGATTTTTATCTTTTATTGATGTTCTTTGCTGATTACAGATGATTACAGCAGATACAATGATTGAATTCGAGTATAACAGCAATGGAAAGAAGTAGAATTGAATCCGGCAGAGTCTGGACGTTGAATGGCCAAAAGGATCCCTTTTCTATAGGCTTTAGGGGGCTATTTATAGGCGTAGGAGGCTGAGATCGCGTCCAAACTTCAAGAGACTTTTTCAGGCACGTGAGTGGGCCCATGCGCCCGGTCCCACCAAGTTTCGTCTCCATCTGGGATCGATTCGAAACAACTTCGTATCGATCAGAAAATGCTCCAATCGAGCTGATACTTGGCAGGGACATTCTTTACCTTGGATGCAAGCTACTGTGAAAATTTCGTTGCATTTGGATCTGTGGTTTAGGAGATATGATCGATTCAAGGTCATGTTTTTCGTAGTCTTCTGCTTTCGAATCCATGTTTCGTATCCCCCTGTTCGACTCGATCGGAGCACGTGCGCGTGCCATGACGTGGAGTGATATGGAGCGAGTTTCCTGGGTCAATTCGATTTTAGTGGCATATTGACCGATTTGTATCCATGGATTTCGCCTCGTTTGTATCGAGTATTGTTATCTAGTTTGAATCAATCAACTTCGTATACCTCGTATCAACTTTCAACGTTTAGTTTGAATCGAGATTGGCAGCTTAGCTCATATCGATGGAGACCCATTCATTTGACACGGTTTGTGATGGATACGAGCTAAAGCTTCCTAATGGAGTCGAACGAACGCCTCGTTCATCAATTCGAACTAATCATCGGTCAATCGATACGAGGTCCATGGGTACGAAGGCCTGAACCATTCCGATCGATACGAAGCCCATGGATATGAACCTGGATACGAACAGATGGACTCGAGCTTCATGCCTGCGGATTGACCCATGCCCGATCGATTCGGAGATGATCGATTCGAAGTTGTCAAGCTCCAATGGATTCGAACTTGACGATGCCTCTCTGATGGATACGAATCTGATCGATTCGAACAGGTCGTCACCTTGGTTTTCTGATGGATTCGAACAACACCTTGTATCTAACATGGATCGATCATATCTCATTCATACGAACTCCGATTAACCTGAAATTTGGAACGCTGGCTTTTATGGCTTTGCTTGTCATGTCTTGTCAGTTGCAGCCCGATCCGGACTCGGACAAAATTCATCGATATCCATGGTTATCCTGCAATGCATAGTTGACTTTCATGGCTAGTTATTATTGATTTTCAGTCAGTTTTGGGTATCTCAGCTTTGCTAAAAGTTGGGATAACAAACTTGAAAATAAAATCTATTCTAAGCATGATTTATTAACTATTGATTAGAAATATAGACCATCAAATTTTGATTTTAATATCCACTTCATTACCATAATCATATGTAGATGAAGAGGTAATTTGTGTTTGTGTTTGTTTAAGCATAGCCTATTTGGTGTCAACAACATAGGCTATAAAATTCAAAGCTAAAACAATAAATTATTTACCACATCAAACATTCCATTAAGAACAAAAAGAGATAAAAAATTATCAAAATGTTGAATCTACATAATTAAGAGAGCTTCATTACCACTAAATTGAAGGGGTTTAACCTCTCATATTTGTTATCATTTCAACAAATGTAGCATTCAACATGAAATAAAAACAACAGAAAATGCAAGCTAAGTAAAAAGAGAGCTAATTAAAATGAAATAAATGCTAATCTACTTGCATAAGAAATGAAACTAAACTACTAACATAAGAGGAAAGAAAGCATGTAAATAGAAAAGAGAATGAATTAAAACTGCATAAAAAAATAAAATTACATGGAAGAAGAAAATGGCTAAGTAGCCATGAAAAAGAAAGAGAGCTTATATTTATTATTGAGCCTAAAACTAAACTAACTGAAGAGGAGGCACAAAGGAGGCTAAGAGATTAATTACATGAACATATGGGGTATTTATACATGTTTGGAAACCCTTTTCATATTTTTAGGAACTACCCAAACTACCCCTCTAGGAAGTGTGGCCACCAAGTTGTCATTAGCAAGAGCTTAATCCTTCATTAAATGTGCATTTAACTTTTAGATCTACTAACTTGTGCATTAGCTCCTAATTGTAGATTAAGGTAAGTGGGTAGGTGTGGTCCTCTATGATGCATGAGTTGAATTATTTTCATCTCCATTCCTTTGTTTCCATCCTTGTACATGCATATTTCCATGAAACCTCTTCATATTTGATTCCAAATTCCTATAAAATAATATAAAAATGTCCAAGTAATTTTCTCAAATTAATATATGTACAAAAATGACTATTTTTTCCCCTATATGAAGATGAATATATGATGATTTGAAAATAATTGAAATTTGGATTTAAACATATTAAAATACCCTATATGCTCATTTATTTAATTAAATTAGATTAAATATGAAAGTAAAAATATGCACATCTACGTGCACATCAAATACCCCCACACTTATCTTTGTATTTGTCCTCGAATAAAGAAAAACTAAGATAAATCCGTTTTCGTAGGAAACACGATTGCATTGAGCGTATGCAATAAACCGTTAAACCTCTAGGTGTCCCTAGTAGGACGAGTGTTGTCTCGTGAGGGTTTTCAGCAGATACTACCCACAAAATCCAAATGCGAAATGAAAAATTCCTAAATGCAAGATTTATTTACAAAGAGATGAATGCAAGTTTTTGAAAATATTTACAAATGAAGAATTTACTTTCAAATTGACACAAATAAGTTAAATATAAGTTCTGGTCATTATCAAGAAATTTAAGTCCTTATACTTGTCAAAATTTCCAATAAAAATTAAGTTATCATCACATTTAGACTCAAGTTTGGCTAGTTGTTTCGGTGGATAACATAGTGCAACTATGTTATGGATCCTTAGTTGATTTTCAAAGTTTATCAAAGTGGTATTTTCATTTCTTTTGAATAACAAGTCAAATCAAATAAGTAAAAATAGTGCTTGGATTTCAATTGCCTACTCTCTTTTTATTGAAAATTTTATTGATATTAACAATATTTACATATGCCTAACTCAGAAAACTAAGGCCAGAAATATTATCCATGCACTGCCTTTTAGGCTTACGTGTGGGGGATACAGAGCGCAGCGAGTGAACACATAAGTGTGTACACCTACCGACTGTAGGCGTTATTAATAAAAAAAATTATATACATACACCTAACTCAGATAAACCGAGGCCAGATATACCGATCATGCACTGCCTTTCGGGCTTACGTGAGAAGGGTACAGAGCATGGCGATTGTACACACTTGCGTGTGAACACATGACTCTTGGCGTTAATAAAAAATATATACACATATACAAATATATATATATATATATATATTAATATATATTTTTGTCTTTTTTGAAGAGAGAGTTTTGCAAAATCATCTTAGCACTATTCAACTTAGAAGATAAAAAATGTTATAGCCTTTACTTTAAATTAACCATTCTTTTAAACAAAGATTTTCAATTCGGATATACTTCATAATTATCACCCATGAATGTTCCTATATACTAGTTAAACCATCGCTACTTATAGTCAAACTTTATTTTTATCTTTGTTAAGACAAATAAATTTTCAAAAATTTTCAATTTAATAACCAAAATCTTATACTTATCCCATAGTGTTTCTTTAAAAGTAAATCAACATGCAAAAAAGAAAATTTGCTTTTGAGATTAATTTTTTTTTAATTTTTGAGTTTTGGAAAGAAAATTTAAAAAATAAACCATGAAAAATAAAAAATGAAGATAAGACTCCCCCCACACTTGATTTTGACCGTGTCCCTACAGTCAACCCAAGTAAAAGGGTAAAAAAAATATGACCTGTATTTATATGAAAATAAAAAGATTATTATTTACACGACATCAGAAAATATACAGTTAAAGAGTAAATGAAACAGTCTTTCAAAGACCAATTCATTTGTCTCGTCAAGTATGAGAGACACAGCTTAAGCACAAAAAACCAAACCATAAAAGATTTTGAAGTTGAATGTTGATTTGGAAAAACGAATGTCGTTTTATTGAAAATCGTATGAGTTGCTTTATCTTCGATGATTTTTGGGGTTGGTAGAACAATTGATTAAAATCCAAGTTTATTTTCACCAAATTGAAATTCAAACTTATCATTAAAAACTTCTTCAGAATTATTGATTTCAAAATCAAAATGGTGATTTAATTCTTCCCCTTCAGAATTTAACAACTCATTTTTGAAAAGTCCAAAAAATTTGTGTTCATTAAATTCGTCTTCCTTTGTTGAATTATTCACAACTTTATTGCATGTATCATGTTCAAAATCCAAAATTGTTGTATTTAAATTTTCAAAATCAGAAAAAGGAAGATCGAATTTTAAATCAAGTTTCTCACCCTTAAAAGAAAATCCAACTCAATTACCGAATTTTCAACAACTTCATTAAGATCGTCATTTTCAATTTCAAAAATTGTCATTTGAAAATCGTCAAATTGGGTAAAAGGAGGATTATTATTTGACTCATCAAAAGTTGGGATTTGATTTTGTTTCTCATGTTGTTTCATATATGTTTCAAACAACAAATCCGAGTGATCATTGTAAATTTTATAAATTTTCTCAACAAAATCCAATTTATAATTATTAACTTGAGGATTTTCAATTTGAAATTATTGAGAACAAGTTTTTCACCATCATCGAAACAACTCCCATTGCCAAAATCATTTAAAAAGTTGTTTTCATTTTCATTTTGACTTTGAAACTCATTTTGAAGTTCGAAATTGAATTGGCAACGGCGCCAAAAACTTGTTTGACGGCCAATTTCCTATCGGATTAGAAAACCGCCGAAAAATTTTAAATTAAAAATAACCGCAAGCGCACGACGTACAATGTTAGTACGTGGCTAGTACAGGTCGACCCGTAGGGAATTTTTTAGATTTTAAAATTTTCTATTCAATCAAATCAAACTAAGAATTGAAAGTGTTGTTAACTACAAAAAATTGCAAAAAAACTAATTACTACAAAAGTGAATGAAAACTATGAGATGAAAGGACAATTTAGAGATAAATCCACTCCCACGATCACATAAATCGACACAACATGAAATTATGATCTCTTTTTTTGGTCTTAGTGAATTTAATTGATGTGTTTATCATAAGTATGGAATATTTATGTTATTAGTTAGCCCAATAAAAACCATCAAAGTATAACACACCCATTAAACCACTCCTTAACTCTCAGAAAATGACGATAAACTTGAAAATAAATCTATTCTAAGCATGATTGATTAACTATTGATTAGAAATATAGACCATCAAATTTTGATTTTAATATCCATTTCATTACCATAATCATATGTAGATGAAGAGGTAATTTGTGTTTGTGTTTGTTTAAGCATAGCCTATTTGGTGTCAACAACATAGGCTATCAAATTCAAAGCTAAAACAATAAATTATTTACCATATCAAACATTCTATTAAGCACAAAAAGAGATAAAAAATTATCAAAAGTTGAATCTACATGATTAAGAGAGCTTCATTACCCCTAAATTGAAGGGATTTAGCCTCTCATATTTTTTATATTTTCAACAAATGTAGCATTCAACATGAAAAAAACAACAGAAAATGCAAGCTAAGTAAAAAGAGAGCTAATTAAAATGAAATAAAAGCTAATCTACTTGCATAAGAAATGAAATTAAGCTACTAATATAAAAGGAAAGAAAGCATGTAAATAGAAAAGAGAATGAATTAAAATTGCATAAAAAAAGAAAATTACATGAAAGAAGAAAATGTCTAAGTAGCCATGATAAAGAAAGAGAGCTTAAATTTATTTTTGAGCCTAAAACTAAACTAACTGAAGAGGAAGCTTAAAGGAGGCTAAGAGATTAATTACATGAACATATAGGGTATTTATACATGTTTGGAAACCTTAATCATATTTTTGAAAACTACCCAAACTACCCCTCTAGGAAGTATGACCACCAAGTTGTCATTAGCAAGAGCTTAATCCTTCATTAAATGTGCATGTAAACTTTAGCTCCACTAAATTGTGCATTAACTCCTACTTGTAGATTAAGGTAAGTGGGTAGGTGGGGTCCTCCATGATGCATGAGTTGAATTATTTCCATCTTCATTCCTTTGTTTCCATCCTTGTGCATGCATATTTCCATGAAACCCTCTTCATATTTGATTCCAAATTCCTATAAAATAACATAAAAATGTCCAAGTAACTTTCTCAAATTAATATATACATAAAAATGACCATTTTGCCCTATATGAAGATGAGTATATGATGATTTGAAAATAATTGAAATTTGGGCTTAAACATGTTAAAATACCCTATATGCTCATTTATTTAATTAAATTAGATTAAATATGAAAGTAAAAATATGCACTTTTACGTGCACGTCATAACTAATCGATATACGATATCGATAAGCGTTAAAATTGGACTAAAATGCAACAAATATTTTTCGGGATTGAAATAGATTTGAGGCCCAATTGGGGCGTGGTTTAGGCGGCTATAAGGCAGTAATAGAGGCCATGTAACACCCCATAAAATTAGCAGGAAATTAATTAAGAAAAATCAATTAATAAATATTAACGCTAAAAATGAGAATTTAGCAAATGTTAGAATTTGACCATGAAACTTGCACCATCGTGTTCGTGGCGATTTTCTGAGCAACTTTCATGTGTAAAAGCTTTGCGATCAGAATTCAAACAAAGAAGTATCAATGTTTGAAGATTTCGAGTCGAAAATAATTCAAAATGAATTAAGATGATAATATTAATAAAGTTAACGTTAATTAATAGCTTAATGTTTAAGTAAACATGAACAATAATATCTTAAGAATTAAGAAAACATCAACATTAACATTAATAAGCGGCCGGGACCACCATCGGTCGACCGCCTTTAGGTAAGCGGTTGACCGGTATTGCTATGAAGGCTAGGGTTTTGTGTGGCCTAAATGGGTCGAATTTAAAATTATTAAAAAATTCTTGATCTGATGATCCTGATGCATTCAAGCAACTATAAATGAGAGGCTAGCCACTTATTCTTTTTATACAAACCTAAATCCGAAAATGGCACTCTGCCAATTTTCTTCATACGCAAAAATCACTTTAACTCAAAATCAAAAATAAATATATATCTTCAAGGATTATGAGAAGATTTGAAAGAAGCAAGCCAAAGAGAAAGGTAACAAATTATATATATCTGTGTGTGTGTGGGCGCGCCGCCCACGCATTTTTGTGTGTGTGCGCATGCATGTATATGTATGTAAATCTCTTCCCTAATCTACAAAATCTGAATATAATATGTATAAATAATTTGGTTATATATTATACAATAAATAAAGGATGAATTGGAGGAAGAGATATGGCTACTGCATGGAGCAAATCTAAGGAGGTTCATTAAGAATTATTTGTGAGTGGAAATCTTAACTTTTCCCTAATAGTATATTATGTAGTTTAAAATTTGGATTTGTACCATGCCTTAGAAGATTTTGTATGCGAAAATTTATCAATCTAAAACCACAAAATCTCCCTGTAATATGTAAATTTTGAATTGTTTGGAATCCTAGTTGTTTTATTTTAATATGGCAGGATTTGTTTCATTAATATTTGTGATAAAAATATATTGTGTTCTATTTGATTCCACTTTTCAATTTGTGATTGTAATGGCAAGAAATTCCAAAATGAGGAAATAGAAAGAGGTGTGCAAAGTAAGGAAAAAGAGATTTTTCCTTTTATCCGTAGTTTGCATCATCTATTTCAACAATTAAAGTAATTATGATTTCTTTGTCATTTCAACGCAATTCATCTAAAATTTGAATGTAACATACAATCCTGACATTCTATGGGAGTTTAGATACACCTTTACAATTCAAGTAGTAGAGAGTAATTCTAAGAGATATCATACTTTCGAATACAAAATCTCATAATTTTAATGCAGTATTCCCATAGACCTCTGATAGCATTTTTTGATTTTTTTGTAATTTGCGAATTCATGAAGAACGAAGGTGAAAGAATATGAACTCGCAAAGTATATGTGTATGGTAGTAAGAATATTTATCACAAAGTAGTGGAGAAGAAAGAGAAAAGAATGAGAATAATTCAAAAAAATCATCTTCTATAACCTTTACATAGAAGATAAAGAGAAGTGTCATTTTCCAAAGGTGTGAAAGATTTGTCTATGCATTTAAATTCAGTGGTTGCATCAATGAAAAGTTTGTTGACATATATCCAGAAAATATGTCGACATATATGTGTCGATTTTAAAAAACATGCAAGCGGCTATTATGTCGACAAATATTTTTAGGTTTAGTCGACGTATGCCAGTTGAATTTCTAAAATACTTTATAAAAATTGTTTTAAACTTTATAATATTTAAAATAAATAATGTACATTTGTAAAAAGGTTCTAAAGAAGAAAACAAAGTTCTTTTAAAGAGAGATTTCAAAGATGTGCTATGAGGTCTTTAACAAATATTTCTAAAACTCTTTATATATAGTTTTGAATAACTGAATATCTGGTGTTATTTCAGTCTTTATTTCTTGAATTTCTTGTATCCTCTTAGTATATTCCTTGAGTCTTTATCTCTTTGGTTTGCTTGATTCCTTCTTGTCTCCTTGATCTGCTTGATTCTCCTTGATTTGCTTGATTCCTCTTAGTCTCCTTGATTTGCATGAAGCCTCTTCGGCTAATTGATTCATCTATATTCCTACAATACTTCTTGGTAGTATACATGTATTTTTGATACTATAGTCTAAACAACTTGAAAAGTCAATAGTGATAATATGTGACAACCCGTTTTTCATAATATCTAAAAATCATCGTCTTACATCAATGGTTGACTTTCAAATACCATAAAAGATAGATTGTCGGGGTAAAATTTGAACGAAACACTAAACCAAGACATCGATAGGATCTCACAATGGAATGATAAATGTTAATGAGATTTTTCATCTTAGAAACCCCCAAAGTATTTCAGAAGTAACCACGATGCTGAATACTTCCATGGTTAAGAATCTACAAGATTAAGTAAGTAATATTAAAATTTCCTTTGAAGGAAGTAATTATATTACTATATATATACTTACATAATTACGAAGTTGCACTCTAACGGTTTGTTGAAATGTCAAGCCCAATTTATATTCAATTAAGATATATAAAAGAATCTAATACTAAAAAGAGAAAGTAAAGTGTAGAAAAATAAAGAAACATAAAATTTATGTGGTACGTGTTGGAATTGGGCTAGCCCACAGTAAATGTTATTGGTGAATTTGAAATTTTCTTCCCTTATTAGATCTTTATTGGACATATAAAATCTAATTTATTTAGAGCATTTCTAAATTTTATTTAAATAAAATCTCTTATTTTATTTAAATTTATAAATTATATAGTTTTATTTAATTTATATACTAATACATATAAATATACATATATGCATGTGTGTGCATGTGTAACATGATAAGCCATGCAAAGAGTAACATGCTTATATATAGATGTTGGGATATACATCACAACATACATGTTAGCTCATTCGATATGTATTGTATGTTGTCCAAATATATGTGTATACATAAGTTAGTTACTTATATAAATATTATATATATATATATATAAATGTGTAGGTAAATTTTATTTAAATAATTTATGAGGATGAAAATATTTAAACACTTATATATATAACTTATATATGTGTGTGTAAAATATTAGTAATATGTATACACACACACACACACACATAATTATGTATTATTTAATAAATATTAAAATAATATTTATTTGTACATAATATACAATTTTTTTAATATATATATATATATATTTATAAACATATTTATAAAATCTAAATATGTATATGTATGTATGTATTATATATATACACATGTATTATATATATGTGTGTGTGTATTAATTAATAAAATTTAAAAAAATATTTACTTCCAAATCGTATACACAGCATAAAAAAAAATTGTTATATTTATATTTATATATTTATGTATATGTAAATTAATTAGTCAAAATACAATAAAATATTGATAACATCATTTTTGAAGCATATTTTTTTAAATTTTAAATTTCCATAAAATCTAGTGTTGACGCAAAAAAAGAGCATCAACACCCAATAGAATTTCGTAGAGATTAAATGATGAATTAAATTAAAACATAGTAGAAAAAGTAAGTGAACACACAGATTTTTATAGTGGTTCGGCAATCTTGGCCTACGTCCACTTCATATTTTTATTGATCTTACACTTGATTATGATTACAAGAACGTGAATCAGCTGGGATCCATTAGTACAAGAGTGAAGAACAAAAAATGGTAAAGCTTGGGCAACCGAAAAAAGGATCCTCTTTATGGAGAATGGTAGCTATATTTATAGGGGAAGATGTGCATGGATCGGGCTGAAAATTCGTCAGAAGAATATCTAGATCCGTAAGGGCCCACCATAATGATCGGTGGACATAATTTGTTGTTTTGGAACGATCGGTATAAATTATACCGATCGTTATTTTTGCCTCCGATTTCCATGTGATCGTTTGTGGGGGCTTCCACATGCCTCTAGACGTTGATCCTAAAATATAAAGTCATTTTGAGTTGTAGATTGTGAGGTATGGGTCAATCTTGGTCGCATTTGGGTTGCTTGCTGAATTATACCGATCGTTAGGAACGATCGACATTTCCCGAACCTTAGAGTTTTGACCTACGATCATTTTTATGGGCTTCACTCTTCAATATATTAATGCTCTGAAAGTTTCAAGTGCATTGTCTCTGTAAATTTTGAGATATTGATTGATCTTCATCGATTTATGCTATTTTATGGATCGTTCTAGATGGATCCATATAAATTCTTTATTTGTCCATAATTCGAGCGTACAAACTCCGATTGACTTGAAATTTGAAATCTAACCTCATGGGGCCTTCCTTGTCACTTTACATTGATTGCACCTTGATCAGGACCCGGTCTGAATCTGCTCGACCATCGTCCATAGCTTTATATATCATTGATTCTCAAGATTGGTAACCACCCATTTTAGCCAAATCTACGGTATCACGGCCTTGCCAAAAGGCAAGATAACATTTTGCCCCCAAAATATGTCTTGTTCGAACATGACGTGTTTCGAATCGTCACAAGCTTCAATCGTCGAAAAGGATTCCATTCAGCTTATTGAATGGTCGCTATCCTTCCGTTGAGTCGCTTTTACTGATAACTGCATTTCTTTCTGTTCGTCATAACTCTTGGTCGATTTCCAATAGTATAAATTCATGATTGTACTCTATCAGTTGCTATATGTTTTCGATTCTACGAGGCTAGTAAGCTTTGGTTATCTGATCCAATCTTTTCCCTAATAACTCCAGGTGAAAATTCAATTTCTGTCGGTTCCAAAAAATCAAATCTTTAGAATTTACACGTGCACGTTCAAGTACACGTTCTTGTCATTGGCTTCGGGATGCGTTTGTACGCTCATGAGTCATCGCTAATTCCTTATAGTTTAATTGCAATTGGATTGCAATTCCTTGTTTATATTTTTTATAATGAAATAAGGGTCGTAATAAGTCACTCGATGGGAAGGGACTTCAAGTTCTATAGAGATGACGGCCTCAGAGCCATAAGCAAGGGTGAATGGAGTATGGCTAATCATGAACTTGTGAATGGTTCTGTAAACCCATAATGCTATTAAGAGTTTATCCACCCACTTACCTCTAGCCTTTTCTAAACGTTTCTTCAGAATGGACTTTATGATTTTGTTCACAGCTTCAACTTGTTTGTTTGCTTGAGAGTGAGCAACTGCCGCAAATCTATTTTCAATATGATGCCGACGGCAGAAGTCTTTGAATTCAGCATTGTCGAATTGGGTTCCATTATCAGTTACAATGGTTCATGGAAGGTTAAAACGATAGATGATGCTACGAACAATGAAGTTGATTACTTTCTTTGTCGCGATCATGGCTAAAGGTTCAGCTTCAGCCCATTTGGTGAAGTAATCCATTGCTACGATGGTGTGCTTCGCTCCATCTTTAGAGATCGCTAAGTAACCGATAATATCAATGCCCCAAGTGGCAAACGACAATGTACTGACCATTCATGTAACTTCCATCGGCGGAGCTCTCGAAATTTTTTGCAAACATCTAGCACTCATCGCATTGTCTAGCGTGATCAGCTGCATCTCAATTAACAGTTGGTGAGTAATACTTGTAGCGGAGTATTTTCTTTGTCAGGGTTTACCCCCCGGTGTGATCATCACATTCTCCTTCATGGACTTCTCTCGAGACTCATTTTATTTCTTCATGCGCGATACACTGAAGCAGGGGAATGGAGAAGCTTTTTCTATACATGACTCCTTTGATGATTAGCATGAAGCTTTGCGGAGGATCTATTGCTTTTCATTCCTTCATCCAGGGAGGAGCCCTCACTGCAGATAACCTTTGCTATGAGTCATCTACAACTCCCTTTCCGGCTCTATGTCCAGAACCCAATTAATCTCCATTTGGTCATGCTCGGAGCATTTAGTACTTTAATTAGGACAAAGTCTATTTGTTGCGCATTCCCGGAACTATCCAGCTTGGCCAGTAAGTCCTCTTTCTCATTTTGTATCTCTAGGGATGTGTGTAACAGTGTCGGCCAGTAGCTCTTAGACCCAGCTGAGGTAAGGAGCAAGTCGCTGCCCCTAGCCTGATAATCTCCCCTGACTCGGCATACTACTAATTGGGAATCACAAAAGAATTGTAAAGTTTTCACTCTTAATTCTCTCACAACTTTGAGCCCGGCGATCAAGGCTTCGTACTCAGCTTCATTATTTATTGCAGGGAAGGTATAGTAGATCGATTTTTCCCTTGGGAGTCATTAACATGACTCTAGCACCAGAACACCGATCGTTGGATACTCCATCCATGTACATTCTCCAACAATTGGCTCCACTGCTCTCCGAAGAGTCATCTGGTGTAGTGAATTCATCTATAAAATCCGCCAATGTTTGTCCCTGGATAGCTCTCCGAGGGAGATAAG
Organism: Allium fistulosum; assembly: GCA_030737815.1. NCBI lineage: Eukaryota > Viridiplantae > Streptophyta > Magnoliopsida > Asparagales > Amaryllidaceae > Allium > Allium fistulosum. Next base: position 258,535,321 of record CM060908.1, on the reverse strand, counting down.
TGATACCGAATTGGCTTAGCTCGATATTCCATTTAAGCAACCTTCTAGACGTCTCAGGTCGTTATAGGACCTGTCATAACGGCTGGTCGGTGTAGACATTGATGGGTGAGCCTGGAAGTAAGGGGGAAGCTTTTGTGATGCAATCAACAAGCAGTACGTGAGCTTCTCCAGCTCTGGGTAGTTTCTTTCAACAACTACCAACTGCTTGCTTACATAATATACCAGTCTCTGGATCCGATTATGTTCGCGTAACAGTGCAGTGCTTATGGCATTTACTGAAACATCTAAATAGATGTATAAATCTTCATGATCTAGCGGCTTCGATAAGATGGGAGGCCTCTCTAAGTGGTTCACCAGAGCCTGGAATGCTCCTTCGCACTCCTGTGTCCATTCAAAGTTCATTTTCCTTCTTTTGATAAGGTTAAATAAAAAAATACATTTATCAGCGGCTCTGGAAATGAATCGGCTTAAGGCGGCAACCTTCCCATTTAAGCTCTGTAGTTCTTTTATAGTCTTTGGTGCTTGAATATCTCCAATTGCTTGAATCTTCTTGAGATTGGCTTCAATTCCATGAGAATTGAAGACGAAACCCAAGAATTTCCTTAACACAACACCGAAAGAGCATTTCAAGATATTTAGTTTCATTTCGTGTTTTCGGAGAAATTGAATATCTCCGCCAAGTCATCGATGTGGTCGTTTGATCGTCATGATCTCACGATCATAATCCATATATACTTCCATTGGTTGCCCGATCTGATCTTTGAACATCCAGTTGACTAGTCTCTAGTAAGTAGCTTCAGCATTATTTAGTTCAAATGGCATCACAACATAACAATATAGCCTTGGATCGGTAGTGAAGCTGGTGTGCTCTTGGTGGGGGACGTGCATCGCGATCTGGTTGTATCCGGAGTATGCATCCATAAATGAAAGCAGTTCATGTCCAGTGGTTGAGTCTACCAGCTGGTCGATCCTCAAAAGTGGAAAGCAGTCTTTCGGGCATGCCTTGTTTAGGTCAGAGTAGTCGATGTATGTCCGCCAGTTTCCATCAGCTTTTCTCATATGAACTGGATTGGATACCCATTTTAGGTAGAGGGCGTCGTGGATAAACCCATTGTTTTTTAGTTTATCCACCTCCTCTTTAAGTGCATCAAATCTTTCCTGATCTATGCCGTGTTGCTTTTTACGTGTCGCTTTTGTTTCACCGGGACATGCCTCGGGTCGATATTCAATGCATGGCTCGCGATAGTCCGTGAGATCACACACATGTCAGAATGGGTCCAACCAAACACATCAAGATTTATTCGGAGAAAGCCAGCTAATTCCTTTATCATTGTTGCACTGGGCTGTGATCCAATCTTCATTACCCATTATGGGTGGCCATGGCTGACCGTAATGTTGATCGTTAACTTAGTGGGTGAAGCCTCAGATTCCTTAAGTTCAAACGTAACTGTTTCGCGTAACAATCATCGTGAAATCCGGTTGGGACGGTTACTCCAGTCGAATCCCTGAATCTTGTCATGAGTTATTAAGTTTGATAGTGAAGGGATCTAGATGCTTTGAGCGATTATCTGCAACTGGCCAAAGATCAGGCTTAGAAGCACGTTGAATTAAATGTCGAATAAGGTTCAGCCTCGTGTTGTGCACAACTGCATAGCTGGCTCTTGCTTTGAGTTTGAGTCTGCTTTTATATTCGAGTAACGTGCTTTCCATTCAATGTACTCATGATCCCTTACTCGTCGTTCGGGTCAGAGTGAAGGTCAGTTGCCCATGAACTTGGGCATTGATTCGACGATTCTATCTCTAGGCATCCTTTCGGTCGTAGCCTTGATTCATTGTAAATACTAGGTATGAGTCACAATATTGAGCTGTCGCAGTCAATCTTTGGACGATCATACTTCTACGGTTGGTCTCGGATTGATAAATGTACTACATGGACGATCGAGTCTCGTCCTAGTCATGTTTATATTCCCACCTAAGCTCTGAGGACTTAGAGTTGATCGATGAATAATCGGTTCACATTCGGGTTTTTTCTCGCTCATGCCACCAAGTCCGGGGCATACATCGATAAGTAAGAAGGCAAGTTATGTCCACTTTAGCTTTATACTCTTTCTTGTTGAATCATGGGATCGAGTTATTTGATGGAAGGATGAGTTGCACCTATTCTGGTTTTACCTTCTTGGAGGAAGATGTTGGTGCTCCGTCTGATTTCAAGCATAAGTTGGGTACTGGACAGTCAATCACATCTACTTTTGGTGTAGATTTCACCATAACTCTGGGCAGGACCAAAGAATAGATGGTTAAGTCACATCTAATTAGTTATTGATCCTCTCCCTATTGGACCAAGGGTAAGGATTAGTGTGCGGACCGTCGAGTCACGTCCATTTTGTATCGTTCTTCTAGTCGGATTATGGTAAGAGTCAATGGATGAACGGCCGCGTCGCATTCATTCAAAACTGGACGGTCAGTCATGCCCATTTTGATTCATATTATCCCATCAGATATAGGGACATAGTTGGCTCAGGAGTGGTCAAGTCACACTCACTTGGTTTCGTACTCCTCCTGACGGATCAAAGGAAGGTGACGGAGAATGAATGGTCAAGTCGCACTCATTCGTGGCTTATTCTCCTATCCATACTCTGGTGACCGGAGTTATTTAATGGACGTTCGGGTCACATCCATTTGTGGTTGGTGTAGATCGATATTGACCCTCGATCCGATGGTACGATATAATCAGTCACCTATAACTTCGGATGTCGTTCCAATTGGTTTTGTGTTAAGGCCTCCCTGCAGTCCTTGCCTTGAGTCGTAAAGAACACCAAGCCGGAGCTATAGTGAGCTGTCGTATTCAGCTTTTAGTAATTTGTACTCCTACCCCCAGTCTTGGGATAGCGGAGTTAGTTTATGGATGGTCGGAATCCATCCGTAGTGAGTTTGTACACCTCCTGACGAGTTCAGGTCGGAGTTTATGGAATAGTGAGTGGTCGAACCGCAGTCATATATTTATATATACTCATATCCGCACTCTAGGGATAAGATTTTTTTGGCAGGTGGTCGAATCGCACCCAACTTGTGTTTATACTCTTGTCCACACTCTGGGGATTAGAGTTATTCCAAAAAATGGCTGAACCGCATTTTCCTTTGCCATTTTTTCTGCCCCCAAATAAGGGGCGGTAGTCACAGAGTAGTCGGTCATATCACGTTAAATTTAATTTCTTTTTTTCCCATTGACTCGTAGGAAGGAGTCGGTTAGCGGATGATTGATCTGTATTGTGTTTCCTGTATGTTCGTAGGTGAGAGTTATCGAATGAATGGTCGAACCACGTTCAATTTTTGTCACTACTCTTGTCCACGCTCCAGGGACTAGAGTCGGTCGATGGGTAGTTTGTCGTGCCCATTAGGTATTTATAATCTAACTCACATGTTGGGACCTATATTTATCAATAGAAGGTCGAACCACATCTATGTTTTTCTTGTATTTATACTCTGGTCTGCACTTTAAGGACCAAAGTCGGTCGATGGATGGTCGAACCACATCCATCTTTTTTTATTTGGATTTTGGGCTTGCCGATGTCCAGGCAAGGCTTTGATAGTTTGTCATACTTCAGGTATGAAAAAGGTCGCGGATGGACGGATCACACCCTTTCCGATTGGACGGTCCAAATACGTTCAGTTTAAGCTTGGGATCTTGAACTGCCCCTTGTATCTGGGACAGGAGTTGACGTATGGATGATCGTACCATGTTCTACTTTCATTTAGATCTTGCTTCTGCCGAGCCTTAGGAGTGAGATGAATGTTTTGGCGAACTCCGTGCCCGAGCAGGGGAGTAGGTGGTCGGACCGCATCTACTTTGAGTTGTGTCTTTTCCACTAAGCCAGGGGAAGAGTTGGAGAGCGAAGGGTCGAACCGCTTCCACTTTTTAGCTTTATAATCCAGTCCGCACTCTTGGAACTAGAGTTGAATGATGGACGGTCGGTCTGTGTCCATCGTTTTGTATTTATACTCCAGTCCACACTTTGGGAACTAGAGTTGACCAATGGACGATTGAACCACATCCATTTTTTGTGTTTATACTCCAGTCTGCACTTTGGGAACTAGAGTTGATCAATGGACGGTCGGTCCAGGTCCATCTTTTTGTGTTTATACTCTAGTACGCACTCTGGGAACTAGAGTTGATCGATGGACGATCGGACCATGTCCATCCTTTTGAGTTTATACTCCAGTCCGCACTCTGGGAACTAGAGTTGGTCGATGGGCGGTCTGATCGCGTCCATCTTTTTGTGTTTATACTCCAGTCTGCACTCTAGGAACTAGAGTGGATCGATGGATGGTTGGATCGCGTCCATCTTTTTATGTTTATACTCCAGTTTGCACTCTGGGAACTAGAGTGGACGGTCAGACCGTCTCCATCTTTTTGTGTTTATACTCCAGTCCGCACTCTGAGAACTACAGTAGATTAATGGACGGTCGGACCGCATCCATCTTTTGTGATACTCCAATCCGCACTCTGGGAACTAGAGTTGATCGATGGACGGTCGGACCGCGTCCATCTTTTTGGTGTTTATGCTCCAGTCCGCACTTTGGGAACTAGAGTTATATGATGGATGGCCATTCACACCTGTTTTTGATTTATTCTCTACCTATCAAGTCGAGGTAAGAGTTGTCGAATGAACGGTCGAATTATGTTCATCCATGGAGGGGAATTCTACCCCCAGCATCGAGGACATAACATGGCAAGTGAGATGATCGATTCATTTCCTCTTGGTAATTATAGTTCTTCTTGTCAAGTCAAGGAACGGAGTAGGCGAAGAATGGTCAGATCATATCCATGCTTGGGTTAGACGGTCAGGTCTCATACAATTTGCTTCATACTCATCCTGGCAAGTGGAGGTAGAGATTTATTAGGTGGACAGTCAAGCCGCATCCACCTTAAGCTGCAGTCATGTCCTCGTGTCAAGGGCGGTGGTTGGAGAGTAGACAGTTAGTCGCGCCTACTTTTAGTCGAGCCCCCAAACTACCTTCTGTGTCTAGGGTAGGAGTTAATGTATGGATGGTCAAATCACATCCACTTTAGTTAGACCCCAGCCTTGCTGAGCTTCAGGAGAGGCATAAGTATTTTGGCGAACTTAAAGTATGAGCTGGGGAGTGGATGGTCGGGTTGCATCTACTCCAAGTGTTTTTCCGTTCTTCAAGTCAGGCATGGAAGTTGATGAGTGGATGGCCAGTTGTGTCCACTTTTCATTGGATCCTGACCTTGTTGGGCTCTGAGTAAGGCACAGATGTTCTGTCAGAATCGAAGCACAGAGCAGGAAGTGGATGGTCAAGTCACACCCGCTTTCCATTTCGAGTCCTTGCCCCTAAGTCAAGTGCATATGGTAGTTGATGAGTGGTTGAATCACACTCGTCTTAATGAAACTCCAAAGGTCCAATCATGATCCGTGGAGATTGGTTGGCGCCCAACTCTAAGTACTTGGTCACCTACATCGTTTGGAAGTAGTTTAGTTAAAGTTGGCCATAGTTCACAACATAATTGAAATTGAAATTGAAATAAATCTTATTGATAAGTGAAGCAGCATCGTATGCTCACTATTCCACTTCGCCCCAGCCATTCTCAGCAGGAAGTTGACCATAGGTGGTCCAATTGATAATCAATGTTCTTTATTGATCGGATGCTCCCTGCCCGCCATTCTATGGAGCTTGCATATATTGTTGAAACTTTCCTTTCCGGATCAACTTTTTGGTCATATCTTGGAGGTGTCTGCAATCGCCAGTGTTACGACCATTTGTATCATGAAGCATGCAATACTACCCAGACTTCTCCTTGGTTTCGGTGGGCTCTCTCGAGGTTGGTTTCCATTACTGCTCTGAGTCGTGAGTCTTCAAGTAAATGTTTTTGATTGAATCATTTAAAGGAGTATATGAGTCAAATTTTGAGATTCTGGGTCATCTCCTAGAATCTGAGTCCTCATCTAAGGCCTCAATGCTGCCCTCGCTTTGAATTCCTTCAGCTAACGGGCCTGCATTGTTCTTTTTCCTAGTCTTCTCTACCTCCTCCTTGCTTAGTTTCTGATGCACTTTGTAACAGAAAATGATCCAAGGTCGTAGGAGGCTCTCTAGCTTACAAGTCGCCAAAGTCTGTCTTGGGGTCGATTCCCTCTATCAGCGCCTTCAGTTTGATATGCTAACTAGGATTTCTTACTTCATTGACAAGTGTGCTGAATCTCTACAAGGAGTCATTGAGTGGCTCGTCTGCCGCTTAGAACAAGTTAAATAATGACATCGCATTCTTGGGGCGATTCACTTGCATTCTGAATTACTCGTCAAACTTCTTAGCCGAATGATTGTATGAGGAGATGGATTTGAGCGATAAATGCATAAACTGCATGATCACTACACCTTTGAGGAATAAAGGAAAGCGTCCGTATTTGATGGCATCTATCGCTCTAGCAAAATTCATATGATTGTCGAACGTTTGAATGGTTGAGAATGCCGGTCGAATGGCGAATCAGTTAGGATGAGGTGGTTAATCGATGATGATCCCCGAACTTTCACCCAAATAGGGTGCGATTCATATAAGGCAGTAAGGTGGGCCTCTTAAGGTTGCACGCCAAGTTTTAAGTCATTTGGAGTTCGTATGCCCGAGTTATGAGCAAAGCAAGATGGACCGGTATTGACGGATTGGTGGTAATTCACTTGGAGTCGGACCCGAGGAAATCTGCTATTTGCTTGGAGTCGCTAAATTTAAAGTGCCGCGTCAGTGAAGAACGGTGCTAGGAGTTATATTGGCGTTTGCTTGGGAAAAATCTTGGTTTTACCCGAGTTTGGCTCTGGGCCAAAGTTTCTTGGGTTTGATTCGGGTCAGATGGGTGATTGCTTCAGGTCAACCTTGAAGTGAGCTTTTCGACAACCATAGTCGTCAATTCAGGCGTTTGGAACCTGATCAATCGTGGACAGTCGCAATCCACCCTGGAAGTTTGATCCAGTAATCGATCCTAGTTTTTTTTCATATCAACTTGGTTCTTCTACCTTTAGGACTTCCGTTTGAGTAGTAGCTCCTCGTCCATTCCTTGGCTGCAATTCAAAAGCTGCCACTTGAACCTCTATGCCATAGTCAGTCACTGGATGCAAGGAAAGTGGATAGAAAGCATCGTCCTTAAGTTGAGTTCCGAATGCGAAATGCCGGGGCACGGGTTCAGGTGCATTGCACCCAAAAATAATTTAGAGCCTTTTTCTTAAAATTTGGATCGTACCCGACTTTTTTTGGAAAACGATCAATGTAATTAAAATGGTCGGTTGAAACAACAATTGGTTGAAAACGATCTGTTGGAATGCCAAAGCGGTGGAACGATTGGTTGTATTAACGATCGGTTAGAATACTAAGGCATTTCGAATGATTGGTTGTAGTAACGATCGGTTAGAATACTAAGGCAGTTCGAACGATCGGTAGAAATGTTAACCTGGAACGATCGGTGGTTGCGATGTTGGAACGACCGATGGCAGCAATGTTAGAATGATCGGTGTAGGCGATGTTGGAACGATTGGTGGAAGCGATTTTGGAATGATTGGTGTAAGTAATGTTGGAACGATCGGTGGAGACGATCTTGGAACGATTGGTGTAAGTGATGTTGGAACGATCGGTGGAGGTGACGTTGAAACGATCGATCTAAATCACGTTGGTGGAACGATCAAGGAGAAATGATCGTATGGAACGATCGGTCAAAAAAAATTGATCGTACAAATCACGTTGGGACGACTGTGGAAAATGATCGTATGGAACGACTGTAGAGGAACGATCATATGGAATGATCGGTTAGAAAAAATGATCGGTCAGAAAAACCAATCGTACAAATCACGTTGGAACAATTGTTGACAAATGATCGTATGGAACGATCGTATTGAATAATTGGTCAGAAAAATGATCGGTCGTAGAAGCTTCAAAACTTGAAAATGTATGCACATTGATCAAACACATGACTAATCAATCACTAATATCATGATTTCCTTCTTCCGCAAGGGAAGTGGACTTGGCTCCTCTGGCCATGGCTAACAGTTTCCTTGTAGTTCTCTTACAAATCTGAGTAGAATAGGAAACATTTTGGTCGAAAGTTGGATCTATCTCGCGAACATGAAAATCCACCAGTAGAAGATGAGATCCAATCAAGCTGAGAATTCATCTCTCAATGAAAGCACCAAAATATTGACACCAAAAATGGGCATCAACACCCAATAGAATCTTGTAGAGATTAAATAATGAATGAAATAAAATCATAGTAGAAAAAGTAAGTGAACACATAGATTTTTATAGTGGTTCAGCAATCTTCGCCTACGTCCACTTCATATTTTTATAGATCTCATACTTGATTACGATTACATGAATGTTTGGATTAGCTGGGATCCATTAGTACAAGAGTGAAGAACAAAAAATGGCAGAGCCTGGGCAGTCAAAAAAAGGATCCTCTTTATGGAGAATGATAGCTATATTTATAGAGGAAGATGTGCATGGATCGAGCTGAAAATTTGTCAGAAGAATCTATAGATCCATAGGGGCCACCATAATGATCGGTGGACATAACTTGTTGTTTTGGAACGATCGGTATAAATTATACCGATCGTTATTTTGCCTCCGATTGCCATGCGACCATTTGTGGGGGCTCCCACATTCCTCTAGACCTTGCTCCTAAAATATGAAGTAATTCTGAGTTGTAGATTTTGAGGCATGGATCAATCTTGGTCGCATTTGGGTTGCTTGTTGAATTATACTGATCATTAGAAACGATCGACATTTCTTGAACCACAGAGTTTTGACCTACGATCATTTTTGTCGGCGCTATTCTTCAATATATTGATGCTCTAAAAGTTTTAAGTGCGTTGTCTTTGTAAATTTTGAGATATTGATCGATCTTCGTCGATTTATGCTGTTTTATGGATCGTTCTAGATCGATCCATATAAATTCTTCATTTGTCCATAACTCGAGTGTACGAACTCCGATTGACTTGAAATTTGAAATGTAGCCTCACGGGGCCTTTCTTGTCATTTTATACTGATTGCACCTTAATCGGGTCCCGGTTCGAATCTGCTCGACCATCGCTTATAGCCTTGTATATCATTGATTCTCAAGGTTGGCAACCACCCGTTTTAGCCAAATCTACGGTATCATGGCCTTGCCAAAAGGCGGGATAACATCTATCATGATATTTTGAGGTTTGAAAAAATTTCCATAGTTTTTCTTAGTCAAAATTTATTTTTTTAATAATTAATTAATTTTTTCCATATATTATATAATGATTTTTTAAAAATATAAAAATTAATTATTAAATTCTCAATTTTTGGTTGATAGCTTATTTCATGATAAGGTAATTTTTAAAAAATTTAAAACTAATTTTTGGAACATATTTTATTTTATATAAATTATTTAAATATTATATTAATTTAAATAATATTAAGTAATAGTAAATAATTATTTAAAAATACTTTACTATTACCAAAAATTATAATTATAGTAAATATACATGTATAAAATATATGTTCAATTATTAGCATGATATGATGATATAAATAAATACAAATCATATAATTATAATTAAATGATATATTAAAAAAAATATTAATTAATAAAATAATAATTTTATATACAAAATATTTGGCTGTACATATCTAATTTATATGTGAATAAAATTGTTTTTTAAATATATTAATACATATAACAAATCTAGTATGTGACAACATCAATACATATAAGAACCATCACCTAACAAGCAATATAATATATATATATATATATGTATGTATGTATGTATGTATATGTATAATAAGATTATAAGCAATGTAATAAAGTAAAGACATTTCTGAAACTAATGACTTAAAGCACACCTAGTAATGATGAACTCTTTCTCTATTGAAAGCTTTTCGATTCGGCAGACTGCTAATTTTTGAACCATAGACCTTTGACTATCAGATATTACTTGTTTTGAATTGATTTGATTTGGATTTACTTAAGCTCCTAGGGATGTGATCGGCCAGCAATAGAGATAGTGATAGCCAAAAAATCTATAAACAATTAGGGTTAGAGGTCGTTTTATAGTGGATGAAAGAGAGAAATATATAGATAATATCTCATAACAATTCTCACTAAATCCGAGCCATCCATTTATGACCCCTCTAGCCTATTTTTAGCTGCCCCCTATAGCCTTCATAATAGCCGAATTATCTCCATATCATCATGGGCTAAGATCCCATTTAAGCCTAAATAAATATTATTAATTAAATCTTATTTTATTGCTTATCGATATTATACATTGATCAATATATTTAATAATATTTATTCCTCAATCCATATTTAAAAATTTACAATTAATATTTCATACATATTAATTAATTTAATTAATTTATAACAATTATAAACAAATTAAATCGTTTGGTCTAAGAAAATTCATCATTCCGATTGTGTGACTCGTTAGGTGTAAATTTGGTCAGCGATTAACATATCGAACTATTCGAATGTTCATGTTCACACGTCACTTAGTAGATGGTATGACATTTTGGCCAAATTTATTGCTTATTTAGTTTCGGTAAAATCCAACTTTACTTTATTAAGCTTTACCCAGTTGCCACATTTATTTACACCAATTCTCTTCGTCAAAACTATATCACTTTGAACTTATGGAATTTGGTAATAGTCAAAATTCTAGTGTCATCCATATTCAACTCTATAGCCTAAACAAAAAGTCCTTGGTTCCATAATAACAATTATTATTAACCGAACTGCTCTAGCCAAAGACTTTGACTTTAAGTTAACTTGAGTTGACCGTGATACTACCCCATATAACCGAGGAGATGAATCCTCTCTTGCATAGTACTTCACTTCTAATAATTCCACTCGACCCAACTATAGTCACTCGATGGACGCCATGTCATGATTTGACTATAATCAAAGTGGAGCTTTCATATTTAATATCCATGGTATTCCTAAGTCGAGAGAACTGTGTAAATTAGTCATATTGATATTTTCTGTTTGATCTTAGTTATATTAACCAACAGAAAACAATCGAGTGAGTCGTTCAATAGTATCCAATAACTATCAGTACATAACTTCTTGATGCCCCTGGTAGTCATGAGTAATACACTGTCCAACATTTGAAGAGCGTTACGTACTCTAGTCTCAATGGATACATTGATATCCAGCCTCGATGCATCTTGACTAGGAACATTTAAAATGGTATATTTATTTTCATTTTGATAAATTACTCACGGTTACAACACTTTGTAACTACTATCACAAAGCATACAATTTATGGATTTTCTAGTAATATATACTTTTAATTAAATTAATTAATTAATATAACACATTATATCAAGTATATAATAGAAATAAAACATCTTTATTTCAAACAAGATTGGTCAATGTGTTATATATATTTAACAAATTACATAATTGCCCCTAGGACATACCTCTAACTCTATCAATCTCACACTTGCACTTAGGGTCAATTATGGAAAAAAAATTCCAACTTCTCCAATTGGTTTTCTCAAAGCCAATCGAGTTAGTCCCTTAGTGGTTGGGTATGCTATTATGCTTTAATCATCTACTATGCCAATTAACTCTCCTCGATGCTGATAAACTACCTTTATCATGTAGAACAATTTGGAGTATGTCTCTCGACTTCCAGTGAGCTCTAAGTTCTGTTACAAACTATATCATAACATTTTTATCATATATTAATGTTATATGATTCTCAACATTTGGAATCACTCTCGGCCTAATTATAAATTTGTGCATTTATTATACACACACATTGTATTATTGTGGTGTTATTCAAGTCAATGAATCAGCCACAATCTCTTCTATTTGGAACATTCCCTAGTTAAAGATTTTTAACTTGAATTTATTATTGAAATATTGTACTCAATATCACTTATGAAATTTGAGTTCCAAGGTTCCTTCATAAGGAGTTCACTATTTATGTAAACAATTCTCTAGTATTTCATAAATACACGAGAACACGTCAAACAACCATTTAGTGGTATCAATTTGGATTTGATATTTTCTTATATTAAATACATAAATGAATCACGATATCATAGACAACATGTTTGTACCAAAAATGGTCACAAACCTCAGAAGTAGTGAAAACACCGGTGTTTACACACAAATCTACAATAACCAAACGCAGGTCTTAGATCTGGATAAAGTAGAGAATAAAAATGAAGAAATAGCAAAATTAAAATGAGTAAGAAAGTAAAGAACACAAGATTTATAGTGGTTCGGCTATCTCCGGCCTACGTCCACTTTGAATTGATCCTTTTATTCCTTTTGTATTGTGATTACAATTACAAGCCTTTGAAAAAAATAACAGAGTTTCGGCATAAAGTGCAGAAGAAGATCCCCTTTTAGTTGCCATAGGACCGCTATTTATAGGTGTAGATCCGAAAATATTCGCCCCAAAACCTGGAATACCTCTTCTCTTGCGCAAGTGGGCCCACCAGATCGATCCAAGGCTGTTTAGGATCGATCCCTGATCGATCCATATCAGTTTCGTATCGATCGGGAATCGCTTCGATAGGGCTAGGATCGATCATAGTGAATGACGATGGTGCAAAGTCCTTGCTTTCCAAATTTCATGAAATTCCAGTGTGTAGTTTGTGAGATATGATCGATCCAAGTTTCAATCTTTGAGTGTTGGCTGATGATTTCGTATCCATGACTCATATCCCCCACTTTCGTATCGATCCCCATCTTTGTATCCATCAATCCATAGCCTTTTGTGTCCATGATGTTCATATCGATCCCCTGCTTTGCCTCTCTGTATCGATCCATGCCATGTTCGCATCCACACTGTTCGTATCGATCTGATGCCGCCCTAGGAAACACGTGCCATCGTATCCATCAAGTCCATGTCCTTCCTTTGTATCGATCCAAGCTTTGCTCCTTCGTATCCATCGGCTACCCCCATGTTCGTGTCGATGCCTAGTGTAGCATTTCGTATCGATCAAGAAAGTGATCGATACACACTATAACCCATCCAAAGTAAAGTGCCAAGTGCATTTCCCTTATCCATGTCCATATCGATCGATATAATACCATCGATCCAAAGTGAATTGCTGAGTCTATTCCTGATCGATACGAACTACATCGATACGAAAAGTATCGATACGAGACCGTTCCTTTCCAATGTTGATCCATCCATAACTCGAGCACACGAACTCCAATTGACCCGAAATTTGAAATGTAGTCTTTCCAAGCCTTGTTTATCATTCCCAATTGATTTCACCTTGATTGGCGCTTGGTCCAATTTTGACGGTATCGATCATAGCCATGTTTTCTTATTGATCTCTAATCCCCATATCCATCCGTTTTAGCCAATTTTGTTGATATCCCGGCCTTGACCAAAAGGCGGGGTAACATTTTCCCCCCAAAACATGCCTTGCGATAGGAAGGCGTGTTTTGAATAGCTTCAAGTCCAACGTCCAAAGTCCATATTCCATCCATAGCCATACCATCCGATCCATAATCCAATCCACTACCGAGCCATTCTATCCAAGTACCATAGTCATAATCTTCCTCTTTTGTCTTGACATAAAACATCAAAAGATGTTTTTGTGTTTAACATAGAAAATTAATAGAATTCCTCAACAGTCAGTACAAATATGGATAGCTTCAACAGTTTCTGAACCATAGATCTAGGTTGAGTTTTATGTTTGTTCTGTTGTAGTTTTATATTTCTAATTAGCTGCTTAGTTCTTTGAGAGCTTCACATATTTATGAGATTTCATAATCATTCATTAAAAAAAGTGGTGGGTCCATCATAACTATTAATTACAAGCACTAAAACATAGGCAAATCTAATCCACACAATTAGTGCTAAATAAATTTGACAGAGGAATACACAATACATAGTTTCTAACAACTTGAAATTCGCAATGATCTTCATAACCATTATACATTGAAATTAAGAAGGAAACAATATTTATTTTTGTTTAATAAATGGAGAATAACTTAACTAGAAGAAAAGCAGGTTAACTACTAGAAAGAAGGCATAGAATCTTAGGTTTAGCAGTGCCCTCTATTCATTTCATTATCATCTTCCAACCGAACTTTTTATTCTCATCCTTTTCACTGTTAGATTTTGACATACGATGGAAATAGTTGAATTCATGGTCTGAATTCTCTTGCTAAACAATAATAATACATATAAAATCTACTGCAAATCACACTATGGTTGTGTCAGGTTTATGAAAATCATGTAAATGACAATATGCTAGTTTCATGCAGCCCCAATTCATCTTTATTAAGATTGTTTTCAGTATAAACAACATTCAAACTTGTTCCCTAGATAAGTTGCACATCACATTTGACATGTTCTGTAACCCATATATAACTCTTAAGGATTCAATATGATGTAGTAATATGTTATTAGGTTCATGGACAAAAAACACCAGCAAAGCAATGGGGCTCTTCCATGTATTAAACAAGGAAATATCAATATCAGTCACCATACTATAGATTCTACATATATCCATAATAAAGCAATAGCCTTATTCATTATAGGCAAAATGAGCTATAATAAATAAGTATATCTTTGGAGATTTTGCAATTGACTAAGTAAGTCCATAGACCATGTAGGCGTGGTTAGTAGTGTTAGAAAATACCCCATATCGTCAACTACTGCTACTAATTTACTAATAAAGAGCTTAGGGAAAGAGTTGAATCAACATATGAACAAAGGAAAGTGATGCCTATAGAAACAGTTGAAGCTTATAGAAGTCGTAGAAACTGGACTCCAAGACTTGGTGTCAAACTTCCAACTTCTATGCAGAATCGAGCCCTTCTTGGATTATATGTTGGCAATGTATTTTCAAGCTGAATTTACTCAATGTATCGCATATTTTTTCCTTGACTTTATGACCAAATGTTTATATCAAGGTAGTCAAGGCGCTGATGTACAAAAAGGCATCAAGCTTGCGCCTTGGGTTTGTTTTGTGCGTTGAGCCTTTTTGTATGCATTTTATACAACTTGACTTTTTTTCTACTCTAAAAAAACTGCACTTTTAATTGACCTTAAAGATGATAATTTTGGTATTAAGACATATTTGTAAACAATTCTTTTGCAAATAAGAAAGCACTAGCTACTAGGAATGAAGTCACAAATAATAACCTTGACCAAAACGATGTCAAATTAAAGCTAACACCCAAAACATAGAAATTATAACAAAAAACTAGAAATCATAAAGATATTCAAGTTCAAGCATTTAACATACACTTGATATTTAATTCAACTTCTAGCCACTAATACCAAATTTTATTTTAACTAAATTTTAAATCCAAACTATAGTTAACTAAAATTAGAATCAAGTTAACATTACCTAAACATTATATTAAAATCAATTTAAAATTAATCAAATTTTGAATTAAAATTGAAATCAATAAAACCTTTAAATTAAAATTAAATAAAATTAAAATTAAATAAGATTAAAATTAAAATTAAAATTAAAATTAAAATTAAAATTAAAATTAAAATTAAAATTAAAATCAAGTAAACCGTTAACGAAAATTAAATTACAATTAGTTAAAGTTCAAGCGTTTAACACGACACTTGAAATTTAATTCAACTTATAATCACTAATACCCAATTTTAATTTAACTAAACTTTAAATTAAAACTAGAATTAAATAAATTAGAATTAAATTAACATTACCTAAACTTAAATTAAAATCAAATTATAATTAATGAAATTTAAAATTAAATTTGGAATCAGCTAAACCTTTAAATTCAAATTAACTAAAATTAAAATTAAAATTAAATTAACATCAAGTAAACTTTTAACTAAAATTAAATTACAATTAGTTTACTTCAAATAAAAATTAACTGAACTGTAAATACAAATTAAAATTAACTAAAATCAAAATCAAAATCAAATTAATGTTAATTGAACTTTAAATTAAAATTAACCAAACTTTTTAAATTAAATTTAGAATTTGAGTTAAAATTAAACTAATTACTTTTAATCAGTAACTTAAGTTTAACTTAGTTTAAAAGTTTAATTTAACTTGACTTAAATTTAACTTTTAAACACTTTTTACTTCTAAAATACTAACTTAAATTTTACTTAGTTAAATACACAAGAAAAAGAATGTTTGAGCCGAGAAGACAATGCAAAGGGAGCTATAAACGTGACTGTGATGTTGGGTAGGAATTCACGGCGATGGCGGACGGTAGCTTGGAGCTCGATTTGTGGTAGAGTCCTCTAAGTTTCGATTTAATTTAGGATTGAGAATGAATTCAAAATTTATTGGACTGGTGGAAGTGCTCATTTTCCAACCTAGGAACCAAACCCTAGTTGAGATGCACTTTTTAGACCCCTTGGGGTCTCGTCCCTTAGCAAAATGTGTGCTTTTTGAGCAACTTTTAATAGCTTGAGGGCCTCAACTTTCAAAAAGTTGCAACTGCTGCGTCCGAGCCTTTTTGCGCCTTAGGAAAAACTTGGTGCACGTCTTAATAACACCGAGTTATGTCAAATTATAGCATAGGCTATTGTTTCTTATGCATGACCAAACGATCATACATAATGGTCATACTTATTTACCAAATGCATCATATTTTGACTGCCAAATTGTAATATCGTGCCTGTTTCTCGATTTCGAATCAGGTATTAAATAATGCAAAAAGAATGACTTTTTGGCACATCAACAAGAATGATCAATTGATATTTGTACCGATAAAGTAACCATGGTTTTCAACTTAAATTTCTAAATAATAGAATACTTACCTAAAGTAAACATATAACCCAAAACATAATTCATGAAAAACTCCTATAAATCTCAAACCATGCTTAGAAACATCTTCCAAACATTTTAAAATGTTATTGTATTTTGGATAATCATCATCCCTCCATAAACTTTCTATTAAAAATATTCCCTAAAATGTTACTTTATTTTGGATTATGAGATCTATGAAACAAACCATCTTTATTGAAAATAATGTAACAATCTGTACCTTAATAATCCTAAATTTCGGCAAAAATCGAAATCCAAGTCCATCAAGCGCAGATCATTTGATTTGGTACCTGCAAATAAGCATGAGAATTATCAAAGATTGATAGAAATCTAAACTCACAGCAGAAACAATAATAGGATAAGAATACTGATTATGACTACTACCTTGGAATAAATGGTATTCCTTGGATAACAGGTTGTCAATTAGCATCGAGCATGAGAGAAAAGAATACTTCTCCGATAACTAAACACATCTAGTTCCAATGACCTGTTCCTCAAAATCTATCATGTGGATTGTAATGAGGAGGGGTCAGAACAACGTTCTGGTGCTATAAACTGTCCATAACATAAATTTTTACCGATTGGTTTCCATTTAATTATTATGTCAATTAAGATTAGCAATTCTAATCAAACCTTGCATTGTACACAGGATTACTTACCTACCCCTTCCCAAAGTACAAAATATCAACGAAGCCTTATCAACCACCCAATACTTCCAAATCCATTTGCCACTCAATACTTCTAAATATGAAGCGGGCTTCTACAATCATCACAAAATACTTTTAAAAGAGAAATAGGCAGACTCTATCATTTAAGACCTCAATCAAGGTAGATCCCATCATTTAAGACCTATTCCTAAGGTGGTTTTCTAACAATGTTGTAATGGTCGGTGGGTCCTAGCTACAAAGACCTCTAACCACTATTTAAGGCTTCTGACATTTACTGTCTAACTATTACCGCATCCATCGCTAATAAAATCGTAGCTATGTAAGAGACAGTAACCAAGCCACTTAATACTTTTTAAAGGACTATGCGGACTTCTAACCATTTAATACTATATTCTAGGTAGGTCCTACATCACTTAATACCTATTCTCTGGCGGACTCCTCACTGATCCTATTGTTATTACGGCCTTAACAATGTGAGATACGGTACCAAAGCCACTTAATACCTCATTAATAAGGACTAGACAGACCCCTGACCATTTAACACCTAGTTATAGGCAGGCCTTTGTCATTTAATACCTACGCCCAAGGAGGACTCCTCACTGATGCTATCTAGCTGACATCGCTTGGAATTTCACTAGGTTACTTAACACTTCTTTTTAGAAGAGAGACGAACCCTTAGATCAGTTACTTAATACCTCAAATCCAAAGCGAACCCTTCTCGAGATATCCACTATCATTCTTAATTACAAATATGAAATCTCATTAGGTTAACTCAAATAGCCACTTAATACCTCAATACTGAAGTAAACCCTTTTAGAGACATCCTTATTATTTGAAATCTCATTAGGTTACTTAATACTTCATTTTAGGAGAGAGGCGGACCCTACAACCACTTAATACCTCAAACAAGAAATGAACCCCTATGAAGATATCTCTCACCGCTTCAAATTTCAAATTTGGACCATTTAATACTTTTCAGTTAAGTAAGCAGGCCCATCTCTCACGTCGTCATAGGTTCTAGGATCAGCGATATCTCACATTAGTAGTAAATTCACCCGACTGCTAGTAGCCTTAAAGTGAAGGACAGTCTTCCATCGAGTGACTCTACCGACCTCGCATTACTAACCTACTAAGTCCAATTAACCACCCTAAGTCTTTACTTATATTATCTTAAGTAGACATTGGACTTATCTTACTAATTCCCTTTTAATTTAAGGCAATAAGACTTACCTTAAATTCTTATCTACCTATAAATCCCCTTTTTATGCTCATAAATGTTAGTATGTTCATAAAATCCTAACAGACATTTCCTAAAACATTTATGTATGATTACTAATTTCAAATTAGTAGCCTTTTATATCTATACCATTTTATCAGTCTATTTTTATCCATTTGTCCTTATTAATTGTAACTCGCAAATTCGTTTCCATTAATTGCCCATTAATTAGAGTTAAAGTCTTTAATTAGCCAATTGTAACCCCTATTCTAATCCTATCCATTATTTCCCATTAATTGCCCATTAATTACCTTTATTTACTACTAATTATTGGCAATTCCTAATTTATTGTCCATTAATAGGAATTACTATATTTCCTAATTCTACTTATTCGCTTTCCTAAACATTATAATAACTAACGAACGTTACGTATAAATAACGCACAAGTAAAGGATGTTTTTCTTTATTAACGCAATAAATACATATAAACTATTTATTCTTATCCAAATATATTCTATTCATAAATATGTAACTAGAATACGTTCTCCATTTTTAATTTGCTAGAATTAAATTCCTTAGGAAGATTTTCCGCTATGATTTCCATTAATTAGTTTTAACACAAAAGGAAAGATTTACTACGTTTGAAATTACAACGAATGGTTAATTTCTTCCCTTTACATATCTCTTCCCTTTTTGTTTTATTCCTTGTTATATCAAGCGTTGCCTTTTAAATCAAAAGTGGAAAAGGTAAACAAATTTATACAAATCAAACGGAATTTCTTCCTACAAATTAAACTATGGAAAATCTACAACTTAACACAAATTTGGGCTATAATCCAAAAATCCTATTTTACACCCAAGTACAGATCTAGAATAAAAATATACAACATTCAAATTCTAAAATCTTTGGGACTGATTACCAGATCTAGGTGTAAACATATTTCAAATTAAGTCTAAAACAAGAATATGTAGGCAATAGTTTTCTATACCAATTTAAGCATATAATTCGCAAATAAAATTGATTTAGGCCTAAAAATTAAACGTATGCCAATTTAATAGATTTAAAAAAATAAACAATATATAAAATTTTCCACTCACCTTTTAAAAGTGATCCAAATCTCTATATCTGAAGTAGAACCTTAAATTCATCTCCGAATCCATTTTAATCCAAGAAATATGTATAAAAGGGTATATACATACATTAGAATTACAGATCGGAGAAGAAATTTGGAATTGGGAGAGAAAATAGATACAAATATATATATTACCTCAAATACGCGTATAGTTGATTCTTTTCTCTTCTCCTTTTATTAGATTTCTATTCTTTTCCAATTTGTATGAATATAATATCTTAATTTTATGATTTAGAAAGAAAGTGGAGAAGAAGAAATGGCAGAACTTCCCTACCGCCTTCAGAAAAATATGAGAAGGGAAGGGAGGGTTAGGCTTGAATTTATAGGCGTAAGAATGAGGCTCAACCGCTATATCAAAATATATTAAATTCGGGACATTGGGCTTAGGCTAACCCTAGCCGCCGTATAAGGAACGGCCGACCGCCCCCGGTCGACAGCCCATGATGGTGGGCCGACCTGTGGGTCCTTGTTAGTTTAGTTAATTTTCTTATTTATTTATTTTCGTTCTAAATTCGTTTTTCATCCATAACTTTCTGGACTCCGATCGCAAAACTCCAAATATGAAAGTTGCTCAGAATTTCGCTATGAACGCAATGGTGCAAGTTTCATGGTCAAATTCTATTGTTTGCACAAATTCTGTTTTTGGGGTTAAACTAATTAACTAACTAATTAAATAACTATTTTCAAATTATGGGATGTTACATTCTTCCCTTTTTAAAAAGAATTTCGACCCCGAAATTTCAACAATGACTAAGTCATGGTTTTGGCTCCTAAATATTCTAAACTATACATCCAATGAGTGTAAAACCAATTTTGCAGCCAAACGTGCACAAATGCACATTGTATTAGTATACCACCACACACAAAATATGTATGCAGAATGATTCTAAATTGGATCCTCCTATATGAATGCATTTCTTTTGAAAACATTTTTGGAAACAGGATGCAAGTAACCTATATATATATATATATATATATATACTGGCAGTTCTATATGTATGCAGCTTTTAAATTTTTTTCATCCAAAACCTCTATACTCCTACAAAAGAAGCATGAAGCAAGTTGCATCCAATTCCTACCATCCACTAATCTCGCATCGAAAAGTCGCTTTCTAAACTTTAAAAGGAAATTAGGGCGGAGAATTTAATATTCTTACCACTTTATAATCTTCCTATTACCGTACCACAGTTGAAATTTTCCCCACTACCCCGGATTTACTCCAAATTTTCCACGCACAAAACGCATAAGGTGGCTTATTTCAAGCTCTAAAATGGAATTAAGTCTAAAAATAGACTCGTAGGCGTCGTCGACAAGGTATGGAAATAGAAATTCCAAGGTTAAAACATCTTTTCCCTTGTTATCGCTTGCATTTGTCACATCTTCGATCCTAATGCACCGCTAAATTCGCAAAAATTCTAACTCTACTTTCCTTCGTTATGCTTAATATATGGCCTTAGAAATCTAAGATTTCACAAAAACCTTTCCGACTTTTCAAATTCGTACATCAAAATAAGATCCCAAAATATTTAGACGCGTATTTTTCCTTAAAACAAAATTTTGAATATAAATTCTAAAAATAATTTAAGAACCAAAGACAACTAAAACTTGAATTTTTTTTCAAAAGAGAACTTTTCAAATCAAGTGAAAAATTTTCAAAATATTTTCGTTCAAAATATTTGACAAACTAAGCCACAATTTCAGTGTAATTGGAAGTCGGTTATGCGCTAAACGCATAAACCAAATTCTAAAATCTACAACTATCCTTTACCCGTAAACTTGATATTTTACATAAAGGAAAAATGTCAACACATTTATTATTCAAATTTTTTTGCTTTTAAGGAACATGAGCAAGGACCGTGATATCAAAACAACTTTATCATGTCCTTCGATAAATTTCCCAACTATTCTAAACTTCTAATCTTATATTGCATTTACTGTTAGTCAAGTGTCTTTATGATATTCCTGTATTTATACTACTTCTTTACTATGCATATATAGGAGCCGTTTGCATGTCCAGAAACAATAACATAATAAATATATAGAAACTCATAATATCGTGTGTGCCTTTTACAGGAGACAACTAACAGTTACAACCCAAACAACCTAAAAGAAAAGAAAAAATGCTGGAAGGAAGAATACAACAATACCATAAATCCTAAAATAATGCCAACAAACTACGAGATGCCTTGCTCCGCGACTAGAGCTCGATCAATTGTTGCGACCATTGAATGGTCGTAGCATGACGGTTATACATCCAAGCTCGTTGTAACATCCCCTATCTGGAAGCCCGAAGCTAAGCGCTACAAATGCTGCAGTGATCCATAGTATTAACTTCTGGTGACCAAATACGGTAATGCTAATGGTATCCATAATAATAGAAGCACATGATAAAACAAAATCATAGATTTCAAAAACAACTTTTCTGATTACATTTCACAAAACATGTTTCATATTCCCTTACATAATCCCAATCGTTTCTCAGGTTCAGATCAAATATAATTATTACAAAATACGCTAAGAGCGACATATGAAGGTGCCCCCTTGGTTGACCAGAGTACTAAATAGTCATAATAGACTTAATACAACACAGCGGAAATAAAACAAATAGAACAACTCCTAAATAGCTAACTTCAGCCTTCTACTCATCTTCGGAAGCATCATTCATCAACCTACTAAACCTGTAAATCCTTAACCCTCAGCCCACTCAAATCAATTTTGAGCATCCGAGAGTTTAAGGGGAAAAACATAAACTTTGAGTCAAACATAAAGCCTGGTGTGAATAATACTATACATCTAGGTTATTTGATATTAAGTGAGACCATGCCGCTTAGCGGAACGTGTTTCCCCTCACTAATATCCTTTTAAAACACATCTTTTAAAAATCATAATCCTGCAACCAAAACTTGTTAAAACTGTAAGGCATTATCATGTAAACATACATATCGGGTAACAAATGGACTATCTGTCCGAACACTATAGTTTTGCTTGGTTAACTACTACCCTTTGGCTGACTCGGGCCTACTAGACAATATAAATAAATAATCTAACATCTGTTGGATACTCCTCTTCTGGACGGTCCCTAACTAACTTTCCCCAGGTCAACTGATCCTAATGGTTTTGCGGGCTCACCAATAACTTACCACATTACAAATATATTCCTTTTTGTGTGTAACATCATTTTATTCTTACCCGTGACAAAGCCCTACTCATTAGAATTTTGGACTAAATTAGCAAGGGTCTAATAGCTAATGTATATGGTGCCACCCTATATCAGTCTCATCTGGCATACAAATATCTGAGTCATTTTACTTAAGGTTAACTACCCATAATTTTCCTTGAAAACCTTTCCTCTCAAATTGATTTAAATCCTTAAACCATTCTTTAAACAAGGAAAAATATACTTTATGCTTTACTCAAATCATCTTGCCATGTTATACATACTTTACTCAAAACTTTGTTGATGAAAACATTTAAACCTTTGAAAGTACCTCTTTTGAATCCATTGAAAGTGCCCCTTTCGAAACCATTGAAAGTACCCCTTTTGAAACCAAGAAAACCCTTTTCTTTCACCAAGGCCGAAAGGCCAAAACATTCCTTTCAAAAACATTCGTATAAACCTTTCGAAACCATTGAAAAGCCTTTCCTTCGAAAGCTATAAAACCTTAGACATCCTATCTTTAAAACACTTAAACATTGCCTTTCGAAAATGTTGGAAAACCTTTCCTTTCAAACCTTTCGAAACCATTGGGGCACCACCCCTTCGAAACCTTCTTTAAAAGCTTTCCAAAGCATTAAAACATCAAACCTTTCGAAAGCCTTTGGGTTCAAGTAAAACATATGGAACATCCTTTCGAAACCTTTTGGGTTCTACCTTCAACAGAGCAAAATGGTCGTAAAACATTTAAGTCGAAAGCACCCATTCGAAAGCATTTCCTAAGTAAAGAAGTGATGGTGTCAAAACCAGCCCTTCTAAAGCATTGAAGAAGTGGCTTGGATTTTAAAACAAAGTATACCTTCCGAAACCATTTGCTTCGAAAGGTAGAAAAGCGGCAGCTAGGGGTTTCGACCCCGGCGAAAGCATTTACTAAAAACGAAGGCGCAACCCTGTTTGAAACCATTCCTTAAATCAATTTAACCCAGTCGGAAGCCAACCAAGTCAAAAGCATTACTTTCGAAAGCAAAGAAGGCGTGTTTGCATTAGAAAGTATAGTAGCGCTTCAACTCCTTTGGAACACATGGTTTCGACCCAATACCTTCCGCCTATATCCAATTCGCTGCACACCAAATCTTTGATGCTATGCACATTGGTTTTGATGGTGACGGCGACGGAGGAACACGGTCGAAAGCTAGGTGCCGAAAGTGGTGAAACATTTAAAAAGCACGTTTAAACTGATTTTTAACCTTTTTATTTAATTATTTTCAACTTACCTGCCTTGTTTGTCAAAATATTATTGGTTACTAATTTCTTTTCTCAAAGTGCTGCCAATATTTTAGAAATAAACAATTTAATTTATTTACAAAATACTCCTTCTCCTTTTATAAATATATAAAACATTTAAGTCCCTTACCTTAAATAATTTTATATATCTATTAAAACACTTAGGAAAATTCTACAAAAATTCTAGAAAATCACTTTCAATATGTTTTCCAACATATATTAATTTCAGACCCAAAACATAGATAATTTACCCGTAAATGATTTTAAACCCAAATAATCATTTTCTCCACTAGAAAATTTATATTAAATCCACACAAATTCAAAAAATTATGAAAATTGAAACCCATCTCTAAAATGTCATTTCTGATCTAAGTCTAAAATCACAAGGCATTTTGATGTCATTTAATAGGGTTTCACATCAAAACATATCATAAAACCTATATGAATAAGCATAAATCATCAACAAGCAGATATAAACATTTAATCATTCAAAAACATGGCTAAACTTTTCAAGATAAATCGGATTTAACCTTAGAACCAAAAACAATAGAAACTATGAGATGTAGTCATTATTCACCTTAGCTTTGAGATTAAGGAGTTTGAGATTTGAACGAATTTGATTTTGATTACTCTTCTTCCTTTGATTACTTTCTCTTTCTCTAGCTTGTCTAAGGGTGGTTGGCATCTACTTTGTCTTTGATTTTGAAATGAACGTGTAAATGAATTCCTTAGGCACAGCTACCCCTTAGTTTAATCACAAATCTCCTTCCCCTAATCATCAAATTATTTTATTTTATTTAGCTAATTAAATATCCTAAATAATGTTACTAAAAATTAGGGTCATTACAGACTCCCCTCCTTAAAGAATTTTGTCCTCGAACTTACGATAAGCTACCCAACTAGTCAATCAAAAAGGAAAAACATACCATCAAACAAATCGAGATAAGCATCTCTAATCCCGCTCTCAGTCTCCCAAGTACAGTCTCTCTCATCATCGCTCCATTGGACTTTCACTACTCTGAATGTCTTGTTCCTAAGCCATTTCTCATCTCTCGCAACTATACGAACTGGCTTTCTAACTATAGTCAAGTCTGGTTCTACTACCAAGTCATCTAACACAGTCGATGCTATAGTAGATTCCGGATCTCTAATACATTTCCTTATATAAGAAACATGAAAAACATCGTGGACTCCTGCCAAACTATTCGGTAACTCTACTCTATATGCGAGTTTCCCGATCCTCTCTACAATAGGAATGGTCCTACGAATCTCGATGCCAACTTCCCTGATTTCCCAAATCGAATCACGCCCTTCATCGGGGATACCTTAATGAAAACATGATCTACCACGGAGAATTCTAAATCTTTATGTCTTTTATTTGCATAACTCTTCTGCCTAGACTGAGCTTCCTTCATCCTAGCCTGAATCAACTTAATCTTTTCTGTAGCTTCTCTGACCAATCTGGACCAAGAACCAACCTATTCCCGGCCTCTAACCAATAAATTGGAGATTTGCATGGTCTTCCATACAAATCTTCAAACGGTGCCATCCCTATACTAGCCTGATAACTATTGTTACACGAAAACTCGACGAAGTGTAGATGGTCTTCCCACGATTCCCCAAAATCTAACACACAAGCTCTTAACAAATCCTCCAGGACTTTATTAACTCTTTCCGTTTTCCCATCGGTCTGTGGATGGTAACCAGTACTCATCTTCAGCTTAGTTCCTAGAATATACCGTAGACTCTTCCAGAACTCACTAGTGATCAAGGAATCTCTATCACTTACCATACTACTAGGAATTCCATGAAGTCTAACTATATTCTTAATAATTAACTTAGCTAAAACAGGTGTTGTCCTAGTTGACTTAACTGGAATGAAATGGTTACTCTTGGTCAATCTGTCCACTACAACCCATATACTTTCATTTCCTCTATTAGATCTTTGCAATACGTCTATAAAATCCATAAAATAGAATCCCACTTCCATACAAATATCTGAGTCATTTTACTTAGGGTTAACTACCCAAAATTTTCCTTGAAAACCTTTCCTCTCAAATTGATTTAAACCATTAAACCATTCTTTAAACAAGGAAAAATATACTCTATGCTTTACTCAAATCACCTTGCAATATTATACATACTTTACTCAAAACTTTGTTGATGAAAATATTTAAACCATTGAAAGTACCTCTTTCGAATCCACTAAAAGTACCCATTTCGAAACCATTGAAAGTACCCCATTCGAAACCAAGTAAACCCTTTTCTTTCACCTAGGCTGAAAGGCCAAAACATTCCTTTCGAAACCATTCATATAAACCTTTCGAAACCAATGAAAAAACATTCCTTCAAAAGCTATAAAACCTTAGACATCCTATCTTTAAAACACTTAAACATTGCCTTTCGAAAACATTGAAAAACCTTTCCTTTCAAACCTTTCGAAACTATTGGGGAACCACTCCTTTGAAACCTTTATTAAAACCTTTTGAAAGCATTAAACCATCAAACCTTTCGAAAGCCTTTGGGTTCAAGTAAAATATGTGGAACATCCTTTCGAAACCATTCAAAACTATCTCTTTCGAAACCTTTTGGGTTCTACCTTCAACAAAGAAAAAGGGTCATAAAACATTTAAGTCGAAAGCACTCTTTCGAAAGCATTTCCTAAGTAAAGAAGTGATGGTGTCGAAACCAACCCTTCGAAAGCATGGGAGAAGTGGCTTGGATTTTAAAACAAAGTATACCTTCCGAAACCATTTGCTTCGAAAGGTAGAAAAGAGGCAGCTAGGGTTTTCGACCCCGACAAAAGCATTTACTGAAAACAAAGATGCAACCCCACTCGAAACCATTCCTTAAATCAATTTGACCTAGTCGGAAGCCAACCAAGTCGAAAGCATTACTTTCGAAAGCAAAGCAGGCGCGTTTTCATTTGAAAGTATAGTAGTGCTTCGACCCCTTCAGAAACCTTGGTTTCGACCCAATACCTTCCGCCTATATCCAATTCGCCGTGCACCAAATCTTTGATGCCATGTGCATTGGTTTCAATGGTGATGGTGGCGGAGGAACACGGTCAAAAGCTAGGTGCCGAAAGTGGTGAAACATGTAAAAAGCATGTTTAAACTGATTTTTAACCTTTTTAAGTAATTCTTTTCAACTAACCTGCCTTGTTTGTTAAAATATTATTGGTTACTAATTTCTCTTTAAAAAGTGCTACCTATATTTCAGAAATAAACAATTTTAATATATTTACAAAATACCCCTTCTCCTTTTATAAATATATAAAATATTTAAGTCTCATACCTTAAATAATTTTATATATCTATTAAAACACATAGAAATAACTTTATATTCCAGACCCAAAACTTAAATAATTTAGCCGTAAATTATTTTAAACCCAAACAATCATTTTCTTCACTAGAAAATTTATATTTACTCCACATAAATTTAGAAAATTATGAAAATTGAAAATCATGTCTAGAATATTATTTCTGATCTAAATCTAAAATTGCAAGGCATTTGGATGTCATTTAATAGGGTTTTCACATCAAAACATATTATAAAACCTATATGAATAAGCATAAATCATTAACAAGCATATATAAATATTTAATCATTCAGAAACATGGCTAAACTTTGCAAGATAAATCGGGGTTAACCTTAAAATGAAAACAATAGAAAATATGAAATGTAGTCATTATTCACCTTAGTTTTAAGATTAAGGAGTTTGAGATTTGAATGAATTTGATTTTGATTACTCTTTTTCCTTTGATTGCTTTCTCTTTCTCAAGCTTGTCTAATGGTGGCCGGCCTCTACTTTGTCTTTTATTTTGAAATGAATGTGTAAATGAATTCCTAAGGGTTTAGGGTATTAGAATATTCTTTTTCCAACTTTGCCCCTCACCTATTTCCTTTACCTATTTTATTTTAGTTCATTTATTCTCTTAAGCACGGATACCCCTTAGTTTAACCACAATTCTCAATCTCCTAATCATCACATTATTTTATTTAATTTAGCTAATTAAATATCCAAAATAACGTTACTAAAAGTTAAGGTCATTACACTCGTACCGCTGATGCTACTGGTGTTGCTGACGACTTCAGAATTGCCATCTTCCTAAGGAAGGATCTAATGACGGTAGAAGGAACCTTCTACTAAACTGTCTCTTCACGGAGGTTCACCAGTATTACCTAAAGACGAGAGTGGATAGATGAAAATACGGAAAAAGACTTTGTGGAGTGCTAATCCTTGATCAACAAATTGCATGATAAGGGTGCGGGCCCAATTAACGGCGATGCTGCCAATACTAGCATAGGTGGTCTTCCACACCATGAGATAAATCTGCCATAACTTTCCGTCTTAAGGATGACGTTATGCTAAATGATGTACACAACTTGACTGGCAGTCAGACGTGGATTATTCTTCTTCCAAACATCGATATCCTGGAAAAAGATCTGCTGCAAAATCATTGAGATAAGTCTGCATCCTTTGTGGAGGCCTCCAAAATCTCGAAAAGGCCATCATTAGTCAACTCAATCAAGACATCCTTTACCTCTGAATGAATCAAACTATTGCTTCCATGGAAAAGGTAGATGTAGCATGAGCAACATTCCTGCTCAAAAGTCTCAAAGTAGAGGATCAGTGCAAATTCTACTGTGACAAATAGCTCTTCCAGCCAAAAATGGCGAAACCTTCTGCTTATTCTAGTCTAGCCAAGTGGCCTCTTGAGGGTTGAGACAATAATGGTGCGAGGAAAAACCGACAGTGCAGAAAGATGGGTGTTGGATCTCACTTGCCATTGCGAGCCATGCATTAAACATTGATCCGAAATATGTCCCAGTGAAACAGAAAAGGCGGGGTACGAATCCGGAGAGATCCGTCACTCTTAAAAGGAGGTGGATAAACTTAAAGTCAATAGGTTTATTTGCGACACCCTCTATCCCGAATAGATATCTAATCCCATGCTGGTAAAGAAGGCGAATGGGAAGTGGAGAACGTGCATTGACTATTT
Organism: Allium fistulosum; assembly: GCA_030737815.1. Taxonomy (NCBI): domain Eukaryota; kingdom Viridiplantae; phylum Streptophyta; class Magnoliopsida; order Asparagales; family Amaryllidaceae; genus Allium; species Allium fistulosum. The sequence continues at coordinate 258,506,092 of CM060908.1, read as the reverse complement.
GGATTTGAACAAGGCGTGCATCAAAGATAGTTTTCCCCTGCCTAGAATTGATAAGCTACTTGATTCAACTACAGGATACGAGTTGTTATCGTTTATGGATGCGTACTCGGGGTATAATCAAATTCCGATGCATGTCCCAGATCAGGAACATACCAATTTTGTGACGGATGTTGGGTTTTACTGTTATGTAGCGATGCCGTTCGGATTAAAGAATGCTGGAGCAACCTATCAACGTCTGGTTAACCGAATGTTTAAGGATTAGATTGAGAGGACGATGGGAGTCTATGTGGATGATATGCTCGTGAAGTCATGACGATCAAACAACCACATTCGATATTTGGCGGAGATGTTTGATATCCTTTGACTCTATAACATGAAAACCAACCCCCTAAACTACTCTTGGGCTTTATTGTCAATGCACGAGGAATTGAAGTTAATCCAAAAATGATTCAAGCCATTCGGGATATACAAGCACCTAGAACCATTAAACAAGTACAGAGTTTGAAAGGGAAGGTTGCTGCTTTAAGTCGATTCATTTGCAAAGCAACTGATAAGTGCATCCCTTTCTTTGACCTGATAAGGAAAGGAAAGAGGAATTTCGAGTGGACGTAAGATTGTGAAGACACATTCCGAGCTCTGGTAGATCATCTTGAGAGACCCTCTGTCTTGTCAAAGCTAGTAGATCATGAGGAGTTGTACGTTTACTTGGCCGTATCGTCACATGCCATAAGCGTCCCCTTGATTCACGAGGAGAACCGGATTCAGAGACTAGTGTATTATGTCAGTTAACGATTAACGGTTGCAGAAAGAAACTACCCGAAGATAAAGAAATTGGCATATTTCTTGTTAATTGCATCGCACAAACTTCACATGTATTTCCAGGCCCATCAAATGAACATTTACACCGACCAGCCGTTACGACAGGTCCTACAACGACCTGAGACATCTGGAAGGTTGCTTAAATATAACATCGAGCTCAGCCAGTTCGACATTACATATCTACCGCGAAGAGCTATCCAGGGACAAGCATTGGTGGACTTCATAGCAGAGTTTACCATGCAGGACGAGCCCCTAGAGAGTGGTGTAATCCCTACTGTACGATGGAAGCTGTACACCGATGGAGCATCTAATGATCATTGTTCCGGAGCTGGAATTGTTCTTGTAACCCCTGAGAACCTGTCAATTTTCTACATTTTGAAGCTTGATTTTCCTGCTACAAATAACGAAGCCGGGTATAAAGCATTGATCACTGGGCTAAAGCTTGCTAGAGAGCTCGAAGTAAAGTCTCTTGAAATCTTTTGCGACTTACAACTGATGGTGTATCAAGTAAGAGGAGATTATCAGGCTAAGGGACAGCGACTTGCCCCGTATCTTACCTGAGTTCAGGAGCTGTTGGCGGATATCGAATACTATGACATTTTGCATATTCCATGTGAGCAGAATGGAGAAGCCGATTCATTGGCAAAGTTTGCGAGTACTAGTGATGCACAACAGATGGGCTTGGTTCCCGTGGAGACATTGCATACCCCAAGCATAAATATGATGGAAGTTGATCAAGTACTGGAAGCGGAGCCCGAAAGGGAATCATGGATGACTCCATTTAAAGAATACCTGTTGCGTGGAATCTTGCCTGAGAGGAGAAACAAAAAGCGACAAGTCTTTCGCAAAACTTCGCGGTATATTATGCAAGAAGGAACTATGTATAGAAAGGGGTTTTCCGTTCCCTTACTTTGGTGTATCGCTCATGATGAGATAAAGTGTGTCTTGAAAGAAGTCCATGAGGAGGAATGTGGCGATCACACTAGGGGGCAAACTTTGCCAAAAAAGATACTCCGTTATGGATATTACTGGCCAACTATGAACCGTGATGCTGCTAATTACGTGAGACGATGCGACAAGTGCCAGATATATGAAAAAGTACCAAGAGCCCCGCCGACGGAGATCACACAAATGGTTAGTCTATGGCCATTCACTATGTGGGGTATCGACATCATCGGCTCTTTACCAATCTCCAAAGGTGGCACGAAGTACGCGATTGTCACGGTCGACTACTTCACCAAATGGTTCGAGGCGAAGCCGTTAGCCACGATTATAACCAAGAAAGTTATTAACTTCGTTGTTCGAAACATCATATGTTGTTTCGGTCCCCCACGAACTATCATGGCAGATAATGGGACTCAGTTCAATAGCGCTGAATTTAAAGAATTCTGTCGAAGGTATCGTATCGAGAAGAGGTTTGCGGCGGTCACTCACCCTCAAGCGAATGGACAAGTTGAAGCTGTAAACAAGTTTATCAAATATATTCTAAAGAAGCGTTTGGCGAAGGCTAGAGGCAAGTGGGTGGATGAGCTTCCTACGGCACTTTGGGCCTACAGGACCACTCACAAGTCCACGACTGGCCATATTCCATTCTCTCTTGCTTACGGAGCCGAGGCAGTTATTCCAGTAGAACTTGAAGTCCCTTCTCATCGAGTGACTTACTACGACCCCAAAACGAACCAAGATCTTCTTTTGGAATCTTTGGATTTTATCGATGAGTAGCGCGAGGAGGCCGATTTGAGAGCAACTGCACATCGACATCGAATCGCCCGATATTACAATAAGAAAGTCCGATCAAGAACCTTCGAAGTTGGCAATCTTGTCCTAAAAAGAGTTTTTCTGATCCAATCGCACATGAATCCAACATGGAATGGACCATACGTCATTGAACAGAGGCTTGGAGAGGGAACTTTCAAGCTAGCGACTGTTGATGGCGCGACACTTCCAAGAGTATGGAATAGCGAGCATTTACGACACTATTTCACCTAGAATATTTCTTTTGTATTTCAGTACTAGTTACTTTCGACATTTACTTTTGCATTTGATCTTTTCAATGAGTAATAAGACAAGTTGTTTTGTTTCTTTCCATATGATGAATAAAATCTGCAGCCTCATTTACATAAGCTGCTGCCATTGCATTTTATGCTAAGTATACAATGAAACTGATTGATATCGATATGTGTAATGTGTGAACAGATTCATGGAGTATGAAGTCGATAAATCATAACAATCCTCGATGGGATCGAACAAGGCGAACTCCGTAAGTTTTCTCGGTTGATGACTCTCGTAAACGAACCAAAGAGCGGTGCTCGCAATAAGGGACAAAAGCCACCGACAATGAGGAGACGAGAAAAACTCTAAGTCCCCGACTACGGGCTACAGTATAAACCGTTTGGCGGAAACACGACTGCCCACAAGTAAAACTCTAAGTCCCCGACTGCGGGCTAGAGTATAAACCGTTTGGCGGAAAAATGACTGCCACGGGCAGAAACATGACTACCCACAAGAAAAACTCCAAGTCCCTGATTGTGGGCTAGAATATAAACCATTTGGATGAAAAATGACTACCATGGGCGGAACACGACTGCCCATGAGAAAAACTCTGAGTCCCCGGCTGCGGGCTAGAGTATAAACCATTTGGCGGAAAAACAACTGCCACGGGCGGAAAGTCCCCAACTACTTGCTAGAGTATAAACCATTTGGTGAAAAAACGATTGCCACGGATGGAAAAATGACAGCCTACGAAAAAAAATCTGTGTCCCCGACTGCGGGTTAGAGTACAAACCATTTGGTGGAAAAATGACTGCCACGGGTGAAAACACGACCGCCTACGAGAAAAACTCTAAGTCACCGGAGCATGGATTAGAGTATGAGCAATTCGGGTATGGCTGATCACCCACGGGAAAATTCTAAGTCCCTGGAGTATGGACCGAAGCAATAACATAAATTGGGCATGGACCAACTGCTCACAAAATAACTCCAAGTCACCATACCACGGACTAACTCGTAAACTCAATGGGTGGATAGACGAATATCGACTATTCTCTGCCTATGAATTCCAATCCCAAACCGACGGAAGAAATTCTAACTGTAAAAGGTAAGATATGACCGTTCATTACCGTTCCGGCTTAGCGCTGCTTACGACTTAAGACAACGACTACAGAGATGCCTTGAGATGGAGATAGTGAATTATTAACGAGACTTGTGAAAATTATTATAAGTACAAGGAATGGGAAGTAATCATTCTACTATTGAAGTAATGACCCGCATGATGGTTAATCAAAAAACAAAAGCTTTTATTCACTATCTCAAAAATATGTTACAAGTTATTCCAAAAGTTCAGGATTCACACCCGTACACTTACTACTAAGAAGAGAAATATACGTCTAAATTATCCGAACTATGTACAACGACACAAAGTACTAACTATTTCTTTAACTTTTTCTCCTTCTTCAGTTTCATAGGAGTAGAATCAGTTGAGTGTCTTTTTCGGGACCCTTTGCCACCCTTAGTGGACATGCTTGAAGAAGGAGGAATTTCAATAGGAGTTGTCCCACCAGGTGGAATGACTTGTAGAGGTAAAGGACTAGGATCTTTGACTACCACCTCAATGGGCTCCCCTTTGACTTTGCGCTTCGATTTCTCTTCCTCTTCAATCTGCTTCTTCATACTAGTTTTGGTGGTGTGCTTCGAGGCACCCATGACCACTACATCGTCTAATTCTTCAGCAAGGGACGGATCCTCGGGCTTATCCTCATCAAGTGCACCGATGACTTGAGCATCGGGCCTCGGAATATCCGAAGCAGCTGGAGCTTCGGCCGTTTTCTCTTGTTGCTCCGTGGCGACATCTCTCCTAGGAGTTTGTTCATGACCGGAATGACCGGCAAAAATTAGTTAAAGCACAAGCATTAGTCAACGGCCGTTATGCGCCGAAAACAACAACCTTTTGAATTCGAAGAAATTCAGTGCGATACCAGCATCCAATTGATTCTCAGTGGTCATTGGAGTGCTTCCATCGAAGATGGGAGATGGCATCTGTGGACCAAGACCAGGTCTGTCCGGACCATAGCCGATATGTTGCTCCATGATTTGGGAAGATGATGTTCCAGCAATTTGAGTAGGAGAAGGACCCTTGAGATCGGTTCCAGAGGATCCAACAATGTCCTCTCCTTCTTTAGCCGGTGTTGGAGCCTTAAAGAATTGAAGTTTCACAGTGGCCATATCAGATGGCTCATTTCCTCTAACCACCTCTTGCATGAGTGCCTCTTCATTAAGCTCTACTACTCCCAGTTCTTCCTTATTGATTTTGGTAATAAGCTCCCAGGCTTCAACGAGCGATTCAAGATAGCCTTCGCTTAAAAAGGTCAAGTCACGGTGAAGAAGAACTTCCGCATTATATTCGACGATGAGCGGATCAAACAAGTACTCGATCTCATTTCTAACGGACTCGGTGGCGGCTTCCACCGGGAGTTAGCTTCTTCAAGCACTTCTTTTCTGCCCTCTTTGCGGCCAACTTCTTTTAAGACTACGACCTGGGCAAATTTTTCATCAAGCTTCGTTTTTAAGTTTCTTGCCTCAACGATCTCCTCGCAGTATCTCTGCGATTCTTCCTACGCCTCATTCTTTTCCTCCCTCTCTTTTTTAATAATTTTTCAAAATCTTCAACACGGCGAGCTAAGACCTCTTTCTCCTTTTGCAAGGAGTCCTTTTCTAAGGCCAGAGTGCCACTGCGATGAAGCGCCGCATCCAGTTCCTTTTTGTGCGAAGTCTCCAAGCGACTTACCGCCTCTGCTGTTTCTTTCGCGTTCTTCTTTGCCTCGGCAAGTTGGGTTTTATATTCTAGCAGCTCAGCACCCTGATGCTTAATGATGCCCTTGTCGTTAATAGCCTCCAACTTGAGGCGGTCAATTTCATGCTGGCGCTCGACGGAGACTTCGGAGATTTTCTTGGCCAAGTGAATAAATGATTCATGTTGGACGTACACATCATTCATGCATCCTAATGAGCTCTCCTTGGCACTTCCGGGAATGACGTGTACGGAAGGGAGGAACTTAAGTCCATCAAAATAGATTTTTGGAAAAGTAGCTTTGAATTCAGCTAACTTTTCCGCTGTAGTAGGATCATGAGCAGGAACCGGCGGGAGCGGATCAGAAGTATAAAACTGATGCTTGTCGGAATGGCGCTCGCGCGATTGCCTTGAATGTGACGACCCAGAATGTTGGTCATGAGGCGTAGCAGCATGAGAACCCCGGTGTGAGGACTAATCTCCGCTATGAGCAATAAGGTTTGATTGATCATCATGGCGAGGGCATATGGGTGAGACTTCTGTCTGGATGGAGAAGAAGATTCTCGAGAATAATAATCTTTGTCTCATCCATCATCTTCGTCTCTACGTCTTCTAGATTTGAAATCTCGGCTCAAGCGATAATAAGTAGAGGAACCCCGAAGACGGTCGAAAGCATGGGAATGTGACATTGCACCTATAAAGAGCCAAATTGAAGCATATTAAAAGTTGTAGCACGAAGAATTAACAATGAGTGTATAGTGGAGTGTAAGCATTTGTGTGCGTCCTAGTGCTTCCCCCCGAGGGACCGGTAAGGTGGCATTACTCATCGGAGTTTCCTCCCCTCTGTTGGAAGGTGGCACGCATTGGCCGCTTCTGGCGGGAGAGTTGAGCCCTTCGACGTCGATGTTGGGGAAGTCGTAATTTAATATATCATATGGAATAAATGTCAGAGAGTCCCTTCAATGAGTTTTCTATTTGTTGGGAAGACGACTCTTTTTTAAGCGGGGTTAAGGATTCCGGATTTGCCCCGACCTTACTCTTTCGCAGCTTTTACACCAACCTTTTTCTCCTCTTCGGGGGAGTTTGCATTTGGCTAGTCTGTGGCGCTTCGACTACCGGCGTTTTTCCAGGGACTACATCTACGTTTCTTGGCTCAACATCTTGGGATTCTTTTATCTCTTCCTCTTCGATGTATTCCCGGGTTCCTTCAGCAGGGGCACCACGGGGTTGCTTGTTCTTCCATTACTTCGACAACAGTTTTCGGGACAGCTTTACTCTTGGGAAGCCCAATTTTGCGGTCGTCTTCCAACAGCCCGAATAATGAAAGCAGCTCATCAGTGACAAGAAGTTTGATGTCCTGATCCTTAATGGGAGTAGCATGAATGGCAGCAATGACCCTAGAATACTTGATGCCTTCGGGTCGAGGGCAAATACCTGAAAGAACTGGAGATAATAGTATGTTTGAAGAAGAAGTTACGACATAAATCATCAAACTAAAGAGAAAGACAGGAGTAACACTTACGTCCTTCCAACCATCTCCTTGCGAAACCGGGAGGACACCGTACATAAAACCACTCGTGCTTGAATAGAGAGAGCATGTTCCATGCACCCGTTAAGACTTGGCATTTGGGCGAGGGTTCAAGAATGACATATGAAGGGCTCCCTGTCCATCTTTTGAAATTGTAGATGTATCTGATGTCTTCAGGAGTCGGCGGACGGAACAGAACGTTCATAAAGAGAAGGAAGGTTCCATGAATGAAGGCTTAGCTATGAGGGTGCAACTGGGTAGGAGCGATCCATAGGTACCTCAACATTTCCTGAATGGAGGAGTTGAAAGGTGTAACACATCCAGCCCAGCACATAAACTTGTTGCAAGCGGTATATCCGGATGGGGGCAAGTGAGGTCTGTCTTGCCTCGATGGAACTAAAACGTCTTCAAGCGGAATTCCATGGATGGAACACAGTCGACGAAGCACGGCTTCGCCGATTATAGACGCTTGTGAGTCAACAGGGCTGTTTAGAATGATAGCAGCCTCAATGGCATCGTGAGCCGGACTGATAACTTCAGCAGGAAGGACTGGATGTCGGAAAAAAGATTTAGTTGTGGGTCAGATGCCTCTACTTGTTCTGTATGGTGACTCGGAGAAGTTTTATCGGATATGGCGGTGGAGCTTGGCTTTGCCTTAGAAATAATGTGTCTTGCGGCGGACTCGGAAGACATTTTGACGGAGCGCGTCATGCAGCTTGAGATCTATGTCAGCTATACTTAGTAGATAATCAACATTAGTAATAATAACCCGTTCCCCCCGTGTCGTGTGTGAACTATAGTGCTGTGCAGTGCGATGTGAAACAAGTGTGAACAGTTTAGAATCATAAAAGCAAGAATGAAAAGGCAAGACATAGAATTATATCTAGAGGGACCGTCTTCGTTTACCGTCTCAATCAACGGGAAAGTTCATCGACAACGAGAGCTTTAGGATCGGTTATCGACTTATTAAGCTGTGAAATTTTTTGTCCAAATTTTTTATGCAGTTTTTCATTTGGTCCATGTCAAGAAGTACGGAAATGTGCTTATTTAAGGTTAAGTCCAGCAGTCCAAGTTCGAGCAAGGCAATATGTGATTCAGTGTTTAAAAGACTTAAGCTAAAATTTGCATTTATTATAAATATTGATCCCTCATTCCCTTATGCCGATCCCTTCCCTTTAACCTATACGCGGATCCCTATGCTCTAACTCCTAAGCCGATCCCTTAAACAGTTAGATATTACTGATCCCTTATCCTAGCTTCACTTCCAACCCCTCTCCGCAAACATTACTGATCCCTATAACTCATCTGCCTACACCGATCCCTACACTTAAGTCACTGATGCCTATCCCTTATTCATTAGCATGGTCCGCCGAACCTTCTCGTCGGATACAAACTCCTACTGATCCCTAACGTTAACCACCCACCATCCCCTCACCAAATTGATAAATACCGAACCCTCCTTTTTTTTCTTCTTCCATCTTCCTTTCCTCATTCTCTAGCACCTCATCTCCTCCCTCAATCTCACCTAACTTAACAGAACCCACAAAATCGTTCTCTTAGAGACACTTCGAATGCACGCAAACCCTAAATTCGTGACTCAACTAACACGATTATGAAAGAGAAGCATACCTATATGAATTAAATTATGAGCACGTGGTTGAAACTGTGGATTAAGGGTGAGTTACTGGTGGTTTTGGTCGAGAATGATGTTTTGTGTTTGAGTTTAGTGTTAAAGGGGGAGATTCTTCCTTTCTATCGTTTGGCAAAGAGGGTTGGAGACGATAGGGTTCGGCTGTATGACGAGCAGGAGAAAAATAGCTTAAGTGTTGTGAAGTGAAAAAGTGAGGAGAGGAAAGAAGGAGGCCAGGTTTATATATGAACGAGGGGAAAGGAAGTCCAATTGGTTAGCATGGTGGACCAAGTCTTAAAGCAGATAAGGATCGGCATTATGATTTGCCGACCCATAGTGGCCTGCATCAAGCAAGGGGTTAGCATATTGGATGTCGATCCCTCCGCAAAAAATTTCAAAAAAAATAACAAAAATTAATGAAATGATGGTGAAATAAAATAAAGCAAAGAGAATGGTGGGTATGAGATAAGTGAGAAATGGGAATAGAAATGTGACGGGCAACTAGGAAGTGACAGATGGTCGTCATCGTGAAAATTTAGTTGTAAATAAAAGTGTATAGGGGGCTATTAAACTTGGCAAGGACCTACGATCGTCCAAACATGCCCGGGAGCAAACAACAGAAACATGTATGTGAATATACGCAGAAACGATCTAAGAGTTTAACACTTTGGAATCAAATCAAAAGAAAGCCTACCATTCTCACATAACCAGATCTGTATATACTAACAAAATACGACATCAGACTTGTATCATTAAAGATCGATAAAGGAACAGAAATCGACTAGAAAGTTAGATAGACTTCTTCCGAGCAACTCAGACTGTTTCCATTTCAAAGCACGTCATGTTATCCACAAGAAGTACTTTGGGGGGGGCAAGTGTTACCCGATGCCTTGACCCGGCGATATTGGGCTGACCGCGCAGGCCAGACTTGACTGTTGATGAGAAGGATGATTATGAGGCAACGACTGCATGACCAAGATATAAAGTCTGGATAGTTGTACGGAGCCCGGATGGGACGGAGTTGATAGATGGGCAACGTGGATGTCAGAAAGATATGAGTTAGCTTATATGAGAGAGGGATCGACATAGTGGATGATGGATATGAATGAGTTAGTATAAGGTTCGGTATAACATGAAGTGGCTATAGGGATCAGAATGATCACTTGGTTAGGAAGTTAACTCAGGCAGGGATGCAGAGGGATAGGCATAAGACATGGTACATATTTCGACATGGCCCAATAGTGATAAACAGATAGGTGTGATACGTTGGATAGAGAGGGATCGACATGGTATGGTTTGTGCGATATGGATCAGCATGGTGTGACTTGTGTGATATGGATCGGCATGGTATAGCTCGTGAAGGATGGATCAACATACATTTCTCAGGAAATAAGGATCAGCATACATTGAGGAACCAAGAGGGTTCGGCGTATATCTTACAGACGTAAGGATCGGCGTAGTATGCAACGAATGTAGGGACCAGCTTAACTTGAAATGGATGGTTAAGGGTCGGCATTCTTCAGACTTCTATGAGACTAAACCAAGAATTGAGAAAAAGCAAGAGCTCCATGCATCCAAACGCTTTGATATTTGAAGCACCATCATGCTAGAGCATATGGGAGCTATCATAGGGATCGCTGGCCCAAATTCAATACATGGAGGGATCGGTACCGATCCCTGTCTGTTGAGATTTGGGCCTAGCCCTTCCTCTGGTGGGCCCATATGGTCAAGGAGGTCCTGTTGCCGAAGTTCCAGTTAGATTGGGGCCGCCTTCGTCTATAAATACAAGCATAGGGGGCTATTCTGGGGACTTTGAGGCTGTTATTTAAATTCCACCGTTATTGTGATCAACTTCCTTCATTCCTTTCTTATCTCTTGCTATTTCTTGCTATTTGTGATTGTAATCAAGTGAATTGAGAAGCAATAAAGAGAATATTCAAAGTGGACGTAGGAAATCAACGCCAAACCACTATAAATCTTGTTGTTTGTGCTTTCTGCTGTGTTTTTCTTGATATTTTGTGCTTCTCCTCTATTTTTATTTAATTTCTTAATTTATTTCACTACTTAAATCTGTTCTCGGGTGTTTGTGGCCAATTTGGTTTAAAACATATATATTGTAACGATCCGCAAATTTATCACTTTGATAAATGATATTTAATTTTGAAATATTCAAATACAAGGTTTTATAACACTAACTATAAAAATTTAAACCTTAAAATTATGATAAGAAACTTGTCTTAAAATATAATTGTGAAATATAGTTTCATAAATAAAGCACATGTTTCATACACAAATTTTCATCGACAAATTGATTTTCAATAGAAAGGAGATTTTTTTCAGTATTTGGTGCACAAGTCTGGATACGTACACTTATTTATATATTTAAATGAATATGAAATAAAATTATTTATTTTATTTCTGGGAAATAAATTATATTTATGACATCATCAATAATGACATCATATTTAATAATTGATTTATTAATTTAAATTGATATTTAATGATTTAATAATCATTATAATTATTCAAATAATTGTTTTAAAAATAATGCATTTTAATTAGTTATGAAGTGATAATAAATCATTTATAATAGTTTTATAAAGGTATATATTTGACTTAAAATTATAAGGAAAATTGATATCGCTTTATCGATATAATAACACTTTTTGCAAACAATTATTTAATAATGATATATTTGGTTTTATAATTCAAGCGAGATCATTTTAGTTCATTTAAAACGATGAGAAATATATTCTCAAGTTTTGTTTATTAATATATATAGTTTAACTAAAAACTGGAAATGTGATTGGGAATCGGAATCGAAATTCGTAACGGTTTAATGTATAGAAGTTGTAAACAAATCAATACAATGTTGTGATACATATATACATATAGGAACACATATAAATTTAATTATGTTTAGGAATTAGTCAAATCAAGCAAAGAAAATACCTAAAACACATATGTATATATACAAGCTCCTTATGTGTAAACAAAAGACAAAAACAAAGCACCACATCACATCACAAGCCAAGCACATAGAGGGAGGAGTGGACTTCATGTCGACAAAAGTAATGGGAGTGGTGGCACATGGTGGTGAGGTGTAAATATGATGTGAAAGTTGGTGAAAATATCATGATATTTATTTTCACACATTTTTGCTTATAAATACAAGGCCTTAGCTCTCTCATTTCATTCATACATTCACTTCTTCTTCCTCATTCTTCTTAAAGCTCTAAGAGCTCTTCTTTAATGGCTTCCATTCCTTGCAAAATATTTACAAAGTTATGGCAAAATAAAGTTAAATATATACACATATATATACCATGTCATTCTACCTCAAAACCAAGGCAAATCACTCCACATCTCCACTCAAAGCTCACGGACACACCCATATCCATGCTTGGCCAAGCACATCTCCATTTGCAAGCTTAGGTAAAGCCCATTCAAAGGTCCAAGGCTCGACTCCATAGACTTTGGTTCGATCGTAGCGAAGCTATAGTCCGTTTTCCTAAGTTTGATATCCAATAAAGGTGAGAAAACACTATAAAACTATACACACACACATATATATACACACAAATATATATATATATATAATGTGATATGATTGCTATGGATGATTACTATGCTTTGATCATCAAGTTTGGTTATAGTTGTTAAATGGTGTTAACAAGTCACGTTAAATACACGTCGAATATCACAAAGGAAATCACTTTTCTTTATTGAATGAAATGGTGTACATGAGCTTGTTAAACCTCTTTAAAATGGTTTAAAATGATTTATAAATGTTTTATAAATATTTAAAAGTATTTCAACAAGGTTTGGAAAGAATATGAAAATTTAGTTAAAAATAGGAGCGTCGTGTAACGGTATTTCGCAATTTCGCGCTGTAAAAAGTTAAATCCATTTATACGATGGATTTAAAGTCGGAATTCTTTGTAATAAGAATTTTCTAAACTCTTATAATCATAGTTTCCTAACAAAAGAAATTGATTGAGATTTCATTTAGTAGATTTTGAAATATGAGCAAATCAAGTTCTCAAAATAGCCATGGTTTGCAGTTCGGGAACCAAAGCGAGAAATTCTTTAAAATTGATATTTTTAGTTCTTTAAAAATATGTAATAAATTATATAAATATTATAAACTATTTTTAAGAGATTTGAGTTATAAAAATGGATTTCTAAATGATAGAAAATTTGTTTTGATTAAATAAGCCTTAGAAGCACTATTCACAGCACTTTTTGCACCACTTTTAATAACTTTTGAAATAAGGCTTTAAACTTAAGTGTTCTTTCCCAAATCTTTTATAAATGTTTAAAATAATTAACTAAGTATTTTAAAGATAACGTGGGGGTTTTATAATTTATTTTAAAAGAGTTAAATAAATGATTTAAAGAAAAGCTGTTAAAATAAAGTGATTTAATCTTAGCTCTAAAAACCTATGAGTAGACTGGATTTTTCTATATATGAGATCCGGATATGTGGTGCTTAAACTAAGGAGATGTTTAAGAGAAACCTGTAACAACCTGCATATTTTGCGATTGTATATTTAAATGTTGAAATTTAAATATGACATCGTTAGTCGGATTAAAGTCTGAAATGATACTTTTTGTAAACAGTCGAATTAGGACTCGAGACCCTTTCCATTGAGTTCAAAATGACATTTACAACTTTTTTGAGTATAAACATCGATATGTTTGGAGTTGGGTAGAATTTTGCTATTTTTTTATTTTGGGCTTTGGGTTTAGGTTTCGGCCCACTAACCCAATAAGAGAACCCAACTCCTTTATCAAACACTCTAACTCAACTCCTTTTCATTCATTTCATTCCTCATTTCCTAACACTCAAGATCAAGAGAAAATGGGGGAAATGATTGGAAATTAGAATTCCAAAACCCTAGATTACTAGGAAATTCTAGATTCAAGCTCCAAAATCAAAGAGAAGCTAAGGTAAGCATCCTCTTCATCTTCTCCATCTCAATATCTCTTCAATTTTTAGAAATTTCTAAAACCTAATTTAGGAAATAATTGTCTATGATCATAGATTGGAGCTTCTAGAGTTGAAATTGAAGAGGAATTGGTCTTTCCTTTGTTATAGAGCTTCTCATTCGTGTTTTTGGGTTTAAAGGTGAGTTCTTGAACTCACATCTATATCTATACCTTTGATAGTTGTTAAGTATGAATTCCTAACATCTATTCCTTGTCCACTTGCTTTTGAATTGAATTGGTTTGACGAATTTTCTAATTTTTGGTATTTTGAAGTCAAAATATATGAAAATCCTTATTTGGATGTTTGGACATGTTATTTGGAGTGTATTGATGTGTTTATACGGTTGGGTTGTCGCTTGACATCGATCTCTAGCCATCGTCGCACATTCGTTTGCTTCGAATTTGATTTGGCCATCAAAGGCCTTGGGAAAAAATTGCCCTGAGCTTCAGCTCAGACGTCTGGTAATAAGCTCAGACGTCTGATGCTACGGGAATAAAATTCCAGTCTTTCAGCTCAGACGTCTAAGCTTATATCCCAGACGTCTGGGCGATCTGGAAGAAAATTCCAAAGCTTCAGCTCCGACGTCTGGGAAGTTTACCAGACGTCTGGAGCTGCTTATTTCAGCGAAGTTGCCTATTTTGAGTGGATTGTCGTTTTAATCAATTTTTGGTTGATCTGAATAGTTGTTATCACTTATTATCAACTTTGATGACTTCTTTTTCTGGATTTTTGGGAATATCCATTTGATGGATTTGATGTCGATTTTTATGGTTTTAATTCACGTCGTTGAATGTGAATTTTTGGTGATCTATTGTTTCTACAATCGTTTTATGTTATTTGTCACTTTTTAAAATAGAAAGGTTTCTATACTAGTAGCAAATACTCAAACTCTTTCATAAAAACGATTTCAACACTACTTTTAAATACAAAACTCGTTTTTAAATCCGTTTTCCAATCTATTAGTATATACAAACCTTTACCTCATTCATACGAGAAATCCAATTAAACGACTTAGCAAAACAAGTGGTATGAAACGCTTGCGTTTACTTCATCGGTTAATTCTTAGACTTGTTCGATTGAAATCTTGTGACAATTTTCGAGTGGAAATCTACAATTTGTTCGTAAATATTTAAGTTAAGCCAGTGGTTATGGGACATGAAGCTAAACTCATTTATTTACTAGCTTAGTGTAATCTACACTTTTCATTGATCAATGGTGATCATTTTGTGATTTAGACTTGCGATGTGCAATGTCTCTTTGTCCACGTGGGGGACTGTACCTCGTTTTATGGAGCTTTGTCTCAATTTTTATAGGCTATCGACCTATGGTTTTATGGAGTTTGGTTCATCGGGCATACCGTTGTTGTACTACGTCGTTGTTCCAGCTTATCAGGTTCATCGGGCGTACCGTTATTGTACTACGTCGTTGTTCCGAATTACTTGAGTATCAAGTTCCTCGGGCGTACTGTTACTGTACTACGTCGTTGCACCGGCTCTATGGTTAGCGACCATGGGATAGCGACCCGTTTGTGATACACGTGTTGGTGAGTTTCCATGCTCCCGTTTGTGATAGGCCTCCCCCTTTGTGATTTCTAGATTTCTAATTGATGATTTCTAGAATTTGTATTTCACCAATTTTGCGATTGACATTGATATGTTTGTCAATATTTATGGTTTGGTGAATAAACTAAAGAATGTGATATTCTTTTTGGTGTTTGAGAAGATTTGAGATATTGTATGATTTTTATTGTTATTAAATGTATACTTGTCACAGTATGCCATTATTGTTATCATACGTTTTTGTCATCTCTTATCCTATCTCATTTTATATTATATTTATAGCTAGACTAATCTGTTTATTATTTTCTTCTTAAATAGTACTCGGGTCAGACCGAGGTGTTACAGGTGCTTCCACTTGACTTCTTAGCAGGGGCTAGCTTCTGACTTGTGGCAAACTACTTTAACTTAGTAGTTTTTTCTTTTATACATTTGAGATAGAGACTCCTTGATGTATACTTATTCTTTTGCTTAGCACTTGTACCTATTCTTTTGTGATGTAGTGGATCTTGTATGACCACTATTTTGATGAGCACTTTTATGTGTTATATTCATATCTGTTTCCGCCTTTGTGATATGGATATATGTGACTGATTTGTGTTATGCTTATTTCTATATTTGTGTCCGAAGCCCACATAGCCACTGTGTAGTAGCTTTGAGTTTGTATTTGGTATGTCGGATTTCCTCTTGAAATGAAATGCAAGTCATATTATCTGACATATCAGTACTCGCACAAAGCAATTACACCAATGGTCGCTCCTCAATAGCCTTATTCTTCGTACTAATCGACGGCATTACCCAGTAGTGTCCTTGGTTAGTGTGAGTATAGAGGTGGGGCGTCACACAACCAGTGCCCTGGATCACTTGGCCTTTTTCCTAACGAGGAATAGATAAGGTAGAAATGTCTGAAACGAGACAAGTATAAAAGATTCAATTTACAAATTTGATTTTATACAACTTGGAGTGTATAGGAATAATCTTCTTACACTTAGTATTAAATTCTGAGGAGGGAACCCATACTATCCGTGTGAATTTAAAAGGTGATTTCACCGTTATTCGATGGATAGTAAAGGTGAATACGGAAACTAAAATGGAGTAGAATTAGTATAATTTCTAAGGATCCTTTTCTGCTCAATACTAATTGGTTTGGGTTTTATAGTAAATGATGTCTTAAATAACATTATTTTTGAGTAGTTTAAAATGTCATGATTTGGAAATAAGAGATCTTTGTTAAGATTTAAATAATTGATTTGCAATTATTTTAATTCTTATGGATCCTTTTACTTAAATTTATTTATTTTGGGTTTCCAGTAACCGATGTCTCAAATATCATTGTTTTTGACACATTTAAAAAGTTATGATTTGGAATAAGAAATCTTTGTTAAGATTTAACTAAATGATTTGGAGATATTTTCCTAAGTAAACGCTGAAATGATTTGGAATTACTCTAAGATTTAAAAAAAAAAATAATTAAACAAAGATTTGATAAATGAGGTTTAATGATTCCGTGTATACTGAAAAGAAATGGTTTTAAAAAGATATATATCTCTAAGAAGATATTTTGGACAAAAAGATACTAATTAATGGAATATTAATCACCCACCTACTTCACGTCTTTGTATCGATGATTGGTTTGGAGGGACCGAGATCGGATTTGGGCAAATTCCTATCCGTAAACCACTTCAAACCAATTTACGAGTTCGAAAGTGAAGACATGTTAAAGAAATGAAGTTGAAGGCGGGGATCTTCATAATGGAAGGACTGCTTGTTTATAATTTTAGAGTAGCTCCCAAGATAAATAAATATTAGTGGTCCCTTCGTTCTGGGATCTTCGTATGCAAGGACTACTCGCTACTAATCCAAGGGTTGATGCTTAACAGGAAGTGGTAGGAGAGTGCCTTCAGTTTGTCCTGTTCTTGGACAACTTGTATGGATGGATGTCTAACATTGCATTTCTAAGATCACAGTGCATTAAGCTCTACAAACATACATCTATTTAGTGGTGTATGAGGTAACCCCTCTTATGCCTAACATCATTCTCTGCAATGTACGAGCTCAGAGATTGTACTTTTGTTGAAATCAATAGTGTGTTGTTAGAAATGGCAATACGACATTTTAAGTGAAAATATTTATGAAAGGTAAACATTACCCCAAGCCTCGCACCCGGGAAATTATGAAATAGGGGTTGCTTTATAGCTAAGTGGTTTGCAACCATTAGGATATGATATCACTTTTCTAGATTTATTTATTTTTACCCGCTATAACGTCGGATTTAAATTTTGTGGTGTATGCTATGAGACGTCTCAGAGAGGTTGGGAACGACCGAGGTGACATCATATTTGGTGCTATCTGTACCATTTGTTGGTCTTCGGTAGGCTGGTCTTAATTCATAGAGGACTGTCTGTTGGTGGCCTTGGTACATTCCTCTAGAAATGTACTGTACGGGAGGTAGTCCCTAAATTATACACTAAATTATACATGAAGATAGTATGTACAATCACTCTGGTTGTGAACAAATACAGCATCTCACATCATGTTCAATACTAAATTATAGATGAAGATAGTATGTATAATCACTCTCAAAATGATTTATCAAAGTTATGGTAAGTACTAATCTAGCCAGGATAGTTATAATGGCATATCCCTACAGGTACTGGTAGATACTTAATGCAACGGAAAATTAAAAATAGATAACTATCTACATAAGACACTCCAGCTCCAAGCTCTATGCTCCATCCAAAATGCTCCAAGATTACCTAACTACTTGGCTGCCTAGAAAAATAGGGCACCCAGAGTTTAATAGGAATAAAAAATAAACTCCGGGTCAGTCATAGGACTGGTGTGAGAAACTCAAAATACGGATATTTGAAAACAAATGGTATCTCATAAGGCCACACCGCACATAAACATGGAAAGAGTTTTTACCTTATGACAACCAAAGCATTTGCTATGCAAAATCTTCAAATATTACTTTTAGTGACATTCTTTTGAAAATACTTTTCAAATAACATATTAAAATAGCCGAAATTGTTACATTGGTTAAAATTGACGGCATCATAGGTTTACAACTAAGTCTGAAGGCACTTACTGGGGAACAAATTCCATACAATGACAAGTAAGGGACTACATTCCGTACAGTACACCTCTAGAGGGATGTACCTAGGTTCCAGATACTAAGCACCTAAACCAACACAAGACCGGCCTACCACTTCCTTAATAGTACCGAATATGTCTGTCATTTCCGAACTTAAATGGGACTCCGAAGCATACACAATAACTCATATTATATAGGGTATCTAGAAAGGTGACGACATCTCCTAATGGGCGTGACCCACATAGCCCTGCTGCTTCTACCATATTTTTGTAATTTCCGAGGTGCGATGCTTAAGGCAACGTTTGCCTTTCATAGAACACATTTCACTTTGAATGCCACATTGCCATTCCACAATCACACAACTGATTTCTACAAACGTATAACTCCTGAGCTCATATGTCTCAGGAAAGGGTGTTAAGCTAAGAGAAGTTGTCTTCTCTGCCACCAAATAGATGATACATTTATAGAGATCAATCAATCTGGTCTTGAAATGCAACGTCGGACATTCGTCCATACAAGTTGTCCAGAAACAGGACAAACCAAAGGAACTCTCCTACCATATCCTATCTGGAATCATCCCTAAGATTAGTAGCGAGCAGCCCTTGCATCGAAGATCAAATGAAGATACTACTGCCATATATATATATGATATTGGAAACCGAGTGTCAGTGACAAGCGGCCCTTCATTTTATTTACTATCATTCCATGTCTTTACTTTGAATGCGTAAATTGGTTCGAAGTGATTTTCGGACAAGAATCGCTCAAATCCAACCCATGTTCCTTCGAACCAATCATCGAAAAAATGTATTAAGTAAATAGGTGCTTATCATTTGAATAATCACTTCCTTTTTAAAAATAATATCTTCTAGAGATATATATCTTTAGAACATTTCTTTGTGGTATATGCAGAATCATTAAACCTCTCTTTAACTTTGACAATACCAAATCATATTCATAAGTCATATTGGAAAACATTATTGAGTTAAAAAGGGTTGATTGAAATCATACTAATTCTACTTAACATCAATTTATGTATTCAACCTTCACTATCCGTCGAATAGTAGTGAAATCACCTTTTAAATTCACATGGATAGTATGGGTTCCCTCTTCGGAATTTAATATCAAGTATAAGAAGATTATCTCTATACAATCCAAGTTGTATCAATTCAAATTTATAAATTTTGAATCTTTTATACTTGTCTCCTTTCCGATATTTTGACCTTATCTATCCCTCGTCCAGGAAAGAGTCCAAGTGAGCCAGGGGACTGGTTGCACCTAAAAATCTCCTTAGTTTAAGTGCATCACATCTGGATCTCACGAATAGAAAAATCCAGTCTACTCGTCGGCTTTTAAAGCTAACATTAAATCAATTGATTTTAAAAGCTTTTCTTTAAATCATTAATTAAACTCTTTTAATTAAGATATAAAACCTCCAAATCATTTTTAAACCACTTAATTGTTCATTTGAAAACATTTACAAAAGATTTGGAAAAGAATTTTAAGTTTAAATCCATATTTCAAGAGCTTTTAAAAGTGCTGCAAAAAGTGCTGCGAATAGTGCTGCAAAAAGTGTTTTCAAAGCTTATTTGATCAAAACAACTTTTAGATTATTTAGAAATCCATTTTTATAACTCAAATCTCTTTCCAAACGTTTTAAAAGATTGATAGAATGTATCCCATATTTTTTTTAAAGAATTAAAATATCATTTATAAAATATTTGTTGCTTTGGTTTACGAACTGCCAAACCGCGACTATTTTGAAAACTTGATTTGCTTATGTTTCAAAATTTACCAAATGAAATTTCAATTTTCGTTCTTTGTTTGAAAACTATAGTTATGAGAGTTCGGAAAATTCTTATTACAAAGAATCCCGACTTCGAATCCATAGTTTAAATGGATTTAACTTTCTACGGCGTGAAATCGCGAACTACCATTACACGACGTGCCTAATTTAACTCATTTTCTAATTTCTTTTCAAACTTCATCGAAACACTTCTAAATGTTTATAAAACATTATTAAATCATTTTCAAAGAGGTTTAGCATTCCATATTCACTATTTGATTATAAAAGGAAAGTGATTTCCTTTGTGACTTTTGACGTGTATTTAAACGTGACTTTTTTCATATCCAAACAACAATGTTTCTTAACCAAACGTGATGACCGAACTATAGCAATCAAACAACATATCATATCATCATCCAAAGTATATATAATAATATAAGTGCAGTTTTCTCACCTTGGATTAAACGATTAATTTTATAAAAGTCTATAGTTTCGCTATCTCGGATTTTCAGTGCACGATCACTTGCACTCTAGCTCCTTGGTGGCTCGGCCTTGCCTTGGAATGGGTGACGGAGCTCACGGCTTAGGCTTTGGAGGGAGAAAGGTTCGGCTTTGATGGGAAATGGTGGTGGCCGTGGGTAATGGGTAGGAAAAGGAGGAGTTTTGGTTGAGTTTTGAGTTGTTTCACACTATACTTATATAATTTAATTTTCTTTTGTAAAATATTTTTCTATAGTTTCTTTTAGACTTGATCACATTAAAGAGGAGGATAAAAGCTTGGAAAATAAAGAAGAAAGCATATGAAAATGAAGAGGAGAAGGGGTGGTATTTATCGGGAAAGAAGAGGAGAAAATATTTAAGGTATTGTATGTAATACATCACCACCTTCATTACCTCTACTGCTCATCTCCCATCCCCATTTCGGCCGAAGTGTTTTCCCCTCCATGTGCTCTCATGATGCATGTACTAATGTGTAAGGAGGTTGATTTTGTGGTTGCTTAAGAGGTAAGGATGTAATAATATCTTGGATATTTTTGAATATATATACAAATATATGTATATGTATATATGTGTGCATATATGTGTGTTCATGTGAATGTGGGTACCTTCATGTATGTGTACATGTATATGTGCATATGTATATCGCATATAATCCATAACGTTCCACAACTTCTTCATGTTGAATTGTTACGAATTTTGATTCTGATTTCCGGTCATATTTTCTCTTCTTAGGTAACATACATATATTTACAAACAAAGTTTGAAAATAATATTTTCATCATTATATAATAATTAAAAGAGCTTATTTAATAATTAAAATAATTATTTAATCATTTAAACTCAATTTAAATTCAAAAAAAAACTATTATTCCAAAATAGCGACATTATTAACGTTGTTATATATACTTTTATTTTTCAAAATAACATAAATTAATTTATTACATATTCTCACTCGTATGGATAATTAAGTGTACATATCCAACTCCATGCACGATGTCAGCTAGCCAAAGGGTTATTTATCGATAAAACGATTTTCGATCATTTTATCGATTTATCTTCCAAAGTATATAATTTTGTAAATATTTATTCAAATAAGATTACCAATATTATTTATTGTTCAAAACATCATTATTTGTGTTAAAAATCTTATATTTGAACATTTTTAAATTTTTCTAAAGTGAAGAATTTTTGGGTCGTTAAAGTTTATGTACGGTGCAAGTTATTTGATATCTTTAAACGTTAAGGATGATCGAATGCATTTTTGTAAAGAGTTCGTTATGACCATGTAATAAGGGTTTCCTTTTTGTAATGACCCCCAATTCCGTACATTTTAAGTTGACAATAAACCAAATATGTCCTACCCAATTTGAAAAAAAATGCGGATAGTTAGGGGAAAATAAAATAAAGGTAGAAACATAGTAGAAAATAGAATCTCACACGAATGGAATAACATATACTATTAATCACAAAATCTTTTACAGTGGAAATTTTACATACATATATCAACATCTAACCTATATTCAGCTTGGACAGTTATAAATCTATGTCCTTACAATTACTGAAAACAAAAAAAATGCAGTGGAAAATAGAATACGTTCATACGTTGATGAAGATCTCCGGTTCTCCTTTGAAAACTCCAAGTGTCTTCAGCTAAACCTGAAACCACTCGGATCTGACCCGAGTATTAAAAATAACTGGATCAGGCTTGATAAACCAGATTGAGAAAACTCGAATTATAAATGTATAGATCATATTGATGTCAATCAAAACCTTTAGAAAAGAATGGTACCTCGTAAGGTCACGACGCTCACAAATACGGACGGGTTTTTACCTTACGATAACCAAAATTCTTTATAACAAAACAAATTTGATATTATCATTATTGACATTAGTTTGAAAACACTTTTCAAATAAATATATAAAGAATGTACCAATACCCGGACAATGTCAAATGGTGTATATGATAACAAAAGGGTAGATGAAATGTTTGCAAAGCGTTATAGCTATTTTGGGAATACAACAAAAAACCATAAAGCTTGTATTGGAATTGGATTTCCAACATGATGGGAACTAGTGGACATTTCTTCAATAGGAAATCCATACATAACAATTCTTGGTGACTATTCACTTATCTCAAGCAAGCCTTCGTATAACATTGTCACGCTATTATGGACAGCGTATTTGGGTGACTTTGCTCTTTCTCAGTTGAGCCTCCAATATCTACCCATAAGGCAACAGATGCCCTTTCCTCAATAAAACCGATTGCCCGAAATATCTAATTGACCACATAGTATCCTGTATCATTCCTGGGAAGTGAGGCTCCTAAGGCTACGCTCTTCTTTCCACAAATCCACGCTTTGCTTTTTATAAAGCCACACTTTGTTCATAATAGGTTGCACTTTGAATGCCACATTACTATTTCTAACAACACACTATTGATTTCCATGAATGTACAACCTCTAAGCTCATACGTCTCAGAGAAGGGTGTTAAGTATAAGAGAGTTACCTCCTATACCACCAAACAGATGTACATTTGTATAAACCAATGTACATGGTATTAGAAATGCAATATCAGAAACTCGTCCATACAAGTTGTCCAGGAATAGGACAAACCGAAGGCACTCTCCTACTATATCCTACTGGGAATCAACCCTAGGATAAGTAGTGAGGAGCCCTTACGTCGAAGATTTTCATAATAGAGCACTAATGCCACCATATTTATATAATATGAAATCGTGGGGCTAGTGGCAAGCGGCCCTTCATCATGAAGATCTCCGTACTCAAAATCATTGTCTTCAACTTGTCTTCACTTCCGAGTGTATACATTGGTTCAAAGTGGTTTTCAGATAGGAATCTCCCAAATCCAACCCCGGTTTCTCTGAACCAATCATTGATAAAAAGATGTCAAGTTTATCGGTGATTATCAATCATCATCCAATTAATTTACCTTTTAATCGGATCAAATATCTTTCGGAGATATATTCTTTTAAAATTATTCCTTTAAGAGTATATGGAATCATTAAGCCTCATTTATCAAATCCTTCGGTTCATTAAACCCAATTAATCTTGGAATAATTTCCAAATCATTTTACCTTTTACTTACGTAAACATTTCCAAATTATTTATTTAAATCTTAACAAAGATTTCTATTTTCAAATCATAACCTTTTAAATCTTAACAAAGATTTTCCATTTTAAAAAAATAACCTTTAAACCTGTCAAAAATAATGTTATTTAAGACATCATTTACTATATACCTAAATCATTTAGTATTGAGTAGAAACCGATCCATAGAAATTATAGTAATTCTACTTGATATCAATTTCCGTATTCAACCTTTACTATCCGTCGAATAACGGTGAAATCACCTTTAAAATTCACACGGATAGCATCGGTTCCCTCTTTGGAATTTAACACTAAGTATAAGAAGATTATTTCTATACAATCCAAGTTGTTTAAATTTGGAAAATTGAATCTTTTATACTTGTCTTGTTTCCGACATTTTGATCTTATCTATCCCTCGCCTAGGAAAAGGCCAGGAGAGCCAGGGCACCGGTTGCTCTTAAACATCTCCTTAGTTTAGGCACCTCACATCCGAATCTCACGAACATAAAAATCTAGTCTACTCATGGGCTTTTAGAGCCAAGATTAAATAATTTATTTATAACAGCTTTTCTTTTACCATTTATTTAAACTCTTTTAAAATAATTATGAAACCTCCAAATCATCTATAAAACACTTATATATTTATTTGAAAACATATATAAACGATTTGAGAAAGAATACTTATGTTAAAAGCTATATTTCAAAAGTAATTAAAAACTACTGCAAAATGTGCCGCGAATAGTGCTTTTTAGGCTTATTTGATCAAAACAACTTTTCTATCATTTGGAAATCCATTTTTATAACTTAGATCTTTTTTAAAGAATTTTAAAATATTTATAGAATTTATTCCATATTTTTAAAGAATTAAAAATATCAATTTTAGGGAATTTATCGCTTTGGTTTCCAAACCGCCAAACCGCGACTATTTTGAAAACAAGATTTGCTCATATTTCAAAATCTGCTACATGAAATTTCGATCGTTTTATTTTGTTTGAAAACTACGATCATAAGAGTTTGGAAAATTCTTATTCTAAAGAATTTTGATTCCGAATTCATCGTATAAATGGATTTAAACTTTTATGGTGCGAAATCGCGAACAACGGTAACGCGACGCGCCTATTTTTGACTCAATTTTCATAACTTGATAAAACATTTTCAAATTTAATTTTAATGTTTATAAAACATTTATAAACTATTTAAACTAATATTTTCCATATTGAATCTCATATTCACTTTTAAACTACTTCATAATATTATATTATTATAATATTCATTTTCAACCATTTTATATTTCAAAACCATTAAGAGGCTAAATAAACTCCATATACATATAAATATGGATTTATTTTTCATTAATTAACCATGGTTAATTACCTAACCATTTCATATAATGATTTCTAATAATTTATCTCAACCAAGTTATCAACCATTTAACCAACCATAAAATCAACCAAGTTATCAATCAATTTCCAACCAAGCATATTAATTTATTAATTCAACATTTATATCATTAACTAAATTATAAAAGTAACTTAAGTATGTGTTCTCACCTTTATTCAAACCCAAACTTCCTACCAACATTCAAACAAATCAATACTTCACTAAACCATTTCTACTTCACTAACATATCACCTAACAACTCCTTCATCCTTTATAAGTGCTCCACCATCACACCCTTTTTCTTAGCTCATGGCATCACCTCCTTCCCCACCTCCTTGCTCACAGCCTAGGGCCATTTTCCCCTTAGTGGTTGGCCAAACATCACTATGGGGTGGGCTGTGGGTTGTAGAGGTGGTAGGGTGGAGTTTGGACTTGTTTTCGAAGTGGATCGACATTGTTTACATATAGAACTATTTTTGCCATTATTTTTCTTCATTATTTTCCTAGAGAAGTAGGCCATTAAAGCACTCAAGGAAGGGGAAGAAGAAGCTTAGGAATGTGAAGAAATGAGGGAGTAAGGCCTTGTATTTATATTTAAAAAGTTGAGATAAAATATCATGATATTTCATATGCTTTCAAATCACCACTTTCCACCTCCTCTCCTCCATCATTCCACATGTTACCCCCTCCTCCATGTGCACTTCAATGTGCAAGTGTGTGTAAGCATGAAGAGGTAGTTGCTTTTGACTTTTAGGATGCTTAAGTAGTAAGAAAATGAAAATATCTTAGATATTTTTGTAATATACATATATATAAGTGTATATGTATATCTGTATGTATATATGTGTTCATGTATATGTTAGGGTATGCATGTGTATGTTATATATGTGCACAAGACATATAAACAAGGTTGCAACAACTTTGAATAACTTCCGCTAGTTAAACCGTTGAAAATCGGGAAGCCGATTCCCGGTGACATTTTCACTTATTAATTGAATTACATATAAATGTTAACAAAATTTAAAAATTAATTTCTTATCATTATTAATTAATTAAAATGATCATAGTTGATTCATAAAACCATATAAAATAATATTAAACAATTGTTTACAAAAAGTGTTATTATATCGATAAAGCGATATCAATTTTCTTTATATTTTTAAATCAAATATATATCTTTATAAAACTATTATAAATGATTTATTGTCACTTTATAACTAATTAAAATAAACTATTATCATTTTATAAAAATTATTTTAATAATTAAATAATGATTAAATCATTAAAATCTCAATTTAAATTCATTAATTAATTATTAAATATGATGACATTATTGATGATGTCATAGATACATTTTATTTCCCAAAATAAAATAAATAATTTTATTTCATATTCTTGTTTAAATATATAAATAAGTGTATGTATCTAGCTCCATGTGTGATTTCTTATGATTATAGAGCTGTTTATCAATAAAATGGTTTTCGGTCATTTTATCGATATTTTTCCAAAGTATATATTTTTGTAGATATCTATTCAAAATAAGATTACCATTATTATTTATTGTTCACAACATTATAATCCATGTTAAAAAAAGCTTATATTTGAATATTTAAAAATAAATATAATTTATCAAATTGCTAAATTTGCAGGTCGTTACATACTTTCCCCTTAAAAGAATTTCATCCTCGAAATTACAACGCAAAACCCATAGGTGTTTGCCCAAAATATTTATTTTTAAACTTACATCTGTATGATGTATATAGATCATCCGTACATAATAGATGATTCAATCTACTATTTGAATCCACAATTTTAGTTCGGAACTGGTATCAATCCCTCGATCCACTAGTACGGACTCCGATCAGGCTTCTTGATCAGAAAACTTTGTTTCCCTTACACAACCCACAACTATGGTAGAAAACTCATGTATCCAACCACAAACCCTCATCAATGTTCATCATTAAGATTAGAGAGATAAATCCTCTTTCGGACTGGAGTAAACAACTCAAAGTTCCGTACTCAAATCTTAGATCAAAATTGTGCGACAAAATGATCTACGTACCTCATATGTACTTATTAACATTCAAAAATCTTTATGAAAGCTTTTCATAAACTTTTATCTTTTAAAGATGCTTCTTTATATATAATCACTCTAAATATTTATTTCCAAATATTTTCTTAAAGGAAAACATTTCATCCCAAAGGAATCATTTCAATTTAAAAGATAATTTACCTTTTATTTTCCAAAATCACAATCAACTTCTCTCATTATAATATATTCCTTTTTTAACCAACCTTTATATTAACCTACCGATTAATAATTCAAAATTATCCTATCATTGTAAGGAAAATTATATAGATCTAGTAACTCCAAAATAATACCAAGGAACTGGGTTTTACCAATAGTATCTTATATCCCCTTGAAAAAAGGGTAATACTTAAGAGAAGTGTATACCATCCGAACATATCTCTTGTCTGTTTTTAGTTATTTTTGAGCCACTCAAACTAGTTATCATTTGAGACTTCTTACTTTTCAATTTTCTTATTTAAATTTCTTTTCAAAAATCCATTAGAGATTATTTTGTTTATAAAACCCATTTTATAAATCCCTTTATAAAATCATCTTATATTAACTTACTTCCTTTTAAAACTTCATAATTCTTTTCCAAAATACCCAAATTTTAGTTTCTCAAAATTTATATTACATATCATTCATATCCATTTTTTTCAAAATTATTTTATTTGTGTAAAATACATATTTATACTGCATGCTTATTTTATTATCTTAACAAATTCATTATCCTTAACCCCATATTATTATCAAACATCTTATAGTCAAATCGTGAAACTTAATTCACAAAGTTTTTGTTTGATCAACAAACGACAATATTATCATTCCCTAAATTACCAACTAACACACTATAAATAACTATACCAATTTTTGAAAGTTATTTCTTTATATATAAAAAAATCTTAGGTAAATTATTTCATTTATCTAAATTTTCAAAATCAGTGTGTCGGTTTTCCTTATTTAAGTGTTTATAAATCCCTATTGATAAGGGTGATCAGGCGCATCAACCAAAATCTGTAAACCACTCAACAGATAAACCAACACAAAACATTTTTATATCAAATAACAAATACGCGCTGATATATATAATACTCTCAAACTCATTCTAGGGTATTACTAACCCTATCTATAATGAGTTTTACCCCACCAAAGCTTAGGTGTTCCATCAACCTAAGCTCTAATATCAACTATAATGACCCATAATTCCATACATTTTAAGTTGACAATAAACCACACATGTTCAACCCAATTTGAATGAAAAAGCGGATAGTTAGGGGGAAAAGAAAATAGAGTAGAAAATAGAATCTCATACGAATGGAATAACATATATTATTAGTCACAAACTCTTTTACAGTGAAAATTTTACATACATATATCAATGTCTAACCTATATTCAGCCTGGACAGTTATAAATCTCTGTCCTTACAATTGCTGAAAATAACAAATAAAATAGAATCAGTCCACATGTTAATGAAGATCTCTAGATCTTCTTTGAAAACTCCAAGCATCTTTAGCTAAACCTGAAACCACTTGGATCTGACCCGAGTATTAAAAATACTTGGATCGGGCTTGATAACCAGCCTGAGAAAAATCGAATTATAAATGTATAGATCAAATTGATGTCAATCAAAACCTTTAGAAAAGAAGGGTACGTCGTAAGACCACGCTGCTCATAAATACGGAAGGGTTTTTGCCTTACGATAACCAAAATACTTTATACCAAAACACATTTGGTATTATCATTAATGATATTGGTTTGAAAACACTTTTCAAAGAAATATATAAAGAAGGTACCAATATCCGAACAATGTCAAACAGTGTATATGATAACAAAGTGGTAGATGAAATGTTTGCAAAGCATTGCCGCTATTTTGGGAATAGAACCAAAACCGTAAAGCTCGTATTGGAATTGGATTTACAACATGATAGGGAACTAGTTACCATTTCTCCGGTAGGAAATACACGCATAACAATTCTCAGTGACCATTTACTTATCTCAAGCAAGCCTCCATATAACATTGTCACGCTACTATGGACAGCGTATTTTGGCGACTTTGCTCTTTCTTAGTTGAGCCTTCAATACCTGCCTATAAGGCAACATATGCCCTTTTCTTAATCAAACCGATAACCCAAAATATCCAACTGACCGCATAGTATCTCATATCATTCCTGGGATGTGAGGCTCTTGAGACTACGCTCTTCTTTCCACAAAGCCACACTTTGTTCATAACAGGTTCCACTTTGAATGCCACATTGCCATTTCTAACAACACGTTATTGATTTCCACGAATGTACAACCCTGAGCTCGTATGTCTCAGAGAAGGGTGTTAAGTATAAGAGAGTTACCTTCTACATCACCAAACAGATGTACATTTGTAAAACCAATGTATGTGATCTTAGAAATGCAATGTCAGACACCCGTCCATACAAGTTGTCCAAGAGCATGGCAAATTGAAGGCACTCTCCTACTACATTCTGTCAAGAATCAACCCTAGGATAAGTAGCGAGCAGTCCTTGCATCGAAGATTTTCATAATAAAGCACTACTACCACCATATATATAATATGAAATCGCGGGGCTAGTGGCAAACAGCCCTTCATCATAAAGATCCCCATCTTCAAAATATTGTCTTTAACATGTGTTCACTTTCGAACATATATTGGTTCAAAGTGGATTTAGGATAGGAATCTCTCAAAATCCGACCCCAGTTTCTCCGAACCAATCATCGATAAAATGATGTCAAGTATATAGGTATTATCAATCGTCATCCAATTAATTTATCTTTTTATCAGTTCAAATATCTTTCAGAGATATATTACTTTAAAATATTTCTTTATTCCTTCAAGAGTATATGAAATCATTAAGCCTCATTTATCAAATACTTTAATTTATTAACTTTTAATCTTGGAATAATTTCCAAATCATTTTACCTTTTACTTACGAAAATATTTCCAAATTATTATTTAAGTGTTAACAAAGATTTCTATTTTCAGATCATAACTTTTTAAATCATAACAAAGATTTTCCATCAAATCATAACTTTTAGACGGACCAAAACCGATGTTATTTAAGACATCATTTACTATAAACCCAAACCATTTAATATTGGTAGAAAAGGATCCATAGAAATTATATTAATTCTACTCGATTTCAATTTTCGCATTCAACCTTAAATATCTGTCGAATAACAGTGAATTCACCTTTTAAATTCATACGGATAGTAGGGTTCCCTCCTCAGAATTTATACTAAGTATAAGAAGATTATTTCTATGCAATCAAATTTGTTTAAATTTGGAAAATTGAATCTTTTATACTTATCTTGTTTTTGACATTTCAACCATAAATATCCCTTGCCCAGGAAAAAGGCCAGGTGAGCCAGAGCACTTGTTGCTCCTGAACATTTCCTTAGTTTAAGCACCTCACATCCGGATCTCCCGAACAGAAAAATCCAGTCTACTCATCGGCTTTTAGAGCCAAGATTAAATCATTTATTTATAACAGCTTTTCTTCTAACAAATTATTTAAACTCTTTTAAAATAATTATGAAACCTCCAAATCACCTTTAAAACATTTATTTATTTGAAATCTATAAAAGATTTGGGAAAGAATAAGTTAAAAGCTATATTTCAAAAGTTATTAAAAACTGCTGCAAAAAGTGCTGCAAATAGTGCTTTTAAGGCTTATTTGATCAAAACAACTTTTCTATCATTTAGAATTCATTTCTATAACTCAAATCTCTTTTAAAACAATTTAAAATATTTATAGAATTTATTCCATATTTTTTAAAAATAAAAAATTTTAATTTTAAAGAATTTATCGCTTTGGTTTCCGAACTGCCAAACCACGACTATTTTGAAAACTTGACGCTCATATTTCAAAATCTACTAAACAGAATCTCAATCGTTTTATTTGTTTGAAAACTGTGGTTATAATAGTTTGGAAAATTTTTATTCCAAAGAATTCTGACTCCGAATCCATCGTATAAATGGATTTAAACTTTTATGATGCGAAATCGCGAACTACCATTACGCGACACGCCTATTTTTGACTCAATTTTCATAATTTGTCAAAACTTCTTCAAATTGAATTTTAATGTTTGTAAAACATTTATAAATCATTTTAAACTATTTCAACTAATATTTTCCATATTAAATCTCATATTCATTTTTAAATTTTTGCATAATATTATATTATTATAATATTCATTTTCAACCTTTTTATATTTCAAAACCATTAAGAGGCTCAATAAACTCCATATACATACAAATATGGATTTATTTTTCATTCATTAACCGTGGTTAGTGACTTAACCATTTCTCATAATGACTTCTCATAATTTATCCCAACCAAGTTATCGTTCATATAACCAACTGTAAAATCAACCAAGTTATCAATCAATTTCCAACCAAGCATATTAATTTATTACTTAAACATTTAGATTATTAACTAAATTTTAAAATTAACTTGAGCAAGTGTTCTCACTTTTATTCAAACCGAAACATCTTACCAACATTCAAACAAATCAACACTTCACTAAACCATTTCTACTTCACTAACATATCTCCAAAAAAACTCCTTCGTCCTTTCTAAGTGCTCGGCCATCATCCCCCTTCTTCTTAGCTCCTGGCATCACCTCCTTGCTCTTGGCCTAGGGCCATTTTCCCCTTAGTGCTCGGCCAAACATGGCTATGGGGTGGGCCGTGGGATGTATAATTGGTAGGGTGGAGTTTGGACTTGTTTTCGAAATGGAACGACATTGTTTACATATAGACCTACTTTTGCCATTATTTTTCTTCCTTATTTTCTTAGAGAAGGAGGGCATTAAATCACTCAAGGAAGGAGAAGTAGAAGCTTATGAATGTGAAGAAACGAGGGAGTAAGGCCTTGTATATATAAGTAGAAAGTTGAGATAAAATATCACGATATATCATATGCTTTCACATCACCACTTTCCACCTCCTCTCCTCCATAATTCCACACGTTACCCCCCTCCTCCATGTGGACTTCCATGTTCAAGTGTGTGTAAGCATGAAGAGATGGTTTCTTTAAACTTTTAGGATGCTTAAGTAGTAAGAAAATGAAAATATCTTAGATATATTTGTAATATACATATATATAAGTGTATATGTATATTTCTATGTATATATGTGTTCATTTATATGTTAGGGTGTGCATGTGTATGTTATATATGTGCACACGACATATAAATAAGGTTGCAATTACTTTGAATAACTTTTGTTCGTTAAACAGGTTAAAATCGGGAAGCCGATTCCCAGTCACATTTTCACTTATTAATTGAATTACATATAAATGTAAATAAAATTTGAAAACTAATTTATTACCATTATTAATTAATTAAAATAATCATAGTTGATTTATAAAACCATATAAATTAATATTAAACAATTGTTTACAAAAAGTGTTATTATATCGATAAAGAGATATCAATTTTCTTTATATTTTTAAATCAAATATATATCTTTGTAAAACTATTATAAATGATTTATTATCACTTTATAACTAATTAAAATGAATTATTATCATTTTAAAATAATTATTTGAATAATTAAATAATGATTAAATCATTAAAATCTCAATTTAAATTCATTAATTAATTATTAAATATGATGACATTATTGATGATGTTATAAATACATTTTATTTCCAAAAATAAAATAGATAACTTTATTTTATATTCTTGTTTAAATATATAAATAAGTGTATATATCTAGCTCTGTGTAGGATTTCTTATGATTATAGAGTTGTTTAGCGATTAAACGGTTTTCAGTCATTTTATCGATATTTTTCCAAAGTATATATTTTTGTAAATATCTATTCAAAATAAGATTACCGTTATTATTTATTGTTCACAACATCATATAATCTATGTTAAAAAATAATTATATTTGAAAATTTAAATATGAATATAATTTATCAAATCGATAAAGTTGTGGGTCATTACACTTTTCGAGTGGTTCATCTATTTGGAAAGGAAAACGAGTGTACGAGAGTGGATGTAACTTAAGGTACAGTTGAGATGAAAAAAGTAAATAGTCACTTCTGCTTCATGAAGAGATATTGTAGCCTAGAATTATATAAAATAATAATAGATACTTAATAAGGAATAAGAAATATGATATCTATTCTAAATGTTGTTTTACATAGAAAATCGTTTTCTATGAGATTATTTCTTAGAGTTTAAGATATTTGATCTGGAAACTCTCGACTGTAAACCAATTACAGTAAATGAAATAAATAAACCAGATTAAATGGTTGAATGGAGTTTTTTTCATATGCTATTATAGTAATGGTGGAAATAGTGGGAGTATACCGGATAATACTTTTGGTAGTAACATCAAGTTACGAAATTGTTTTTGTAAACACACCAAATATTATTTATAGAATAATAACTATTTTCAGTATTGACTAATAATATACATAGTTCTATTTTAATACAAATATTTTGGATATTCATTATGAAATAAAGTTATAGTAGTGGTATTTGTTTTTATAACAAAAGTGATACATTAGAAAATACAAAAGTATTTAAAAATTTTGCAATTATTTTGGAATTAAGGACCAGGCAACGGTTTTGAGAAATAGCTCATTAATCATATGATTATGAATCATATGTATAATCATATGGTACTGGTGGTCTATATCTCAAACGATAAAGAGCAAAGCTCAAAAGAATTTATGAACTCCTCGGATTGATACATATAAATTTATGCAATAGTAAGACTAATAATACCAAAACAGTTCCACATACTTCGTTAAATTCACTAGTGAATTATCATAGACATGAAATGTGTATTGGATGCACATGAAGTATGTCTATGGTAACCTTATAGAATATAAGACGGGAATAAGTAATGTAATATGCAAAAGAAAATAAAATGATTCGATTTGATCGAATATGTAAGTATATTAGAAATAGTGTCAAATGTATCTAAAAATGAATAAAAATTCAATCTCAATAGTCACCCTATGATACATAATGATGCACCAGTAAAGAGTAGCCGAATTTTTTGGACAAAGTACGATAGATAATGAGTGAAGTAGAGTAAGCTTCTTTCCATAAGGTCGTGTACTTAATGAGAAACAATTGTCCTATTAGGAGTTGACAGGTTGTACGAGTTGAAAGACTACACGTAATAATTGTTCCTAAGGGATCTTGTATGGACCACCCTAAAAGGAGTTCGAGAACGATCGACATTAGATGACCAATTTATATTTTGAACATAAGTTTCGTAAACTAAAAGCAAATCAGTTTTATATGGATAAGGAAAGTCATAAATTATTTTTGAATACCTATTCTGTTGCTTTGAGAAACAATTGTTATTTCAAGAAACACCAACTTCATGACGAAGTAATTTCTTTTATAAATTATTAGTACTAAAATGGATTTGGATACGATCAAAAATAAAACTGACTACGAGGAATGAAATGAAATTAAACAAACCTAAATGGACACAACACATTAGAACGTCTATTAGGTGTTCTCATACATTAAGGAGAAACATGATTATCTTATCAATGTCGAGAATAGATATTCCTCAGTTGTCGATTAAACCATTAAAAGTATTGACTCTGCCATATTGTATGATGCACAAATCCAAAATGGATTCTAAGTACATTATCTAAATATGATTTTGATAGTTGTACATGAAGGGATATGATCCATCGGCCATAAATGTGTCTTTAAGAGAAAGACTAATGCAGTTGGAAAATAATAGCAACATTGATAATAATATAGCATCATAAATTTCAATTATTTAAATTAATGTAATATATTCATCATTCAATGTGCTTAACTTAATTGGGATGTACTCACAAAATTATCGCCTGATATACTTTGTATTTCGATACGTACGCATTGAAACAGAGAATCTTAAATAATGATTTAGAATAGATTGTTTGCACATAAAAAACTAAGTGTCTCAAAGTCCGGGGGAGCGATACTGACTTTGTGTGTTTTTGAATATGATCCAAGAACAGATAAGAAAGTATCGTTCGATAATCAGTAGAGTTGAACAAGTATTTTGATAGAAATGTCAAATAGTTTGGTTTGCGGTAAAAATGCAGAGGAAGTGTGTGTCTATAAGAAAGAATATTAAAAATATACATAGATAATTCTAAACTATAAGTAAATAACATACTACTAATTGTTAACGATGTACCTACTTTAAAATCAGTTCTAGTTTAATTTTTTGAATTCTCGATACAGGATTTGACAAACATCTTTTATTATCAGTATAATAGGATTTTCGGAATGTCTTAGATGATATGCACAAACATTATATTAAAATGTTTAATATAGAGCATGTAAGATGGATTCCTAATGCATTGGCAATAGGAATTATCATATATGTTGTATCGACTACAATATCGTATCTAGCTAATGTATTTGATTCATGAAGTAAATGTCAAATCAATATTAAGATCACTAATTCGTAGTTAAGAGTATTCTTGAGTATTTGCAAAATACTAGAGAATTGCTTATGTGAAACAATGTGCTTCTTATGAAGAAGTATTCGAACTCGAACTTCCTAAGAGATATCGAGTATAATATTTCAATACTGAATTCATGTTCAAGCCTTAGTTAGGGTGCTTTAAATTGGAAATGTTCCAAATAAAAGATTGTGATTGATTAAACAAAGATGCTAAGTACATCGCCTCGAATAACATCACAATAAAATTAATGTATAAATATAAATGCACAAATTGATCATCGAGCTAAGGATGATTCTAAGTACTGAGAATACTATGTCATCGTTATATGATAACATTGTCATGATAAGTTCTGACTAGAAGACGAGATACATATTCTGAATAGTTCCTCATGATAAGTTAGTTTATAAGCATTGGAGAGAGTTGATTGATGGAGTAGATAATTAAAGTAACATAATAGATCCTTTCACGAAGGAATTGGCTCTATCAGTTCTCATCAAACTGATTGAAGGGATGGGATAGGAATTCCATAATTAGCCCCAATTGCTAGTGGAAGATTGATAGAGCTAGAGGATGCTCTAAGAGAAATTACGTAATTTACTATAAATTATTAACTCTGTAATAAAATCTCGTTCAAAATAATAGGTTTTTTCTTTTCTGTTATACACTTCATATAATATGTTATATTAATTATTTATTTACTTTAAGTACACCTAATAGAAAATCCATAAATGGTATGTTTTTGTGATAGTAAGTATAATATGTTGTAATTATAAGGAATTTATCACATTAAAAATAAACATATCATTTTAAATATCAATAGTCATGATGTATCGAGACTGGATATTGATATACCTGTTAAGACTAGATTACGTAATGCTCTCTAAATGTTATGTACTGAAAGTTATTGGGTAAATATTGAATGACTCACTCGATGATTTTCTATTAGTTAATATAACTGAGTCAAACATACAACATCGAAGTGACAATATTATACAGTTCTCTAAACTTGAAAATATTATTAAACTTCAATCTGGACACTCCACTTTGATTATGGTTAAATCATGGCACGACTCCCATCAAATAACTATAGTTCAGTATGAGTTGAAGCATTATTGGAGGTGAAACACTATTCAATATAGAATTAGTCTCCTTAGTCATATGGGGTTAGTATCAAGGTCAACTGTAGTTAACTCAAAGTAAAAGTCTTAAGCCAGAGCAGTTCGGTTAATAATAAATTTTATTATATGTTTGGACTATACAAGTTTAATGTGGACGATATTGGAGTTTTGATCAATACCAAGTTCGATAAGTCCTAATATGATATATTTTTACGAAGAGAATTAGTGTAAATAATTATTACTACTGGGAACCACTTAAAAGGGTAAAATTGAATTTTACCAAAACCGTGTAAGCGATAAATTCTGCCAAACTTCACACCACTAGCTAAAGTGACGTACGAACATTAATATTCGCACTATTCGATATTAATTGCTGACTGAATTTATACCCGAGAGTCATATAGCCTCAATGTTGAATACTCCGAATATCACTTGATTTATAACTGTTATAAATTAATTAAACTAGTTAGTATTTGTGAAATATTAATTATAAAATTATATTTGATTTATTTGAATTAGTATTGATATAGTACATATATAAAAGTTATATATATATATATATATATATATGTATGTATCAATATACGATATCAATGTTCATTAGAATTTGATTTAAAATGCGAATTTACTAATATGGTTTAAAAGTGTAACTAGACCCATTATACTAGTAGAATATCTGGCCATAGAGAGGGTGTTTGTGGGTGATATGTTTTATATTTTGGGTTTGAATTGGTAGAGAAAGGAGTAAAAAATTAGATCTGGATCCCTTTTCCCTTCCTCTTTCTTCCCTTTTTTAAAATCTACCACTCCTTCTATTTTGTGGTTACTCTCTCTTGTCCCTCTCCTCTACTATAGGCCGCAAGTTTTAGCTCTATTCCGCTTCTCTTTTTAAACCGAATATGAAATGACCCTCCTATTTCCACCCTAATTTCATAAGGATTTTTTTTTTAGAAATGATATATAGATATATCATTCATTACAAATATATTTCCCGGGGTCATTTTCTTTCTCCAATAAACAAAATATATCCAGGATCTTTCACAATATAAAAATATTGTTTTAAATCTAAATCATCCCTAACATACATATATGAAGATATATATGTTATATTCTACTAGAATCAGAGCATGTTAATATGTAAGTAGAATTCCTTTTTAAATCTATTAAAATGTGATAATTCCTTAAAAAAGATTAATTATTGTAATCTGATTTTTGACCATAGAATCCACTGGAAACATGTACTTTGGTCTGTTATTCTAATTCAGTAATGATCAAGTAATAATCAGTGGAAAGCAAGCTTTTTATATTGATGATTGTGTTAAAGTCTGTATAGTGTCAAACTCAGGCTAAAAGAAAGTGGATCCTAAGTGAACACAAGCAACATCTAGGCGTAATGGAAACGCGCCTAACTAACACATGAGAGGTCACGAGTTCGAGTGCTATGCTGGTCGGTTCAAACCCAATTTTTGTTTTTTTTTCTCCTGTGAACAAAATTGACTGAACCTATTACATACTTTGGCTATGAAACATATCTGAGAATTTAATTTAAATCCTTGGTTGCTGGCTTGACCCAGGCTCAAGAAAAAGGGCTATGTTAGCCTTGTTCTGGTTTGCACTACTCAGTTACAAAATACCTGCTATATTATTTTCTTTTTAAAGCAATTCAAACTCTTTCTATCAGATTTTATTTTTGACTTGAACATGGATTTTCTTATGCCAGTTCTATAAATATACATACAAACCACAAATTCTTTTAATCTCAGATCTTCTACCATTATAGCCTAACTGTTCTTGAAGCTTAAAATTCATTTTCTTAGCAAATCATTTAACAAAACAAAGCACATAGTTCAGCTGAGACATATAAGTTCAACAACTACAAAACAGTAATTAACCATACATTGGTTTCTCAAAGTAATTTTAAACAATAGGTCGTAATTTAGTTCATCATGAAGGTGTAGTTTACTTCAGCAAAGTCTTTTAAAAACATAGCATCCAAATCTTAAGCAGTTTAACATCCAAGCCTGATCAAAGCAATTCCTATTTCCCTGCAAAACCACCATGAACTGCCCCATATGAATATGAGACACCTAATGGTGCATAAACACAAAAGGGTCAGACTATTTGTCTGGTATGAATAATCCAACTGAAAACATGATCTCATTCAATTCTCTTTATAAACAAACTTTACATGAATAAGAAACTCAGTATCTTCCTTATGCTTGTTTTTTTTTTTTGTGAAGCATGTTCCTTCATCTCAGTGTTAACAGATTATTTACACATATATTCACCATGACTTGATTCATATAAAGCAATCATAAGATTCATCCATAAAAAAAATCACCAAAACAACCAAATACAAACATTAATTCAGTTATCATCTCCTTTTCAACTTTACTGGCCATCAGGGATTTTGCCCAGGCCTCTCCTGAATCTATTCCTAGAATTCATTATCAAATATAACAGGGTCTTTAGCTACTTTCTTCTTTTTAAACACACACTGCCTGGGACATTTCTCTGTTAACCCAGCACACTCAGGCCCCTGGGTATAAATATACCATGTGTGAACTTGCAATATTCCCCTTGCCAAGTTATACTTTGGTAGCCCTAAGATCCCAAGTCCTTAGTTAAATTACTAAGTGTTATTATTATTTTTCATAGCAGTGCTAATCCCTTCTGCATCTCACTTCTTAATCAGAGAAATATAAATAATGCAAGCAACATGTATTCATCCAGAGTTTGGTAAGTTATATTCTCAGGAGCAAACACTTTATCATGAAAGAGGGAGGTGACTTCTTAGCACATTATTTTGCCTATGGGTTTCACTGGATCAAGATGTAAGCATATGGTCCTGAGTAATTTTATAGATATATATATTCTCCCTTACCTCTGGTTCAATCAGATTCATGATCTGGCTAAACCACAAGTATATTTGATTTGGGTATTTCATGAAACATAGAAGCTCAGCACATGTACAACATTGCACTTCTACATTTTCTTTTGTTTTAACTAATTATGAGACATAAGCAACAACACAATGTCACAGCCCATATTTCTTTCTACCTTCAGACCATATACCCACTACTTGAATCCGGGGATTTTTATAAACAACTTATAAAGAAAACTTATAAAAGAAAACACTCAATCTCAAAGCTAACCCATATCTCAGACAAACATTTTAGTTCATGAATCCATGACTCTTATTTTTCTGGGTAAATCAGATAGAGGTTTTACCCTTAAACAAATCATTAACAAACCAAAGTCATCCAATCATAAAACATAACTTGTAAAAGAAAATTAGTTCAAACTGGCTGCCTCAATATTCAGGTCTTAATGCCAAAGTTTTCAGTGAGATTACTCACCTTAATCCTTCTTCTTCCTATGCCTTATGAACCCCCTTTTTAGTCTTCTGCCTTCTCCTATTTTCTCTGGTTTATGCCTTGTATATTTTTCTTTAGGTTAATGAAGAACAAAAATATATGGTCTTACTATACTAGGCCTTTTATATAAATCTTGGCTGTTACTAGGGTTTATGGACTTACCCAATGTCAGTTCTACCCCATCCCAAACATAGCCTGCCTCTGGTTTGATTTAAGAAAATAAAAGGGTATGTGGTCCTTGTCTTCCTTTCCAGAAATTAGTTTCTCTCTTTTAATTTTCCCTGGTCATGTCATATGCATGACTTCTTATTATTATTGTTATTATTTTCTTAATAAAAGAAATTACTGAGAATAGATAAAGTGCTTGTTTAGGGACTCATGCCATTTTCATGCAACTCTGTTTCCTTCCAGAGATTGATTGACTGTATACATGTATAATCTATGTATACCTAAGCCTTTTATTTTTCTTTCTTTCTTTAAATAATTTTAAGTTTATTTCAGCCTAGCTCTTATTTTCTTTGTACTATATTTTATTTAAAGACAAAATTCTATCTTTATGCATATGTATTTCTAAATCAGTTATTTTATTTTCTCTATTAATTTCTGCCAAATTTTGTTACACAGAAATCTGTGTGCATGTGTACACTGTCTTGTGCACATGTACATGTTTTATACTTTGTATCTGCAAATCAATTTCCTATTCCTATTTTTCCCAATGCAATTTCAAACAAATACAAACTAAATTAAATCATGAAATTACTCACAAAAATCAGGGTTATCACATATACCCCTCCTTTTAGGAATTGTGTCCCACAATTCTTTCATACTTAACTTAAGTATCATCTCTTCAGAAAAATGAATTTTTCTGATTTCAAAACCATTTTCAAACCAATCACCTATTAAGCACTATGCATATCAACACAAGATAAAAATCACAATGCATATTCAACCAACACATTCATTAGTATGTGTATGTATATATAGATTTACCTTTTCTTCAATCAAACAGCTGGGGATAATCATTTCTGATTTTATCCTCCACTTCCCATGTGCAATCATTTGGGTCTAAACTCCATTGTACTTTTACTAATTTAATTTCTTTGTTTCTCAATTTCTTGGTTTCTCTAGAAACTATGCCCACTGGTTCCTTTTCATAGATCATTCTAGGATCAATCTGCACATCCTTAGAGGATTCTAGTATTGTTTCCTTATCATGAACCCATCTTCTTAGTTGAGACACATGAAAGACATCATGCATTGCTCTCATTTCTTCTGGCAATTCTAATTTATAGGCTACTGTCCCTATTCTTTCTAGAATTTTATATGGTCCTATATATCTAGGAATCAACTTTCCTTGTTTCCCAAACCTTAGAACCTTTTTCATGGGTGATATCTTGATGAACACATAGTTCCCAACATCATATTGTACTGCCTTCCTTCTTTGATCTGCATATTTCTTTTGCCTATCTTGGGCAGAGGCAATTCTTTTTCTGATCAAGGCTACCTTTTCAGAAGTCTCCTTCACATTTTCTGGTCCTAAGACCACTTTTTCTCCAGACTCATGCCAACTTGAAGGTGATAAACATGGCCTTCCATAGAGAGCTTCAAAGGGGGCCATGCCTATGCTACTGTGATGGGTGTTATTGTATGCAAATTCAGCTAGATATATGTAATCTTCCCAGCTTCCTCCCCAATCCAATACACATGCTCTCAACATGTCTTCAAGCAATTTGTTCACAATTTCTGTTTGACCATCAGATTGAGGATGGTATGCTGTACTCAAACATAAATCAGTCCCCATTGCCTTGTGAAAACTCTGCCAAAATTTTGAAGTGAAGATGGTATCTCTATCACTCACTATGGTCTTTGGTATACCATGCAGTCTGACTACTTCTTTAATAAACAACTGGGCTAGGGTATTAGCATTTCTTTCTGATTTCACTGGTATAAAGTGGGCTGACTTGGTTAGCCTATCAACCACTACCCAAATACTATCATTTCCCCTCCTAGTTCTAGGCAAACCATCAATAAAATCCATTGATATGTCTTCCCATTTCCACTGTGG
The DNA here is from genome assembly GCA_030737815.1 of Allium fistulosum. NCBI lineage: Eukaryota > Viridiplantae > Streptophyta > Magnoliopsida > Asparagales > Amaryllidaceae > Allium > Allium fistulosum. Next base: position 258,463,833 of record CM060908.1, on the reverse strand, counting down.
TATTTGTAAAGGTTGAAGCATTCCTGAGGGTTTTTGATACTCAGCCTTCACCTGCTGGCAAACCATACATTTTGATACATAGGTTGCCACTGCACTCTTCATACCACTCCACCAATAATCTCTCTTGAGGTTGTGATACATTCTTGTGCTTCCTGGGTGTATAGTATATTTGCTTTTGTGGTAAGCATCCAAAATTTCTTGCTTCAACTCATCCATTGCTGGAACACATATTCTTTCTCCTTTCTTCAGATGGCCCTGATCATCCAACTGAAAACCTTCTACTGTCTCACCATTTAATATTTGTGTCTTCTTTCCAAATAAAAATGGATCTTGGTTTTGTAGCATTGCAACTTTATTTTTCAATTCTGATCCCAGAGTAATAAAACTTAATTTTCCCATTTCTACCTTCCTACTGCATAAGCTCATGTTTTCTATGTTATCACTTTTTATCTCTGAATCAATTAATAATGATAAAGTGTTAAACTCTTCTATCATTAATCTAGCCACTTTAGCATGTTGTCTACTTAGGGCATCTGCTACTTTATTAGCCTTACCTGGTGTGTATAATATTTCAAAATCATATGAGGCTAAGAGTTCAATCCATCTTTGCTGCCTCATATTTAATTCTTTTTGTGAAAACAAATATTTGAGTGATTTATGGTCTGTATATACTTCAAATTTTGCCCCTAACAAGTAGTGTCTCCATAACTTAAGGGCATACACTACAGCAGCCAATTCAAGGTCATGAGTAGCATACCTTACTTCACTTGATTTCAACTGCCTAGAAGCATAAGCTATTACCTGATGTTGTTGCATCAACACTGCTCCAAGCCCTTGTCCACTTGCATCAGTATACACCACCAAGTTTTCATTTCCCTCAGGTACTTTAAGAATTGGAGCTTGTACCAGTGCTTCTTTTAATTTCCCAAAGGCATTTTCACATTCCTCAGTCCAAGTGAACACTTGATTTTTCCTAGTCAATCTGGTTAATGGAATTGAGATTTTTGCAAAATCTTTTATAAATCTTCTATAGTAACCAGCCATTCCCATAAATGATCTGACTTCAGTGACATTAGTAGGCCTTTTCCAAGCTTGCACTGCAATGACTTTATTGGAGTCCACAGCTATTCCTTTTTCTGATATAATATGGCCTAGAAAGTTCACTTCATTCTGCCAAAAAGTGCATTTTGAAAACTTTGCTTTCAAGTCTTCCTGTCTCAATTTCTCAAATACTATATGCAAATGGTTCCCATGCTCTCTAACTGACTTAGAATAAATTAGTATATCATCAATAAATATTAATACAAACTTATCCAAGTATTCTCTGAAAATCCTATTCATCAAATCAACAAAATAGGAAGGAGCATTTGTTAAGCCAAATGGCATCACCAAAAATTCATAAAGTCCATATCTGGTGTTAAAGGCTGTATACTTAATGCTTTCCTCTTCTACTTTCATCTGATGAAAGCCTGAAGCTAAATCAAGCCTGGAGAATATCTTTGCACCACTCAATTGATCAAAGAGATCATCAATTCTTGGTAAGGGGTATTTATTTTTAACTGTGACTTTATTTAATTCCCTATAGTCAATACATAATCTCAGGGATCCATCATGTTTCTTAACAAAGACTACTGGTGCTCCCCATGATGAGCTACTGGGTCTAATAAAACCTTTTTCTTCTAGTTCAACTAATTGCTTTTTCAACTCCATCAATTCCTTAGGCCCCATTCTGGTTGGTCTTTTAACCACTGGGCTAGCTCCTGGAATTATTCTAATTGAAAATTCAACTGGCCTGTGATTAGGAACTCCTCTTACTTCCCCAAACACATCATCATATTGATTAACTATGGGGATCTCTTCTAATGCAGGCATGGGTTTTTCATTTGACAATGCAGAAAGGTTGGCTATACTTCTATTTTTGTTTGCCTCACAAAGAACAATTATTCTTTGTCCATCAGAAACCTTCAATGATATGGTGGATGTCTCCATATTTATGATAGCCTTATATCTACTCAACCAATCAACTCCTAATATAATTCCTATGTCTGGATATTGCAACACATATAGGTTTGACTCAAACACATGTCCTCCTATATTCAATCCCAGTTGCATGCACATCATACCCATGACACATGAACTACCTATAGGGCTTCTAATTAGCAGTGGTTTATCAACAATCATACAGTTCAATTTTAATTGTTGTGCAATATCATGAGAGATCAATGAGTGTGTAGCCCCAGTATCATATACTATTGTTAAAGGTATTGAATGGATAAGCAAAGTACCTTCAACTTGACCATGCTTTTCAACATTTGATCCCTCAGCTGCCTTGCCTTTCCCTTCCAAAGCCCCTAATTTTCCTTGCTTAAAATCTGGGCAGTTCCTCTTTATGTGACCTTCCTTCCCACAATGGTGACAATTGAAGGATGCTGGTCTAGGATTGGTGCACCTATTTTTCATGTGCCCCTCTTGTCCACAGTTGTAACAAGTGATCCTCTTCTTAACTTCAGCAGTTTTGGCTTCTTCTGGTTTCTTGGTGGAAGTTATGTCTGTTTTCTTTTTATCATAAGGGTGAAATTTACCCTTTCCCTTCTTGTTTTGATTATTTTTGAATGCCCTGAAATTCTCTCTAGCTTTATCATGTTGTTCAATGCTCAGAGTCAAATCCAAAACTTGATCAAAAGTTTTATCCTTATATGGTAGCATGGCTCTACTAAGGCTAGAGTTCAACCCTTGGATATATCTGCCATTCTTAGCTTCTTCAGTAGTGATGAGCACTGCACCATACTTTGCCAATGATTCAAACTTCTGAGTGTACTCAGTGACACTCATAGTCCCTTGCCTCAATTTGATGAATTCCTCCAGTAAAGATTCCTTAGCTGATGCAGGGATAAATCAGCCTTCCAACATTGCTTTAAACTGATCCCATGTTACTTCTCCTTCAGGTCTTCCAGCTATGATAACCTCCCACCAATCCAAAGCTGCTCCTCTCAATTGCCTGGATGCAATTTGCCTCTTCCTTTGGTCTTCAACTTGCATGTCTGCAAAGATTCTTTCTAAAATTCTAAGCCAATTTTGAACCCCCATAACTCCTTCTGTGCCATCAAAGGTTTTGCCTCCAAGATTGGTAAAAGTCTTGAGTAGTTTGGAAAGTTCCTCATGTGGATTTTCCTGCCTGTTGCCTACTCCATCTCTTATGGCTCTCATGAATTCTTGCACATTCACCATGGGTGGTTCACTTGTTCCTACATTTTGATGTCTGGGTCCTACCATAGCTCTATGGATATAACACTTAGGTTAGTCTGTTTTGCCTAATGCTCTATAGATTAATTCATTTTAATTTATCACTTATTCTGTCATAATAGATATCAATAGTGTAAAATAAAAAAACAAAACATCCAAAGCAGCAAACACTTCTATACATCCAATGCAAACAAATTCATACAAAATTTTTGCTATGTTATTTAACAACATAGCTCTGATACCAACTGAAATGACCCTCCTATTTCCACCCTAATTTCATAAGGATTTTTTTTTTAGAAATGATATATAGATATATCATTCATTACAAATATATTTCCCAGGGTCATTTTCTTTCTCCAATAAACAAAATATATCCAGGATCTTTCACAATATAAAAATATTGTTTTAAATCTAAATCATCCCTAACATACATATATGAAGATATATATGTTATATTCTACTAGAATCAGAGCATGTTAATATGTAAGTAGAATTCCTTTTTAAATCTATTAAAATGTGATAATTCCTTAAAAAAGATTAATTATTGTAATCTGATTTTTGACCATAGAATCCACTGGAAACATGTACTTTGGTCTGTTATTCTAATTGAGTAATGATCAAGTAATAATCAGTGGAAAGCAAGCTTTTTATATTGATGATTGTGTTAAAGTCTGTATAGTGTCAAACTCAGGCTAAAAGAAAGTGGATCCTAAGTGAACACAAGCAACATCTAGGCGTAATGGAAACGCGCCTAACTAACACATGAGAGGTCACGAGTTCGAGTGCTATGCTGGTCGGTTCAAACCCAATTTTTGTTTTTTTTTTCTCCTGTGAACAAAATAGACTGAACCTATTACATACTTTGGCTATGAAACATATCTGAGAATTTAATTTAAATCCTTGGTTGCTGGCTTGACCCAGGCTCAAGAAAAAGGGCTATGTTAGCCTTGTTCTGGTTTGCACTACTCAGTTACAAAATACCTGCTATATTATTTTCTTTTTAAAGCAATTCAAACTCTTTCTATCAGATTTTATTTTTGACTTGAACATGGATTTTCTTATGCCAGTTCTATAGATATACATACAAACCACAAATTCTTTTAATCTCAGATCTTCTACCATTATAGCCTAACTGTTCTTGAAGCTTAAAATTCATTTTCTTAGCAAAGCATTTAACAAAACAAAGCACATAGTTCAGCTGAGACATATAAGTTCAACAACTACAAAACAGTAATTAACCATACATTGGTTTCTCAAAGTAATTTTAAACAATAGGTCTTAATTTAGTTCATCATGAAGGTGTAGTTTACTTCAGCAAAGTCTTTTAAAAACATAGCATCCAAATCTTAAGCAGTTTAACATCCAAGCCTGATCAAAGCAATTCCTATTTCCCTGCAAAACCACCATGAACTGCCCCATATGAATATGAGACACCCAATGGTGCATAAACACAAAAGGGTCAGACTATTTGTCTGGTATGAATAATCCAACTGAAAACATGATCTCATTCAATTCTCTTTATAAACAAACTTTACATGAATAAGAAACTCAGTATCTTCCTTATGCTTGTTTTTTTTTGTGAAGCATGTTCCTTCATCTCAGTGTTAACAGATTATTTACACATATATTCACCATGACTTGATTCATATAAAGCAATCATAAGATTCATCCATAAAAAAAACACCAAAACAACCAAATACAAACATTAATTCAGTTATCATCTCCTTTTCAACTTTACTGGCCATCAGGGATTTTGCCCAGGCCTCTCCTGAATCTATTCCTAGAATTCATTATCAAATATAACAGGGTCTTTAGCTACTTTCTTCTTTTTAAACACACACTGCCTGGGACATTTCTCTGTTAACCCAGCACACTCAGGCCCCTGGGTATAAATATACCATGTGTGAACTTGCAATATTCCCCTTGCCAAGTTATACTTTGGTAGCCCTAAGATCCCAAGTCCTTAGTTAAATTACTAAGTGTTATTATTATTTTTCATAGCAGTGCTAATCCCTTCTGCATCTCACTTCTTAATCAGAGAAATATAAATAATGCAAGCAACATGTATTCATCCAGAGTTTGGTAAGTTATATTCTCAGGAGCAAACACTTTATCATGAAAGAGGGAGGTGACTTCTTAGCACATTATTTTGCCTATGGGTTTCACTGGATCAAGATGTAAGCATATGGTCCTGAGTAATTTGCTAGATATATATATTCTCCCTTACCTCTGGTTCAATCAAATTCATGATCTGGCTAAACCACAAGTATATTTGATTTGGGTATTTCATGAAACATAGAAGCTCAGCACATGTACAACATTGCACTTCTACATTTTCTTTTGTTTTAACTAATTATGAGACATAAGCAACAACACAATATCACAGCCCATATTTCTTTCTACCTTCAGACCATATACCCACTACTTGAATCCGGGGATTTTTATAAACAACTTATAAAGAAAACTTATAAAAGAAAACACTCAATCTCAAAGCTAACCCATATCTCAGACAAACATTTTAGTTCATGAATCCATGACTCTTATTTTTCTGGGTAAATCAGATAGAGGTTTTACCCTTAAACAAATCATTAACAAACCAAAGTCATCCAATCATAAAACATAACTTGTAAAAGAAAATTAGTTCAAACTGGCTGCCTCAATATTCAGGTCTTAATGCCAAAGTTTTCAGTGAGATTACTCACCTTAATCCTTCTTCTTCCTATGCCTTATGAACCCCCTTTTTAGTCTTCTGCCTTCTCCTATTTTCTCTGGTTTATGCCTTGTATATTTTTCTTTAGGTTAATCAAGAACAAAAATATATGGTCTTACTATACTAGGCCTTTTATATAAATCTTGGCTGTTACTAGGGTTTATGGACTTACCCAATGTCAGTTCTACCCCATCCCAAACATAGCCTGCCTCTGGTTTGATTTAAGAAAATAAAAGGGTATGTGGTCCTTGTCTTCCTTTCCAGAAATTAGTTTCTCTCTTTTAATTTTCCCTGGTCATGTCATATGCATGACTTCTTATTATTATTGTTATTATTTTCTTAATAAAAGAAATTACTGAGAATAGATAAAGTGCTTGTTTAGGGACTCATGCCATTTTCATGCAACTCTGTTTCCTTCCAGAGATTGATTGACTGTATACATGTATAATCTATGTATACCTAAGCCTTTTATTTTTCTTTCTTTCTTTAAATAATTTTAAGTTTATTTCAGCCTAGCTCTTATTTTCTTTGTACTATATTTTATTTAAAGACAAAATTCTATCTTTATGCATATGTATTTCTAAATCAGTTATTTTATTTTCTCTATTAATTTCTGCCAAATTTTGTTACACAGAAATCTGTGTGCATGTGTACACTGTCTTGTGCACATGTACATGTTTTATACTTTGTATCTGCAAATCAATTTCCTATTCCTATTTTTCCCAATGCAATTTCAAACAAATACAAACTAAATTAAATCATGAAATTACTCACAAAAATCAGGGTTATCACAGAATACAAATATAAATCAAATTATATCAAAAAAGGTATATAGATCTCTTCGATTACTAGCGCTTTCTGGAAGCTACCGAATCAGATTCTAGGAGTTCTACCAATTCAACATTCGAAATGTTGTAACTTGGCTATAGCTAAGGTAATGCTTTTATTTATATCAATTTTATAGATGAATCGATTATGTTATTGTATCTGAATAGGATAAATTATATCATTAATTCTTTTATGTATTTGTTGTCAATTTATATATATGTAAATTGTTATAATAATATTTTTTGTTGATAACAAGAGTGATACTTTATTTATAATTAGGAATGTTTAACTTTGCCAATTTAATCTTTGTCCATGAGAAAGAGGGTGCGAAAGAATTCAAAGGATTTAGGCCTATCTCGTTAATATACCATTCAATTAAAATTATTTTAAAGGTATTAGCTAATAGATTAAGAACCAAAATGAAAATTTTAGTTAATGTAATGCAATTTGCCTTTATTCAGGGTAGAAATACCATGGATGGAGTAACTATAGTACAAGAATGTATAAATTATAGCTGCAAAAATTGTTGGAACTGGGCCAGCCCGCCACCGAAGTTATGAGTGAATTTCAAAAAAATTCCATTTTGAATCTTTATTAGGCCTATGAAGTCTAGTTTATTTAGAACATTTTCAAATTTTCTTTTAAATAAAATCATTATTTTAAGGGTAGGCAGTTGTTTCTTTGCTAGGCTTGCAATGGTTTTTTTTTTGTTTTCTGCAGTATGGATGGGTCGTTGTTTCTTTGTTTGGCAGTTTTGCCGGTAGGGTTTGCTTTGAAGTTGGAGTTGATAAGCTGTATTACCTTTGTGTATTGCTACCGTCTAGTGTCGTTTGCTTCATTATGTACTACTTCTCCTAATTTTCTAATACCTTGTCGGTTTTCCTCATTTCAATCAACACCATAGGAACTACCTTGGTAGTAAGTTTGTGTTTGTTTTGAAGTTGAATGTCATGCTTTGATGGTCAGGGCCGAGGATGTGGCATGTTGGGGCTGTTAGTTCATGGTTTTGCCTACTGCTTAACTCGTGTTATTATGTTAGAAGCTTTTGCTTCTAGCATGGTTTGTCAATCTGGAACTTTCTTGAAATGGCTTTCATCTGTTGGTGCTATTTAGTCTTTAGGGAATTTGTGGGTTAGTCCTGTGCAAGTCAAACTTGTTGTTCATGTCAAAATGTATGTAATGTGATACTATATGTCATAGTGTTTACAATGTGATTGTGGCGTGTCATAATGCTGAGTTAGTGTTGCTTATTAGCATTGTAAGCATGTGTTGTAACTCATAGTTGTTGAGGTATTTCTACCTTGTACCTATTTTAATCTTTTATAAAAATGGACGGTCTACTATAAAACCGGTTTGCCTTGTTGAAAATCGTTATTTTATTCGTATCTATAATATAGTTTTATATTAAGTAGTTAATATTATAATATACACACACATGTATCATATACACGTGTATATGTATGTGCATATGTCACATAACAATCCATGTAAGGTTTAATATACCTGTATATAAGTGCGGGGATTTACATATCAACAGACATGTTGCTTATCTAGTATATAAATATATCATCCAAATGTATGTTTATATACTTTATTTATGTATTCAAAATAATGCAAATATATATACATATATATAAATCTATATTTTATTTTTAAATTATTTATAAATATATGTATATGAAATTTATAAAAATATATAATATATATACGTATATATTTAAAACTATTTAAAATTATATTAAAATATTATTTATTTATTTTACTGAAAATTCGAAATCAAAACCAATTTTTCTTTAAAAATAAATGTATATTATATAAATATATACATATATATCTTATAAATAATTCGATAATAAATATATATATATATATAAGTGTACTTAAATGATATATATTATAAGGTATATAGAATAAATATATACCTATTATAATGCTCACGACAAAAGTTGGTTTTTTTAAAATTTATATACGTGTGTGTGTGTGTGTATTTCCATATGGAAATTAATAAAATTTAATAAGAATTATTTTTGATAGAAAATTTCAAATTAAAATATTTTAGCAAGATTTCAAAGATATTTTAATATTTTATTTATATATTTTATATCTAAAATAGATTTTAAAATCAATTATTAATTTCCTCTATGATTTAAATGTTTAAATTATGTACAAAATTTAATTTTTTATTTTCCAAAGGTGTTATTAGATGTAAATTTAATTTTATAAAATTTAAGACATATTTTATATAATACACACACACACAAACATATATATGTTTATTATTTATTATATAATTAAATGATTTAAATAATATTTAAATTATAAATATATACAATTATTTTAATATGCTGAAAGTCAATTAAGTATAAAATTATCTGTAGATAATTTTAAAACTATATTTTATATACTATAAGAATTAATATTTGAATTATGAAGTAGTATAACTAAATAATGGATATTGATTAATTTAAATAGAAAATCAATTTTTTTAATTTTGAGCCATGATTATAAAGGCATGTACATAAAAAATAATTATATACAAGTATATAAACAAACAACCGTTCTCAATGTGAGGATATATCAGTATAATAGAATCGTCACCCAACTAACAAAATAATATATGATATATAAATTACCTAAATATTATTATAAAATTGTAAATAAGAAATTACCTTACCTTCAAAGCCTATTAGTACACCTTGAAATGATGAGATCAACTCTATGAACTAGTTTCCAATCCGGTAAGGAGCTAACTCTTGAACCGATGACCACCAGCTATCGAATAACATCTGTTTTATTTGATTAGAGATTTAGAAACGGAGGGGGAGATGGAGTATAATTTCGACCAAAAATAAATGATGATGGAGGCTCTCCAAATTTTTTGAATGAGTGAGGTAATGATGATTATATAGAGGAGAGAATGGAGAGATAAGTTAGGATCTAGATCCACTTTTCTCTCTCACCCATTCTCTTCCTTTATCCTATCAAATCAAGCCCCTTCTTTTGCCATCATATGGCCACACTCATCATGCTCCATCATGGATGAACATACCCCCCCCCATATCGGCTTCAAACCTATTTAAAGCCAAAACAATTATATTGCATTTAAATCCAATTTAAATGTTATCGATATCGTATATTGATTAGTACATTTATAACTATTATAGACATATTTAATAATACTTGTTCATCAAATCAAAATAAAATTTTATAATTAATATTTCATAAATAATAATTAATTAAATTAATTTATAACAAAGAAAAATTAATTAAATCATTTGGTCAAAGGAGTATTCAACGTTTTAGTTGTATGACCTGTTATGTGTAAAACTGGTCAGCAATTAATATCGAACTATTTGAATATTAACGTTACACATCGCTTAGCAGGTGATGTGACATTTTGGCCAAATTTATCACTTACTTGGTTTCGATAAAATCTAATTTTACTTTGTTATGCATTACCCAGTAGTGACTAATATTGTACACCGATTCTCTTTTTCAAAACTATATCACTTTGGACTTATGGAATTCAGTGATGGTTAAAATTCTAATATCATCCATATTCAACTCTAAAGTCCAAACACAAAGTCCTTGGTTCTGTAATAAAATTAATATTAACCAAAATGCTCGGGCTAGAGACTTTGACTTTGAGTTGACTTTAGTTGACGGTGATACCAACCTTATAAACTAAGGAGGCGAATCCTCTCTTGAATAGTGTTTTACTTACAATGCTTCCATTCGACCTAACTATAGTCGTTCGATGGACACCGTAGCACGATTTAACTATAATCAAAGTAGAGCTTCCACATTGAAGATCAATAGTATTCTTAAGTCAAGAGAACTGTGTAATTTTACCACATCAATATTTTCTGTTTCACCTTAGTTACATTAATCAAAAGAAAACTGTCGAGTGAGTCATTCCATAGTTGTCTAATAACTATTAGTACGTAAACCCTTGGTACTCCCAACAGTCATGAGTAATACACTACTCAACATTTGGAGAGCGTCATATACTCTAGTTTTAATGGATGCATTGATATCCAATCTTGATACTTCTTGACTAGGAATATTTAAATCGGTATGTTTATTTTATTGTGAGAAATCACTCATGGTTACAATGCATTATAACTACTATCACAAAACATACCATTTATGGATTTTCTATCAAATATAATTCAATTAAATTAATTAATTAATATAACATATTATATCAAGTGTATAATAGAAAGAAAATACCTTTTATTTTGAATAAGATTGGTTATCGAGTTAGATATATGTAACAAATTACATAGTTTCCCCCAGGGATATACCCCTAACTCTATCAATCTCCCACTTGCACTTAGGATTAATTATGGAACCTCTATCTCATCCTTTCAATCGGTTTGATGAGAAATGTTTGAGTTAGACCTTTCGTGAATGGATATGCTATGTTGGTTTAATTATTTACCATGTCAATTAACTTTCTCTGATGCTGATAAACTACTTTTATCACATGGAACTATTCCGAGTATGTATCTCGACTTTTAGTGAGCCCTTATTATGTTATCATATCATAATGTTAGTATTCTTAATACTTGGAATCACCTATTACTTAGTTATAAATTTGAGCATTTATACGCACATACACATTACTTTTATTGTAGCGCTATTCAAGGCGATGTACTTAGCCATTACATTGAATCAGCCACGATGTTTCATTTGGAACGTTTCCAACTTAGGGTTCCTTAATTAAGGTTTGACATGAATTTAATATCAACATATTATACTCGATAGTACTTATGAAGTTTGAGTTCGAACGCTTCTTCATAAAGACTTCGTTGTTTTTGTAAACAATTCTCTATTATTTCGTAAATACTCGACAATACTCTAAACTATCCATTTAGTGATCTTAATTCAAATTTGATATTTGCTTCGTGCATCAAATATATAAGAAAATCATGATATTGTATACAATTCAAAATGTGTGATGATTCCTATTGTCGATACATAAGAACCCATCTTACATGTTCCATATTAAAAAATTTAATATGGTGTCTTTGCATGTCATTTGGGACGTTCCCACATCCTTTAAAGATGTAAATTACAAATCAATATCGAGTATTAAACAACCAAACTATTACCAATTTTAACATAAGTACATCATTAACAATCAACGGTATGTTGTTTACTTATAGTCTAGAAATATCCATTTACCTTTTAGTGGTTCTTTCAAATGAAAACATGCTTCCTCTGCATTTTGACTGAAAAACAAACCATTAGATATTTATATCAAAATGCTTACTCAAGTTTGATGCTTGTAAAATGGTACTTTCATATTATTTCTTGAATTATATCCTAAAACTCACAAAATCAATATCACTCTCACTGACATCGTGACACTTTGGTTGCTATGTATAAACAGTCCATTAAATCATTATTTAGAATTTTCCATTTTAATACATATGTGTCAAACATAAAGGCATACTAACCGATATGCTCATGAGTAAATCCGAATTAACTTGAGCATGTTGAATATCGAATCTATTATGTTAATTTCAACAATTAAAATTTACGATGTTATTCCTATCAGCGTTGCTAATTATATTCCAACTACATTAGTCTTGCTATCGAAAGCATATTCATGGTCGATGGATCATATTTGTTAACCATAAAAATTCACTTCCGAATAAAGGTATGAAAGAAGGCTCATTGAAAAGTGCTAGGCTCCACTAGAATTGATGACATGGGTTTCGTCGAAGTTCAAAAGCAATGTTTCGAAGGCACTAAGATAGCTTTCAAAGAAGTCCTAAGCGCCAAGTGCCCTTACAAATGACAAGCGAAACAAAAGATTTCGGAAGGGTGGAAAAAAAAAAGCAAAGCTACCCTTCCACCTCATCTAGACCTTTCAACGCAGATGGACCCACGAATATAAGAAAGGTTAGTATGGGTTCGAAACACCTTACGAAGATATTGGATGATAGACTCGCACACAAGAACCAATTACTTCAAAATAGCGGGTTTCGTCGTTGTTAATCTACTACTTGAAGAAGTGACTCCAATACACACCTTTTGAAAGCAAGAGCAAGCCTTTCGAGATGGTTGGAACCCTTCGAAGGCATGATGAAAACTCCACATTTAGGTCTATCATCCTTCCGCTAAGATCAAGTTGTCACTCACCATTCCTTTCGAAGCTTTGTGAAAGCCCAACTCATCTCTCACTTGCAACAGCTTAACAGCGCAAAGCGGAGAGCACTCCTACCCCCTTTCGACGTAGTCGAAAGCAGTCCAGTAAAAAGTAAAGTTAAGGAGACGCTCAAACTCTAACAGCAGTGGAGGGTTGACAAGGGAATCCATTCGACTGGGTCGAAAGGTCTGGTATGAAAAGGTGAAGGCATAAGAACGAATGAGAAAGGTTAAAAGAAATACCTTTCAACCGCATCAAAAGAAGGCGCGTAGAAAGTTGAAGGCCTTTCGACCATGTCGAAATATTGCGCACAGAAGGTTGAATGAAGGCCTTTCAACCACTTCGAAAGGTTGCGCGTAGAATGCTGAATGAAGGCCTTTCGACCATGTCGAAAGGATGCACGTAGAAGGTTGAAGGAAGGCCTTCTGACCGAGGAAAAAGAATGGGCGCGAAAGGGGGTCAACCCACATCTATAAATATGATTTTAGGGATCCGAGTTTGGGGACCAAATTCTGGGAACTCTAAATTCTCTCTCTCAATTCATAGCATATCAAATCTTTGTAACTCTAAATCAATTTGGGAAAAACTCTCATTCTTATAACTCAATTATATAAATACAAAAAGGAGGAAGCGCATGGATTCAATATAGATTTTGATCATGAGAAAGATCATTTCAGCCATTAGCTTGACAAATGACCAATTGCACATGATGCTTGCTAGGTTTCTTAACTCTTATATGTCTTATGCGATGCAATGGGATCAACTTATACAATGTAAATTCGAATCATACTATCATCATGTGTCATGATATCAAATGTTAAATTCAGATGATGATAGTGTTTCAATGTTAATAAGTTCATGGAACTTATATTATCCGAGATGTTATTTCCATTGCATATTGAATATAGAACTTGTATATCATAAATTGAGTCCGCTTTAAAAGAAATCATCATTTCGACCTGATCGAAAGGGACGTTTCGAAAGGGACTCGACGCATGAATACTAAGCCATGCTAGTAGGATGGATACCTTCGAAAGGAGTACTTATAACCCTTTCGAAGGGTTTCTTTCCAAAAATAACAGAAGCGATGCTACCGAAAGCAAATTCTCCTTTTAAAGGCAAAATGATCCTTTTGATACAATCGAAAGAGATAAATAATCAATATCTTATTTCCCACATGAAAGGAGATGCAAATAACCCTTTCGACTCGCTCGAAAGGGGATACGAAGGAGATGTTCTTTCCTTGACCTCCATTTGACTGAGCTGGTTGGATTTCTTAACCATGATTAGCATTTTCATAAGGTTATCCTCCACATGCAATCAATCCTAATCAACTCATTCGAAAGGGATTTTGAAGAGATTGGTCACCTCTAAAACTTTCTTTTGAAATGTTAATAGCATTTCTTGTTAATAACATAGCTTTGAGATGTTGGCAAGTTTGCTTTTTAACATTTTTGGTGCTAGAAAGAGGGTTCGAAGCTCCGACCTTGTGGTTAACATATAGACTAATTATGGATTGTTTAACTTGGTATAGGAAAATGAAATCTAAAAGGCTTAGTCGAATGGACGAAGAAACCGTTCACACCAAAACTTTGGAAGAGAACATAAAGTCAACTTTCAACTTGGAGGGAGTTGTTCAAGGGCAACCGTCAACCCCAGTTCAACAAGACGACAATGCAATCAAAATAAAGCCCTTAGAGCAACAATTGCTGGAAATGCAAGAGTTTCTTAAAGCAGTACTATCTCAAAAATCTTCCAAAATAGATGAACCAACGATTGGATATGAAGTGATCTCCCCTAGAAGAAACTTAAAGGCTAATACCAATGAGGGCAATAGCAAAGTAGATCTGACATCATCAAAGAAAAAAGAGCATTGTCCGATTAAGGTCGACCATCAAGGAAGGATACTGGACAAATCTCTCGAGCAATATGAAAGCTCAACATCAAAAGAATATAGCCCAAACCGAAAAAGCAATCATGACACCAAAGCTTATTTGAAAGATAGCGGAAAAAGCAGTCAAAGACATGCTAAATGATAAGGGGAAGAGGACTTTGGACGAGAGAGAAAATGATAATGAATGAGTTGCACCGTTCACAGACGAAATCATGTCAACAGTTATCCCATCTCATGTCAAGATTCCAACCTTGAAGTATCATGGAACTACTGACCCCGATGATCACTTAATGGCTTTTGATAGTCAGATGGATCTGTATAATGCTTCTGGAGCTGTTCGATGCAGACTGTTTCCAGTAACGTTTCAAGGGGCAGCTGCTAAATGGTATCGATAATATAATGAAAAGACGATCTATTCGTGGAAATAGTTTTCTTATGAATTCTCTACCCAATTCTGTATGTGCAAAGATCCAACCATCGATTACACTGTTCTAGCCAACATTAAGCAAAGACATGGAGAATCGCTGGGTGATCACCTCAAGAGGTTCAACACAAAAGTGCTAAAAGCTAAAGATATGAATGACAGGGATAAGCTCATTGCAGTACAATCTGAGTTAATAGAGAATACACCATTTTGGAAGCAACTCTTTATCCATGGGTGTAAAGATCTGCAAGACTTCCATTTTCAGGCTGATAAATTCATTTGAATGGATGGACTATATTATGCTAAAAAGAAAGCTAATCCTAAAAAAGAAAGTGGAAGATTTGGTTTGGATCGAGGACATAAGAGAACAAGGTGGGAAGAGCCTAATACTAATTCAATCGCTTTAAACAAGCCATTGTCTTATATCTATGCTATGACTAAGGAGAAGGTTAACTTCCCGACCTCATTTAAGACCAAAAATTACTATGAACAGAGAAAAGGGGATGACTATTGCGCTTATCACAAAGCAAATGGCCACAAAACTGATGGATGTAGGGTGTTGGCTGGAATCGTTCAGAAACTAATTTGTGAAGGGCATTTAAAGGAATTCATCCAAGATAAACAAAAGGCACCAAGGACTGGTGATGGTCCGCAAAAGTTTCCTAATAATGCTGTCAACATCTTGGAAGAAAAAGATCCATTGAGCTTGAGTCCGCCATTGAATAGGATTGATGTAATCCATGGGGGACCACACCCGACAAGGACTAGCAAGGGGCCCAGAAACAAATATATTAAAGAAGCTAGAGAAGGAGTGTTCTCTATTCAAGAAGAGCCCCCGCATAAAAGTCCGCGACTCAACGTTCCTTTGCCAAATCTTGTTGTTACTCCCCAAGAGCTAAAGAAAGGGATCCATCACCCTTATAATGACCCCCTCATGATCATGGCTCAAATTGGACTTTATATAGTGTCCAAAATTCTTGTGGATACAGGGAGCGTGGTTAATGTCATTTTCAAACATGCCTTTGATCAAATGGGCATCCCAGAGGACAAGCTAGAACCCAGCCTTGAAACCATCTTTGGGTTCAACAACAAGGGATCGACTCCAATAGGGCAAGTGAAGTTGTTAGTGCAGATGAGAGTGTCGCCATGTTGCCGGACTTTTGAAATTCTCTTTGTAATCATCAACCAACCATCATAATGCAATGCTTTCTTTGTCTGACCCGCACTTGATGAGGTGGAAGCTTTTGTCTCGCCGAAATATCTAATGGTAAAACTCTTAACTAAGAGAGGTTGGGGCACTATCCGTGGGGAACAATTCAGCTCCCGTGAGATGTACTTTGCAATGCTTGATCAATATAAAAGGTAGCATTCTGCTTACTTTGATTCTTCTACTATTTTTCAGCCTTTGAATGATGGATCTTTACATCCAACATTCGAAGCAAAAGTAAAATCTAATAAAACTAATAAACATATGTTTAAAAGATACATTTCTCCTAGAAGCAAGAGAAAGAGGACTGATGCTAATTCCGTAGAGGAAGGAAAAATCATCATAGAATTTGATTGTCATAGGGAAGTGGAAAGGATAAAACCTATAGAAGATCTTGAGGAGACATATATAGACCCAGATGATACAACCAAAATAGTCAATGTGAGAAAGGAGTTAGAAAACAGCTTGAAGAAAGACTTGATTCAGTTTCTTAAATCGAACAAAGACGTGTTTGCATGGTCTCGTTCAGATATGGTTGGGATTGATCCATCGGTTATGTGTCATGTATTAAACATTAATCTGAAAGCAACCCCTATCTGACAAAAGAAGAGACAATTGGATAGAGTGCGGTCCAACGCCCTAAAAGAGGAAGTTAGAAGGCTCCTCGAAAATGGATTAATTTGGGAAGTCTTCTACCCAAAGTGATTAGCAAACCCAATATTGGTAAAGAAGTCGAATGGCAAGTGGAGGACTTGCGTCGATTATACTGACTTGAACAAAGCCTGTCCAAAAAATAGTTACCCATTGCCCCGGATAGATCAGTTGTTTGATGCAACTAGTGGATACAAAGTGTTATCCCTCATGAACGCTCACTCGGGATATAATCAGATACCTAGATTTAAACCAGATGAAGAACATACAAGTTTCAGTGCCGATTGGGGAATTTTCTACTATAATGCAATGCCTTTTGGGTTAAAGAATGTAGGGGCTACCTATAAAAGATTGGTCAATAGAATGTTCAAGGAACAGATAGGATGAAATATGGAAGTTTACGTTGACGGTATGCTAGTAAAATCTTATGAAGCTAAGAATCACTTTGAAGACCTAAAAGAGATGTTTGAAGTATTACGAAAATACCAAATGAAACTGAATCCCCAGAAATACTCTTTCGGGGTCCAATCCAGGAAGTTTTAGGCTGTATTGTGAGTGCTCAAAGAATTGAGGCTAGCCCTGACCAAATTCAAGCTATCAAGAACATGGTTGAGCCTAAAACTAGTAAAGATGTAATGAGTTTAAACGGTAGGGTAGCTACCCTAAGCAGGTTCATTTCTAAGGCGACTGATAAGTGCATTCCCTTTTCAACGTGATCAAGATGAAGAAAAATTTTGGATGGGGAGAAGACTGTAAAAAAGCCTTTCAAGAGTTGAAAAATCATTTGGAAAATCCACCAATACTATCTAGTTCTGAGAACGGTGAAGTCATGTACTTGTCCATGGCAGTTTCGGAGCATGTAGTTAGTTCAGTTTTGATCAAAGAGGAAAGTAGAACTCGACTTCCTATTTATTATGTGAGTAAGTGGTTAAAAGATGTAGAGGTTCGGTACCTGGTAATAGAAAAATTAGCTTACTTCTTGATACTTACTGCACGAAAACTTAGAGCATACTTCCAAGTATCCAATCAGAATATTGACTAACTTTCCACTCAAACAAGTCTTCGGTAAGCCTGAAACTTCAGGTAGGCTAGTGAAGTAGGAAATTAAAACTAGCCAATATGACATTGAATTTTAGCCATATGTGGCTCTCAAAGGACAAGCATTGGCAGATTTTATTAATGAGTGTACAAACTTCGTTAATTAACAATCAGAAAAAGAAAAGGATCTAAAACCTGTATGGAAGTTATTTGTGGATGGCTCATCAAATTAGCAAGGAGCCGGAGCAGGATATGTCATAATAATGCCAGACGGACACCGCCTGCACTATGCAATGAAGTTAAGGTTTCCCACGACAAATAATGTTGCCGAATATGAATCAATGGTAGCAGGATTGACTCTAGCCTTAGAGCTCAAAATCCCACGATTCAAGTCTTTATTGATTCTTAATTGATGGTAAACCAAATAAAGCAAGTATATCAGACTAAGGATGCCAAACTATATTTATATGTAAAGAAGGTATTGAAAATGCTCGCCTTGTTAGAAGATTTTTCTATACATCAACTTCCAAGATGAGAAAACTCTCAGGCAGATTCGTTAGCAAAATTAGCTAGTTCAAGAGGAGCCCCAGAAACCCAAATTGTACCAATAGGGTACCAAGCAAATCCAAGTATTGAAGAGGGAATACCCAAACAAGGGAAGGAATTGTTAGTTCTAACTAGATCTCAAGCCATGGCACAAGAGAGAGAAGAAAGGGTGATTAGTGAAGAAGTCCCAAATAAGAGGATTGATCATCCAAGAACAGATGATAGTTATAGTGACACTTGGATGTCACCTATTGTCAAGTATCTTTCCATAGGGATATTACTATCTGACAAAGTGGAAGCGAGGAAAAATCAGGCGACGAGCTCTGACTTTCATAATGATGGATGGAGTTCTTTACAAAAGAGGATATGCCTTAGCTTACTTAAGATGTGTGAGTCTAGAAGATGGGATGAAATTGTTGGTAGAAGCGCATGAAGGATTTTGTGGAGACCATTCCAATGGGGCAAAGTTGGTAAAGAAGATAACGAGATAAGGTTTTTATTGGTCACGAATGGCAAGTCAAGCTATTGAGTATGTAAAGAAATGCGAAAGATGCCAGAAATATTCAAAGATTCCTTGATTGCCACCCAATCAATTAACTCCGATTTCAAGTCCATGGCCTTTCAATATATGGGGAATTGACTTAATTGGGCCATAGCCAATTTCCAAAGGAGGAGCAAGATATGCTGTAGTAGCCATAGACTACTTCACTAAGTGGGTAGAGGCAGAACCACTCCCCAAAATCACTTCTGGGAAAGTGCTTAGATTCGTCATTAAAAACATTATTACCAGATTTGGAATCTCGTATAAGATTATATTTGATAATGGAACACGATTTGAAAGTGAAGAGTTTTCTCGGTTTTTCTATAAGAATGGGATTATTAAAAGCTTTTCTTATGTGGCACATCCAAAGGCTAATGGAGCCGTTGAAACTACAAATAAGACTATTAAAACTATCTTGAAAAAGCGATTGAATAAAGCCAAAGGAAATTGGATAGAAGAATTACCACTTGTACAATGGGCTTATCAAACATCCACTAGAACTGCAACAGGGCATACCCCTTATTCTCCAACATATGGGTGTGAAGCGATGTTGCCAATTGAAATTGAGATACCCTCACATCGAAGAATTGCATATGCATCTGATCCAAACCAGGAATTGAAGAAAGATTCATTATATTTAATACATCGTTTAAGGGATGAAGAAGCTATCCGAATTGCAGAATATCGGAGCAGAATCTCAAAATACTACAATTCAAAAGTGAAGACAATATCATTTCCAGAGGGAGACTTAGTACTCCGAAGGGTGATGGCAAACACAAGAAATCCTGCGGATGGACCGCTATGACCAAACCGGGAGGGTTCCCTAATTGTATTCAAAGTAATTCCCCTTGAAGCTTACAAGTTATGTCGATCGGACAAAAATATGGTTCCTAAAACGTGGAATGCGAAACACTTGCGACCATATTTTCTTACAATGAATAAATAAAGCACCTCTACCATAAAGAAAAGTCTACATGGTTGGGAGTAGAATTCTCCTTGCACTTGGACATTACCTTAAACGGTCAAAGCCTTTGCCCATGCCGAGTTGGCTAGGTCAAAG
The DNA here is from genome assembly GCA_030737815.1 of Allium fistulosum. Lineage (NCBI taxonomy): Eukaryota > Viridiplantae > Streptophyta > Magnoliopsida > Asparagales > Amaryllidaceae > Allium > Allium fistulosum. Next base: position 258,443,531 of record CM060908.1, on the reverse strand, counting down.
CACCTCCTGGAGGGAGGTTAGAGTAAGCCTTTATCCACGCCATGCTATGGTCAAGTTAAAGCATCGACAAGCCCTTGATTGCGCCATGCTATGGCCAGGTCAAGGCGCCTCCTGGAGGGAGGACGGAGTAAGCCCTTGGTCCTGCCACGCTATAGCCTGGACAAGGCACCAAACAAGCCTTCAGTCCCGCCTATAAAGCCTGGTTGGAGCTCCTCCTAGAGGGAGGTTGGATAAGTCCTTGGGTCCTACTTATGGATAAGCTAACCAAGCGCAACAGACAACAACGAACTAAGACATTAGAGGCCGAGAAGTGGCATATCAATCAATGGACTAAGATGTCCAAGCCCGAGAAGCGGCATATCAAATAATGGAGTAAGATGTCCGAGCCCGAGAAGCGGCATATCAAACAATGGACTAAGATGTCCGAGCCCGAGAAGCGGCATATGAAACAATGGACTAAGATGTTCGAGCCCGAGGAGTGGCATATTAAACAATGGACTAAGATGTCCATGCTCAAGAAGCGACAAATCAAACAGGGACAACATACAAGGCCTAAAGAGGGCAACACATGCCAAAAGAGTCAAAACCCAAGGAGCGATACAGAATAGAGGGCTTAAATAAGAATCTACAGCCTCCGACTAATTATCAAAGAAGAATTTCTAAACTTCGCTTACTGATACTCGAATCTGGGTTTTAGGTCTTTCATTATCAAGTTCGAGTCTTCACTTATTAATACCTGAATCAGGGTTTCGGGTCTTTACTAATAATATGGTTTTGTCATATCTGAATCTGGGTTTCAGAGCTATTATTACTAGTTCCTGGACTTCACTCATTAATGCTCGAATCTGGGCTCTAGACTTTTATTATGGAGATCGTTATTATGGATTTCCGATTATCAGTTACAAAAACTTGAATCTGGGTTTCAGATCTCTTACTATTGACCTCTAAACTTCATTTATTAATACTCGAATCTAGGGTTTTGATCTCCGGTCTTCCTAATACCTGAATTTGGATTTCGGGTCTTTTACCATCGACTTTTGGATATCATTTTTTAATGCCCGAATCTGGGTTCCAAAGCAGTTGGTATTGAGATCTCAATGAACTTCTGGTCTTCGATTAAAACTTTGAGTTTGTTTTATTTATACCCGAATCAGGGTAACTAATTTATTACTATTAACTTTTGAACAACATTTATCAATATCTGAATTTCAGTCCCTGGATCATTATTGTTTATAATAGAGTTTTCTGAATACCTGTTACTTATCCCAAAATAAGGATTCATGGTTTTTTATGACTTATTTCTAGAAGACAGCTCATGGCCTTTTATCACTAAACATTTGTTGTCACCAGCATAAAACTCCAGGATTTCAATCGATATACGCATGGTTTTCTATTGATATGATGAGAGTTCAAATTATGAACTTCTTTTATAGCTACAAAAGTGGGATGGTGGGACTTCCATTATTGTCAGACAAGAGTCCTTGGTTCCCAATCATTGACAATTGTGAAGTTCTTAACTCCAGATGATGGTCAACTAATTACTTTCAAAATTGGAGTTCATGAACACTATTATACTAACGTCATCTTCAGTTATATGGCAAACAAATCGTTGAACATATTTTTATATAAATCTTGATCTAACAATAGAAAATGTTATTTACTTTGAACTTTTCAAGAAAATGAGGTCATTAAGAATGGAGTAGTCATCAAATTTTTGTCCTAAAGAACAAAAGCTTCTTTCATACAAGAAGGGCAAAATGTTAACCATAAAAATTCACTTCAGAATAAAGGTATGAAAGAAGGCTCATTGAAAAGTGGTAGGCGCTACAAGAATTGAAGACATGGGTTTCGCCAATGTTCAAAAGTAGTGTTTCGAAGGCACTGAGATAGCTTTTAAAGGAGTTGAAAATGCTAGGTGCCCTTACAAATGACAAGCGAAACAAAAGCTTTCGAAAGGGTGGAAAGAAAGAAAAGCTTCCCTTCCATCGTATCTAGACCTTTCGACGTAGATGGATCCACAAATATAAGAAAGACTAGTATGGGCTCGAAACACCTTTCGAAGATATTGGACGATAGGTTCGCACACAAGAACCAATTCCTTCAAAATAGTGGGTTTCATCGTTTTCAATCTACTTCTTGAAGAAGTTACTCCGATACACACCTTTTGAAAGCAAGAGCAAGCCTTTCGAGATGGTTGGAATACTTCACATGAAGGCCTAGCATTCTTCCGCTAAGATCCAGTTGTCACTCACCATTCCTTTCGAAGCTATGTGAAAGCCCAACTCATCTCTCGCTTGCAATAGCTTAGCAGCGCAAAGCGAGCGCTCCTACTCCCCTTTCGGTGAAGTCAAAAGTTGTCCAGTAATAAGTAAATTAAAGGAGATGTTCAAACTCTAAAGGCAGCGGAGGGTTGACAAGGAAATCCTTTCGATTGGGTTGAAGGTCTATGAAAAGGTGAGGGCGTAAGAATGAACGAGAAAGGTTAAAAGAAATGCCTTTCAATCGCATCAAAAGAAGGCACATAGAAAGTTGAAGGAAGGCCTTTCGACCACGTCCAAAGGTTGCGCGCAGAAGGTTGAATGAATGCCTTCTGACCACGTTGAAGGTTGCATGCAGAATGTTGAATGAAATCCTCTCAACAATGTCGAAAGGATGCACACAGAAGGTTAAAGGAAGGCATTTCGACTGAGGTGGAAGAATGTGCGCAAAAGGGGGTCAACCTGCATCTATAAATACAATCCTAGGGGTCCGAGTTTGGGGACCGAATTTTGGGAACTCTAAATTCTCTCTACCAATTCATAGCAGACCAAATCTTTGTAACCTAAATCAATTTGGGGAAAAACTCTCATTCTTGTAACCCAATTATATAAATGCAAAAAGGAGGAAGCACATGGATTTAATATATATTTTGATCATTAGAAAGATCATTTCGACCATTAGCTTGACTAATGACCAATTGCACATGATGCTTACTTGTTTTCTTAACTCTTATATGTCTTATGCGTTGCAATAAAATCAACTTAGACAATGTAAAGTTGAATCATACTATCATCGTGTGTCATGATATCAAATGTCGAATTCAAATGATGATAATGTTTCAATGTTAATAAGTTCATGGAAATTATATTGTCCGAGATGTTATTTCCATTTCATATTGAATATAGAACTTATATATCATACCTCGAGTCCGCTTTAAAAGAAATCACACTTTCGACCTGATCGAAAGGGACGTTTCGAAAGGAACTCGATGCATGAATACTTAGTCATGCCAGTAGGATGGATACCATCAAAAGGACGACTTATCACCCTTTCGAAGGGGTTCTTTCCAAAAATAGCATAAGCAATGCTGTCGAAAGAAAATTCTGCTTTTAGAGGCAAATGATCCTTTCGATATAATCGAAAGAGATAAATCATCAATATCTTACTTCCCACATGAAAGGAGATGAAAATAACCCCTTCGACTCGCTCGAGAGGGGATACGAAGGAGATGTTCTTTCCTTGACCTTCAATTGACTGAGTTAATTGGATTTCTTAACTATGATTAACATTTTCATAAGGTTATCCTCCACATGCAATCCATCATAATTAACTCATTCGAAAGGTGTTTCAAAGAGATAGGTTACTTCTAAAACTTTCTTTTGAAATGTTAATAACATTTCTTGTTAATAATATAGCATTGAGATGTTGACAAGTTTTCTTGTTAACAATATCCCTTCTGGTACAACTACCAAAATCATATTTAGATAGCGTACTTAGAATCCATTTCGGATTTGTGCATCATACTCTGAGGACTATCTATTCTTAATTTGATAAGAAACTCATAGTATCTCTTCATTATGTGAGAATATTTATTAGACATTCTAATGCATTATGTTCATTTAGGTTTGGTTAATTTCATTTCATCCCACGTAATTAGTTTTATCTTTCGATTGTATCCAAATTGATTTTACTGCCAATAATTTCTCAAAGAAAGTCCTTCGCTATGAGGTTGATATTTCTTAAAACAATTATTTCTCAGTGCCAGGGAATATGTTTGATAGAGTTAGAGGTATGTCCTAAGAGCAATTATGTAATTTGTTACTTATATCTAACTCGATAACCTATCTTGATCGAAATCCAAGGTGTTTTCTTTCTATTATATACTTGATATAATGCGCTATATTAATTAATTAATTTAATCAAAAGAATATTTAATATAAAATCTATAAATGGTATGCTTTGTGATAGTAGTTACAAATTGTTGTAATCGTGAGTAATTTATCACATTAAAATTAAATATACCATTTTAAATGTACCTAGTCGAGATGCATCGAGACTGGATATCGGTGCTGTAACAACCCAAAATTTGAGCTATAATAATTAATTAACGAATTAATTAAATAATAAAATAAGTTTGTGAAATTGTCAGAATTAAGCCACGGAAGTTGCATCATTTGGTCCATGGCGATTTTTTGTTCAATTTTCTTATATAGCTTGTTGAAATCCGAGTCAGCATGGAGAAGTTATGAGAGAAACAAGAAATCAGAATTTAATAAACTAAAACGAAAAAAAATAATATAAATGGGCATAGGTCGACCTATGCTTGGGTCAGGTCGACCTATAGGTCGACCCCCAATAAACAAGGGTCGACCCGCCTTTGTTAATGGACGTAGAATTGCCCAGGTACGAGCCGAACAACCTATTTTGCAATTTTCTTCAAATCTCATGTGTTCTTAACTGTATCCGACGGTTCCTAGCGAGCCTATTACGCGGTTGCACTAGATTTAATCTTCAAATCTGACGGCTTGAGATCCCTAAGTCACACTATAAATAGAACCCGAGGCCTAGCTATTTTTCTCATTCAGAGTTTCTCCCAATTGGATTCATTGTCTAAGGCTGAACCCTAAATAGAAATTTTTTCTATAGAGAAGATCTTTTTAATACAAATATTCTACGCCCTAGAAGTAGATCCAGGAAGGCCCAGGATTAGAGATAAGGACCACAGGTGAGAGTCTTGTAATTATTTTAGATTTATAAGTAATTTAAAATAATAGGGTTCTCAACAATTCTAGTTTTTCTACAATTTTGAGATAGTTTTTATGTAAGTTTATTTACAGTCGGTTTTTAAGTAAATTCTAGAATTTATTTTCAGTCTATTTTTATTTAGCCGTTTTATTCAATTATTTTCACTTATTTACAGTTATTTACATCTGTTTTAAGTAGGAATTTAGCCTGTAAATGTTAGTTTCTTTTTATAGAGATTTAATCCTTTTTGACGCGAATAAGATATTAAAAAGAAAAGAATTCGCTAATATGGATTAAAATAGAAAAACACTAAATTTACAAAAATCAGATATAAAATAAGAAAAACTGAAATAAAATAGAGATAGAATGAAATAGGCAAATTTAAGATATTTGCAAGTATGATTATAACTAGTAGTTATAACTAAAAGGAGAAAACGGAAGAGTAACAGTGGCAAGAACAATTATAACACGTAGGTTATAATTAGAAAGAAGAGATAATAGAAGAAGCTTATTTTAAAACTTAGATCTTGAATTAACTTAATAAGCAAATATAGCAGAAATAACAGAAGAGGCTTATTTTAAAACATAGATTAAGGTAATAAGCAAATATAGAAGTAGAGCCCGTACCGGCAGCATTATCTTTCAGATCTAGGGCTAGTGGTCTCACAATAGTAGGTGGGGCTGGGACACACTTATGCTGATTAGGGTAAATAAGTGTCCAATAGATAGAGGCTCAAATATGGGGATTTGGGCAAGGGGCGCAAAACTAGAAGATTGTTTGTTAGGACCAGTACCGACAGCATTCCCTTTCAGGTCTAGGACTGATGGTCTCGTAACAGTTAGGTGAGGCTGGGCAGCATTCCCTTTCAGGTCTAGGACTGACGGTCCCACAACAGTTTGGTGAGGCTGGGCATGCTTATGCTGATTAGGGTCAATAATGGGTCAAATAGGGGGTGAAAGTTAGTGTGTACCGGTGATGACCGAGCGTGCGGCATGGATTTGGGTAAATAATTCGCTATTGCATCCTAAGCGCTAAAGAGGTGTCTTTTTAGATTATTTGGGAACCTCCTTAACCTCTCCTTTCTTAGCAACATCTGACATGAAACGCATAAAAAGGAGGTCGACTGAATTAGTAGACCGCCTAATCTTTTGTATTAGTTAGGGACATTGGCACTACACTATTGCATATATCCTTAATTGCATTAGAAAGCTTAAGGACAATGTATGTAATGGATGATGGTTAAATATGTGGTTGTAGAATTTGGATGAAAATATTTATTTCATTCTTCTTACCTTGGAGATTTCGGGGACGAAATCCTTTAAGGAGGGAAGAATGTAACAACCCAAAATTTGAGCTATAATAATTAATTAACGAATTAATTAAACAATAAAATAAGTTGTGATATTGTCAAAATCGAGCTAGGGAGTTGCACCCTTGGGTCTATGGGATTTTCTAATCAATTTCCATATATAACATGTCAAAATCCGAGTTAGTATGGAGAAGTTACGAGTGAAACAAGAATCATAATTTTATAAAAGAAAACGAATATATATATATATATAGTAGGATTGATTTCACCCTAGAGGGGGGGTGAATAGGGTGATACTAATAATTATAAAAATTAATGCGGAAATATATAAAATAATTGCAGCACAGATAATAGCAAAATAATAAAAGTAGAAATAAAACAACATAGATTTACCCAGCTTCGGCAAAACCCTGCCCACGTGTTGCCTCCAAGGTTTCTACTAGAAATTATGTAGTCAGACGCTTACACACGTAAACTTGCGACACCCGCTATCGACTAACATAACTCTACGCTCAAAACCCTACCACAACTCAGCCACTGAGTTGCGAATTGTCGAACTACACCACCGTAGTTCGTCCCCTAGTCACATGACTAGAATTTTATAAAAGCTTAAAAGTGGATTACAAAATAAAAACAACTAAACAAAACTAGAAACCCTAGTTTAAAATTAAAAGCCCAAAGTATTAGTTAGGACCGGCCCAATTTAAAATTAAAAGAGAGCCCCCTTTTTCTTTTTATCTTCGTGTATGTCTTCGGCCCGTATTCTTTGCTTTGTGAAAATGGTTGTGCTCATTCCTCTTTCAACAGTTTAGGGCTTCTGAACTTTGAGGCGGCCTTTTGTTTTTCGAGCGATTGAAGTGATTTTCTTCGCTTTGCTCTATCAATCATCTCTTATCTTCTATTTGTTTTCGGCTACTTCAATAAGTCGAGTTTGACGTTGTAATTTGGTACGTGATTTTCTTGTTCAATTTGAATTTTCTCGACTTTGATTCGAGTTATATGTTTTGATTTACTTCAGTGATTAGCTCTCTGATTTGTTTGAACTCGAATGAATTTATTGCTGATGATGTTAATGGTTTAAATAGGGAAAAATCCCTAAATGTTCGATTCGTGTATTTTCGGTTTGAATTCTTCACATGATATGCTTGCCCACTGATTTTCGATTTAATGTTGGTGATTAATCCCGACTAGTTCAATTCATATATTTTCTATTATGCTTACTTGATCACCACGGCTTCATGAATTTGAACTTGCTCCGTGAATTTCTTTTCTCCTGTTATCACCTTGGCCACCCCGGCTTTGACTTTGTTATTTGAAATCTGATATTGTCAGATAGAAATTCCTGCAACATTGATTGTATTTGATCTTGTAGTCTAAAATGTTGAAATCTTCTCTTGTGCCATTTTATGTCTGGTTTTGGTGTCTTGATACATTTGAGTTTTTGATTTGTGCACTTGTCTGAAACTACTAATTTGAGCTGATGTCTGCATATCAACTTGTAAATATTGAAGTTGAGGTCTTGAGCTTGTTGCATTTGGAGTCTTCACTTGGTTCATGTGTGGTATACAAGTTTGGTTCAATTATGTACACCATTGTCCATGTTTTATATGTGGTCAGTGTTGGTGATACTGCATGTATAAGTGTATATTTTATTGAATAATTATTTATTTCAAAAAATGGTTTTATTGTTGGTTGCAGTGTTGGGTAAAAGTTATAGGGTTGTTCAAAGTATCGTGACTTTTATTATTACGAATTTCCACAAGGATTCAGATATTTTCTTATTTCTCAGGGGTTGTAATAGCAAATAATCAAAGTCTACTGCTTCCAAAAAGTCAATATATCACAGATATACTTGCTTGTACAAAAATATTGAGATCAAAACTTATTTCCACATATCATCTTGAATTTCGGTTCTCAACTTTCAGCCCGAACTAAATAGTGTAGCACTGCGGTTAGCTTAAAATACTTATTGCTTACCCAGTCAGATATTGCTTTTGGAACAAATATATTATCATAAATTACGCATGGACCTAAGGCGGGTCATTGAGTTATAGTTAAACGTCTTCTTTATTATCTTTATGCTATGGTAAATGATCATGCATTCTTACATTGCGTTTCTCCACTATCTGTATGCAGAATACAATGTTGTAGGCCTAAAATCGTCATGCGCAATTTGAAAAACTTAGGCCCCGTTTGGCATGCCGTTTTTAATTTTGTGTTTTCGTCTATACAAAAGAGCGTCCGTTGTATGTATTGTTTAAAAACAAATAATTTTGAAAAATGAAATTAACATGTAAAATAGAAAACAAGTTTATTTTGTTTTTCGTGTTTCGAGAGATAACAAAAGCACGGAGAACAATTCAACCCTTCGTTGTCCGTTGGTCGTCGCAACGGCTAAGAATTATAGATCTTCTTTTCTTATTTCTTGATATTTCTTAGTTCAAGTTGAAAACACAAAACTCGAAATGCAAAATGAAACCAAACGGGCCCTTATATTTGCCTTTGTTACTCACCTGAGATTTATTACGATAATAATAATAGGCTACTAATCATTACTTCAACCTTGTATTCCATTTTGAAGAAAAATACATGAAAATTAGCTTGTAATCTATATTTGGTTCCAAAGGGGAGACATTGACTAAACTGATCAAATGGGATGGGTTGGATCAAAATGGACTGAGTCGATTTTGACACAACCCACTTACGATCCATTTTTTTGACCTATTTAATACAGTGGTCAATTTGACCTAACCTATTTAATAAGCGAGTTACCCATTTAACATATTAAAAGATTTAGATTTAATTTGACTAATAAAAAACAAACAGATATAAAATAATTCTAATTTTTACGTTTTGAATTTTGATAAAAATCAAAATTTCGAAATATGAAATATAAAATATAAAATTTTAATTCTAAATTTCATCAAAATTTAAATAAAGGGGTGTAGTCTTTTATTTGTTAAGTACAACCGTTAGTCACCATGGGAAACTACAGCATGCGTTCACAAGATGAAGTATCCGAGTGTTCTATATTGTACATAATATAGATGAGAGTTCATCGGTCGAAGTTTCACATGATTCCGAGTTGGTATGAAGAAGTTATTGCAGTCTGGAAAAAAAATAGTGGCTTCTGCCTAAACGGAGTTCAAATATGAGATGTAGCATGTTATTTTCTAAGTACAACTATTTGTCCCATGGAGAACTACATTGTGCACTTACAAGATGAAGTATCCGAGTGTTCCATATTACCTGTAATCTAGGTGCAAGTTCATCGGTCGAAGTCTTGTCCGATTTCGAGTTAGTATGAAGAAGTTACTGCAATCCCAAAAAAAAATAGCGGCTTCTGCTTAGACGAAGTTCAAATATGGGATGTAGCCTGTTATTTTTCAAGTACAACTATTAATCATCGTGAAAAACCACAACGTGCGTTCACAAGATGAAGTATCCTAGTGTTCCATATTGTCCGTAATTTAGGTGGGAGTTCATTGGTCGAAATCTCGTCTGATTCAGAGTTAGTATAAATAAGTTATTGCAGATTTAACAAAAAAATAGTGGTTTCTGCCTAGTCGGAGTTCAAATATGAGGATGTGGTATATTATTTGTTAAGTATAACTTTTAGTCACCATGGAGAACTACAACATGCGTTCACACCGAGTAAAAAATTTCAAATTTTCAAAATTCTTATTTTCAAAATTCATATCAAGTTTATTTTTTTTTTGAATTTTAAGTTTTAAATAAATGGGTTACTCATTGTTTGCATCAAAAGTTGGCACAAATACCCATTAGAGATTTTTTGAAGAAATAAATGAAGAATAATAAATGAAAATTAAGGAAACAAGCAATTAAATTACAGAAAATAAGCAGTAACGAGAAGACAACGAACTATAGTGGTTCAGCGTTGAAAGCCTACGTTCATTTTAGAGAGATAACTTTATTAAACACGTGAATTCCTGAGTATAGAAGGATGGATCGGAGTAAAACCCTTAGTTACAAAAAAGTGCAAAGTGACAAGCAGCGTAAAGGTCCCGAAAGTGAACAATTAAGTCTATATTTATAGGGGAAGATAGTGAAATATCTTCCTAAAATTTTGGCAATAGAGTCTCTAGATCCAGGAGAAGTCATGGTATCAATCGCGGGTCCCACATCTTTCACAATAACGATCGGTACCGATCGTTCTATGGGCTCATTTTGGCATGCGATCGATATGGTGGGCTCCACTCTTTAATATATCAATGTTCCCAAAGTTTCATGTGTATTTGACTTGTAAATTTTGAGATATCGACCGGTTCCATTGAGTTGAACTGTAATATCGATACGGTACGATCCATAATTGGTGAATATAGATCGTACCCGATCCATTTTCTGTTAATGGTATATTTTCATACCTTTATCGTTCTATTGAGTCCATCTTCTGCTTCCACTTTGCCACCGCTTCATATTATCATCTGTGCCTGATCTCTAGGCTTCGTGATTGTTGATCTGACTTGTCGATCCCGATGAGAGTCGAGTCTAACTTCTCTAATCAGTTCGAATATAGTCGGACCAAAAGGCTGGATAACACTTTCCCCCCAAAGTACGTCTTGTTTCAATATGACGTGCTTTGAATCGATGCAAGTTACAGTCGTCGGAAAGGAATCCATTCAGCTTTCTGAAAAGTTGTCATCCCTTCGATGAATTACTTTCCTTGAAGAGTCATGTCTCTTTCTGTGTGACATGATGATTGAATGATTTTCAATAGTAAAAATTCTGGACCGTAATTTTCTAAATAATATCTATGCCCAGTTCCATTGAGCTAGCAGGCCTCGGTTATCTAATTTGGTTCTTTCTATGATAACTCAAATTCAATTTTTGTCGATTTTAAGAAATTGAATTTTTAGGAAGCACATGTGCATGTTCTTGTTGCTAACTCCCGGATGCGTTCGTACGCTCACGGATCGTTGCAAATTTAGTGGAATGCAATTCAATCATTTGCACTTTTTTCTTTTTATTAAGATGGATTGGCATGAATCCGTCGGGTAAATGGATCGTACTTGATCCATTTTTAATATGGATCGGGCCAAATTCGTTTGAGATTGGGTCATGTCCGATCTTTCTTCCACCTCTCTCTTTTTCACAGCTCGAGGAAGAGGATGATGGATCATTCCAAAGCCATTAGTTTTGGATCGTATATGACCTAAGCATATGTTGAACGAATCAATTGCACTGCGTGTTAAAGAGAAGGATTGGCATACATCCATCACAGAACGATCGCACCCGATCATTTCCTGATTTGGCCGTTTGATCAAACTATAGGTTAAGAAGAATGGATCGGCATGAGGCCATCATAAAACGATCGTATTCGATCGTTTATCGGTTGGGCTTCAATTGAACTGCAAACTTCGATGGTTCTATCGCTTCCTTCATATATATACTTGGATACTTGGATCATTTTCTTCACTTCATTTCATTTTCTATCATTGTTACCTGAACCAATAAAGAAAACTCCATTCTCACCTTCTCCTTCGCCATCGATCCACCGAGCTTCCTGATCCAAGTCCATACTTATCTCGTAACCATCTCCATAGGTCGGCCTGACTCCTTGCTTCATCAACCATTACCGCCGCCATCTCCTACAGATCTTGCTTCATGCTCAAATTCAAGTCGCCCCCGCTTTTCAATTTTTTGAAATAGGTAGCTCAAACTTCTTTTGTTTGTGATAATCTAGTGACGAGATGATGGTTATCATTATAGTTAGCATGATTTAGGTCATGGCGATTCGGTCTGTCGGAGTGAGGGGGAGATGGTGATGATCGGATCGAGTTGTTTATGTTGGTATTGAGATTGGATGGAATGCGCCTGCTCGAGATCGAATATGGAAGATCGTTTTTAGTCGATCGTTCTAGGAGTTCCAAAACGTGGACCGTCACCGATCATTTCTAATAAGGCTGATGTGGTGAAGTTATTAGCATAAGGGAATGAAACGAAACTCGTTCAATCGTTCTGATGGATTGGTATTTGAGAAAGATGTAGGAAATTTGGACCGGTGGTTTTCTGGAAGAGTTCTTGGCCGATCGTTTTTTGGATTGGTGTTGTGGAGTCTTAAATTGAAGCGAAGTAGGGAACTAGAGTTGAAGGTTTTCCAAATGTGTGTCTCGAATGTTGAACTAGTGGTGCTGACACCCTAATTGTCACTGAAGCTCAACGTTTCGATGCCACCGCTCATATGTTCCAACTTAAGTCAGGTTTTCCAAATGTATGTCTCGATGGATTTTTCTTTGTACCTAATCTTAAGAAAATTTCTGAAAAATCCAGCAAATGACTATTGATTGTGTGAATGATATCCACAAGCAGTATAATGAGTGGATGAGGCAACGAAGAGAATTTCTAAATTATCTTGGGAGAGAGCGGTAGAGATTGAGAAAATGAAATGCCAAGAGGTCCAAGATAGACGGATCAATCGAAACTCTAACCAATGAGTCAGAATCTTCAAGGAGCTCATAAGCAGAAGCCGAGAGAAAAGTCGAAACAACCATCAAGGCACCTGAGGATGAGAAGGCCAGAAACTTGATGAGGTTGAAGTGCTTCATCATCGGAACCATAAACTGGTGTTAGAAAGGGACACGGCCCAAAGAAGCACAGCTGAGTATAAAACTAAGTTCGAGCGCGAATCCAAAAACAAAGAGGAAGCGTAGAAAATCAGTCAGGATGCTTGTGAGGAATTGGTTACCGTTAGGCTTGAAAGGGAAACGGCTGTTGAAAAGGCCAAAGACATTGATGCCCTCGTTAAACAAGAAGTGGAGGCTGCGAAAGAAAAGGTCATGAAGGAGGTTATGGAGGAACTAGATTCATTGCTCATTCTTTACAACGCCAACGTCCAGAAGTATAGAAACTTTGAGTGGCTCCGGGGTTACTACTCTTACCATCTTGTACGCGCTTGAGAGCATCTTGTTCAGAAGGAGAAGGAGGCTCTCAACACTGAACAAATCAATTTGATGAGGCTGGAAGGTGAAATTCTATTGGGTGATGGACCCAAAGTTCTACATGAAACCCAGTTTATACTCCAAAAAGAACACGCCACAACCTCTCAATATGAAGCTGGTGAAAGTTCTGGATCCATGTCACACAGTGTCGTAGACAACCAGAATCCGATGACCCAAGCTATTCCCAACGCCACTGTGGATTCTCCTTTCGATTCCAGTTACAATCCAGAGAAACCGCATATTGCTAAATTTAGTGGGCTCAACCCGATTATGGAAGGAGGTTCCGGTGGCACTCCGGCTCACATGGGGGATCAATTTAGAGAAGGTATTTCATTAAACTCACATGTTCTTCATAAAGCTGGAGTGTCCCCGGTCAATATATCCAATCTTTTAGTTATGTTTCCTCAGCTTTAGATCCACCGACTGCAGTTCCACCTCTTCCTCAAGAATCGCGACCAGGATCTCAGGTGCCAACGACAGAGTCCGTCACTGTCACGACTTCGGCAACAAACCAAAATGTCAAGGAAGAGGAAGATTTTATGATCAACGAGCACTTGATGGATGCTTTGCTGAGGGAAGAAAGCGATACGCATCAAGAAATTCCCGTTGATGATGACGTTGTGATTATTAGAACTTCCCAATCCTTGTCAGGTTCCTTTATGCAAGAAATGGCACAGAAACTTGAAGCGGACATTGCCCTTGAGGCGAAAGTCAAGCAGGAGAAAATGGAAATCGTTTCCCTCCCATCTCCATCGCTTTTCCTGGAGAAACCGTGGATGCCTCCGCTCCTCAGCCAGAGCATGCTTAAGATGCGCCCATTGGATCAACCTAATCTACTCTGGTGAAAGACCAAAGAAGCGGGAAGAGAGGGGAGAAGAGGAGTGGAGAAAGTTCGAGTGAAATCTCTCCTGATTCCAAGAAGAAGAAAAGGAAGCCGAGGAGGAAGTGATTCTTTGTGTGCACTCATGTCCCAAGTCTTTTGGGTTTTGTTGGCCGAATTTGTACGGGATCAGCCCCCGTTTTTTAATTCTTTTGTTGGAATATTTGTACTTGACTTTCCAAGCTTATGTAAATAAAGTTCTTTTACTTTTGTCAAACTTTTCTATGAATCTACTTAAGTAGTTGAGCTATTACATTTTACATTCAATGTACTTGTAATTCGTTGCCCGTTAATTCGAATAACTGTCCGTTAATTTTTACTCAAGGCCTCCATCTGGTCGTGGCCTCAAGTTGTACCAAATACTAGGCTCGAGCTCTAGTGTTACGCCGTCGAATTCAACGGTTTAAGTAATTATACTCCTGCCCCCAATCTCGGGTTAGCGGAGTTAGATAGTGGATGGTCGAACTCCATCCTTAGCGAGTTTATACTCCTCATGTTTGTTTCAGGTCGGAGTTTATGGAATAGTGAGCGGTCGAACCGCACTCATATATTTGTTCATACTCATATCTGCACTCTGGGGATAAGAGTTAGTTGACGGGTGATCAGATTGCACCCAATTTGTGTTTGTACTCCAGTCCACGCTCTGGGGACTTTGAGTCATTTCGAAAAATAGTTGGACTGTACTTTCCTTAATTGATTAATTTGCCTCCAAGTCCGGGATTTGACTTAGCGAGCGATATCCATGTCACGATCGCTTTTGATTCATGTATGTCCCATCACTTGTTGGGATTAATTTGATTATTGGATGGTTAAGCCGTATCCATTTCACGTTAGGTACTTCGTCTATCGGGTTGTAAGCGAGAATCATCGAATGAACGGTCGGACCACGTTCATTTTGTTTAGTTCGGTCATGAACTTGTGTAACCGACTAGCTCTGAACTCTGAGAACTTGCTCGGACATGTTAATATTAGTTAGTCGGGTAATGCAACTAACATGCAGTGCTACAGCAATCACAGATATCAAGAAAATCCCAAACTTTTATCTGCCAAATGGAAAGAAATGACGTAACTTGTCTTATTATATATCTGAAAAATCAAATGCTAAAGCAAATATAGAAATTAAATTCAACTGAAGGAAAAAGAATAAACTAAGTGAAATAGCGTCATAAATGCTCGCTATTCCACGCCCTTAGGAGTGCGACGCCATCAACAGTCGCTAGTTTAAAAGTTCCTTCTCCAAGCCTCTGTTCAATGACGTACGGTCCTTCCTAAGTAGGATTCATGTGTGACGGGACAAGAAAAACCCGTTTTAAGACGAGATCACCGATTTCAAAGGTTTTAGGTCAGACTTTAGTTTTGTAGTATCGGACGACTCGATATCGATATGCAGCTGCCCTCAAATCAACTTCTTCGCGCTTCTCATCTACCAAGTCTATAGATTCTAAGAGGATATCTTTATCCGTTCAGGGGTCGTAGTAGGTCACTCGATGAAAAGAGACTTCGAGTTCAACAAGAATGACGGCTTCGGAGTCGTAAGCAAGGGCGAATGAAGTGTGACCAGTCGCGGACTTGTGGGTAGTTCTGTAAGCCCATAATGTTGTTGGGAGTTCATCCACCCACTTACCTCTATCTTTTTCCAAGCGTTTCTTCAGAATGGACTTTATGATTTTGTTCACGGCTTCCACTTATCCATTTGCTTGAGGGTGAGCAACCATCGCAAATCTCTTTTCAATATGATGTCGACCGCAGAAGTCTTTGAATTCAGCGCTCTCGAATTGGGTTCCATTATCAGTTACGATGGTTCGTGGAAGGCCAAAACGACAAATGATGTTTCGAACAATGAAGTCGATTAATTTCTTTTTCGTGATCGTGGCTAAAGGTTCCGCTTCGGCCCATTTGGTGATGTAATCAACTGCAATAATGGCGTACTTCGCTCCTCCTTTAAAGATGGATAAAGAACCGATAATATATATGCCTCATGTGGCAAACAACCATGGACTGACCATTTGTGTGATTTCCATCGGTAGAGCTTTCGGAACTTTTGCATACATCCGGCACTTATCGCATCGCTTAGCGTAGTCAGTAGCATCTCGGTTGACAGTCGGCCAGTAATACCCATAATGGAGTATTTTCTTTGCTAAGGTTTGCCCCCCAGTGTGATCGCCACATTCCCCTTCATGAACTTCCTTTAGGACTCGTTTTATTCCATCATGAGCGATATCCCTGAGCAGGAGAACGGAAAAACCCTTTATATACATGACTTATTCATGAAAGATATATCGTGAAGCTTTGCGGAGAACTTGTCGCCTTTCATTCCTCCGTTCATGAAGGACCCCTGTAGCAAATAACCTTTATTCGGAGTCATCCGCAATTCCTTATCAGGCTCCGTTTCTAATACCCAATCGATTTCCATCTAGTTTATGCTCGAAGCGTCTAGTACTTTGACTAGAACCAAGCACATTTGTTGTGCATTCCTGGTACTAGCAAACTTTTCTAATAAGTCGGCCTCTTTGTTTTGATCCCGGGGAATGTACATGATGTCATAATACTCAAAGTCAGCCAATAGCTCTTGAACTCGGATAAGGTACGGAGCAAGTCATTGTCCTTTGGCCTGGTAATCTCCCCTGACTTGGTATACCACCAACTGGGAATCGCAAAAGATTTCAAGAGATTGTATTCCCAATTCTCTGGCAAGTTTGAGTCCAGCGATAGAGCTTCGTACTCAGCTTCGTTGTTCGTTGCAGGAAAGTCAAGCTTCAAAGCGTAGCAAATTGATCAATCTTCTGAAGTTACTAGCACGACTCCGGCTCCAGAATAATAGGGGCTCCACCGCTCTTTGGGAGATCATCATGTGCAGTGAATTCTGCTATAAAGTTTGCTGGTGCCTATCGATGTCGAATTGACTCAGTTCGATGTTCCACTTCAGTAACCTTCCAGATGTCTCAAGTCGCTGCAAGACCTGTCGTAACGGCTGATCGCTGTAGACATCGATGGGAAAACATCTGCATTTTGTGGCATCATCGGCTCGTGCGGAGTCCATCGGCCATTCATATCTCATGATGTGCTGCCTGGGGTCGGTTTTTCCCTCATAGGCAGGCATCAGTGGCATGTTAAATCTCCTCGGATATTCCACGTGTAAAATATTATCTGTGAATGGGGTATGGCTTCTTGAGATCCCCAATCATCATTGGTCAAGTCTTAGCTCTTCCTTACTAGCTGTCTGACCATAGCCGACATGTCCGGCATTTGGATAGTTGGAGCTAAGTGGTAGTCATGCTCCACCTCATGTGAATGGTCTGGTCGATGTCTACGGGCCATTCTATGCCTCCTTGGCTCAACATCCTCCTAATGTGCGTCGCGTGCGTTCACATTGTCGTCGTTCTGGAGAAGAAACTGATATGCATTAACTTGAACTCCAACATCCAGATCAACCGCGGAGTCACATGTGTCCATTCTTCCCGTTATCTGCTGTAACCCACCTCCGAATGTTGGATCGGGACCGATCATTCTAGATGGATCGGTATCGATAGTTATCGGTCTGTCTAGATCGGTCGGTTGATGGTGGGTCGATCGGCGTGGTATCTATCGATTTTGCGACGTCTACGTCTGTGATAGTCATCTGATGAAATTGAGCTCTCTGATGCAAAATAAGGAGTTGGTTTCCTCCTAGTTTTCCTGCGTTGTTGATCTTTGAGTTGATTCATTAGATCAATATTGGTTTGAATCTGCTGGTTCAACTGTCGATGGCTATCCATGAGCTCTCTCATCAGATTCTGGAAATCAACTCTTGTGATGGAATCTGCTGGATTCTGGACATCAACTGGATTGGTAGCATTAACATCTACTGGTAGATTGTTTTGGCCTCCTTATTAGATGTTAGCATTCTTGTTTCCCTCTGCGTTTGAGCGGTAGATCTGGTGTTTCTAACCATTGTTGATAGTTTTCTTTAGATTTTTGCAAATCTGAATAGAATGGATAAACTACTTGAAGATAATTCTGGATCTCTTCCTAGGATTTATGCAATCCATTAGCAGCAAAGAAATCCAAATAGAGCTGAGAATCTCCTTCTCAGTGAAAGCACTAAAATGTTTGCACCAAAAGTTGGCATAAACACCCAATAGATATTTTGTAGAGAAATAAATGAAGAATAATAAATGAAAATTGAGGAAACAAGCAATTAAATAACAGAACATAAGTAGTAACAAGAAGACAACGATTTATAGTGGTTTGGGGGTGAAAGCCTATGTCCATTTGGAGAGATAACTTTATTAAACACTTGAATTTCTGAGTACAGAAGGATGGATCAGAGTAAAACCCTTAGTTACAAAAAAGTGCAAAGTGACAAGCAACGTAAAGATCTTGAAAGTGAACAATCAAGTTTATATTTATAGCAGAAGACAGTGAAATATCTTCCTGAAATTTCGACAACGGAGTCTCCAGATCCAGAAGAAGTTATGGTATCGATCGCGGATCCCACATCTTTCACAGTAACGATCAATACCGATCGTTCCATGGGCTCGTTTTCGCATGCGATCGATATGATGGGTTCCACTCTTCAATATATCAATGTTCCCAAAGTTTCATATGTACTTAACTTATAGATTTGAGATATCGATCGTTTTCCATTGAGTTGAACTGTAATATCGATACGGTATGATCCATAATTGGTGAATATGGATCGTACCCGATCCAATTTCAGTCAATGATATATTTTCATACTTTTATCGTTCTATTGAGTCGGTCTTGTGCTTTCACTTCAACACTGCTTCATATTATCATATGTGTCTGATCTCTAGGCTTTGTGATTGTTAATCTAACTTGTCAATCCCGATGACAATAAAGCCTAACTTATTTAATCAGTTCGAATATAACCGGGCCAAAAGACTGGATAACACCCATTTATGACCTTTTTAAAAATGAATCAACTCGTTTATGATCCATTTAACAAAGATAAATGGGTTGATCCAACCCATTTATAAGTAAGGTAATGGATTGGGTTAATGAGTTGGGTCATATTTTGACGGATCTAAGTGAGTTGCATGTGATTCTAGTAAAGACCGACTTGTTGATGCACTAACAAAAGTATTTACTTGGAGCTCAATATCCTCTACTCAAAAACCACAATAGGACTATCTGCGCAGGCCTCATTTAAGGGGACATGATAAAGAAAATATTTTTTACATCATGTATCATTCTCCTTTATAATTACGAGCTATCTTAGGTTTTGAATATCATGATTGTAGGAGGAAATATATCATTAGCATTGTGATTTCTTCCAATCGCGTGGACACATGATAAAACCATAGTTATTAAAGCTCTCGTAGGCATGCCTAGACGACAAAAAGCCTTAGGAGCCTATTATCTTTCAAAGCGCCGATGATGCGTAAGGCGTTAAAAAAGCCCCAAGGATGCCAAAGCGTTCAAGTTTTGAAGCGCTGAAAAAGTACGCATTTTATAACATTATTGAAGAGAAAAATAGTTTAATATTTGGCCCAATATGAAGCCCAATTATATTTTGAAATCCAACAGCAAGTAAAAAAAAGTGTTTATTCATCTCGACTTCAATATCGAACGGTAAAAACATTGTTCTTTCAATATCGAACAAAAAAATTCCTAGATTGAAATCACAGTCGCTGCCAACCTTTCGCCACCGTCGCCAGTTCATTCGCCGTAGGCGCTAGCATTTATATGGCTTTGTGCCTTCTTAGTTTGATTTATGATGATCATACAACGTTTTATTCACAATATTGAATTTATATGCAATTTTTTAAAACCAAAAATCGAGTTTTAGTGTATTTTTCAATTGCAGTTTTTTTGGCTATAAAACAGAAAAAATGATGCTCAAGACGTCCAAAAAAGTCGAATGCATAAAAAAGCGCTAGACGAAAGTCTGGGGATTTTTGGGACTTTTTTACCTTGACAGTTAAGGATAAAACATTGATCCTACTTTATAATATTCATTGTTTGAGCTAGTAACTTTTTAGCTTTTATAGTTATAATTATAAAAGAAATGGTAAAAGCAAGCTCCACATATTTTAATTTATCGAATTTATACATGCATAATAATGTATGGGGCTCCTATAGGTCACTGGCAGCCGATGATAATATTTGCAGTTAATTTTCTATGGAGATGTTGAAATAGTTGCCTTGACCGTACAGAAACAAAAACAAAAACCAAGTAAAAAGCAAGCAACTCTTCTCGTCCTGAATTCTTGATTGGACAGTAGTTATGTTTATTAATCATTTATGAAACAGTCAGGCTGGAAGAAGATTTCCTAGTAAAAGAATCCATAATAAAGAACGCAGCTCTTAATTTGTTGGATTTTAGGATATTTCTGTAGCACGCAGTCCCAAATAGATAGTTTTGCTAAAAGTAAAGGCCCTATGCCCATAAACACACCAAAAA
The DNA here is from genome assembly GCA_030737815.1 of Allium fistulosum. Taxonomy (NCBI): domain Eukaryota; kingdom Viridiplantae; phylum Streptophyta; class Magnoliopsida; order Asparagales; family Amaryllidaceae; genus Allium; species Allium fistulosum. Next base: position 258,422,972 of record CM060908.1, on the reverse strand, counting down.
TATATAAATGAAAGTTGACTGGATCTGCATTTAAAATGAGCAAAAGTTTGATCAATTCATAGCAGTCCTACTCCTATAAAGAGCAAGTACTGACCGAAAATATATGGATATTTAAGCTTAGGATAACGCAGCTATAAGGTAAAAACACATAGATTGTTAATGTCAATACAATTTTAACATTGTTCATCAGATAATTGTATGAAAAAACGCAGTATTACTGTGTACAATATCAGTTGATGATTAAAATGCTAATGCAGCGACATACTTTAGCAAATAGATGATATTTGGTTACAATGATTAAAATCTTTAAAAAAAATGATGCAATTGGTACAAGTAAACAACAACTCAAAATATCTTGCTTTCCTCATTTGTTCAATTTCTCTTACGATTTTCGATAATCCTTGTTGGTATGTCCATTGAAGGGATGTATCTTGTTTAAACTACATGCTTGTTTGGTTTCTTACTTGTTTTCAGTTCTTCATTAGATTAACACATTTTAACAAAAAATTTCTTTATTGGATTCTCACTTGCTAACTTCTATTGTGACATAACAGGATATACATATTTTTATGGCAATTAGAACCAACAAGCTTTTGCTTTCAAATAAAGAGATTTTAGCAGGGACATGATACACAGACATGTCTAGTAAAAATTATACTTCCTAATCATTTTACGAGTTTTAACACTTAGCACCCACTGAAACAACTGCAGAAGATCAAAGTATTTAACTCTGGTAATTATTTGTAAACTAAAAAATTTATGAATATTAAATGGTCTTTTTTCAGTTCAGTATTTACAGAATTTGATGCAAATTTAATCCTAAAAATAACAAAGCACAAGGCTGACAATCAAGTATTCACTTCTCCGGTTACCCTCTATTCATTGTCAATTAAAATCTAAAGGGTGTCAAAATCAAAACTTAATAAATAAATAAATAATCAGCACAGTGATTTGCAAATTATGAATTCAAGGTGGTTTTGAACTGAGGCTGGCCTGATAATATACGTGGGACCAACTTTACGTACAAACACTCCAACACATCGCTACTGGCGGATTTTTACTCCAAGGCTTCTTTGTGTAGGCTAATAAGTTTTAAGGACAACAATTCTGAAAAATTAGTTTTAAAAACAGATTACAAGAAAAAGATAAATGAAGTTATCATTTTCAGTTATACAAAAATAATGATAAATGAATTTATCTTTTTCCTGTATAACTTAAAAAGGTAAATGAATTTATCATTTTTCTGTGAATTGTCCTTAAAACTAATTATTCAGAATTGTTGTCATTAAAACTTACTACACTGGAGAAAAAAAGCCCCATCAACCTAATTTCCACTTGCTTACTATAACAAATATTTGTTTTCTAAGTTGATCTGTACCGGCTATAGCTTTTTTGCCTTTTTTTTTTTTTTTTGCTTTTTTGTACTAAACTAATGTCTGCTCAAGTTAGTGGTCAGCATTTTTTTGTGAGAAGGTGCAGTTGACCAGAGTCCTTTGATACAAGGCAGCAGGCTTCAGTGGACAAAACTATCTTAAAACGAACTTCCAAGGTTATTATAACACGACTCACATATGCTTTTGCTTGTATATGTCAAACAGAATATGAAAATAATATAGGTTGTATGTTTATATATGGAATAAAGATGTTATATTAGTTGGTATTTGGAAGGGCGTAGACCAGTCTTCTCACATAGAAATAAAGTTAGAATACAAGCCAAAAGAGAATTTGAGACTAATATTTATTCTTTGACAAGTGGCCATTTTTAAGAAGTTTACAGCTTGGAGTGATTATATTCTTCGCAAATTCCTTACATAACCATACTTCCACTTTTGCTTTAAGTTACATGTTTGTTGTAAGTGACCTCCCAGGGTACCAGGTAACCCTTGCATTCCAAATAGGGTTTTAACATCGTCTCCTATGTCTTAATTTGAGATATACTACATTGGGTTGAATGGTATATCAGCAAATATTAAGATTTAGAGTACTGCAAATAATTGGTAAATTAATATAAACAAATGAGAAGGAAATAACTCAACCACCTTAGTATAAGGAATATGCCGACATTTTGTGAGATAAAACATGACATATAATCTGATCATACTTAAACAAACATCCACATAATTGATAAAATATATCATTGTATGTTCTTTGACAAATAAATGTCACTTTCATTTCTCGTCACATTCTCATAAGAAAGTCAATTAAGTAATGAGCTTGTACCAATTTGTAGTCCTCTCTTATAATAATGGTTAATAATATTGAATGCGACAATTTAATGATAATACTCATGAAAAGTAAAATTAAAGCATAATAAATGGATAAAAATATATGGTAAATAAGACAATGTCCCAAAAATTATTCAAAAGTAGGTGGTGTAATAGAGAAAGTTGAAACAATATAACCCTAGTACTCGAAATTCAAACTTCCATGTCGGATTAAACATCAGCAATGTGATATAATAAGCAAATCGTGTAAACATGACATCAGACCTAAAAGTTTACATGATTTTCAAACTTCCATATCGGATTAAACATCAGCAATGTGATATAATAAGCAAATCATGTAAACATGACATCAGACCTAAAAGTGGCAAATTATATATAGAAAGATATCAATCAATGACTTAAGGTATCAATACTTAACTTAAACCACCTCGTGATTCTGATTAATAATGGCATGATACTAGGAAATATGATCCCAACAGTAACGTAGGAAAAGCAATGCAAAATCACATTAAACTGTGTTGTACCATTGGACCGGACAATTTTGTTTCATTTAAATGTCTAATTAACGATGCACTCCTATTTATCAGATGCCTCGCAGTTCATACAAAAACTAAACTAACAGAGCAAATTGTAACATTTAGATCAATATCAGAAGTCTGAAGTTATATCTACTACTGATTTGTAAGTTCAGTTAAAATTACGCACCTTGGCAAATAAAATCCAACCGCTCTTCTAAACGTCTCTTTCATCTCTACATCTCTATACAATTAAGATAATCCCCTGTCTCAATCAAACCCCACCTAACTAACACATTAACAATCCACCCACTAAGACCTTAACTAACTCCAAAACTGCTCACTAATCCATCCAAACCACAACCACCTATCAGCAAGGAAACTTTTCTCAACTCCTCGTCTCCTCTCGAATCACCCATTTATCTCCAAAACTCAATCAAACTCATCATCAGAACCTATAATCAATAACAACAAAAATGGACCGCCTTGTCTCAGTGAAAGAAACTGAAGTCCTTCTCCACTTCAAACCTTCCTCGCCTTCCTCCGCCTCCATCACCATAACCAACCTCATGCACACAATCTCAGTGGCATGCCATGCCACCATCACCAGGCCTCACCTCTTCAGATTGAATCCAGACACTCCCATACTACTTCCACATCTCTCGTCCGCCACCCTAACCCTTACTCTCACCTCCCTTCCTAACCCTCCTGTAATCTCGCCGCCTGACCTTCTAGCCGTCAAGTCCATCCTCTTCCCCATCGGAAAATACGACAAAAAAACCCTTGGTCGCCTATTCAGCTCCCATCACACCCCTTACGTGTTCAAAGACGCTTCCATCCCCGTTCGCCTCGTTGGTGCACATGTACTAGATACTTGTCTTCTTCTCCAGAACGAAAAACTGGATATTTCGAAATCATTAGCTTTCTGCTCGGAGGTGGAACTGAGCTCGCTTCTACGGCGTTCCGCCTCCGCCGGAAACCCAACATTCGTGGCCGCCCTGATAACCGCCGGCGCGGACGTGAACAAACGCGAATCCGACGGTCGATCTGCTTTAGCGGTCGCGGTCTCTTCCGGGAGCGTTGACACCGTTAGGATTTTGGTCGAAAATGGCGCGAAAATCGATTTGGGAACTGATCGGGTTTTCCATGAGGCCGCGGGTGCTGATCGGGTCGATATGATAGAGATTTTGGAAAAAGCGGGTCGAGTCGGGTTAGTTCAAAACTGGGCCGGTTCGGTTGACAATGAAAAGAAGAATCCAATCCATTATGCAGCGGCTAACGGATGCTTGGATGCAGTTTGGGTTTGCTTGGAGAATGGAGGAGGAGACGTCGATCAAGTTGATTCCAATGGATGGACCCCACTACATTGTGCCGCTAGTGGCGGTTTCATGAACGTTGTCGAGACCTTGGTTGGCGGTTCAAAGTTCGACCCTAAGGTTGTTAGGACGAATGATAACGCTAAAACTCCATTGGATCTAGCTATTGAAAACAGACATTCGTATATGTACGATATTTTGGGAATGGGGGACCGATTTATGCGAGCTGCAAGAGTTGGAGACTTGGATTGTGTGAAAGATTGTATTTTAAAAGGGGTCGAAGTAAATCAAAAGGATCAGAGTGGATGGACTGCGTTGCATAGGAGCGCATTTAAAGGTTGGATTGAGATCACTAAGATGCTCATTGATAATGGAGCATGGTTGAATGAAGTTGATGATGTTGGATTAACACCGTTACAGCGAGCGGTAGAGGGTAAACAAGTTCATACCGCGATCTTACTTGTGGAATACGGAGCGAAAAAGAATTTAAAAGGAGTAAAAAATGTTGATTTCTTTTCAATAAAAATGAACCAACAACATATAGACATTGGTTTGTTACGTGCCATAGGTTGTGATTATCAAATATTTGATAGATGAAAGTTTGTATTGGTATATGTAAGTTTAAGTGTATTGAGTACAGCAGGATGTAGAATCGTAAATCAACTTTTAATTGATCGAGCTATGGTTAAGTTACATTATGTATGATTTAATTGAAAATTATCTCAGAAATATCGCTATTTGTTTTGAAATATCGAGACCTATTTGACCTAATTCTCAATTAATGATGGTAGTGAAATACATGTTGGATCGGATTCATCGAGCTGAAAAAAAATTCATTTTTAATTTATTATGCAATAGATCGTTTATGGTGTTATCATGAATAATGTCGATAACATTAAATTATCTTCGATGTTTTATTGAAAGATTTTGTTTTGAATTTTAAGTTGCACTTATTATCATTATGTTAACAATGTTTTTTCAGAATAATTATATTAACAATATTAATTTAATTTACAATGTTATTATTTGTTTAAAATATTTAACGACATAATTTATTATTGAATCAAATAATTTATTCGATGGTTAAATTTTAATAATAAAATAATTTTCATATATAAGTATATGTATATAATTTTTAATTTGGAATGGTTATTGCTTAAATGACAGCAACTAATAAATGATTTTAATGTAAATTCAATTAGCACATATTCAAATTTAATATTTCATAGATTAATGTTATAAATTTAAATGATTATGATTCATCTTAATTCAAATTTCATATATTCAAACCAAATGAATAACGTCTTAATATATTGATTTTGATTAATGGCATTGAGATGCAAATGATAATATTAATGCTATAATATTTAATTTACAATATTAGAAATAAGCATATAATTTTCTGTCAAATAATGTAAATGTGTTCTTAATTTGATTGCGAACTAAAAAATGCAAGTTGTGTTTAAAACGGAGCTCGTGCGTAAAAAGTATGTGAGTTATAATTTTAGGGGTATGTTGGTAAAATAGAAAATTATAAGGACTTAATAATAATTTTACCTATTCTTCTTCACATAACGTCGCGACCTATTACAAAACCTAATCGATTTTCTAACGCTGCCAACAAATACTGGACCAAGAGCCGGACCCGCCATTGAACTCCTCAGGCGGAAATATATGTTCCTATACCCTTTTCATCGAACTTGATGTCAGCCTCAAAATCTTAATTTTATATTCAATTTCGTCACCGAGTTGGAAGCCGTCGTGGGCGATGTGGAAGCAGAAGCACTTAATGCAGCTGTGAAAAGACAAATAATGACGAAGAAAACATCTGGATTCCATAACTTAACTTGAAATCTTAGATGATGACTAGGGTCAAGTAATTTTATTATATCTCAATATTATTATACGTATGCATAGTCCTACTGTGGACAATGTATATAATCCAATGATTGCTAACGTGTGTCAACCCATCAGATTTTGTACATCGATTAAGGGCAGTATTTATGTCCTAAGCAGTGTGTGTATCATGTGTTTTATGCATGGTGTATGGAAGCACTCTATGTAAAAAGCCCGCTCGTGTTGACAAACGAGCTATGTCATGCGATGAAACTGTATGTCGGGTATTATCCATTAACGTAGGAATTACGTGACTACTACCGTAAGATTCCAGCACGAATTGGAACTCAGACTCTCAACCAAAGAATCCCAGATATATAGTGCATTCTTCATGGAATAAAGAATTATTAGCTAACAAATCTAAGCGTCGATGGGATTTGTGTCCAGGGACGTGTCTACTCTTGAATTTGTAGAAGTTTGGAAATAGTTCTATGGAGTTTTTCCCAAAGTCAACTCAACCCGTGACCAACTCAACTTTGCACCGACCCATCATTCTAGCCTCAACTTCAACCTCGACTAACCCTTCTTTCTCCCATCTCAACTTCATTCCTCTCCACGACCATTGATCAGTGTCGATTGATGGGATAGATCAGCGATGGCTCCAAACGGAATGGCAACTAGTAGCACTAGTGTAAATATAGGTCGGGGATGGGGTGGTGGTGCAAGGTGGTGGTAGCAATGGATTGAAAAACCTATCTTGGATCAATGGTGAAGCTCGACAGTTAAAGCTTAAATTCGAGGAAGTGATTGAAACTCTAGACTAAAAGCTCTAGGAAGAGAAGAAACATGAGTTGGATGGGAGAAAAATATCTCTAAGTCTTGCTTTTATATAGAGGGAAGAGAATGGATGGGCATCGATCAATGCATGGATTGATACCGATCCATCCAACATTTAAATAAAGGAAAATGGCTGAAGAGAAGCATACCTACCTAACCATGGATTAAAGCAACTCCCATATAATTCTCAATGACGAGTGAGATGAATGATGTTTCTGGATGATAAACTATAGCATTCATATCTGCCGAGTGACTCAACTATTGTTTGGAAATGGAGTATCTAAATTCTCAACAAAGATAGAACATTTCGTGGAAACATTTCGGATCAGGAAGTGTCTATATAGATCCGAGTTTGGTCGCTTATCTAAATTTAAATCATCTTTGGATTCATTGAAGCATACTTTGGGGGCAAGTGTTATTCATCATTTTACTCAAACAAAATTTCAATGGAATTAGAGTACGAAATAATGTAGGAAAGGATTTTGGACTTGAAGAAGATCAACTATGAAGAGTAAAAGAAGAAGGGGGGAAATTTGGCTAAGTCCATTGATTAGTACCAATCCATAGATGGATCGGTATCAATCCATTAAAATGGCCAACATGCCACCAAAACTCAAGTGCAACGGATCTCTAGCCAAAGTGAAGTAAAAGATATATTTTTGGGCAAGAGTGAGGGATCGGTACCGATTCATCAGAAAGACCATTTTGCCACTCAAAAGCTCTAAGGACTATGAAGATATCAAGGAGAAGTAACTTTTAGACCAAGACCATGGATCAGTACCGAGCCATCCATCGAGCTTTAAGATTTAGTCAATCTTTGACCTGATCTCTTTCCTGTTTTACTGGATTCGATTGACAAACAAATTCTAATGAGTTCTAACCAATCTACAGCCTTCAAACAACCTAATTTTGGTATAAACGAAGGCTATCTCCAACAAAGAAAGGAATCTTGATCTTTTTTTCTTCTAACCGGGGGAAACTCTATCATTTTTTCTACTTGATATTGAATTTCGAGATTATTATAAATTTGGTACATTTAGTGACAATCAAAGCAATAAAAGTAATGACGTAGACTAGGGATTTGTCAAACCACTATAAAAAGATCGTGTCTTTTCTCTCTTTTACTGTTCGATTCTTACTATTTTCATTTTATCTTTGAATTTTTATCATTTAGCGTGTTAGACTAAATCAAAGGGTAACAGTTTAAGTAATAAAAATTGATTGATATACGAGGAAAGATCTAGACATTACTGTCACTTGTATTTTATCAAAAAAGTATTAATACATAGATAGGGTTATGAGTTTGATGTCAAGTAAAGAAAAAATACGTATCTTTTTTTTCCTTGAGTTGGGTTAGATTCTACCTCATATGGATTTTATTTTACCCACTTAGAAAAGAAAAGTAAAAAAAGCAACATGATGCTTCATATTACTCATTTGGACGATAATATACTATTGTTTGATAATGTATAACGAATCAATAATGTTACACCCATTTTTCTAACAAAAAAAGGGTATAGATAGAGTCAAGTCGAGAGAACATCGTAGGTGGTTGCATAGATTATGCAATACAAGATATGGATATATGATGCCTTTGGCATGTAGAGATGACGCAGTATAAAAGGGGTGCAACCGTTAGCTTCATCAACTAGGAAATGTGCACGTTTTAGGCATAGCACACAATGCACCTTGAACCTCATGCTGGCTACCATAAACCAAAGCTACAAGTCAACCACTAACGCAGCACGTAGTCCAGCTATGCAGAATAGCATAACTAAAGACCGCACCGATACTACAAAGTAACAAATCACAATCAAAAGTAGAACCGTGTTGTAAGTCACGACACCAAAAATATCCAAAGCGGCAAACCACTATCAAGTGTAGAACTGCGTAGGATGCCACTTCTTCAAAACAAGAATAAGCCCAAATATATCAACGGTTAGCATAGCTCTTCGACAGGTGGCAGGATCCAACAACATCATGCCAATTTCAGCATTTCAAAACCAAATTATCATGCCTAAATTAACCTAATTATCTCGCCTAAACCAAATGATCTTACCTAAATCAAATATCCTGCAAAATAAAATGATTAATCCGCAACATGAAACTCAAGGCATGCCGATGAAGGACACACGGTGAAATCTAACTACAGTAGTTGAGTACAATGAATGATGTCAGCAATCCATATGATGTCATTCATAGGGGTGGGCATAAACTGCACCGCTATACGGAAACCGTCCGCACCAGACCATAAAAACACCCGCATCGAATCTTTTAACCAAAGCAAATACCCCAAACTGAATCGACCCGCATCGATATGGTTCGGTTGCGGTTTGGACGATTGAACCAACCATATTAAACCGGACAGAACCGAATATTTACATTAGTAATTTTATGATAAAAATATAAGCAATTCCTATCTCATTTTATATTCTAACGATGTATATTCTATTTTCAGCTTATAATAATAATAATACTTATCATAAAGAAAGAAGTTATAGTTTTAGTATAATATTTTTCATCTCATTTTTTGGATAAACGCTAATTATAATCTTATTCTAGTCATTTTACTTAATGATTATGCATTAATTAACATTGATGATTGGTTAATCTGCTAAAAAAATCTCACTTGTAGCTAAATGTCAATTTGAAATTTTCATACAATTAAGAACCAATCTTTCATTTTAGTATAACATTGTGTGTTTTAACCTTTATGTGTAAATGTTTCACACAGTTGCCTTCATAAATTGATTGCGGATGGAAGTTATTGTCTTATTTCATATTTAATATGGGTTCAAACCGGACCGGACCAAAACTGGACCATATTACATTAAACCGAACCAAAACCGAATCGTTTAAAAGATTAGTATAATGGTTTGTATTTTTTATTAACCATTTGATGTGGTGCGGAAACGGTTTGGGCTTCAAACCGTACCAAACTGACCCGCGTATATCCGTAGTCATTCATCTTTACTATAAATAAAGTAAATTCAACTAATGGATTCGTGTCCTTTTGAAATCTCCAAAATACCCTTTAAATATCTATGTCATGCATTATTTTCCAACCATTTCTCTTGTTTATAAAATGAAAGGACTGTAACAGAAGAAAAGAGGTTGTACTTTTAGAAATTAGAGAATTAATATTAACGAAAAATCTTTAAACCAGTTCTCTATTAAATTCGATGCTTGTACTAAAGAACAATATAAAAGAGAGATTGAGTTGACCCATGGACATATGATTTCTTGACATCTTAACTACATAATTAAATCTTTATGTCTTTACTTTTCGGCTATTTTATATATTTATATTTATGTATTATAATTTCTTTTTTAATTTACACTAATTCACTTAGGCATTTTAATAAATAGTTAATCTACACCCTGATACTTGTACAAGCATTCAACAACACAATTACTACATAAACGACATATTAGTAAACAGTTAACTTGCTAGATCATAGTTGTATAAGCACTCAATGATACATCTACTTCGCATTAGTGTTGTGATACCTAGAAAATCTCATTAACCTCTATGTTTAAGTAATAAAAATTGATAGACATGTGAGGTAAGATCATGACATTACTGTCACTTATGTTATCTATAAAATATTAATACATAAAGAAGGTTATGAGTCTGAATGTTAACTTTGAAAAAACATGTAACATCCCCTATCTTGAGGCCCAAAGCTAAGCACTACAGATGCTGCAGTCATCTATAGTATTAACTTCCGGCAACAAAATACGGTAATGTTAATGGTATCCATAATATCAGAAGCACATGAATATGAAATAAAACACAGATTCAAAAAAAACTTTCTGATTACATTTCACAAAAACATGTTTCATATTTCATTACATAATCCCAATCATTTCCCAGGTTTAGATCAAATATAATTATTACATAAATACGCCAAGAGTGACATATGAAAATGCCCCTTTGGATGACCAGAGTACTAAATAGACATATAAGTCTTAATACATAACATCGGAAATAAAACTAAATAGCAACTCCTAAATAGCTAACTTTGCCTCCTGCACGTCTTTAGAAGCTTTAGTCGTCCACCAACTAAACCGTTAAAACCTTAACTCTCAATCCACTCAAATTAATTTTGAGCACTCGAGAGTTTAAGGGGAAAAACATAAATTTCGAGTCATACATAAAGCCTGGTGTGAATAATACTATCACATCTCGGTTTACTGTTATTAAGTGAGACCATGCCGCTTAGCGGAAGAGGTTTCCCCTCACTAATATCCCTTTAAAACATATCTTTTTGTGAATCAAAATCATGCAACCAATCTGGTTAATCAAACTGATTATATCAATAATAACAAATATCATATATGCTTAAAACAGATAATAAATGGATTAGATGTCCTAACAAAATGTAGTTTTGTTTGGCTAACTACTAACCTTTGGCTGACTCGGGCCTACCAGAAAACTAAACAAATTATCTAGCAACTGTTAGACATACTTCTAGACGGTTTGTCCTTAACTTACTTCTCCAAGGGTCACCTGATCCTAATGATTTTGCGGGCTCACCAATAACCTATCTCTGTACATATATATGTCTTTCTGTGTGTAACCATCATTTAAGTCTTACCTGTGACTAAGCCCTACATACTGGAATTTTATACTGAATTAGCTAAGGGCTAATAGCTAATGTATAGAGCGCGACCCTATACCAGTCGCATCCGGTATACAAATATTTGAGTAATTTTACTTAGGGTTAACTGCCTTTTAAATTTTCCTTGAAAACCTTTTCAAAATGATTTAACCCTTTAAATCATACTTATACAAGGAAAATAAACTATTTGCTTTACTCAAACCTCTTTGCCATGATATATACTTTACTCAAAACATTGTTGATGAAAACATTCAAAATCTTTGTTTGAAACCTTTAAACAATTTTATTAGAAACCAATGAAAGTACCCCTTTCGAAACTTTTGATAGTACCCCTTTTAATATAAGTAAACTACTTTACTTAATAACCTTAAGCCTAAAGGCCGAACATACCTTTCGAAACCATTGACGGTTGTCCTTTCGAAACATTGAAAACACTTTCTTCAAAAGCTTTATAAACCTTAGACATCATATTTTAAAATCCTTTAAATATGTCTTTCGAAACTATTGGAAATCTTCCACTTAAAATAAGGTAAACCTTTCGAAAGCATCAAAGTAAACAACTTAAAACAAACCTTTCAAAAGCATTGGGTTCAAGTGAAAAACATGTGGAAAAACATTTCGAAACCATTCCTTTCGAAACCCTTAGGTTTAACTTTCATAATATCAAAAAGGGTCTTAAAATAACTAAGTCGAAAGCAACTCTTTCGAAAACAATCTCCTAAGTAAAGAAGTGGATGGTGTCGAAACCTATCCCTTCGAAAGTAGTGGAGAAGCGGCTCTAATTTTTAAAACAAATGGGCCCTTTCGAAGTCAATCTGGGTCAAAAGGAAAAAGGTGGCAGCAAGGGTTTCGACCTTATCGAAAACATCTCCTTAAAACAAAGGTGTAACCTCATTCGAAAGCATTCCTTCTTTAAAACCATTAACCACATCGAAAGCTATCTGTTTGCACAAAAAATGGACAAACACCTCAAAGTCGTATGATTTAATAGATTTTATGTTGTTCTTAGTGGTTTGGGTGATTTATGCAAATATATGAAAAGCAGGGGCTAAGCTGTAAAAGACACATAGATTTATAGTGGTTCAGCCAGAATGTGCCTACGTCCACTTTATATGTTATTTCTCTTTTCTTGTTTAGATTACAAGTACAAAGCTTTGATACAAGTAAAAGAAAGTTGTTTGAAAGTTCTCTCCGTGCTTGAGCTCTCAAACTTGTCGCCCATTGTTGTACCCCTGCCCCTCTATTTATAGAGTGAGGCTGGGGGTAGGGGTCTTGGATGTATATAGCTGCTGGTGGGCCTGGACTGACGCGATCTGGCCTGGTATTGTTGGTCCGGAAGGAGCTTGGTTCGGAACGTCTCGGTCCGGTGGCAGGTGGTCCGGTAGGAGCATGGTTCGGTAGCGTGGAGCTGGGCTGGTCCGGTAGTGTGGAGCTGGGCTGGTCCGGTAGCGTGGAGCTGGGCTGGTCCGGTAGCGTGGAGCTGGGCTGGTCCGGTAGCGTGGAGCTGGGCTGGTCCGGTAGCGTGGAGCTGGGCTGGTCCGGTAGCGTGGAGCTGGGCTGGTCCGGTAGTGTGGAGCTGGGATGGTTCGGTAGGAACGAGGAAGGGGGTGGTTCGGTAGTCATGGGAGTTGGATCGGTGGTAGCTTGGGAGAGTGCTGGTTTGGTGGGCATGGGAAAGAGTTGATTCGGTGGTAGGATGGAGCCGGTCGAAACACACCCAACACTTGCCCCCCAAAGTAGGGCATATGCTTGTATATGGCGTGCTTTGCCCCCTTTTTTTCCATTCGGTCTCTGATTGCCGAATCAATTGGTCCGGTGTCCCATATCTGCCTATAAGTATGGGCTATGCACCTTTGATACTCCTTACCAAATCGACATAGCCGAACCAGATTTCTCTTTCTGCCGAATCCATTATACTGCTGAGACCTTCTTTCTACCGAACCAGGTAACTGCCGGATGATTTTTACTGTCGAATGACGAATGACTTTGTGAACTTTGCACTTTGCACTACCGAATGACTTGCACTGCCGAATGACGTTTACTGCCGAATGACTTGCACTGCCGAATGACGTTTACTGCCGAATGACGAATGACTTTACATGTTTTATAAGAGGAACTCTAGACAATATACACTTGTTCGTTTGAGTCTCTATACCCCGTGTTCTAACAACGTGCTTTCCTGTGTTTGCAGATAAATGTCTCACAAAGTGGAAACCCGATCAGAGAAGAAAAGATCTACGGACAGAAGAGAATCTCCCGTCGTGCCCCCATTTCAGCCGAATCCAGAACGACATGGGCCCACCCTGAGATCGCTAGTGGATGGGTATGGTCCTCAGGAAATTCTGAACCTGCCTCCTGATTGCTTCCCTAGCTCACTCAAGGGCGAGCAACTTGATGTCATATCTCGCTCTTTCGGGATCGACCGAGCGTGCATGCTATTGCCGGATGCGGGAGTGATGCCGTATGATCCTCCCGAAGGATATTTTGCCTACAGAAGATACCATTGCATGTGTGGTGCCATCCCGCCTCTCAATGCCTGGGTAGTCAGCTTTCTCACATATCTAAAGGTAGCTCCATTCCAGCTTCAGCCCAACTCCTATGCCATTCTGGTGAGTCTCTTCGTCATCTTCCAAAGGAGATATGGGCGTCCTCCTTCCAACCGGGAGATCCGGTATTTGTACAACTTGAGAGGCTATAAGAAGGGGTCTCCATACATCAGCTTGGAATCGGCCGTATCCTTTAAGCCTGTCCTGGATCTCTATTCCAAGTACAGCATGTTCAAGAAAGAATGGTTTTTTGTTAGGGATGATTCCGTTTCTATTCGGCGCTTCACCTCCGGATGTAAGTCAAAGCTTTATTTTTAACTCCCGTTCTGGTTGCAATGCTCCTTCTTATGTGTTTTTATTTTTTGCTAGCGACAAGTGGTTTTGCGGTCGTGGAGAATGATCGCCTGGTTCAGACGGCAGCAGAAATAGAAGCTATTACTGGGAGAGATAGGTCGGCTGCCTACCTGATCAGGAACGCTACACTCTTGGAGTACAACTTGATCCTTCCACAGCAGTCTGTGGTCAAGCAGAGGGACACGGCTGAAGAGAAGGCTGCCCAAGCTAAAGACGGGGCCGAGTCGAAGAGTAGTAAAAGGAGGCCCTTTCCGAAACACCCGGTTTCCAGGGGGAAGAAGCTCAAAAAGTCTGACGGTCCCTCTCCCAGCACATGTCCAGATATCCCGGAGGAGGGAGAGGTGGAGGAGGAGCAAGGCGAAGATGGAGGAGAAGGCGCTGGAGGTGGCGACGGTGTCGGGGCTTTGTCTTCTGGGCAAGTAGGCGAGATGCAAGAGTGGACGGATGACGCTTTCCGCCAAGCCTTCGAAGGTTTGGAGGGGACGGAGAAGTCCAAGAGAGCCGATAAAGTTGGGACCGGCGTTGATTTATCTTCCGGGAGCGCCTCTACTGAAGCAACTTCGGCGGTTCAAGGTGAATTTCTCTTTACTCTTTTAATTCTTGAATGATGGCTTAATACATATTGGTGACACTTGGTTTTCATATCAGGAGCGGGTAAAACGGCCAAGACCTCAGATCTTCGGCACAGGCTTGAACAATACAAGCTCTCCAAAATTTCCGCCAAGCCGAAGCCTTCTACTAACCGCCCGAGAGACATAGTCGGTTATCGTCCTCTTCTCGGAGTTATCGAAGAAGATATACAGAAGAGGAAGAGGAGTCGATCTTCGTCTGAACCTCTTCTTGAACCCCCGGCCCCACTCCAGCCTATTCACGACATTACAGAGGAGGATACCGAGCTTATGCCCTCTCCCCATCCGTCTGAGAACCCAATCGTCATCCCAATAGATCATCCTGGCTTAGCACGCAATCCGTTTGCGGGTCATCCGGACCTGGATCCGGCATCTCATGACATCTCTTTTGATGAGGTTACTGGCGAGCACCTTCTTCCTCGCAATCCTATGGTAAGGGTGCTTGATGAGGCCAAGTCCCTGGACCTTGATTTGCTTACTACTCGGGTTGTCGCTATGGGGAACGAAGCTAAAGCAAATATCGACCGGGTTGCTGAGGAGACCAGGAAGTTGATGGGGCATCATGCCCAACTGGTCAAGGCCGGGGAGGAAATTGGGAGTGCCAACATAAGACTGCGGTTAGTGGTTTCCGACCAGGACAAGCAACTCGATGATCAGGCCATCCAGATCTCTCAGCACGAGGCCGCCTCCGGACGTCTAAAGAAAACTATGGAAGAGGCCAGCCGGGCCGAACTGCGGAAAATGGAGGCTACTTGCAAGGAAAGGATCGATATGGCCATTGCCATGGTGGACGAGGTTTGGTAAGCGGATCTTGAGCAGATAGAGGAGTTATCTGGGAAGCTTGAGGCTGCAGAGCTTGCTCAAGCCAAGTTGAGGGAGGAGATGGAGGCGATGCAGAAATCCCTTCAGGCTGACTGCTCGAGATACCAATTGGAGAGAGATGCTGCCGTCGTAAGGTTGTCGGATTCCGAGGCCCGGACGAGGGAGTTTGAAGAGAACGATGGGCTGATGGAGGGGATGCTCCAGGATATGTACTTCCGTACTTGGAGGCAGGGTAACTTGTCCTGGATGGATGATTACCCCCGGGTTATGGCTAGGATCTATCTCAGGGCTCTAGAGGAGGCCCAGGTTGAGGCAGATAAGGAGGGTGGTGTGGCCTTTAGGATGGATGATGTTACTGCCCAGTTTACCAAGGAGGAGAAGGTGGCGGTGAAGGAGGGCATGCGGTTGCTTGCAGCTGAGGAGGCAGGTGTGCAAGTGGAGGATGATGATCAAGTTGATCAAGGAGCAGATGCTGGTAAGTCTTCCTTTCTAGTCTTTCCGTTAACTTGGTTGCTTATCACTAATGAATTCTTTCTCTGACCGGACAGGTGGGCAACATGACAAGGATAAGATTCCGACGCAGCCGGCTCCTTGATTCGACCTGGAAAGTTTTTTTTTGTGGACTTGATATGGTTGTATATGGTAGTCTTAAAGTAGTAAAGTAACTCTTAGGTTGTAATTTTTGCTACTTGTAATAAATAGCTCTATTCTTGACGTGTAATTCTTTAACTTAAGCTGATTCTGTTGTCTTTTGAATGTTTTTGCTATTTTGACATGTCGTATGAGAAATATAGCTATGCATATTCTTGTAATTAAATTGTGTTTGATGTCAGGTTCTTGTTTAAAACATAATTTCATGACTTGCAATGTTAGCGTGAGGTGTGAATAAATTACAGTCATGTGTTTACACATGAAAGAAGAAAATACCGCCCTTTATATTTTGCTTGTGGATGGCAGCTTTGAATATCCTGTGTGACCGAGTAAGGGATGCGGTCCAGTATCTTGCTGTGAGTATCCGCTTCTATTAGTGAATGTCTCCTATTCTGTGTCCTGTACTTCAGGGATTGTTACAGAGGATAGGAGAAAAATTTCTTAAGTAAAATTAAAATATGTGAAAAAGTAAAACTTCCAATCACGGAAGGCCTTCGATGTGCTTAAGTTCGTGGCAAACGGGCTTTGTAGTCACTTTCCCTAGCTGTGGGTCTTGGAGACATTCGTCACCCATCTTATGCCTCCACGGGGAGTTAATTCTTTTTTACCACAGCCGCACTTAAGACACATCGAAGCCGAGATCGCGCACAGTAACTACCCGGGCCATTATGGCCCGTAACCGTGGGTATTATTCGATTTACTGTGGCCGGCTAGCGTGGGTGCCGATCGTCAACCGTGAACTGCCCCTGGCTGGCCACACCTTATATTGGGGCTTATAGTCGATTCACAGTTGCCGGCGAGCCGAACGCCGTAATGAGCTGCCTCGGCTATAGTCGGCCTTCTCGGTGGCTTATAATCGGCTCATTACAGTTGGCTTTAAGGGCCGTCGCGAGCAATGAGTTAACCCGCAGCAGAGGGATGTCGGAGCAAAAGTGTCTCATTGGCGAGGGCATAGATTCGCATAGTACCTGTTAGGTCTTGTCCATGTGAAGTTGCGTTGTGGAGTGCTTTGAGTGGAAATGCTATAGGATTTTGTTCAACAGAAAAGGATAAAGTTAACAAGCAGCCAAGATATAAAGGAACAAGTTAAAAAAGAGACAAGGTTTTTTAAAGTGGTTCGGCACGAAAGGCCTACGTCCACTGATTCTCTTTGTTAATTCACTTCATATGGGCAGTACAAGTTAAGAAAAGTATCGACGGAGGTGTTGGATGTTCCATGCCCTCTGGAACACCTCTCCATCCACTGTTGACAAAATATAAGCTCCATTGTGGAGATCTCTATGAATTACATATGGTCCATCCCAGATTGGATCTAGTGCTCCGGGGCGAGGGAAAATTCGCTTGAGGATAAGATCCCCTTCTTGTAAGGTACGATGCTTGACTTTGGAGTTGTATTGTGCTGCCACTTTTTGCTTATGGGCCGCTGCTTTAAGGACTGCATCATTTCTTCTCTCCTCAACTAGATCCAAAGACATGTGAAGGAGTTCTTCGTTCTCTTCTGGGTTATAGTGGATCCTACGGTGGGAAGGCACAATGGTTTCAACTGGGAGCATAGCCTCCGATCCGTATGCCAAAGAGAAAGGAGTATGCCCTGTTGATGTTCTGAAGGATGTGCGATAGGCCCACAGTGCCGTAGGGAGTTCATCCACCCAAGCGCCCTTAAACTTTTCGAGTTTCTTTTTTATTAGAGTTTTCAGAATTTTGTTGACGGCTTCGACTTGTCCATTTGCATGGGGATACGCTACGGATGAGAAGCTTTTGTGAATTCCGTGCTCTCGGCACCAGTTGGCGAATTCCTCGCTGTCAAACTGAAGTCCATTGTCTGATATGATTTTGAGTGGGACTCCGTACCTGCACAGAACATTTTTGATCAAGAAGTTAATAACTTTTGCTGAAGATACTTTATTCAGAGGTTCCGCTTCCACCCATTTGGTGAAATAGTCGACTGCCACTATAGCATATTTGGCCCTGCCTCGGCCCATTGATAGCTCGCCGATTAATTCAATTCCCCACATTGCGAAGGGCCAAGGGCTGGTCATTTGAGTAATCTCAGTTGTTGGTAGCCGTGGAATCTTAGCAAACTTCTGGCATCTGTCACACTTTTTGACGAAATCTAAGGCGTCCTTGCTTAAGGTGGGCCAGAAATATCCATATCGGAGTATCTTTTTTGCTAATGTTTGCCCTCCGGTGTGATCTCCGCAGCTTCCCTGATGAATGTTGGATAAGATTTCCTTGGCTTTCCTCCCAGCGACACGCCTTAATAACGGGTTAGAGAATCCGCGCCGATAGAGGATGTCTTCTTGTATTGTGTAGCGGGAAGCTTTCCTCAAGATTTTCTTGACTTCGTTACGCCCGTTGGGTAGTGTGCCGCTTTGTAGGTAGTCTCGGATGGGAGTCATCCAAGTTGCTTCTTCGGTTGCAGCTATCAGATTCACTTGCTCAAAACTTGGGGTCAGTTGCTTTGAGATGGTTACTGCTCCGAAGATGGCGCTGTCTCTCACACTTGCTTGCTTTGCCAATTCGTCGGCCTCTTGGTTCTCTTCCCGAGGGATGTGTTTGACTAAGTAGTGGTCCAATCGGCTGAGAAGTAACTTGGTCTTCTTTAAATATGCTATGAGTCGTTCTTCTCGAGCTTGGAATTCTCCTAGTATTTGATTAATAATAAGTTGAGAATTGCTATGAAGACACAAAGAATTGGCTCCGATTTCTATGGCAAGTTCTAATCCAGCTATCACTGCTTCATATTCTGAATCGTTGTTGGTGGCAGCGAACTCCAACCTTATAGCATAGTGCAGCTTATTTCCCCTGGGAGTGATTATTACCACACCTGCCCCCGAGCCTTGTTCGTTTGATGCACCATCCACAAAGAGATTCCACTTGATGTCTTCTGCTATTTCCAATTGCTCCTTATCTTAATTCTGTAATGAAATCAGCCATGGCTTATCCCTTGATGGCGGTGCGAGGGTGATAGGTGATATCATACTGACTTAGTTCAATGCACCATTTAAGTAGTCGCCCAGAAGTGTTGGGACGATGGAGTACCTGCCTCAGTGGTTGATCGGTCAGAACTTTGATGGAATGGGACTGGAAGTAGTGACGCAGTTTCCGTGATGTGATTAGTAAACAGTATGCTAGCTTCTCAAGTTTAGGATATCTGACTTCTGCCCCCGTAAACCTCTTACTTACGAAGTAAACTGGCCGCTGCGTGCGGTTATCTTCCCTTACCAAGGCAGCGCTTAGGGCGTGAGATGACACAGCAAGGTATAGGTATAACTCTTCGCCTTCGCTTGGAGTCGAGAGTACCGGTGGTTTCTGGAGGTGTTCGATTAAGTTAAGGAAAGCGGTTAAGCATTCGTCAGTCCATTCTAACTTTCCTTTGTCTTTCTTTAGAGATTCGAAGAAGGGGATCTTGTCCGTTGCTTTGGAGATGAATCGACTTAGGGCGGCCACTTTTCCATTCAGGCTTTGCATTTCCTTTCAAGTGGAAGGTATCTTGATATCCCTTAGCGCTCGGACTTGTTTAGGGTTTGCTTCAATCCCTCTGGCATGGACGATGAATCCTAAGAACTTTCCTGATGATACTCCGAAGGAGCATTTTAGAGGATTCAACTTCATTCCATACTGGCGAAGTACTTGAAACATCTCGCCTAGGTGGCTTACGTGATCGTCAGCTTTCCTTGACTTTACCAGCATGTCATCCGCGTATACTTCCATAGTTTGCCCTATTAGCCCTGCAAACATCTTGTTGACGAGGCGCTGGTAGGTGGCTCCTGCATTATTAAGTCCGAAAGGCATTACCTTATAGCAGTATAAACCCCGGTCAATGATGAAACTAGTGTGGTCTTGATCGGGAGCATGCATAGGAATTTGGTTATATCCTGAGTATGCGTCCATAAAAGATAAGAGCTCGTGCCCGGCTGTGCTGTCTACAAGTTGGTCGATTCGGGGAAGTGGGAAGCAATCCTTTGGGCAGGCGTCGTTTAGGTTGGAGAAGTCAATGCATGTTCGCCACTTCCCATTAGCCTTCTTTACCAGCACCGGGTTAACGATCCATTCCGGGTAGATGGCTTCTCGTATGAAGTCATTGGCGAGTAGATTCTTTACTACTTCATCGAGGGCTGCTGATCGCTCTACCCCCATACTTCTCTTTCTTTGTTTTACGGGCGCCTTGGTAGGATCAATGTTTAGTACGTGGCATGCCACGTCGGGGGAGATTCCGGTCATGTCAGCGTGTGACCATGCGAATACATCCAAGTTGTGGCGGAGAAAGTCGATGAGTTGCTCCTTCAACTCTGCTTTTAGTTGGGACCCAATTTTCAATAGTCTACTCGAGTCGTGCTTGTCTACAGATACAAACTCCATAGCCTCTGCAGGCTCGGCGGTGGCCTCCTCCTCTTTGTCCCTGGGGTCTAATTCATTGAAAGGGTCGCTGGTATATCGAAGAGGAGGGGCTTTCTTTAGTTGCTACGCTTCTAGACTTTTCGTGCAGAGGGCAACCTCTACACCCTTCCCTTTATCCTTCCTGAGGTTGTTGCGAAGTTCAGTCACATAGCAGTCTCGAGCAACGTCCTGGTCTCCTTCTACTTCCCTTACACCATTGTCCATTGGAAATTTCATCTTTAGGCACCATGGGGCTAGGACAATTTGGAAGTCAGACAAGGCTGGCCTTCCTAAGAAGGCGTTGTAGGCCGAGTGGTTTTCTATTAGCACAAACGTCTGTTTTCGTACAACGGAGCGGGGATGGCTTCCAATTTCAACAAAGAGGTCCAGTTGCCCGAGGTGCATCTTCGCATCTCCAGTGAAACCGTGTAGTGGTTTATTGCAGGGAGATACATCCTTCATTGATAGTTTCATTTTGTCGAATGCATGTTTGAACAGGATATTTACTGAGCTTCCAGTGTCTACTAGAATTCGGTAAACTTCGGCGGGACCGAACCGGGCAGAGATAACCATGGGATCCATGTGAGGGTATCGCCTTCCTTCTAGGTCACGCTTACCGAATGTGATGTCATCACTTTCTTTCCGCTTCGGGTGGCGCTCTTCTATAACCGAATTGACACAGTCTTTATTGTCTCTAAGCGACTTTCCATATCTTTCCATCTCCTTCCAGCTTCTGTCTGCGATGTGCGGTCCTCCTGAGATGGTATGGACCACTATTTTCTCTTGACTAGAGCCACTAGTGTTGTGGTTTCCTCTACCGATCTCCGGTGAGGGCAGCCTTGGGTTCTCATTGGCAGGAGCTGGAGTCCTGTCCTGACCTTTTACATAGCGTTCCAGTTTCTTCCTTCTGATGCGTTCTTCAATCAAGTCCCGGAGATGATGGCACTCATTGGTATCATGCACATGAGATTCGTGGAAGCGGCAGAACTTTCCGGACTTCTGCGCGTTATCTGATTCCTTCTTGTATGGTGGGCGTTTGTATCTAACTTCGCCTTGGGTGGCAAGGAAGATGTTTTCGACGGTTTCGTTCAAAGGAGTGTAAGTGTCGAATCTCGATCCTGGTCGATATAGGCGCTTCTCTCCTTTCTTGCCCCCAGCATTGTCTCTGGAGTCATTTCTTCGAACGTC
Organism: Allium fistulosum; assembly: GCA_030737815.1. NCBI lineage: Eukaryota > Viridiplantae > Streptophyta > Magnoliopsida > Asparagales > Amaryllidaceae > Allium > Allium fistulosum. The sequence goes on along the minus strand of CM060908.1, from coordinate 258,401,048 downwards.
CCTTGCCACAGCAGGCGCGTTGCTGTGAGTTGCCTTATTTTGCTGTCCTGACTGCCCCTCAACGGCAGCATCCTCAAGCCTCATATATTTCCCGGCTTCATGGAAGAAATCGGGTAAAGTAGTTGGTTTTTCTTTTGTCAACCTTCTAGCAAATTTAGTGTCCGGATGCACACCACTATAGAGGGCCATTAGGATAAGCTTCTCATCGGCATCTTGGACTGCGGCCGCTGCGGCATTGAATCGGGTTAGGTACTGCTGCAGTTTCTCTCCAGGTTTCTGTTTGACGCTGGATAAGGAATAAGCGTCCTTAGGTTGTTCCACAAGAATGCGGAACTGACTGATGAACTTTTCTTTCAACATTTCCCACGAGCTGATGGATCCCTGGGGTAGATGACAGAACCAGGAGGTAGCGAGACCTGCTAAGAATAGTGGAAAGCATTTGCACAGTACTCCCTCTGTCGCTCCACTCATGAGCATATGTTGTGTGTATCTCTGTAAGTGTACAACGGGGTCGGAGGTTCCTTTGTAAGGTTCCATTGTTGGCATTTTCCATTCTCGGGGGTGATAACAATTTCGATATTGCGGGCGAAAGGGCTGGTTACCCTAGCGCCTATCCCTCGATCTCTTTGCTCCCGTTGGACGCACTCTCTGAATAAGCGTGCCATCCTTTCATCAGAATTTGGAGCAGATAGAAACGAGTTTGGTTCTGTTCTGTGGGATTGATTCCGTCCAGATGACCTGTAGGGATGGTATCGTCTATCATTCCTCATATTTTCCAGTGGCTGCTTTTGGTCTTCTGGGAGCATGCTAGGGTCAGCTACAGTTGGCCCTTGCCTTGATCTTCCCCTGCTGGGTTCTGATCTAAGCACTTCCTCGGGTCCAACTTCGGGCTGGACTCTAGCTCGGCCCCGTTCACTGGCGTTTCCGTGGTTAGGCAGTATGACAGGCTCAGCTACAGTTGACCTCCGCCCGGTACCTCCCCCGTTGGGTTCGGTTCCAAGCGTTTCCTCAGGCCTAACTTCGGGCTGTGCTCGGTCTCGGCTCCTAGCACGGCTACTTCTGCCGTTAGCTCCTTCGAAGAAGGAAGATCTTTGTTGTCTCTGAGATCCTCCAGACTGGGACTCGCCCCATGATTCAGTGTTGCAGTTGGACTCTTCAGCATCCCTTAAGCGTGACATGAGATGGTCCACCAAGGCTTCCTGCTGGGACGTGAAGCGGTTAGTTACTTCAACCACAACCCTGTCTAAATCTGTCCTAGTAAATGCTACGGGCTGTTCTGTGGCAGGAGTGGTCGGATTAGCCTGTCCTTCATTTGGTACTACATCTAGAGGAGGACGATTTACTTGATCCGTGACTGCTGGATCTGGAAGACTGCTGGATGCGATGTTTTTTCCTTTGTTAACATCTTTTTTCTGCTTGGGAGGCATGTTTTCCAAACGATGAATGATGCTGTTAGGAAAAAGGTTAAGTGGAAGAAGCTGAAGCTTCGAGCTAGTAGTTCTCAGTGAAAGCACCAAAAATGTTTGCACAAAAAATGGACAAACACCTCAAAGTCGTATGATTTAATAGATTTTATGTTGTTCTTAGTGGTTTGGGTGATTTATGCAAATATATGAAAAGCAGGGGCTAAGCTGTAAAAGACACGCAGATTTATAGTGGTTCAGCCAGAATGTGCCTACGTCCACTTTATATGTTATTTCTCTTTTCTTGTTTAGATTACAAGTACAAAGCTTTGATACAAGTAAAAGAAAGTTGTTTGAAAGTTCTCTCCGTGCTTGAGCTCTCAAACTTGTCCCCCATTGTTGTACCCCTGCCCCTCTATTTATAGAGTGAGGCTGGGGTAGGGGTCTTGGATGTATATAGCTGCTGGTGGGCCTGGGCTGACGCGATCTGGCCTGGTATTGTTGGTCCGGAAGGAGCTTGGTTCGGAACGTCTCGGTCCGGTGGCAGGTGGTCCGGTAGGAGCATGGTTCGGTAGCGTGGAGCTGGGCTGGTCCGGTAGTGTGGAGCTGAGTTGGTCCGGTAGTGTGGAGCTGAGTTGGTCCGGTAGTGTGGAGCTGAGTTGGTCCGGTAGTGTGGAGCTGGGATGGTTCGGTAGGAACGAAGAAGGGGGTGGTTCGGTAGTCATGGGAGTTGGATCAGTGGTAGCTTGGGAGAGTGCTGGTTCGGTGGGCATGGGAAAGAGTTGATTCGGTGGTAGGATGGAGCCGGTCGAAACACACCCAACACTATCTTATTTGAAATCATTCTTTTTTGAAAGCAAAGCAGGCGCATTTCCATTCAAAAGCCATAAAAGATTTCGACCCTTTCAAAATCCCATGTTTCGACCCTATACCTTTCGCCTATGTCCAATTCACTATGTACCAAGTCTTTGATACCATGTGCATTGTTTTCGATCAAGCTGGAGGTGGAGATGCTAAGTCGAATGGTGGCTGCCGAAGATGGTGAAGCATCGGAACCTTATAAAACCTGATTTTTAACTTAAAAAGGTAATTTTTTTCAACTAACCTACTTATTTGTCACCTTATAATTTGTTGCCTTAACTTTTCAAAATCTTTTCTGAAAGGTGCTGCCGAATTACAGAAATTAACATTTTAGATCATTTACAAATAGCCCCTTCTCCTTTTTTAAACATATAAAACATTTAAGTCTCATACCTTAAATAATTTTATATATTTACTAAAACACTTAGGAAAATTCTAAAAAAAATCTCATAAATCACTTTTAATATGTTTTCTAACATATTTTAATTTCTGACCCAAAACATATATATATATATATATACGAGTAGTTTGGCACGTGCGATGCACGTGGACAGGAGGAATTGGTATTAAAAAAGGCTATTTGTAAAGTTTTTTTTTACAAATTGACTTTGAGATGTGCATAATGTTGCATTTTTTTTATGCATGTACATGCACAAATCAATCGTTTATCAAAATGTAAATGAGACTAAGTTATTTTAGGAAATTATAACACATATTCTATCTTGCATTGTCTTAAACACCTTCTGAAGTGCAATTTTTTAAAACATAAACATAAATATGAAACTAAAACAACTATAAACTTCTATATAGACTAAAAATAATAAAGAAGGAATCGATCTTTGGTTGGTTGGCATGAAAAAATAAGCGCACAAAGTTATATGTTAATGTAAAATTTGTGCTACAAATACAAACATGGATCATTTGTTGATAAATAAACGTGAGAATGAAGTTAAATGTATTGGATCACATGCAGGGAAAATTCTAGAAAGGAGAGAAGCCAGTCAAATTTACAATTTATCACATGTGTATGCAATAGTAAACAATGGACTAAAGAAGTCCAGTCCAAAAAGAAAGTTCTAATCTGTACACACTTTGCTTTGATAACTAACTGGATTTTCTTGTAAGTAGCTCGATTGAAATGAAATGCTAATACCTCTGAAATTAATCAGCATGTCACCTTCATTTCTTGAATCATAAGACTCTTGTGTAAAGCACTTATATCATGGGCATATAATTTGTACTCTGGGTTCTTCTTCCATTTGTGAATTTTCTTTATAGTTACTAATAGCCTATTCAGTTGAACATGTTTCGCCTTTAGCCTCTATCCTAGTAAGGTGCGAAAACCTTATCGACACATTAGAACTTGATGCCAAACTATTTTCCTGCGTAATTTTTTTCAATACATTACCTGTCTTATTCAGATCTAAATGCATTATATTATAACATTTCAACAAATGAAAAAACTTCTGTACTGAAAATTTATTATGTCAGTGTCATGTAAGCATCATTTAAAATGATCAGACGTATATAACAATTCTGCAAATAAATGTTTGATTGAATTAATCAAATAAAATGTTAATTTTTCTCTTGCTCATAATTTGGTAATAAATACCAAATTTTGGTAATGATTTCTTTCTTTCATAATTGATGTCTTGTAAATATTAGTTGGACAATTGTTCATCTAACATACCTGCAAATAAGTGTTTGGTTAAGCAAATTAAATATTACAAACAATAAATACACAGTCTTTCTTGCAATTGAATCCCAAATCTAAGAAAACTTGCATGCAACAAATTTTTCCTCTATTAGTAATTACAACTTCTTTACCACCAAAATTACCAACTTGCAATATTTGACATCTACTTCCAAGCCTCCTTTTATCTTCCCTTCAACAAATGTTGCACAGAAATGGAAATCTACTACTGTAAATATGCCTACAACAACCATTCAAATTCCTCATTTTTCAATTTTTGGCAACTGTCGTGATGGTAGAATGGCAATACAACACCGTATCTCCTACTTATGCAGAGATCATTCGTAGAACCACAACATTAGAATCTATTCCTTTTGAAACTCCAAGGTAAGAATTATTCTGAAATACAGAAGCATATATTGATTTTTACCAACTTATCCTTGGACGTATCAATGCTTCCTTCAAGGTTCAGGAGTAATAACAATCTCGGTGTCTTCCAAACAAAGCTTCTTTGGCTTTCTCTGTAAAACGAATAGAAGAGTTTTGGTTTGGTTTTTTCAAAGAGGCGTATATATTAGTTAAATATAAAAACAGGAATATAACATTTAACATTGGTTATATAACAACAGGAAGATAGCATATGTTATTTATTAATAAAATTCTACTGAGTACCATTCATCCTTAAATATAACATACTTTTGAGATTTAATGCATATGAAAACTGCACTTCATTCGATTTACAGGTGGTGTTATGTCAATCTATATTAACTGAAGTTTTGTGTTGTTTCGCACATTTTTGTCAATCCTACTGTAATATTTCCCGTGAAGCAACTTGGTTCAAAAACTGGAGTTGGACCTTTTTTTAAGTGAAGTCCCTGTTTCATGGTATTTGGGTGTAATGCAACCAAGGGTCCCAATGTATATATCATTGTATTCTTTGTATACAATGATCAGTTCAGTGAAACTAAAAAAAGTGTAAAACTTCAGGTTTGAGAGTTACGATATTCAACTATGTTAGGGTCGAAATGGATATGATGCAAATAGAAGTACTCAATTAAACAATAAAAGTATGGTTTGTATATTGACCAACACGCCTGACCGTTTTCTGCAATTATCTTGAATTTAAAATCAATAAGAAATTATATAATTTATATTTATGCTAATAAAAAACTGAAGATTCGACCGTGCACCAACAAAACACCATTTCAGCCATGCTAATTTTGGGTACGAATCTGAATGCTAATATTTCAAAAATAAGGAAAAGTAAATTGGCAGAGGATTCAAGATGTACTTTTATTCGTAGAAAAGAAGGTATATCTTATGTCATATGCAAAATATATGTTTGTAAACCATTATCATGTCTATGCATCTGAATTATACTACACCTGCATTGCTTCATATAAAAATCTCCTACTCATTTATTATAGTTATAAACATTCTTTATTGTAATTTTCACTTTCAAATTTTGCTGGCCAAAATCAAATAATAAATATGGAGGTGTGTCGGTTAAGTATTTACAGAAACGGTCAAGTATTTTTAACAATATGTGATAAATGAAGTACCATGAAAGATGAAATATGTTATGTTAATGAATTTGTTTTGGCACGTTAATATATTCAAAACGTTTATTATCATTTATTAATATGATCATTGTAATGTTTTAACTTTCTGAGACATGAATTTTAGTCAAATCTGAAGCATAGAACATTATTATTGTATTTGAGTGGTCTTAACATGGAAGCTTGCTCCAGCACTTAAATGAGAAGTAGAAACAATTAAATGATGCAGTATGATACTAAAAAAGCACAAAACCAAACACATAGCAAAATTGACTGTCACATGCACAAAATTGATCGAATTTTACAGGTTATTTTCATGATATAATCAGCATCAAAACATAACATCCTTTTTTCAAACTGTCAAATTTCAAGTAATTGATGGGCACAAATACTAATAGGATATAGAAGGATACCTCATAAGCATGATTGTGTCAACATGATATTTCCTGCTTCTTATCCCTTGCCAATTCAACTTTCTATAATGAATATTTTCCAGCATCGTGTTTCCACCCTATAAACTCGTAGCAAGAGTACCCTATAATTGTTGAATCACATACAATCACTACTTGGCACAATATTCTCATAAACTTTATATTAGAAATATGACACTACAAAAGCTTCAGAAATCAATGTGATGCAATAAATGATTAATTACTATTAAAAAATCAATATAGCACATAGTCTAATTCCTTCTACTCAAAATCAATAATGTACATAGTCTGATTCATTACTATTCAAAAATCAGTAATATACGTAGTCCTAAAGAACAGTAAAAGAACTCTAGATTATACAGAGCATTTCACTCTATTTTAGTGGTCACTGAAAATTAATGTAGATCGTATTCCAATAATCCAGTCCAAAAAATGGATTACTAAAATGTAAACATACACAACGAACAACTTTTATTCATGCACATGTAACCTAAGAGGGAAAAAAAGAATTAGATTTCCATACTCAAACAGCCTATATACTAAGTAAAGGGGAAGAACAATTAAATACCAACATGAAACATAGCAAGTTAAAAACCTTAATAAAGAATATGTACAAATGCAAAGTTAATCTATTTTGTTGGATAGCCAAAACCTTAATAATAAAGAATAAAATAATAATCAGGCGGACACATAATACAATCTACAGAAGCGCATTATTTACCCTAATTTCATGCATGACTGCTATGTTATACCTTTGCAAAAGCTCCAATATCCTTCCAGGATTCTTTTCCAAAAAAAAAAAAGCAACTAAATCAAACGCTACAATTCCTACATGGCCAAGTTGCCCTTTTCCGAATCTTAGTCAGTGCTATCATGCTCTTAGATATACTCATGAATGATATGCGAAGGGCACGAACCTATGTTAAAAAGTGAACAGTAAAATCAATTGCATATGAACATACACAACTCACAATGGATAAGTAAAAACAAAGCTTTATTTTTAAACAGTATACAGAGCAAGTCCTCAAAGGAGCATAATGATATCCTTATTTGTTGCAAATTACGATGGGAATGTCAAATACATTTGCTTGAGTTTGTGCAGGATTAACAATCATATATACTTTGAAGTCAGTGCACTAATTAAATTAAATTTTTGTCCAGCGTTGCAAACTTGCGGTGATATAGTATTTTTTCTTTTCCCTTGATACCATGTAAGTAGCCTTATAATGAAACGTCTAAAGAGAGCAGAAAATCAACAAATTAATATTGCCAAATTTGAATTACATTTGTTAAAATTAATAAAGAAAAAGATCATCACCGTGCTTGTTCTATTGTGACTTTACTCAATCAAAATAATCATTATTCTCCACTTCATTTAATTTGCATTTTCCGTCAAATTATAATGAGCACCTGACAATGAAAGAAGTGAGAAAATTTATGAATCAAGCTTCATGATACTTTTCATTTGAAGATTAATCTTAATAATAGAATTTGATAATAATAGCAGTGATCCAACATAACACTACGTAATGTTAGTTCAGATAGTACGTACTAATATAATTTTGCTGACAAAACAACATACCTTCCCTTTTCAACTTTGACTAACTGGAAGAAGTAGATGAGGGAGGGGACTTGTCCATAAACATCTCTCTGCCTATTTTTTTCTTTCTTAGATTTTACTCAAAACTGAGAATAAGTTCTTATAGGTACATGCATTTCAATATGATGGAATACGGAAAGGGCTACAGGCATGAAGAATAATGTCAGCATTTATTCGATGGGTAAAATGCTGATTATAGCCCCAACTATCATTTTATATGCATATTAAATTGCATTAGACTTCTCACTACTTAATAGTTATGAAAGTTTGCAGATGATAAAAACAAAAGCGAAGTTGCTCAGTGTTTAAATTTCTTAAAAGTCTAATGCTTCAGTGCTTGTTGTGATAAATGTATTTGTTTTGTTTGTTACTAACCATTGTCAGACTTAGCATGAAAAAAATATGGAAAGAAAGTGAATACCTGGTTTTGAGTTGGAATGGAAATCTAGCATCCCGAATGTGTAGACATAATTGCCAGTCCCAAAACAAATCGATCCTCTTTTCATTGTCAGAGGTTCCTAAACCATAAAATCAACAGTATAATAAACCAAAAATAACTATAAAAAACATCCAATCCATGTAGCATAAATCCATATCATAATTTGAAAAGCCAAAACGTCATCTAGATAATTATTTTATTTCCTTACAAATTTCATAATAATAACATTTAACAAAGGATCTGATTATTTGGGAACTTTTAAATCGGAAAAAGTCTGGCCAGAGAAATCAAATAGTTGTGAGTATTTGTTATTCTAAACGTAAAACAATTAGACACAGAGATAACGCAAAACAATTTTTGAAAATCAAAATCCAAAGTTAGTAGTTGAGTAACCAAATCTTTGAGATTCAGTGGAAACAAATTTACTACGACCAACAAAACCGAAAGTATAAAAAGATGAACTGATAAAAAAAATAGGGCTTCGTATAGTGCCGTGGTTGAAATCTAGCTATCGATGTTTGCTAAAAGATAACAATTGGAAGAGAAATAGTGGTAGGAAGTGATTAAAATTTGCTGTAAATTCAGTAAAGATGGGTGGATTTTATTTGGTAGCAGAAAGACAGTGGGACATAGGAGGAGGAAGTTAGGTGACGGAGGTGAAGGCGGACGTAGAGGCGGAAGGAAATGGAATTCAAGGCGGAGTTACGTTCAATTAGGGAGGGGACGATTAATCTGGTAAAATCAAAACATCAAAAGAGGGAGAGAGGTGGAGATCGTACCTTGGGAAATGAAGACAGCCGATGGTGGAAGGTGTGAACAATAATCGGCCACGGAGATGGTATCGGCGTTCATTGCAGGTGGAAAGTGGATGTAACGCTGATGGACGATGGTGACAGCCGACAGTAGGCGCGGTCGAATCGGCTTTGGCTGCAGACAGTAGAAGGGAAGGAGAAGGGGAAGTAAAGTAAGGTCAATATAGGGGTGGCGATTAGGGAAGTGAAGGAGGGGAGTTGCCATTTTTATGCATGAGGGGAAAGTGGATTTGAAGGAAAGTGGAAAATGAAGAGGAAAAGGAAAGGGAAACGGAAGAGGTAGGTACGGAGACGTGTGAGAGAAGACTGCTGGACAACGTGGGAGTGGGTGGGGGAAAAGACTGAACTGCCCCGATGGAATGTGTTGTTTTTAATTTGAATTGGGGCAATATGGAGAGTGGATAAAAGGCTTTAGTTTGACCCGTTGACTGAAGGTTTTGCTTTATAGTATAAGATATATATATATATATATATATAATTGCCGTAATTAATTTTAACCCAAATCCATTTTCCTCACTAAAATTAATAATAAATCCACAATAATTCAAAAAATTATAAAACTTGAAACCCATCTCTAAAATATCATTTCTGACCACATACTAAAATCGTAATGCATTTAGATGTCATTTGATAGGGTTTTCAATCCAAAACATGTCATAAAATCAATATGAATAAGCATAATTCATCAACAAGCATATATATATATATATATATATATATATATCTAATTATCATTCATAACATTGCAATATACTTTGCAAAATCATTCAGGTCTAATCTTAGAAACCGAAAACATCAAAATATGAGATGTAACATATTACTCACCTTTAGCTTTGTTGTTAAGGAGTTGAGATTTGGTCTTGAATTGAATTTCAATTAAGCTTTTCCTCGTGATTTAGCTTTTCTTCCCCTTACTCTTCTTTAATGGTGGCCAGCCTCTAGGTTTAGTGTTTTAGATTGTGAACGTGAAAAATGTTATGGTATGAAGGGTTTAGGGTATAAGAATGTAGCTTATTCCTATATATTGCCCTTTATCTAATTTCCCTCTCCTATTTCATTTTAAACCCATTTAACATTACTTAACTAGGCACGACTACCCCTTATTTATTCAAATCTCAATCCCTTAACCATTTTATCTTTACATTATTTTATTTAATTTAGCTAATTAAATCTCCTGAATAATGTTATCTAAAATTAAGGGTGTTACAGACTCCCCTCCTTAAAGAATTTCATTCTCGAAATTACGATAAGGTGTTTATCAAAATCAATCATAAAAGTAAAACATACCATGAAACAAGTCAGGATAAGCGTCTCTAATCCTACTCTCAGTCTCCCAAGTACAGTCTCTCTTATCGTCGCTCCACTGGACTTTAACTAATTTGACTGCCTTGTTCCTTAGTCTCTTCTCATCCCTCGTGACTATACGAACTGGCTTTCTAACTATAGTAAAATTCAGTTCTACTACCAAGCCCTCTAACACAGTCAGCGCTATAGTAGTCTCCGGGTCTTGAACACACTTTCTCAAATGAGAAATATGAAAAACATCATGGACTCCTGCCAAACTGGGTAACTCAACTCTATACGCGAATTTCTCGATCCTCTCAATAATAGGAAATGGTCCAACGAACCTCGGCGCTAACTTTCCTGATTTACCAAATCTGATAACACCTTTCATCGGTGTACCTTGACGAAGACATGATCTCCAACTAAGAACTCTAAGTCTTTCCGTCTTCTATCTGCATAACTCTTCTGCCTAGACCGAGCTTCCTTCATTCTAGCTCGAATTAACTCAATCTTCTCTGCAGCTTCTCTAACTAAATCCGGACCAAAAACCAACCTATTCCCGGTCTCTAACCAACAAATTGGAGATTTGCATGGCCTTCCATGCAAAGCTTCAAACGGTGCCATCCCTATACTAGACTGATAACTGTTGTTATACAAAAACTCGACTGTGTGGAGATGGTCTTCCCATGATCCCCCAAAGTCTAGTACATGGGCTCTTAATAAATCTTCCAAGACTTTGTTAACTCTTTCCGTTTGCACATCGATCTGTGGATGCTAAGCGGTACTCATCTGGAGCTTAGTACCTAAGGTATCCTGTAGACTCTTATCCTGTAGACTCTTCCAGAACTCGATAGTGAACAAGGAATCTCTATCGCTTACTATACTGCTAGAAAATCCCTAAAGTCTAACTATATTTTTCATAAACTACTTAGCCAAAACAGGTGTCGTCCTGGTTGACTTAACTGGAACGAAATGGGCACTCTTGGTCAATCTATATACTATAACCCATATACTTTCATTTCCTCGATTTGGTCTTGGCAACCCGTCTATAAAATCCATAGAAATAGAATCCAACTTCCATACTGGAATATTTAATGGCTGAAGTAACCCACTTGGATTCTGATGTTCTGCTTTTACCTGTTGATAGTTCAAACACTGCTTTTACCTGTTGACAGTTCAAACACTGCTTCACCCATAAGCCTACATCTCTCTTCATACCTTCCCAAAAGAAACTCATCTTCACATCTTGATACATCTTAGTTCCTCCCGGATGAATTATGAACTTCGAACGATGGCATTCCTCAAAAACTTCCTTCCTAACGTCTCTCGCATTCGGAACACACAACCTTCCTTTCCTTCTCAACCACCCATTCTGGTCAAGACTGAAACCCTTCAAGCCATCACTCTCTATTCCATCCCTTATCTTTCTGATCCGTTCAACTAATAATGGATCCTCCTTCTGCTTAGAAGCAATCCTTTTGATCATTATTGGTCGAACTTCTAAAAATAACAACATAGTAGTCTCCTTATTGGATCTAACTTTAGATCTCCACTGCATTTTGCATGTCGTTAATGCTTCCAAATCTTTCCACGCAGCTATCATCGCCAACACTGCATTCTGATGTTTTTGGTTAAGTGTATCTGCAACCTTATTTCCCTTTCCTGGTGTGTACTCAATACCAAAGTCATAAGCGGCTAAAAGCTCTAACCACCTCTGGTGTCTCATATTCAACTCCTTCTGAGAGAATAAACACTTTAGTGACTTATGATCCATGTATAACTCAAAATTTTCTCCCAAAAGATAATGTCTCCGCGCCTTTAATACAAAAATCACCACGGCTAATTCCAAATCATGCGTCGAGTATATCTCACCTCATGCGGTCTAAATTATCGAGATGCATAGGCAATTACTTTACCTCTTTGCATTAACACAGCTTCTAACCTTGTTCCACATGCATCTGTATATACTACTAAATCCTGATTTCCTTTTGGAGCAACTAACACAGGTGCATTAATCAATAAGTGTTTCAGCTTCTGGAATGTCTCCTCACACTTATCGGTCCAAACGAACTTCACATCCTTTCGCATTAGCTTAGTCATCGGTGCTGCTATCCGCGAGAAATCCTTGATGAATCTCCGACAGTACCCAGCTAATCCAAGAAAACTCTTTATCTCGGTCACTGTCTTGGGTCTCTTTCAATTATTCGCCGCTTCGATCTTAGTCGGATCTACAGACAACCCTTTCTCTAAGACTACACGACTAAGAAACTTCACTTCCTTCTTCCAGAAATGACACTTCAAAAACTTCTCTTTCAGCTGATGCTGTCTCAACGTCTTAAGCACCATTCTAAGATGAATTTCATGCTCCTTTTCATCCTTTAGAGTATATCAAAACATCATCTATGAACACCAACACGAACCTATCCATGTGCTCTCGGAACATTCGGTTCATCAAATCTACAAAGAATGCTGGCGCATTAGTTAGTCCAAACAACACCACTAACCATTCGTACAATCCATATCTAGTTTCTAAAAGCCACCAGAGGAATACTATCCTTTACTACTCTAAGCTTATGGAACCCTGTTGCTAAATCCAACTGAGAAAATACCTTGGCTCCACTCAACTGATCGAACAAATCATCAATTATAGGCAACGAATATCGATTCTTTATTGTCTTCTCATTCAACTTACGATAATCGATACATAACCATAACGATCTGTCTGGCTTCTTAGCAAAAATTGCGGCTGCTCCCTAAGGTGAACTACTTGGCCGGATAAAATTCTTGCCCTCCAAATCCACCAACTACACCTTCAACTCCCTCATCTCGGTAGGTGTCGTCCTGCTTGGCGGTCTACTCACTGGTTCTGCTCCCGGCACCAAATCTATCCGAAACTCAATGGCTCATTTTGGTGGAAATCCTACTACAGGTTTAAAAACATATGCGAATTCTCTAAGCACGAAAACTCAATTTAACTCGTCCTCTATCTCCTCAACACCCAAAAAAACATGTACCTCACAACTAGGGTATTCAACGGTATATACAATCTGATCTCTACAATCAGGGTGTCTAAGTGATATTTTCCTATCATGGCAAAATATCATAGAATCGTACTTAACCAATCCATAGCCAAAATAATTCTAAACCCCACGAAAACACATTCAAACTGCAAACAAAGGTATGACCTAACAAATCAAACTCTAGGTGCTCACACTTCATCCCAACTGTCGCATACCCTCCTATCAGATTTGCAACCCTTAAGGAAGTAACTAGGTATTAGGGTTCTAGGTTAAGCTTATCTACTAAACAATGAGATATAAAAGAATGTGATGCACCAGTATCAAATAGAACTCTAACTGATACACCATAAATCAAAAGCGTACCTCCCAACACAACTTTTCCTTTCTCCTTTGTTGTTGGTCTCGAGGTAGCTGGTTCCAACGCAAAACATCTTGCCTCTCCCATCCTTGGCTGGCTCCTTGCACTGGTTCTTATAGTTCCAATCTGATCACAGTTGAAACACTTTATTACTTTCTTATCAGGAACTTTCTTTCCCTTGCCTGTTCGACACTCATGGGCATAGTATCCTTTCTTGTTGCACTTGTAACAGACCACTTATGTCTTTCCCTTCTTAGTTGCTCCACCTTTTTGAGCTTCTTTCTTGTGGAAAAACTTCCTCCTCTGACTATGTCCTCCTTGAGCTTCCTTGGCCTTATTTCTCTCAAGAAAAGCCTGCATCTCTTCATTCCTCAAGGCCATCTCAACAACAACATCACTTGGGTCCCTAATATGTGGTAACATGGCCTTAGTTAGCTTAGGCTACAACCCCTTGATGAACTTCTCATTCCTCTTAATCACAGTATCAATCGTAGCATAGCCATATCTTGCTAGCTCCTCAAAACTTGTCGCATACTTAAGCACAGTCATATTCCTCTGCTCCAACTCTACAAACTTCCTAAACAGAGTGGACTTAGCGATTTCTGACATAAACCTTTTCTCGAACCTCCTTCCGAACTCAGCCCAAGTCATATTCTCCTCGTTGACTCCAACTGTCATACTGTTCTACCAAAACAGTGCTGCCCCTTGAAGCTGTCTAGAAGCGTGTCTTCTTTTCTTCTCATCGTTGATTCCTAAGTCAGCAAAAATCCTTTTGCAATGAAGTAGCCAATTCTCTACTTCGATTGCGTCTTCTGTACCAATGAACGGCTTTCCTCTCAACTGAGCAAAATCTCTACTTAGAATAGCACTGTTATTCATCACTGGAGCTTCTTGGTTCCTTCCTCCAGCATTACCTCCAACTACTCCAACATCAATTCCCGCCTGCATCATATTGACAAAGAACTGGTACATTGCTCCCATGTCTACTTGCGGGACTCCAGCACCCACATTTGCAGCTTGTGCCTGACCTTGGTTCCTTCTCGTATTTGGTCTGGCACATCCATTTGTAGTGGTGCTTCCCCCTACAAGGTTAACTCTTTCATTTCTAGCATCCATATCTGTATTCAAGCCTCGTAAGATACAGAAGAATAGCTTAAGAGAGAAAGGGAACTAGAGATGTAGCGTATACTCATATATAGCAAATACAAGTACGTTACTATAGTGTTATCCCGTACCCCGATCTTATCGCTAATTTCTTAGGATTATGTTTTCAAAAATCATTTTAGTTTAAAGTTTTCATAAACCTATGCGTTGATACCAAGTTGTAACATCCCCTATCTTGAGGCCCAAATCTAAGCACTACATATATTGCAGTCATTTATAGTATTAACTTCCGGCATAAAATACGGTAATGTTAATGGTATCCATAATATCAGAAGCACATGAATATGAAACAAAACATAGATTCAAAAACAACTTTTCTGGTTACATTTCACAAAAACATGTTTCATATTTCATTACATAATCCCAATCGTTTCTCAGGTTCAGATCAAATATAATCATTACATAAATATGCCAAGAGCGACATATGAAGATGCCCCCTTGGATGACCAGAGTACTAAATAGACATATAAGTATTAATACATCACAGCGGAAATAAAACTAAATAGCAACTCCTAAATAGCCAACTTTGCCTCCAGCACGTCTTCGGAAGCTTTATTCGTCCACCTACTAAACCTGTAAAACCTTAACTCTCAATCTACTCAAATTAATTTTGAGCACCCGAGAGTTTAAGAGGAAAAACATAAATTTCGAGTCAGACATAATACCTGGTGTGAATAATACTACCACATCTCGGTTTACTGATATTAAGTGAGACCACGCCGCTTAGCGAAAGATGTTTCCCCTCACTAATATCCCTTTAAAACATATCTTTTTGCGAATCAAAATCATGCAACCAAACTGGTTAATCAAACTGATTATATCAATAATAGCAAATATCATATATGAATAAAACAGGTAATAAATGGACCAGATGTCCGAACAAAATGTAGTTTTGTTTGGCTAACTACTAACCTTTGGCTGACTCGGGCCTACCAGAAAACTTAACAAATTATCTAGCAACTATTAGACATAATTCTGGACGGTTTGTCCTTAACTTACTTCTCCAAGGGTCACTTGATCCTAATGATTTTGCAGGCTCACCAATAACCTACCTCTGTACATATATATTCCTTTCTGTGTGTAACCATCATTTAAGTCTTACCTATGAATAATCCCTACACACTAGAATTTTGGACTAAATTAGCTAGGGGCTAGTAGCTAATGCATAGGGCGCAACCCTATACCAGTCCCATCTGGTATACAAATATCCGAGTCATTTTACTTAGGGTTAACTGCCCTTTAAATTTTCCTTGAAAACCTTTTCAAAATGATTTAACCCTTTAAATCATACTTATACAAGGAAAATAAACTATTTGCTTTACTCAAACCTCTTTGCCATGATATACACTTTACTCAAAACATTGTTGATGAAAACATTTGAACCCTTTCTTTAAAACCTAAAACAATCTTATTCGAAACCAATGAAAGTACCCCTTTCGAAACTTTTGAAAGTACCCCTTTTGATATAAGTAAACTACTTTACTTAATAACCTTAGGCCTAAAGGCCAAACATACCTTTCAAAACCATTGACGGTTGTCCTTTCGAAACATTGAAAACACCTTCTTCGAAAGCTTTATAAACCTTAGACATCCTCTTTTAAATTCCTTTAAATATGCCTTTCGAAACCATTGGAAACCTTCCATTTAAACTAAGGTAAACCTTTCTAAAGCATCAAAGTATACAACTTAAAACAAACCTTTCAAAAGCATTGGGTTCAAGTTAAAACATGTGGAAAAACCTTTCGAAACTACTCCTTTCAAAACCTTTGGGTTTAATTTTCATAATATCAAAAGGGGTCTTAAAACAACTAAGTTGAAAGTAACTCTTTCAAAAGAAATCTCCTAAGTAAAGAACTGGATGGTGTCGAAACCTATCCCTTTGAAAGTGGTGGAGAAGCGGCTCTATTTTTAAAACAAAGGGGCGCTTTCAAAGCCAATCTGGGTGGAAAAAGGCGGCAGAAAGGGTTTCGACCTTATCAAAAACATTTACTTTAAAACAAAGGCGCAATCTCATTCTAAAGCATTCCTTCTTTAAAACCATTGACCACATCGAAAGCTATCTTATTTGAAACCATTATTTTCGAAAGAAAAGAAGGCGCATTTCCATTTAAAATCCATGAAAGGTTTCGACCCTTTCGAAATCCCATGTTTCGACCCTATACCTTTCGCCTATGTCCAATTCATTACGTACCAAGTCTTTGATATCATGTGCATTGGTTTCGATCAGGTTGGAGGCGGAGGTACTAAGTCGTAAGGTGGCTGTCGAAGATGGTGATGCATCAGAACCTTATAAAACCTAATTTTTAACATAAAAGGTAATTCTTTTCCACTAACATGCTTATTTGTTACCTTATAATTGGTTGCCTTAACTTTTCAAAATCTTTTCTAAAGGTGCTGCCGAATTATAGAAATTAACATTTTAGATCATTTGCAAATAGCCCATTCTTCTTTTTTAAACATATAAAACATTTAAGTCCCATAACTTAAATAATTTTATATATTTACTAAAACACTTAGGAAAATTGTATAAAAATTCTCATAAATCACTTTTAATATGTTTCCTAACATATTTAAATTCCTGACCCAAAACATATATATATATATAATTGTCGTAATTAATTTTAAATCGAAATATCAATTTTCCTCACTAGAAAATTAATAATAATTCCACATTAATTCAGAAAACTATAAAACTTGAAACCCATCTCTAAAATTTCATTTCTGACTATGTACTAAAATCGCAAGGCATTTGGATGTCATTTGTTAGGTTTTTCAATCCAAAACATGTCATAAAATCAATATGAATAAGCATAATTCATTAACAAGCATATATATCTAATTATCATTCAAAACATTGCAATATGCTTTGCAAAATCATTCGGGTCTAATCTTAGAAACCGAAAACATCAAAATATGAGATGTAACATATTACTCACCTTTAGCTTTGTTGTTAAGGAATTGAGATTTGGTTTTGGATTGAATTTCATTTAAGCTTTCCCTCTTGATTTAGCTTTTCTTCCCCTTACTCTTCTTTAATGGTGGTCAACCTCTAGGTTTAGTGTTTTAGATTGTGAACGTGAAAAATGTTATGATATGAAGGGTTTAGGGTATAAGAATGTAGCTTATTCCTATATTGCCCTTTATCTAATTTCCCTCTCCTATTTCATTTTAAACTCATTTAATTCATTACTTAACTAGGCACGGCTACTCCTTATTATTCACATCTCAATCCCTTAACCATTTTATCTTTACATTATTCTATTTAATTTAGCTAATTAAATCTTCTGTATAATGTTATCTAGAATTTGGGGTGTTACAAAACTAACTACCTTTTTTCTTGAATCGTGTAAAATGAACACTACGTATGGATTTTATTTTACCTAGTAATAATAGACAAGCAACATGTGGCTTCATATTATTCAATAAGACGACAATATACTAGTGATTGGTAATGCATAACCAATCGGTCACATTGCATTGATTGACGGTGCAACATTGATTAAGTTAGGTAATATGTTTTCTGAAAATGGGTAACGTTACGTAGGCGGTAGTAAGGGTAAAATAAAGATTGATCAGTAACATGAAGTACAAAATGGAAGCTTCTAACATCTCACCTTTTCTTTTATGACTATAATTTATTTCAGTTTTTTTATATACTCCGTATAATCATTTTTACGATATTTGTTGTAACGACCCGTAATTTTCGATAATTAAATTTGTTAATTTAGTGAGATTTTGGTAATTTAATATTGAAAGAAATAAAAATTTGTAAATTAAAAATGAAATAATAACTAAGATGAAATGTAACAAGGTTAATTAAAGTTAATAATTAATGAATTGAATGAAATGCCAATTAATGGAAATAATTTAAATGTTATACTTGGCTATAAAATTGAATATAAGGAAACAAGTGTAGATATTGAACCAATTTAACAATTAGTATATAATTAATGATAATTGGATAAAAACAGTGTTATGTAAGCAATTGTAACATTTGTTTGTTAATAATAACTTATCGGTGTAATTAAAAGTTAATGGTAACAATTATTGTATATTACCTATTTGTTTAGCCTGTTATTTTAAATTGGAAATAAATTTCAATAAATGTAATTAAATATTATGTTAATGTAAATTAAGTTAATATTTGGAAATAATGTTAATTTTATTCATAATATGATAATTAGGAATAAAAAGAATGGAAATCAAGATTTATTAATTTATTGGAATTCAAATTATAATAATTGGATTAATTGCAAATAAATGAAATTAAATATTTAAATATTACGTTAATAGAGATTAAGATGAAATTTGAGAATATTAATGTAATAGATCATGAACCAATGTTAATTTCATCTATTTGATAAATATGGATTGAATAATAGGATGAAAGGTCAATTAAATGGAATTATTGAAAATTTAATTTATAATTTCTGAATTTAATGAAATTTAAATTAAACACTGGAATTGATGGATTAATCAACTTTAAATTGACATCTAAATTTGTTTAAATTATTGTAAGTGATTAAGAAATAAAAAATGATGGAAGTTTTAAATTATTAAAATTTAAACTGAAAAAGTGATTTGATTAATTAATTATTAATTTATTTAATTAACGTGAAATATAGCCATTTTGGCCACTGACTCGGATTTTGACGAAACCAGTTTCATCGGATCCGTAATGGTAAATTATTATAGGATTTCAAGTTTCGTAACGATCGGACTTGTCGTTTGATCGTACGGGCTCGAAACGCCTTGAAATCAAATTAATTGAAATTAATTGAAATCAATTTGAAATAAGCTGATTTTGGCATAACTTCTTCATACGATGGAATTAGGACTTGAAACTTGTTCCATTGAACTTAAATTTATTGAAAACATTTATTTTGATATATGGTATGACCCATTATCGTTCCTGAGGCATAACGGACTTTTCGGGTTGTTTATCGTTTCAATCCAAATCGATCTGGTCCATTCTTTTCTATTTCAGCTACTCATATAAATAGCTCATTATAAACCCTAGTGTTTCTCAACTCAGTTTGTCTGTACGTACAATTTCATTTGTTCCTCTCTTTCTAATGGCAGACAAACCCTAAATTATCCAATTCAATTTCAATTCAAAATTCAACTTCAAAATCAAATCTCCTCAAACTATACCAAATTATATACTGTTTCGAAGCTCTCGACGAGCGCAAGTAAAATCCGCGATTTGTTTTTCGTTTTGGATCATCGTTTGATCAGTAATCGTCGAAGAATTTTCGGCCATTCATCGCGTCATGATCAACGACGATGGATCGTCGAATCATTGGCACAGTATTCTAGAGGGGACTGAGGGGAGTTCATCTACGCAGGTTGGAGGGTGATCGGACGGCTAGATCAATGGCAAAAATTCATTAGGGCTAGCAATTTTTGGCGGCAGCCGGCTCTTCTGGCCATGATAGCGACGCGGGTTCGCTGGCGAGGTCAAGGCAATCGTCTATCAGGGTGCGACGTGGTCACGGTGACGGCCGGTCGAAGGCGACGTATCGAACGAGAAGGTGGTTGGGGCTTCGAGTCGCGTGCGTGGTTGGTTCTTGCGTGCGCTGCTGTCGATTTGAGAAGAAGCTGTGTGCCTGTTTTTTTATTTTATTTTGTTTTGTTTTATTTTATATAAATTTTAATTTCAATTCGTTCTAATAATCATAACTTTGTCACACGAGGTCCGTTTCACGCGTGGTTTTCTCCGTTTGGATCGTATCGAAATTCTGAACATTTTGACACTAGTTTGGACGAATTCTGAGACCATTCAAATTTTGGGCTTAAATTGGATTTAAATTCAATTTAAATTCAAAAGGTGAGTGTTTTAACTCACTCACAACTTCTAAAATTTCTTATGTTTGTTAAATTAAATTTATGATGTGAGTAGAAATTTATTTATGACTGTTTGGTATATTTTAAATCATCATCTTATTTAATTTGAATTTATTTGAATTAAATCGTTATTTAATTTATTATTGAATATAAATTGCCAGTTAAATACCTGTTATTGATTATCAGTTCTATATTGATATTTATTTATTGATTTGGATGATGTTTGTAATGGATGTTGATTGTTAATATTGGATGAATGGATGTTTTATTTTATATATCATTATAAACTACAAGTTCACTATGGGTTGAAATGATACATACCCGAATGATCTATAGATTAGGGAAAAATCGTTATGGGTCGAAATGATAGACTTGAGCGATTTTATGGATTTTGAATATTTTCGGGATTGCGGATTGAAATGATATATATCCATAAATATAAAAATTTTAAATTGCGGATTGAAATGATAATTATCCATATCACTTGACCCTAGGGTAGAGAATTATATATGGACACCAGATTGGTTAAATTTAAATGATTTTGAATCCTTAAATTTTGCTTTGAATTAAATGATATTTTTTTTGAAATAACATCTGATTTATATAAATTGAATTTTTACCGAATTTCGAGTTTTATATAAAAAGATTGAATTGTTTTAAAGGAATGGTTAACGGAATAAAAATTGAAATGTATAGTGAATTTGAAATGCAAGTGAAGTTTATCGGAATTGAGTTATTAAAATCGTTGAAGTATAACTTTGAAATATATTGAAATTTGAGTAGTTAAATCGATGTTTCAACATGGATTTAAGCGATATTGAATTTAATATTTATTTAGAATTCTAAATCGGAGAATTTGAAATTTGGTTTGTTGACTTGGAAATTTAAAATGGTCCAAATGGGTGAAATGAAAGGAATAGTTTAATTTGATATTAATTCCAAATTTATGTTTTAATATAAACTGTTTTAAAAATATATTATTTCAAAATTTCTAATTATTAAAATTTCAAAATATTAAACTATTTTAACCTGTATTAATTATATTAAATCATTTTAACCTATTTTAAACCATTTAATTTATTTAAACTAATTAATCTGTTTTAACTTATTTTAAATCTAATTAATCTATTTTAAAGCTATTTAATATATTTTAATTATATTTAATCTATTTTAAATCTATATTAACTATTTATAACTATTTAAAACTATTTTCTTCTAAATTCCAAACTAAGTAAAATGGATGGGTTTATATTCAAATTCTCGATTTTTTAAGGGAATATGGTTAATGATGTTATAACCTAAGTTGTGAATTAAATAACATATTTGGTTTAATATGATATTTTGAAATAAGAGTTTAGCCTATTTTGGAAATATGACTTTTGAAAGGAAATATAATTTCGAACTATGATTTCAAATGTGATATGATTTCAAAGGTAAATATAATTTCGGAAGTAAGTGCTGATTTCGAAAGTGATATGATTTGAATTGAATATGATATTTTGATATCAATTATGAAATGATTTTGGAAATGTAAAAGAACCATCCGGTGTGTAATAAGCGATTGGTTGTTAAAGAGCGGATATTGTCATACTCTCTACCAATACCGAAAATCACTTTGACAACTGTGTACGTGGTGGAGATTCCAGAATGAAGTAGGATGGTGGTGACGATCCTAAAGGTATACATACGTGGACCTAACTCCCGTGAGTTAGCATAAGGTGGCTAAAACAGGAGCAATTGACGGGCTAAGTGAGGTCATTCCTCCGATCGGACACATTCCTTCGATACTATATTCTGACTTTGCGATTGATTTGGTAGCCACCCCTCGATTTTTGATTTGGGAGTGTGTTCCGAGGTGGGCGGTAGTAGCTGCTATGCGTTACCACCGGTCCGGAAGTGTAATTGGTATATCTACCATGGCATTGCCTAGTTGTGCTGTGTCACCTACCCTAGCGCGCCTTCTACGAGTTTGTTTTATGTCGTACCTATGGGGTATCCTTTGGCGGCTCCAGTTTACGGGGAGTTACGGTACTGTATAGACTATTGGCATTATAAAAATGTGTTAAGGTGGAAAATGTAATGCTTTAACGCTATTTTAATACTTTTACTTTACTGTAGACATATTATGATAGCGTATTGTACTACATAGTAGATAGTTTAACGGATCCTTAGGAGATGTGAATCCTGAATATCTCTTAAGTTATTGCACTCACGTTAGACACTGGATAAGAGATGTCAAACCCCATAAACATCTCCGACGCCGTTTACACTCATATTTATTTACCGTTGATTTGACTTACATAAGATCTTTTAGTTCTGACTCGAGTGTTTTGTCTTTTCAATTCGCTCGGGTCAGCCTGAGCATTTCAGGATTTGAAGACCTTATTTCTGGAGGACGAAGACGAAGATTTGTACTACTATTATTTACTATATTATTCCACTGCATCATACTGTTCCGCTGCATTATTTGTTCATCTCTGATATGTGTAACTCTGATTTTGTATTGTATAAGTATAATCAAATATTTTGTATACAGCTTCATGAACTGTTATTTGATTATTATATTTTATCATTCCGCTACGAGATTCTGTTTTGTTTTTTTTTTCTCTGCTTTTTCTTATTCACCCCAATAACAATCCGCCCTTCTGTATGGTTTGAGCCGGCATGTGTGTCTGCTTAAAACGTACAAAAAGGTGGGATGTTACTTTGTTCTTTAATCTTTTTTTTCCATTTAATATTCAGGTTATTGAAGTTTTTAACTATTACTCTTTTTGGTCAACTGACCTTGTTAAATTTTAACTACTTAAGTAAATCTTTAAAATTTTAGGTGAGATTCATAGTCAAAATTTGACACGTTGGCGTTTTTGATGCATCTGATGCGTCGGAAGCCCTAATGTCCATTTCTTCCCTTCAAGCCCATTCGAGGAAAAAATGTCGTTGGTGTCAGATGCGTCGGACGCCAACGGCCCTTTTTCCTCCAACGGCTCCTTCTCCTTCACCAATCTTCCTTCCATATAATCTCCCTTCTCAACCTCCATCTTCCCTACTCCAAAGCAACAAATATCAATTTATTTCCTTCAATCCGCTCGACTATTCAGGTAATTTCTAGCACATCTATCTTTGTTTTTTTATAAATCAGATATTTTTTTGATAACTTTTTTCAAACAGAATGACAAACCGAAGAGATTCTCATCTGTGGACATCCGACGCTACTTAGATTATCTTGAAATGTGTTGTACAAGCGTATTCTGCCTACGGTAAAAATAAAAAGAGAGTGCACAAAGTTATAGCAGAAAAGTTCAACCTAGTTGGAGAAGACATTGACGGTATTGAACCGAAAGATGAAGTAAAAATCCGACATAAATATGATAGTCTAAGAAGAGATAGGTTAGATGGGAAAGCTTGTCCAATAATACTGGTGCTGGCTGGGATACTTGTAAACAAACTGTTATAGGCAACGAGGAGCGGTGGAGTGATCATGTAAAGGTATTTTTCAGATATGCAATTTTTTTGTTTGTAATCTTTTATTAAATTTATTTTTACTTGTAAGAATTTGGAACGATAATTCAAAAATATAGAAAAGCACCGCTTGAAAATGTGGAGCTGATGCAACAATTGTTTCAAGAGATGAATGCAACTGGACAAACATCGTATACGCCTGCTTCTACACAAGAACAACCGCAACAATTTACTCCTCCTTCTGTTCCAACCTGGTTTGATTGAAAATGGGATTTTGAGGAGTTTTATAGTCAACTATATGATACACAAGAACAACCGCAACAATTTACTCCTCCTTCTGTTCCAACCTGGTTTGATTGAAAATGGGATTTTGAGGAGTTTTATAGTCAACTATATGATACACAAGAACAACCGCAACAAATTCCAAATTTGAATTCACCAACCAATCCTCCATTACAACAAACTCCAATGCAACAAGCTCAGAACATTGGTTCATCTTCTGGTGCACTTAGAAGTTCGAGAAGACGTCATGGAGAAGCGGATGAGAAGTTGTACAACATCATTGACATAATGCATGAAAGACATATAAAAAATCTCGTACGAATTCAAACAGTTTAAGCACAAACAATATAGATTCTACATGAAATTCTGTAAACTACGCAGACACTACAAGATACACGGTGATTTCCGACGGCTCAAAGCCGTCGGCGGCCATCGCGAGCCATCGAAAATGCCGTCGGAATACAGAACACGGATTTCGTCCGTTTCCGACGGAATCGACGATGGCTTTACGACGACCATCGATGGCAGTTTCGACGTTTTTTCCGATGGTGCTGACGTCCACGTGGCTTAAAAATACGCCAGAGAACCATCGGAAGCCGTCGGAATTTTCGACCGGTAAACCGTCGGGAGCCGTCGCAAATCGTCAGAATATTTCAACCTATAAGCCGTCAGAAATCTGGGTAATTTTTTTTTCAGCAGCCCAACAGCACATCAATACCAATATATATCACAACACATCAAAATCAATATATATATCAAATATATAAGCTAAAATCAATATCAATATCAATAATAATATAAAGCTCAAATATTACCATCTCAAACTCAAACATTTCCGATCAATACAAAATAAACCGTTCATCATCACCTAACTGCAATATCTACATCCAACATCAAATCCCACAAACCAACCCCACAAATCAACATCGAACACCACAGGTCCACAAATTGACCTCACCATCTCTCATTGTATATATAGACAAGTTTCAAAAACAAAAACAGCAAAACGTACTCATGACTCGTCATCGGCTCTGGAACCACCAGACGAATGGAATGCTCCATGACGCTCCATATACTCGGCCAAACGCTGGTTCAGTTGCTCTATTTACGCTGCTCGAAGGCGGTCCTGCTCCTGCAGCTGTGCAATCTGCTGTCAAAGCTCATTAATCTTAGCATTGGACTGAGCCTTTTGATAGGCCTTTTGTAAGGCCCGAGCCTATAAAACAAGTCAAAATATGTTTAAGTTATTGCGTAACTTTTATAAAAATTGAGCAATTTTTACAACTTAGCTAATTTTTATAAATTACTGATTGATTGTCATAGCCATAGCGCCTATTTCTTTGTGTCGGGTCCATAATGGAGTCGAAGATAGCGTCCTCCTCATCAGTGATCAATTGCTCTCGTACTGAATGCTCAAGCATCGCGCACGTGCTTGCATAAATCTTTCGTGCAACGCAAAATTAAATACAATTAAATATTACATGACATTATTATAATATTTTATAACTAATTAATTAAAATAATCATTATTAATAACGTATAACTTATAATATACTTACATATGCGGCGTATGCTTTATCATCCTCATGTCAGGCATACATCACCGATCCCTCATCGTCGGTCTGCCTGACGGCATGGGTGTATGCAAATACGTCCATATACAAGACATGAGCCCCACACGTTCTTTTCTACAATAATTGGTGTATATTATTGTTGTTCATAAAAAATTATACAAAAAATGTAATAACTGTTCGTAATTGCAATTAATCAATTTACCATGTCCTCACGACTGTGCAGTTAAAGCGCTCGGTTGATTCAATGCGGTAGAGGTGCAAAAAGTCATAGCGGGGATGTAGCAAAGATATAGCGGGATATATCGGATTACTCTAAAATAGCATATAAATCCCATACTTGTTGTTTTTACAAATATATATATATAGTAATTATGTGAAAAATTAACATTCAATTGAATTATAATTAATACAAAAATAATTTTAAATAAAAATATGTGCAAATGTATTGTAAATGAACGTAAAACTGTTATATAACTTAATTTAATTTAGTAGAATATTAGAGTATTATCATTTCTAAACATATATCAAAAATTCAATGAAATTAATTAATTTCATAATTTTTATAGCATATAAATATTATTTTTCAATCCAATTTTTTATAGAAGATATAGCGAAAATAGAGGAATATAGCGGAAATAACGGGATATAGCGAAAATAGCGGGGATTAAAGCGGAAAGGCTATATGTTGGGGATATATGGAAAAATCATAGCGGTAGGAATCCACTATAAGATATATCAGAGTTTTAGCAGGGATATAGCGGGGCATTAACTGCACAACCTCACGATGATGCTGAAATGATTTCGAGCCACCATGGTGTGTGATTGGATTTTTCTACCTGTTCGTCGAGTTCCTGTCTAACTCCACCTGCAAATTAAAAATTAAGATTATATTTTACATGTATAAATTATGTATTCTCAAGTTCTACTGAACAATTAAAGTGATATCTGATAGACTTACCCTGAATTCATCTTTACTCCACCATGCGACCCAAGCATTCCATACGCTGGCGCCCATCCAGTTTGGCTTTTCCCAGATTTTCTGATGATAGACATCGTATCCCGGTAATTTTTTGCAACTTTAGAGTTCCAGTAGCGCTTGCAAAGAGAAACATCATCCTCTTATAGGTCTACCACCCCTATATATATGTTAAAAAAATATAAGTTATACATTTATACTTAGTCAGCAAATTGTAAAGCGATTACATATAATGATATATAATTTTAGACTTGCCAGGATGTCATGCCAGATGCTCACTCGGACATGCTCTGGGATCCTACTCCATTTCGGCTAGCACGCAGTCATATGACTCATGTATGCCTGCTTAGATATGCTGAGCACTATATTTGAAGGCTCAAGCTCAAAACCCCTACATTAAATATGATACAGACAAATCATGACTAATATATCATACCAAATATTTATAATGCTGAAGTAGATTTTATAATTACGAGCCATCTGCTTTCGGTAGCAATCTAACCACCATACGCGGCGCCTCCTACGACAGGCCGTTGCTATCACCTCCACTGTGAACGGTCCCTCTTTGAGATGAAGAGGGGGAACCAGACTGCGAAGAACTACGATGCATAAAGAAAGACATATGTAATACCTGTCATATACATATTATTTTATTATGGCAGAACATATCATTCAATTATGAGTAAACATATCAATATTTAACATCAATAATCGCATATAACATACACAAAAAGTGTAACATCAATACTCCTATAAATTACCTTTTTTCAATATGTAAACTATTAAACCAGTCCTCGTCGTTTTCTGATTCAGACTCGGTCTCATACTCTATATTGTTTTCCTCTGTGGTCTCAAATGCTTCTATTAATACATTTGATTCATCATTTAGAGGTCCAAAATCAGTTTGATCATCTGTTGTTGTAATTTCACCATTTTCCTCGATATTCGCTTGGTACGCTTGTTCGTTTGGAATATTTTTTCCATCAAACGTAAATTTTGCCTTCGTTTTAAAAACCGCAGACCAATCTGCTTTATCTCTTTTTAGAGATGGATAAGGAGCATAATAAACTTGTAAAGCCTGTTTTGCAGGTATAAATGGATCGTACTTATGATAAAATGATGTATGTTTTATTTCAATAATATTATATTTTTGGTGCACGTTGATTCCAGAACCTGGAACATTATTGAACCAGTTGCATCTAAACAAATAAACCTCTTCCGCAGGTCTGGTGAAATATGTTAATTGCAAAACCTGAGTTAACACGCCGTAAAAATCTTTTATGTGATTATTTGGATCATCACCACCTTTAACATATACACCGGTATTGTTAGTTAATTTTTCAGCCCCATATTCTTTGGTGTTGAATTTGTATCAATTGACAAAGAACATTGGATATGTCTTGACTTTCCTTTTTGATCCCATCGCAAGATGTTTCAACCTTTCGTCGGCCACACAATTTACCGGATCATATACGTGATTCGAAAACCAAGTAGCAAATTTTTTGCTGATATCGCCGCTTGGATGTTGTGATTCGTAAATACTGCATATATAGATAATATATTGCATTATAATTAATACACACATGTATTATTCAAGTATATAATTTTAGGTGTGTTATTTAATAATACCTAACAAATGATGCAACTTCTGCACAATTAAGAAGAACATATGTGTGGGCCACATGGTAATCTCTGTCGTCTAACCATACTTCCACACATTTTCCAACAGGTCGTCCCTGCTGTCTAAACATAGATAGCACTGATTCAGAAGAATCTTGTTCAATGCCCTCATCATTTCGCGTAGCACTTTCAAAAGATAAGTTTACATGGTCACTGAAATACTGAGAGAAAAAGAACGAAGTTTCTTCTTCGATATATGATTTGCATATCGAACCTTCAACTTGTGCTTTTTGTCTCAATTTTTTCTTTAGATGATTTAAGTACTTGTTAAGAATAATTATAATTAAAATTTATTACATGTAATTAAACTAAAATTCAACATACTAAATATTAATACCTTTCAAACGGATACATTCATCCGTATTGCACAGGACCTCGAAGACGTGCTTCAAACGAAAGATGAACATGTAAATGCTCCATTACATTAAAGAAATCCGGAGGAAATATTTTCTCTAGTTTGCAAAGTAGTATAGGAATTTCTTTCTCAAGTTTACGTAGACGTTCAACTTTTAACGTAGTTGAACAAAGCTCCTTATAAAAAAAACTAAGTTCTTTTACAACCGTCCAAACTTTTATGGGCAGCAGTTCTTTGGAAGCGAGGGATAACGAATATTCCATCATTACATGAAAATCATGATTTTTCATCCCACTCAGTTTACCGTTCTTATAGTCAACACATCTACGAAGATTAGAGGAAATCCCATAAGGAAATCTTAAATCCTTCCACCCACTTTAACAGTACTTTAACTTGGTTATTGTCTAGCTCCTAGCATACTTTGGGTTTTTTTGTGTCATTTGGCTTCATATGAAGCTCAGGACGATTGCATATTGCCTCTATATCACGTCTTGATTTTAAATCGTCTTTAGTCTTTCCTTTAACATTCATATTATCTTAAATACATGATCGAACAATTTTTCTCGTTGTGCATCACGTCGATATTATGATGAATTAGGAGATTTTTCCAATAAGGCAACTCCCAAAATATACTTTGTTTGCACCAATTATGAATCGTCGATTTACCTTGAATTTCAATTTGTTCACTAGTTTCATGTATCTTTGGATAATCCTTTACAAGGTCATAAATATCTTCGCTTGACCAAGTCGTTGGTGGTCGCAAGGTCTCAAGTCTATTACTTGTAAAGTTTTTTTATCGTTTCTAAAAGGATGATTAATATGGAGAATACACTGATGACAGTCAAACCACGAAATTTTCTTCCCATTCAATAAAGAAAATGCTCTTGTTTCTTCCATGCAATAAGGACAAGCTAGACGACCAGCCGTACTTCAACCCGAAAGCATTGCATACGTAGGAAAATCGCTTATAGTCCACATCAGAGAAGCAAACATACGAAAATTCTTCTTTTTTTAAAATGTCGTATGTTTCAACACCTTCATACCACAGTGTTTTCAACTCTTCGATCAACGATAGTAAATATACATCGATTCCTTGTGTCGGATCATCAGGGTCAGGGATAACAATAGTGAGAAACATATACGGAATTTTCATACACATCCACGGATGTAAATTACAAGGTGTAATGATCATAGGCCAAGATAAATAATTTGAACCAAATTGAGAGAACGGTGAAAATCCATCCGTACATAAACCAAGTCTAACATTACGGCTCTCCATTGCGAAAGCGGGGTATGTCTTACCAAAATGCTTCCATGCTTCTCCATCAGCTGGGTGTGTTAACGCACCTTCTTCCTATGTTCTCACACAGTGCCATCTCATATGATGCGCGGTTACAGAAAATGCATATAACCTTTGAAGCCTAGGAGTGATGGGTAAGTAATGCATACGTTTGTACGGAACTTTCTTTCCCTTCTTTTTTCTTGGTTTGTTTCTTTCCTGATTACATATTTTACAATTCCTAAGATTGATGTCTTCTTTCCAAAACAACATGCAACCATTTAAACATGTATCTATTTTTTGATACGACAAACCAAAAGCAAACATAAGTTTTTTCACTTCATAATGATTTTCGCACATTAAAATGGCATATGCCATTTCGCAGCTTGTACTATAGCTGTAAACCTGGCTTATGTAAAGTTGTATTTTGATTTTATCGCAATGTATTCTGCAGTTACTGGTAGTTGAGTACCGCTTGTACAACCATCCCAAAGGGGTTTCTTAGCAGCATCTAATAAATCATAAATTTTTTTTGCTCCAATACTTGATTCTTCTTCGACATTAACATCGTTACCATCAACTTCAACAGCAGGGAACATTGAAGGTGCTGCATCTTCAACCATATTTTCTATGAGATTCGTCGGAACAATTTCAATATCCACCTCCTCCTCCAAATGTACGGGATTAAGTGCTATAAATTCTCCATAACGATCCCACACTAAATAATTCAGCACGAAATCATGTTGGCACAAATGAACTATTACCATATCCGATATCAAATGCTTCAATAATTTGCACCTACTACATGAACAATGTATTTCTTCGTCGTTTCCATTATCACTTAAAGCGAATTCACTAAAGATGTGTACACCATTTTGAAAATGTTCACTTATTGAGCCTTTAATTTCTCTTCTTTGTTGGTACATGCAGCTCTGATCGATTAAATAATTGACCATTTTTCCTACTTTACAACATAAAAACGTATTAATCATTTACGTATTGACATTTTATTTTTTAATTAAATCATACATTTAAATTTTCGCAAATATATAATATTATTCTATTTAATTTTATTTTCAAACAGATTTACACAAATTATTATATGAATACAATCTACAATTTTTAGGTTATTGTTTTACACGTTGATGGTGGTCATCCTACTTCCCATTACAAACACAACAGTAATTATATTTCGTAAATCATTTCATTTTAAACGACTAAATAAAATTTCGGTAGCACTTCACCTTTGTTCCCTGTATCGTACACATATGCGTGTACATAGGGAACAAAAGAAAATGTTGTCGAAATTTTGTAAACCGTTTAAAATGAAATGATTTGCAACATATAATTACTTTATTGTGTTTGTAACTTGTCTAATACAAGGACAAATCCGACAAATATTGTATCAGATGAATATAAATGTCTGTTATGTGATAAAAACGAATATCCATACAACGATCATATACAATACTTGTCAGAAGGGGCCAAAAACTCTCTAAGGGATTTATAAAAAACGAAGCACTAATTATCGTGTTCGACATTTTAGAAAACACATACACTAAATCATGCACATCTACCCTAATTAACCTAAGCTAGCTCTAATACACATATGCACTAATTAATCAATGTATATACACTAACATACACTAAACAAATTAATGTTTTCGACATTTAGATGATAATAACTGTAATTATCATTCAATGGGGTACAGTAAACAATCAATGGGGTATTATAAACAAATAGAATAACAAATTAACCTTAATTTAATAAATCAAAATTAATTAGGGTTTAATTAGGATTAAAACCTGATTGGAGATTAATGAAGGACCTAGGTTGCCGGGAGTGGAGAATGATGAATTGGAAATGATCGGGGAGGCGCGGGGGCTGGCTGACGACAGGGAGGAGGTGATGGAGTTAGGGATTTGATGAATTTGGGAGGAGGCGCGGGAGCCTGTATACACGTTTTTTTCCAACGGCCGCCGACGGCTAATTTACGTTGGTTTTCAACGGTTTACCACGGCCACTATATTTTATTTACGAAAACGCCACGGAGATCGTCATCCGTCGGTAGCCGTCGACGGTCGTCGGAAGCTTCCGTCGCTATTTACTGTTGTTCTAGTAGTGAGATATGGTTGCTCATGTTAAACGTCGTGGAGCAAGAAGATAATTTAATTTTGGTGAAGCAATGACAGTTGTTATGCAGCCCAATAATAAAGATTTATTCAGCGCTCTTAATGACGAAATGACAAAAGAGTAGTTGACGTCAGTGGTTGCAGCCGAACGTCTTTCTTCAAACTACAAATTTTATCTGATAAACCAAGGTGGTGACAACAAATAGGTTTTTTTACTATAAATGTATTTTTGTTGTATTATTTATGCATTTTATAAGTGTATTTTTTAACGTATGTTAATTAATTTGGATGCATTTCAATTTCTGTACTGTTTTTTCGTTTTAATTAAACTCGTATAACACAACAAACAAATAATTAATTAACTATAAATCAATAAAATAAAATTTTCAATTTAAACGTCCTGCTTAAATACATCGTTCGTAGCCGCAAATGCATTCCCCGTTCACCAATATTCCCCGCGCGAATGCCCTGGTCAAATACGCTGTTTCCTTTTGTCCCGATGCATAACTTATTCTAAAGTTTACGGTAAAAAAGATGGAAAAAAAAACCACTCCATCACATTTATTCCTTGTTTGTCATTATTCTACTATTTCTAGCGAATTCATGAAAAAAACTATTAAGGCCGAGAAAAGGTTAATATTTATTTCTGATTTTGTAATTCAACATATTAATATTTT
Source organism: Allium fistulosum (assembly GCA_030737815.1). Taxonomy (NCBI): domain Eukaryota; kingdom Viridiplantae; phylum Streptophyta; class Magnoliopsida; order Asparagales; family Amaryllidaceae; genus Allium; species Allium fistulosum. The sequence continues at coordinate 258,368,162 of CM060908.1, read as the reverse complement.
AATGGACAATTCTTAAAACAAAGAAATAAATGAACAATTTTGAAATTATTCAGTAGCGTCTACAAATAAAACTTGAATATTTACACACAAAAAAAGTATTTTACTTTTTATAAATTTTTGTTTGGAATACAATATCCATTTTGTTTTTATAAATGATAATGAACATCCCAAGAGTTAAGTAAATTTAAGTAAACAGAAAAACCAAAAGGTTGAATTCATACGCATGGGACACGTGAGCGATATCAGTGTAATGATTGGGTCTCCTTATTTAGCGCTGAACTAACAAATATACATCCTAAATTTAGTTACTAAACGTTGATTAGTCTACTTCTACTTATTGTTTTTTCTCGTATTCCTTTCGGCAACGGGAGTATTCTGCATGGTAGAACTCAGGTAACATTCACATTCGTTTCCATTTTTTCTTCATTTTCCTATCAATCAAATAAGTGCAAACTACGTATTTACGGTATCGTTGTTTTTACGTCGTAGGCAGACCAACTATCAACTTGTATATTTCATGATTTCCATTGGACACGGTAAACTGTGCTCTTACTACATAATAAAATGTGACAAATAATTAGTAGTCATATGATGGTCCATGAAACTATCAATTCTCAACCTCGTCAAATCGTACCCCTGTGTAGTTAGCGAAGAAAGATGCATCACCTTATTGAACGATGATTTCTTTCAAATTCTTCCCTGTTTTTGATGTCCTTGCGTTTGTGCAGAAACCATGGCTAAGGAGGAGAAACCAACAGCAAAGGTAAAGTACTATTTCTATCGAGAACGGTGTTATACTAATGATCATGCTTCGATCTACAGGTCCAATGGAGGGGATTGGATCTCTTACGGTGAAAATATCTCTACTTTTAGAGAGAAAATGGATTTGCTACGTACTGTAGATCCTCATAATTCTCCCTATGAGTAAGGATGTTTTCGTCGTAGAGGATCCAGGTCCTCAAAGGTGACTATATAACAAAGATAACTTGGGGTATAGTTGAAACAATTTTTTTTTCCCTAGCATTACCATCTCTACATTTGAATATGAATAATAGTTCAATTCACTTGACCTAACAAACTGTTTATCCATAATAAAATTTATTTCATTCATCATTCGTACAATTTTTTAGTTCTTTTCTTTCTAGTTACAAATGCCACAAAGAGAAAAGTATGCTTTTCTAGGTATTTCCTTTCTTTCTTATTACAAACGACACAAGAATGAAAGAAAATCCAAAGTCATTTTGATTTATTTTTATATGTAACTCATCTTTTTGGTTGTCAACATCAATTTTTAATAAGATTTGAGTATTCAGACGTTAGTACATAGTTGTACTACAAGTCTTCGTTAATATGTAACATAGTACAAGTCAACGCATGTCTAATGGTTTGAATCATGCGGTATGTAAGATTCGAATCCGTGACTTCATAACCAAAACTAGAGCGTGAAACCGTTGGGATCGTGACGTTGAACTCTCATAATCTTCTTACTACTAACTCATATGTATAACCGTCTAATAAACTAGTAGTATGTACTCGATCTTTTCAGTTCAAACCCACAATTTCTTGTAGTTTTGTCTAGTGCCAGCCCTAGCATATCGGTTGCCCTAGACCAAATTGTAGGAAAAATGAAGCAGGAAAAAAATTAAAAAAATTAACAGCTGATGCTAGGAATTGAATCTAGATGGTTAAGAGCATAAGTAAGGGCTTGAACCACTGCACTACAAGTGATTTCTATAATATGATGTCCTGCTACATAACTAATTCAATTTTTATAAAAGCATCCGGAAAATTTTGTTGGCCCTTTCGCCATCTCCAACGGTGTTGCCCTAGGCGAAGGTCTCGCTTGCCTTGCCTTCTGACCGGACCTGGTTATGTCCTTGCTCCTAACTGATTGAAAAATCACATCCTTTGTTTTTGTTAAAATAAGTAAGTGAATACTTAACTTTGATTTAAGTGTTCACTGATTTATAATTAGTTGGAAAATATTTGAATATGGTCATCGTTTCATCATTATTGGTTGTCAATGAAGTTTTATTATTAAATTGTCGTGGATGGATGAATTTTTTTTGATTAAAAAGTTGATAAAACATTATCCTAGTTTCTATTTATTCGTGTTTTTACATATAAAAATTTCATAAAAATGCTTTACGTATATTTTGAAATCTAATAATAGATTATCTTGAAATATGCAAACAAACTAGAAAAATCAAACCATGTCTCCTTAGTTCATATCATTTCAATTAGTCGGTTCTTAAGAGCTTTTTTTATCAAACTTTTGATCAATAGTGATTTGCGGTCGGTTCAACAAGTATAACCCACATTCGAAGTATGTCATAACTTGTATAGCTCTGCGTGGGTACATACTGAACAAGAAGAATAAGTTCGGTTATTTATCATGTGCATTAACGCCCTACAAGTGAAGATATACATGCATGCCTATTTCTCCATCATTATCGTGCCCCCTAAATATCGTAGAGCATGATTAAATGTCTACAGTAACAGATTTAATAATAAGTAGTGATTGTAAATCCCACATTTAAACAATCTATTTATTAATGTTATTAAACAAACCCTAATTTCCTTGGACAAGAGCTTTAAGGCTCCAAGTTATATATTATACACGGTATATTAAAAATTCATACCAAGAAAGGTGAAGCTTCTTTTGAATGGTGTGTACTTCCTACATCATTGACCAAACACACCTGTAGTCAAAGTACACACTGTAATAGTTGGGATATGTTCAGGTGCCACATCACGACTTCGACATATAATACAACAATATCCTCAGATCAAAAGAATGATATCAACATCACATAAGATCTTTTATTAACATTGGGTATTCTGACCAAACAGAGCATCCTAGTGAGTCTTTTTCTATCAACTAAAACACGGAACAATAGCATATTGCTCACAGTGTCATATACACCTATAGTTATGTGTATACACTTCTCATGAAACATAATACTTGTTACATATATATCAACATGTTAGGTTTGCCAATATCTTCTTTCTCTATGAACCTATAACTAGGAACATTTAGGAGATGCGTTGTTTGTAAAATCCAAATTCAAGGTTATGATCACATTGTAACTGCCATTAACACATATAAGTGTGCTTTGATGAAGATAAATCACACATAATTGACTTAGGAACACTTATATCTCCAATCAACCCTAACTTATGCTTAAGCCAAATTTTGTGGTTCATGTCCATTATTTCGATCGTCCACTGTTCAAGTTGGTTTGAGAAATGAACTTGCTAGGTGAATTTGCAAAAATATCTCATATTCTTTGAAACGACCCAATGTTTTTAACATCTAAATTCAATTATAAACAACGTTGAAATATGTTTACAACTGAATTCAGATATTAAAGCAGTGGAACATGGGTATAAAAAGTAGAAAGGGTATGAAACAGTGAACATAAAAAGGGGAAAACCTCATGGTAGATTTTAAAATATAAATACATACATATCCGATTTCAACAATTTAAATATTATTAAAATAAAATACATCACGTAATTTACACATTTGACTACATCAATTATTAAGCAACATCTATATAACTATGATGTAAGACATATATCGAACCATCCTACAGACATGACTCATCCCGGATCCTTTATCACCTTCTTTGCTTCCGCCTGAAAACTTACAAACGCACACGCACACACATAATAAAGAGAAAAGATGTCAACTATGTTTGGGACTGCTTCAATTTCTATACATCCCGACCACAAGGGAACCATGGGCTATTGCGTAGAAAAAAGCTTCCTACATACCCCTTTTAGGGGATCAAGCCAACATAGTTCTATTTTCTGCTCTTTTCCTACATAAAAATATTTGATAGTACATTGTTATATCCATTCTTACCATGAACCACAATAAAGGAATGTGAGACAGAACAAAAGGGGAACCGACTTAGAACCTGACACCTAACCTGATCCGAGCCCTACGATCAAAGGATTGTGACAAGAAATCAGTACTACGTGTCTGGGAACAAGGGCGTGCCACTATATCTGTACCCAACAACACTAACGTAAAGTGAACGGAGGCATAGAAAATAGCACCATACATACTAAGGTAACCAAACTTCTAAAAATTACACTTTGCCAATGTCTACAGGAACCGGTCTATTCTAGAACATATCGAGAGCAACCTAGACAGTACCACTCTGAGTTAAGAACATTTTAGAAGGAACTGTATACAAAGCGACTCAAAGTACGCTTCAATGTAAAACCGACCCTATAGGTAGACGACAAAGTATAAAGTACCTTCTCTCTCCTCAACAATCCAAGCAAACTCGTACGGAGAGCGACTCAAACCGCGAATAGCCCTAGGAACATCCCAGGCATATGTACCAAGTTAACCTCGGAGCAGAATAAAGGAAAACTATTCCATTCCAACCTGACATCTTACTAAGTCAATCGAAAGCAGTAAAGGTATCAACAGGGTAGCGTGGTCTAAATGCCAAGCAATATTCACCACAAAATCTTTCTTAATAATACAGCGAAGCTCCAGGGTGGTTTTCTACCATTCCTCTCAAAATATTCATCATCTTAAGAGAGAGGAGACTGATCCATGTAGGCTCGGGCTTCCTCCTCAACTTTTCGGACATTCCACTTCGAATTTCCAAGATCCCGCCAATATCATGATTTTCCTCCAAAACCCTATCATCAATCCACTCACAAGGAACATGCGCCATAGATGAGCGACAAGTGGAAAATTCTGTAGGGGAAGATTGAAGGAAAATCCAAAGATGATTGTTGCAAACAACAATACACTTTTAATACTATGAAAGGAAAAACGAGAGGATGAAAAAGGGGCTTCCTCTTGTTCTTTTCCAACCTTTTCTCCCAAAAAAAGAGATATTGTATGCCTTTTAGGCCATTGTAATCATTCGTGCTAAAACCTCAAAGATATAGTGGAAATTCCCATAGATGTAGGGTTAACAGTAATCCGAACCACGTAAAAAACACTGTATTCTTTACTACTATTGTTCTATTATCCAATTTTATTTTCCTATTTGATTGCAAACCGCCTGTTTGATCGCAAACTACATCGACATTTCAACAAACGGTTGAAGTGCAACTACTCAACTATATAAACATTCAGCAACACAGTCGCTTCTCAAAGGTGAATTTAACGAAGCTTAAATTCATTGATTCCTAATCGTAAAGGCGACTAGTCATAAGGTCACCTCACGATCAAATTGAGTGTGGTGAAACCGAAAAATTTCACCAACATTTTTGGCGCAGAAGGAAGGCATATACCTCCATCCCTCCATTCCTCTCTTCTCAATTTCCAATTTCATCTTCCATTTCCCTATCACCTACGGCTCACCGCCCTCGCTTATCTGATGCATGTTTCATGCAACAGACAATCAGCCACGACATTCTCAAGAATGAGAACGGTGAGACCAGTAACCACTATTTGATAAAAACACTCAACAATCGATGTTTCACGGAATCAAGTCGAAGAGCTACCACCATTTGATTATGGCCACCCAATGTCAACCAACAGCCAACTTTTGAGCAAAAATACATGGGTATTCGTCGATTTGGACAACGATTCCGATAATGGCAGAAAGCGTAGGATCGGAATCCAAAATCCCCATCTGCTTTACCGGGAAAAATATAGGAATACCTCCCATACTATGGTTATAAGGGCAAGACGCTTACACATTTTATCCGAAAATCGGGAAATCCAATTGATGCGCCCATCAACTAGAGATTGAAATGCCCACTGGTTTGAAGGATCTGCCCTATCCCCAGTATCAGCTGAGAGCACACGAGCTATATTGATGCTTCTCTCCCTTACAAGGAAAGCTACCCTTATTAGTAAAGATCAAGAATGGAACGAGCCCAAAGTCTGGTGGAGGAACTAAAATTGAAGCATAGGGAAGCAACTGCAAAGGCAAGCGCTCAACACCACATTGAAGAGCTTGGACTAAAAGCAACTTGTCATGCACTACCTATGTGGCAAGATTTGTACATGTGTGCGTGTGTGTATATATAATGTAACAATGTATCAAACTAGTTGTAAGGATATTAGATAGCCCGGACCAATATAAAATCTTTGTATTATCTCTTTATAAAAGAAAAGTTATGTACACCTTCACAGTTCACCGCCAATATTCGCCGATTAAGCTTAATGCAAAGTCGGTAGTAAAACGACACTCTCAATATTGAGAACGGTGATACAAATCCTTTAACAAGTCCCATTAAATGTGTTTATGTCTCCACTTAATTCATGTAACTCCCTATTAACTACACATTGATTTCCCTACTAATTTCGGAGTTACCATCTCTTTTCCATCTACACCACCTAGTCCTATAATTTACTATGCTATTAATCATTAATCGTCCTAATTAAAACTAATACAAATATCATCATATTTTACGCTATATATATAAGTGGCAAGTGCGGTTATAAGAGTGTGTGTGTATATATGTTCCTATTTGTAACTCATTAATTCATACGCTTAGAAATTCCAAAACATACATATATACATTCTATAAGGAACATTTATTTTCACATTTTAATATATTAGAGCGATCCTTTCCAAAAAGGATTACCATTGTAACTTTTGATAAATTACCCGAAAAGTGAGAATTTTACTCCGTTTGAAATTACAAGGAATCATCCTTTTTCTTTTATTAAAATAATTAGTGCAAATTATGGAGAAAAACATCCATACTTTACCACATCTCTTTTATTTTTGGTATATTCCTTACTATTTCAAATGATGTGCTTTTCATACATAGTTATGGGACTAGATGATTTATGAAAATTACACAGAAATATATACAACTAAATTGTACCCAAAACGCTCCCAATAAAATTAAACATAGAAATTTACATTTCAAATCAAATTGGGGCAGTCCAAATCTATACCAATGATTTACAACTCAATTATCCTAAATCTTGAATAAATCTTACAATCTTATCAATATTCTACTTTAATAAATTTAGGGATTGATTTCCAATTTTCTATATTAAGGTATAAATACTATTTCCATTCCAATTACTAAACTTACAAAATAAGCCTAAGCGAGATTTCAATAGAACGTGTTATTTCTAAGCCCACAACTCCATAGATTTTGCATAGGCATAATAATAAAATAAAACTCAATGATATAAATTTCAATGTTTAATATTAATCATATAATTTTCCACCCACCTTCTGAGCTTTCCAAATCTTCAAATCTGAATTTATCCCTTAACTTAACTCCTTTTTATTTCCAATCAAAAAGGAAATGTATAATAAGAAATATATATACTATCAGAATTACATATCTAAGAAAAGATTTAGGGTTAAGGGGAATATAGATTTATAATTATAAAATTTACCTTTTTCCATAGTATCAATTCCCTCCTTCTCTTTTTTTCTTTTATTTTCCACCCTTCTATGAATTATATACATATAATATAATATATTATAATTAACAGAAATAGTAAAGAAGGGGAAATGGTAGAGCTTCGTTGATTTGATTAGAAAATATAAGAAGAGAGTGAGGGGTTAGACCTGTATTTACAAACGCTTGAATCAATAGTGTCCATTAGATTTAAATAGTTAAATCCTGACCGTTCGGCTAAGGTTCAACCCTAGCCGCCACCAGCCCTACCAATCGACCGCCTCCTGTAAGCAATCGGCTGGTGGGTCCACGTGATTTAATATTATTCGTGTCATTTTTCTTGTTTTAAATTATTTCTGTTCCAAAAAATACAAACGCTAATAACTTCTTCATTTGAACTCCAATCGCAAAACCCCAAATATGAAAGTTGCTCAGAAAATCGCCATGAACACAATGTGCAAGTTTCATGGCCAAATTCTGATGTTTGCTCAATTCCATTTTGATCCTTAATAATTATTTATTAATTATAGTTAATTTTAAGGGGTGTTACAGTAGCACTTATAAGCAATAACATACATCCTTGCTTTGGAATTGAACTGCGTTCTTTGATAAATACTCAATAGTTATTCCATTGTAACAATGGGTCACTAGGTTAAACCAAAACTAAAATACACAACTCAACTATACCTATATGTATTCCATACCATAATTTCTTTCTTGTGTCATTACTTATTTTCCATTGCTAATTACTCCTTATAAGGATAAATTTGAGTTTGTGGTAATTACGTTTCAATCTCTAATTTTTTTTATGTATACTAAAAAGAACATCCTATTTTTCACAATATAACTCAAGTACCTATTTTCATTTTTTAGGCCGTGACTTAAAACTTTTAGGATTTTCCATATTAGGTTCAAAGTTATTTCATTTTATGCAATTGTAATGTCTTTTGTTGAGCCTTGCACTATTTAAAATGCAAACAACATGAACATTTAAAGTTTTGATTGAAATATCATGCATTAGGTCATTAAGATGACATGATATATGAAAACAAATGATATTACTTATTACATCCACAGTCATGTGTTTGTGCACTTTTGGTTACTTTCACCGTGCATTGTACTTCCAAATGAAAGAATACCATCTTCTTTTGATTTTTTTTCTTAAAAGACGTTTTTATGAAAATAAATATTATTCTATGTCAAACATTCTATTATGTTTCTTTGATGACAACTACGATAGGTATTTGATGCCTTGGATTGCGCATAATGCAAGACACATTAAGATTTTGAATTTATTTATTGTTCTGAAAATAACATATGTTATATCACAAAAATTGTATAATTTATAAATACGCATGATATAAAATATAACACATTTAAAATTGTATTAATTTGTAGAATTTTGTTGTTTTATCATACCCAAAATTTATATGGTGCAAACTACATGTTAAGTACAATCTTCATCATTGTACTTGATTTGAAAATAATGGAATTGGACTTATCATTTAGCGTACTAGTATTTGAAAATCATTGTACTTGATTTTATCACGTGCTATAGAGGGGCAACTTAACAATATTAAAAGCAATATGCCATTTTCCACTTATACTTATAGGGATCTAATATGAAAAGGCCCTTTAAGTTTAAATTTAGATTAAAAAACAACTGGTTTTGTTCTATATTTTAAGTAGATATCTCCTTTATTTAATTAGTTGTAAGGCTATAATTTTGGCACAATCACTACATCACGAAAAGAGTACGGTCAATAAAAAAAAACAAATTTACATATGGATTATTTCCTATGAATAAATAGAATTTGTGCCTTGAAAACAAAATTATCTCTAGACAAAACCCTATTTGTTAATCATATATCCAATGAAATATTGTCACCTATGGTAAAGTTCTAAATTAGGTAACAATTTATATTTTTTCCTCTTTACTTAACCGTTATACCAATAATTATAATTGTAGATTACTGAAATTTTTCCAAAGGAAAGCGATATTATGATATACATGTATAAGATTTTGATAATTTAACCCAAGTCTTCATTTCCAAACTTATTCCTTCAAGAATCCTTCCAAAGCAAATAATTAAATTTAGGTCCCAAAATTCAAACTTATATAAACGGTCACCTCCTAGAAAAATTTATTCTGTATGAACTTAAGCATAGAAGAAATGACATCTCTCATTTGAAGCATCTAATTGGACTTTACTTTTACTATTAAATCACAAAATTTATACTCTTTTAACAAGATCTGTATGTTATATGTTTTAGTGAAATTTTCTATTCTGATGTGTTGGAATATGTAAGATACGAAGTGTATTTTGCAAATATTTTGAATTTTACATAAAAAATCAGATATTTTCACTTTTCTCAAATTTGGAATATCTTACGAGGATTTAAGTTTCACAAATAAATTATGAATATTATAATCTTTCGAACAATATTCGTTATCAAATATTTTGGTAAAGTTTATTGGTTCAAATATTCTATATTTTGAAGCAGAAATTGTGAATATTTGCCATTTGCTCTATTTTGTTTGCAAGCCGAAGGAACATCAATTATTTGTAATCAAATTAAAAATATCTACAATTTACTTATAATATACAAAACTTTGTCAAAATATACATCGTATAAACTTGGTAAACACAACCTAAATTTTAGGATTTTATGATGAAATTGTTTTAATCTTTCATCGAAAAAATATTTAGGATTTTTTTTAAAAGTGATAGTGCTTTTTATAGCACAATATGTTTAAAATAGAAGCTTAATTTATACATGGCAAATAAAAAGGCTTTAAGCTTATTTTAAAAGTTTTTAAGGACTCGACAAAAGATCCCTTTGATTTTCCCTTACTTTATATTGCTTCTTACCATTTCAATCACTTTTTAATTCTACAAGCTAACAAAAACTTTACCAAAATTTAATTGTCTATGAAAATTAACTTTGTCAAAAATCCTTTATAGCTTTCTACCATATCTTGACTCCAACTAAATATAATTGAGAAATATTAAATATCCCATAACTTTATAGTAAGTCATAAACACAAAAGTGGAACATGTGGATTTTATATATGGATCCAACATGAGCTTCTAGCAATTTGTGCTATCAACTCACCATAAAAAAATGTGGCAAGTGTAGAATTACTCAATATAGATTAGTGTACCGAGCTGATGTGACATTTGATCTCTTGCACCGACTGTATTTTATTTCTACCAATTTTATTTTTAAACTAATAATTGATTCTTATTCAAATTATATTTGTAAATCTTTAAATCGCAAAATTATAAACACTCTATAAGCGAGGTCTACCATACGTCTAATTATTAGAATCTAAAATATACAAATGCTTTATCACAGGCAATAGTTATGGAGCTCAAAATATATATGCACTGCAAGGCTTGTGAACAAAATGTATTGAAAATCCTTCGAAAATATAAAGGTATGCAAACTCGATGTTTATAAAGTTATACCAAAGAGAAATAAAGTTTAGTTGGTTCAGGTGTTAAAGAAGTTGACACTGACATGGAATCACATAAAGTTATCGTCAAAGGTGAATTCGACCCTCAAAAAATATTAAGAAAGCTAAAGAAAAAGACCGGGAAAAGAGCAGAAATTATATCTGAAGAAGGTGATAAAATTTTGGAACAAATAGAAGTGCCGAGTGATGCTCCAAAAAGTACATCGGATCATAATGATGACATTGTTATTGAGTGCAAATATGGAAATATAGTGATAAATGCAAACATGTTTAATGATGAGAATACAAATGCTTGCACAGTTATGTAACTATATACTCACTAGGGTCTTAATTAGCAATAAAATTAGTTATCTCAAAATACATATTCCGTTTCTTCTCAATAAGTTGATGCTTATGATATTTTGGCTTCAGTGTGTTATAAAATTAATATTTACTTTAGCATTCTACCATGCAACTATGAAAAAAAAAGTTGAATGACAACTCCACTCCTTGATTTCCATATGTTCTTCTTTAATAATGAAATCAATCACCATGAAAAAAAGATTTATTATAACTTAGCACCAAAAGTAAGATTAGATGCAAAAATTTAAATATTTCATTTTTTTATATAAATTTGGATTTTCTTTCCATTTTTTCCATTTTCCCTCAAAGAAAGAAATGCAAACCTATTGAAATGGTTATCTTTTTTATTATGAAAGAAAATGTGATTAATTGAGAAATAATGCAGTGAAACTAATTTCTAAAATTATTCTAAAATCCTGATGAGTATAGTGATGATTTCAAAGCTCTCAAGTAATGTTGAACGCATTTCAAAATGAAACTCATGCTTCGCATCACTCTTCTCGTTATATAGGTTAATTGTAGATGGATAATTTTTTGAGTGTTCACAAAAATAAACATCAAGCTTATTTTCAAATGAGGAGTCATTGTTTTAGATGTCCCTTGTGAGATAATGGTATATACTTAGATTGTCTAAATGTTTGTGATCGAATTACTTTCGCATTTGTTAAAAAATGTTCATAAATAGAGTCATGGTTTCATATGTGTTGACCACATATTATACAGTAAGTATGACTTAAATTCCACTTTAATTTATAAATATCCTTAAGTTAGTTGGAATGTCATTGTACATGGTTGCCATGTAATCACACAAAGAATGGTAGGTAAATATTCAACTAAACTTATAGTGTAACGACTCGTATTCTACATATCGAAGGATTATAGAATATAGGTCGTAAGATTCTATAATTTTAAGAGACGACTCTTAGGAACATTTTCCACACCAATGATTTTTGCCAAATTTCCATGTGACCATTTTGACTCTACAAATCTTAAATGGATTATAACTTTTGATAGGAGCTGAGTTAGGGTCTGAAACCACTTCCATTAGATCCAGATGATGGTTTCCTTTTCCGTAAATGGTTATATTAGGAAAACGAATGCATCGTTTAAGAGTTATAAATTTTTGAAGTTTTATTTGATTTTGAACAGCTTAAGTGGGTAATTAGGGTCATTAGTGTTAAGGCCCATGACCCATTTCCAGTTTGGAGCAAGTGGTGGCTGATGGGACCTTATCCCCATCATTTTAGAATTCCTAAAATATTCACAAACCTCCATTAACCTTCATTAACTAAAAAGTAACTCTTAACCCTACTTTAATTAGCCAAATTACATTATTAAGAGGATATTAGCATGATTATCATTTGGAATTAGAGAATTTCTATTGGAGGAGCCTAGGATTTCATGCCTTCTACTATTCATTTAGAGATTCAGATTTTACTATGGATTAAGATGAGTGATTAGATCTCTCACTTAATAATTAAGTCATTAAACAACCTAAATGATGTTTTAAAAATTATTTTAAATACTAAAAATGTTTTTAGACCATATTACACCATATATGTGAATGTTAGATGATTTGGACTTGATTTGTAAAAATGTGTTCTTATGGATCCCTAACCATCTTCTTATGGATCCCTAGCATTCACCTTAGATTTAGATATCTTTAAAATAATATATTTGGATGTTTGGCTATTGTTAATGCTTATATATAATGAATGTATGATTGCTTTATGTTGAATTTCTGAAAAATGCTGATCAAATGGCGTTATAGTTAGGAAGAAGCTATGGATCAGTGGTGATCATTGTGGATCAGTGGTGATCCATAGATATTATTCCTAAGTAGGCGTAATCGATATGGGGCAATAAGGAAGTCCTCATAAGGTTGAACACTGAGTTTCAAGACATTTGGAGTTCGTATGGTCAAGATATGGACATTTAAAGTATGGATCAGTGGAGGCTCGAAGGCATGGATCAGTGGGAATTCAAAGCCATGGATCAGTAGGAATCAAGGCATGGATTGATGGAGAAGCTTGGAGTATGGATCAGGGCATGGGAAAATGGAGGCAAGGAGATGTAGTCAATATCATGTGATGTTGGCTAAGTGTGGATTTGACCCCATTGATCGGTATCAATCCATGAGGTTGGCCAAAGTGTAGGATCGGTCCCCATGGATCGAAATCGGTCCCCATGGATCGAAATCAATCCATGGGGATTAACTTAATCAAGGCGTCATCCACAGTTGAGCATGAGGAGGTGTGTTGGAGATCACATGTGAAGTGTGGGATCGGTAGTGATGGTTCGGTGGTTATGGACCTGTGGTGATCTATGAGTTTTGTTCCAAAGATGATGAGATAGATATGTGGTGACATAGAAGGCCTCATGAGAATATATTTCGAATTTCAAAACGTTTGGAGTTCGGGTGCTCGAGTTATCGTTTGAAGATAGATCGGCGATGATTTCCAATGATGAGATGCATGATTTGATGATGATGTTTCCATAATGGGAAGCAATGGCTTAGATGATGGATAGTTATACTCGGTAAGCAGAGTAGCCGGATTAAAGGAACTATTGGAGGAAGGTTACATGATGCATGATGACACTCCATGACTTATAATGGTTGTCTAGAGTAGTTCCCAACCGTGACGACTTTAGACGGGGGTTATAGAGGCAGTTCCGAGATGAATTTTGCTGTAGATGTCATGTGCAAAGGGATCCTTGATATTCGTAGGTTTCGAAGGGTACTCGTAAAGTAGGGGTATGTAAGGATGCTAACTTGGGCTATGTCATGTTCCTTGGACCATATGATGACCCGGTCCATTTACCTTGGGCTATTATGTCATGTGCAGTCTAGCTCCTGGCCTTCTGTGTGGCATGGATTCGAGTACCGAGAAACCAAGATGGTGAGTAGTCTTGACTATATGATGGGGTCATACGAGTACCATATATCCAATGCACTGAGCGAGTGAATGTGAGGATGGATGCTATGCTTGTTTTGATTGTTTTTATCACCTTAGGGATGTCGCCCGATGTAGATATTAATGATGCAGATATCTTAAATCCCTTAGTACCTTGATACACAGTACACCTATAATGACTATCATAGAGTAACATATATCTTTTATATGTGCTAACTCTGTGGATGCAGGGACATGTCAGTTATGATTCTCCATACCAATTGTCCTAGTTTGTCGACTTTATAGTACTTGAGATTTATACCGCTCACGCCAGACCATTGTCTGACCTAGGATTTTATGCTTTGCTTCCAACTACTTTGGGTACACTTAAATGAGTAAATTAGGGCTATCAGGTGTGGTGGGCATGTGGAGCTGGACAGGTGGCAAATAAAAGGCTATTCTCTTGTATTATTATATGTATTCATTTTCTATTCCCCAACACAACACTATGGAGCTTGCTAGTGCCTTAATATTTAGAGACAATTTATGAGTTATTATTTAATGTATAACTCTATTACTTATGTTGTTTACTATTTGGATCTATATACTCTGATGTTGTGATTCATTCAATTATTTACTATCTTGCCTGTTTTATATCTGAGATGTTTATACTATATTTTATTCGATGCACTATGCGATATATGATAGGTTATGTGTTACTTATTTACTTTACAACTATTGATGATTGCTTTGCATCGACCGAGCACCGCTATGGCACACTATATAGGTATATCGAGTGTCGGTTGTGTAGGGCGGTCGTCTCATTTGCTATCAGAGCTTAGGTTGGTTGTTTAACCTAATGGATACCGTGATCCAATAGAGATATGGTAGGAATTCTCACCTTAGACTGGATCGAGAGGTGTGTATGTATACATGAGAGCGCGTACTTGTTGTATATTTTGATTTTCAAAACTATATAGTAGTATATATAGTACCTAAGTCGCACTACACACACGAGTTCTACTCAAGCAGAATTCCTTATTGAGATTATCCTTATTACATGTTGAATAAAGAGTCACCAAACAAGGAACACTGCTAGGAACTCCATCTCTGGAGCGAAGGAAGGAGTTGGCTTGGGAGCTGCTAATCCCGATTTGCAGACTATGTTTAATATTATGATGAGGAACATGCTATAAAATGCTCAAATGGCTGCTACGAATGCTGTTGTTAATGGTGGTGCTCTAGTCCAGGCTCTTAAAGCCAATTTTGCTAAGCTAAATAAGGAATTTGCTGGCCTTGGTGGAAAACCATTCCAAGGAATAGAGTCGGCGATGGAAGTGCAGGATTGGCCTGATACCTGCAAAAGGATTTTCAATGATTAGAGATGGATGAAGCTATGAAAAGGCGATTGACATCCCGATAGCTTCAAGGGCAATCCATGAACTTGTGGAATGCATTGAGGGCTACCACTCTCGAGGATCAGTTTACTTAGGACCAGTTCAAAGCTAGATTTAGGAAGAAATTTATTCATGTAGCTCAGAAGTCAGTTCTATTTCATAGGTTTGCAGATCTGAAGCAAGTGGATATGACTATCTCTAAGTATGTGGTTGAGTTTAATGCTTTATCGAAATATGGGATTCCTTAATTGACACTCCATTGAACAAGAATGAGAAGTTTATCATTAGCTTGGATGACTACTCGGCGGATCAACTCGTGGACCATATTGATGAGACTTTTTAGATGATAGTCGAGAAGCCCTGAGGTATGAAAATCTATATCCGAAACTGATGCTATCATTCCTACATAAGAACCAAAGCCGCAGCTGGGCAGGGGAGGTAAGAAGAAATGGAACAACAAGAGGAAGAGGCTTCGGAACAAAGATGGCCAAAAGAAGATGGTCAACCCAAGACCGACTTGCTACAATTGCTTAGAGAAGTGCCACTACAGTAGGGACTGCAAAGCTGCAAGGAAGAAATGCTACAACTGCAACAAGCTTGGGGACATTTAGAAGAATCGATTAAAGCCACCAAAGCAGAACCAGGTGGTGAAAGCATATGCTATTGATGTCATTATGACTTCGTCAAATGCTTCATCAAACAAAAGAGAAGGGAAAGGAAATCGTTATTCAAGGCATGCTTTTCATTTATGATGTTCTTTTACGGGTTTTATTTGACACTAGGGCGTCACATTCCTTCATATCTAGTGACTTAGTAGATAAATTGGGATTGAGACCCGAAATAACTGATCGACCTTTTATTGTGACGAACCCAGTTGGAGGCTCCACTAGCATGTATATGGTCGTGGTTTGGTCTTATCGAGTCATGTATGCTCTTTTGATTATGATTGTTTTGAGTGTTGTTGGGTTTGGTATCATTCTTGGGATGGACTAGATTTATAGATATAGAGTGATGGTGGATTGTGAGAAGTCGGTGGTGATGATATGAGTAGATGATGGGTAGACGGTAGTGTTAGGCTGCCTTCCAGATGATGATGTGATGGTCAGTTTTCTTTATTCACTCCATACCCCACCTGATGAGTAGCCATTAGTACATATTGCTTGGGAGTATCTAGATATATTTGAGGAGGTGATAAGACTTCCACTACATAGAGAAATTGAGTTCCGTATTTATTTAGTTAAAGAGGCTAGACCGATAGTGATGCCTCTAAGGAGGATGGCACCTAAAGAGCAAAGAGAGCTTGAGGTGCAAGCAAATGACCTTTTGCTAAAGAGTTCATTCGTAGGAGTATATCTGAGTGGGGGAGCACCGGTAGTATTCGTCATGAAGGCAGATGACTCCCTCAGATTATGTGTTGATAACCGTGAGTTGAATAAAGTGACGAAGAAGAACAAGTATCCACTCCCATGCATTGATGACTTATTCGACCAGCTTCATGGTGCAAGAGTATTTTCTCAGTTGGATCTTACAAAAGGATTTCACCAACTGAGTGTAGCAAAGGAGAGTGTGCCGATTACCATGTTTCGTACGTAATTTGGTTTCTTTGGGTGGTTAATTATGCCATTCAGGCTATCCAATGTGCCGACATACTTTATTGATCCTATGAACCGTGTCTTCAGGGGCTAGCTAAATAAATTCATGCTTGTGTTCATCGACGATATTCTTATCTATTCACGGACAGAGGAAGAACACACGACACCTTTGGGGATTGTATTGGTGGTGTTGAGAGAGCATCGACTGAAGGCGAAGTTTTCTAAATGTCACTTTTGGAGGAAGGAAGTGAGATTTTTAGGTCACATTGTTTCTAAGTAGGGCATTGCCATTGATCCTGCAAAAGTTGCAGCAGTTCAAGATTGGGTTAGACCTTAAATTACTACGGATGTGAGAAGTTTCTTAGAGTTAGCTGGATATTATAGATGATTCAACTAGGACTTCTCTAAGGTAGTAGCACCGTTGACTCATTTAATGAAAAAGAATCAGACTTTTACTTGGGATGCGAGATGTGAATAGGCATTTGTGAGTCTGAAGGAAAAGTTGATGAGTGCACTGGTATTGACTATTGCGAGAGGGAACGAGTAGATGATGATATACACTAATGTGTGTGGTACCGAGGCACGGTATTGATGTAGAGGTAAGGTTGTTGCATATGCTAGTCGACAGCTGAAGCCATATGAAAAGAAATCGCCAACCCATGATTTAGAGTCAGCAGCGATTATGGTTGTGCTAAAGATTTGGAGGCACTATCTTTTAGGAGAGAGGTTCGAGCTACTCACCGACCATAAATAATTGAAGTACCTCTTTTCGTAGAAGGATCTTAACCTTCGCCAGTATTGATGGTTAGAGTTCCTAGCCTCCTATGACTTTGATATTGCATATACACTAGGGAAAGGAAATGCAGTTGATGATGCCTTAAGTAGTAGACATGCCAACTTGGAGCTATGTTCCTAGAGTGGACACAATTAGAGTATATTGCTGGTTATGATTTCTAATCGAGATGTGAGCTAGAGCAAGAGTCAGACATGTTGGCGAGCTTGACTATCGGACCTACTCTTATTGAGCAGATTGGTACTAGCCAGAGGCGCGATGCCAGGTTACCCGAGATCATTTCTAAGATTGAAGCGGGTGTGAAGCCTGAGGATATGAGATAGTACAGACTCGATCGAGACGGTTGGCTTCGTAAAGATGCGAGATTGTTTGTTCCTGATGTTAGTGGGTTAAGGGATGAGGTGCTTAAAGAGTGCCACCATTCGAGATTGACTATGCATCCCGATGGTAATAAGATGTATCATGTTACGAGGTAGATCTACTATTGGGAAGGGATGAAGAAAGACGTCGGGACATTATCTCGAAATGCATGAACTACCAGTTGGTTAAAGCAGAGCAAAAGAAGCCTACTGGTCTTTTTCAACCACTAGAAGTTCTCGAATGGAAGTGGGAACAATTATCGATGGATTTTGTCAGTGGACCGTTGAGATCTCGGGTAGGATATGACAACATTTGGGTCACAGTCGATCGATTGACCAAGAGTGCCAGATTTATACACGTCAAGTCAAGTAGAACGGCAGCCAAATTGGTTGAACTGTATATGTAATGGATAGTACGATTCCACGGTTTGTCGAAGAGCATTGTAAGTGACCAAGACTCGTTGTTCACTAGTGGGTTTTGGAAGAGCTTATACGAGGCGTTAAGGATAGAGTTAGACCTCAGCATAGCTTATCACCCTCAAATTGATTGCCAAACTGAGAGAGTGAATGGTACCTTAAAAGTTCTCATGCGTATTTGCATATTAGACTTTGATGGCTCGTGGGATGATCACTTACACCTTGTGGAATTTGCATACAATAGCAGTTATCTATCTAGCATCGGTATGGCACCATTTGAGGCATTATATAACCGACCATGTAATGCTCCTTTGTGTTGGTGGGAAGCATGCGTGAAACTGATACTAGGGCCAGATATGATTAAAGAAACATCGAAGAATATCGAGATCATTCGGCAATGGATGGAAGCTGCCCAAGAAAGATAGAAAAGTTACGCTGGTAAGAGACATTGAGATTTAGAGTTCTTAGTTGGCGACATGGTATTTGTCAAGATCTCTCCATTAAAGAATTTCATTCGGTTCGATAGTTGGCATCGAGATTTGTTGGTCCTTTTTTGATATTAGAGAGGATTGGGAATCTTTCTTATAGAGTCGACTTATCTCAAATAATGGTGAGAATGCACAATGCCCTCCACGTCTCTCATTTAAGGAAATTTGTGCACGACTCAGGTGTAACTATCACACCGGATCAGCTAGATGATATTGAGATCAAACCAGAGGCTTCAAGACCTCATAGGCCTATTTTTATCATCGGACATGATACAAAGCAGCTAAGGAGGAAGACGGTGAAGTTAGTGAAGGTTCAGTGTAGTGATATTGAAGGCGATTGCACTTGGAAGACCAAGGAGAGCATTAGGATAGCATATCCAGAGCTCTTTACTTGGTGAGATTTCTTATTTATCGCTTTTACTTTTACTTATGATATCATGAAGTATATACCTTAGTACAGTATCCTGAGTGCAAAGATAGGTTTGGATATTTCCTTTTCTATTTGTTGCTATGTATGCATGTTTAATTGCGATGATTACATATGCTTTTACATGGTTGTTAGATATGCGGGATGACCCTATTGACTTGATTATGGAATTTTGGGGTTGAAATTCCTAAAGGATGGAAGAATGTAATGACCCGTATTCTACGCATCGAAGGATCATAGAATATTTATTTTATTTTCATATAAGGTTGTACGATTCTATAATTTTAGGAGATGACTCTTAGAGACATTTTCCACACCATTTTTGCTGAATTTCCATGCGACCATTTTGACCCTATAAGTTTTTTATGGATTATAAGTTTTGGTAGGAGCTGAGTTAGGGTCTGAAACCACTTCCATTAGATTCAGATGATGGTTTCCCTTTTCGTAGAGTTGTCATATTAGGAAAAAGGACGAACCGTTTGAGAGTCATGGTTGTCTAATTTTTTTTTGATTTTGAACAGCTTAAGTGGGTAATTAGGGTCATTAGTGTTAAGGTCCATGATCCATTTTGGGTTTGGAGCAAGTGGAGGCTGATGGGACCTCATCTCCATCATTTCACTATTCCCAAAATTGTTATGAATTTTGTTAACCTCCATTGAACAAAAAACAATCTTTAAACTTACTTTAATTAGCCAAATTACATCATTAAGAGGAGATTAATGTGATTAACACTTGGGATTAGAGAATTGCTTTTGGAGGAGCCTTGGATTTTGTGCCTTTTACTGTTCATTTGGAGATTTGAGTTCTACTTTGGATTAAGGTAAGTGATTAGATCTCTCACTTACTAATTAGGTCATTAAACACCTTAAATGATGTTTTAAAAATTATTTAAAAATACTAAAAATGTTTTAGACCATATTACACCATATATGTAAATTTTAGATGATTTGGACTTGATATGTAAAAACATGTTCTTATGGATCCCTAACCGTGTTCTTTTGGATCCCTAACCTTCACTTTAGATTTAGATCTCTTTAAAATGATATATTTGGATGTTTGGTTGTTGTTAATTCTTATATATGATGAATGTATGATTGCTCTATGTTTGAATGGTTGAAAAACGCCGATCGAATGGCGATATAGTTAGGAAGAAGCAAAGAATTGGTGGTGATCCCTTTGGATTTGTGGTGATCCTTGGATTCTATTCCAAAGTAGATGCGATAAATGTAGGGCAATATGGAAGGCCTCATAAGGTTACACACCAAGTTTCAAGCCATTTGGAGTTTGTGTGATCAAGATATGGGCAATCAAAGTATGGATGGGTGGAGGCTCAAAGGCATGGATCAGTGGGAATTCAAAGGCATGGATCAATGAAACTCAAAGCGTGGATTGATGAAGTAGCTTGAGTACGGGTCGGGGCATGGGAACATAGAGGCAAGGAGGTGGAGCCATCATCACAAGGTTCGAGCTAAGTGTGTGTTTGACCCCATGGATCGGTACTGATCCATGGGGTTGGCTGAAGTGTGGGTCCAGTGCCCATGGATCGGTATCGATCCATGGGGATTGACCTAATTAAGGCGAGATCCATAGCAGAGAATGGTGAGGTGTGTTGGAGCTCATGTGTGAAGTGTGGGATCGGTAGTGGTGGTTCGGTGGTCATGGATCGGTGGTGATCCATAAGTTTTGTTCTAAACATGATGAAATTGATATGGGACGACAAGGCAGGCCCCATGAAACTACGTTCTGAGTGTAAGAATGTTTGGAGTTCATGTGCTTGAGTTATGGTTGTTTGAATATAGATGGCGATTTCCGACGATGATGAAGCGTAATTCAACGTTGATGATTCTATAGTGGGAAGTGATGGCTTAGATGATGGACAGCTATACTTCGGGATGCAGGGTAGCCATATTAAAGGAACTCTTTAAGGAAGGTTACAGGATGCATGATGACACTCTATGACTTATGATGGTTGTCTAGAGTAGTTCTCAACTGCGATGACTTCAGATATGGGTTATAGAGACAGTTCCGAGATGTGTTGTACTATAGCTGTCGTGTGCAAAGGGATCATTGATACAGATATAGATGTCGTGTGCAAAAGGATCGTTGATATTCGTAGGTTCGAAGAGTACTCATAAAGCGGGGGTATATGAGGACAATTACTTGGGCTATGTCGTCTGCCCTAGATCAAATGATGACCTGGTCCATTTACCGTAGACTGTTATGTCGTGTGCAAGCTAGTTCGTGGCCTTCTGAGTGGCATGGATTCGAGTATCGAGAAATCGAGACATTAAGTAGTCCTTGACTATATGATGGGGTCATACGAGTATCATATATCTAAAGCACTGAGAGAGTGAATGTGAGGATGGATGCTATGTTTGTTTTGATTGTTTTTATCACCTTAGGGATGTCACCCGATGTAGATAATATCGTTGAAAATATCCGGACAACCTTAGTACCTTGATACATATTGCACCTATGATGACTATCATAGAGTAGCATATATCTTTTATATGGGCCAACTCTGTGGATGCAAGGACGGGTCAGGTATGATTCTCCATACCAATTGTCCTAGTATATTGACTTTATAGTATTTGAGATTTATACCGCTCACGCTAGACTGTTGTCTGACCTGAGATTTTATGCTTTGCTTCATATTACTCCGGGTATTCTTAAATGAGTAGATTAGGGATATCAGGTATGGTGAGCACATGGAGTTGGACAGATGGTGAGCAGGAGCTTATTCTCTCGTATTATTATATGTATTCATTTGCTATTCCACTACACAACACTATGGAGCTTGCTAGTGCCTTACTATATAGAGACAGTTTATGACTTATTATTTGATGTATAACTCTATTACTTATGTTGTTTACTGTATGGATCTATATAATCTGATGTTGTGATTCATTCAGTTATTTACTGTCTCGCCTATTTTATATCTGAGATGTTTACTATTATATTTTATTCGATGCGCTATGGGATATATGACGGGTTCTGTGTTGCTTATTTACTTTACAGCATTGATGATCGCTCTACATCGACCGAACGCCACTACAACGCATTATACAGGTATATCGAGTATAAGAGTTGCAGGGCAGTCATTTGATATAGTGTAATAAATACTTATATTCTTAAGGTGATATGTAGCATCGTACTTATTCTTAAAGAAATTTTTACTTTGGTACATCTAGTTATTACTACATATGAACTTAGATTTTGCATTTGTTGCTATTTGCCCCCAACAATGGGTAAATATCTGAAGAATGATTGCTTCTTAAACCCAAGATGTGATTAATGATAATGTAATTAGATTTTAGAAGTTGTAATTAAGGACCATTAGATCATTAAATAGGTTTATTTAGTAGATTAAGGATTAGGGAAACAATATATATGTATATGATATACTATATAATAGCATATATATAAAAGAAAAATGATGTAAAGTATGTAACATAAGGTTTTTTAAAATGGTTGGCTCATTAATGATATATACATCCACTTTTTAATTGTTTTTCCGACTTCACTATATTTGGGCTCGTTAAGTACAATGTCCTTAAATACAATGTAGAGTAGTAGAGATTTCTATTCGATAGATTTTTGTAAATGTTTGAATCAATCCCCTCAATGTTGATGTGTAGGTTGTATTCATAGTTCTAGTAGATTATCTTATAAGAGAAATCAATCTCAAAAGCACCAAAACTCATGTAGTACTTTGATCCACTTAATTTCCCTAAAGATAGGCATGAGGATAGGTCATTTCATACCAAATCTTTCTCTCTAGGTTTTGACCTGATTGTGTAGAGGTGGCGGCTCCATTATAGAGTCTTATTGGTTAGGTTTGGTGCTGAAAATTGAAGAAGAAGAAGAAAAATATGGAAGTCCCGAAGTTTTTCTTGAATTTTACCCTAGGTCAAACTCTTGTTCAACCCAAAGTGCGCTCCAGAGAAAATCTCCAAATCCTGGCATGGGTACTACAGCACTTATACTTTGGTCTTGGCTTAGGCTAAGGGTTGTCTTTAGTAAATTTTGTTAGACTGGCCTAATTTCAAGGCTCGACTGTCCCTAGAAAACCCAACAACCAATTGGGCCCCCTTGATGATTAAGACACCCAAAATAGCCAAACTTACCTCTACGTGGGTTTGACGCCAAAATGTAACAACCCACCTCGAAACGAGCCTAATTTTTGACCCAGAAAAGGTCAATCGAACTTTAAACCCATTAAAAGTTGGCTGTTGGTTAGTAAAAACGATACATAGAGCTATCTACTAATGCTATCAGAATCTCATAGCGGAAAGGATAAACATAATATTAGAAATAGTACCCATCTTATAAAAATTTAAGTACCAAATGTAACATCTCAATATTCGCATTACAATATCTTAAAATACAACAATATCATATATGAATGGGTATATCAAAATATAACCCAAAAAAAAAGTAGATAGACAATTGCCACCAAGACTTCATCTCTACCTTCATCTCTTAAATTTGCATTGTCTTCTCTAACCTATGTCGTAATGAGGAGAGAGTCAGAATAACAATGTTTGGTTAATAAAAATATTGAGTCTTTCCATAATAGTATTTGGCAGTATAATTTAGGTAAGAATATGTCTTATGCATCCTAACTATATTTCTTATAAATTCCTCCAACTATAAGCCTGAAGACTCTCCCAATCCAATTTTATAACTTACACTTTTCAAACCCAAACCTATAACTCACCTTCAAATGTTGACCTTAGGTCATTCCCAGTCCCACGCATCTACCATCAATCATATCCTAATAATATAAGAGAAAGAACTCACACCACTAAATACCCGTTCACCGGGAATTAGGCAAACTTTGAACATTTAATACCTATATCTTAGGCAGGTCCTCACCATTTAATACCTAACCCAGGGCGGACCCCTCTCAGGTAATATCTAGCTAACATCATACGAAATCTCATCAGGCCACTTAATACTTCTTTTTGGAAGGGGCAGACCCTACAATAGCCACTTAATACCTTAAACTTAGAGCGGACCCTTTCCAAGATTTCCTATTACCATCCTTAAATGCTATCCCTGACTATTTAATACTTCCTAATTAAGGAGGTGGCAGACCCTACAATAGCCACTTACTACCCCCGATTCTAGAAGCAGTTCCAAAGTATTATGACTCATAACCCATACTGTGACGTCTCACATTAGTTCGACCATGCGCAGGCACTGGTAGCCAGATTAATTGAGAAGACTCACCCTATAGAATTGGAACTAATCTCACGTCTTTCATGGGTACCTATTATAGGTGGAGTCACACATCGGCCCTAAAGTCACACTATTGGTAGCCAGATTTGCTGGGCAGACTTCCATATGCTTTTGACTAACCTCACATCCCTATAAATTAGTCATAATTTGCGCTCCCTAATCATACTACACATAACTCACTGCATTCTACTAAGGCTATAAAGAAAGATTCTTTATTCCACCACTAATTATATCCATCTTTGACTTCCATCTTATGGGGTTTTAATGCTAATTACTTACCTATTTACTACACAATCAATACGTTATTAAATATACAATATTTATTAGCTAACACACACACACACACATAACTAAATATTCCTTAGTGTGCGAAGATTGCGCCTTATACTAATCATTTAAATGTTAAAACTTCCAATTTATACAAGTCTAACTTCATACCATAACATATAAATTAGCAAATGTCTTTAGCCCAACAATAGACTTGTATAAGAAAATAGAATCAATTGCCAAACTTTATATTAAAATAGTAGAATCAACATTAATAGAATTGACAATTTAAATCCTTTACACTCTATTCAACTTCTTTATATAAAATTAAAAGAGATTCATATCTAAATTATGGAAATAGGCAATGCATACTACGAGTAGTAGAATCCGTATTTTACACACCATTTCCTAGTTTATTTCCTTTTTATAACCCTTAATCTCATCAAAAGAGAAAAGTAAGAAGTGGAATAAAATGTAATGTATTAAAATTGCAATAACTACACAAATTCTGGTATAACAATATAGAATAATTGAGAGAAACATGAGAATTGACAGTTCGCTTTGGGGAAATATTGGTGTTTTAGTTTGGTGTTTTCGTGAACAAAATTCCTCAAGGCCTATTTCAAATCCAATCTAAACTATACAATTACTAAACTGAGAAACTAAGATTTACACTCATAGATAATTCTCATCTTTCTCTTCTGGATTTGAATATGCTTGATTCTTTTTCCTCTTTCCAAACATCTTCCTTTTGAAATATCAATAATTGAATTGCATATTAACTAAATTTAGAATTTCAGGGATCAGAGGAGAATATAATTTGAAATTGAATATTAATATCTAAAATTCCTTACCTGAAGACCTTAAGAAATTTTAGAATTATACGAAGAAGAAAAAGACTGACAGAGCTTCGCATGTGTTCCCAAATAATTTGTGAATGAAAGTGAGTGAGCTAGGCTGTTATTTAAAGTAGTCAGAAGTCACTAGAACCGCCGAATTTAAGTCAGTTTAAAATAATAAAATCCAGACCGTTTCTAACCTAAATAACCCAAACTACCACAATGCCAACCAATTGGCCACTCCTATTTAAGCGGTTGATCGCTAGCGGTCAACCAGCCCTAGGTAGGCGGTCGACCAGTTGATTATTTTAGTGAATGTATTGAATATTCTGTTTAACATTTTATTTAATTCCTTTATTAATTGTTAACGTTAAGGTTTTTTTAACCTTTTTCCTAACCCCATTTCTAATCAACATTAATTTTTAAATTTCAGATTCTTAACATTAATTATAAATTTGAATTATTTTGAATTATTTTGAATTTGAAAAGCTCAAACGTTAATACTTCTCAGTTTGGGTTCCGATTTCAAAACTTTATATGAAAATTGATCAGAAAATCACCATGAATGCAACAACACAACTTCTTGTTGCCAAATTCTGATATCTACAAAATTTTCATTTTTAATTATTAATTAATTTCTTATTAATTTCTACTAGGTGTTACATTCTCCCCCCTAAAAAGGGTTTTTTCCCAAAATCCCTAAGGGACAGATAGTGTAACACGCACCAAACATACATGTTAACCAAGTTATCTATAGAATCGTCTACTCAACCAAAAGGTACACTGTGATTATGTATGTAGACATACTGTAGGTGAGCTCAATCCAGTGTAAAAGTAAGGTTCTGACATATAAGCATGGATGCAAGCATCCTAAACATGCAAAAAGTTCTACATAAATATAAACATAATAGCAAAAAGTGTGGAAACCATTCCCTTCCATCCAATCTAGCAACCACGATGCAACCAAACCCTAATTTTGGAGAGAAAAAGTTTACCAGTGAAAAGCTCAAGATGAGAAGTCCTCATCTTCTGTTTAGTTTCCCATGTGCTTTCTATTTGGATTATCTCCCTATTTTACTCAAACCGGCCTAATTTCTTTATTGCGGAGCTTCCTAGTTCCATGCTCCACTATGCGTGCGGTGGCACAGGGTGCTATCGGCTCCGTCTCAATGTCCACTAACTGATCAGGCTTTAAAATAGTGGTTGTGCTATGAAGGCATTTCCTCAAATGCGATATGTGAAATATGTCATGGACTCCTGCCAACTAATCTGGTAGCTCTACTCGATATGGAAGTTTCTCTATTCTTTCTAAGATCGAGAAAGGCCCTACAAACCTTAGTGCTAACTTTCCCTACATACCAAATCTCATAACCTTTATAAGAGGAGAAACTCTAACAAACACCATCTCTCCTACCTCAGACTCCAATTGTTCCTTTGCTTGTCCGCATAGGACTTCTGGCAATCCTGTGCAGCCTTCATTCGCTGCCTAATCAACTATATATTTTCAAAGGTCTCATCAATTAAATCTGGTCCGAGTAGAATTTTATCGGTGGTTTTACACCAACAATTTGGCGATTAACATGGCCTTCTGTATAACACTTCAAAGGGAGTCACTTCAAAGGTTTGTGTTGCTCCCAATGTCCTCCGAAATCCATGATGCAAGCACTCAATAAGTCCACCAATAACCTATTCATTCGTTATGTTTGACCATCAGTTTGTGGGTGGTAAGCAATGCTAAGATACAATGAGGTTCCTAAAGTTGACTGCAAACGCCCATAAAATTTACTAGTAAGTAAGAGGACCCTATCACTAACAATGCTAACTAGGATTCCATAAAGTCGAACCACCTCCTTAATATAAATTTGCGCTAAAGATGTTGCGGCCCTATTACTTCTGATTACTTATCCTAAGTTATTCGTTTAGATTAGCGAGTATGTTTGCTATGTTTTGTTATAGACTATATATATCTATGTATGTGTGATAATATGGTTGATTTTGTTATGTATTTGTAGATGAATCTGTACGTTTTTTATGGCACATAGGTAGGGAACTTATGTGTACATGCTAGGGTGGTTATGGGAAAGACTAAGAGTCACTATCATATCTTATTTGAATTTTAAGGATGAAACTTCTATAAGGAGAGGCATGTAACACCCCATAAAATAATAAATAACTAATTAAATGAATAGTTATTAGGATGGTTAAATTAATATGATAAGTATTTAGGTGTACATTTACTTATTACAATGTATTAAATGACAACCTATCACGCCTTTTCAAATAGAGTTTAACTTGAATAAATTAAGAAAGAAAAGGAATAGTGGGCTGGTGGACCATAAAGAGGGGAATATACAAATATTTTCATTGTCCCATACAATTCACTAAAGACTTAATCCAAAAATAATAAAAGTTTGAACAATTTAATAGTGGCCACAACATAATTAATAAAAGAGAAGAAGAAAACGATCAAAGCTAAAGGAATGGACTTCATTAACTAAGGAATATAAGTGAGTAATATATTCCATAAACCTTTTTTCTTCTCTAAATATCTTATAAAAAACTTAACATTGATTTATATAATTTTCCCATAAGATAATAAATTATTTTGAATTAATTGAAGGTCGTATAATATGAAAAATGGCTAGGAATTAGGAGTATGAAGAATCACATAGAAAAAAATCACGATTAATTTTACTATGATTTTCTAGAAACAAGTTAAGAGATTTTTGAAAGAAAAGAAGCAAGGCCAAAGGGTTATAATAGGGAGCTAGAAGGTAAACAATAATCATTGGAAGGTACTTGAATGGAAACAAGTAATAAATATATCAAGAGGGACTACATTTTGTGCTGAACGTGTCAGCAAAGTGCTTTATAATGGTTAGAAAGGATGAAGTCAAACCAATTAGGAGTTGGCATCTATAAAATTAGTGTCAGATGTGCAGGAATGGTTCCCAATAATAGCTATTTAACGACAGAAATTTCTATCAATTTGAAAACCATTGAAAGTACGTCGTTATAAAACCGCAAGCGCACGGCATACAATCGTAGTACGTATCCAAGTACGGATCGATCCACAGAGAAAGAATTAAATTCTAATATTACTCAATCAAATTTACCCAAGATCTTGAAATTGTTTTAAACTAAGAAAATTGTAGAAAACAAACTAGAGAAAAAGTGAATAAAACTATGATATTAAGGAGTAATTTAGAGGCACATCCACTTCCAATCATTCATGTAAATCAACACAAAATTCATCTATAATCTCTCATTTAAATTTTAAGTAGAAATGATTGATGTATTTATTATAAGTATGGTTTATTTGTGCTATTAATTAACACAATTTAAACCATCAAACTCTAACCATTCAAACCCACTTATCAATTCTCATGAAAGTGACATGAAATTAAAAATAAAATCTATTTTAAGCATGGTTTTTTTACAATCAACTAGTAACATAGATCATCAAATTTTGATTCTAGTTTGACTTTCATCATCAAAATCACTTAGGCAAATGATCAAATAGTTTATGTTTATATTGGATTAAGCATAGCCTATTTGAGATGTCAATATAAACCATCATCATTTGTAATTTCCATTAAGCACAGAAGAGAGATCATAAATGCAACCATGTTATGTTGATTTTTTTTTATAATTCATGAGAGTTTCATTACCTCTAAATTAAAGGCGTTTAGCTTCTCATATTTGAATTCATACCAACACAAAATGATTTAAGCATTAAAAGCAAGGAAAATAAGAGCTAATTAAAAGAAAAGAGAACTAATTACTTGCATAAAATAAATCTAAGCTAATTGCATGAATTAAATCTATACTATTAACATAAAATAAAATTGATATAAACTAACATAAAAATGGCATGGAATAAAATAACATAAGATAAAAGAGCATGCAAACAAAATAAAATAAGAGGATGGCTAAGAAGCCATTAAAAAAACATTTTATTTATCATTGATTTTGTGGCTACAACATGCATAAAAAGAAAAGCTCATCACATGAATCATAAGGGGTATTTATACACGCTTAAAAATCTAATTCCATTTTTAGGGGACTACCAAAAATGACATTGAAATTGTATAACCTCAAAGTAATCATTAGTGAATTAATTTATACCCACCAATATACCTTTAACTCTCCATTAACATGTTCATGTGCTTTTAATTATGGTTCATTAGTTAGTTGCATATGGGCTCCTCCATGTTGCATGAATTCTTTTATTTCTTTTCTTCATTTCCTTTCAACATATATGCATGCATACATGTTGGACTTCATGCTTTTGATTCATGACAAGGAGCTCAAGACAGAAAGTGGATTATCAAATATTCGACAAGTATGGTTTATTAGAGTTTAAGTTTGGTTTAGTTTAGTATTTATTGTTAAAATCTTTCCTCAAGTAAAACCTATGCATATAAACTTTTTATATATATTGTGCACAACTAAACACTACAACTTAGTCAACTAAACTGAACTTAGTTGACTAAACTATGTTATATTTTTTTTAAATTATAAGATTTAGTCGACTAAATCAAATAGTCAGTCGGGTCAGTCGACTAAATACTGCATTTTCGAACTAGTAATTTTTTGTTCGAATTTAGTCGACTAAATTATTATATTTAGTCGACTAAACATGTTCAAACTGTCATATTTTCGAATATTCTGAAGAGGTGTCTCTTCTTCCTGAAGAGGAATCTGTTCCAGGAAGAGTTCTAACCATTTCCAATTCAACAGAACTCTTTGTAAAAGTTGTAACTCTTCAATCATTATATATATGCATTTCATTCAAGATCAAATTATTCAACTTAACTTTCTACTCTCTACTCTCTTGAATATTCAGTTGTTTAGAAATTGTGAAATCAAGTTTATAATTCTCCTTCTAAAGAAATTTATACTTCCTTTATCTTCACGGACACCCAAATATTCAGTTGCTCAGGTGGTCAAAGTTCTACTTGGTTGCTCAGACGGTGTAAACCTATTCCTCCGGATTAAGTGAGGGTTGCTAGTTTAAATCCAGAAGGAGTCTGGGACTAGACGTAGAATGGGAGTTTGAACTAGTATAAAAATATCTGCTGTCATTTTATTTTACTACCATATTTACTTACTTTATATTTCACACAAGTAGTTTAGATAATATCCATATTACATGATCCTACAGTCACTTTCATTTAGTATCAGAGCAAGGTCATCTTATAACCATAATACAGTTATATGATATTTTAGTAATATGAAAAACAACACTAGCATGAGTTTTATTGATGGTCAATCAACTGCATGACCACCACTATTTAACGGTTTAAACTATAACTATTGGTCTACTAGTATGAGCATTTATACGCAAGCCAATGTTATGAAACCTGGAATATTACTCAAGCAGAATATCACATACCTACTACTGAATATTCACAATGGTCTAACACAGAAAAACTAAATGCTACTGCAAATGCCAAACCTATGAATATGTTATTTTGTGCATTAGACAAAAATGAGTTTAATAGAGTTAGCATGTATACTATTGCTTAATAAATTTGGCGTATACTTAAAGTTATAGATGAAGGTACTAAAAAAGTAAAGCAAAATAAGATTTCTATGCTCAAGAATTAGTTTCAAAATTTCAAAATGAATCAAGATGAAACAATAAATGAAATGTACTCTAGATTTCAAGACATATATCATTCTCTCTTAGCATTAGGAGAAAAATATTTAGACGTTGATATTGTTTCAAAAAAATTCAACTCCTTAAAGGATGAGTGGGAACGAAAAGTCTTAGCGATCGAAGAAGCTAACGACATTATAACCATGAAACCAGAAGAGTTGAAAGGAAATCTAATGTCTTATGAAGTTAATCTCCAGGAAAAACGAGTACAGGCACAAGATAAAAAGAATATAGCATTCCAAGCAGAAAAGGATGAATCAGTTTCAGATGAGGAAGATATGGCGTTTATTGCTAGGAATTTCAAAAAAAAATTGAAATTCAGAAAGATAAAATTCAGAAACAACAAGAATAGCTTCAGCAGTAATAACAACAACAACAAGCCATCGTTCTCCGCTCTTGAATGTTATGAATGTCACAAGAAAGGGCGCATCATGAAAGACTGCCCTGATCGAAAGAGAGACAAATTTAAGAATAAGAAAGATAGATTCAAAAAGAAAGCCTTCTCTGTTACATGGGATGATTCAGAATCATCTTCATCATCAGACAGCGATTCTGAACAAGCCAACATCTGTTTTATGTCCACAAATGACGAGGTGAGTAATTTAACTTTTGATGATTTAGTGGATATAAATTCAGAATTACTTGATAAGCTGAGAAACATCAAAAGAAAATATAAAGTCACTCTTGAAAAATTGAACAGGAGTGAAATTGAGGTAGATATATTAAGAAATGAGAAAGAAATTTTAGAAGAAGAACTTGAAACTTCTCAAGAATCTTGTTCTAGTACAACTTCTCAACTCTCTATGTTAAGTCAAGAAATTGAAACTCAAAAAAAAAAAGAATGATGCTCTTTTACTTGAAAATCATGATTTGAAAGCTTATTCAAAAATATTGGAATTAGATATTTCTAGTCTTAAAACAAAATAAGATAATATTACTAAAATGTCTCTAATTTTAACAAAGGAAGAGAGAATCTTTCTAAATCATAGAAAATTCTCAGACAGTTTCAAATAAAAGGGGACTAGGATATAAGCAAGTATCAAAAAGTATTCCTAAGAAAAAGAACTCTTTATATAATAATTTTAAAAATAACAATGATATTATTGAAAAATCAGTTTCAAAAGTTACAAATCATTCTAAAACAATTAAGATTTGGTTCCTAAAACCAACAATTCTTTGATTAGAAACAAATACATAAAATCTTTTATAGAAACTGGTCATAAAAATAAAGATTTTATTTACAAAAGGAATTCCGAACCCTCTTGAGTTTGGTTTCCAAAGACCTAACTCTTAGGACCCTAACTTTGTTCATACAATTGTTTTGTGTTGTTTGTATTGTGTGTTTGTTATCCTTATTATTGTTGTATGTGTTGTGTGGTTTATCATTGTTGACATTATAAGTTATTATATGTTGTGTAAATATAATCCCATATATATCTTTCCCTTTTTGTCGATGGCAAAGGGGGAGAAGAAATATCGCATTGCACTAACAAAATTTGCAGGATACGAGCACAAATTCAGGGGGAGTTATAGATTATAGATTTTTGTCGAAATTTATCTCATATGAAGTTGTCATCAATCAAAAAGGGGGAGAATGTTGGACTTCATGCTTTTGATTCATGACAGGGAGCTCAAAATAGAAAGTGGATTATCAAATATTCGACAAGTATGGTTTAATAGAGTTTAAGTTTGGTTTAGTATAGTATCTATTGTTAAAATCATTCCTCAAGTAGAACCTATGCAAATAATTTTTTTATATATACTGTGCACAACTAAATACTACAACTTAGTCAACTAAACTGAACTTGGTCGACTAAACTATGTTATACATTTTTTAAAATTATAAGATTTAGTCGACTAAATCAAATAGTTGGTCTACTAAATATTGCATTTTCGAACTAGTAATTTTCTGTTCGAACTTAGTAGACTAAATGATTATATTTAGTCGACTAAACATGTTCAAACTGTCATATTTTCAAATTTTCTAAAGAGATGTCTCTTCTTCCAGAAGAGGAATCTCTTCCAGGAAGAGTTGTGACCATTTCCAATTCAACGGAACCCTTTGCAAACAGTTGTAACTCTTCAATCATTATGTATACGCATTTCATTCAAGATCAATTACACAACTTAACTTTCTACTCTCCACTCTGTTGAATATCAGTTGTTTAGAAATTGTGAAATCAAGTTTATGGTTCCCCTTCTAAAGAAATTTATACTTCCTTTATCTTCACGGAAACACTAATATTCATATCATACTTGAGGAAAAGATTATAGGAAGGGTGTACTTCATTTTGACAAATCTGTATTGTAATAAGAACACGCAAAGTCAAGAAAACATTTCATTTGTATCAAAGTCCTATTCGGTTGCTTAGGCGGGAAATCCTATTTAATTGCTCCGGTGGTCAAAGTCCTATTTAGTTGCTCAGGCGGTGTAAACCTATTCCTCCATTTTAAGTGGGGGTTTCTAGTTGAAATCCAGAAGGAGTTTGGGATTGGACATAAAATGGGAGGTCAAACCAGTATAAAAATATCTGGTGTCATTTTATTTTACTGCTATATTTATTACTATATATTCCACACAAGTAGTTTAGATAATATCCATATTACACAATCCTACAGTCACTTTTATCTGGTATCAGAGCGAGGTCATCTTATAACCAAAACACAGTTATTTTAGTAATATGAAAAACAACACTAGCACGAGTTTTATTGAAGGTCAATCTACTACACGACTATTTACCGGGTTGAACTATAACTATTGGTCTACGAGAATGAGAATTTATATGCAAGCCAATAGTTATGAAACCTGGAATATTACTCCAGAAGAATATCATATACCTACAACTGAATATTCACAATGGTCTAGCGCAAAAAAACTAGATGCTACTGCAAATGCCAAAGCTATGAATATGTTATTTTGTTCATTAGACAAAAATGAGTTTATTAGAGTTAGCATGTGTACTACTGCTTAAGAAATTTGGCGTACACTTAAAGTTACACATGAAGGTACTAAAAAAGTAAAGCAAAGTAAGATTTCTATGCTCAAGAATCAGTTTTAGAATTTCAAAATGAAGCAAGATGAAACAATAAATGAATTGTACTCTAGATTTCAAGACATATATCATTCTCTCTTAGCATTATGAGAAAAATAATCAGACTTTGATATTGTTCCAAAAATCCTCAATTCTTTAATGGATGAGTGGGAATGAAAAGACTTAGCGATCGAAGAAGCTAACGATATTTCAACCATTAACCAGAAGAGTTGATAGGAAATCTAATGTCTTATGAAGTTAATCTCCAAGCAAAACGAGTACAGGCACAAGACAAGAAGAATATAGCATTCCAAGAAGAAGAGGATGAATCAGATTCAGATAAGGAAGATATGGCGCTTATTGCTAAGAATTTCAAAAAGTTTTTGAAATTCAGAAAGAGAAACAAATTCAGAAACAACAAGAATAGCTTCAGCAGTAATAACAACAACAACAAGTCATCGTCCTCTACTCTTGAATGTTATGAATGTCACAAGAAAAGGCACATCATGAACGACTGTCCTGATCGAAAAAGAGACGAACTAAAGAATAAGAAAGACAAATTCAGAAAGAAAGCCTTCTCTGTTACATGGGATGATTCAGAATCATCTTCATCATCAGACAGTGACACAGACAGCGATTCTGAACAACCCAACGTCTATTTTATGGCCACAAATGACGAGGTGAGTGATTTAACTTTTGATGAATTACTTGATAATCTAAGAAACATTAAAACAAAATATAAAGACACTCTTGAAAAATTGAATAGGAGTGAAATTGAGGTAGATATGTTAAGAAATGAGAAAGAAATTTTAGAAGAAGAACCTGAAACTTCTTAAGAATCTTGTTCTAATACAACTTCTCAAATCTCTATGTTAAGTCAAGAAATTGAAACTCAAAAAAAAAAAGAATGATGCTCTTTTA
Source organism: Allium fistulosum (assembly GCA_030737815.1). NCBI lineage: Eukaryota > Viridiplantae > Streptophyta > Magnoliopsida > Asparagales > Amaryllidaceae > Allium > Allium fistulosum. The sequence goes on along the minus strand of CM060908.1, from coordinate 258,332,648 downwards.
ATTGAAAATCATGATTTGAAGCTTATTCAAAAATATTGGAATTAGATATTTCTAGTCTTAAAACAAAATAAGATAATATTACTAAAATGTCTCTAATTTTAACAAAGGAAGAGAGAATCTTTCTAAATCATAGAAAATTCTCAAACAGTTTCAAATAAAAAGGGACTTGGATATAAGCAAGTATCAAAAAGTATTCCTTAGAAAAAGAACTCTTTATATAATAATTTTAAAAGGAACAATGATATTATTGCAAAATCAGTTTCAAAAGTTCCAATTCTTTCTAAAACAATTAAGATTTGGGTTTCTAAAACCAATAATTCTTTGATTAGAAACAAATACATAAAATCTTTTATAGAAACTATTCACAAAAATAAATATTTTATTTACAAATGGAATTCTAAACCCTCTTGGGTTTGGTTTCCAAAGGCCTAACAATTAGGACCCTAACTTTGTTCGTACAATTGTTTTGTGTGGTTTGTATTGTGTGTTTGTTATCCTTATTATTGTTGTACATGTAGTGTGGTTTATCATTGTTGACGTTATAAGTTATTATATGTTGTGTAAATATAATCCCATATATATCTTTCCCTTTTTGTCAATGACAAAGGGGGAGAAGAAATATCGCACTGCACTAACAAAATCAGTAGGATACCAGCACAAATTCAGGGGGAGTTATAGATTTTTGTCGAAATTTATCTCATATGAAGTTGTCATCGATCAAAAAGGGGGAGAATGTTGGACTTCATGCTTTTGATTCATGACAAGGAGCTCAAGACAGAAAGTGGATTATCAGATATTCGACAAGTATGGTTTATTAGAGTTTAAGTTTGGTTTAGTTTAGTATCTACTGTTAAAATCTTTCCTCAAGTTGAACCTATGCATATAAATTTTTTATATATACTGTGCACAACTAAACACTATAATTAGTCAACTAAACTGAACTTAGTCGACTAAACTCCAACATTCAGTCGACTAATCTATGTTATATTTTTTTAAATTATAAGATTTAGTCGACTAAATCAAATAGTCAGTCGATTAAATACTGCATTTTCAAACTAGTAATTTTTTGTTCAAACTTAGTTGACTAAATGATTATTTTCAGTCGGCTAAACATGTTCAAACTGTCATATTTTCGAATTTTCTGAAGAGATCTCTCTTCTTCCTGAAGAGGAATCTCTTCCAGGAAGAGTTGTGACCATTTCCAATTCAACAGAACTCTTTGAACACAGTTGTAACTCTTCACTCATTATATATATGCATTTCATTCAAATTACTCAACTCAACTTTCTACTCTCTACTCTCTTGAATATTCAATTGTATAGAAATTGTGAAATCAATTTTATAATTCTCCTTCTAAAGAAATTTATACTTCCTTTCTCTTCACGGACACATAAATATTCAAATCATACTTAAGGAAAAGATTATAGGAAGGGTGTACTTCATTTTGACAAATCTGTGTTGTAACAAGAACATGCAAAGTCAAGAAAACATTTCATTTGTATCAAGGTCCTGTTCGGTTACTCATGCGGGAAATCCTATTTGGTTGCTCAGGTGGTCAAAGTTCTGCTCGGTTGCTCAGACGGTGTAAACCTATTCCTCCGGGTTAAGTGAGGGTTGCTAGTTTAAATCCAGAAGGAGTCTGGGACTAGACGTAGTACGAGAGTTTGAACCAGTATAAAAATATATGCTGTCATTTTATTTTACTACTATATTTACTTACTTTATATTTCACATAAGTAGTTTAGATAATATCCATATTACACGATCCTACAGTCACTTTCATTTAGTATCATAGCAAGGTCATCTTATAACCATAACATAGTTATTTGATATTTTAGTAATATGGAAAACAACACTAGCACGAGTTTTATTAATGGTCAATCAACTACATAACCACCACTATTTAATGGTTTAAACTATAACTATCGGTTTACTAGAATGAGAATTTATACGCAAGCCAATGGTTATGAAACCTGGAATATTACTCAAGCAGAATATCACATACCTACTACTGAATATTCACAATGGTATAACACAGAAAAACTAGATGCTACTGCAAATGCCAAAGCTATGAATATGTTATTTTGTGCATTAGACAAAATGAGTTTAATAGAGTTAGCATGTATACTACTGCTTATGAAATTTGGCATATACTTAAAGTTATAGATGAAGGTACTAAAAAACTAAAGCAAAATAAGATTTCTATGCTCAAGAATTAGTTTCAGAATTTCAAAATGAAGCAAGATGAAACAATAAATGAAATGTACTCTAGATTTCAAGACATGTATCATTCTCTCTTAGCATTAGGAGAAAAATATTCAGACTTTGATATTGTTTCAAAAAATTTCAACTCTTTAAAGGATGAGTGGGAACGAAAAGTCTTAGCGATTGAAGAAGCTAACGACATTTCAACCATTAAACCAGAAGAGTTGAAAGGAAATCTAATGTCTTATGAAGTTAATCTCCAGGCAAAATGAGTACAGGCACAAGATAAGAAGAATATAGCATTCCAAGCAGAAAAGGATGAATCAGTTTTAGATGAGGAAGATATGGCGTTTATTGCTAAGAATTTCAAAAAGTTTTTGAAATTCAGAAAGAGCAACAAATTCAGAAACAACAAGAATAACTTCGGCAGTAATAACTGTGAAGACTGTATATGTGGTGGATCGTGTAATATGAATCTAAGAGTGCGGAAATGTACGAACTGATAAAAAGATAGTAGTAACATAAATGAATAAAATAAGAGTAATCACACCAGGAATTTTATACTGGTTCGAACTTCCCGTTCTGCGTCCAGTCCCAGAATACACTCTAGATTTAACTCTAACTATAAAACCCTCACTTAACCCGGAGGAATAGGTACACAAACACCTGAGCAGCCGAAGAGGACTTTCTGCCTGAGCAACCGAACAGGACTTCTACTTGATACAGAAAAACTTTGTTGACAAGTATGTTCTTGATAACACAGATATGTCTTGAAGTACACCCTTCATATAATCAAATCCTCAAGTATTTGAAATGTATGTGAGAATAAGAAAGGAAGATATTGCTTAGAATCAAGGAATATGTAAGTAATTCAGAGATTCAAAGCAATTAGATATAGAATGCAAGAATATGAGAGCACAAGAGTAACAGAGAGCAGTTAGAATGATTTCGATGATTGTAGAATGTTTGGAAACAAGTATATATAGAAAACAGAGAGTTGCTGCCATTGATGAAGAGTTCTGACGAAGAGAAGCAACTATTCCTGTTCAGAAATTGATCACAACCCTTCGTAGAGAAAACATGTCTTTCGAAAATATGACAGTTAGATTCAGGTCAGTCGACTGGTCGAAAATGGTCAGTCGACTGAAAAGTAAAATCATGTAAAAAATTCGTGCACAAATGTGCATGTATGTGTAGCATATACAGAACCAATCGACTGGGCAAAACTGCCAGTCGAATGGCTGTATGTTAGCAGCACATACAAGCCATTTTTCAAAGAATCGAGATGTGTTTGTGTTGTGTTTTCTTGAGGATAGATTTTACAAAATTTCTAAGACTCAAAAACAAATAAACACACATAAAAATGAGGAGTTCAATATCACCATTGTTCTTGTTTCTCTTTTTGTCGCATGATGCCATACTTGAGTACCGTCTTGCATACGTGAGCGTCGCCTTGTCATGAATCAAAACTATGTGATTTAACATTCTCCCCCTTTTTGATTGATGACAACCTGTATAAGATATAAGATAAATATATATAGTATATGAAGATTTATGATCTCCCCCTGAATATGTGACATTTTTAATTCCAGCAAAAAATGGTTAGTTCAAACTTTCTCCCCCTTTGTCATCGACAAAAAGGAAATATTGGTAATGAAAATTTCAAATTCAGAAATAAGAGTCTAAGTATTACAAGTCTCTAAAAATACCGAATGTTCATTGCAAACAGTGGCCAACAATAAGTAACTTACCAAACAACTTACCATACCAACCAAGTCAAGATTATTTTGTATCCTAATCGAATTCTTCCTCATCGACGGGCTACTTTCCGGGTCTTGAACTGCCAATGCCTTGTCCTTCTCTTCCTGCAGCACTTGTATATGTGCTAGTGTGTTCCTCTGATGTAGACCATGTAAAATGAGGAGCAGGACGTTTTCCAGGAGCAGATGCAGTAGTAGTTGTCGAAGAGGAGCATGAGATAGCATTCCATAAAGAATTGAAAAAGCCTTTGATTTTGTCCAATTTTTTGTCAACCTTTTTAAGACGTGAGTCTAAGATAAGTTGATTTTTGGAAAGAATTTCGATAGACTCACGGGTGCTATGAGATAAGGTTGCAAGACGAATTTCCTCTTCAGGTTCGGGAATAGAAGAACTTCCGGCTTGGTGGCAACCTTGTTGTCTTTGCCAGTCTTCGAAGGAATCAAAATGTGGAGGTCGAGCCGGTAGTTTCATAAGGCTGAGAGTGCGAATATTGATCAAGCCCACCATAAAGAATTCCGAATCAGGTTGGCGAACTCCAATATCTAAAAGAAGCGCATGATATATTCGCCAAAATATATGATATTCATTTTACCGTTATTGAAGCTGAGAAATTCATCTAAAATACAATGAGGCCAATTGACTTGAATGCCGCTCCAGATAGCATATAAGGCTTTGAAGTTTTCAGGGTAAATAAGCTCATAAGAACCGGAGCGGGGAAGTATAGTTCACATTAAGGTTTTGTGAAAAATTCGAGCCTTTGGTCGTAGAAATTTGGACTTCAATTCTGTCATATCATCTCCCATAAACATATGACTCACTCTATCTCTCTTTCTAGTGTCACATTGAACATCATCCAAAATAGTTCCATGTGCCGGAGTTTGTAAAATGTGTGCAATACGAGCTAGTGAAAGAAATTGGTGTTCCACAAACTAAACTCCAAACACAATTTTCTCTATTAGCGGGATTTTGATGTCCTAAATTGAAGTTAGCATAGAACAACTTGACCATAACATGATTAATTTTGTGTTGATTCAAATTATAGTCATGTAAAGATTCTAAACCACTTCTCTTTGCTAGTTCCTGAAGACCGTACGAAGCAAAATTAGAGTATATCATAAACGAACCTTCGAAAATCGAGATTTCTTCATGGAGTTCCATCGCTTGAGAGCTGTTGAGTCGTATAGCCATTGACCAACTTGAGAATCAATAGGACCACTTCTCTTTGCTAGTTCCTGAAGACCGTACGAAGCAAAATCAAAGTATATCATAAACGAACCTTCGAAAAATCGAGATTTCTTCATGGAGTTCCATCGCTTGAGAGCTGTTGAGTCGTATAGCCATTAACCAACTTGAGAATCAATAGGATCAGAAGAGGAACCTTGCTTAGCTCTTTTTGATTTGGGAGGAGCCATAATTTAGAAGAATTTGGGTGGAAAAATTGAAAATTGGGGCCTAGGGTTTTGTTAATATCGGTAAAAAGTGACAAGTAAAAATGAATAGGGAGTAAAAAGTGAATAAAAAGGGTGAAAAGAGGGTTATTTAGCCTTGCAGGTGCAAGTCAGTCGACTGGTCAAATAGGGTCAGTCGACTGACCAATAACCCGCGAGTTATCTTGGCCTGTAATCAGTCGACTGAACCATATAGCCAGTCGACTGGCTGTAGGAAAATCTGGTAGTGAATTTTGTGATATGAAAAAAATGTAATTTTATTCATAATCAAACAAACAGATGATGAAAATACATATGAAATAAAGATACCAAAAAAATTCAAAATGCTGAAAATAAGCTAGTTCAAGTCACTTGGGGTCTTGAATTCGTCCGGTTCTATTTTTGTGTTCTCTTGATATGGTCGAAGTGGTGACCATCTATTGCCGCGTTCCCAAGAATTTGGAGATATTGGTGGACGCTGTGGAGATGGTTCCCAAGAATTGTGAGGATATGGAGGACGAGCAGGAGACGATTGATGAACAGTGTTTTAGAGGAAGAACCATAGAATTTCAACGCGACTTGTTCCAAAAAGCTTAAACGTTTTGAATTAACCTTTTGTTCATAATAAAGTTCGCGCTTTAATTCCATTGTTACCCGTTGGTAGTGATGTATATCATCAATTTTATCCTTTGTATTTGGTGAGATAAAAAGAGCTTTCTTGGCCTTTTTGCCTTCGGGAGTATATCCCGAGTGATATCGACCAAAAGAATGAATTGGTTCATTTACCGGAGTAGGAGTTGGTAGAGATGGTGTAGAGCTCCTGGAAGATGGTGGCGTGGCATATGAAAGCCTAGAGGTGTTGGAGTTGTTTTTGAGAAGCCATAATAGAAAGAATGTTGTTTTTTTAGATTGAGTGAGCAAAAAGTGTGCATGGGAGGTCTATTTAAACTAGAGAGACCCTAAAGAATTGATGGTCAGAATTATAGAGTTGATATTGGCCAGGAAATAATAGAATGGTTGAGGTAAGTTTAGAAATGGGTGGTTAAGGGATGATGCGATATAATATAAAGCTAAATATGTAACTGAGCAGTAATCACTTTATAGCACAACTGGTAAAGTATGCACTTACCAGCCATGAGACCTGAGTTCAATTCCTAGCAGCTACACTATTTTTTGAATTTCGAATTTTTGAAGAATATTGCTATGCAAAGATCACATACATAGCTCAAATGGCAAGAGACATATGCAAGTGTAGTAAGAGGTCATGAGTTCAAATCTTAGTAGTGTCATAAAAACAGAAATTTTTATTTTTGCCAAAATTTTCAATAACAATGAAAACATTATAAAATTTTGGTCATAAAATTTATGAAACATAAGTATATATAAAAATTATAAATCTTTAGAAGAGACGATTTCAAGTTCTCGTCTTAATTTTATAAAAATATTTTCTATTAAAGGTTTTGTAAATATATCGGCCAATTGATTTTCAGAGGATACAAATTCAAGATTTATTAAATCTTTTTCAATACAATCACGAAGAAAATGATGATGAATGTCAATATGTTTTGTTCGTGAATGATTGATTGGATTTTTAGATAAGTTTATAGCACTTGAGTTATCACAATAAATTGTTGATTTATTTAGATTAAAACCAAAATCTTGAAGTGTTTGTTGCATATAGATGACTTGAGCACATGCCAAGGCTGCAGATATATATTCTGCTTCACATGTCGAAAGTGAGATGCAATTTTGTTTCTTACTAAACCAAGATATAAGAGATCGTCCAATAAAGTGACAAGTCCCACTTGTACTTTTTCTATCCGTTCGACTTCCTCCAAAATCAGCATCACTATATGATACTAATTCAAAAGGACATTCTTTTGGATACATTCTTTCGGATAAAATAGTCCAAAGTCCTTGGTTTCACCAAGATACCGTAGTATGTGTTTTACTGCTCGCATATGTGATTCTTTGGGATCTGCTTGAAATCGTGCACACAAACAAACACTCATCATTATGTCAGGTCTGCTAGCAGTTAAATAAAGTAATGATCCAATCATACTTCGATATAATTTTTGGTCAACACTTTTACCATTTTCACCTTTATCAAGATGTATAGATGTACTCATAGGAGTAGGTTTGGTAGAAGTATTTTTCATACCAAAGCGTTTAATTAGATTGTTACAATATTTTGCTTGATTTATAAAAATACCATTTTTCATTTGTTTAATTTGTAAACCAAGAAAATAATTTAATTTTCCCATATGTGACATTTCAAATTCTTTGGTCATTATTTTTGAAAATTCCTGACATAATTTTTCATTTGTAGAACCAAAAATAATATCATCAACATAAATTTGAACAATTGAAATATCTTGTTTGTTTCTTTTAATAAAAAGAGTTTGATCAACCTTTCCAATTTCAAAACCAGAATCTATTAGATATTTTTTGAGACGATCGTACCAAGCACGTGGTGCTTGTTTAAGACCATACAAAGCTTTCTTTAATTTATAGACATGCTCTGGAAATTGTTCATGAATAAATAAAGGAGGTTGTTCAACATAAACATTTTCTTTTATAAAACCATTTAGAAAAGCACTTTTTACATCCATTTTATATAATGTAAAATTATGAAAACATGCATAGGCCAGTAAGATACGTATTGCTTCTAATCTAGCGACTGGAGCAAACGTTTCTTCGCAGTCAATTCCTTCTTCTTAATTATATCCTTGAGCTACTAATCTAGCTTTATTTCTAGTTATATTACCTTGTTCATCTGCTTTATTTTTGAAAACCCATTTTGTACCAATGACTGATTGGTCACTAGGCCTTGGAACTAAATCCCAAATGTCATTTCTTTCGAATTGGTTTAGTTCTTCTTGCATAGTGATAATCCAATAATCATCAGTTGAGGCTTCCTTTATATTTTTAGGTTCTATATTAGAAAGGAAAGCTACACGGCCCATTTGATTTAATTAATTTCTAGTTCTTACATTTGAATTAATTTCTCCTATTACATTTTCTACGGGGTGATTTCTTAATATCCTAGGAGGAGATCTTAATTCATTGTTATTGTGAACAGTGTTTTCATCAATTTGAAAATTTATAGGTTCCATATTTGTGATATTTTCTTCATCATCTTTAATACTTGGAATTTGTTAAAAAAATTCATCGAATGATACATGAAGTGTTTCTTCGATGATATTTGTTCTTTTATTAAAAATTCGATAAGCTTAGCTTTGTTCCGAGTATCCTACAAAGATTCCTTCATCGGATTTTGGATCGAATTTGCCAAGCTGATCTTTTGTATTTAAAACAAAACATTTTGAACTAAAAACTTTAAAATATGAAATGTTTGGTTTTCTTTCATTAAATAATTCATAAGGAGTATTCTTAGTTAGTGATCGAATAGAAACACGATTCAAGACATAACAGGCGGTAGCAACAGCTTCTGCCCAGAATTGTTTTGGCAACATGCTTCCATTTAATAAAGTCCTTGCACATTCTTGTAAGGTTCTATTTTTCCGTTCCACTACTCCATTATATTGAGTTCTTGGAAACGAAAAATTGTGGATTATTCCTTTCTTCTTACAAAAATGTTCAAAAACTTCGTTTTCGAATTCACGTCCATGATCACTCCTAGTATTTTTAATTTTTAAACTTTTAAAATTTTGAATTCTTTTAACAAAAGATTTGAAATGATCAAAGGTATCGCTTTTGTTTTTTTCATAAAAATTGTCCAAGTATATCTAGAAAAGTCATCAACAATTACAAACACATATTTACTATGATTTATGGATTGTACTTGTGTTGGTCCAAATAGATCCATGTGTAGTAATTCAAGTGGTTGCAGTGTTGAAATAACCCTTTTAGATTTAAAAGATGACTTAGTTTATTTTCCTATCTGACATGCATCACAAATATGGTCTACTTTAAAATTCATTTTTGGTAACCCTTTTACTAAATCATTTTTAGATAATTTTGAAATAGCTCTAAAATTTATATGACAAAACCTTTTGTGCCATAATCAAGGATCATTTTCTTTGGCTAATAAGCACATATTTGTATTATAATTTATATTCATATTCAAAACATAAATATTTTTATCTCTAAAACCTTCAAAAATAAGATTATTATTTTGATCAAAAATGCTACACTTATTTTCAGAAAAAGTGATTTTGAATCCTTTATCACACAATTGACTGATACTAAGTAAATTGTGTTTTAAATTTTTAACAAACAAAACATTGGAAATAAGAGATAAATTAGATGTACCGACATTGCTGATGTCGCCTTTTCCGATGATATATCCTTTAGAATTGTCTCCAAAAGTGACAGAGCCTCCATTTGAGTAAGTAATGTTTGATAGAATATCTTTGTCACCCATCATATGTTTTGAGCAACCGCCGTCGAGTATCCATTTTCCTCTCTTTTTAAGTGGGACCTACAAGAAAATAAAGAATAACATTGGTACCCACTTTTTAATAGGGTCCTAAGAGTTAGGTCTTAGGAAACCAAACCCAAGAGGGTTCAGTATCCCCTTTGAAAATATAATTCTTATTTTTATGCACAGATTCAAAAAATGAATTTATATATTTCTTCCTAATCAAACTATTATTTGTTTTAGGAATCCATATTTTTATAGTTTTTAGATTGGATTTTCTTTTTAAAGGTTCTTTTGTAGTCCAAGGTTTATAATCATTTCTCCTTTTGTTTTCATTTTTAGGTGGAGCTTTTGATTTCTTAATATAACCTAATCCCTTTTTGTTTGAAGCAAGTTGAGAATTTTCAATAATACTGGATAAATTTTCTCTTCCTTTATTAAAATTGGAAATGTTTTTAGTAATGTCATCTAGCTTTGTTTTGAGACTAGTGTTATCTAACTCAACAATTTTGAATTTTGTTTTTAGCTCATGATTCTCAGAAGCTAGAGCATCATTCTCTTATTTTTGAGCTTCTATTTCTTGACTTAAAAGAGCAAGTTGAGAATTGTTAGAGAATGAATCTAGAATTTTCTCAAGTTCTTCTTCTAATATTTTCTTCTCGTCTTTAAGCATATCTCTTTCGAATTCTGCTCTTTTCTGATTTTCCAAAGCTTTTTTATATTTTCTTTTGAGACTTTTTAAAGTGTCTAGAAGTTCTGAATTTATTTTTATCATATCATCAAAAGTTAGATCACTAACCTCGTTATCTTTTGCCATGAAGCATACATTTGCTTGTTCATTATCACTGTCGCTTTCGCTTTCAGAAGATGAAGAATCTGAGTCATCCCATGTTACTGAAAAAGCTTTTCTCTTGAACTTGTCCTTCTTATTCTTGTTGTTGTATGCTTTCTTCTGTTTCGGACAATCTTTTTGTATGTGTCCCTTTTTGTGGCAGTTGAAACATTCTATTGCTGAGGTTGATGGTTTGTTGGAATTGTTGTTGAAGCTTCATTTTCCATTACTCTTGTTCCTTTTTCTATATTTCAAAAACTTTTTAAAGTTTTTGGCAATAAATGCTAGGTCTTCCTCATCTGAATCTGAGTATTCTTCTTCAGCATGAAAAGCTATGTTCTTTTTGTCTTGTGCTTGTACTCTTTTAGCCTGCAAATTTACTTCATAGGACATTAGATTTCCTATTAACTCTTCTGGTTTCATGGTAGAGAGATCATTAGCTTCTTCAATATCTAAGACTTTTCTTTCCCATTCGTCCGTTAAAGAGTTAAGGATTTTTGAAACAATATCAAAGTCGGAATATATCTCTCCTAGTCCTAATAAAGAATGATAAATATCTTGAAATCTGGAGTACATATCATTTATAGATTCATCTTGCTTCATCCTAAAATTTTGAAATTGATTCTTAAGCATAGATATTTTACTTTGTTTAACCTTGTTAGTACCTTCATGAGTGACTTTTAGTGTTCTCCATATTTCATAGGCAGTGTTGCACATACTAACACGATTAAGCTCATTTTTATCTAAAGCACAAATTAACATGTTCATGGCTTTGGCATTTGAAGCAGCATCTTGTTTTTGTGCGTTTGACCATGTTGAATATTCAGTTGTGGGTATGTGATATTCTGAATGTGTAATATCCCATGAATCAAAACTATTTGCTTGCATATATATACGCATTCGTGTAGCCCAATAGTTATAATTCATGCCATTAAACAGTGGAGGTCGTGCAGTGGATTGACCTTCAATAAAACTGGTGTTAGTGTTACAATCCATATTACTGAGATATCAAATAACTGTGTGACGGTTATAGGATGACCTAATGCTCTGATACCAAATGTGAAGACTGTATATGCGGTGGATCGTGTAATATGAATCTAAGAGTGTGGAAATGTACGAACTGATAAAAAGATAGTAGTAAAGTAAATGAATAAAATACGAATAAGCACACCAGGAATTTTATACTGGTTCGAACTTCCCATTCTACGTCCAGTCCTAGAATACACTCTGGATTTAACTCTAACTATAAAACCCTCACTTAACCCGGATGAATAGGTACACAAACACCTGAGCAGCCGAATAGGATTTTAGCCTCAGCAGTCGAAGAGGACTTTCTGCCTGAGCAACCGAACATGACATCTACTTGATAATGAAAAACTTTGTTGATAAGTATGTTCTTGATAACACAGATATGTCTTGAAGTACACCCATCATATAATCAAATCCTCAAGTATTTGAAATGTATGTGAGAATAAGAAAGGAAGATATTGCTTAGAATCAAGGAATATGTAAGTAATTCAGGGATTCAAAGCAATTATATATAGAATGCTATTAGAATGCAAGAATATGAGAGCACAAGAGTAATAAAGAGTAGTTAGAATGATTTCGATGATTGTAGAATGTTTGGAAACAGGTATATATAGAAAACAGAGAGTTGCTGCCATTGATGAAGAGTTCTGACGAAGAGAAGCAACTATTCCCATTCAGAAATTGATCGCAACTCTTCGCAGAGAAAACGTGTCTTTTGAAAATATGACAGTTAGATTCAGGTCAGTCGACTGGTCGAAAATGGTCAGTCGACTGAAAAGTAAAATCATGTAAAAAATTCGTGCACAGATGTGCATGTATATGCAGCATATACAGAACCAGTCGACTGGCTGTATGTTAGCAGCACATACAAGCCATTTTTCAAAGAATCGAGATGTGTTTGTGTTGTGTTTTCTTGAGGATAGATTTTACAAAATTTCTAAGATTTAAAAACAAATAAACACACATAGAAATGAGGAGTTCAATATCACCATTGTTCTTGTTTCTCTTTTTGTCGCATGATGCCATACTTGAGTACTGTCTTGCATACGTGAGTGTCGCCTTGTCATGAATCAAAACTATGTGATTTAACAATAACAACAACAAGCCATCGTCCTATGCTCTTGAATGTTATGAATTTCACAAGAAAGGGCACATCAAGAAAGACTGCCCTGATCGAAAGAGAGACAAATTTAAGAATAAGAAAGATAGATTCAAAAAGAAAGCCTTCTCTGTTACATTGGATGATTCAGAATCATCTTCATCATCAGACAGCGATTCTGAACAAGCCAACATCCGGTTTATGTCCACAAATAACGAGGTGAGCAATTTAACTTTTGAAGATTTAGTGGATATAAATTCAGAATTACTTGATAAGCTAAGAAACATTAAAAGAAAATATAAAGACACTCTTGAAAAATTGAACAGGAGTGAAATTGAGGTAGATATGTTAAGAAATGAGAAAGAAATTTTAGAAGAACAACTGGAAACTTCTCAAGAATCTTGTTCTAGTACTTCTCAACTCTCTATGTTAAGTCAAGAAATTGAAACTCAAAAAAAAGAATGATGCTCTTTTACTTGAAAATCATGATTTGAAAGCTTATTCAAAAATATTGGAATTAGATATTTCTAGTCTTAAAACAAAATAAGATAATATTACTAAAATGTCTCTAATTTTAACAATGGAAGAGAGAATCTTTCTAAATCATAGAAAAATCACAGACAGTTTCAAATAAAAGGGGACTAGGATATAAGCAAGTATCAAAAAGTATTCCTAAGAAAAAGAACTCTTTATATAATAATTTAAAAGGAACAATGATATTATTGAAAAATCAGTTTCAAAAGTTCCAAATCATTCTAAAACAATTAAGATTTGGGTTCCTAAAACCAACAATTCTTTGATTAGAAACAAATACATAAAATCTTTTATAGAAACTATTCACAAAAATAAAGATTTTATTTACAAAAGGAATTCTGAACCCTCTTGAGTTTGGTTTCCAAAGACCTAACTCTTAGGACCCTAACTTTGTTCATACAATTGTTTTGTGTTGTTTGTATTGTGTGTTTGTTATCCTTATTATTGTTGTATGTGTTGTGTGGTTTATCATTGTTGACGTTATAAGTTATTATATGTTGTGTAAATATAATCCCATATATATCTTTCCCTTTTTGTCAATGGCAAAGGGGGAGAAGAAATATTGCATTGCACTAACAAAATTTGCAGGATACGAGCACAAATTCAGGGGGAGTTATAGATTATAGATTTTTGTCGAAATTTATCTCATATGAAGTTGTCATCAATCAAAAAGGGGGAGAATGTTGGACTTCATGCTTTTGATTCATGACAGGGAGCTCAAGATAGAAAGTGGATTATCAAATATTCGACAAGTATGATTTAATAGAGTTTAAGTTTGGTTTAGTTTAGTATCTATTGTTAAAATCATTCCTCAAGTAGAACCTATGCAAATAATTTTTTATATATACTGTGCACAACTAAATACTACAACTTAGTCAACTAAACTGAACTTGGTCGACTAAACTATGTTATACATTTTTTAAAATTACAAGATTTAGTCGACTAAATCAAATAGTTGGTCGACTAAATATTGCATTTTCGAACTAGTTCAAACTGTCATATTTTCAAATTTTCTAAAGAGATGTCTCTTCTTCCAGAAGAGGAATCTCTTCCAGGAAGAGTTGTGACCATTTCCAATTCAACAGAACCCTTTGCAAATAGTTGTAACTCTTCAATCATTATGTATACGCATTTCATTCAAGATCAATTACACAACTTAACTTTCTACTCTCCACTCTGTTGATTATCAGTTGTTTAGAAATTGTGAAATCAAGTTTATAGTTCCCCTTCTAAAGAAATTTATACTTCCTTTATTCCCATGGACACACTAATATTCATATCATACTTGAGGAAAAGATTATAGGAAGGGTGTACTTCATTTTGACAAATCTATGTTGTAATAAGAACATGCAAAGTCAAGAAAACGTTTCATTTGTATCAAAGTCCTATTCGGTTGCTTAGGCGGGAAATCCTATTTAATGGCTCAAGTGGTCAAAGTCATGTTTAGTTGCTCAGGCGGTGTAAACCTATTCCTCCGGTTTAAGTGAGGGTTGCTAGTTGAAATGCAGAAAGAGTCTGGGATTGGATATAAAACGGGAGTTCGAACCAGTATAAATATATCTGATGTCATTTTATTTTACTATTATATTTATTACTATATATTCCACACAAGTAGTTTAGATAATATCCATATTAAAAGATCCTACTATCACATTCATCTGGTATCAGAGCAAGGTCATCTTATAACCAAAACACAGTTATTTTAGTAATATGAAAAACAACACTAGCACGAGTTTTATTGAAGGTCAATCTACTGCATGACTATTTACCGGGTTGAACTATAACTATTGGTCTAAAAGAATGAGAATTTATATGCAAACCAATAGTTATGAAACCTGGAATATTACTCAAGAAGAATATCACATACCTACAACTAAATATTCATAATGGTCTAGCATAGAAAAACTAGATGCTACTGGAAATGCCAAAGCTATGAATATGTTATTTTGTGCATTAGACAAAAATGAGTTTATTAGAGTTAGCATGTGTACTACTGCTTAAGAAATTTGGCGTACACTTAAAGATACACATGAAGGTACTAAAAATTTAAAGCAAAGTAAGATTTCTATGCTCAAGAATCAGTTTTAGAATTTAAAAATGAAGCAAGATGAAACAATAAATGAATTGTACTCTAGATTTCAAGACATATATCATTCTCTCTTAGCATTAGGAGAAAAATAATCAGACTTTGATATTGTTCCAAATATCCTCAACTCTTTAATGGATGAGTGGGAACGAAAAGTCTTAGCGATCGAAGAAGCTAACGATATTTCAACCATTAACCAAAAGAGTTATAGGAAATCAAATGTCTTATGAAGTTAAGCTCTAGGCAAAACGAGTACAGGCGCAAGATAAGAAGTATATAGCATTCCAAAAAGAAAAGGATGAATCAGATCTAGATGAGGAAGATATGACATTTATTGCTAAGAATTTCAAAAAGTTTTTGAAATTCAAAAGGAGCAACAAATTCAAAAACAACAAGAATAGCTTCAGCAGTAACAACAACAACAACAAGCCATCGTCCTTTACTCTTGAATGTTATGAATGTCACAAGAAAAGGCACATCAAGAAAGACTGTCCTGATCGAAAAAGAGACGAATTAAAGAATAAGAAAGACAAATTCAAAAAGAAAGCCTTCTCTTTTACATGGGATGATTCAAAATCATCTTCTTCATCAGATAGTGACACAGACAGCGATTCTGAACAAGCCAACGTCTGTTTTATGGCCACAAATGACGAGGTGAGTGATTTAACTTTTGATGAATTACTTGATAAGCTAAGAAACATTAAAATAAAATATAAAGACACTCTTGAAAAATTGAATAGGAGTGAAATTGAGGTAGATATGCTAAGAAATGAGAAAGAAATTTTAGAAGAAGAACATGAAACTTCTTAAGAATCTTGTTCTAATACAACTTCTCAACTCTCTATGTTAAGTTAAGAAATTGAAACTAAAAAAAAATGATGCTCTTTTAATTGAAAATCATGATTTGAAAGCTTATTCAAAAATATTGGAATTAGATATTTCTAGTCTTGAAACAAAATAAGATAATATTACTGAAATGTCTCTAATTTTAACAAAGGAAGAGAGAATCTTTCTAAATCATAGAAAATTCTCAGACAGTTTCAAATAAAAGGGGACTAGGATATAAGCAAGTATCAAAAAGTATTCCTAAGAAAAAGAACTCTTTATATAATAATTTTAAAAGGAACAATGATATTATTGCAAAATCAGTTTCAAAAGTTCCAAATCTTTCTAAAACAATTAAGATTTGGGTTTCTAAAACCAATAATTCTTTTGATTAGAAACAAACACATAAAATCTTTTATAGAAACTATTCACAAAAATAAAGATTTTATTTACAAAAGGAATTCTGAACCCTCTTGGGTTTGGTTTCCAAAGGCCTAACTCTTAGGACCCTAACTTTGTTCGTACAATTGTTTTGTGTGGTTTGTATTGTGTGTTTGTTATCCTTATTATTGTTGTACGTGTTGTGTGGTTTATCATTGTTGACGTTATAAGTTATTATATGTTGTGTAAATATAATCCCATATATATCTTTCCCTTTTTATCAATGACAAAGGGGGAGAAGAAATATCGCACTGCACTAACAAAATATGCAGGATACCAGCACAAATTCAGGGGGAGTTATATATTTTTGTCAATATTTATCTCATATGAAGTTGTCATCAATCAAAAAGGGGGAGAATGTTGGACTTCATGCTTTTGATTCATGACAAGGAGCTCAAGGCAGAAAGTGGATTATCAGATATTCGACAAGTATGGTTTATTAGAGTTTAAGTTTGGTTTAGTTTAGTATCTACTGTTAAAATATTTCCTCAAGTAGAACCTATGCATATAAATTTTTTATATATACTGTGCACAACTAAACACTACAATTAGTCAACTAAACCGAACTTAGTCGACTAAACTCCTACATTCATTCGACTAAACTATGTTATATTTTTTTAATTATAAGATTTAGTCGACTAAATCAAATAGTCAGTCGACTAAATACTGCATTTTCAAACTACTAATTTTCTGTTCGAACTTAGTCGACTAAATGATTATATTCAGTCGGCTGAACATGTTCAAACTGTCATATTTTCGAATTTTCTGAAGAGATGTCTCTTCTTCCTGAAGAGGAATCTCTTCCAGGAGAGTTGTGCCCATTTCCAATTCAACAGAACTCTTTGCAAACAGTTGTAACTCTTCACTCATTATATATATGCATTTCATTCAAATTACTCAACTTAACTTTCATCTCTCTACTCTCTTGAATATTCAGTTGTTTAGAAATTGTGAAATCAATTTTATAATTCTCCTTCTAAAGAAATTTATACTTCATTTATCTTCACGGACACACAAATATTCGTATCATACTTGAGGAAAAGATTATAGGAAGGGTGTACTTCATTTTGACAAATCTGTGTTGTAACAAGAACACGTAAAGTCAAGAAAACATTTCATTTGTTTCAAGGTCCTCTTCGGTTGCTCAAGCGGGAAATCCTATTCAGTTGCTCAGGTGGTCAAAGTCCTATTCGGTTGCTCAAGCGGTGTAAACCTATTCCTCCGGGTTAAGTGAGGGTTGCGAGTTTAAATCCAGGAGGAGTCTGGGACTTGACGTAGAACGGGAGTTCAAAGTAGTATAAAAATATCTGGTGTCATTTTATTTTACTGCTATATTTACTTACTTTATATTCCGCACAAGTAGTTTAGATAATATCTGTATTACACGATCTTAAAGTCACTTTCATTTAGTATCAGAGCAAGGTCATCTTATAACCGTAACACAGTTAATTGTTATTTTAGTAATATGGAAAACCACACTAGCACGAGTTTTATTGAAGGTCAATCTACTGCACGACCACCACTATTTAACGGGTTGAACTATAACTATTGGTCTACTAGAATGAGAATTTATATGCAAGCCATTGGTTATGAAACCTGGAATATTACTCAAGCAGAATATCACATACCTACTACTGAATATTCACAATGGTCTAACACAGAAAAACTAGATTCTACTGCAAGTGCCAATGCTATGAATATGTTATTTTGTGCATTAGACAAAAATGAGTTTAATAGCATTAGCATGTGTATTACTGCTTATGTAATTTTGGCGTACACTTAAAGTTACACATGAAGGTACTAACAAAGTAAAGCCAAGTAAGATTTCTATGCTTAAGAATTAGTTTCAGAATTTCAAAATGAAGCAAGATGAAACAATAAATGAAATGTACGCTAGATTTCAAGACATATATCATTCTCTCTTAGCATTAGGAGAAAAATATTCAGACTTTGATATTGTTTCAAAAATCCTCAACTCTTTAATAGATGAGTGGGAACGAAAAGTCTTAGCGATTGAAGAAGCTAACGACATTTCAACCATTAAACCAGAAGAGTTGATAGGAAATCAAATTTCTTATGAAGTTAATCTCCAGGCAAAACGAGTACAGGCGCAAGATAAGAAGAATATAGCATTCTAAGTAGAAAAGGATGAATCAGATTTAGATGAGGAAGATATGACGTTTATTGCTAAGAATTTCAAAAGGTTTTTGAAATTCAAAAAGAGCAACAAATTCAGAAACAACAAGAATAGCTTCAGCAGTAATAATAACAACAACAAACCATCATCCTTCGCTCTTGAATGTTATGAATTTCACAAGAAAGGGCACATCAAGAAATACTGTACTGATCGAAAGAGAAACAAATTTTCGAATAAGAAAGACAGATTCAAAAAGGAAAGCCTTCTCTGTTACATGGGATGATTCGGAATCATCTTCATCATTAGACAGTGACACAGACAATGATTCTGAACAAGACAACGTCTGTTTTATGCCCATAAATGATGAGGTGAGTGATTTAACTTTTGATGATTTAGGGATATAAATTCAGAATTACTTGATAAGCTAAGAAACATCAAAAGAAAATATAAAGACACTCTTGAAAAATTGAATAGAACTGAAATTGAGGTAGATATGTTAAGAAATGAGAAAGAAATTTTAGAAGAAGAACTTGAAACTTCTCAAGAATCTTGTTCTAATACAAGTCTATGTTAAGTCAAGAAATTGAAACTCAAAAAAAAAAAGAATGATGCTCTTTTAGTTGAAAATCGTGATTTGAAAGCTAATATTAAAATATTGGAATTAGATATTTCTAGTCTTAAAACAAAATTAGATAATATTATTAAAAATGTCTCTAATTTTAACAAAGGAAGAGAGAATCTTTCTAAAATCATAGAAAATTCTTAGACAGTTTCTAATAAAAGGGGATTGGGATATAAGCTAGTATCAAAAGGTATTCCTAAGAAAAAGAACTCTTTATACAATAATCTTAAAAGGAACAATGATATTATTGCAAAATAAGTTTCAAAAGTTCCAAATCATACTGAAACAATTAAGATTTGGGTTCCTAAAACCAACAATTCTGTGATTAGAAACAAATACATAAAATATTTTATAGAAACTGTTGACAAAAATAAAGATTTTATTTACAAAAGGAATTCTGAACCCGCTTGGGTTTGGTTTCCAAAGACCTAACTCTTAGCTGTGCAGTCAATTCCCCGATATTGCCCCGATATATCCCCGAAATATACCGTAGTGGACTTTTGGGGCAACGATATTCCAATAAAGCGACCCAATATAGCGGATCCGCTATTATCCTCGATATTGCTGCAATAATCCGCTATATCCCCGATTTTGTTGCCCTGCTATATCCCCCTTTCCTATAAATAAGCATTTTTCTTGATGTTTTGCTTTTAAGTTTTATGGTAACTTCAAAGTTGATGTAACACTGATATACGCTGTTGGTTATTATAACTAGTTCTAACTTTTTAAGTGTCAAGTTTGTTTATCTTTACTTTATTGTCACTTTTTTTTCTTGGTGGGAAATAGTAATTAATACTTGTTCCTCATTTTAATGTAGAATGTTCATCATTCCTCTTTTTAAAGTCGTTCGCTATATCTTGCTATATCCCCGATATATCTCCGCTACAACTTTTCGCACCTCAAATGCTATGGAGCGGCAGGGCGCTTTAACTGCACAGACTCTTAGGACCCTAACTTTGTTCGTACAATTGTTTTGTGTTGTTTGTTATCCTTATTATTGTTGTATGTGTTGTGTGGTTTATCATTGTTGACGTTATAAGTTATTATATGTTGTGTAAATATAATCCCACATTTGTCTTTCCCTTTTTGTCGATGACAAAGGGGGATAAGAAATATCGCACTGCACTAACAAAATTTGCAGGATACCGGCACAAATTCAGGGGTAGTTATCGATTATAGATTTTTGTCGAAATTTATCTCATATGAAGTTGTCATCAATCAAAACGGGGGAGAATGTTGGACTTCATGCATCTGATTCATGACAAGGAGCTCAAGACAGAAAGTGGATTATAAGATATTTGACAAGTATGGTTTATTAGAGTTTAAGAGTTATTTAGTTTAGTATCTATTGTTAAAATATTTCCTCAAGTAGAACCTATGCATATAAATTTTTTATATATACTGTGCACAACTAAACAATACAACTTTGTCAACTAAACCGAACTTGGTCGACTAAACTCCTACATTTAGTCGACTAAACTATGTTATATATATTTTTTAAAATCATAAGATTTAGTCGACTAAATCAAATAGTCAGTCGACTAAATATTGCATTTTCGAACTAGTAATTTTCTGTTCGAACTTAGTCAACTAAATGATTATATTCAGTCGACTAAACATGTTCAAACTGTCATATTTTCGAATTTTCTGAAGAGATGTCTCTTCTTCCTGATGAGGAATCTCTTCCAGGAAGAGTTGTGACCATTTCCAATTCAACAGAACTCTCTACAAACAGTTGTAACTCTTCAATCATTATATACATGCATTTCATTCAAGATCAAATTACTCAACTTAACTTTCTACTCTCCACTCTCTTGAATATTCAATTGTTTAGAAATTGTGAAATCAAGTTTATAATTCTCCTTCTAAAGAAATTTATACTTCCTTTATCTTCATGGACACACAAATATTCATATCATACTTGAGGAAAATATTATAGGAAGGGTGTACTTCATTTTGAAAAATCTGTGTTGTAATAAGAACACGCAAAGTCAAGAAAACATTTCATTTGTATCAAGGTCCTGTTCAGTTGCTCAGGCGGGAAATCCTATTCAGTTGCACAGGTGGTCAAAGTCCTGTTCAGTTGCTTAGGCGGTGTAAACCTATTCCTCTGTGTTAAGTGAGGGTTGCTAGTTTAAATCCAGAAGGAGTCTGGGACTGGACGTAGAATGGGAGTTTGAACCAGTATAAAAATATCTGGTGTCATTTTATTTTACTGTTATATTTACTTACTTTATATTCTGCACAAGTATTTTAGATAATATCCATATTACACGATTCTATAGTAACTTTCATTTGGTATCAGAGCAAGGTTATCTTATAACCGTAACATAGTTATTTGATATTTTAGTAATATGGAAAACAACACTAGCACGAGTTTTATTAAAGGTCAATCTACTACATGACCACTACTATTTAACGGGTTGAACTATAAATATTGGTCTACTAGAATGGGAATTTATATGCAAGCCAATGGTTATGAAACCTGGAATATTACTCAAGAAGAATATCACATACCTACAACCGAATATTCACAATGGTCTAACATAGAAAAACTAGATGCTACTGCAAATGCCAAAGCTATGAATATGTTATTTTGTGCATTAGACAAAAATGAGTTTAATACAGTTAGGATGTGTACTACTGCTTATGGAATTTGGCGTACACTTACTGTTACACATGAAGGTACTAACAAAGTAAAGCAAAGTAAGATTTCTATGCTCAAGAATCAGTTCCAGAATTTCAAAATGAAGCAAGATGAAACAATAAATGAATTGTACTCTAGATTTCAAGACTTATATCATTCTCTCTTAGCATGTGGGGAAAAATATTTAGACTTTGATATTGTTTCAAAAATCCTCAACTCTTTAACGGATGAGTTGGAACGAAAAGTCTTAGCAGTCGAAGAAGCTAACGACATTTCAACCATTAAACAAGAAGAGTTGATAGGAAATCTAATGTCTTATGAAGTTAATCTCCATGCAAAACGAGTACAGGTGCAATATAAGAAGAATAAAGCATTCTAAGTAGAAAAGGATGAATCAGATTCAGATGAGGAAGATATGGCATTTATGGCTAAGAATTTCAAAAAGTTTTTGAAATTCATAAAGAGCAACAAATTCAGAAACAACAAGAATAGCTTCAGCAATAATAACAACAACAACAAGCCATCGTCTTCTACTCTTGAATGCTATGAATGTCACAAGAAAGGCACATCAAGAAAGACTGTCCTGATCGAAAGAGAGACAAATTAAAGAATAAGAAAGATAGATTCAAAAAAGAAAGCCTTCTCTGTTACATGAGATGATTCAGAATCATCTTCATCACTCTACACAAGAGTTAAGGCAGAGCCTCAAAACCTCCGCAGAGGATGTTATAAATAAATCGACAACGTGAACAACAGTGGTTCAGGGACTAAGAGGGTCTATTGACGCCTTGTAGGGATGCTTCCTACAATGTATTCAGAGTGCTTACATTCAACCTCTTAGGGGAGTTTGGGGACTGCGTGGCTCCCATGGTGAAACGAGTCGACGTTTTCATTGGTGATGTTGTTTGAACAGAAGCTTAAATTAATGATAGGAAGGCATAAAGAGGTGATCACTAAATAAGTTAATGATAACTTAATGAAGAAAACCAAACACTAGAGATTAGGTGATGGATGAACTAATGATGAATAATTATATGACTCGATTCATATTATTGATGATAATTATATGGCATACTTGACTTGAATTGATATATGCTTGACAAGTGTAGGGAACACTTATTGACCGAATATATGCACATGGTTGATTTCTGGGAAAACCCATTCAACATTAGCGGCGTGGTCTCACTAGGGATGCTTAGGGTAAAGATTTTACTCATATAGACTTATTGTTTGATTTGTGTTTTTATCATTTCCCATAAACTCACGGGTACTCGAATTTGAGCAAGCTGAGTTTATGGATTAGACAGATACCTCTTTTTTGAAGATGGACAAATATTTCAAATAGGAATCAGGAGGCTTGTTATTTAAATAAAAGTATTTTGAAATTTCTGCTATGTAAAACCTGGTTTTATAACTGGTTAAGTATTGTATCAGAATCTTCCTATGTCAGACACACTACTCTAATTTTCTTATTATATATTTACTCTTGTGTGGGAGCGATTTGGGTTTAATGATGTATTGAATCTTGTAACTCAAACTGATGTAATGAAAAAATATTTAGCTTCTCTATTTCCTTATGTTCCGAAAAAAATACCGAACTCACGTTGTTGTTGTAAAATGATTTCGGTGATAACAGCAGCATCGTCAGCGTCTATTTTCAAGTC
The DNA here is from genome assembly GCA_030737815.1 of Allium fistulosum. Lineage (NCBI taxonomy): Eukaryota > Viridiplantae > Streptophyta > Magnoliopsida > Asparagales > Amaryllidaceae > Allium > Allium fistulosum. The sequence goes on along the minus strand of CM060908.1, from coordinate 258,308,955 downwards.
TTGGATGGTGGATGTTATATTAATTTTCTCTCTAGTGATATTGCCAATAGAATCTAAGATATTACCATCTTGGTTAATCATTTGTATATTCTTTTTACCCATGGAATGGTCAGAAATTTGGAATAAAAGAATTTGGTTGGTTTTTCACCTTGGGTTAACCATCTTTATTTGTTCTTACACAAGCACCGCATTGATTTTACATGTATCATATTGTTTAATTGCTGAATGCCTTCCCTGTATTTGGCTTGAAGTGTTTGATTTGTAGGGTTTTCACTAAGCAAATTGTGTATATGATCATTTTCTTTGTCTTTGTTTATTACACGACAACTTGAAATTAGGTTTGGACATTTTCCATCTATTGATTTTGTAACACCTCGTAAAGTTTAATAAAAAACTAAAAAACTAGAATGAGGTTAAGAAAAATGGAAATTATGTAGATGTCAAAATTGTTGCGGAAGTTGCACCATTGCATCCGTGGTGATTTTCTAATTAATTTTCCTATGTAAATTTTTGTAATCGGAGTTCAAGTGGAGAAGTTATGGACGTTTGCAATTTTCGAACATAAATTAATTTAAATGTTGAATTTTAAAACATGGCTGAGGATTAACATTTAAGAAAATGCTTGAGTTAACATCGGTTAAAGTAAGAATTAATGAGAAACTAATTAACATTGAACAAAATTAAAACACGGTCAAAAAACAACATGACCGGTCGACTGCCTGGGACCAGCGGTTGACCATTTGGGGTCAACAGTAGACCGGTGAAGATGAAAAGTGGGCTGTTTTGAGTCGCCTAAACGGCCTGCATTTGGTTATTTTAATTTGAAAGTTCTAGTTTCTTCTCACCTCTATAAAAGCGGGTTAATAGTTAGGATTTTCAAGTAAGAGGCTTAGATGTTTAAATATTCAATTTCCAATTTTATTCATCTCTAGTTTTTGATTCTAATATAATCTAACCTTTGTATATAATTCACTTGTTGTATATTCCAAACGGATAAGATCTAGAGGGGAAATAGGAGTGGCGTGAATCAAATCCAATTTTGAAGCAAGCAATTATCTGTGAGCGGAAACTTTTGTTTTTCCCGTTCTAGTAATTATATAATATTTATTTTGATTGATATATGTCTTGGGAAATTTTGATAAACAAAAACATAAGAGTAAAACCACTAGAATTTCCCCAAGTAAATTTCAATCTTTGTATCTATTGGAATTTCAATTATTTTGTATTAATATAGTAGAATCATATCTGTTTTGAGATTTAAGCAATTTTTAATCTATTCCACTTCATCTCTTTTGATTTCTTTTGTAGTGTTAAAGGATTCTAAAAATAAATACAATTAGAAATGGAGTGCAAATTATGATTCTGATTATTCGTACGTTGCACCATCTACTTCTGTAAACTAAATAAGTATGAATCACTTTTTCATTCCAATGTGTTAATTGCAAAAGTCGAATATACTATGAAAGAATAAAACTATAAAGCTTGTTCCTTGAAATAGAGGAGTTAATTTTATTATATTAATATGAGATAAGTTTGGTATTGTTCCATTTTTTTATATACAAGTGTAGTTGTGTTAGCTAAGGATATTGGTTATTTTTGCTTGAAGTTGGGACTTGTATGAGTTTGACATTTTAATTAATTTTGTAAGTGAATTTATTTAGGTGTGTGTAACGACCCGAAATTTTATCGATTTAATCTGAGAATATTTAATTTATTTTAAATATTCAAATAACGGATTTAACAATTAAATAGACTTTTAAATTTATAATAGACAATTTTATTTTTGATTTTTATTTACAAAAATAACTATTTCTACGAAAAACTGAAAATGTAACTGTTATCCCGCCTTTTGGCAAGGCCGTGACACCAAAAAGTTGACTGGAAAACTAAAGACAGTTTGTCGTAAAGTTCGTTATACACCGTTTCACCATGGATATCGATGAAATTTTTCCGAGCCCGGATCAGGCCACAATCGATAGAACACGACAAGCAAAGCCATGAAAGTCAGCAGTCCAAATTTCAGGATAATCGGAGTTCGTATGGAGGAGATATGATCGATACAATGTAGGGGAATATACTGTTCGTACCCATCAAAGAGTTGAGGCAATGAACAGTTCAAGTCCATAGAGTTCGTATCCATCGGAATGGCACCGCCTCAGCATGTTCGAACCCATACAGTATTGTACAGTTCGAATCCATCGGGTTCGAATCGATCAGATTCACGCATGTCTGGTTGTTCGCATCCATTGATGCATCTTGCTTCGAGTCGGTCGGTCTTGTATCCATCCCCAAGCGCTGCTTCGCATCGATCCACTTCACACCATCAACAGTGATAAGTCACCATTTCGTATCCATGAACCATCTGCCCTGTTCACATCCAACCTCAGTTCGTCTCAATCAGTTCGTATCGATCAGTTCGTATCCATCGATGCAAACTGGGTAAAGGCATTTGATGCAAACAAGGCGAGATTCATGGATACGACGCGGTCAACCTGGAGCAAAATTCGGATCGATGCGAGATGTGCGTGCCACATCGTCTCGAAGGCACGTGCATCCATCGATTCGAAGACGTGGGTTCAAAGCAATCGACTCGAAGCAAACAACCAACCAAGGAACGTCAGCTCGTATCGATCATATCTCCCAAACCATAAATCCAAATGCCACGAAATTTTCACAGCATCTTCCACACAAGGTAAAGAATGTTCCTGCCAAGTTTTAGCTCGATTGGACTAATTCTTGATGGATACGAAATCAATTCATATCGATCACAGATCAAGTCGAAACTTGGTGGGACCGGTCGCGTGGGCCCACTCACGTGCCAGAAGAAGTCTCCCGAAGTTTGAGCGCGATCTCAGCCTCCTACGCCTATAAATAGTCCCCTGAAGCCTATAGAAAAAGGATCTTTTTTTTGGTGAATTCAACGTCCAGACTCTACCGGACTCAATTCTACATCTTAGGATTACTGTTGTATTCAAATTTCAAAGCACTAATCCACTACAACCTGCTGTAATCAGTTGTAATCATCAAGTGAATATCAATAAAGTTATCAGCTTCAGAGTGGACGTAGCCAAGATCGCCGAACCACTATAAATCCTGTGTCATTTACCATTTTTATTGAGTTTCCTAAGTGATCTGCATACTTCTTTTTCTACATATTTGTTATCTGCGATCTGTGATTGCGAGCTGGTGCTTTCAACGACAATTGGGTGTTTCTGACCAATTTTGATGCAAACATTTTGGTGCTTCCACCGAGAACGCTAATTCAGGAGTTCTATCATTTGAAAGTTGAATCAGAAGGCTAAGAGACTTAGATCCGAAGAATCATGACAAGACAAACAAGTAGAAGGCAGAGACCAGAGCAAAGTCAACACGAAGGGAGTCAAGAGGATTCCTCAGGAGCAAACCAAGCTTCAGTCTTCATCACCAGGGATGAGATGGGGACAATGATGAAGAGACAGGAGGAAATGATCCAGAATTTGCTTCAACAGATTGGACAACTTGGAGCGCAAAATCAAGGAGCAGCCAGAGTCCAGAACGGAGCAGGACCATCTGGCGCTGCGCCGGAGCTGGGGGGCACACACTTAGGACATGTTGATCCGAACCCGGGAAGAGAGACAAGGACATCCGAGCAACCTGGCAGCGATAGAGGGATGAACGCTCAGCCAGGGGGCAGACACCCGAAAGCTCACACGGACTCGGGGGGAAGATCGAAGGTAGTGAACAAGGACTACAGCTTGGAGACAACGATAGATTGGCAGAGATGGTCAGGCGAGCCATGAGAGGCGGATTAGTAAACAGAGATCTTGAAGACGTGAACAGGAGTCCCTTTTCTCCTGCGATTAGGTTGGCTAGGAACCCACCAGAATTCAAACTGCCAACAGTGGAAAGGTATGATGGGAGGACGGATCCTGCGGTCCATCTAACGAGGTATATAAGGCACATGGAAGTGCTGGGGGCATCACAGGAAGTCATGGCCCGGTGCTTTCCATTGTATTTGACAGACATAGCAGCTTTATGGTTCAGACAGCTAGAGAGCGGCTCCATTGGAACATGGACCGATTTGATTGAGAAATTTATGAGGCAATTCAGGGTTCACATTTCAAGACCCAAGAATGTGATGAGTTTGGCAACACTAAAGCAGAAAGCTGGGGAGTCTTTGAGGAATTTCCTGACGCGATTCAATGCGGCAGCGGCATCGGTGGATCGGCCAGATCCATCCATGGTTATGATGGCAGCTGTGTCCGGAATAGCTGACGGCACAGAATTCAAAAATTCATTAACTAAGGATCCGCCTATGGACCTAGGAGAATTCTATCATGAGGCAGAAAAGTTTTTGCGATTGGAAGACGCTAATGCTGAAAGAGAAGAAGGAGAGGGAATAGAAGTTTATGCAATTAAGGACAAAAAGCCTCTCGAAAAGGACTCAGGCAAGGATAAAGGAAAACGAAAGGCTGAAGATAGTGGTGACGGGCCAAAGCGACTGCAGAGGGAGCCACGATTCACCACCTACTCAGAGCTGAATGAGAGTTTGGAGGGAATCTACCGAGATACACGAGAGCAAGTTCCCTACCATAGGCCAATACGAAGGGACCCCACTGTTGACGAGAGGAAATCAGACAGATATTACTTGTTCCACGAACTGAACGGTCATAACACTAACGACTGTAGGAATCTGAAGGATGAGGTGGAAGGGCACATCAGGAACGGTATGCTACTTCAGTATGTGAGAAGGCGAGCTCCAGCAGTGGAGCCAGAGCGACCACCGTCTACATCAGCTAGGGGTGACCCTGATCCGGGACACCGTATGGTTATCAATTAATTGAAATAACGATGAACAAGTCGTAAACCTCTCACCAACACGGGTAAGTCATTTACACATGTGCGAGATCACGAGCGGTCCATAGGCATGCTCTGAATGACTATTAACCCTATCGTTGTGGGAGTTTACAGTTTGGCATCCTTACTTTGCTTTTGTTTCATCTTGATTTGAACATTTGAACTTGATTTTGTTTAACATTTCTACTAAAAACCTATTTTCAATAAAAGAATGCTACCTGTGATTCCATGACAGCTAAACTACTTATGCATGTACGGGGTCGTGAACGGTCCCTAGGCATGCTCTGAGATAGTGATGAACCACCCTGGCAAACGATCCAGGAACCCACTTGAACGTGAACCTGGTATTGATGATAATAAGTCCCCCCGGGCACACACAATTCGCCCCGAACGGCACCCGACCTCGAACGGCACCCGATCGCGAACGATCACCATTTGCCTCGAACGGCACCCGACCTCGAACGGTCACCATTTGCATCGAACGGCACCCGACCTCGAACGGTCACAATCTGCCTCGTGCGGTACCCGACCACGAACGGTCACAATTCACCCAGCATGACATTCGATCGCGAACAATCACATTCTGCCTCGTGCGGCATCCGATCGCGAACGATCACATTTTATCTCGTGCACCATACGACCACGAACGGTCACAATCCATCATAATTCGTCTAGAATGACACCCGATCGCGAACGGTCATAACTCGTCTAGAACGACATCCGACCTCGAAAAGTCCCATATTACCTCAGATGACATACAGTCGCGAACGATCGTCATTCATGGTCAGGAAAGACTATCAAGTTCTTTACAGGACGATGACAGGATATGAACATCCAGCTTATGCAACTACAAAACACACCTTCCTATCGCAAGGCATGTTTTTGGGGGCAAATGTTATCCCGCCTTTTGGCAAGGCCGTGACACCAAAAAGTTGACTGGAAAACTAAAGACAGTTCGTCGTAAAGTTCGTTATACACCGTTTCACCATGGATATCGATGAAATTTGTCCGAGCCCGGATCAGGCCACAATTGATAGGACACGACAAGCAAAGCCATGAAAGTCAGCAGTCCAAATTTCAGGATAATCGGAGTTCGTATGGAGGAGATATGATCGATACAATGTAGGGGAATATACTGTTCGTATCCATCAAAGAGTTGAGGCGATGAACAGTTCGAGTCCATAGAGTTTGTATCCATCGGAATGGCACCGCCTCAGCATGTTCGAACCCATACAGTATTGTACAGTTCGAATCCATCGGGTTCGAATCGATCAGATTCACGCATGTCTGGTTGTTCGCATCCATTGATGCATCTTGCTTCGAGTCGGTCGGTCTTGTTTCCATCCCCAAGCGCTGCTTCGCATCGATCCACTTCGCACCATCAACAGTGATAAGTCACCATTTAGTATCCATGAACCATCTGCCCTGTTCGCATCCAACCTCAGTTCGTCTCGATTCAGTTCGTCTCGATTCAGTTCGTATCGATCAGTTCGTATCCATCGATGCAAACTGGGTAAAGGCATTTGATGCAAACAAGGCGAGATTCATGGATACGACGCGGTCAACCTGGAGCAAAATGCGGATCGATGCGAGATGTGCGCGCCACGTCATCTCGAAGGCACGTGCATCCATCGATTCGAAGACGTGGGTTCAAAGCAATCGACTCGAAGCAAACAGCCAACCAAGGAACGTCAGCTCGTATCGATCATATCTCCCAAACCATAAATCCAAATGCCACGAAATTTTCACAGCATCTTCCACGCAAGGTAAAGAATGTTCCTGCCAAGTTTCAGCTCGATTGGACTAATTCTTGATGGATACGAAATCAATTCGTATCGATCACAGATCAAGTCGAAACTTGGTGGGACCGGTCGCGTGGGCCCACTCACGTGCCAAAAGAAGTCTCCCGAAGTTTGAGCGCGATCTCAGCCTCCTACGCATATAAATAGCCCCCTGAAGCCTACAGAAAAAGGATCATTTTTTTTGGTGAATTCAACGTCCATACTCTGCCGGACTCAATTCTACATCTTAGGATTACTGTTGTATTCGAATTTCAAAGCACCAATCCACTGCAACCTGCTGTAATCAGTTGTAATCATCAAGTGAATATCAATAAAGTTATCAGCTTCAGAGTGGACGTAGGCAAGATCGCCGAACCACTATTAATCCTGTGTCATTTGCCGTTTTTATTGAGTTTCCTGAGTGATCTGCATATTTCTTTTTCTAAATATTTGTTATCTGTGATCTGTGATTGCGAGCTGGTGCTTTCAAAGACAATTGGGTGTTTGTGACCAATTTTGGTGCAAACAGTAACCAGAGTCCGTTTTCTAGATTTTGACCTTTTATCGAACAAACAATTGCTAAAGCTTATATACCTTTAGTTATATATTAAATGACAATATTCAAAATGATTAAGGAAAGTTTTGTTGATAAACATGTATTAACAATAATAAGAATTTATTTATATTTAAAATTTCAAAGCATGAAAAGTGATTTGATGGCTTGAGTGTAACACCCAATATTTTGATAACATTATTTAGGATATTTAATTAGATAAATTAAATAAAATAATGTGTTGATTAGGGGATTGAGATTTGATTTTATTAAAGGAGTAGCCATGCCACTTAACAATGAATTAAAGAAGAGTTTAAAATGAAATATAGGAGGGGTAAAATAGAAAAGTGGCCTTTCCTATATCTAAAACCTTTGGCCATATATTGTAATACATGTTCATTTCATTCTCAAATTTTCAAAACTAAGGCCGACCACCATTAACAAGGAAAAAGGGGGAAAATATAGAGAAAAGCTAGGAAGAAGCTTAAGAAAATCAAATCCATTCATATCTCAATCTCTTTAATCACAAAAGCTAAGGTGAATAATGTTTACATCTCTCAATTGTTTTGTTTTCAGTTTTAAGGAGAAATCTGAAATGATTTGCAATTTTTTGCCATGTTTTTGAATAATGTAATGATTATATATACTTGTTGATGATTTATACATATTCATATTGATTTTATGATATGTTTTGATAAGAAAACCCTATTAAATGACATCTAAATGCCTTGTGAATTTTTATATAGACCAGAAATAATATTTTAGAGATGGGTTACAATATTCAGAATTTTATGAATTTTGTGGATTTTATATGAATTTTCTAGTAAAGAAAATGTAATTTTGGGTTATAAATTATTTGCAGTTAAATAATAAAAGATTTGGGTCTGAAATTTTTATATGTTGGAAAACATATCAGAAAAGATTTTCTGGAATTTTTGTAGATTTTTCCTAAGTGTTTTAATGGATATATAAAATTATTTAAGGTGTGAGACTTGAATGTTTTATATATTTATAAAAGGAGAAGGATCTCTTTGCAAATAATTCAAATTTGTTATTTCTAGAAATTGGCAGCACTTTTGAAAAAGTACAATGGCAACCAATCAAATTTAGGCAAACAAGGTAGGTTAGGTACAAAAGAAATAGTTAAAAAGGACCAATCAACATGTTTTTCACTATTTCGACGCTTTCGGCACCAGGTTCCACCTTCTTTCCTTTGCCTCCGACATAGTTGAAACCAATGCACATGGTATCGGGCAACTAGTATGTAGTGAATTGGAAGAGGGCGAAAGGTATAGAGTCGAAACCAAGGGGTTCCGAAGGGGTTGAAGCATTGCTTTGATTTTAAAGGAAAATACGCCTGCTTGTTTTCAACTAAGATGCTTTCAACTTGGTTGGGTTTTGACCAGGTCAAATGGTTTAAAAGGAAATGGTTTCGATTGGGTTGCGCATTTGTTTTTAAATGATTGCTTTCGACTAAACCCCTAGCTGCCGCCTTTTTTCCTTTCAACCCAGATGGTTTCGAAGGGATGGTTTCGACACCATCACTTCTTTACTTAGGAATGCTTTCGAACTTTCGACTTAAATGATTTAATGACCCTTTTTCTTTATTGAAGTATAACCCAAAAAGGTTTCGAAAGAGTCAGTTCTGAATGGTTTCGAAAGGTGTTTTTCAACATGTTTTAAATTGAACCCAAAGTTCTTTCAAAAGGTTTATGTTTATCAAGCTTTGATGATTTCGAAAGGTTTTAAAGGAAGGTTTCGAAAGGGTGGTTCTCCAATAGCCTCGAAGGAGTCGAAAGGTATGGTTCTTTGGTTGTTCCGAAAGGATTGAAGGAAAAGGTTTTTCCAAAGGTTTCGAAAGGCTATGATTAAAGTTTTTAATAGAAAGATGTCTAAGGTTTTAAAGCTTTCAAAAGGAAGGTTTTTAGTGGTTTCGAAATGGTTTTGAGAATGGTCTCGAAAGGAAGGTTTTGGCCTTTCAGCCCAGATAAAAGATAGGGTTTTACTTGGTTTAGAAAGAGGTATTTTCAATGGTTTCGAAAGGGGTACTTTCAACAGATCCGAAAGGGGGACTTTCAAAGATATAAATGTTTTCATCAACTAAGATTTGGGTAAAGTATATATAACATGGCAAGAGGATTTTGAGTATAGAGAATATATATTTTCCTTGTTTAGTTTGATTTAAAGGTTTTAAATCATTTTGAAAAGGTTTTCAAGGAAAATTATGGGAAGATATCCCTAAGAAAAATGTCTCAGATATTAGAATACCAGATGGGACTAGTATAGGGTCGCGCCCTATACATTAGCTATTAGCCCCAACTAATTTAGTCCAAACTTCCAGTGTGAAGGGCTTTGTCACAGGTAATACGAAAATTATGGATACACACAGAAAGGAGTATATGTTTGTATACAGATAGGTTATTGGTCAGCCCGCAAAACTATTAGGATCAGGTGACCCTGGAAGATGATAAGTTATGGATAGATCGTCCAAAAGAGAAGTATTTAACAGATAGTTAAGGACAAAATGTCCATAAGAAGAGGAGTTTCTAACAGATGTTAGATAAATTTTGATATGTTGTTTGGTAGGCTTGAGTCAACCAATGGTTATTAGTTAGCCAAACAAAACTAAAGTGCATGAACAGATAGTTCATTTATTACCTGATATATATATATATATGTTTACATAATGATGCTTTACAGATTTTAATCAGTTTTGGTTGCAGCAAAAGATATGTTTTAAAGGTATGTTAGTGAGGGGAAAACTGTTCTACTAAGCGACGTGGTCTCACTTAACATAAAATAACAGAGGTGAATATTACTATTTACACCAGGCTTTATGTCTGACTCGAAGTTTTTATTTTCCCTTAAACTCTCGGGTGCTCAAAATTGATTTGAGTAGGCTGAGGGTTGAGGTTTTCAGGTTTTTGAAATTTTGGCGAATAAAGCTTCCGGAGACGAATAGGTGGCTGACAGATAGCTAATTAGGAGTACATATTATTTTGTTTAATTCAGTTGTGTATTAAGTCAGATATGACTATATTGGTTTGATCTACCAAGGGAGCATCGTCGTATGTCGCTCTTGGCGTATTATTGTAATTTATATTTGATCATTGCTTGGGAAACGTTTTAGGGATGTTTGTAACTTGGATATGATGTTGTTTTGAAATGTAATCAGCAAGATGTTGTTTTTATAAATATGTGATTTTGTTCTTATTCAAATACTTCTGATATTATGGATACCATTAGCATTACCGTATTTTGTCACCAGAAGTTAATACTATGGATGACTACAGCATCTGTAACACTTAGCTTTTGGCCTCTAGATATGGGATGTTACATTGAGTATGTAAATAAACAAGAATGTATAAGATAAGAAATTTAAACTTGAAAATGTGAAAGGGGTGGATGGGAAGCTTAAGTGAAAAGGTGGATAAAAGTACATAGATTAGGCTATTATCAATCGGGTTAACAAATGCTTAGGATATTATCCAACATGCAACAAATGCTTAGTACTATGGATATGATGGCTAAGTTGACAATTTGATTCAAGGGCATTTTTGATTTTTGCCTCCTTTATTTTATTATTATTTTACTTATTTATTTATTTTTCTCACTTCATTATATATATGTAAAGTATTTAAAGGAAAAACAATTTTATTTTGAGAAAAAAATACATGTATAGGTAATATTATAATAATAATAAGATTTTAAAAATAAAATTTTAATTCAAAAACATAATGTGATGGCTTAGGTATTAAATTGGACAAAGGTACATAAACTCTTCTTATTATCCATCACGTTTCCAAGTGAGTTATCGTATTGAGCATTGACTTGCATCTTTGATTTGAGACTGAAGTTGACTTATTACACTTGGCTACTAAGTGAACTAGTTTATAAATAGACATTCATTCTTAGCTTTCATCTAGCTATGTTCATATAAATCAAGTAAAAAGAAAAGTAAGTAAACTCTCAAATTTCAAAATTCAATATTAAATCCTATACTCTACTGAAGATTCCAAAGCTTGTTTCTTTGAGTTTGGGTGAGCAAGATCTTCATTATGATATGGGTTTCATGATGTTTGAATTGGATTGGTGAGGTTCCACAGTCATGGCCGAAGTGGAAGCATGGCTGGGGTTTGATCTTGCTTATGCCATGGTTATTTTTGAGAAAATTGGAGAGTAGATTTGTATTTAGAGGGAAGAATAGTTGCTGGTGGCAGAGTCTGAAGGAGTGCAGTGGACTAGAGGGAAGTGTGACAATCCCTTGTCGCATTCGAAGGGAGTTGGTCTCGCTGGGGATGTCGCGATCTTTCTGGGGTGGTCGAGGTGAAGGTTAAGGGATCAGACATGATGAGCTTGTCGAGAGGAGTGTGTTAGCGAGGTTGGATGGTTGTCTCGATGGGTGGGTTGGTGGTGCATGTGCACCACCATACAAGGGTTTTGGGTATCGGGTTTTGAAACAAGGAATATAGGGAGAAGAAGAAGAGGGGTAGGGTTCAGGTTGGGTGCTTGGTGGTGGGCTAGCCTATTAAGCACTTGGGTGGGAAAGTGTTAATTATTACATTATTATTATATAAAGGATATGTTAGCTTCAAAAATTCATATCTTTCTCATATTTAACAAGATTGACACACAAGTTTTTGCGTTGTACTGGTATGAACAAGTACAATGTTTTATTATAACTTGTTGATAGCTTTGGCAATGTAGAAATTTATGATACATTAAAACAGATTGAATTTAAATTATGTTATTTTAATTAATAACACCGTTAAATTTATATGCCTTAATCATGATACTTATTTGGCCAAATGAAACACTATTAAGTTAAATTGAATTGAATAAAGTATTATGGATCCATATTGAGCAGAATAAATCCCCGTTTTGTGCTTTCTAAGTAAATTGTTAATTTTGGTAATTAATTAACATATGGATTGATAAATTTTGATGGAATTATGAATTAACTATTGATTGTTAATTGTTGAGTGCCAGTAGCTTGATAGCCTGGCTATATTGAATATGACAACGACATATGAAACCCCTTGAGATATAAAATAAATGGTAGCTTATTTAAGTATCCGTTGTGATCGGTAAGCCTCAAATCTATGCAATGATTTAGTTTGCCAATTATCTTAATTGGAACAGTTTAAAGTTAATTATATTTTAATTAATAATTGTTTTAAAGTTAATTATATTTTATTAATAATTATTTCTAAAGTTGATTATATTTTATTTAATAATGTTTAAAGTTAATTATTATTTTATTAATGATATTTTAGTGTTAATTATATATTTAATTATGGATATTATTAAGTTTGTTAAATTATTTTTGATTAATAATGTTTAAGTTAAGTAATATAATTATTAATTTTGTTTAAAGTTAGTTAACCAATTATTTATATAAAATTTTGATGATTAATTAAGCATTCTAAAAAAATGTTTTAGTTGATTAATTATTATTTTTATAAAAAGTTTAAGGATAATTAATTACATTTATAAAAGTGGTTTAAGTTAACTAATTATTTAATTAATGGTATTTAAAGTTTATTGGTCAGTGTAGTTAATAATGTTTAAAATATTATTAAAATATCTTAATTAATTGGGTTTAATTTACTAAAGGGATTCATTTAGAAGTATTTATAAGTAATATTTTATAAACAAAGGAAATGATTTATAAGGTATATTTGATAAATATAATAGAAAAGATTTATAAGTAATAATTTATAAATAAAAGAAGTGGAGTTTAAAGTCTATTTAATTATAAACAAGATTAAAGGTTATGGTCCATCTAACGATAGTCACTATGGATGCAATTTGAAACTCTATTAATTCTTTTATTGGAAAAGTAATCTACTTTAGATATTTAGGAACTCCTTTCAAGTAAGATTTAGAAAGTTACAACATCGGTTTAAAGAGGGTTTGGAATTATTAATATATTTCAATAATTATCTAGTAATTGATTTTAAAGAAATGTTTTAAACAAGAGAAGGATAGGTGTTTTGGGTTTATAGTAAACAATGTTTTAAATGACAGCTATTTTGACCGATTTAATATGGTTTGAGAAAAGTATGAAATCTTCCGTAAGTTTGTGAATATACTTATACCGTTGAGAGAAGTATACAGTTATATTTTCTAAGTATCGAAAATATAGTGTTTTGTGAATATACATATACCATTAAGATAAGTATATGGGAATGAATTCCAAGTATTTACAAAGTGTTTTAATTAATAAAAATATTAATTAAAGAGGCTTGATGGTTATTTATGGGATTAAGCGAGTTTAGTTTCCTATGAAATTAAATCTATGATTGTTTATTTATTTGATAGTTAAATAATCGACTATTAAATTTGGACCAAAATATAACTCTGGAAATATCTAGGAGAAACATGTGAGTTATATAGCATAGTCATTTTTGATGATGCTGTACTCTGCATATAAATCTCGTTTTGTTCTCCTAGGACAAATGATAGTGAGATCCGTCCACTAAAATGATTAGGGGGTGATCCCTATTCCTATGAATTGTCTCATTATTTCTAAAAGAACTGAGGATGAGTTTACTGGAAACTATTGAATGTTGGTTTAGAGAAACCGGGATGGATATTTTATCAGAAAACCACTTCGAACCAACATAAGCGTTCGAATGGAAGACATCTTGAAGATAATTGAAGACGAACTTCTCTAAAGTGCAAGGGCTACTTGCTACTAATCCTAAGGATGATTCCAAAATGGATGTAGTAGAGGTAGTCTCTTCGGTTTCATTCAGACCTAGAACAAACTTGTATGGTTGAATGCTGGCATTGCATTTCTGGCTGAGGGGCAATGTTAGCATTCCAAGATAGTTTGCTATATAAAAGGTAATCGTAGCCTCAAGCCTCCCAACCAGTAAATGAATAAAGCAGGGACGTGCTGTAAGGCTAAGTGGGTCGCTCCCATTAAGTTATGATCATCCCTTATCTAGAGTCGATATCTATATATGTTTCGGGGCTCATTATGGTTGTTGATCAACCAAGGGGTGATTAAATTCAATGCTATCCAGTAAAGGGTAGGGCCGGTCCTGAGTAGCAGAGATGCAAATTAAGGTAGCCACCCATATATTTTATCTTGAGGTGTACGGATTCAGTGGGTAGACCATTACCCTTTCATTGTTAGAATATATTTTCCAATATGAGCCTTCGGACTTGATTGTATGCTTATTATTCTGGAATTTAATTAATGTAACAATTTTAGCTATGATTCAATATTTATTTTAAACCATAGATATTATTATAATATCAGAGGATTTTCCATAGAAATGTTTTGGTTATTGTAAGGTAAAAACCCATTTGTGTTTATGTGAGGCGTGGTCTTATGAGATACCTTTCTTTTAAAGGTTTAATAACATTAAAACCCGTTTAAGGTGTGTTTTCTCACACTGGCTTACCAGATAGATCCAGGTGTTATTTTTATTATATGCTCGGGTCAGACCGAGCATATTTACATATTCAGTTTGGATACTTGGAGCTTCAAGAGAAGAGCTGGATGTCTCCAAGTTGTATTCACATATATTTTATTGCTGGTGCATTAGTTGTTTATTTGACAACAATTGTGGAGATATGTTTTTATAACTTTCTGGGTTGTTAACTGGTTAGTTGGCTCTGATTGATATAGGTATAATAAAGTTCAAATTTTCTTTTGTAAAGATCTGTTGTATGTTGTATGTTATATGTTACTCGTCACGATGTGAGATTCTGTTCTGTCTTTTCTTTCTTTTTCCCCAACAATCTGTCTTTCTAACACTTGGAAGCTCAGCACGTGAATATCGTGGATGTATTATTGTCGACTTTTATAGGTCGAAAAGGTGGGTCGTTACAGTGTGATCAGGAATATTAATTTAAACCTTAGATCTTTTGCGCATAAACATATAAATATATTAGTGTATTGATAATAGCGTATTGATCATATTGCAAATAATTAATAGGTTAGTATATAGTATTAAATACCTTAGAAAGGAAGTTAATGATAATTATGGGAATTAATTCATAATTAAAGGCGTAATAAAATGATTTCCTTTTTATGGCCTTAAGTTTAATTATGGTGAGATATTATATATACAATTAGTGTGTGCATATAATAGCATGTTAAAGGAAATAAAGTATGACTAAGTTATAGGGATGTGAGGCCGGTCTGAAGTATACAGAAGTCCTCCCAGTTAAATCTGGCTACCAGTAGTGTTACTTTGGAGATTGATGTAAGACATCGCCTATAATAAATAACCTCAGTCGACGCGAGGTTAGTCCCAATTCTATAGGATAAGCTTGCCCAATCAATCAGGCTGCTAGTTTCTACGGATAGTCGGACTACGTCATGGCTTGGATTATGGTCATAATCACGTTATCGATATGATAGAAGCAATCTTTAGAGGGGTCCTCTTTGGTTTTAGAGGTATTAAGTGACTATTGTAGGGTCTGTAATATAAGAAGTATTAAGTGACTTGGTGGGATTTCTTATGATGCCAGTTAGGGAGAACCATGGAGGGACCCGCCTTGGGTTAGGTATTAAATGAGGGGACCTGCCTATTTTATAGGTATTAAATGGTCAGAGTCTACCTAAGTCAAAATGAAAAGGTATTAAGTGGTCTAGGTGATCTCTCTTGCATCGTAAGCGATAGTTGCGTTAGAGTTTGGAAATGGAAAGGAAATTGGTTAGGAATTAAATGATTAGGACCTATCTATTTTATAGGTATTAAATGGTTAGAGTCTCCTAATTCCCAATAAAAAAGTATTAGTAATTTAGGTGCTTTCTCTTGCATCGTTAACGATAGTTTCGTAAGGGTTTTGGGACTTGGACTAGAAAAGCCTTTAGGCTCACAGTTGATGTTTTTGGTATGGTATAGTTTTAAATGCATAAGACATATTATTTATGTAGATGATACTACCCAAATACTATTATGGTAAACTTTGATATTTTCATTCACTGGACATTGTCGTTTTGACTCCCTTCTCATTACAACACACTGGTTAGAAGAGACAAATGCTGGTTTAAGGGATGAAGGTGGAGATGAAAACTTGTGGCGGTAATCTATCTATTTATGCTTTTTGAATATTTTTGATGTACCCAATTCTAAAAATTATGTTATTCTAAAATATTGTACCGTGTAGGTTTTATGTAGACATGTTGTGAGATTTAGTGATAACATGTTATGTTTCTAAAATGGTTTTATTTTTTGTAATGAGTATTGTTTCGCTGTGTGGTTCTTAAAGTATGGATAGACAGCTCTATGTACTGTGTATTGTTTCAACTTTATCAAACTAATAGCTCGCTTTGAGATGGGCCTAAGGTTTGATGGACTTTTATTGGATTGAAAATTACGCCCGTTTCGAAGTGGGTTGTTACAGTTGGTATCATAGCTTAGGTTACTCGATTAATGGGGATAGTTATACATATGAGCAATGAACTTGTTATTTTTGAAAGTATTTTTCAATAAAAACCCCCACTTATATATAAATCTATATCTTAATTTGAACTTCCTCTATACATTCCGACTATAGATGTAGTCATGACCATGTTCCAAAAGGATGGGCAAGGCGATAATGGGTTGGAAAAATAAATAGTGTTAAATAATTATACCCATACCTCGATTATCCATGGGGCGACGGTCGTATCATCAGGAATGTAGATGGAAAAGATGGTAACTATAAAATTAATAGGATAATATACATGCCATAAATAGGGAGTTACAAGAATTTAATAAGGATATAAATGGATTGATTAAAGAAAATATTAGGGTAATTATGGACAAATAATATGAAAGATTGTAATGAATAAATAAATATCATTAGAAATTGTTCGGTTAGTACAATCATTTATTATGGATGATCGACATTTATAGAAATAGAAAATAAACATGTTAGGCAGTTTAAGGCAGTATAGTTGTAAACGTCTAGAAGTAAGGGATGATAAGTGTGTAGCAAGTTCCAGTAAGAGGGTGTACATTAACCACCACGATAAGATAACTAGATTTTATAAAGATTGAGTAGAAAAGAAGAAGAAAACTCAATAGAAAGGACAATTAAAGTCAATTTCTAAAACCCAACCACATGTGAAAGAATTTGATAAAAATATGTTTGGAAACTTCCATGGGATGTTTTGAATGGGTTTTCCAAAGGATCCACTGAAAAATTGTTATTTTGAAAAAAGTAAGGAAATTTGGAAATTTATAATTTAAAAATTGTCAAAGGTTTGTGAATAAAAGGTTTTAGGTAAAAAGGGTTTTTCATTTTTTGAACTCATAGTTTAAAATTTTGGTTGATTCAAAAAATTTCTGGTTTAAAGATTTCTGATAAAGGGATTTTCTTTTTGAAATAAATGTAAAATAGAACATTGGATGGACTTGATGTTTTTTCCTATTTCATAAATTTGGAAGTTCTTAAAAGGGATGGAGGGGAAATGGAACTTGATTAAAATGACGTAGAAGTTATTTAGTTAGGAGAAATATAAACAGAGGCAATATTGGGAGATTCAGATAGGAATAACATTAAAAACTTATAAAAAAGGGTAGGAGAATAAGAGGATGGAATTTATCTTTGTCTGCTCCATTTTTCATTGTTTAAAGTTATAGAAGATGTTTTTTAATGTTTTGAATTAAAAGACCAACTTTTAAAATAAATCTTTGATGTAGAAAGTTTCTGAAAGAAGGAAATTATTTTTCTCCCTTTTAGGGTTAAGCAATCCATTTCGAAATTTTGATAGTTTGGATTAATAATTGTGTTTTTGAATGTTGTGTGTTAAACACCCTACTTTTAAAGAAGTAAATCTATGGGGTAATAGTATTTGAGAAGCGAAAATATTTTACTAAGCAATTTTTGAATTTGGCGTTAAGAATAAAGCGGTAAATGTTTTGGAAACTGTGAAAAGTTGGGTTCAAATATTTTTAGATACATGGAATAAATAAAATATGACGTTTAGATGCTTTAGGGATTCAATTCCCCAAATTGTTTTTGCAAGTTGGAAATTCTTTTGGAAAGTATGCTTAAAGGATTTCTTTTGAAATGTGGAAACTCTTTTGTAAGTTTGAATTTCAGATGTTGCTTACTAGCGTAATGTAGGTTTCTAAGTATATATTTTATGGAGCAGATAGGGATCACTATCTAGGTAAGAAAGGTTAAAGGTTTTAAGATATGAATAAAATATGAATGGCATGTACAACCTGATCTGGAAATTTGAAATCAGTCCCAAGCATTTATTTGTAGAATGTTAGTAAAGTTGTAGACATATTTCAGATCTATAATTGGATTGTAACATTGGGTTGCCTTAGCTGACTTGGATTGTGAATCTCTATGTTTTAATTTATTTGGATCGAGTTCCGTGTATTTTCCAGAAATTATCAATCCCAAAATATGTATAAGAATGGGTCATTTGAATTGACATAGGATATACCAAAAGGGGAAAGAGGTGTGTAAGATATGGATGTTCTTTTCCGTTGTTTACACCATCTAATTCAATAAAAGAAAAAGAAATAACCCCCACTACACCAGAAATGACTTTTGGTAGCGTTGAAAAAACGCTACCATAACTTATGGTAGCGTTTTAGAGAACGCTGCTATATGACATGCAACAAAAAGTCTAAAACTTTTTGTTGCGTTGTAGTAAACGCTACCAAAAGTTACTTTTAAATGCTACTATATGTATTTTCTGTAGGATTTAAAAAACGCTACCAAAAGTCACTTTTAAATGCAACTATAGGTTTTTTCTGTAGGGTTAAAAAAACGCTACCATAAGTCTTCATTTTTTGGTTGCATTTTTTGTTTATATGCTTTTTTTGATTTTCAGTAGCGTTTTTAAAATGCAACTGTATAATTTTTATATTAGTTTACATTTGTTTCTGTAGCATTTCTAAAACCCTACTAAAAGTTATTGGTTGTTTGGTAGCATATTTTAAATGCTACTATTTACGGTTGATGGTTTATACCATTTCCAGCAATCGCTTATATACTATTCATATTAAAACGAACGATCAATCGCATAATTTTCATATATTCAAACAAACAATTAAATCACAGAATTAGCATATACAAATAATCAATCATATGATCATCATATTCAAATAATTGCAAAAACATGCTAATCTCAGAATCAAATATAATATCCATAATCAATTCGATAGTAGTTTTTCAACAAAATAAGTCACATACTACAAGCATTCACAGACAAGTTTCCACAAATGGTACTAACAAAATACGACAACATATATAACAATTAAATTCATGTTCGTTGCTTGATTTCCAATAGTTCTTTGTTGTCGATAGTCTTCGCTTCGAAATAGCTAATCACCTGCAAACGAGTTTAACAATCAACAATATATATATATATGTATGTATATATATATATGTGTATATATATATATGTATATATGTGTATGTATGAAAATCATGTAATCTATAACTCGATATTCTATATTAACACATATTAACAAAAATTGTTCTATTTTTATATGCATCCTATATAGTTCCCCAACAAATACACAATTTTCAATTTAAACAGATATTCAGATCAAAACTGGGTTAGAAGTCTGACTGGATTTCATTCTATGTGCAGATTGTGTATTCAGTACTATGGGCAGATTGTGTATTCAGTACTATGGTCAAGTTAAATCTTATAAAATATGAAAAAGTATCTGGAATGTCTGTAATCCATCGATGATGCATCCATCCACTAATTGAAATGTACAATTAATTATATTATTGTTATTTATAAATTTTAGTTAACTTAAACTTAGTTAATTTTATAAAAGTTATTTCATTTTAACAAAACTTAGTTAATTTTTATTAGCTTGGTTAATTTATTATTATTATTATTAATTTATTACTATTTCTTACTTACACACCAATAGGTTTAATAAGCCAAATTTGATGTAAAAAAACAGCTAGTAAGGAATAAATGAAAGGAGTTGTCAAAATCTGATGGTTATCAAGACTACACGAGCATCAACTACTGACAATTTCCCTGGACAGTGTAACACCTACCTGAGCCAAACAATTTCTTAACTATTTAATTTATTATTATTATTATTATTATTAATTTTTATAAACTTACTTATTTTTTCATAGAACTTAGTTAACTTAGTTAACTTAGTATTTTTATAATCAACATTCAAACTGGAATTGAATGTTGCTCACCATAGTCTAATACACCCTAACCAAGGCTCGTATAGAGACGCTCCTCATAACTGAAAGTATATAAGCCATAATTCATTCAAGTCAGTTGCAAAAGTCTTGAATCTAAACAGAGAGCTGAAACATCGTAACAAAAATAACTCAGGTGTTTAGAAGGAACTTATTTTTGTTTATTTATTTATTTTGATAAGAATATAGCTTAGCTATTTTATGGACCAGTATTTCAAAAAGGTGCATTGCAAGTTAATTAATACTAAAGTCAGTTCTTTCCCTTGTTCAATATTGCAAATAAGCAATTCGTGAAAGTATAGGATTTAACACACTGACACACTTATTCTACACGAATGCACAAGGATAAATCAGAAACATTTGCTATTGTAATAGAATTTAAGTAGATACCGGTCTGTACTTTATTGAGGATTAAAAGTTCTAATTTTCACAAACAAATATCAATTTAAGAAATCCATTAGATCGTCAAAGCTACGTATTTAAATTTATGAAGGATTAGCAAATAATATTAGGGTATGGATTAATAGTTGAGGGACTAATATTCAGACACATGCATAATCTAACATAACAAATCACAATAAAAATAATTAAGAATTATTGATCTATTAACACGTAAAGTTTTACAAGAAAAAATACGGTAGACATTTTAGAGCCCTTGCTTTAAATTCACTTTGAATCTTGACATGACTAAAAGGTTTAAAACAACCAATTATTGGAAGATATAAAACATCAATGTCACTGACACAAAATTTCAAGTGATTCTAAAACTTTCATCTCGTTCAATCAAAGATATAAGACTATGTGCAGGGTAAAAACCCAACATAGCATTTTCCATATCATACATACCATTGGTCAAAGTCATGAAAAGAGACTTTTGTAATTAACCTCAGAAACTGTACGTCTCTGTCTTATAGGTAGTACAAGTCTCACATGATGAACTAGATTAACTTAAAACAATAAATAGGTTAATTATGGGTGTCTTAGCTACTGGTCAAACTGAAAGATCATTACATACTGATGTTCGATATAATATACGATAATAAAAAGCAATCACCTGGATCATGATTTGAGGTCTAAGTTGCTTGAAATTCCTTGTCGTCTCGCTCGTTGTCCTGTGATTTATCAACTTTGAGTCTTTGCCAAAACATATTGTATCAAATATATATTTATGTAGATTTTTTTTCGCTGTCTTTGGGTTATAATTATAGCATATTTTATTGATTGTGTAACTTCTGCTTTTATCATTGGAACAATTTCTCATGTTCAGTGTTTTTAGTTATCTATAATTTTAGTTTATTCCAACATTATGCAGGCTATTATAATATATCAACACTGATTAATTTACTCGTATACATACATTCCAAGTCAGTTCCAAACACAATGCATGATAAATGATTATATATTGGAGCCAAAGAAAAAAAGAAAAAGAAAAACCTATAAGAAAAACAATTGTTACAAATACTTTTATGAAATTGTACCTTTAATGCAATACTTGTATCCTTTCTTCGATCAAACATGTTGCCAAATATCTTGGCATCCCTTTTGTTGCTCTCTAATTGATGTTGCCTAAGCGCAACTTGTAGTGATTTCACCTCCCTACAAGATGTATCTATAAAATTAATAGAAGTCGACACAGTGGAACAAAAAAAGTCAGGCTTAACTTTTTGTGAATCAACCTCCAATGCTTTTTGAATATCATATTTAGCGGAATCTAAATCTCCAAACTTCATACTAGCTTGTGCTCGCCTATATAAAGCCTTCACATTGCAGGATTCAATATCAAGTACCTGGATGTGGAAAATAGTACGACGAGAAACTAAGGTATAACAAGGATTGTTTGAGTTTAATATACATATACGAAACTTATGTACAAGGACATATGTTTTATCCAAATTATACCTTCAAACATAACTTGATTGCTTCCTGAAAATCATCTAACTTGATGCTACAAGCTGCATGATTTAGCCAACATGATATTCTTATAGTTTTAACTGTCTTTTCTTCATTGTCCTCAAAAGGCTTTTCATCATTGATGTAGTTAACAGCCTGGCATTAATTATATTAGTGATGACAAACTATTTTCTATAAACAAGTTTGTATGTTATATACCTTATCATATTTCTTTGCAGCTCGCTGAAATTTACCGTTCTTATAAAGATCATTGCCCATCTGTTTCACCCTTTCTGCAGCTTCAATTTTTTCAGGGCTGCTCATTTCCCACAAGTATTTTTCCTACAGAATACTAATGACTCAATTTACAACAATTACCAGAACATGTTAGCTATGTTTAAAAGCCAATAGTCACCTTTATGAAATCTACCAAATTTACTTCATAAATTAAAGTCGAATTTTCAGGAATGGTGAAACCAGACCTCTCTACCACATTACATCCGAATCCATACTCAGGTTTAACAGTGACTTGAGAAATTTCACCCTCTAACATTGTTGCTACTGCTCGATCTAAGCCAGCAATTACCTGTTCTGAATTACAAAACACATTGCTAATATTTTAGACTGTAACTTAGCATCAAATTAAATAACTTACCAAACAAGTGTAGAGTAATTTGTTTGCGATCATACCTTCATCTATAGTAAACTCAAACAGATCCTCATTATACCCTAGATTCTCAAATATGGTACCATCTTCTAGCATAGCAGTGTATCTGACTATCAAGATTGAAGATAAGTCAAATATACATGATAATTTTTCTAATTAAAAGAAGAAGAAGAAAACAGAATACATACTGCGCACCATATTACTGCTTCTTTTTCATATTACTGCTTCATTCCACCATATTACTTCATTCCACCATATTACTGCTTCTTTTTCATATATTTTACTTCAATGGCTTCAAAATACTCTCTGTAAACTTGTTTTGCTATCATTACAATAATGATATTCATTCGAAGTACCTCCACTGATGCAAGGCTTCTAACGACTGATAAGATCAAAAATACAGCTACAGAATTAGAAAATTATACAGTATTAGATATTGAAAACTCAGGTAAAATTCAAAGAAGAGTGTTACTTGCAACAACTAAAGACAATCGACCAACGTCTCCAGGTGGAAGTCCAGGCATTGGCCACATAGCTCAAAGCAAAGTGTGATAATTAATTGATCATCAGTATATCATTAATCCTGTATACTTAAAAACCTGTCAAAATACAGTTTGTCCTATATACGCCTGATACCTGTTAACTCTTTATGCATATTGTACTGTAAATTTTGAAGTAAAATATTATATACACACATACGATACCTTTTGATTGTAATGACCCTAGCGTAACAACTTGGTATACTATATCTTTTGATTCAAGTCAACTGTCCACCTATGCTAAATTAGTTGCAATAGTGAAGTTCTTATTATGTTCCTTCTTAAGCATGTTTCCTTCCATAAGGTTACTTCATTTATCTACTCCTATACACAGTTTAAATTTGTTATCTTTACAATGTAGTTATTTAGTTGTCCACAAGTATCCACAATTAAAAGCCCATCCGCGGATAACAAACTGAACAGTTTACGATTTTCAAAACTGAACTGACCACCGTTTTCAGACTTCCATTGGACAAAATTTAGTAAAAAACCAAAAATTGAAGTTGCTATTTGTAGGTATAAAATTCAACATTAACATAAATTAAAAATATAGTTAGATAAAGATACTGACCACATCACTAATATTGAAATTATTTCTAAATGTCCAAAATACTAATGATAAATAAATAATTAACTAAAAATAACATATATCTAAATTATAATGGTATCTAAATTAACTAATGATATCTAAATTAGCTAATTAACTAAAGATACTGACCACATCACTAACATATATCTAAATTAACTGATGATAAATGTCCAAAATACTGACCACCTTAAGTGGGGAGTCTTCGTTCTCTTTGCAGGGCTGATTGTTATCATGTCTTTGTTTATTATTCTTCTTTTGCCTGAGACGAAGCAAGTCCCCATTGAAGAAATTTCGCAGCTTTGGGAGAAGCACTGGTATTGGAAGCACATTGTCTGCGATGATAACAATGATGTGCAGGTCAAAAAGAATACGGTTGAAGTTTAATTTGCTTTCCTATTATTCTTTTGTTTGTTTCTAATTTTACATTTTTTGCGTCCTTTTTCCTCTTCTGTCAATAATTTTGAGTTCTTTAAATGTTGTTTAGCAATAATTTTGGGAATGTAATTGAATGACTCCGTTGTAGAGATAATTTATTAGAGAAGTTTATTACATTCGCATGATTTGAATGATATAATATGCTACTGATCAACATTGAGGGGGCACATAATGATATAATGGTATCACTTCTAGAAGAGAATGTAGAAAAGGAAAAATATACAATCAAAGCAAGCTATTAGGAAGGAAGAACATGGTTTATCATATTAAGTATTATTATCTTGCAAGAAAACGTAAAGATTTTTTGTTAATTTCTTACTGACAAAATCAGTATACATGTTGAAGTGAAGTTGCGCAATATCATAGCTGATTAGGTGCTGAGCCATCGTTCTGGTTATCAAAATTGCTATCTGGTTTAAGCCTCGTATTCATAAGTACCTGTGAAAGGATAACATATTCATATACGTCAAAACATTAAACGATGATACCTGCTTAATAACAGGGCGGTGTTAAGTAAAAGTTACAGAGTTACAGATGTTGTGGTATAACCTTCTGAAGCATGGTGTTCTCGTTGGTCAAAGTTAAAATATTGTTAATACAATAGACAATCATGTCTTTGAGTTGTGGTATTAAAATATTGTGTTGTTAAAGTATGACGTATACAAACTTCTTCAGTCAAACTTAAAACTCTAGAAAGCATAAGCATCCACAAAACAAAGGGCTTCATCAGCATAACCTTATTCCCTTATTAACTTATAAAATCAAAAAAATTACACCTAAATATATAGAGTGTGATAAACTGTTAAATTGATAATACACACAATGAATTCAAAAACGAATTCAGTAATAATACGGATCGTTCGAGTAGGGATTAGAATCAAAAAAAGGAGAAGGAAGCTCGAGTAGAGATTACCATGGTAAATACAGATCATTTGAGTGATTCTTTTGAATGGGAATCAGAGGCCAGCCATGTTGCTTCTGGAAGTCGCTTTCTTATCATGGATTGGAACAGTTGAGCATTACGAATTTGGAGAGGAACGTATTTGATTTAGGGTTGCTTGTTTTGGGGAAAATAGTCGAATTTTTCTAAGTAGGAGAGGAATAACAAGGCAGTAACCTTTTGGTTACGTTTATTTGGGTAAACGCGGAATTTTTTAATAAAGGCAGGAAGTGAAATATTTTTTGTTACATTTATATAATTAGGTGAAACATTATTAGTTGCATTTACATTCAAACGCTACCCATTTTTGCAACCAAAAGCTGATTTTCTTGTAGTGCCCTTGTTGTTTCAAACAAAGAAAAAATATCACTTGTGGTTAATTTATAGAAAATTATAATGGAAATCCTATTTGGAAGGATGGCTCTAATAAAATAAAATATGCAAATAAATGTTCTACTTTAGAAATTAATAATTTGAAACAAGAAATACATAAATAACATAATTTACAACGGTAATCGTATTAATTATAAACAACATAGTAATTATAGGACTAGAATTTATAGACATTAATTACAGATTTAATGGGCAATAAATTTATAACTAATAGAGAACAAAAAGGATTAAATATGGGATTGATTAAGGAAACTAATATGGTATTTGTGGAGGAAATGAATAGGAATAATAGATGGATTTGGAATTGATGAATGGATAAAATGGAATTAATTAAGAATTTATTAGAGACTGTCAATTTTGACAGTAATGACCAATTAAGGAAGGTAGGTGATGGTGAATCAAATTCTATGAATGTCTATCTTAAATTGGTAAGGAGCATTAGGACCACAACATCATTAACACCAGTTGATGATTAAAGGCAGCCTCCACCAAAATTTTCTTTTAGAATTTTTAGGTTAAATTAGCTGGTTGTCTCCTTTAGAAAAGTGTTTGATATGGTATAAAACATGTTATTGTTTTATCACTGTGTCGGTTTTATGGATGGGATTAAACCACTAAATAAATATATACATACTGAGGAACATCGTAAATAGGAAAATTTTATAAGGACACTTAACTAGCAATAAACCGAAGGTAAGACTGGAAGTTAGGAGGAAATTAGGTTAGAAAGCTTTAAATACAAAACTTGAAGAGTATCACCATTCACCCCAAATGAGTTGTATAGGGATACAAAGAGAATTTTCTAATTGATCAAGGATGAAGAGAGAGTCACTGAAATTGTTTCCAGATGTTTGATGTGCCAAAGGATTAAGACGAGGCAAGGAAAACCCAGATGGTTATTATTACCATTAAAGGTTCCAACTTGGAAATAGGAGCATATATCTAGGGACTATATAAATGGGTTTCCTAGGAATCAAAAGGGCAATGATGTTATTTAGGTTATAATAGATTGACTCATTTTATTCCCGTCAAATGTAATAGGACTGCATTACCTCTAGCACAGATTCATGTTAAGGAAGTGGTGCGGCTTCTTGGAGTTTCACTTAGCATTTTAGTGATAGAGACCCCTTGTTCACTACTGAATTAGGAGGTATTTACAATTTGCATTGGAACAACTTTGAATCTTAGTACCGCTTACCACAGGCCAACGGTCAGACGAAAAGGGTGAACAGAATTTTAGAAGATTGTCTGAGAGCTAGCATCATGGATTAGGAGGACCTTGGAGAAAATAGAAGTGTTTAGGTAGTGAATGAAGGCCGCATAAGACCGTTAGGAGTCCTATGCTGATAGGTGAAGAAAAGGATTGAATTTTTTAGTTGGGAACATGGTATTCTTCAATGTTTCTCCTCTTAGAAAAGTTATAAGGTTTGGTACATCTGCGAAGTTGGCGCCAAGGTTCGATGGACCTTTTCCAATTTTAGAGAGGGTAGGGAAGCTTACTTATTGGATGAAGCTTCCGGACAAGTTAGCGGGAGTCCATGATATCTTTCATGTTCCACACTTGAGAAAATGTTTGCTTGACACCACCGCAGTAGTAGAGCCTTATCAGTTAACTAATGTTGAGGCGGATCCAATCGTCCCTCATGATATCGCTCACATAGTGGAACATTGAATTAGGAAACTCTGTAACAAAGAATTTAGGTTGGTTTGATTACAATGAGGGGGTAACCCAGCGGAAAGCACATGGAAAACCGAAGAAAAGATGAAGGTTTATCATCTCAAACTTTTCTCTGGTAAACTTTTCTCTTCAAAAATATAGGTATTTGGTTGCATCGTGGTTGCTACATTGGACGGTAGGAGATGGTTGCCACACTTTTTACTGTTACTTTTGCACCCATATAGAGTATCATGCATATTTAGGATGCTTGCATACATGCCTATATGTCATATCCAGCATTCATACTAGGATTGAGCTCACCTATCGTATGTTGCATACATAATCACATTGCATTTCTAGTTGAGTGGATGGCTGTGTAGATTATTGTAGATAACATGGTTGTATAACATAGTTGTTAACTATGTGTTACACTATCTGCCCTTGGTAATTTCGGGGGTGAAATCCTTTTTAAGGGGGAGAGTGTAACATCCCGTAAAATTTAATAAGAAAGTAAATAATAAAAATAAGATTAAGAAAAAAGAAAATTCTGTAAAGGTTAGAATTGGGTCATGGAAGTTGCACTAATGTGTTTATGACGATTTTCTGATCAATTTTCTTATATGAAGTTTCGTAATCGGAGTTCAAAGGGAGAAGTTATAAACGTTTGAAGTTTCTAAGTATAAATTAATTCAAACAAATTTACATTTAAATATTTTAATTTTGAATTTTAAAAAATGGCTAAGGATTAACGTTTAAGAAAATATTTGACTTGACATGGGTTAATGTAAGAATTAATGAGGAATTATTACAATGAACAAAATTAAGACACGGTCAAAAATAACATGATCGGTCGACCGCCTGGGAATAGCGGTCGACTGATGAAGATGAAAAGTGGGCTATTTTGAGTGGCTTGAATGGCCTAGATTTGATTACTTTAATCTAGCGATTCTGGATTCTTCTCACCTCTATAAATAGAGGCCTAGACCTCCCACTTTTATTCATAAATTATGGTGACGACAGCAAAGCTCTACTAGATTCCTTCTTCTTTTTCTTCTTCTTTAGATTTCAGAATCAGTTGGCATTAACCTAAAAAATGGATCAATACCTAAAAATTAGATGAAAGCATCGGTTCAGATTAAATAAACAAAAAAGCAGTAAAAGAAGACGCAATTTTTATAGTGGCTCGATGTAATCTCTGACCTACGTCCACTTCAATCTTTTTATTAGTTGTCCTCTCTTTGGATTACAACTGGTTATATAAGATCTAACCAAAGTCTAATGGATCTTACTTTTACAGTAGAGTTTTTAGGTTGTTTGTGAGTCATTAATACCAAGAATTTTCTGATCTAAGTCCTAGAACAAAAAATAGTTGTTTCCTAGGTGACTTTAATGGTGGAGAGGTTAGAGGTGAAGAAACAGCAGAGTCTCAGTGGCTAGAGAATCCAGATCCTGTTTAAGTTGCTCTATGGTTTGTATTTATAGGGGTAGCAGTCATATTGGGCCAGAAGCTTGCTACCAGAGGGGTCCAGATATCGGCCTAGAGTTATGTGGAAAATATAAAGACCACACGCGTTAAGGCTATAACTCGGTATCGAGTTATCCCTATACCTCGGTACCAGGTTATCCCCTTGGGGGAAACTCAGTGTTTTCTCTTGGATTGTTCTTCTTACTTCATTTTAGAGTGCCCCTTGTGTTTTCGTAGGTTGATGACTTGTTTTGATGATTGTTCCTCTATAAGTTGGTTTGTTCTATATTTTATTGGAGTTGACTCTTCAATTCTTGAGATAAGTTGTCTAGAATTCTATGAAATCACTAGGACATGCCTATAAGTGCTAGAGAATCACTTATGCAAAGTTGGAGATGTCTAGGATAAAGCATGATGACTCGTCATTGACTCATGACCATGACTTGTGCTGACTCATCCCCTTAGCACATTTTTAGTCCAATTTTTCCTTAGTTATTTCCTTTGTCCACATGAGCATGCCCGCCAAGTTTCAAATCATTTCATCTTCATTAGGATCTTCTAAGTCCAATGAAATATGCTTTGCTAAAAGGCGGGTTAACACTTGCCCTCCAAAGTACGCCTTTTGAATGTAAGGTGTGCTTTGCTTAAGAACAAGTTTCAGTAATCAGTCTACGATGGTTAAGCCCTCCAACTGTTTTAATCTTGTTGAATCGTCCAGTTACTTCGGATCCTTTTGTCGGTCACGGGTTGTTCCAAACTAGTTACAGCCTAAGACTCTAGACTCTGCTTAAGTGCAGTTTATACATCATCATCATTCTGATTTTATTCAAAGTTATTACATCACATATCACAATAGTCCCATGTTCATCCGGGATTTATTTGTTTTATTCTAATTACAAGACATTCAAATCCTTTTATTAAATCTATTTTTTTAAGGTCAAATCTCTCTAGCTCATTTTATATTCAATCTAATGCGCGATCTCTCCTAAATGTATTATATTCAGTTTAAGTTAAGAGGATGATCTCTCCGGATTGTTTAATGTTTAATTGAAGGGGACAATCTCTTTGGATCGTTTATCACTCAATCTAGGGTTTCGACCTCTCTAGATCCTTGCTGAGTCTTCTTCCTCTCTAGTAAAGGAACTCAACAACCAAGTAATTAAGTACATCCACTCGCTCTCCAGTGAGGGGACTTACTTTTCGTACAATCCCATCCACTCACTCTCCCGCAAGGGAGTTTTCACCTTGTACTCCAGTCCTGTCTCTCCGGACTGGACTTAGAGCGATCAATATCGGTGATCACATTCAATGTGGTTTTTTCAAAATTAAAATATTCAAATCAAATCAAATAAAACAAGCAGAAATTCTAAGCGTTCATCCCGACATCTGACTTAGTGCATGCATAGAGACCAATCTAGGTCTCATACAAGTGCAAGTGATCCAAGGTTATTATCGTCCTAAATAGTCATCTCATACATCCGACTCAGAGCGTGCCTATGGACCATTCAAGATTCCATACAGTGTAAGCAGCCTGATCATCTCAATCTGAAGAGTAAAATGCAAGGAAAGAAACAAAAAAGCAGAGCACGGGAATCAGGTTCGCCTCCCGTTCATCCCGATCATCCCGATCATGGGATTTCGAGTCTCGAACCAGATCCTTGATTGTTTCGTGATGCATTCGCTACAGATAATGGCTGCTCCGGCTGCACCATTGTAGTTCGGTTCTGCACGTACTGTTGCAGCTGGTTTCTTCGAACCAGTTCTTCTATTGGATGACCAAGGGTTCGGCAATCATTCATTTCATGTCCATCCAGTTCATGGAAGATGCAAAATTTTCCACTTTTCTCCCGATCGGTAGCTTCTCTTCCTGTAGGCTTTCGATAGGGAATTTTCCCTATATAGTCTAGATATATTCTCTCCAAGGTCTTAGTCAGATCAGTGTAGGAAGAGAATTTTAGCTCCCTTCTTTGTCTTTTTGGTTTTCCAAAGTCATATCAACTCTTCTTTTCCCTTTGTCTTTTCCAATTCCTACTCCAGATAGTCCCATGTCATCCACGACATTAATTTCAGCATCCATGTCTTCCTCCTCGGTTTCATCGTCTTCTTGACGCAAATATCTCTCGGCTTCATAGTAGAATTCTACAAGATCCATGGATGGATCCCTTTCCAGTGCACCTTTTAAGTCTGACTTACTCGCAGCTCCAAATACTGCCGCCATTAGGATTAATTATGGATCTGGCTTGTCAACTGCAGCTGTTGTTGCATTAAATCTTGTTAAATAGCTTCTTAAGGTCTCTCCAGGCCTTTGTCTTACACTCGACAACGTCATCACATTCTTCGATTGCGAGACATGAATTCTGAACTGTTTGAAGAATCTACTTACCGA
Source organism: Allium fistulosum (assembly GCA_030737815.1). Classification (NCBI taxonomy): domain Eukaryota; kingdom Viridiplantae; phylum Streptophyta; class Magnoliopsida; order Asparagales; family Amaryllidaceae; genus Allium; species Allium fistulosum. The sequence goes on along the minus strand of CM060908.1, from coordinate 258,277,666 downwards.
TTCGGTCCATGTGCCAATGGAACCATTCTCCAACTGCCTGAACCAAATCGCTACCAAGTCTGTTAAGTATAATGGGAAGCATCGCCCTCATTACCTCCTCAGAAGTACCCAATGCTTCCATATGTCGGATGTATCCCATGAAATGAACCATCAGATCTGTCTTTCCGTCATAAATTTCGAGCGTAGGAAGCTTGAAATCAAGTGGATTTCTTGCATTCTGGATATTAGATGTGAACGGATTCTTGTTTACATCCTCCAAACCTTGATTTGGGGGTCCTCCTCTCATTATTCTTCTTACCAACTTGGTAATTCGGTTTTCACTATCTTATAAAGGTCTTCATTCAAAAGCAATATTCTACCACTTGTCCTGTAGGGGAATTTCGAACATACTCTGGCACGTACTCCACTAGCTGCACGTTAGCGTTCTGTCATGCTCCTTTGGTTTCATTCCGTCCTTCAGTTCTATGGGGTAGCTTTGGCACATTTTCCTTTGGTTGTTATGCATTTGCATTCTGATTCACATTTCTAACTTTAGCATCAATTATTCTTGGCATTCCAACATGTCCCAAGCTCACACTAGCGTTGCCCCAGAGTATGGTTCTCTCGGTACTGAGTTGATTTGGATTGGTATCGAGCTGCTCAGTTTGGTGGCGGTATGTTCTAGTTCATTATGCTCTAACTCCAGATGCTCCTGCATTAGCTCAATGTCCTTGGTTCTGAATTCCAGCAACTCTAGCTATTCCTTGTTGTCCTATCCTTAGGAAGAATCCTTCAAGCATTTCATGTTGTCTAGTTATCACTCCATCCTACATCTCCTTCATCATTATCTCCATCTCTTCTCTGGTCACGTAGATGGATTGATGAGAATTTGAGGACACCTCATGGCCACCCCTAGGCTCTGGTTGAGTTGCTCTAGTTTTAGATCTAGTATTAGACCTTTTCACCTTCTCTAAATCTCACATTCAAGTTTTCAGATCTAGCTTAGTTCTCAGTGAAAGCATCAAAATGTTAACCTGAACAATGGATCAACACCTAGAAATCAGATGAAAACACCAATTTAGATTAAATAAACAAAAAAGCAGTAAAATGAGACATAATTTTTTAATGGTTCGACGTAATCTCTCACCTATATCCACTTAAATCTTTTTATTAGTTGTCCTCTCTTTAGATTACAACTAGTTATATTAGATCTGACCACAGTCTAGTGGATCTCAGATTTACAATAGAGTTTCTAGGTTGTTTATGAGTCACCGGTACTAAGAATTTACTGATCTAAATCCTAAAACAGCAAATAGTTATTTCCTAGGTGACTTTAATGGAGGAGAGTTTAGAGGTGAAGAACAACAGAGTCTCCATGGTCAGAAAATCCATATCCTATTTTGGTTGCTTTATGGTTTGTATTTATAGAGGTAGCAGTCATATTGGATCATAAGCCCGCTAGTAGAGAGGTCCAGATATTGGCCTGGAGTTATGTGGAAAATATGATGATCACACGAGTTAAGGCTATAACTCGGTAGTGAGTTATCCCTATAACTCGATACCGGGTTATACCCTTAAGGGGAAGCTCGGTGTTCTCTGTTGGATCATGCTTCTTACTTTATTTTAGAGTGCCCCTTGTGTTTTTGCAGGTTAATGACTTCTTTAGATGATCGTTCCTCCAAAACTTGGTTTGTTCTGCAGTTTACTAGAGTTAACTCTTCAATTCTTGAGATAGATTGTATGGAATTCTATGAAATCACTAGGACTTGCCTATAATAGCTAGAGAATCACTTGTACAAAGTTGGAGATGTTGGGGATAAAGCATGATGACTCGTTCACCGACTCATGGACATGACTTTGTGCCGACTCATCCCATTAGCACATTTTTTATTCAATTTTTCTTGAGTTATTTCCTTTGATATATGAGCATGCCTGCTAAGTTTCAAGTCATTTCAACCTTGTTTGAATCGTTTAAGTCCAATTGAAATATACTTCGCTAAAAAGCGGGTTAACAGTTAGGATTTTCAAGTAAGAGGCTTAGATGTTTAAATATTCGATTTCCAATTTTATTCATCTCTAGTTTTTGATTTTAATATAATCTAATCTTTGTATATAATTCACTTGTTGTATATTCCAAACGCATAAGATCTAAAGGGGAAATAGGAGTGGCGTGAATTAAATCCAATTTTGAAGCAAGCAATTATCTGTGAGTGGAAATTTTAGTTTTTCCTATTTTAGTAATTATATAATATTTATTTTGATTGATATTTGCCTTGGGAAATTTTGATAAACAAAAACATAAGAGTAAAACCCCTAGAATTTCCCCAAGTAAATGTCAATCTTTGAATCTATTGGAATTTCAATTGTTTTGTATTAATATAGTAGAATTAGATCTGTATTTGAGATTTAAGCCATTCATAATCTATTCCATTTCATCTCTTTTGTTCCTTCTTGTAGTGTTAAAGGATTCTAAAAATAAAAAAAGTTAGAAATGGAGTGCAAAGTATGATTTTGATTATTCGTAGTTTGCACTGTCTATTTCTGTAAATATAATAAGCATGAATCTCTTTTTCACTTCAGGGTGGTAATTGTAGAAGTTGAATAGAATATGAAAGGTTTAAATTGTAAAGTTTGTTCCTTGAAATAAAGGAGTAAATTCTATTACATTAATATGAGATAAGTTTGGTATTGTTCCATTTTTTTATATACAACTCTAGTTGTGTTGGCTAAGGATATTAGCTATTTTTGCTTGGAGTTAGGACTTGTATGAACTTGACATTTTAATTAATTTAGTGAGCGAATTTATTTACCTATGATTAGGAATATTTATTTGAACCTTAGACCTCGTGCGTATATACATATAAATATATTATTAAAGTATTGATAATAGCATATTGATCGTATTGAATATAATTTATAGGTTAGTAAATATTACCTTAGAAAGAAAGTGAATGATAATTATGGGAATTAATCATAATTAAAGGCGTAATAAAGGATTTCCTTTATATGACCTTAAGTTTAATTATTATGAGATAGTATATATATACAATTGCAATATATATATATATAATAGCATGTTAAAGGAAAGGAAGTATGACTAAGTTATTGGCTTATAAGTTATAATCACGTTATTGATACAGTTTAAAGTACATAGAAGTTCATCTAGTTAAATCTGGCTACCAACAGTGTTACTTTGGAGATCGATGTGAGACATCGCCTATAATAAATAACCTCAGTGGATGCAACGATAGTCCTAATTCTGTAGGGTAAGCCTACCCAGTCAATCTGGCTACCAATGCCTACCGAGAGTTGGACTAATATGAGACGTCGTGGATTGGGTTATAAGTTATAATCACGTTATTGATACGATATGAGGAATGTTTATAGGGGTCTTCTTGGGGTTTAGAGGTATTAAGTATTATTGTAGGGTCTGCCTCTTTCCTATATGAGAAGTTTTAAGTGATATGATAGGATTTCTTATAATGTCAGTTAGGGAGAACCATAGAGGGACCCGCCTTGGGTTAGGTATTAAATGATAGGAACCTACCTATTTTATAGGTATTAAATGGTCAAAGTCTGCCTAATTCTAAATGAAAAGTTATTAAGTGGTTCAAGCGCTTTCACTTGCATCGTAAATGGTAGTCATGTTAGAGTTTGGAAATCGATTGGAAATGGATTAGGCATTAAATGATTAGGACCTGCCTATTTTATAGGTATTAAATGGTCAGAGTCTACCTAATTCCCAACCATAAGGTATTAAGTAGTTTTGGTGCTTTCTCTTGCATCGGTAATGATAGTTGTGTTTGAGCTTTAGGACTTGGACTGGAAATATCTTTGGGCATATAGTTGAAGTTTTTGATATGGTATAGTTTTAAATGCTAAGACATATTACTTATCTAGATGATACTGTCCAAATACTATTATGGTAAAGCTTGAGATTTTCATTCACCGTACATTATTGTTCTGAATCCCTTTGTTCGTCGACGGAAATTCTATCGGTTTAGAAAACCGTCGAACGAATTTATAATAAAAATTACCGCAAGCGCACGGCATACAATTCTAGTACGTGGTGAGCACGGGTCGATCCGTAGGGAATTGTTAGATTTTAAAATTCTATTCAATCAAATTAACCAAAGATTTGAGAATTGTTTAACTACTAAAAATTGCAAAACTAACAACTATAAACATGAATGAAAACTATGAGAATAAAATGACAATTTAGAGATAAATCCACTCTCTAGATCACATAGTTCAACAGAATATGAAATTATGATCTCTCTTTTTTGGTCATTAGTGAGTTTAATTGATGTGTTTATTATAATTATGATCTATTTATGCTATTAATTAGTTCAACATAAGCCATCAAACTATAACACATCCCTTAAACCACTTACCAATTCTCATGAAAAATGACAATAAGTTGAAAGTAAAATCTATTTTAATCATGGCCTATTAACTATTAATTAGAAATATAGACCATCAAATTTGGATTTCAACATTCACTTCATTACCATAATCATATGTAGATGAAGAGGTAATTTGTGTTTAGTGATTGTTTAAGCATAGCCTATTTGGTGTCAACAATATAGGCTATCAAATTCAAAGAAAAAACAACAAGTTAAACCACTTCAATCATTATCATTAAGCGCACAAAAGAGAGCAAATAATTATCAAAATGTTGAAGCTACATAATTAGAGAGCTTCATTGCCCCTAAATTGAAGGGGTTTAGCCTCTCATATTTGTTATGATGTCAACAATTATAGCATGCAACGTGAAACTAAAAAAAAGAAAATGAAAGCTAATGGAAAAGAGAACTAATCTAATTACATAAAAGGAAATCTACACTACTAGCATGAAAGAAAGAGAGCATGTAAATAAAATAAAACACTAATTAACATTGCATAAAAACAGAAAATTACATGAAATAAAAAATGGCTAAGTAGCCATGAAAAGAGAAAAAGGGCTTTCTTTTATTTTGATCCTAAACTAAACTAAAGAGGAAGATCTTAAGAGAAGATAGGATTACATGAACATATGGGGTATTTATATAAGTTTTAAAACCCTAATCCATTTTTTGGGAACTACCCAAACTACCATCTTAGGAAGTGTGGCCACCAAGTTATCATTAGCATCAAATAATCATCATTTAAGTGTGCATGAAGCTTTAATGGCCATTAGCGTATGTATTAGCTTCTAATTTTGTACATGAAGATAGGTGGGTAGGTGGGGTCCTTCATGATCCATGAAATGAATTATTTCCATCTCCATTCCTTTGTATTCACTCTTGTGCATGCATATATCTTCATGAAACCACTTGTATATGAAGCCAAATTTCTACAAAATAATATAGAAATTTCCAATTAATTTTTCTCAAATTAATATATGCAAAAAATGACCATTTTGTTCCTGTATGAATATGTGACGATTTGAAAATAATTTGAATTTTGGTTTAAACATGTTAAAACACCCAATATGATCATTTATTTAATTCGATGAAATACGAAAGTAAAAATATGTACATTTACGTGCACATCACCCTCCTCATTACAACACATGGGTTAGAGGAGACAAATGATGATTTAAAGGATGAAGGTGGAGATGAAGACTTGTGGCAGTTATTTATCTATTTATGCTTTATATATATTTTTATGTACCCAGTTTAGACTATTATGTTATTTTCAAATATTGTATTGTGAAGGTTTTATATAGACATGTTCTGAGATTTGGTGATAACATGTTATTTTTCTGAAATGGTTTTCTTTTATGAAATGGGTACTTTTTTTGATATTATATTTTATTCCATTCCGCTGTGGGATTTTATTGAAAAGAGGGTTGCAAAAAAAACTGATGATGGTAATTTAATTCGAATAACTAATTATAATCATCCTGCAAACTCCAAGCGTTGTTGTATCTACAGTTCTTTTGTTTAAACAACACTTTGGAAGAAACTATTTTAAATATAGTCGCAGTATGATCTCTTGTTAAATGGTTATCGAACCGAGCTTTAAAATTCAGGAAGTTATTAAAGCATTCATAGTTAACAAATAAGCAGTTTTTTTACTATGAATACAATAATCCATTCCCGCTCTAAGTAAAGAAATTATCTGTATAAGGGGGTTCAAAAATAATTAAAGAGGTGATGCAGTTTAAGAAATTAAGATCAAAGCATTCATTTATAGAATCATCACTTATTCTATCACTATTATATAGTGTGGCATTGAAATCCTCCGCTATAAACTATGGCATGGTTATTTAGGTTGCTTGCATTCTGATATAGTCCCACATGCTTTATCTTTGAGCTACTATGTTGTATGCATAAACACAAGTGCAGATGAGTTTCAAACAGCTTGTGACATATTAATCATCCATATGAATAATGATGTTATTCCGCTAAGTTTCATCCGACATAAGTAGAATTCTACTCCTTTATTCTGAGCATTGCTACTTTCAAAAGCCCAACATTGTTTGGGCCTATTCACTATTTTGTAATGGTGTAGTTTATACTCCAGAAGAGCTATGATAGATAATTTTCAACTATTTATAAAGTTTTTTGTATGTAGATGTTTAGAGGATGTATTCATCCCCTTTGTATTCCAAATTAGAAAAGACTTTAATTTATTGGATTATTTTCGTTCTTTTTTCTGAGGAGGAAGGAGTCCCACTAGACGTCTTTGTTCTTTTTTATTTATGCATTTTATTTTTTAATTGTCGAACCATATCTTTTCATTCAGGGTTTTCCATTACATTTTGGGATATAGTAGCCTTAAATTCAAAAGGTGGATCATCTTGCCTAAATCTCCTCATTAGGCGTTGTGTGGACATGTTGAATTCTAAAGTATGAGACTGTTATGGTCGTCTCGCACATACATCGACTTTTGGTAATTTGGTCTCACTATTTGAACTATTATCTTTCATTTTAATATCAGTGTTTACACCCTAACTCTTAAATGAATTAACGTTTGTGTTGTTGGAGGCATCATCCCTTGTCTGTTGTTGTTGTATGGCCACATCTAGACTAGACTCACTTCTACTGTGCATTTCACCATCAGAATTCGGTGCCTGGCTAGAGGTTCATCCTGAAAGCATCATTTGTGCTTGTTTAGCAATGCTATTAACATCTATAGTTGGCCATTTATTGATTATTTGTTTCCACACACTAGGAAAACGTGAATTTAAACTGACTTTTGCCTATATATTAAAACTAGATTATCTATTCATTTTTGAAGTGTCTATGCTCTTATTTGTTTCAATTGTAACAATAGTATTTTGTGTTTGTGATGTGTTGCCTTCTGTGCTTAATCAATTAATATTCATTGATTTCTCGTTTTCGTTACTTGCAAACTGTTTTGGTATCCATTTTTATATAAAGTTGCATTTCAATTATGTGGGTCCATAACAGTTGCAGTTACTGCACTTATTAGGGTGCCACTCGTATACAATATGTTGCCAAATAATATTGTCGTTCTCGTCCAAAATAGGGATTCATTTGGAAATTTAAAGTTCGCATCGATTTATCAGAATTCGAGCTAAACGAGATACAGATCATTCCCTTGGTGATTTGATTTAGCTTAATTGGGTTTCCAATGATAGAGTTTGTTCTACCTATATCCTCTACTATTTGGAAATCCAAGTCAAGCTCTGGTAATCGAACCCAGATTAGGATCGATTGCAAAATATCCTTTGACAAATTTCATTCCTATTTTTCACTTCTTTATAATCATTAATTTTTTGTTAAAAAAGTATGGTCCATTTGCTAGAATTTTATCATAATTTGTTTTTCCAAATCTAACATTAAAATAAAAACCATTATCTTTTGGGAAAATCTGAAACTAACCATTAGATTTCCAAACCCCAGTGATACAAAATTTAGAGAAGTGATAGTAGGGTTTAGGTCCCACTATATACAACACAATCACATTCTTCCATTTCTCCCTCGCATTGTTCACGATTTGCATGTCTGTTTTGGCACATCTAAGGTCATTGAATTCTCAAGGAGGAAAATAATTGACCAGTGAATAGGTGGAAACTTATAATTCTATCGCAATTTGGTTCCATGCCTTAGGGATAGGCGTGATGACTGAATTCTTTGAAGTGCTCAAAGTCACTATGTTGTGAGCCTGGTCGTAATCCCAAGCCAATGTCAGAAAATCTTGGGAAATGCCCATGAAAAAACTACTATGGCGTAAACTTTTCCTAACCTTTCTATATGTTACCGCAAGCTTTGAAGCTTGGGCCAATGAACATACTGCCTTCTTACTATTTTAGGGATAATGGCAATGAAGCCATCATCCGTGGGACGGTCTGGAGGAGGATTCCGATGGGAATCCTTTAAAAGCATGGAAGTTTGGGCGCGATTCATAGAGGTGTTGGAAACACTAGTCACCATTTTTCCCCTAATTGTTTTGACAGGTTTTAAGTTTTTTATGAAAGTGGGGTTCTGTTTAAGGAGAGTACTCATTTAGTTTATTGCTGTAAAGCACATGGACTACTAATAAAATCTAGTAGCTAACGGTACAAGACTATGTTAAATAACAATCGTAATCAATGATGAAAGGAGCCGGAAGATTGTCACATTGACATTGATGATTAATAATAGAAATTAATCCTAGCTAATGAACAGGCTATCCGGTACTCGTATTTATATCAAACAAATGCTTTACAAACATCAATAAATGAGGATGCACAATAAAACTAAATTAGGCTAAGATGGGTTGCACTATAATGTGGTTCGTAGACAATTGGAATGCACTGGAGTATATGTGTAGATTATGTGTAGAGTAGCAATGCTACAAGGTAAGAGAAATAAGGCTTAGATAAGGAATGATGTAGTTCGGCACTGGAGCAAGTAACAACAAACTGATGCATTTGAATCTGTGAAAGGTACCGTAATATGAAGTCGAGGCAAACTGGAATGTACAAGCCAAAAATGTTAATCTTAGTAAAGTTCAAAACTATGAGCGAAGTGTGTTGTTGCCTCTCAGGACAGTGGTCTCGGCATAGTAAAGTAGAAATGGTATCAAACAGAAAATGGTTGTGCCGAACTAAAGAACAGCTGTAACACATATGTGTTATAGATGCAGTTAGGCCTGTCAATGGTACAGGTTCCAACCCGAGCCTGGTCAGAACCGGCCATGTAAATACAGGTACGTGCTTTGCCCTAACTACCCAAGTCCGACTTGGTTGCTATTAGTGTAGGATACGGTTTTAACAAAATCTAGCCCGGTTTGGGACCGATCCAATTATTAGTTTTTTGTAGTATCAAAGCATGAATGTTTACGTTTTTTACCATTTTGTTCGTTTGCATGTAAATTTTTTTTTACTATTGTTGTGAACTTGGCTACATTACCATTAAATTTGTATGTCAACATTATTTATGTATGAATTTTATAAAAATTACAAGTTTAAAGTATAACTTTAAGATAAATATTATGAATTCGGTTAAGGGTATTACCCAAAAGGCATGAAAAGCCTAATGGATCGAGCTTGGGTATTGATTTTTAAATACCCTATGGGTTCTGGTTGGGCTTGGGTTTTGATTATTATAAACGCAATTGGGTCTGATTTTTAAGATACCAGACGAAATCTACCCATTGATAAGCCTTGATTTAGTGGCACTCACTGATAATGTGAAGATAAAGAGCAACAATACAGATGTTGTTCTGAAATAGCTACATTGTGGCAAAATGTGTTATTTTCACAATAAAATTGGCGGAAACTCTAGGCTTGTGAGATAAGATGGATATGAAGGATCGGTGCATGTGAATATATTATGCATAATCCTACCAAGTTAAGTGTTCCATTTTGGATTCCATTCGCCTTAAATTTTCTAGAGAAAATGTAGTAACCTTATAAATACAAACCATATAGCAACTAAAATTGGATCCGGTTTCTGCCATCACTATGCGGAAGCTCTGACTCTTCTTCATCTCCTTTCTCTACACAATAGTCACCATGGTAGCTACACTAGTCTTTTCTGGAACTTAGAATATGTCTAACCCATGTACTTATGACTTATTCTCTCTTAAACATCATGTAAACTCAAGCAAACTACATTAAATCCATAACTAGCAAAGCTATAAAGTGAACGTAGGCCAAAGATTACCGAACTACAATAAAATCTTATGTCTCTCTTTCTTATTTATGTTATTTTCCTTTTATTTTCAATATTGTCTACTAGATCTAGGTCTTACAAGTTCCATACAACATATCTTTGGGAGTTGATCTAATTTTGGTGTTAACATTTTGGTGCTTTCACTAAGAAAACTGAATCCAGACTTAGATCTAGCTTACTATTTTGGATTAAATGATATACAGTGGTTAGATCCATAGAAGTTGGTTTGAAAAGTTTGCAGGCTTACTGTGGAGATCAATGGCACCTAGAAAAAAACTGCTTCTAGAAGATCTACAGGAGCAACAATTGGTAGCGATGAAGCTAATACTCGCCTAACTGAAGTTTACAATACTAACAATCAGCAATGGAGGTTAATGCTGGAAAAGGAGCGCCAGAATCTTCCACGAAATAGGAAGTTGTAACCAGAGGAGAGCTTAATCAAATAGTCAATGAACTTAACCAAAAAAATGGCTGATGGTCAAAGATCTCTCATAGAAAAAATTGATGCTTTTCTATCACTGCAACCATCGGGTACTTGAAAAACTAGGCAAGAAATAGCAGCTGCTGCGGGGCAAGAAAATTCCTCTGTTTCGAGCATGAGTGGGAGGAATGGCAAACAAAAGCAGAAGGATGTAGTTGGTGGATCTGCAGGAGTTGTCATATGAGGCAGCAGGAGTGCTCCTAACATCGCAATACAACCTGGAAACCAACCCAAATCTTCGAGTGAACACTATATGAGAATATTGCAATGCTTATCACTAATTCTAAGGATGGCATACAGCCTGATACTGATGGGCTGGAGCTAAATACTATTGTAAATAGGAAAAACATCAGAAGCAAAGTTCAAACTGCCATGGTAAGACCAATCACATGCCTATGGAGCTCTGCAGGGATGGTTCTCCCGGAGAATGGAAAACCTAGGCTTTAGTTGGAAAATTGAGACCATTTATGGAGTCAAATACTCGGTGTATCCCCTGACAGTCGACTTGCAGACTACCGTGCCAGTAAGGAGTACCGAGGATTGGGGTTCCACGCCAAGCCGAACTCAATTTACTGAAAATGTTCTAAGAGAAGAATATCCTCGAAAATTCATTATGCCAACCACACCATCATACAATGGCATTACGGACCCCAAACAACATTTATATAAGTACGAAAGGCATATGGATAGAGCTGGAGCTATGGATGTTGTTCGTTGTAGGTGTTTTCCTATTTTTTGGAAGAGGTTGCTTCCATGTGGTTTACTAGACTCTCTCCGAAGTCTACTTCCAATTTCGATGAGTTGGCAAGGAAGTTTTTGGAAGAGTTTGACTCTATTCTACACGAAAAAAGGATGTGATGTCCTTATCTGGTTTTTCTCAAGAGCCTAACGAGTCACTAAGAGTTTTTAAGAGTCGGTTTAACGTCGCGGTTATTGAGATATGCGGCTTTCGTCCGAGCTATTCATCTAGATATAGATTTTGGTAGATGGATTAAAATGAAATGACCCGCTACCATAGAAGAATTTCACCGAAAAGCAAACTAGTTTTCTAAGGTTGGAAAAAGCAAGTATGATCGATGGCAAAACCATCAATGAACAACCAAAGAAAATGATTTAGAGCAATGTTGCATTACAATAAGATGGAAACAGTTTTGGAGTTACCGTAGGAAATGCAAGAAAGAATGCAAGTCAGAAAAAGAGGAATCGGAATTCCAGCAGGCGTAGCGTGAACGGTAAACGACTGAGGAATCTAAGACCTGAAGATTATATGCCATTGAATGATAGCTTGGAAAACATCTACCTTGCAGCTTAGGGAACTGAGCAATACAACAAACCTCCCAAGAGGAAAGTGTCTGAACATCATAAGGGATCAGGAAAGTTTTGCTACTTCCATATGACTCACAGACATAACACAAATGAGTGTCAGCATTTGAAGGACTTAATTCAGGAGTTGATAAGAAATAATAGGCTCCAGAAGTACGTGAAGGAACCATAAAATTCTGACCAGCTTGCTAGACCCCAAGCACAGAACGCTCAAGGAAATCAATCTAGGCATAGCGGGGAAGGGCCCAGGCGAATAGAACAAAGACTAGTTATAAGTACCATAATAGGAGGACCTCACCCGACGTAAAATAGTTAGGGTGCGATGGAGTGATATGTGAGTTCTTTAAAGCATTCTCCTAAGGAAATTGCTACACCATCTAAGATGGAGCTCCGGCTAAGCTATAGAAAATGATAACAAATGACATTTTATTTCAAAATCGAGATACTGAAGGAATAGAGGCGCAACTCTCAACCCAATGGTGCTAACATTTGGAATCGGTCCAGCGATTGTGCGTCGAGTGTTGGTTGATAGTGGAAGTCAGTTAACATCATATTTCGACAAATGTTCTATCAAATGAAGACCAACATGCTATAGAATGGAGATTCAAGGGTTTACATGTGAACCGAAAAATCCCGTTGGAATGATTGCTTTACCCGTGGAGCTCGGATAAGAAGAATGAAGGGTGGTGCTCATCCAAACCTTCTTGATAGTTGATGCGCATACAATGCTTTCTTGGGTCAACCGGCCCTCACTGATTTCAGAATCACTTCGGCTCCCTGGTGCCTCATAATGAAGTTCCCAACGAAGAATGGAGTAGGAGTAGTAAGAGAAGACCAAAGTATTACAAGAGAATGCTATATTACCGAGTTACACGAATCCAAACGACGTTAAATGGGGAAGAATGTGGGTAAGTCTCTCCGCATTCATGGATCGCAAGCATAGCAATTACAGAACCGTCCCTGGCTCGGGGACCATAGTCATTTCAATAAGGCTATAGACCTTAGGAAGAAGAGTTCAAGGAAGAAACAAGCAGCACAGGCAGAGTTTACGATAGCTATTCCTATTGATATGGATAACTGAACTCGAGCCTTGAAAATAGGTTCGCAACTTGGAATCAAGATGCAGAATGAAATGATAAAATGTATGCCAATCTGGATGTGTTCGCTTGGACGCATTCTGATAAGTGTGGGATATCGTCGGAGATAGCGTGTCATGCACTTAATATCGATCCCAAGTTCACACTAGTGAGGCAGAAGAGATGCAGTCTGAGTCTGGAGCGATCCACTGCATTGAAGGAGGAAGTGGATAAGCTATTGGCTAATGACTTCATCCGTGACGCAACGTATCCTAAGTGGGTGTCAAATCATGTGCCAATCTGAAAATCAAATGAAAAGTGGCGGACTTGCGTCCACTACTCATATTTGAACAAAGCTTTCCCGAAGGATAGATTTCCACTACCTAGAATTGATCAGCTCGTTGACGGAACTGTGGGGCATGAAGTGCACTCGTTTATGAATGCTTACTCAAGATACAATCAAATTATAGTTCATGAGCCCAATCAGGAGAACACTGGCTTCATCATAGACTTAGGACTGTACTGCTATCATGTAATGCTATTCGGATTGAAAAATGCCAGTGCAACTTACCAGAGATTGGTAAGCACAATGTTCAAGAGCCAGATCGGATGAACAATGTAAGTGTATGTGGATGACATGCTAGTGAAGTCAAGTATCTGGAAATCATTTGGATGATCTCTCAGAGATGTTTGAGATCCTCCGGAAGTATGGGATGAGACTGAATCTGCTGAAGTGCTCTTTTGCCGTTGCTTTTGGAAAATTTCTTGGTTTTATCGTGAATGCTAGGGGCATCGAGGCTTATTCAGAGCCGATCGCTGCCTTATGGAATGTCACAACCCCCATAACAAAGAAGGAGTAATAAAGCTCAAATGGAAAGATTGCAACGCTATGCCACTTTATATCCAGAGTGATGGATAAGCGCATATCATTCTTCAATGCTTTGAAGAAGGGCAAGTAGAACTTCGAATGGAATCAAGACTGCCAAACCACTATTGAAGAGTTACTTCGACATATGGAGACACTGCTGGTTCTATCCGATCCTGCAGATGGAGAAGTTATATTCATCTATTTAGTGGCATCTGCCCACATGCTAAGTGCCACACTTGTGCGTGGGCAGGCTAGGATTCAATGACTTGTTTACTACATCAGAAAATGCTTCACCGGAGCTGAACAAAATTACGTAAAGCTGGAAAAAATGACGTACTACTTACTGATCACGTCAAGGAAGTTGTGGTCCAATTTCGAAGTTCATCCAGTCAAGGTGTTGATGGATCAACCCTTGAAGCAGGTACTCTACTGACCCAAGACTTCAGGACAACTTCTGAAATGGAACATTGAGTTGAGTTAATATGATGTACCTTATCATACCCAGAGAGCAATTAACAAACAGGCGTTGGCTGACACCATCGCCGAGTCCATAATTCGGGATGACGAGGAGGAAGATACTACAGTCGTGGTTTCATATTGGAAGTTGTTTGTCGATAGTGCATCGAACAAATACTGCTCAAGAGTAAGAATTATGCTTGAACCTCCTGAGGGATGGTCAATTTGTTATGCATCAAGGCTAGAATTTTGTGCTACCAATAACGAGGTAGAGTACGAAGCTTTGATGGCAGGATTGAAAATTGTAAAGGAATTGGGAATAAAATCTTTTCATATTTATAGCGACTTTTAGCTAGTCGTCTATCGGGTGAGGAGAGAATACTGAGCCAAAGGAGAAAATCTTGCCCCTTATCTATCCAGAGCATAGGAATTGCTTAACGACATTGAACATTACACGATGACCCATATTCCCAGAGAGCAGAATGTGAAAAAGGTAGATTACTTGGCCAAACTAGCCAGTTCCGAAAACGCACAGTTATTGGGTTTGGTTTCGGTAGAAGTATTATCTGCTCTAAACTTAGATCAAATGGATGTCGATTGGGTTTTGGAGACGATGGAAGAGGAAGAATCATGGATGACGCTAATCATGGACTATTTGCCTAGAGGAGTACTCCCTAGAGACCGGAATGAACGAAAGAAGGCACCATGATTCACAATGTAGGATGGAGTACTATACAGGAGAGGATTCTCCTCCTCCTTGCTCAGGTGTGTAACCGAGGATGAAGCTAGGAAGATGCTTATGGAATCCATAAAGGAAGCCGTGGTGACACTAGGGGGCAAACACTTGTGAAAAAGGCTCTCCGCTATAGATATTTTTGGCCAACAATAAACCAAGATACAGCAGACTACTCCCGACGATGCAATCGCCAAAGATTTGCTAAGATTCCTCAAACCCTTCTACAAAATTAATGCAAACAGTCGACCCTTGGCCGTCTATGATCTGGGGAATTGATTTGATCAGAGTACTATCGATAGCAGAAGAAGGAGCCAAATACGTTATCGTCCTAGTTGATTACTTTAAAAAATGGGCTAAAGTGGAACTGTTTGCCATGATTACTTCTAAAAAAAGTGATTAACTTTGTAACGAAAGATATTATTTGCAGGTTTGGGGTACCGCAAAAAACCATCATGGATAATGGAACTCAATTTGAGAGTGCTGAGTTCAAAGACTTCTATAATCGTTACCAGATCGAGAAGAGCTTTTCCGTGATAGCACATCCATAGACAAATGGGCAAGTAAAGGCAGTGAACATAATCATCAAATCCACCATAAAGAAGAGACTTATAAAAGCTAAAGGAAATTGGGTTGATGAACTTCCGCTTGCACCATGGGCTTATAGAACACACGTAAATCTACGACTGGACATTAACCATTCGCTTTGGCATACGGTTCAGAAGCTATAATCCCTGTGGAACTAGAAGTCCCCTATTATCACAGAAGACATTTCGATCAAAGAGAGAACATGCAACTAC
The DNA here is from genome assembly GCA_030737815.1 of Allium fistulosum. Classification (NCBI taxonomy): domain Eukaryota; kingdom Viridiplantae; phylum Streptophyta; class Magnoliopsida; order Asparagales; family Amaryllidaceae; genus Allium; species Allium fistulosum. The sequence goes on along the minus strand of CM060908.1, from coordinate 258,261,838 downwards.
TGCTTGAGTCACTCGACCAAATGGATGAGAAGTGGAGGAAGCTGAGCTGAGAGCTGCCGCTCACCAGAACAGAGTGGCGCGACATTTCAAAACCAAGGTTCGCAATTGCACCTTTGGAGTGGGAGATCTAGTCTTTAAATGGATCTTCCCGGCTATAGGAGCGTTTAACCTGAACTGGGAAGGACCATATGTAATTGACCGAAAACTTGGAAACAGAACATTCAAGCTAGAAACGATCGATGGAATCCCGATTCTCATGCTTGGAACAACGACTCGCTGTGGCACTACTACATTTAATATCTATCCACAATTTTCTATTTTCACAAATAAGCCATCCAAGGACACTAAGGGCATTGTAAATAGGCAGGACTAGCCTTTCCTTTCATTTATTAATAAATCTTGCTTCTTAAACCAATGGAATCGTGTTCTTGTAAGCAAACCACCGAGTTAACGCAGAAAATTAACACAAATCACCGGATCGATGAGGAAATCGATACAAACCTTCTAAGAACTGGTGTTGCCTTGGCAACATCAGGAAGGTTCAAAACCGTTGAGTCGATGGGGAAAATCAACTCAAACCGCCAGATCGACGGGGAAAATCGATCCACGCCATTTGAGAACTGGCGTTGCTTCAGCAACGTCGAGAAGGCCCATATTCCTGTGTGCCACCCAATTACCTGCATGTCGCTTCTTCAACCGATGGAACAACTTTCTTGTAAGCAATCTCCCCGTGTGCCACCCAATAAGCCGCATGTTGCTTCTTGAACTGCTGGAACCGTATTCTTTAAGAATTATCGCTATGCACTATCCAATAGGCCATACACCGCTTCTTGAACCAATGGAACTACGTTCTTGTAAGTAATTTCTTTATGTGCCACCAAGTTAGTCACACGACCGAGAAAATACTTCACGATCTCTGGATAAGAAGTATGGACTCTCAAAATCGCCAAGTTGATGGGGAAAATTGACTCAAACCTTCGGATCAATGGGAAAATCGATCCAACTCCATGAGTGCCAGTGTTGCCTCGGTAGTTCTTGGAAGCCTTTTTTACTTTATCAGTGTTACCCCAATAACATTGAGAGACTGTCAAATTTCTAAGTGTCGGCATTGCCCCGACAACACCGGAAAAGTTTTCAAATTGGAAGGTTGATGGAAAATCGATCTCCATTTTTTAAGGATCAACGTTGCTTTGGCAATGTTGACAAAATCTGAAACTGCCGAGCTGATGGGGAAAATCGACTCAAACCACCAGTTCAACGGGAAAAATTAATCCTTATCTTCTAGATAATGGTGTTGCTCCAACAACACTAGGAAACAACGAATTAGTAAAACTGACCAACTCATAACTATCAAAGGTTGACATCGCCTGAAGATAGGTGATGACAAAGGGTATAAACCGGAGCATAGAGATAGGTGACATCAAAGGGATTCCATAATATGCGTCGTTTGTGCATAGGTCTCCAAAGATAGAGACTGAAAGCACGATCAGGATCTCGACCATGAAGCCAGAAAATTTAGAACACGAAAGTTGGGATCAAGCGTCCCAGTAGTAAGAGCTATCATGCAATTCAGATTGTGGGTAGAAAAACAGGTTCCTAGATTACGTATTCTCTTATTGAGTGCTCAATCTAGCATTCAAAGTAACCAGCCTTATGGAGTGGGGGCATTCACGGTCGAGATGATCTTTGCTAAGCATGAATAGAAAACATCCACGGAGTTAGCTAAATCGAGATACACCATAGTTATGTTATGCCGAATGGAGTATTTTGGCAATCACAATAGAATTAAGTAATACAGTATGCTAAATAACTGTAGGAATATGATTTACAAGTACAAAGCTACAGTAGGTTACACTATTTACATGCACAAAGTTGCAGTAAATAAACACATTATACTGAGCAGCAGTATATGATGTGGAAATTTCAGTATATGCAATCTTATTATATATACATGCAGTGGTATACAAACAGGCATAGTAAATAGAATGCAGGAAAAGTGCATAAGAGATATTACAATAGAAATGCTAATCTTTCATTACCAACATCCTTTTTATGTACATGGACAAACAAAGGGGGCCAGGATCGCACAATGTCGGCCTTTTTTAGAGGTCAAAAAGCAAAATATGAACTCCACTGACAAGACAACAATCCAAAAAAAAAGTACAGATTAAAAACCCGCAAGTGCTCCACTCCACCTGCACTTGATCACATAATCACTTCTTACCTCTCTGGTGGGGGGTGATCTTCTTTTATTTATCGCCCTTTTTCTTTTCAGGATGAATGTGCCCTCCACTGGCACCAAAATCAAGTTCTTTAGATCCACTGATGGACACGTCCTCTGGTTTCAGCTTGCCAGTCTTGATTGTGAATGGGAAAAGTTTGGGTTTGGCAATTCCTAGCTCTGTCTTTAGCTTTATCTTCTCCTCTTTCTTTTTCTATAACCGCACCGCCATTGTCTCCTTGTCCATCGGGCCCGATCCGCTTGTGATCATCACGTCTTCTTCTTGAGACATGGAGACGTCCTCCAGGTTCTACGATGCCGCTATCTACTTGGAATCTGGTCCAGGGATAGAGCCTGAAACAAGTATTGGACCTGAAATGGCTGTAGAAACAGTGGTGGAAGCCGTGAAGATGGCAGTGGCTCCCGAGCCATGTGTAGCTGGAGAGGCAAGAGAGACGGTTGACCTACAAGTTGGGAAACACAGTTATATTATGTAGTAAAGGACTTCAGTGTGAGTTGAAGCTTCTAGAGAGCTGGAGAAATAAGAGAAATACCAGAACCAGGAGTTTGATCATGACTTGAACTTTGAAGCCCCCTTCACCAGTTTCTATTTCAGTGGGTCGCTCAGTGACCGAGGGAATATACGGCTTGTGTAGGGCTTTAGATGCTAGGAGGCGGTTGCTGAACTAACCACTTTGGATGCAAGAATGGTCGCTACTTGCTCTTGGGATTTAGGAGCGGATGTTTTACCTTGCCCCGAAGAGCTCGAGTCGGCATGAACCTTAGTAGCAGCTTCAATAGCGGTGCTCTCGTTTTCTTCTCTTAAAATCTCTCTACTAGCTGTAAGAAAATCTATGTCTTCGGAACTAAGATAACTGGCCATGAGTTCTTCTTATAAGTGCATGTCCCTGACTCTCTCTGACCTGACTAGTACTTCTTCCCAAGCGATAGCGATAGTCCTGGGCCAGTTATCTCCCAACCACCTCATACTTCCCTTATTCATGACAGTGCAAGCATAAAAGTGTAGCACGGACGTATCCATCTGGGTCTTCATGTCATTGTGAGCTTTTTAGAGGTCCGAAATTTCCGACGGAGTGACCAAGTGATCAATCTCAACTGCCAACTTATCAGATTCAACTTGTTCCTCTCTTTGACCAACTTTGCATTCTCCTCGCGGAGTCGAGTGAGTTCTGTAGCTTGTTCTACGATGATCTGAGCCCGAGCCTTAATGGTGTTTTCCTCTTTGGTGATTCATTCCTTTAATTTGAATAACTCTTCATGAGCGTCTTTTAGTTGATCTTTAATAACAAGAAGCGCTCTTTCATTTGCCCGGGTTACTTCTTTTTATAGTTAATTGCTTGCATTCTTTCCCTTTAAAGCAACGTCCCTATCTAGCTTTAACTGGGCTATCTTTTGATCATGATCCTTGATCATCCTATAGTAATCATCTTTTTCTACCTCAAAAGAATTGATTTGCTAGTATGTAGCGTGATTCACATTAGACATAGCTCGGACTAGACGTTTCAACTCAAACCCGGCTTCCAAGCCCTCGTAGACTGCCTCAAGATTTTGGAGAGAAGCAGCTTTGGTTGTGGGCATTCTAGTCTGATCAAACATAATCCCATGCAAAAATAGATGTGGTAAGCAGCCTGAAGCTGAGTTGGACCTGGCGGAAGTGTGTAGTTCTCACTCTTCTTAGAAGGAGTAGGAGCAGAAGTAATAGTTATGGCTTGAGAGGATGGAATCTCCTACATCACAATAGTCTGAACCTCAGTGTAGGGAGAAGTGATTGATAATGTAGTCCCATAGATATCATAGGATTCCTTGTGGTGCTCATAAGCATCGATGGGGGCATCGCCTTCACCGTCTTTTCTTCTTTCCCCTCTCGCGGTCCCTTTAAGCAGGGCGGGCTTCATCATCGGCCTCTCTATCTTTTCTCTTCCTTCTCTCCTTATCAGTTTCACAGTGAGGATGTTGAGCTGTGTCCGGAGTCTAATTCCTGTAAGAGCTGGAATGTTGGTATAACTGAGTGAATAGTCCACGGCCTATGGAACTTGAAACGAGAAAAGAATGGAGTTAATGGTGGAACTTTGAAACTTTACTCGATGCAGAAATGTGTGCCCATGATACTAAAGTGGGTGTATAGTGTCGATGACCCCTTATATACTCTACTGACCATATTGGCATGGTTTCAAAGTTGGAGTCTCTCCACCTTTGCTTATGAAAACACCCAGAGATAGGGTGATATCTAAACTAATCTTGCTTATCATTTCACTAATTGTGAAGTCCCCGAATTCACTCAAGTTAATGGAGACATCTCTCAGAGGGCATGAATGTGTTGTATCTCCTACCAAAAATTCCTTAACTTGGTCTATAGGTGATTAAAAAGTCTTAGTGATTAATTCTCTAGAGGAGGTGAGACAGATTGTCCAAGACTCGGTGTTTCAGTAATTAGTTGTTCTGGAAGAGGCGAGTGAGGAAGATCGGGTCTCATCCCTGGAAATACACCGTAGGATTCATCCTTTTCCTTGATGGCATGGAAATCGCTGTCATCGTCATCTGTATCATCTTCCTCCTCCTCTACAACCACCACTTGTTTTCCTTCCCTTCGTACAACAAGCTCTTCCTCTTCTTGTATGGGGGACATCTACTTACGTCGCTTCTATATCCTGGGCATCTCCTTCACTAGGAATTTTTGCTTCTTCTTCCAAGTTACCTCTTGTAGGTACCTCACTAGATGGACCGGCTACGTTCCCTTGGGCATTCTCGTTGGAGCTACGAGTAGGGACAGAAGAACAAGTTTGCATCCTGGAGCTATCGAGGTTGAAGGCTCTTTAGCCAAAGCAAATCTGTCGAGATAAACTAAGCCAAACCTTCGTAGGTTCTTATTCATCAGAAGGAATTTGATGAGCATTCAGAAGCTCTCACAGCCTTCAAGAGATCAAGCATTGCCTTGAGTTCATGATTGCTTTCTCACCATGGGATGGATACTATGAAATGTATGGAAAGTTAGAGATTTTGAAAACCCTAGGGCAAGAGTTGAGAAGTAGAAGCTTACTTCTTGATACCCAAAGATGATTGAATCCTTCCAGGTACCAAACAAAGAAATATTCATTTTTGAAAGCTGAAAATTTATTGTGAAGGTATCCTATCAGCTTGCATCCCCTTCAGGTTTCTATAATTATGAAGGACAGACAATCTTACCTCCTATTGAATTATAGGAGGAAGGTTAGCTCATTAAGTCTTGGAGGTTGCCCAAGCCTGGTCCTGAATAGAATATACAACGAGCTCAAGAGTGCATAACCATTGGGATGAACTTAGAATGGCACCAATCCTAGCTCCTGATGCACCACCATCAAGAATTGATTGGATGGTTGTACAACATCGCCAAGCATGTGTATCGGTTACAAGTGGTGAAATCTTCTAGGGGATTATGTGCAAACTTAGCTCAGGTGGGTAAATGAACATCACTTTCTAGGATGCCATGCTACATACATATGTTTCTAGTCGATTTTACCGACAGAATTGAAGGCCCTTGTTAAGGGGGATCGGTTGGAACTCTAATCAAAAGAAGCAACTGATTGAGTACAGGCCCTACAGGAACTAGCGGGCTATAGAATTCAAAGGTGATAGATTGACTTAGTCCCACAGGAATAGATGGAGAAACTGGAGCGGTTGATGTTCTGGCATTTGAAGGTGTATATGCCCCTTCATCGGACTTATGGCGAGATGACTGGCGTGTCATTCTAGACAATAAAACTTGTTGATCACGGTCAGGTATGCTTTATTTTTAATAGAATTCCCATGTAATTAATGCTTGGAATCTAAAGGAAGTCGACATGTGTTGACCAGTCAAATTCCAAGTGTTGACCGGGCAAGCGCAATAAGTTATCTATGTGGAGGTGAATCCAGTGTCTCAAACACAATGAACGAACCATCTAGTGCAGATATCTTGCTTGTGCTAGAAAAATGATTTGTGTCATTCCTTTTATTTCTTTCTTAGTACTTACCCGTTATCGATTGAGGATCGATAACGGATCCGTTGTCCAGAGCGATGTAGAAAGCTCTCCTTTTCAGGACTATTGGTAGTGTAGAATTAGAAAGGCGGGACGGTGGGATCATCCAATACACTTGAGTTCGTAGAAAATCATCATATTTGAATTTATTTGGCCAATCAGGACTTAGTCAGTTTTGCGAAGACGGATAGTTGAAGCTAGAGAATAGGATTTGTCTCCAGGGCCACATGCACTCTACTAGGGCAAAGCTTAGTTTCACCACCAATCTAGTACATGCAAAGGTCAACCACCATCACTATTCCAAGATTCGTTAGGTCCAACCTTCAATTCAAGCCAAAGAATTAACTCGGCCTAAGGTTTTAGGATAGATCGAGTCCGAGAATTAGGGGCTGTGAACTTAAGGGTGGTGGCTTAGCTTGGTGTGGGCGACTGGTTGATGGAAGCGGTCGGACCAGACGGCGATGACGCTAAGGTTGAGATGGGGCCTGGGATCGAGGTAGATCAGTGTCAATTAAACCCTAGGTTAGGTCGGCTGGAACAAATGAAAGCCTAGGTGGAAGCATGGTTAACTCGGCAAGTAGATGGGAAAAGCGAATGGAAACCCTAAGCAAAGTAGTTTAAGGAAAGGGATTTAGGAAAATTTCCTAAGTCCATAGCTCGATACCAAGTTATCTCTTTTCACCCAAATCGAGCCCAAATCATAACAAGGGACCTACATCTCAAACTAAAGAAGGACGTGATCCCTGGAGTGCAAGTTGCATCACCAATGCCGAGAATTGGAATTCAAGCTAAAGAAAGGACAAATTGTTAAGAGAAATTAGCCAAACAAAAATAACATCTTGAGATGACATTCAAGCAGTCAACTAGAATTCAAAGGATAGTCGTCCGGGACTTGTCCTATTCTAGAGCATACTTTGTTTTCAACAAAAGCATACTCTGAGGAGTAAATGTTAACTGGGTTTTTATCCATGCAGATGTCAATAGAAGTTAGTATGTCGAGACGAAGACGAAACGACATGAAACTTGGCATGCATGCTCAAATGGACAAAGAAAATAGCTTGGGAAAAATTAGGTGAAAAATACGCTAAGGGCATAACTCGGCATCGAGTTATCCCCATAACTCAGTACTGAGTTATGGTGCTTCACTACCACCATCTCAAACTTTACACAAGCTATCCTCTAGCTCCTCTATGCATGCCTAAGTGATTTCATAGTGTTCCGGACGACCTATCTCAACAATTGAATAGTTAGCTTTAGTAAACTGTAGAACAAAACAATTATAAAGGAATGATAACCAAAACAAGTCAAAGATCTATGAAAACACAAGTGGCACCCCAAAAAGAAGTAAGAAATATGATGCATGGGAGTTGTGCAAATTTCCCCTTGAGGGGATAACTCAGCACTGAGTTATAGGGATAACTCGGTACTGAGTTATCACATTAACTCATGGGTCCCCCAAAATTTTCGCACTACTCTGGGCTAATGTCTAGACCTCACTACAAGTGGGATTCTGATCCAACACACCTGCTACCCCTATAAATACAAACTATAGAGCAACCAAAAGAGGATCCGGTTTATGTCATCATTACACGGAAGCTCTGACTCTTCTTCATCTCCTTCTTCTACATAATAGTCACCAAGGCAGCTACTCTAAGAAATTCTAGAACTTAGAATCTGTCTAATCCTTGTATTTGTGACTTATTCTCCCACAAACATCTTGTAAACTCAAGCTAACTACATCAAATCCATAAGCAACAAAGCTATAAAGTGTACGTAGGCCAAAGATTACCGAACCACTATAAAATCTTGTGTTTCTCTTTCTTATTTTTGTTATTTTCCTTTTATTTTCATTACTATCTGTTAGATTTAAGTCTCTCGGGTTCCTTACAACATATCTGTAACATCCCACTATTTTGGACCATTCAAATTGATAATAAATCCACACATGTTAGACTTGAATACTTCAAAACAGTGGATTGTTAAGAAAATTTGGAGCAAATAAAATCAAATACAGAATCACAGACACAGAATACCAGAATAACTCGCAGCGGAAATAAAATATCATAGTAGTTCATGAAGCTACTACATACATACTCTCAAAAACCGATACAAAATACCATAGTCTGAAAAACAGATAAACCAGATACAATAGAAGTCTGAATACATAAGTCACTAATACACAAGCAAAGGCTGAATAGGAAATAACTGGAATAGAAATAGACGACAGCTAGATAAATAAGCTCCAACAAATCTCTAGCTCCAGAAGATGAATCCAAAGCTGTGATACTCAGGCTGACCCGAGCGTAAAGCAAAAAACAAACACCCGATTCAGGACATACGTACTTATACAATGTAAACCAACTCAAGTGAACTGTAATAGCAATGCACAGGTAACTTAAAGGATGCTTGGGATCGCCCATCCTTTAAGGATCCATTAAACTATCTACTAAGTAGTAATATACGCCATTATAATACTAGTAAACTATAAAAAGGTAATAGTGTTAATGTGACTGAGGTAGCGCAAATCTTGCAGCAATCGCCCACCTCTAGCCACACTCCCAAATCGAAGGCGCGCATCAAATCAATCAAAAGGTAATAAAATGGCATACGAAGAAGTGGGCCCGTTTATACCTCAACCAGAACGTCGCCAACTACCTACTTCATTCTGGAAACTCCACCGCGTACATGGTTGTTAAAGTGGTTTTGGTATTGGCAGAGAGTGTGATAATATCTGATCCCGGTCTCTTCAACAATCAAATCGTTATTATAACTCGTGGTTATATATTTTCAAAAATGGTTTATATTTCAATCAAAATAATTCATTTAAACCATTTAAAATGAAGTCATTATACTATCAAATCAAATATTCAATTCCCAAAATTTCAACATTTTCCGAAGCTCGTTTATTCAATTTTAATAATCCAAAACATTCTATTTTCAGCATTCGCAGCACTTAGAAAATGCTGCTGTAAGTATAGTGGTAAAATTGAAAAACAACACAATTCAGAAACAGTAGCACTTATAAACTGCTGTTGTAGATATAGTGGTAATTTGGAAACAGTTCATTGTTGGAAACAGCAGCACTTATAAACTGCTGTTGTAGAGACAGTAGTAGATTTAAAAAACAATACACTGAAACCACAGCATTTCTAGAATGCTACAATTTCTGTTATAAGTTGTACTATGACATTTTTAAACAATATATCTTCCACTTTTATCATTTTTAACTTATCAAACTTATTCCACTTTTCAAAATTATTTATCAAGATATCATTTAACTTATAAATTTAATAAAATAACATTTTATTAATAAATATCCAATTAAATTATAATTCATTTACATTAAGTCAAAATTCACTATAAGTTGCTTAACTTTTATTTTAACAAATAACTTGATATTTTCTTTTACTTTAAAAAAAGTATCCATTTCATAAATAAATATTTTAATTACTACGTTAAGCTTAAAATTTCCATTTTAACTCAAATTTCAATTATTAAGTTAAATCAAATTTTAAATTACAATTTAAACCATTTATCAACTTATAAAATTTTAACTTTTAGGAAATCACTGTTTAAATCATTTAAATCCAATTTAAGTCAAAATTTCACATTTTTACATTTAAAAATACTTAATAATTTCTAAAATCCCATTTTTAAATCAAATTTCAATTATTAAGTTAAATCAAAATTTTAAATTACAATTTAAACCATTTATTAAATTATACAATTTTAACTTTTAGGAAATCATTGTTTAAATCATTTAAATCCAATTTAAGTCAAAATTTCACATTTTTACATTTAGAATACTTAATCATTTCTAGAAAATCATATTTTAAAAATTAACCACGGGTCTGTATAATATTTTCTAACTTAGGTCAAGTGGCACGGATAATATATCATTTCAATCTGTAATTAGTTAAAATCCGGGTTTCATCATTTCAAACCCGCAATCCCAAGTCAAATAAAAATCGCTCGAGCCTATCATTTCAGCTCGTAACGACTTTTCCTTATTCTAAAGTCCGTTCAGGTATGTATCATTTCAACCCATAGTGATTTTATACTAACAGGGAACTTGCAGTGTGAGAAATAGAAAATAAATAAACAGTAAAACATATCATATGATGTCACGTGATGTAACAGGTATATAAACAGGTAATATCATCATATAATGTCAGATAATAGGAAGATGTGAACATATAACATGGCACATCAATTACTACAATTCAAGTGACACTGTTTCACATTTATATAAGTACGGTTTGTTGAGATTGATAAACTCACCTCTAAAGCTAGAGATCAAATTCAAAACACAATTCAAACTCCGCAAAGCACGAAAAGCATGACTAGATTCGAGGAGAAGATGATGAGCCAAGGTGTAGATCTTGCAAACAAATAAAATAAAACAATTATAAGTATATATTAAGTCGCAAAAGAATGCAAGAATTAACAAAGCAAAAGAAAGAACAAGTGGAAAACAAGACTTGCACAAACAAGTGGCTCGGCCACAACACAAAGGCTCAACCACCAAGGCATATGCTCGGCCATGGTTCAGATCTGAGCAACATACACGGCTATGGTCTAAAAGTAGGAAGCAAAGAAAAGGTAGGGGTTATGGAATCTAGAAAGGCAAGGAAATGGAAGGTTGTGGGTTCAAGCATTGGTTCGGTCCAAAGAAACATGGCTCAGTCTGAAGTGCTACAAGGTCAGGTTCAGGTCTGAAGGGGCGGCCAGAGGTCATGTCAGGTCATGTCGTGGCTGGAGGAGGAGCTAGTGGTGGAGGTCGAGGCAACCAAGGAAGAAGGTGGTGATAAAAATGGAGTTCGGCTAGGGGTTTTGCATGTTCTAGTGATGGATTGGTCACGGCTAGTCTGGTTAGAGGAGGTAGTAGTGCTGGCCGTGAAAGGTGGAGGAGGAGGAGGTGATGATCGGTGGTGAGGTCAGGTCTGGTGGTGATCATATTGGAGGCCGAGCATGCTTACAAGCAAAATGGAAGAAGAAAAAGCAAATAGAAGGAATAAGGAGGAAACCATGGAAAAAACTTACTGAATTTCTCAGTAGAAAATGAGAACGCAAATGAGAAGAGAAATGAGATGAGAAGTGATATGCTGTACGTGAAAAATGAAGAGTTTTAAATGGCAGAACGTGAGGAAGTGAACGGGTAAGAAAGTGAAGAGGCAACCAATAAAAGTAACTTAAGCCCTTAGGAATTTCCAAGCCCAATATCAAAACAAATTTAACACAACAAAATAAACAAGGCCTAAACACAATAAAAGATGGGAAATAAAATAGAAAATGAACAATGAAAATGCAAAGAAAATTTGCGTGTGAAATGCTGATTTTTATCAATTTTAAAAAGTTTAAAACAAAACTTGACGAAACGAAAAGCAGGACGAATATCAAAATCAAATACAGTTTCAATGAAAAAGATTAGAAAAATAAAATTCAAATTTAAAATTTCAACTGAAAGTCAAAGTTTGACCAAAGTTGACCAAAATATAAATTTTCCAGAAAATCATTATTTAATTATATTTGGAAAACAAATTAGAAACAGAATCCAAAATACATTGGAAAAATACCAAACTTTCCATTTAAAATGATTAAAAATCAAAGTTTCAAATAAAATTGAATTAAAATATTTGTTAAAATTATGGGTTGTTACACTCTCCCCCACTCAAAACTTTTCGTCCTCGAAAAGGAAGAAGGTCGGAGAATAGAAACAACTAGAAAGAAAAATAGGTTGAAAGGCAAGGATAAACAATTAATTTAAAACCGTATAAATTTCAATTATAATTATTTAATATTTAATAATTTGGTTAAACCCATTTTTTTATATCCATAAATAGTCATTCGATTCAAATTTGTTAGTTCAAAAGTAAACAATATTTTAAACATTTTAGATTACTTAGAAAGGAAAAATAAATGGTCAAAATATCCTTTATATAATACTTTATCAAAATACTTTTATAACTCGATGTCTTAACAAGTTTATCCTCGTTCCTGCAGACTTTGGCCATGCTGATCAGGCGCAAAGCTAGAATTCTCCAAGTACTTAGTAGACTTGTTTCAACACCCAGTGAAATACTGGGAAAACTTTCAAAACCGATATGGAAAGTACAATCCAAACAAATCAACCGAATCAAACCGAATCATGGATCGCGGATACACAATGGTTACACCTGGATCCCCTAGGAAACATCCCTACCCGTAGGCCGTCACAGCCCCTGCGAATTACGCCATGATAACAACTGTAGACCGCAGATACACAACGGTTATGCCTTGATCCCCCAGGAAACATTCGTACCCGTAGGCCGTCACAGCCCCTGCGGATTACGCTACAAAACGACCATAGATCGCAGATACACAATGGTTACGCTTGGATCCCCCAGGAAACATTCGTACCCGTAGGCCGTCACAGCCCCTGCGAATTACGTTATGCAGTCGAGTTCATAAGACCATGGGTAACGCCATGGAATTCGATGGACACTCGAGTATCATATCCGGAAAACCAAATCAGAGAGAATAATATCGATAGAATGAATCCCAAATGTGGCCACAAATAGGATATCAAGCAGAAGGCACTTTCCATATCTTTACTTCGAAAATATGTATCATATAGTACCATTTCAAATCAATTTCAAATATCATACTTATATAAAGTTCATTATATATAAGATTTCATTTTCAAATCGAATACTTTCCAAATCAATAGTATATCAAATCACACTTATATAGACTTTGATTATATGAGATTTCGCTTTCTAAATTGGGTACTTTTCCAAATCAACAGTTTTCGAATCAACATCATGCGTATACAAATCAATTTTATATAAGTTCGATAACTCCAAATCAAGTATTTAGTAACACAAAGTTCTCAATTTCAATTTGTTTCAATATCAGTTTAGTTCCAAAAAAAATCATATACAATTTCACCAAATTATTTTCTTCCAATCTAAATATCTTCGGTTTCAAAGTTTCCAAATCAACATAATTTAGGTCAAACGAATTCATTTCCAAAATCATCATATAAATACGGGGTTTTAAATCCCAATCTATTTTCGAAACTAAATCTTTTTCTCAAAATCAATTATACCCAAAATGATTACCCAGTTTATAACCATCCCTTTAAATCCTTTAAACTATTTATTTTTATTTGAAAGATCTACTTTACCTTTTTAAAATTATTATTATTATATATATATATATATGGTTTTATAAAAGATGTTACTACGTTAAAACATTTAAAACTAAATTTTATTCAAAATATTTTAAAACTAAATTTCATATTAGTATAATTCAAAATAGTCTTATTCATTTACTTAACAAAACAGTTTCAAACTTATTTAAATCATATTACTTCATACTTTAAACATACAAACTAAACTTATATACTTTATCCAATAATTTATACTTTTCAAAATTACTTAGCTTTGAAAAATTAAACCTTGATTTGGAAGTGTTCGAACATTCAAAATAGTCAGAGAAATCATATTTAAAATCCAAGAGTTGGAAATCATCAACAAATCAGTAAATCAATTCCAAAAGATAGGGTTATACCAAATCAAATCCGAACTCGAGGACTGAACATCGGGCTCACTTCAAACTGTTTCAAATATATATACATATATCTTTCGAATATCAAATCATACTTCGGAACTTGAAATCAAAATTGGTTTCACAAATCAATGGCATAGCAAAGCTACTAAAGTGGCCTCTCCCCACTCAACACAAGTGAGTTCTGGACTTCTATTTTCTTTGAAAACTTCTTTGAAATTTCTTGGAAATCATTGGAGCTCATTTGAAGTCATTTGAAACACTTCTTATTCGGAAAATACTTTCAAATCGTATTATTATATATTTTCAAGATCTTATAACCAATTTCAAAATGTCGGGGTTCAATCTCTCAAAATTTCAAATTCAAACCCTTCAGTTATAAATCATTTTTATTTAAATCAATTTCTTATATAACTTTCAAAATTTCAAATCCTTTCGAAACTTCAAATTCTCGTTTTTTTAAAGTTATATAATTCTTATCTGAAACATTTCACCTTTATATAAAATATAATCATTCTTATCAAAATAATAATTTCGATATATAAACAATCCCAAAATACAATCAAACACAAATTTTCAAGGGATGATTCAAGAATGGATTTCAAAACAAAGATAGAGATTCAAAATAGAGGAACTCTAATCAAATAGAATTCTGATTCGAAGATAGGCTCGAACGAAGATGAGATAATTAATTACAAAATAGTAGATGGATATACTTTATAAATTACGGGCGACCTTAACCGGGTCAACCGTGACTACAGGAATATGATCAATGTAGAATTCTAAGGCAAATCGACATTCGATCGCCAAAGATAGAATTCGGCATAGCAAAAGATAGAAGCATCTAAACCAAGGGTATAGAAATCTCCAGTGAATCAATGCCCATTGTAAGGGAGTTTCCCCCTTTACAAATCATTCAAAGATTGGCGGGATCGCCGATTTTTTTATAGAGGTCATTCGAAGTGTAGTTATGGAATAGAATCAAAAGAATATAAATAGGGAAGACAAGAATGGATTTCAGAACAAATGGGAGCGTTCCAAAATTCAAAGGAATCCTAATCGATGAGAATCCTAACCAAGATTTCGAGGTATATAACCTATATCAATTCAAAGAATTCCCATTCATTATATGGAAAATCTCAAATTCTTATAATATGAAATATAGGAGCATAAATATCTTTAGTTCGACAACTTCGGCTAAGCAAAAGATACAATAGAGTTCACTTAATGCAACCTAACATACTACTGATATCAAACAGATCCACTGATTAATATCCCTACATAAACAAAGCATCAGTATTAATTCTTCCGGGTGGTGCTTCAACAGGTCTAGAACACTCCACATCAATGTGCCCTCAACTATTACATTTCCTGCATAAGTGCTAAACACTCCCATCTTCCTTAATGAACTTCGGGAACACAGCTTGCTTTCCGTGCTGTCTCTTAGAACAATCTCTGGCTATATGCCCAGTCTTCCTATAGTGGTAGCAAATAGTTGATTGGTCGATTGATGTAGGGAGTGCAGATTTCACTTTCTTCGCCTTCAGGCAGCGACTTGGAAAGTGACCCTTCTCACGGCATTTAAAACAGAAAATCTTGGATCGAAAACGCTTGCCCTCCATCTTCTTTCCTTTATCTCTCTTCCCACACATGGCTGCATAGTGTCCCTTTTCCCGACACCGATAACAAATGACATGGTCATAAGGACCAGGTTCTGCCCTTTCCCACCACAGCCTTTCCCGCTCCTCGATTGCTTCCTCCCATTCCTTACGGGCCAGTGCTCTTCGTGCTCGACGAGCTGCTTTCTGCTCTTCCGATTTTTCCATACACAAAATAGCTTTCTATCATCAAAGAATCCAGATCAACAAGATAGAAGTTCAAAAATTTTAAGGGAATCCTAATCAAAGAAATCACTAACAAGGTGGATACGAAAGGGATGAAGTTTAGAAAAAAATTACTTTCAAAACAAGAAAATTTATCGAAATAATCTTGAAAAATCCTTTGAAAATCGTTTTATACTTTGAAAATACGTTCTCTCACAAAGAATGATTCTGAGATTGATTTCACTCATTCTAGGGTATTTCTACCCTATTTCTAATGAGTTTTTGCTCCGTAGGCTAAGGTTTGCCTAAAACCAAAGCTCTGATACCAAATGTAACATCCCACTATTTTGGACCATTAAAATCGATAATAAATCCACACATGTCAGACTTGAATACTTCAAAACAGTGGATTGTTAAGAAAATTTAGTGCAAATAAAATCAAACACAGAATCACAAACACAGAATATCAGAATAACTCGCAGCGGAAATAAAATACCATAGTAGTTCATGAAGCTACTACATACATACTCTCAAAAACCGATACAAAATACCATAGTCTGAAAAACAGATAAACCAGATACAACAGAAGTCTGAATACATAAGTCACTAATACACAAGCAAAGGCTGAATAGGAAATAACTGGAATAGAAATAGATGACAGATAGATAAATAAGCTCCAACAAATCTCTAGCTCCAGAAGATGAATCCAAAGCTGTGATACTCAGGCTGACCCGAGCGTAAAGCAAAACACAAACACCCGAGTCAGGACATACGTACTTATACAATATAAACCAACTCAAGTGAACTGTAATAGCAATGCATAGGTAACTTAAAGGATGCTAGGGTTTGCCCATCCTTTAAGGATCCGTTAAACTATCTACTAAGCAGTAATATACCCCATTATAATACTAGTAAACTATAAAAAGGTAATAGTGTTAATGTGACTAGGGTAGTGCAAATCTTGCAGCAATCGCCCACATCTAGCCACACTCCCAAATCGAAGGCGCGCATCAAATCAATCAAAAGGTAATAGAATGGCATACGAAGAAGTGTGCCCGTTTATACCTCAACCAGAACGTCGCCAACTACCTACTTCATTCTGGAAACTCCACCGCGTACATGGTTGTTAAAGTGGTTTAGGTATTGGCAGAGAGTGTGACAATATCTGATCCCGGTCCCTTCAACAACCAAATCGTTATTATAACCCATGGTTATAAATTTTCAAAAATGGTTTATATTTCAATCAAAATAATTCATTTAAACCATTTAAAATGAAGTCATTATACTTTCAAATCAAATATTCAAATCCCAAAATTTCAACATTTTCCGAAGCTCGTTTATTCAATTGTAATAATCCAAAACATTGTATTTTCAGCATTCGCAGCACTTAGAAAATACTGCTGCAAGTATAGTGGTAAAATTGAAAAACAACACAATTCAGAAACAGTAGCACTTATAAACTGCTGCTGTAGATACAGTGGTAATTTGGAAACAGTTCATTGTTGGAAACAGCAGCACTTCTAAACTTCTGCTGTAGAGACAGTAGTAGATTTGAAAAACAATACACTGAAACCATAGCATTTCTGGAATGCTACAATTTCTGTTATAAGTTGTACTATGACATTTTTAAACAATATATCTTCCACTTTTATCATTTTTAACTTATCAAACTTATTCCACTTTTCAAAATTATTTATCAGGATATCATTTAACTTATAAATTTAATAAAATAACATTTTATTAATAAATATCCAATTAAATTATAATTCATTTACATTAAGTCAAAATTCACTATAAGTTGCTTAACTTTTGTTTTAACAAATAACTTGATATTTTCTTTTACTTTAAAAAAAGTATCCATTTTATAAATAAATATTTTAATTACTAAGTTAAGCTTAAAATTTCCATTTTAACTCAAATTTCAATTATTAAGTTAAATCAAATTTTAAATTACAATTTAAACTATTTATCAACTTATAAAATTTTAACTTTTAGGAAATCACTGTTTAAATCATTTAAATCCAATTTAAGTCAAAATTTCACATTTTTACATTTAAAAATACTTAATAATTTCTAAAATCCCATTTTTAAATCAAATTTCAATTATTAAGTTAAATCAAAATTTTAAATTAAAATTTAAACCATTTATTAACTTATACAATTTTAACATTTAGGAAATCACTGTTTAAATCATTTAAATCCAATTTAAGTCAAAATTTCACATTTTTACATTTAGAATACTTAATGATTTCTAGAAAATCATATTTTAAAAATTAACCACGGGTCTGTATAATATTTTCTAACTTAGGTCAAGTGGTACGGATAATATATAATTTCAATCCGTAATTAGTTAAAATTCCGGGTTTCATCATTTCAAACCCGCAATCCCAAGTCAAATAAAAATCGCTTGAGCCTATCATTTCAGCTCGTAACAACCTTTTCTTATTCTAAAGTCCGTTCGGGTATGTATCATTTCAACCTATAGTGATTTTATACTAACAAGGAACTTGCAGTGTGAGAAACATAAAATAAATAAACAGTAAAACATATCATATGATGTTAGGTGATGTAATAGGTATATAAACAGGTAATGTCATCATATAATGTCAGATAACAGGCAGATGTGAACATACAACATGGCATATCAATTACTACAATTCAAGTGACACTGTTTCACATTTATATAAATACGGTTTGTCGAGAGTGATAAACTCACCTCTAAAGCTAGAAATCAAATTCAAAACACAATTCAAACTCCGCAAAGCACGACTAGATTCGAGGAGAAGATGATGAGCCAAGGTGTAGATCTTACAAAGAAATAAAATAAAACAAGTATAAGTATATTAAGTCGCAAAAGAATGCAAGAATTAACAAAGCAAAAGAAAGAACAAGTGGAAAACAAGACTTGCACAAACAAGTGGCTCAGCCACAACACAAAGGCTCAACCACCAAGGCATAGGCTCGGCCATGGTTCATATCTTAGCAACATACACGGCTATGGTCTAAAAGTAGGAAGCAAAGAAAAGGTAGGGGTTATGGAATCTAGAAAGGCAAGGAAATGGAAGGTTGTGGGTTCAAGCATTGGTTCAGCCCAAAGCAACATGGCTCGGTCTGAAGTGCTACAAGGTCAGGTTCAGGTCTGAAGGGGTGGTCAGAGGTCATGTCAGGTCATGTCGTGGCTGGAGGAGGAGCTAGTGGTGGAGGTCGAGGCAACCAAGGAAGAAGGTGGTGATAAAAATGGAGTTCGGCTAGCGGGTTTTGCATGTTTTAGTGATGGATTGGTCATGGCTAGTCTGGTCAGTGGAGGTAGTGGTGCTGGCCATGGAAGGTGGAGGAGGAGGAGGTGATGGTCGGTGGTGAGGTCAGGTCTGGTGGTGATCATATTGGAGGTCGAGCATGCTTACAAGCAAAATAGAAGAAGAAAAAGAAAAGAGAAGGAAAAAGGAGGAAACCATGGAAAAAACTTACTTAATTTCTCAGTAGAAAATGAGAACGCAAACGAGAAGAGAAATGAGATGAGAAGTGATATGCTATATGTGAAAAATGAAGAGTTTTGAACGGTAGAACGTGAGGAAGTGAACGGGTAAGAAAGTGAAGAGGCAACCAATAAAAGTAACTTAAGCCCTTAGGAATTTCCAAGCCCAATATCAAAACAAATTTAACACAACAAAATAAACAAGGCCCAAACACAATAAAAGATGGGAAATAAAATAGAAAATGAGCAATGAAAATGCAGAGAAAATTTGCGTGTGAAACGCTGAATTTTATCAATTTTAAAAAGTTTAAAACAGAATTTGACGAAATGAAAAGCAGGATGAATATCAGAATCAAATACAGTTTCAAAGAGAAAGATTAGAAAAATAAAATTCAAATTTAAAATTTCAACTGAAAGTCAAAGTTTGACCAAAGTTGACCAAAATATAAATTTTCCAGAAAATCATTATTTAATTATATTTGGAAAACAAATTAGAAACAGAATCCAAAATACATTGGAAAAATTCCAAACTTTCCATTTAAAATGATTAAAAATCAAAGTTTCAAATAAAATTGAATTAAAATATTTGTTAAGATTATGGGTGGTTACAATATCTTTGGATGTTGATCCATTTTTTGCATTAACAAGCTATAGTTATATATGAAGCTAGATCAAAAATCATATGTGGTTGGAATGGTTGAACTTAAGTGATGTTTAAAAATACTTATTAACTTACTAATAATATATTGGGTTTAGTAAAACTCATAATACAAGTGTTTGATGGTTTCAAGGACTAACTCGAAAAAATAGCATAGATTAATATTGTTGTTGTTTGGTATTTCAGAGTTTAACATATCAATTTGTTTAGTTTATCATGTATAAGATCCACATATGTTGTTTCACTTTAGGGGGTGCATGTACCTTCCAAAGAGAATTAAAATATGTTAATGTGATTCTCGAGAATTTCAGGAAGTTACACATTGACTTTGATGTGTGTATTTTCTTTAAATTCCCGACCTACTCCATAATATCGTATTGTCCATCCATATTTATATATTCAATTCTTGTTACTCTTGTTTGAAATTGCCTGAGTGTATTATTACAAATAAGGTTATATGGATCAATGAATAGTGTAACGACAATGGGTTTAGACAGTATTTGCAGACTAACAACTTGATGACAACAAAAAGTGATTAGAAAAGAAAACTATGAAATAAATATATATAATGTATCATGAATGTTGAGAGAAGCTTGCACAAGCAATGTCCTAAGATAGAATTTCATCCCTACACTTTACTATTCTATCTTGTAGTACCGACATCAGTCTTGCAGGATACAACTCTCAATTCAAGGCTTTGCGGAGATGCCCAGACACAATTTAAGCATCAATATATGTACTTATGTGATTTGCGTGTAACGAATAAGAGTTTTGTCTTAAGAAGAAGAAGTTTACAGATGAAAAGGCACTCACGACATAAAGCACAAAAAATAAAAGACAGTTTTCCAGAGAAACAAGCTCAAGGCCCAAGCCTATTTGATCATGCGACCCCAAGAGCCCCAAAGCCATTTTTGACTATTAAAGATATAATAAAGCCCATGTGCTCTTCACAAACTTCCTTCTCTAATACATATACTAATTGGTTTAGTAGGTCGAGCATTAGTATATAAAGAGATATACTCCAAGATATCTTGCAATATAGGACTTTAAATTTGAGTAAAACCCAACAATACTGCACATTTTCTACTCAAACTTTAACAATACCTCACTAAATAGAAAGTGATAATTTTCAAATCACAGGAGAATAAGAATTAATATGCATCTAGAAAGGTGTATTTTGGATTGAACCTTCCATAGTAATCATTTATTGGATGTATTTTGCAAGTAGTGAACTTAAGCCTTGAACTAATTGCATTTTATTGTACACCCAAATAACAAGTGTCACACACAACAATTCTAATGCATTTTAGTTTATTCGATTGTATTCGTTTTGGTCTTGAACAAATTATGTTTCCATGAGAGCTTTAGAGGGTGTAGCCCTGATAGATGCGACCCAACATTACTCTTAAAAAGTTAATACTAATTAAAAATATCATGTTATATTCCTCTTATAGCAAGATATTAGTATTATTAAGAATATCAATTCATCCTAATCATTTTGCAGGAAATACGCTTCAATAATCATAGGAATGAGTAATTTTGTATAGTTTACTTTAGACTTCCCTAAATAGTTTGCCTATTGAACCTAGACGATCTCCAATTTGCTAAGTTAGATTTCCACCAGGTTATGTCCCACTGTATAAGCAATAAGCCCATTCCCCTAAATGAAAATATTACTTGCTCTTTACATTACCCCTTGGCCAAACGGTCGGCTATATTCTCATTTGGATTCAAATAGTTAATTGATATTACCCTATTATTGAGCAAGTCTTTGATAGTTTCATGGCTTTTTCGTATATGCGTAGATTTACCATTGTTAATTTTGTTCTTAGCTCTTGTGATTGCCGCCATGCTATCACGGTGAATACAAATAACAGTCATATGCTTAAGCCATAAAGGAATATCTTCAAGAAAATTTTAAAGCTATTTTGCTTCTTCAACAGCTTTATCTAATGCTATGAATTTTGCTTCCATTGTAGAGCTTGCGATCAAAATCTATTATGATGACTTCCAAGACACTGTCGCTCCACCAATAATGAATACATATCGACTTGTTTACATGCTATCTGCGTTGCCAGATATCTAATCAGCACCGTAGTATCCCATTAAAACAAAAGGATCTTTTGTGTTGTATAATTCATAAATGATTATACGCTTTAAGTACCTTAATACTCTAAGATATTTCAATGTTCTTTACTAGGATTACTAGAATACTTGCTTAATTTGCTAATGGAATATCCAAATAAGTTCTTATACATTTCATAATGTACATTAAACTTCCTAAAATATGTGTACTTTAACCGTGATACGCTCTTACCCTTATTTTTTCATAAGGTGAAAATTTGGATCAAATGGTATTACTACATGTTTACAATCATAGTGTCCAAATTTCTTTAAGACATTCTCTATATAATGGAATTATGTGATAACATATCCATTATTTGATAACATTTCCATTATAGTTTCTTTGAATGCAAACTCCAAGTATTATATCTACTAGTCCCATATCTTTCATACCAAAAAGAGGATTCTACGTTTGTTTTATGGAAATGATCATATTTGTTCCCATCATAAGCATGTTGTCTACATATAGGCAAACAATGAAAAGTCTATGCCAAAATTGTTTAACAGATACACATTTGTCACATCCATTTATTTTGAATCCATGCGACAACAGAGTATAATCAAACTTCTCATGTAATTGTTTATGTGCTTGCTTAAGTCCATACAAAGACTTTACTAATTTGCAAACCTTACTTTCTTGACCTTTAACAATAAAACCATACCGTTGATTCACACAAATTTCTTCCTCTAATTCACCATTCAAAAATGTCGTTTTCACATTCATTTGGTGTATTTCGAAATTATAAATTGTTGTTATTGCAATCAAAGTTCTTATGGACGTAATTCTAGTTAATGGTGAATAAGTATCAAAATAATCAAGTCCTTCTTTTTAATGATATCCTTTAGCTACCAATTGAACCTTCTATTTTTCTATGGTACTACCAAGCCTTATTTTCTTCTTAAAAATTCGTTTATCTCTGATTGGTTCATTACCTAGTGGTAAATCAACCAATTCCTATGTGTTATTTTGTATAACGAATTCCATTTCACTTTAAATAGCCTCCTTCCAGTAAGGCATTTTAGAGGATTCCATAGCAGCCTTACAGGTTTAAGGTTCGTTTTCAATGATAAAGGTCAAAAGGCTAGGTCCAAAATCTTTTTTGATTCTCATTCTCTTACGTGCTCTTCGAGTTTTGAGTTCTTTAACTTGTTGAGTTGTAGATGAAGATGTACTATCATATTGTTGACATAAGTATTCTTTTGTTTATGATCTTTTTTTTTCTCCACTATGGAAAAATATGTTTACGGAATTCAATATCAGTACTTTCTATTATAGTGTTTACATGAATGTTTAAAATTTCGATTTTAAAATAAGAAATCTGTATGTTACACTATTGTTTGCATATCTGGTGAATACAGAATTTATTGTTTTTGGCCCAAATTTCATCCTTTTAGGTACAAGAACTCTAACCTTTGCTAGACAACTCCATGCTTTCATCCTTTTATATGAAAGAATATTCCCTTTCTTGTTCTATAAGAAGTTTCTTAGTCCTTTTAGGAGGGATTCGATTTAAGATGGTATTAGCAGCAAGTAGAGCATCACTGCATAGATTATGTAGAACTTCAGAGCTATTAAGCATGGAGTTAATCGTATCCTTGAACGTTCTATTTTATGCTCTAGAACTCCATTTTGTTGTGGAGTATAAGGAGTAGTTGTTTGATGAATAATTTTATGTGAGGCACAGAATTCTGAAAATGCATATGATTCATATTCTTAACCTCTATCATATCTTATGGCCTTAATCTTATTTCTATGTTGATTCTCTACTTCTGCCTTTTATGCTTTAAACATATCCAAGGCTTCATCTTTGTTGTGTATTAAGTATACATAACATTTTTTGTAATAATCTATAAATGCAATATAATAATTCTTCCCTAAACAAGTGGTATTGCCTTAATATCACAAATATTGGTGTGCATTAAGCCTAGTAATCATTTGATCTTTCTACTAATTTCATAGTTTATGTTGCAAATTTGGATTCGTTGCATACTTCACACTTGTGCACGTCCAAAAAGTTAAGATTGCATTTTGGTATTTCCTGAATTTGCACTACGCCATAGATTGCATACTGCAACACCAAAGAAGTGATGCAGGATGTGCCAAAAAATGTTGCTGAAGGCTAAAAAAGGGCAAAGGCAACACTTTCTCGGTGTTGCATTTTGCCGCGTTGCTGTAGACCTCAAAGGCAACATTTTGACTATCTAAGGCAACATAAGAAATATTGTTGCAATAGAACCCTATTTGGGTCTATGGCAACATCCATAGGTGTCTGTACCAACATTTCAAAATGTTGCTATAGATATTAACTTTCTGAATTTGTGGGGCCCACAATGTAGAACATATTTGATTTTTTAATAGAAATAAATATTTATTTAATAAAATGCTATTGCACAGAATTTGATATTCAAACAGTAATTTATTTAAATAAATATTTTATTTCAACATTTAAAATAGTACAAATTCCCGACTCCACTATTTTACAATTCAATGATAAATAACACTGATATTCACATATACAGATATTCCTCACTACATCACTCAGTTCACTCATTACATTGGATACTACATTAGAAGCTGGTCCGGGCGCAGCGCCGGCGGGGGTCCGGGGCACCGCAGTCCCGGCGGGGATCGACCTACCCGGTTAGGTCGAACAAGTGGGCACCGCCCGATTCATCCGATTTCGAAAGATCGAGCCTTCTTTGAAACGACGTAAAATGATGCACAAATGAAGACTGAACTTAGCAAACCCCATCCTCAGCAACTTCATCACCCATCGGAACTACTGCCCATCTACCACTTACTTGAAACACAAATGCCATTGGATACTTTATTAGGTTGAAGCTACAAAAAAAGCTCTACTACTATTAAATGCAAGTATATTTGGTGGTTCTACAGAGATAAAGGAGATTCACGTTAAAGAAGATAAAGAGATATTAGGTAATGCTTTACTTGCTGTGAATGAAACTCCACCCGGACCACGTCGTAAAGTAGTTGCTACCAAGGGGAGATATATGTATACATTAACTTTACGCGGCTTATATGTAAATAATAATGACCAATTCATGATAGGTGGGGCATGAGATAGCTTAAGGGACTTACATTGGTCACTGAATTCAACTGTAGAAGGTGTATTGTTATAGCCTACAGAAATAATCCCAGAATAGGCAGTTGTAGTTTGTTGAAAGGAAGTTGCATTTGCAGCATCAGAATCATAATGAAACGATCTTGGTTGAGCAGCAGCAAAAAAATTACCATCATCCCGGCTCTTAGGAACAACAAAAATAGGTTTATCACCTATGACAGAAACAACATCACTCCTACTAGCGACAAAGTCTTTCATCAAAAATCAAAGCTTCGTCAGTAGGCACTCCACCGATTAAAGGATAGGCAGTCATCGATTCAAGTTTAGAAACAAAAATTACATCGGCTAAAATCCTAGAAGTAGTGTCAGTGAATCGGGGATGAGCAGGCACGCGAAGGGAGGAAGGCAGGATGACTATTGGCGCAAAAGCAAGACTACAGTATGCTAAAGAAACTTCATTACCAGAGCCGTTGGCATCGTCAAATCACTTTTTCTCATTATTGTTCCTTGGCATCCAAATCGACGATGAATAATGATAGCAAGCACGAAGAGAAGAGGGATGGATCGCGAATTGGAACTTCATCAATCAGACTTGCGAATCCCCAAAGAAGATGAATCGCGAATTGGAACTTGATACTTGATTTATTCTAATCGCCTGAAATCATCTTCCATCTCCACGCGAATTGATTTGAGAATTATGAATTGATTCTAATCGCGAATTGGATTTCGTGAATTTGCTGGATTTCGTGAATTTTCTTTTTGATTTGGGGATTTCGTGAATTTGCTGGAAGTATGAATTTGGGGATTTCGTGAATATGGTAAACTGAAAGGGGATCTACACCAACATAAGCGGGAAAACGAAAATTTGGTAAAAAGTGCAGCGGTGATCCATTTTAACAGTTGGATTAAATGTAGACCGTTGGATCGTATTCACGCGGATTGCTAATTTTATTAATTTTTTAATTTGTATACATCTATAGCTACTGCAACATCTTGTTGATACCTATGCTAACACCTTGAAGCGAGTGTTGTAATAGACAAAAATCAGCATACCTATCGTTACATTATAGCTAGCAACACCTTGTAATTTCGTTGCAGTAGGCCATCTATGGCGTAGTGTTGCCATTTTTTTTATTGAACGGTAATTCACATGTCCTAATTTTCATGCCATAAATCAATAGACTAAAGCAAGTAAGAAACAACATATTGTTATTTCCATTAGAGCATACATCATTTTGTAATGAATTGAGTTTAAAGAGATCATATGTAAGATAGCCATTTCCTACAAATTCACCACCTTTGGTGAGTACAAACTTATCATACTCGAATACAAGTTTAAACCCTTTGTTACTAAGAATACGACTAGACACCATGTTCTTTCTAATTTCTGCAACATGTAGCACGTCAAAGAGAGTCAGTCTCTTTCCAGAAGTGAGTGTAAAAACCACATTTCCCTTTCATGGAATAGAGAATGATGAAGCATTTCCCATGAATGGATTTTCTCCTTCAACTTGACGGTAGGTTATAAACATTGTCCTATCGGAACATATTTGTATCAACACACCAATCTTGGGCATCACTAACCATGTTAATCTTGAAAACAACAGCAGTAAAATCAGTATCAACAGCCATATTTGCTTGGTTATTGTTGCCTTGATTTCCAACGGTAGTGTTGCTCTTCTTATGGAAACACACTTGGGCCTTGTGTCCAGATTTTCCATAGATCCAACAACAGCCTTTGATTTTGATTTTCTTTGCCTTTGGTGTGAAATTAGGGCCTTTTGCTGGTCCATTTCCCCTTATCATTTGGATATTAGGTTTTTTCTTGGAAGATATTCATTTTACAATATTAGCCTTAGCTTGTAGGCCGTGTCATCATTCTTTTCATTTACTCTATTTTCTTCCTCAACTTGAAGCTTTAGTACAAGATTCTCCACTGATAAACATGTTTCAACTCATGTTTAATATCCTTCTAGGATTGTGGCAGCTTCTCAATAATAACACCCACTTGGAATTTCTATTAAGGCTCACGTCTTCAGAATGTAACTCATGGATGATAATCTTTAGTTCCTCAACATGGTTGAGAACATGCCTATTGTCCACCATTCTGTAGTTCATAAATCCGCCAACAATGAATTTTCCAGCATGTGTCGCTTGTGACAAATACTTCTTTCCCCAAGAATCCCATAATTCCTTTGCAGCTTTGCAAGTTATGTAGATGTCATAAACTGTATCATCTAATCTGTTGAGGATATACTTTTTGCACAGAAATTTTCTATGCATCCAAGCATCAATTTATTTTTGAGGTTTCCGAGTGACTAGAAATTCATCTGTCATGGGTTTTCCATGATTGATCACATGAGCCAAGTTCAAAGTAGTGAGGTAAAAAACCATTTTCTCTTGCATTTTTTGAAATTGACTTCATCGGACTTTTCTGGTTTTTCAACAATTGAGTTTTTCTTGACAATAGTTTATCCGTTCTTATAAACTAAAACAAATTTTTTGACTTAGAACGTTGGAAATAAGGTTACACCGATCAATTAATAGTGTAGTCAATGGTGTGTTTAGACAATATTTGTAGATTAATAACTTGATAATAATGTGACATCCCCCATGTGAAGACCCAAAGATGGAACTCCAATGTAATGCAAGTCATCTTGGAATTATCTTTGGGAATAGAATGGATTTAATATTTTTTCCAATGGTTAAGCAAACAAAGCAATTAAATTAATTCATCACAAATAAATTGTCTTTACATATTTCAACTCTCAAAACATGCCCACGGGATGATAAAATATAATCATTACATAGTAGCATCAAAGATTTGACATATGAAGATGTTGAACCCTTGTAGTGTCTTGAATTTAATAAATGTTTATCCAACATAGCGGAATAAATTCTTCTAGATAATAATAAGGCCTCCTTCCCATCTTCAGCTTCGGTAATGGCTTCCTGCTATAACCTATTATATGAAATCCTATAGACTCGATCTACCCAAATGAGTACCCGTGAGTTTATATGAGAAAACAGTAAACACACAGGTCGGACATAAGTCTGGTATGAATAATATCATTTTCCATCTAAATTCCTTTGCTAGTGGGACCATGCTACTAAAGCACGGAATAAGTTCCCCCCATACTAGCGTCGGTTACATAAGTCAATATAAGATATCATAAGTTATAGGTCATAACAAACTATGTTAACTTAAACATACATATCATATCATAACAAAACTATACCTGAAACTATCTTGGGTTTAGGGTCTCAAAACAATACCTAGCCAGTGTTATATTCAACTTTCGGCAATGCAATTTCTGGAACTATCGTTAGCTTAGTTTTCAATATCTCTTATACCGTAAGACACACCCATTTCGGTCACAGTAGCTTACTTGTTAAGGTTTATACTGAAGGTACAACCGCAAGTAGTTTCAATTAATCTTTATCTTTAGTTTATTCTGCAAGGTACATCCCCAAGAAATTTTTTTTCCTTCCTTTATACTGTGAAGTATAACCCTAAGCAGCCTTAGTTCGTTATGTTTTATACTGCAAGGTTAAACCCCAAGCAGTTTCTTATCTTTTCTTTATACTACAAAGTACAACCCTAAGCAGTTTCTATTCTTTCAGTTTTATAATGCAAGGTACAACCCCAAGTAGTTCTTTATCTTTTTCTTAAGCTTGAACCCTATAATAGAGTTATATCGACTCTTATGAAAGTGCACAATCCGCTAGAACATCCCACATCCCTTTGGAAGTTGAATCCAAAACCATATCTCTTGAGGTAATGCATTCAAGCAAGCATTCCCACTCGGCATCAATAGAAATTCCGAATTCACATTTGTAGGTTCTTATTATTTACTTCTTATTCCAACTTCACCTAATTGTTCATTCATTAGGTTTCATCTTTTAGCTATTCCTTTAGCTTCATTAGGATCCCAGCCTATCTTCAGTATCTTAATCCTTAGAACAACTTATGTAACACATATGCTTTAGAAAACTCCAAACTCTTACTTTCGCCACCATAAGCCTTAGGTTTCGATATTAGTTCGCCCAAAAGTCAATAAGTATTGGCTATCAAATCACTTCCCTTAGGTCTTGTCCGAAGAAAGCCTAGTTTACTACCGTATGAACTACTTCATTCGACAACCACATTTTAAACCTTTGGTCATCTCCTTTGGTTGTACAATTACTTAGTTCATTACTTATAATATTTCTTAGCATTAATTATTTCATTTTAGGTTTTGGTTGTCAAAACCCTAGCATAACACTTTTGGTTGTTTTCTTCCATCGATACATGTAAAAGCCTGCATAATTAACTACCCACATCTGCAATTTTGATCATGTAGGCGCATAACTTTCCACGTGTCACCACATTATTCATTCTACCCCCACTTTTAGTTAATGGCAGTGTCCTTGTTTACTTTCTTAGCATTTTTATAAAATCTTGTCCACTTATTACTTAGTCAAGGAATTTATATGCACATATTAGTCTCGGTTGCATGATATTTATTTTCGATATTCAAAATAAGATTTCCAAAATGGTTATTTAATCTCGAAAATATACTTATATAATTCTAGAAGTTTATAAATGATTTATTTTGCATATATTTACCGATATTTCCATTTTTAGGCTTTTTTCCTTTTTATTTAACAAACGGATTTCTTCTAAAATTCATAACCAAATGTTTTGATGTTGGAAAATTTTCAAATTAATTCTCGTCTCTAGAAATTCATCTCCTAAAACATATTAAATTTCACTTTATTTTGAAAACAACCGGTTAGTAAATTATAGCTAAACATTCTCTAGAAAGGTATTTCAAACCAATATTTTCATTAAAGCGTCGTTAATTATTTATGAATGCATAACACACGTTAACTTTACCAAATAAACAAAAATGTATCCAACTAAGATGGAAAAAGGGTAAAAAGGGAAATGAAATTACTCACCTAGTTCTTAGGATTTTACTTGATCTTTAATCTTCATTGGTTTCCTTAGTATTTTCTCGTTTTCTTCTTCTTTTTCTTCCTTTAATGGTCATCGGTAATGCGTTTTTTCTAATTTAAGGGAGGAATGAATATGTAAGGAGAGAGTTAGGTTTAGTGAAGTAAGCGATGTGATTTGGAAATCATTCTTTTCCTCATTATATTAATTTGGTCCCCTTAATACCAAATCCTCCTTATTAACGCACTTTAATTGATTCCCATTATATACGGAAAAAATTAATTATATGCAATTAGCCTTAATAGAAGATCTCCCATATTCAATCTTTCCTTGCTTAATTTATTTACCTTTATAAAAATATCCTTCATTCAAATGTTTATATTTTCCTTTTATTCATACGACCGAATTTAAGTACCTTTAACATAAGATCTCTTTTGTTCAAATATGAAATCTTCTCCTTGCATATTCACAACCGAATTTGGTTATATTTATTTAAATTAAATTTCCTAAATCTTCATCTAACGATGTCCTATTATTATTCTCATATACACAACAAGTAAACAAATGTCCCTCAATTATTTACTTTGTTCAATTCTAGAATTCTCTTATCTAATTACTTAGTTAAATCAAGTAGCTTTTATTTTTATAAATATACCTTAGTTAATTAATTATTAATTTATGAGTCATTACAAGCTTCCCTTTATAAGAATTTCATCTTCAAAATTCGAATAAAGCACGACGATTATTCTTAATCTTTCTTATGCCTACTGTAGCATAAATACATAAATTCCCAACCCAAGTATCCCAATTAAGATGTAGTAGTGCATATACTAATAGATTCAACCATAATAACGCACACAGATATATGGTTCACAACAAAATAGAGGAAACATATAGGCTAAGCCTAAACAAACAAGATAAGTCCCCTGAACCTTATCTTCTATTTCTCAAGTAAAATTTTCTCGATCCTCACTCCATTGGATCCTCACAAACTTCACTTCCTTATTCTGAAGCTTCTTTATGTCTCGGTATATAATTCAAATAGGTTTCCTAATAGAGATAATGTTTGACTCAACAACAAAGTCCTCTATATCTCTCAGGCTTACTATATCATTTGGGTCTTGAATACACTTCCTTAAATGTGATACATGAAACACATTATGCACCACAACAAATAATTCAATAATTCTACCATATAGGCTACTTTGTCGATTCTTTTCTAATATCAGAAATGGGCCAACATACCTCGATGCTAATTTTCCATCTCTTTATCGGTGAAACTTTAACAGATACATGATCTCCCAGGTCAAACCTTCAGTCTTTCTACCTTCTATCAACATAGCTCATCTACCTTGACTGAGCTTCCTTTATTCTTTGCCGAATCAACTCAACCTTTACTGAAGCTTCTCTTCATGTCTCGGTACATCTTAGTACCTCCTAGGTAAATAACATTCTTTGAATGATGACATTAATTCAAAATTTCTTTCTAAAAATCTTTTATTTTCGGGGACATACAACCTTTTTTTCTACTGAATCCAACCTATTTTGTCAAATTTGAAGCCCCTTAACTCTTAAATCTGGGCACTAGTTCGTAGAGACCAAATCCTTTTAGTACAAAGTGCATCTTCTTTTTACTTCTCGGTAATCCTTTCCATTAGAGCAAGAGGAACTTCCAAGCATGATAGTGTCATGAAAGCTCTACTCAAACCAACACTCGATCTAAAGTGTATATTGTAAGAAGCCAATGTCTCCAGAATATTCTACTCTTCGATAATTGCCAAAACACAACTCTACTGCCATCGACTTAAGTTATCGACAACCTTGTTTCCTTTCCATATGGTATACTTTATCCTAAATCCTACAATGTGAAAAAATATAGCCACCTCTATTGCCTTATGTTCAGCTCCTTTTGAGTGAGCAAATATCTTAGGACTTGTGGTCAGTAAATAGCTCAAACCTTTCTCCAAAAGGTAGTGTCTCCAATGCAAGTGTTAGGTGAATCTCATGCTCATACTCATCCTTTGAGTAAAGTAAGTTGTCGCCTATAAATACCAACACATATTGTCTAACTCATCTCGGAAGATTCGATTCATCAAATCCACAAAGAACGCAAGTACATTAGTTAGTCCAAATGACATTACTAGCCACTCATATGAACCATACCTTGGTCTAAAAGTGGTCAAAGGAACACTCTCCTCAAAACTCCTAGTTGATGGAATTATATAATTTAGTTGCAAAAGTAACTAAGCTCCATTCAACTAACCAAAAAAATCATCAATTCTTGGTAAAAGATACATGTTCTTCATCGTCCTCACATTCGGCTTTCGATAGTCAATGAAAAGTCTCAATTAACCATCAGACTTCCTCTTAAATATGGTCAAAGCTCCCATGGTGAACAGCTTATCTTTATGAACCTCCTGCTTCCCAACTTCACAGTTACTTCTTTAACTCCTCCTTCTCTTTCGAAGGCATTCTATTAGGGAGTCGACCAAATGATTCAAATTCTGGTATTAACTCAATATGCAACTTTACTGCTCTTAGGGATGGCAATCTCAAAACTGGTTCACACACATTTAGGAAGTCTCTAACCACTCATACTTCTCCAATACCTTCCTCTTCCAAGACTAAAGTAAATACTATACCTTTGTAACGATGTTTTTGTTTTTCTGAAATTACAAGTACTCTTTCATCTCAGATCAGGCGACTCAGTGTTGAAATCCACTCTACACAATATATTTTCACCTTAATGCTCTACCAATCCATCCCTAAAATAACTTTGAAGCTTACGAAGTCAAACACGTAGGGATCACACAAAAACTTACGCCCACCTAACTCTACTTCTAATTTAGTGCATCTAAATCCGAGAGTGGCATATCCCCTTATTGGATTTACTATATGTACAAAAGTGACTCAATAGATAACCCCTAACTCAAGCCTAGCAACCAAATATTTAACTATAAATGAACATGTAGCATCATATCAAATAGTACCACAGCAGAAATACCGGCAATCAAAGTTATAAATTCCAAACAACATTCTTGCCTTTCTCTTCGGGGGATGGGTTTTTCCTTGGTCCCTCCAAAGCAAACACTCCAGGCTGCAACTATGGGTAGTCTTTCCTCTGATGTCCTATTTTTTCACGGTTAAAACACTTCATCTTTCCCTACGATTTCGGTGCTGGACACTTAAATGCATAATGCCCCTTCTGTCCACAATTAAAACAAACAACCTACGCAATAGCAAGTTCAACACTCAATATTTTCAGCATAGTCTTCTTGCCCATAGCATAAAGTGTGAACTTCTTCTCTTGCATTTCCTTTGGCCTTGTCATAACTCTCCTCTTTTCTTAATACATCCCATCATACCTTCAAGTCATGTCCATGATGAATTCAAAAGGAGATGCGAAGGGTGCTATCATCTTTTGATCTAGGACTTGCTTCAAACACACGATGCAATTCTATTTTTCTTCAATGGGATATTAATTATCTCTTGGCCATACTTATCCAAAGAGTTGAACTTCTAAATATACCATTCCACTGAAAGGTCTCCTTGCTTCAAGTCGATAAACTCTCATAACAAGACACTCCTTTGAAACGTGGTTATGAACAAAGTCTCAAGCCTCTTCTTAAACTGATTCCAAGTGATCTCCTCCTCAAGGGTCTTGAAATCACCATTTCCCACCAATCAAAAGCATCTTCATCCATTGCCTCAAAACCAATCTTCTTCTTTGCGCATCATCCAACCCCAAATTTCCAAAGATACACTCATAAACTCTCAACCAGTTCATCACTTCAACCATGGGCTCCTTTTCGGTAAACATTTTATCTCCCATGTTTTGGTAGTCTGATTCATCTTCGAGAAATCGCTACTTACTATAGGCTTTGGCTCAACTTCCTCCTCCATGTTCTCCCTTATCATTGAAAGTGTGTGTGTACGCTTGTGCACACTAATTATGGATCGTGTAATATGGACTAACAATATATGCGGAATGTTATTTACAATTGTTATACAAGTAAATATTCAATAAACTAACTATATAGCAATTCACAGATATAGAATAGCAAAATGCAGTAAACTGTAAAAATCACACCAGGGATTTTTATACTGGTTCGGACCTCCCGTCCTACGTCTAGTCCCAGACTTCTATGTGGATTTTCACAACCAACTACCTCGCTTCACCCGGAGGAACAGGTTTACAACACCCGAACACCCGAACGGGATTTCGTGCCTCTTACAACACCGAGGACTTCAACAAAAACAATTACAATTGCCGTTGACAACTTGTGCTCTTGATAACACGGATTTGTCACTTGTAGTACACCCTTCCTATAATCTTATCCTCAAAGTATGTGAATGATGTTTGTGAAGATTGAAGGAAGTATATTACTTATTGAATCAAAAGATATGAAATAATTTCAATGATTCAATAAGCAATTGAAATGTTTGAGAGCTCAAGACAGAGATCAATAGAATAGAGATTAGAATAATAGAATTGGTTATTTGGAATAATAATTTCATGATGTTTATATAAGAAATAAACAGTTGTAACCCTTTGTGAAAAGGTACAAACAAAGGTCATGATCATTGGTGAAGAGAAAGAGAAGCAACCGTTGAAGAAAAGGAAGTGTCTATACGAAAGGTTGCTCTCTGTTTGAAAACGGTCGACAGGTCAAAAATGGCCGGTAGATAGGATTTCAAATATATAGACGTTATGTGCATGTGTGCACGTTGATTGTGCAACTTGGACAGTAACGGTCGACCGCCCAAAAACTTATCGGTCGACCGGTCACTGATAACTGGCACAATGAATGTGCAATGCATATTATAACGTATATATTTCGATTATATTGAGATGCATGATGATTTGAGGATAGATTTTAACAAGTATAACACTATTACAACATCAAATAATCAACCTATAATCTAGAGTACCATATGTAGCTCTTTTGTGCCTCTTTATAGCCATGATGTCTTTGTTTTGTCGATCGCCTTTATTTCTTTGTCAGAAATCAAAACTTCATAGAATCTGTGACTCAACATTCTCCCCCTTTTTGATTGATGACAACATATATCTGAAGTTCTGAATCTCCCCCTGAATATGTGATCTCCCCTTGAGATTTTGTCTGTATTCTTTATATATATATATTCCTGCAATATATATATATATATATATATATTCCTGCAAATAATTGTTAGCACTTTCTCCCCCTTTGTCATCGACAAAAAGGAGTAATAGATAATCATAGGATGTATCAACCAGAATATTCATGCATAGCAAAACATAATCATATCCACTTTCCTCTTTTCTTAAGTGGGACCTGCAAAAAATATAATTAAGACCATGGTACCCACTTTTTATGGGGTCCTAAGAGTTAGATCTTAGGAATCCAAACCCATACGGGTCCGATATCCCCTTTATATACATAATTAGAATTATAATGCACAGTATTCATGAATTGCTGAATGTATTTGTTCCTAATCAAATTGTTATTTGTTTTAGGAACCCATATTTTGATAGTCTTTGTATTTTTCTTTTGAAATTTCACAACTGGCTTTGGTTTGGAATATAATAAACTAAGATTTTTCTTAACTTCAACTTTCTTCTTTCTTTTATTATCAAGATGTTTCTTGATTTCTTGTTTCTTATATCCCAAACCTTGTTTATTTGATACAGATTGTGAATTTTCAATGATTTTTGTCAAATTTTCTCGACCTTTGTTAAAGTTAGAAACATTTTGAGTAATGTCATCAAACTTTGTTTGTAAACTAGCTTTTTCTAGGTCTAGAATTTTGACTTTTGCCTTAAGCTCATGATTTTCAGTAGTGAGAGCATTATTTTTCTCTTTTTGAGCTTCTATTTCTTGACTCAAAAGAGATAGTTGAGAGTCAACATTAGATGATGATTCTTGAATTTTTTCAAGTTCTTCTTCTAATATTTTCTTCTCATCTTTTAACATATCTCGTTCAAACTTTGCTCTACTTAAATTTGCTTTGACTACTTTTAATTGACGTTTTATGTCTTTATATTTGACTATCAATTCAGCATTAATATCAAGTAATTCATCAAATGTAGGAATTTGTACCTCATCTTCTTTTGCCATAAAACAAACATTAGCTTGTTCATTCTCCGAATCACTTTCACTTTCTGATGAAGATGAGTCTGAATCATCCCATGTTACTGAGAAGGCTCGTTTCTTTGACTTGTCCTTCTTATATTTGAATTTGTCATTTTCTGACTTCTTCTTTTGTTCTGGACAATCCTTCTGCATGTGCCCCTTTTTGTGGCAGTTGAAACATTCTATAGAGGATGAAGATGGTTTATTTGATCCAGGTTTCCTTTTGTTGTAACGACTGGCTTTTCGATATTTTAGGAATTTTTTGAATCCTTTTGCAATGAATGCCAGATCTTCATCTTCAGACTCTGATTCATTTTCATCTTTCTCGGCATTAAATGCTACATTTTTCTTTTCTTCTTTCTGTTCTTTTCTAGCCTGCAAATTCGCTTCATAGGACATTAGATTTCCTATCAATTCATCTGGCTTCATGACGGAAAGGTCATTAGCTTCTTCAATTGCTAATACTTTTCCTTCCCATTCACTAGTCAGAGAATGTAGGACTGTTGAAACAACATCAAAATCTGAATATTTTTGCCCTAATCCGATAAGTGCATGATGAATAGTTTGAAACCTTGAATACATATCATTGATTGTCTCATTTGGTTTCATTTTAAAATTTTGAAACTGACTTTTCAGCATAGCTATTTTGGCTTGTTTAACCTTATTTGTACCTTCATGAGTGGTTTTCAGCGTTTGCCAAATTTGATATGCAGTAGTGCAGATACTAACACGGTTATATTCATTTTGGTCTAATGCACAAAACAACATATTTATTGCTTTTGCATTTACGGCTGCTGCCGTTTTCTCAGCCGCTGTCCATTCTGAATATTCAGTTGTTGGATTCACTATTTCTTTTTGGGTAGCATTCCAAGCATCATAGCTATTTGATTGCATAAAAAAAGACATACGTGTTGCCCAATAGCTATAGTTGAGACCATTAAAGAATGGAGGTCTTTGTGTTGATTGACCTTCCATGTAAGTGTTAGTGCTAGTGCTTGCGTTATTTGCCATATTACAAGAATATATCAAATAACGGTGTTACGGTTATATGATGACCAGCTCTGATACCAAATTAAAGTGTGTGTGTACGCTTGTGCACACTAATTATGGATCATGTAATATGGACTAACAATATATGCGGAATGTTATTTACAATTGCTATACAAGTAAATATTCAATAAACTAACTATATAGCAATTCACAGATATAGAATAGCAAAATGCAGTAAACTGTAAAAATCACACCAGGGATTTTTATACTGGTTCGGACCTCCCGTCCTACGTCCAGTCCCAGACTTCTATCTGGATTTTCACAACCAACTACCTCGCTTCACCCGGAGGAACAGGTTTACAACACCCGAACAGCCGAACGGGATTTCGTGCCTCTTACAACACCGAGGACTTCAACAAAAACAATTACAATTGCAGTTGACAACTTGTGCTCTTGATAACACAGATTTGTCACTTGTAGTACACCCTTCCTATAATCTTATCCTCAAAGTATGTGAATGATGTTTGTGAAGATTGAAGGAAGTATATTACTTATTGAATCAAAAGATATGAAATAATTTCAATGATTCAATAAGCAATTGAAATGTTTGAGAGCTCAAGACAGAGATCAATAGAATAGAGATTAGAATAATAGAATTGGTTATTTGGAATAATAATTTCATGATGTTTATATAAGAAATAAACAGTTGTAACCCTTTGTGAAAAGGTACAAACAAAGGTCATGATCATTGGTGAAGAGAAAGAGAAGCAACCGTTGAAGAAAAGGAAGTGTCTATACGAAAGGTTGCTCTTTGTTTGAAAACGGTCGACAGGTCAAAAATGACCGGTAGACAGGATTTCAAATATATAGACGTTATGTGCATGTGTGCACGTTGATTGTGCAACTTGGACAGTAACGGTCGATCGCCCAAAAACTTACCGGTCGACCGGTCACTGATAACTGGCACAATGAATGTGCAATGCATATTATAACGTATATATTTCGATTATATTGAGATGCATGATGATTTGAGGATAGATTTTAACAAGTATAACACTATTACAACATCAAATAATCAACCTATAATCTAGAGTACCATATGTAGCTCTTTTGTGCATCTTTATAGCCATGATGTCTTCGTTTTGTCGATCGCCTTTATTTCTTTGTCAGAAATCAAAACTTCATAGAATCTGTGACTCAACAATCATTTGTACTATAAATTGCCAAAACAAGGCATTCACATCCATGTCCATACCCATCACATTAGCTAGAGCAACTTCGTTTTCGACTACCCATGGCACTTTTCTTTTGTTTCTCCCATTAGCTTGGGTGCTTCCGGTCTCCCTTCTTACATTTGCTCCTCCTACCCTAACTCATGCACTTCTCATTTCCAGCTTGTTTTAAGTTAAGCAAATCTTCATCAAAAACGGAAAGAAAGAGAGTGAAACAATAATAGAAGGATAGATATATCCACCATATATCTCTATAGCAAAATACAAGTATGTTATATATAATAGTTTATATCCTCCTCAAGGTGTTCATATTTTTCTACTAAGTACTTAAATAATTCTAGCTCTATTTTACTTAAATGTTCTCTAACCTAAGCTTTAATACCATGTGTAACATCCCTTATTCTATGACCTAAAGATGGAACCTCAATGTGCTACAGTCACAATGGAATTATCTTTTGAAGACGAAATGAGTTCAATATTTTTTCAGTAGTTAATAAAATATAGCAACTAAATTAATTTCATCACAAATAAATTGTCTTTAAATATTTCATATACCAAAATATGCCCATGCAAGGGTAAAATAAAATCATTACGTAGAAGAATCAAAGATCCGACATATGAAGGTGCAGAACCCTTATAGTCTCCTGAATCTATTAATATTTAAATTACACAACGAAATAAATTCTACTAGACCATAATAAGGCATCCTGCTCATCTTTGTCTTTAATAACGGCTTCCGGCTAAATCTTATTGTAACAACAATGATTTATGAATTACTTAAATAAAATAAATAATGATTTAAGTTGAAGATTTAAATGAGAAGTTTGATTTCTCAATTATTGAAATTGGAGAAATTAGAATTTTAATTGTTTTACCTGAAGATAATTGAAATTAGAGTTAGGGAAAGAATATTTAATTAGTTTGAATTTAATACTTTGATAAAAGATAATTATTTTGGAATGGCTTTTGAGATAATAGAATTAAAAAAAAGTGTTAGAAATCACTTGAAAATATTATTAAGATTTTATTTCAATTATAGTAAATATAAAATGTATTTGGTATTTAAAATGATATCTAAATGAAAGTGTGCATGTGTATTATGTTGAGTAGGTTTTGAGTTTCATGTTGTAACTTTATAAATAAATAAAAGAAGAAAGAAAATGTATTATTTCTCTTATTCGGTTTAATTTCAAACCCAAGCACATTTAAGTTTTGCAACAAAGAAATTCTCTTCTTCTCTTTTGACTGTACATTTATTTTTTTAATAACGGTAAAGAGAAATTACAGAAACTTTCACTCTTTGAAACATAAAAATTTTTAGAAGCTAATAATTTCAAGAAGCTGATAATTTCAGGTAATGATCTCAAGCTCGTATTAAATTCATTAAGGCTTTGAATTTCAGTTTATAGTATGTTAATTAGGTTTTTGAATGTATTTTGGTTGAATTGTTCTTAGGTTTTGCTATTTGAGAATTTGAGGCCGATGTAATTAACTTTGCTACTGAATTGAAGAAGAAAAGGTGAGTTAAACCTTATGAAACCTTGCTTTTCTTTGCTTCTTTTTCCTATGTTTTAATCTTCTATTTTGATGATTTCCTATGCTATGGAATTATAATCCATGGAAATATTTATACAATCTATTATGTAACCAAAGCTACAAATTGTTTACAGGAATATTATTTAGCAATCTATTGTATTCAAATCGTATTCATAAAATAAATTAAGCTCCAAATTACTTTTGAAAATGAGCATTTGAACTATACATATTAACATTTTGATATCCATTCGGATTTATAGTTTATTTTATCTAGTATTAGATATATATAGTATTTTAGAAATCATTTTATATGCGGTAATAACAAAGTAATTACTTTCAAAACTATAAACTCTTCTTGGCTTTTATTGTGTTTTGCCTTGTTGTACATGCCATTTTGGTATTCTTTTGAAACCTTTGAATTATTACCTCTTGCAATTTCCGTTTTCACTTGAATGAGAAATCTAATTAAACGATTTAGCAATACAAGTGGTATAGAACATTTGTATTACTTTATCAGTTAATTCTTGGACTCGTTCGATTGAATATTTTAGTCGAGTGGAATTTACAATCTTTTAGTAAATATTTAAGTATCGCTAAGTGATTATGAGACATTGGACGATACTCATTTAATTAGTAATTGAGTGTACATTAAAATTATTGAGTAGAAATGATCGCTTTGGCGTGCGATGTGATCGTCTCTTGTGTTGACTCGCGAAGTGCTTGTCCATTATTGTAGCTTGTGAAGTGCTAGCTCTTAGTTCTAACTTGCGCAGTGCTCGTCTCTTGCGATTGACTTGCAAAGTGCTTGTCGCTTGCGTTGACTCGCGGATTGCTTGTCTTTGTAGTTGACTACCGAAGTGCTCGTCTTTATTTTATGACTTGCAAAGTGCTCATATATTGCTTGCATATATGATTTTGAATTTAAATGCTTTTAATGTGATGGTTGCTATGACTTTGTTGATTGCCATCGGTGAGCATAATTGACTTTATGTTATGATGAAGTTTTATAAGGATGTCTTATTATATTTAGCGTAGTACACTAAAAGGATATCTTATATCCTAGTTATTTATGAAAGCTTATTATTGTGATCTCACCTTTCCGATATTAGAGATAGTCAGACCCATTTATTATTTTCGTAATACTCGAGTCAGACCAAGATTTCACAGGTACAGAAACTAAGTGACCTTGGATGTGAGCTAGCTTAAGAAGTTATATATGATGTTACTTATATGTTGATGTATCATTCGAGTCTAGCTTATATGCTCGTTGTATGTTGTAGACTTTTGTAGTCATGTATATTTGAGACTTATCATTGTCTATATATGTATATGTTTATATATGTGAGTCTAGTATTTTACTTCTGTAGACTCATACTTTAAAGAGATATTTATTGTATTATATTTCCATGGCGATGTATGATTCTGTGTTATATATTATGTGATATATAGTTCTGTTCTAATTGACCAACGTGTTTATTATTTTATGTCGAGCCTATTCCATCTATATATGGAGTTATGAGGTATAAGATGATATGATAGTGGTAGCCTAAGGAAATAGATATGGATGGTCGCTCATATCTAGCCTTATTCTTTGTATTACACGATAATATTACTTGTAATATTCTTGGGTGGTATGGGTATAAAGGTGAGGCGTTACACCTATTATCTAAAATCCTATAAACTCAACCTGCTCAAATGAACACCAATGAGTTTATTGAGGAAAAACAATAAACACATGGTTCAGACATATCATTTCCCATCTAAATTCCTCCACTAGTTGGAGTACGCCATTGAAGCATGGAATGGGTTTTTCCACACACTAGCCACGGTTACACAAATCAATATAAGACTGTCATAAGTCATAGGTCATGATAAACTATGTTAACTTAAACATACATATCATATCACAACAAAACTATACCCAAAACTATCTTGGGTTTAATGTCTCAAACAATACATAATGTAACAACCACCCTACACCTTCAGTACTCAATACACCTATGTGATGCACTGTGAAGGTACCCGGTTGATGCAAGACAGTAGCCAAGAATATAAAGAAGAGAAAAATCCAAACACATAACCTGTAGAACATCTCACAGCGCACAGATAAAATATAATAAACAATATAAATGTAAAACAGGCAAGACAGTGATATAATCAAATGAACATCAAATAAGAATATCAGAGTGCATTAGGTTCACAGATTATACAAAAAATTGAACTAAAAAGTTTATACATCCCAAATCTCCATAATAAACTCTACAACTGTCTCTAATAATACAAGTACTGACATAGCTCCAGAGTACTGCACAGCGGAATATAAGCGATAGTAAGCTCCAAGTATAGATATATGAAAGTGTAGCCTTCTGCTCGTACTCCATACAGCTCCATACGTTATCTAGACCTTTTATCCCTAAGCTACTCATTTAAGAGTACCAGTGAAAATAAGAAGCAAAGTTTAAAACCTCGGGTCAGACAACGGTCTGATATGGGCGATATATCATCTCAAAATACTATAAAACTTATATATAATAAGGGTATAGGGTATGAACAACCATACCTGACCTGTCGTTGCATCCAAAGAGTTAGCACATAAATATAATGTATGCTATAATACTATCACAAATGGAAGATATGGGGTATAGGGGTATCATACAGCATGCCAAACACATAGTAAACATAGCATCCATCACACAGCCTAGCATCTCTCACTTAAATGCTCCAGATATGCGATAACTCTCTCAAATTATCAACTCATTGCCCACAAAGATAGCTAGGGAATGGACACACACAAATGCCCAAAATATGGGTAAACGCAGACTACTCGGAGTACACATAGACTAACCTGTCCCGTTAATAAGCATCACAACCGTAGAGTTATCCATCAATCCCTTAACACACGTACCAAGAGTAGAACTACTCCATAGATCCTCACCCTCGCCCACGCAGATGACTAAGGACCGGACATATGCAGGTGTCCAAACACATGGGTACACGTAGGCTACCCTGGGTATACGCAGACTACCCTGCCCCACTCACGAGCATCACAACCTTATGTTCTACTCTACGAGCTACCACGCAGAACTCGTCCTTTTTGTCCACCACCAGATGCCATAGTCACTCCCAAC
Source organism: Allium fistulosum (assembly GCA_030737815.1). Taxonomy (NCBI): domain Eukaryota; kingdom Viridiplantae; phylum Streptophyta; class Magnoliopsida; order Asparagales; family Amaryllidaceae; genus Allium; species Allium fistulosum. The sequence goes on along the minus strand of CM060908.1, from coordinate 258,218,946 downwards.
TTCGAGTCATCGAAGTCGTCATACTTCAATGATTACTGTCCCAAAGTCATCTAGAGCCATCCCGGGGTCATCCACCCTTACCTCAAACCAACTCCCTAGATTACTAAGCAACCTGAGTCTCGCCCCGAAGTCCATAGCTAAATTCCATGCTCCACTCTCGTTGGTCCATCCTATGACCAAACCAAGAGGGATACAACAACCAAACCAAGCGTCGACTACCAACGTCGAACCATACCCCCATGCCAAACCACCGACCATGCTCCACTGTGTGGCTACCGATCACGCCACCATGCTCGGCCCGGTCCATCCACCTACCGACCTTGTTTCCCCGATCGGCCATCGAACCACCCCATATGCCGACTATGTTTCGGTGCCCGATCACTGACCCATCCATATGTCGACCATGTTTTGACGCCTGGTCACCGACCACCCCCATATGCCGATCCTGATTCCAAGATCGGTTGCCGACCCGTCCACCAACCGACCAAAATTCCAAGTACGGTTGCCGACCCATTAACCAACTGGTCAAGGACCCTATAGCACTTCCAGCACTCCAAATTGCATCGATTTCATCGCTATCCTTAAAACTTCAACTCTCATGCATGGCCTATGCAACAATATAACTCCAAACGCTCTACAGACAATCCGTCGAAGCCTAGTTTTACGGTTCTTAACTCTAAGTCGCTCCGATGAGCATTTCAACCATACAAACATTCAAGCAAACACCATACATGTACCAATCATTATTCAACCATTCAAGCATGCAAACATATAACGATCCATTGCAAATCATCCTATAATGTGTATGCAATATAGCCTAACACACATCAATGCAACCATACATCAAATAAACATGATTAAAACACTTAGAAATGTTTTGAATTCATTTTACTTTAGGTTCGATTTAGAAATCAGTCCCAAAACATAATTTGACTTTAAAAAACATGGCAAAACATATAGATGCATATAAAGTAAGGTTGGAGATGATAAATCACTCATCAAAACACCAAAATCCAAGTTTTGCATGTAAATCGATGCAAACCCGAGAAGGGACAGCAAAGACCAGATTTTCCCTTCCCAAAAATTTAGATTTGAAGATCTTTAGTGAATCTTCTTACTAATCTATCACTAATCAATGATTTAAACTTGATTTGGAGGAGAAAAGAGAAGGTTTTGGGTAGCGGATGGGTTAATGAAAGCTTAGATCTAATGGAGAAGGTGTAAAAGTGATTTGGGCATGATCGTTCTGCTATATAAGGTCTCCAAATCGAAATGGATTAGTGGGCTTGCCCCCAAACTTACTAATTATCCACTAAGCTACCCCAAAAATTGCCAATCTTCAAACCACTATATTTTCTAGCTAGAAAGTCTAAATCGCTATTATGACTACGTTACGAAAAAGGAAACCATCAAAAGTTATAGCTGATATAAGTTCCCAGGGGTAAAATCGTTTGGAAAAATTCTAAATATAGGAAATGTCTTTAATAGGCATTTCTCGAAGTTATAAAGTTATACGACCTCTCATGAATTTAAAAATAATATTTTACGATCCTCCGATATGAAAAATACGGGTCATTATACTCTTTCTCTTTCGGAATTTTGTCCTCGAAATCCCTAATATAAACAAGGTGAATCAAACATAGCTACCCCGTATGCCTATCATTCACAAACAAACATGTCGAACATCAAACATGCGCACAAAAGCAATAAATGGTATCTATGCCTACCCTAGCATGCAGGATACTAAACTACCCTATATGATATCGAAAGTGAAAGTAAATGTGACAAACAGAAGTCTCACCAAGTAAAGAGCTCCGGATGAGTAGTCCTCATGCTCTCCTTGGTCTCCTAAGTACAAAACCTTCACTCTAGATCCACTGAACCTTTACAAGCTCTGCCGTCTTCCTCCTAAGCTGCTTCGTATCACATCCAACGATACGAATAGGCATACAAGGTCTCGATGCTTTTGGTTCAATCTCGATATCATCAAGTTGATCCAATTAAGCTGCCACGCCTAAGTCATGCACAAACTTCTACAATTGAGACACATAGAACACATTGTGCACACCCTTCATCTTCTGAGGTAATTCGACTTTGTATGCCAAGTTCCCAATCCTCTCAAGTATTGGAAAAGGACCAATGAATCTCGATGCCAGCTTCCCCCTAGTATCGAATCGAACAACATTTCTCAGAGGAGAGTTCTTGATAAACACCATATCACCAGCGGAGAGCTCCAAGTCATGTCTTCTCCTATCAACATAACTCTTTTATCTACCCTGAATAACTTTCATTCGTTGTCGAATGATCTCGATCTTCTTCGAAGTCTCTCTAACCATGTATAGCCAAGTATCAATTTCTCACCCTCTTTCCACCAACATGAAGGAGAGGTGCATGGTCGACCATATAACGCCTCAAATGATGCCATACTGATGCTGGACTGATAACTTTTGTTGTATAGAAACTCTACTAAATGCAAATGATCATCCCATGAGCCACCGAAATCAAGAATGCAAGCTCATAAAAGATCCTCCAAAATACGGTTCACCATCTCTGTCTGCCCATCAGTTTGTGAGTGATAAGCCGTACTGAGATGCAGCTATGTTCCCAATGCCTCTTGTAAGCTCTTTCAAAATCCATTAGTGAACAAAAGGTCTCAGTTGCTCATAATGCTCTTTGGAATACCATGGATACGCACGACCCACTTCACATACAACTCGGCCAATTTGGATGTCGTTCTAATTGACCTGATGGGTATGAATCGAGCACTCTTCGTCAATATATCAACCATAACCCAGATGCTATCGTACCCTCCTCTAGTCCTCAGCAATCCATCGATGAAGTCCATCAAAACTTGTTCCCGTTTCTACTCGAGAACCTCGAGCGGCTGTCGCAAACCACTTGGCTTCTTCTGCTCTGCCTTTACCAACTGACAGTTCATGCACTTCGAGATGAATGTACCAACATCCTTCTTTATCCCTTCCCCATAAAATGTCTACCTCATATCGCTATACATTTTATTTCCACCGGGATGTATAGTCAATCTTGAATGATGACACTCGCATAATACATCATCCCTTAACCTATCAATGTCAGGAAAAAACAATCTCCCATTCTTACAAAGCCAACCATCACAGTCGAGCCCATACTGCTTCATCTCTTCAGACTCTACCCCTCCCTCTATCTTCGCCATGATCTCTGCTATTCTAGTGTCTCACGTCTTACCATTATCGATCTGCTCAATCAAGGTAGGTCTAACCGTCAAGCTAGCCAACACTTCCTGCTCCATCTTACATTGAAATCTAAAATCATAACAAGCGATAAACTCCAATTGCTTCCACTCCAAGAACATTGCTCCCAAGCTAGCATTTCTTCTACTTAATGCATCAAGGATCACATTTCCCTTACCAGGCATGTAAGAAATGCCAAAGTCATAGGAGGCCAGAAACTCTAACCATCGTTGCTATCGAAGGTTAAGACCCTTCTAGGAGAATAGACAATTCAAAGACTCGTGGTCTATATACAACTCGAACCTCTCCCCAAGCAAATAATGCCTCCATCTTCAAAGAAAATAGTATCCCTGACAACTCCAAATCGTGAGTTGGATACTTTCTCTCGTGCAATTTCAACTGTCGACTAGCGTAGGCAATAAGCTTTCCCCTCTGCATTAACACCGCACCTAGTCTGGTACCATAGGCATCTGTGTATACTGTCAGCTCCTCGTTCTTACTCGGAATGACTAACACCGGTGTACTCGTCAACCTCTCCTTTAGACTTATGAATGCGTGCTCGCACCTCATATCCCAAATAAAATTCTGATTCTTCTTTGTCAAGTTGTTTAACGGCGCTACTACCTTAGAAAAGCCTTGGATAAAATGTCCATAATATCCCACCAAGCCAAGGAAATTTCTAACGTCTATAGTGGTCTTGGTCAATCCCAGTCCTACACTGCTGCCACCTTCGTCGAATCCAATGCTCTGCTCAAAGACAACTTGACCTAGAAATCGCACTTTCCTCCTCCAGAACTGACACTTATAAAATTTCTCCTTCGATCGGTGCTTCCTCAACACCTCGAGTAGAATCCTCAAATGCCCCTTGTGTTCTTCCTCCATCCTTGAATAAACGAGGATATCATCCATGAACACAAGTACAAACTTATTTAGTTGATCCTTGAAAATACGGTTCATAAGGTCAATAAAGTATGTCAGCACGTTGGTTTGTTTAAACGGCATAACCAACCACTCATAGAATCCATATGACATACATAACGCTGTAATCGACACACTCTCTTTTGCCACTCTCAGTTGATGAAACCTCATCGCAAGGTCCAACTGAGAGAACACTCTGGCACCATGGAGCTAATCGAACAAGTCGTCAATACGCAGGAGTGTACACTTTTTCTTCTTCGTCGCCTTAGAATGGAGGCTAGGATTTCATTTGCATCATATCTTATTTATAAGGTTGGGGTTAGGTTTAGGGCCAATCAATTTTGAAAAGAGAGGCTGCTATTAATTAGAAATAAATAAAATGGGGCTTCAGGAAATGAAGTTGAAAAATGAACGAAAAGATAATAAAGTAAATACGAACAAACTAGGTATTGAAATAAAGTAAATATGAACAGCCTTTTTTAAAAGTGACAGGTATTAAAAAGAGGTTAAGGAAAGAATTAAAAATATGAAAAGTAGGTCACGTTCGTGAAATGAAAAAACTTCAAACATTGTAAATGGAAAGGAGTAATGGTACAAATGAGGAAACAATGAAAAAAGTGTGACAAATATTAATTAGAAAGGGAATGAACAGACCAACTCTACGCTGTAAACAAACTTTTGGAATTCAAATTTCAAAAACATTTGTTCACACAATTAATTTTTTTAACCTCAAACATACCAAAATTGATATTCATTAAAGATTTAATTAACACACCATAACTAAATTTAACACACCGATTTACATAATGAGGACCGCCGCTACACAAAATAAAATATGAACCATAATTCAAAATTCAAATTTAAAAGCAACATTTTTTCTCGACACATAATCATGAACTCAAATATTTAATTTATTTTAAATTTCAAGGTTAGCATTAGAATCACTTCCGTACCACCTACGACTGCTATATAACTACCGTAAAATATTGTTTTAAAATTCAATTTTCTCTTTTTACAAAATTATACTTATATTCAGAACAGAAACGTACACTTTATTTTCCTCAAACATTCTTTTATTTTCCTTAAAATGCTTCTTCATTACTTGCAATTCATAAATGTAAACATTCTTATATTCTAAAATAATCAACTTATACAATATTAAATCCATTCTTATATTTCCAAATAATGTACATTCCAAATGAAAACATTCTTACATTAAATTCATTAATTGCACTTTGTTTCTCTTTCCTTTTTCAATTGGAAGATTTCAATAAATATATTTTCAATTAATTTCAATCTTCCACTTCAAAACAGACCCTAATCGATAAAATCAAATAAATAAATACATAAACATTGTAATCCTTATTTATAGTCATGCAAACACATTTATAAAATTACAGTATCCAACAAGTAGTAAATTACATACTAAATAAATGTTTTCTCTATCAATCAATATTCATTTAACTCATCATTAAAACTAGCATTTATTATTCCAATTCCTGTTATTACTATAAATAGAATATTATTACATTATCTCTATCCTTAGATTCCTGCTATTTTATTATATTCTAATACGCGTTACCACCTTCCACTTCATTGTAGTTTGTTGTTTTAGAATTTTATTTAAGGTCAAAATTTATGATCTAATAAAATTAGCGTTAATAAATCATAAATTTTAATATCTAACCATTTTCATTCCAACATTTCATCATGATAGTAATAAAACCCTAGTTCATTACATTTTAATTTGCAACAAATTCTTTTATTTTTACTTAAATGTTCTTTATACTAAACCACAATTCCCTTATGTATTTATTAATGCATAAGCTTCCATTTATTTCAATCATTATTCTACAGTTAGCGACTTCTCCCATATTAACTGAAAAATTCTAATTACATTAAATTCCATTGATTACAAAATAAAATCCAAAACGGATTGAATAATGAGATTAGAAATAAAATAATTGTTATATCTTGGTAATTTAAATATCTATAAATTTATTGTTTACACAAGGGCTAATATGTTTGCTTACTAATAACTGATTTCTTATTCTATGCTAAAACCAATTTCAATGACATATGATTTCTCCTTTAATATATTATTTATTTTATTCCTTATTAAACTTTGCAATTATATCCAAATTAAACCTTACAATTATATTCCAATTAGAGATAAATATTCAATTTATTCTTTTCAAGTCAAAGCTTAAAATTCATTAAAATGTTCATTTTAATTTAATTTAAAATGTAAGTTCTTACGTTGAACTTATTAATTACAATGCACTAGTCTTTTCTTTTCAGTTAAAGGATTTCAACATCTCTTATTGCAACTTATATTCAATATTAGGTTTCGACGAATTCTCATTATACCAAAACTGGAATTCTCATTATACCATAACTGTTTTCTGTTCATTTCATATTTTCTAACATTTACTTGTTAAATTATTCCATTCTTATTTTAACATATATTATTATAATCAATGGAACTTTCATTCAAACAATTATTAAATCAATCGTATTCAAATCAATATCGTCAAATTATATTCTAATAATTTTTAATTAATAAATCATAAATTTTAATTTCTGATAATATTAAATTCCTAAGTCTTATTTAATTTAATATTTTTAATTATCAAAATTACGGGCCGTTACACCAAAAACAATAAAAGTCAAAACCTAGTTAAGAGCAAAATTACAGGTTTTAAATTCAAATAAAATCTGATAAAATCCAAGAAAAATCAAAGGGTTGTCTCACTCCTATCACACTTCTGAAATTCGTTTAGTTGTTAGTTGATTGTAATTTCAGAATTTTGTATTTTTATTAAAACTGAATTCTTGGTCTAAAATTGAAGAAATTAAGTTCTAGCTAGAGGATGAAAGAAAAGTAGTGTAGTGGCAAGGCTATAAGGTGCGTTTATCTCACACTACTATCTCCAAATGAAAGCCAATTCATTGTTTAGTAATTGATTGAATTTAGGATTGAATTATTCTCAATCTCATATGCTAATTTTATCATATGAAACCCTATTTTCTGTTTGCTAAAAACATTATCATGTGATCATTAAAATCATCAAAATGTAGTCGTTTGCATACTTGCAAGTCTGCTAAATTAGTGCCCTAGGAGTAAGAAGCATCAATCGTCGGAAAACCCTCGCTGACGGACCACTGGAAGGCGTGAAAATCACTTGGGGCTTCACCCAGGCAAAGCCACCGATAGACCGGTCCTCAAGGACCAGTGCACCAGTCACACACCTAGGCAGAGTGATGTTTGCATGCCTCCCAGTCACATGTTCGACCTTTTGTTCGCCCGGTTGTTTCTTTGATTGATATGTGATGTTTTGTATGCCCTATTTCATGTTGATTTCAATGATATTTCATGGTTTTGATTTATAAATTTGTGAATTCATCTTGGAGTTATATTCCATAGATATGCTCTGTGAATATATGATTTAACCACAAGTTTTAAAGCACAGTATCAACTTGAGTTTACAAAAGAACAATTCCAAATCAAACCATTTTCTTATAATCTTTTCAAAGAAAATTTAGAACAACTACACACACACACTTTTATATCAATTCGGGCTTTTTCGTTTAATCATTCTAGTATTAAAAACATATATAAAGTTGAGCAATAAAGGAGTTTACAGATTTTAAAGGAAAAGTGTGGAAATAGACTTATACAAATTGTGTTAGAAATCATTTCACATGTGATGAATTAGAAGTAATTGCTTTCAAAACTAATATGCCAATTCGGGATTTCTTTTGCGACTTTTCATGTAAATTAGCTTTCAAGTTAATTATTTTCTTTTCTATGAAATCGGAAATATACCTAAACAATATAGTAGTAACAAGTAGTTATTGGACATTAGCTATCACTTCATTATTTAATTCTATAACTTGTTTGCGTATGGTATTTGGTAGTAGAATTTACTAACTAATAGTAAATATTTTAGTAACACCGAGTGGTTATAGGTCACACAGTGTTACTTTAGTAATTACTATTTGAGAAGTTTATAACACTTCGTGATAAAATAGTATCTTGGGGATTTATTGTATAACTCATTATATTCGTCAGTGCATTCGTTAGCCTGCCCTTGTAGGCTAGTTTTTCGACCTAGCAGCTTGACGGTGGAGGTCGCACCCCGAGTCGCGGTATTTGTTTAGTTTCTAGCAATATACCACTGAGCCAACAGTCTTTACCGTGGGCTATATTCGTAACAATTGCACCATCCATTAGTGGGCGTGGCACCTCAGTAGTGCAATATTAGGTTGAACATATGTTATGGATATCCGGTACCATTTGACTATAGGAGTTAGCGGGCTAAACTTCTAGAGTTTTTCTTATCAGTATCCTTTTGGAAGAGAGCAATTCACACTATGAATATCTTATTGGTCGTTTTATGTATTATGGTGTTAGTGACCGACTTAAACTGCTAGTATGGTGTTAGCGACATCTAAACTGCTAGTATAGTATTAGTGATCGACCGATCTATTACTGGTGTTAGCGACCGACTAAATTGCCGGTGTGGTGTTAGCGACCGACTAAATTGCTAGTGTGGTGTTAGCGACCGATTAAACTGCTAGTGATTATTTAGTAGTATTTTCGGGTATCCATTCTCGCATGTTCTTTATAGCGTTTAGTTTTGGATCTGAATCCCCTATTCATGCTTCGAAGATTTTGATAAGTTAACACCATATTTAAGATGATAGTCCATGAGAGACTTGAGATGATTTGGTGACATGGTGTGATTCGTTTGTGTTTTATGATTGTCCAGGAAGGGGCCATACTTCTATGTTTAGTCCACAAAGGGGATAATACCTTTAATTAGCAATAGCCTTTTATGGATTTATTTGGTTTATTGATTTGAAATGGCTACGTAAGAGCTTCCATATTTGTATATGATAGTTTTCAATAAACTTGAGTAGTATCGGGATCACTTGTATGTTAATTATAGTTAGATATATCTCATTTTAATTGATATCCGATTAATATCTTTATTATAGCGATCTTATCATTTGATATTTAGAGATAGTCTGATCCAGATGTTATTTTATTGTAATGCTCGGGTCAGACCGAGACATTTCAAGCTCAGAGACATTGACCATAGATTCATGTGCGCGTTTGGAGTTTGAAGGGATTTTGCATTATGCAGCTTTTTTATTACCTCGTCATTAGGCTTAGCAAGATTTTCATTAGTTCTCTTCAGTAGTGTGTGACCTTTGTACATTGTATGTATATTATGATATTTTGGATTTGGGTAGTGATGACACCATGATGTATATTTTTGGGTAATAAGCTTTGCACTCTATTTTGAGAGTCACTTTATACTATGAAATGTGTATCATATTTTGTTCCGCATGCGATTTTGTGTCTACGAATATTTATTATATATTGTTCTACTATTATGAACCTACGTAAGTGTTGCTTCACATAAATATCGCATATGTCAAATTTAGAGATTGATTTAGACTACGGTATGAATGACATATCGGTGTTAGCTTGAGGGAAGATTTACATAAGGCCGCTCCCAACAAACCTTATTCTCCATATTACTAGACAACATTACTTAGTGATGTCATTTAGTACTATGGGCATAGAGGCGGGGCGTTACAATTTCTTAGCTTCTTCTGGCTCTCAGCGTATCTTCGGTATCTTAATCCTTAAAACAACTTCCATAAAGCATACGCTTTAGAAAATTTTAAACTCTTACTTCGACCACTTTAATCCTTTAGTTTCGATATTGACTCTCCTCAAAAGTCAAGATCTTAACTATCGAATCACTATCCTTAAGTCTCATCCTAGGGAACCCTGTTGTACTACTGTAGAGAACTCCTTTGTTCGGCAACAATATCTGGAACGTTCGGTCGTATCCTTCGGTGGTACCATTACTTAGTTTATTTGCTTATAATATCTCTTAGTATTACTTAGTTCATTTTAGGTTTTGAGTGTTATACCCTTGGCATAATACATTTGTTTAATTTCTTCCTTTGATAAATGTAAAAGCCTGCATAATTAACTGCCCATATATGTAATTTTGATTTTGTGTGCGCATAGCTTTCCACATTCACCATCTTATTTGTTTTGCCTCCACTTTTAGTTAATGGCGGTGTCCTTTCTTTATTTTCGCAGCACTTTTATAAGACTTGTCCACTTATTACTTAGTCATGGAATTTATATGCACATATTAGTCTCTGTTGTCCTGATATTTATTTTTGGTATTCAAAACAAACTTTCGAAAATGGTTATTCAAAATCGAAAAAATTCTTGTAAAATTCCAAAATTTATAAATAATTTATTTTGCACATGTTTACCAACATTTCCATTTTAAGCCTTCTTTTCCTATTTCATTTAACATATAGATTCCTTCAAAAATTCATAACTAAATATTTTGAAATTGGAAAATTTTCAAAATTAAATCCATCTCTAGAACTTTATTTCCTATAGCATATTAAACTTTAACTTTATTTATAAAATATTAGGATAGTAAATTATAGCTAAACATTCTCTAGAAAGGTATCTTGGACAAAAATGTCTATTAAAACATTATTAATCATTTATAAACGCATAACACACATTAACTTTATCAAATAAATCAAAACCTTATTCAACTTAGACCAAAAACGGTAGAAAGGAAAATGATATTACTCACCTAGTTCTTACTTTTTACTTGATCTTTAATCTTCTTAGGTTTTCTTAGCATTTTCTCCTTTTCTTCTTCATTTCAGTCTTTTAAGTGCGATCGAAAAGGCATTGTTTTGTTTGAATTGAGCAGAGAATGAATATGCGAGGAGAGAGTTAGGTTTGGTGATATATATATATATATATATATATATATAGTCAGAGTTGTGTTTTGGAAATCCTTTTTTCCTCATTATATTAATTTATTTCCCTTAATATTAAATCCTCCTTTTTCATGCACTTTAATTGATCTTATTATATACGATCAAAATTAATTATATGCAATTACCTTTTATATAAGATCTCGTATATTCAATCTTTCATTGCCTAATTTATTTCTCTTAGTAAAAATTCCTTTACTCAAATGTTTATATTTTCACTTTATTCATACGACCAAATTTAATTACCTTTAACATACGATTTCTTTTATTCAAATATGAAATCTTCTCCTTATATATTTACAACCGAATTTAGATATATCTTATTTAAATTGAATTTCCTTATCTCCATTTAATGATTTCCTATTATTATTCTCGTATACACAAGTAAATAAATGTTCCCTAATTATTTACCTTGTTTAATTCATTCATTTTCTTATTTAACTCCTTAATCAAATCAGTTAAATTTTACTTTTATAATTAATATCATAATTAATTATTAATTTATTAGTCGTTACAATAACAAATAGTGATCATAGAAACAAATAATGAAATTAAGTATATACAATCTAGCTTGAATGTTGATAGAGGCTTGCGCATGCAATGTTCTAAGATAGAATTTCATCCCTACACTCTGCTGTAGTATCTTTCAGTACCGACGTCTGCATTGCATGATACAACTCTTAATCCATGACTTTGTAGAGATGCCCCAGACTAAATTCGAACGTCAGTCTATGTACTTCTATGATTTGTTTGTGAGGAAGAAGAGTTCTATTTTAAGAAGAAGTTCATCAAAGAGATTTTTTTCAAGTGTTGGATGGGAAAAACAAGGCATATTTATAAAGTTTGAACAAATGCAACTATTTTAAACGGTTATTTCTATTTGAACAAATAGAGGCTTCCATTCACGAAATAAAACTGCAAAAAAAATAAAAGACAGTTTGTCGGGGAAACATTCTCAAGGCCCAGGCCTGTCTGATCATGAGATCCCTAGAGCCGTAAGGCCAAAGGCTCATCTTTGACCATTAAAGATATTATATAGCCAATGTGTCTTTCACAAACTTCTTTCTCCAATACATACAAATTTGTTTAGTAGGTAGGTTGAGTATTGATATATAAAAAAATAAATTCTAAGATATGTTGCAATGTAGAACTTTAAGTTTGAGTAAACCCAACAATGCCCCACATTTTCTACTCAAACTCTGACATGAATCCCCTACAAGGTCATGATTTAATGTAAGGTTCCATTTAAATTCATCACATGGTCCAGATATATCAAAGATAAGGTCGGCCTTATTGCTAGAGGCCAAGAAAAGATCAGTGAGTTCTTGCTTCAAAGCAACAGTGGAAGTCCATGGATCGTTCCAAAAGGAGGTTTTGTCTCCTAAGTGAACTATAAAATTAAGGCCTAGTCGAAATATGTGAAAGAGATTGAAGACATCCTTTCGAAAAAAAAAATATATTGATTATGGGGTTTATATAAGTTGGAAGTGCTTTTATAGTAAGAATTTGCAATTATTATTTTCTATGCCGCTTTACTATCATCCAAAATTCCCAAATCCATTTACACCGAAGAGAGAAGTTCAGAGTTTCAGATTAATATTTCCAAAACCATCTTGGTTTTTGGGTTCAATTTTCACCTTTTATATTCTTTTCTTTGTTGCAACGAATAATTTTTTACTCTCCATGCATTTTGAAATACATATTGAAAAAAAAAAATGACAAAAGTCGAAGTTCATGCTGGACTAACCATTTAGGTTTAAAATTTTGTTTTCATACTTTGAATTTCCAATATGTATTCGAGAAAGGATGGTGGGAGGAGGTGCAAAATCTTAACACTAGAAAGAAGTGGAGAGGAGAAAGAAGTTTTTTTTTAATATTTTGTGAAAGAAGAAAAAAAACATTTTTAATTTGATATGTTAAAAGTATTTTTCAAATCGATTATTTTTCGCTTGTCCAATTCTCTCGTGTCTTCTGAAATACACATTTAAAATAGGGGCATTTCACCAGAAGGACAAACTTTGTAATCTAATTAGTTTCTAGGACACACATTCAAAAAAATTACTTTCAAGGCCAAAATCAGCAAAATAATTACTTTCAAGGACAAAGTCAGCAGTCCAATTACTCTCAAGGACATAATTTCATAGGTTTTTAGGCCCTAAAAACTAATTATTTTACGTTTTGTCCTTAAAAATAATTATTTCAGTTGTGTGTTCTAGAAACTAATTCCACTTGCTAAAGAGGCCCTTGTGGCTAATTTCCACTTTAAAATACAACTACAAAACTCAAAGTTGAAATGGGAGTAAAGATATCTACGACCTCAAATTATACTTTCAGAACATTTTTTCAAAGATCACTGTGACAGCCCATAGTTTAAGCATATATATATATATATAATTTAAATATTTTATAAAAGAAAGCTAGTTAATTGAAAACAAAATTTTTCTTTTTGTCTGAAAAACAATTGTGTGTAAATAAGTATGCATGCCCTTGTGCATGTGCACACTATTCCAGCATACTACCTGAGCAAGGTAAATTAGTGAGTAAAGGCCCTGTAGGTAAATGCAAAGTAAATGAGTGCATGACCTATTAGTGTAGCTATATTAACCTAATTATAATGCATAAGTAACATAGGCAGTTTTAGTCTTAATTCCCATAAATTAAAATGAGCATAGCTGCATGTATGGGTAGAAAATGCATGAATGTAAGTTGTGCAAAATAATAGATTGACACACACAAATTTAGTTAGACACATAAGTTTATATGCATGATTAAAACCAGAAAAGACAAACAATGCCCGAGCCAAAGTCATGCATATAATGTGTGGAGGGATTTGCCAAAAGTGGTTAAGATAAGGGAGAAATGGTGGGAAAAGGAAAGTGGAGAGGGTGAACTATGGGTGAAACCAGAAATGGTGATGGGATTTCTGATGAAAATAAATTACTTAACTCCTTAAAACCCTAGTAACTCCCTTATATACATCATTATCTCCTACGGTTACATGTTAGAACCAGAAAACAAAATATAGAAAAAAAGGAAGAAAACAGGCAGCAGATTAGAAAATTAATGGCAGACCTAAACCAAGACTTGGGAAGGAGAACTTTGGTGAGTAAACCCTCACTTGGCAAGGCATTAAGACCTATGAAAGGCAGCCATTTAACCTTTAGTTTATTTTAACTTCTGTTTGATGTTTTGCATGCATTTTTAGTTTAGCAATTTTCTGTTGCTTCTGAGATTTTGTGACTTGCATTGATTTGTTGTCACTTAACCTATGCTTGTTTATATATGATAATTTAATGAAGGAATAACAACTGATTTATTTATATGTTTATGAACTTGAGAAATATTTTTAGTTAAAGCATGAATTAATAAGAAAAGTAGGGAGCAAGACAGTAAGAGGAAGGGGTTCTCTGGCTTATGTCTTGCAACTGAAAAGATGGTTAGGGTGCAATGGAATTTCCATGTGTTGAGTCTTAATCCATCAGTAAGTATTCTCTGGAAATAGGGTTGAGTAACAAGCAAACACACTTTAATGTGTGGATTGATTGTGAGAACCATATTGCTGGAAACCACAGTAGCATTTCACTCTCTGAAAGTGCTTTAATATATGCTTTAACCAAGGATATATCTCTGTGTAAAACTGACTTGAAGTGATATACAAGTATAATTGACTAGTTGTTGAATGCATGAATGGATGTAGGATTGATGGATGTATGAAATCTGTTAGCATATATTGGTCAAGTATACAACAGTCTTGGGTATGACACTGCATAGACCATATTGTGTCATAAGAAAAAAACTTAGTAATTAAACTAAGGAACTGGGTCACCTCTATCAGGTTGGGTATGAGGGAAGTGGGTATGACATAGTGGTTAGCTTGCATCAAGGTTGGGGTGTGAGTTTGCACATGGCATGGTTATGCCCAAAATAGCTAGTAGTGTACTGGAAATTAGGTAGTAGTTCCAGGCAGTGTGCGCCAGTGCAACCATGAATGTAGTACTGGATCCTTAAAAATGACATGAAGTGATCATACATGCAAGGGTAAGTAGGCTAGAAGTATGTGGGAGTCCTAGCATGTAGACTCAGGATTGATACTTTAGCTCAGTTCCATGAAAACTGAATGTGTATGTTGTGCAAAATCTGTGTGTTAACATTAACCTATGTGATTTGTATGATGACTGTCATGATTTCTTAAACTAGAATTTCTGATGAAAAATTAGTCTAAGCATATATACATGTATTTAGAAGTACATTCACTCCACTGTTATAATACTTAGTAATTTGAGCATGAGAAAGTAAGTTGATTAATTTAAGTAAAACACTTAACCTCTGAAAAACAAAAGGGAATAATGGAACCTATCTCATTAGTCTTTATGCATTACCAAATGATTTTACTTACACCAGACATAAGTCTGACCTGTTTATTTCTTGCATCAAATGGGTGCTTCATATGCATTATGGAGCAGTTCATGTGATGTCTGCAGGAAAGGAGGAAGCTAAGTAATAAGGAGCAGAAGTATGTTGCTAAGGAGAAATTGCTAATTAACTCAACTATGACTTTTGTAGGAGAATGGCTCTTATGTTTTATTTTAGCTCAACTATGACTTTTGTAGGAGAATGGCTCTTATGTTTTATTTTAGCTGAAAGACTTCTATGTAATGATATTTGCAGTGTGCTAAACTTTGATTGTGATGTAATGAATGGTTTAAAAAGATTACAATGTGATGGAACTATTGTCAGTAGAAAAAGATAAAAGTATTTAGCTTTATATTATAACCTGTAAGCATACAATTTTCAGGAATTGAGAAGTAAAGTTAGTAGTAGAACTGGGGCATATATGAACTAGTAATGTATACATATGTATTAGACTGTATTAGAAGCTAGAACCTATTTACAAATTAACTGCAAATATTATAAAGTAAGGATAAACAAATAGGCAGAGAAAAAAAACATAAGAACTATGAACCCAGATTTACATGAGTTCTATGTTTAAATGAATGAGCAAAGCTAGTAAATTATAATAAGACAGTATAGGGATCTAACCTAATCAAGATCAACCTGAAAACTCAGGTGTAGTAAATAGCAGTTGTACATGTTTATGTGCACACAGATGCACAGAAGCATGCACAACTTCCTGTTTTGCTATTTGAAAAACAATCTTGTAAAATTTTAAATGTCATAAGTCAATTCACATGTTTTATTAAATATACAATTGTCAAACACAAATAAACAAACAGGAATTGGTTACTAAATTTGCACAAAGATTCAAATGGGAGAGGGTCTTTCCCAATTCTTTTTACTGTGGCTAAAACATAGGTATTTTAGTTTAAAATAAACTGAGTTATTCTTTATTCAAAAAAAAACTCTGATATTAGAATTAAAATGATTTGTATGTTTATATGTACATACAAATAGTTTTTACTAAGAAGTATATCAATATTTCTATATTGATCAAATTGGATCTTGGGAAAAAAAAATCTAATAAAAGAAAGAAAATAGTTGGTCTTGGAAGTAAGTAACCCTGAATTTAGCATAAACTAAATTGAGCCCTTCAAATAGAATGACAAGTTAGGGAGGGTTGCTTCAGTTGGTATCAGAGCTATGTTATTAAATACATAGCCAAAACAAATACTTGATTGAATCTGTGTGCATTGTTTGCATTGTTTGTTGTTTGCTTTGGTTGCTTTACTTATTATGAATGAATGAGTTCACTGCTAGTTTTAAAAGTAAAGTAGTGAATAGGAATTAGAACTAACTACATTAGAAATGTTCAATAGAGATCCAGAGCAGTTAGAAACAATCCCCAGGCTGCTGGAGAAAGGGAGAATGACCAATCCTCTGATAGTACTGAACAAGCAACTGGAGTGGCTGCTGGTCCCCCAATGATTAACATGCAAGATTTTGTTAGAATACCGAGGGATGGAATGGCACCTAGGGTAGATAATCCACATGAAGATCTGTCCAAATTGCTTAAAACATATACACACCTGGGAGGCAGTAGCTTTGATGGCACAGAAAATGTCATGGGTGTCCAGACATGGTTAAGAACAGTGGAGAGGATCTTTGCAGATATGCAGGTTAATGACCAGAGAAGAAGGCAAATAGCTTCAAGATAACTAAAAGGCCTTGCTTTGGATTAGTGGGAAGTGATCATTGCAGGCAGGCAATAGCAAGAGATCACATGGAATCAGTTCAAAGAAATGTTAGAAGCCAGATTTGTCCCAGCCTCAGCAAAAGCTTCATTACTTGAGGAGTTTATCAAGTTGAGGCAAGGATCTATGAGTGTCACTGAATACACTCAGAAATTTGAAGGGTTGTCCAAGTATGGGGCAGTACTAATCCCAGATGAAGTTTCAAGGAATGCAAGGTACATTTAGGGATTAAATGCTGGATTGAGTAGAGCCATGTTACCATACAAAGACAGAACCTTCGATCAAGTTATGGTTTGACATTGTCATTTGAGCAGCATGACAATGCCAGGGAAAAGTTTAAGAATTTCAAGAATAACAAGAAAGGGAAGAATAGAGCACACCCATATGAGAAGAAGAAGGGAGAAGCAATGAACAAAGAAGGAAGTAAGGTGGCAAGCTCTGACAATAAGAAACCTAAAGTGATCTGTTACAACTGTAGGAAGGAAAGCCATATAAAGACCAAATGCCAAGCACCCAAGTCAACTGTTCTTAGGTGCTACAACTGTGGTAAAGAGGGGCACATGAAAAGGCAGTGTCCAGAAATGGCAAGGGTGGCTGTACTTGAAGGGAAGGGCAAGGCCATGGAAGCACCTAGCCAAGTGGAAGGTATATTATTCATTAAAGGCATACCCATATCAGTTATTTATGACACAGGAGCTACACACTCTTTTATTTCATGTGACATAGTTCGGAAACTAGGGTTAACATGTGTTTTTGTTGATAAGCCATTGCATGTTAATAGTCCTATAGGTAATTCCTGCATTACAAATATGAAATGCATGCAAGTAGAATTATGTATGGGTGGTCACACCTTTATTTCAGAACTATATGTGTTGAATTACCCTAAGTTGGATATTATACTGGAAATGGATTGGTTAAAGGGTTTTTGTGCTATCATCAACTTGGAAAATTCCACAATCTCATTACAACTTCCTGATGGCAAAAGAGTTTTGGTCATGTATGAGGCAGCCAAAGATAGGGGTATGGGCAGGATGTTCAACTTGAACAGTGGTGAGGTTGAATCAAGCCTAGAGAAGATACCCATAGTTAACCAATACACAGATGTGTTTGGTGAAGTAAATGGCATTCCTCATAATAGACCAGTAGAATTTCAAATAAGACTTAAGCCAAGAACAAGCCCTGTCATTAAGAAACCAAACAGAATGGGTCCTAAGGAACTAATTGAGTTGAAGAAACAATTAGAATAATTAGAACAAAAAGGCTTCATTAGGCCTAGCAGTTCAAATTGGGGATCACCAGTAGTATTTGTTAAGAAGCATGATGGTTCCTTAAGAATGTGCATAGACTATAGGGAACTAAACTCAGTCACCATCAAAAATAAATACCCTCTACCTAGAATTGATGATCTTTTTGATCAATTAAATGGTGCTAAGGTATTTTCCAGACTTGACTTAGCATCTGGTTTCCATCAAATGAAAGTGGAAGAAGAAAGTATCAAGTATACAGCTTTCAATACCAGGTATGGCTTGTATGAATACTCAGTAATGCCATTTGGTTTGACCAATGCACCATCCTATTTTGTGGATTTATGTGACGACCGCCCATAACCCCTGCACTGAACCTAGAGAAAGTGCGCTGTAAGGTGTGCCAGGCAGCCATGGACGATTGTTAGGGTAAATTAAAACAACAGAATCTATCGTATTACTCACAGCGCATAGACAAAATACAATAGAAAATACATATAGTGAAGCTTCACAGAATAGAATCTCATCAATAAAACTTCATAATAGTTGAATACAAACATCTGAATAGTCAATACTACAAGCCTCACTACATAACACTCAGAGAAAATACAAACAGCGGAACACCCAGTACATATAATAAGAAGATAATATGCAACCCTCCAGCTCGTCTTCGATATCAACACCATGGAAAGCAAGAACAGCACCTGTCACCTACTACCTAGTCTGCCCGTCCCAAAATGGACGAACAGCCCAAGGCAATAAGAGTTAAAAACATAAAGCCTTGTGTCAGACAACAGTCTTAGTGAGCAGTAAATTAACTAACAACATACCAAAAGAGCATAAAGGAAAAGGAATAGGAATACAACCCTCCCACTCCACCTCTTTCTACAGTGATAGCCCCCAGACACACACTAAGTAGAAGCAAACATAACAGAGCATACGATTTAAAGTAAAGAAATTATCACTCGAGTCAAGGGCGATGCTTTCCAAGTACAAACCCCCAAGGCCTAAACCAAGATCAGATAAGCACCCAGAAAATACCGCTCTTGAGATCGAATGACGATACAACCAAACATCCATGACTCTAGCTATCACTGTTATCACTGCCTTGATATCATCATTAATTGAATGACCGGCACATTCTTTTAGCCGTCCGTCAAGGGCTAATGGAAACCCCGGTTCTAGACATAACTCTGCACGTCATCGTGACCCGTGCCTAGGACTATCGAATCTGCCCAGAGTACTTGACTATCAATCATTAGCCTTCAGGGACTATCGAATCTGCCCAACGTACTCTTGCTTTGAGCATGCTAGAACCTTCAACAACGATGAGATCTTAGCCTTCTAGTCATCCTCCTCGACGACTATTTTCCTACTAGCTCAAGCGCCTCTCGAGCCAACCATTATCCTCAACTCGAACCATATCACCGAGTTATCAACATGCTTGGAATGATCCCGTCTGGATTAGACCAAGACTATCTCATATCATGATTCGCCTCATCATCATCATAGCAAAGCTTCATCTCAACATCATCATCAAATCTATCCATATGAGCTTCATCATCCGCTACATATGCCACGAGCAGCTTTTCCAATTCAAGAGCCTTTCCCTTAGCTTTTGAATCATCTTCGACCAACTTGTCTAAATCAAATCACCAATTATCTAATTTATAGCAATCAATCAAGTCAAACATTAATCCAAGTAATCAAGCATTCAAATATGATCTAAATAGACATTTATAACAATAATGGCAATTTCGTAAATAAAGAGTCAAAAGTCCAACAAGCATGAAAACATGAGCAATGTCTCTATAATCTTGATGAATGAACTTGCATAGGTTAACACTTAGTAAAATGGTTGTCAAATCATCATAAACAATGGATCTATATGGATCTATACTTAAGTTTACAAAGATGCATGAAAATCACTACTTTACACCAAAATCAAGCCAACAATCCGATATACTCCTTTGGATCCATGTGAGAGATAATCACCACTCACCAAATCACCTAAACACCTCAAAAGAAACCCACTTCAGATCTGGACAGCGAAGGATCTAACTTGATCTATCACCAATCCGCTTCAAACGATGAAATTTCACTTCAATGGATGTAGATCTTCAATCTAAGCTCTTGAATCTTCAATTTGGTCTTCAACTTGGATGGATGGAATCACTAGATTAGAGTGGAGAAAAGAAGTGAAGAAGTGTAGAAGTCGAGCTCTCAAAATGGCAGCACTTCGTCGCTTCGAAATCCGGATCCCAAAAATGAAGCAAAGCCCTCCTATTTATAGCTGAAATCCTCCTTAGGTCGTCCACTCGGAGTTAGGTCGTCCACGACTTACGACCTAAACCACACGACCTAAAATCTTCGACCTAACTAAAGCCAGCCGACCTAACTCAAAAGCGCTTAGCGACCTAACCCAGATCACGACCTAACGTGTGTGCCTCTTCGACCTAAGACTTAGCGCATCAGTGCACAACCTAGCGACTTAACAACATGAGTCCTCACGCGACTTAACACATGCCGACCTAACTCCTAGGTCGCTCACGACTCAGTGACCTAACTCCTTAACCCTTCACGCGACCTAAAACAATGCGCATTCACGACCTAACTATGTCACGACTTACGACTTAGTAGGCCTGCGACTTACGACCTATCGAAACTCACCTGTCTACGACTTAGCAAACACGCGACCTAACACACACTAACTCACTAACAACTGTGCTAACCCTTAGGTCGCTAATTCCTATAGGTCGCTCACTGCTACCACCAGCTTCTTAGGTCGTTGCCGACCTAACTTCCTTAGGTCGCTAACTCGCCCCAGTATACTTATGCCGCAACTCTTAGGTCGGTCAAGTCCTATAGGTCATCCCAAACCACCCTACGACCTAAACCAATACGCTAACTACTAAGTCGGTCATTTCCTTAAGTCGTTCACTCGACCTAAGCCACCCCATACGACCTAATTTTCCCCCGACTTATCCTAATGCCTAGGTCGCTCCAAACCTTCCTACGACCTAAGACTTAGTCTCTAGACGACTTATCATCAATGCGACCAATTGTCAACTGTTTTACGATGTTTCGATCCGTAAAAATACGGGTCGTTACAATTTAATGAATAGGATTTTTAGAGATTATTTAGATAAATTTGTACTGATTTTCATTGATGATATATTAATATACTCTAAATCAGCTAATGAACATGAGAAACATTTGCACATGGTACTAAGTAGACTAAGGCAACAAGGCCTTAAAGCCAAGTTTGCAAAGTATTCTTTCTGGAAGAATGAAATAAAATTCTTAGGCCATATAATTTCTCAAGAAGGAATTTCAGTAGACCCTAGTAAGTTCATGGCAGTGCAAGCATGGAAGAAACCAAGCAGTGTTACTGAGATAAGATCATTCATGGGCATGGCTGGATACTACAGAAGATTTATAAAAGACTTTGCTAAAATAGCAACCCCATTAACCAAGCTAACAAGGAAAGACCGGCCTTTCCTATGGACTGAGAAGTGTGAAGGGGCATACAACCAATTGAAGAAGGCATTGATGGAAGCACCAATGTTGAAAATTCCAGAAGACAATGATAAGCTGGTAGTGTACACTGATGCATGTGGGTCAGGTATAGGAGCTGTTCTTATGCAAGATGGTAAAGTAATAGCCTATGCATCAAGGCAACTGAAACCAAGTGAGACCAAGTATGCAACACATGACTTGGAATTGGCAGCTGTGGTGTATGCATTAAAGCTTTGGAGACACTACCTATTAGGAGCAAAGTTTGAGCTTTATACTGACCACAAAGCTTTGAAATACTTATTTTCTCAAAAAGATTTGAACATGAGACAACATAGGTGGGTGGAATTCCTTGCTGCCTATGATTTGGACATTATGTACACACCAGGGAAAGCAAATACAGTGGCAGATGCATTGAGTAGGCAACATGCCAAGTTGGCTACACTGATGATAGAGGAGTTTAAAATGCTATTAACACTAACTGATGTAGAAGTGGAAAGCATGGGAGAGCAAACTATGGTGTTAGATGAGGACATGGAGCACTATGGCAAGCTCAGCCTCATCACAATAAAATCAGACTTAGTGGAAGAAGTGAACCAGTCTCAAGACATGGATGCATCCCTAAGAGAGAAGAAGGAATTATTGAGGAATGGTTCAAAGCTTGACAAGTTTGAATTGGATGAAAAAGGATTTTTAAGATACAAGGGAAGACTGTGTGTACCTAACACAGAAGAACTACAAAGAAAGATCATGGATGTCCATCACAAGTCTAAGTACACCATACATCCAGGTGGTACTAAAATGTATCATGATCTAAAGAGGAGCTATTGGTGGAAAGGAATGAAGAGGAGTGTGGGTGAATATGTGGCAAAATGCATGACTTGCCAACAAGTCAAGGCTGAGTACCAAAGACCCAGTGGACTGTTGCAACCTCTGGAAGTTCCAAGATGGAAATGGGAAAGCATATCAATGGATTTCATTGATGGCTTGCCAAGATCAAAGAGAGGTAATGACAGTATTTGGGTGGTGGTAGATAGATTGACTAAATCATCACACTTCATACCAGTGAAGAGTGATAGAAATGCACTAAAATTGGCACAAGTTTTCATGAAAGAAATAGTGAAACTACATGGAGTTCCTACCACTATCATTAGTGACAAAGACACCATATTCACATCAAAGTTCTGGAGCAGTTTTCAACAGGCAATGGGGGTTGAGTTGTGCTTGAGCACAGCCTACCATCCCCAAACTGATGGTCAAACAGAAGTGGTTAATAAATTCTTGGAGGATCTACTTAGAGCTTGTGTACTTGATCATGGTGGTAATTGGGAAGACTACCTTCATTTAGCAGAATTTGCTTACAACAACAGCTACCAGAGTAGTATAGGGATGGCACCTTATAAAGCTTTATATGGGAGGCCTTGTTTGTCACCTGCTTGCTGGCTAGAGGTAGGTGATAAGGTGATGTTAGGACCAGATCATGTGAAAGAGACAAATGATAAGATCACACTGATCAGACAAAGAATGAAGGCAGCACAGGATAGAATGAAATCATATGCAGATAGGAGAAGGAAGCCACTTGAATTTGAATTAGGAGATTATGTGTACTTGAAAGTTTCACCTATAAGGAAGGTGTTGAGATTTGGCAAGGCAGGGAAGCTAACCCCAAGATATATAGGACCATATGAAATCATTGCAAGAATAGGAAAGATGGCTTACAAGTTGAAGTTGCCAGAAGAAATGAGTGGAATACACAATGTATTTCATGTATCACAATTGAGAAAATGTGTACATGATGAAGCATCAGTGATTCAGTCACAAAACAAAGTGGAAGTCAGACCAGACTTGGTGTATGAGAAGAAGCCAGTAGGCATTGTAGCTAAAGAAGATAAGAAATTGAGGAACAAAACCATTAAACTGGTAAAGGTGCAGTGGAGTCTAGACCCTAATGATTGCACATGGGAGGTTGAGGACAAGATAAAAGTCCAGTACCCTCAACTATTTGCAACTGACAATTAGAGTAGAGGTAATCTATTATTCATACTTGAATTTACCTAGTTAAATATAATATTCAGTGTTGAATGTGCTTGCTTGATGTATGCTTTGGTTGAGTTAAGAATGTTTGTGCCCGATTAGTTTTAACACATGACAAACATGGGAAGAAGTGTTAAATTGTAGGACACAATTTCTTAAAGGAGGGGTGTATGTGACAGCCCATAGTTTAAGCATATATATATATATATATATAATTTAAATATTTTATAAAAGAAAGCTAGTTAGTTGAAAACAAAATTTTTCTTTTTGTCTGAAAAACAATTGTGTGTAAATAAGTATGCATGCCCTTGTGCATGTGCACACTATTCCATCATACTACCTGAGCAAGGTAAATTAGTGAGTAAAGGCCCTGTAGGTAAATGCAAAGTAAATGAGTGCATGACCTATTAGTGTAGCTATATTAACCTAATTATAATGCATAAGTAACATAGGCAGTTTTAGTCCTAATTCCCATAAATTAAAATGAGCATAGCTGCATGTATGGGTAGAAAATGCATGAATGTAAGTTGTACAAAATAATAGATTGACACACACACAAATTTAGTTAGACACATAAGTTTATATGCATGATTAAAACCAGAAAAGACAAACAATGCCCGAGCCAAAGTCATGCATATAATGTGTGGAGGGATTTGCCAAAAGTGGTTAAGGCAAGGGAAAAGGGAGAAATGGTGGGAAAAGGAAAGTGGAGAGGGTGAACTATGGGTGAAACCAGAAATGGTGATGGGATTTCTGATGAAAATAAATTACTTAACTAACCTTAAAACCCTAGTAACTCCCTTATATACATCATTATCTCCTACGGTTACATGTTAGAACCAGAAAACAAAATATAGAAAAAAAAGGAAGAAAACAGGCAGTAGTTTAGAAAATTAATGGCAGACCTAAACCAAGACTTGGGAAGGAGAACTTTGGTGAGTAAACCCTCACTTGGCAAGGCATTAAGACCTATGAAAGGTAGCCATTTAACCTTTAGTTTATTTTAACTTCTGTTTGATGTTTTGCATGCATTTTTAGTTTAGCAATTTTCTGTTGCTTCTGAGATTTTGTGAGTTGCATTGCTTTGTTGTCACTTAACCTATGCTTGTTTATATATGATAATTTAATGAAGGAATAACAACTGATTTATTTATATGTTTATGAACTTGAGAAATATTGTTAGTTAAAGCATGAATTAATAAGAAAAGTAGGGTGCAAGGCAGTAAGAGGAAGGGGTTCTCTGGCTTATGTCTTGCAACTGAAAAGATGGTTAGGATGCAATGGAATTTCCATGTGCTGAGTCTTAATCCATCAATAAGTATTCTCTGGAAATAGGGTTGAATAACAAGCAAACACACTTTAATGTGAGGATTGATTGTGAGAACCATATTGCTGGAAACCACAGTAGCATTTCACTCTTTGAAAGTGCTTTAATCTATGCTTTAACCAAGGATATATCTCTATGTAAAACTGACTTGAAGTGATATACAAATATAATTGACTAGTTGTTGAATGCATGAATGGATGAAGGATTGATGGATGTATGAAATCTGTTAGCATATATTGGTCAAGTATACAACAGCCTTGGGTATGACACTGCATAGACCATATTGAGTCATAAGAAAAAAACTTAGTAATTAAACTAAGGAACTAGGTCACCTCTATCAGGTTGGGTATGAGGGAAGTGGGTATGACATAGTGGTTGGCTTGCATCAAGGTTGGGGTGTGAGTTTGCACATGGCATGGTTATGCCCAAAATAGCTTGTAGTGTACTGAAAATTAGGTAGTAGTTCCAGGCAGTGTGCACCAGTGCAACCATGAATGTAGTACTGGATCCTTATAAATGACATGAAGTGATCATACATGCAAGGGTAAGTAGGCTAGAAGTATGTGGGAGTCCTAACATGTAGACTCAGGATTGATACTTTAGCTCAGTTCCATGAATACTGAATGTGTATGTTGTGCAAAATCTGGGTGTTAACATCAACCTATGTGATTTGTATGATGATTGTCATGATTTCTTAAACTAGAATTTCTGATGAAAAATTAGTCTAAGCATATATACATGTATTTAGCAGTACATTCACTCCACTGTTATAATACTAAGTAATTTGAGCATGAGAAAGTAATTTGATTAATTTAAGTAAAACACTTAACCTCTGAAAAACAAAAGGGAATAATGGAACCTATCTCATTAGTCTTTATGCATTACCAAATGATTTTACTTACACCAGATATAAGTCTGACATGTTTGTTGCTTGCATCAAATAGGTGCTTCATATGCATTGTGGAGCAGTTCATGTGATGTCTGCAGGAAAGGAGGAAGCTAAGTAATAAGGAGCAGAAGTATGTTGCTAAGGAGAAATTGCTAATTAACTCAACTATGACTTTTGTAGGAGAATGGCTCTTATGTTTTATTTTAGCTGAAAGACTTCTATGTAATGATATTTGCAGTGCGCTAAACTTTGATTGTGATGTAATGAATGGTTTAAAAAGATTACAATGTGAAGGAACTATTGTCAGTAGAAAAAGATAAAAGTATTTAGCTTTATATTATAACCTGTAAGCATACAATTTTCAGGAATTGAGAAGTAAAGTTAGTAGTAGAACTGGGGCATATGTGAACTAGTAATGTATACATATGTATTAGACTGTATTAGAAGCTAGAACCTATTTACAAATTAACTGCAAATATTATAAAGTAAGGATAAACACATAGGCAGAGAAAAAAGAAGAAGTATGAACTCAGATTTACATGAGTTCTATGTTTAAATGAATGAGCAAAGCTAGTAAATTATAACAAGACAGTATAAGGATCTAACCTAATCAAGTTGATCAACCTGAAAACTCAGGTGCAGTAAATAGCAGTTGTACATGTTTATGTGCACACAGATGCACAGAAGCATACACAACCTCCTGTTTTGCTATTTGAAAAACAATCTTGTAAAATTTTAACTGTCATGAGTCAATTCACATGTTTTATTAAATATACAATTGTCAAACACAAATAAACAAACAGGAACTGGTTAGTAAATTTGCACAAAGATTCAAATGGGAGAGGGTCTTTCCCAATTCTTTTTACTGTGGCTAAAACATAGGTATTTTAGTTTAAAATAAACTGAGTTATTCTTTATTCAAAAAAAAACTCTGATATTAGAATTAAAATGTTTTGTATGTTTATATGTACATACAAATAGTTTTTACTAAGAAGTATATCAATATTTCTATATTGATCAAATTGGATCTTGGGAAATAAATAAATAAAAAAATCTAATAAAAGAAAGAAAATAGTTGGTCTTGGAAGTAAGTAACCCTGACTTTAGCATAAACTAAATTGAGCCCTTCAAATAGAATGGCAAGTTAGGGAGGGTTGCTTCAATCACTAATTTTGGTAACCTGTAAAATATTCTAGATTGAGATTTTAAGGGCTTTGCGAATGCTCAAAAATGTATTTTAAGGTCATTTTGAAAATCTAGGGAAAAATTGCAAATTCAATTTTTATACCAAAATCCAACTAACAACGTACATCATTATTTTGCTAATAAAATCTACGACTAATTTACCCTTCTTCTTAATTGCATATTAGTCCTTTTCTTATAATCCATCAAAATAAAACATTAAAATTAATGATTTTTTTTATCAAATCTATATATTTTTTATGAAGTTTATATAAAATAAAATATCACAACTTTGGCATGTTGGAAAATTCAAACATGTAAGCCGCATATGTAAAATAAAATGTGTTATGTTATTTTGGTGTAAAGCCTAGTTAAAGTCATCAAATTTTGAACTAAAGTTAAAAGGTTTAAGGATATAATTGTCATGGTTTTAATGTGTAGATACCGAGTCAATTCTAATTTATTGAAGCGCCAAATTAAAAAATGTCAATATTGTAAATAAGGGGCTATGGTCTCCAAATTACATAAGCATTAGTTATTCTTCTAATCTCTTCTATGAAAATAATTCAGATATAGGATTTATGTTAATTTGGAAGATTAGATCCAACTCTTATCTTTTAGATATGTTTCTTTCTCTTAATCGGTTCATGAAAGCAACAACTATGAATTCAGATATAATATAAGATCTAGGTCTTGTGTCAATATGGAAAACCAAACCAAATTTATTTTTCCAATCAAAAACTATGGATTCAGGTATGACTTTCACTAATTTATTTACTTTCCACTGATTTCTTCTCAGTCAAATCAATATGGTTCACCTATTCAGATATAGGGTTTCATGATTAATCAATCCTAAAGTATATTGAAATCCTAAAAATGGTAATAGAGCTACTCTTCATTGATTTCATTGGGAAATTTTTATGTTTTCTTATTATAATAAGTTCTGAATTGAACTTCATTTAAAAGTCATTGAATTCATGTAATTTCTTATCCAAGTTTCAGATCTACTTGATCTATGTATTAAAGTTTTTTTTTGTGATGATTTCATATTCGGTTTAGTATCATTTTTTTATATTGTAAATTAAAAAGGCCGATTTATGAAATTGTTTTGGTGTAGAAAGATAGATAGATCTAAATGATCTATATGTTATTATGAAATAGTTATAATTTTGAAATCATTAAATTATGAGAAATAATCTAACTTCCTCTAAAATTTGAAAACAACTTATATTGGTTAAAGCATCCACATATTTATTATTGTATATTTTATTAATAAGTTGTGAATTTTAATGTGAGGAATACTTTGAATCTTATATGTACAGTCATTTTCTTTCATATTTATTAATGATATGGATAGATATATATAATTTAGAATCATTTATGCAAGAAATATAAATCCGGTTCTATGATTATTTTACCTTACTTAACTTTTGAGAAAAATGTGTGATCCTCTAGAATAGAGGAGAGTACACATTACCTTACTTAAGTTTTGATTAAGTAATTTGGATATTTATATAAGGTATTGGATTATTTCAAAAATTTGGTTAACTAGAAATTAAGTATGCTCCTTTAATGTATTTATGTCTATTTTATTATTGAATTAAATTTTAACATGACATTAATTTAGATTTTGGACCACATAACGGTCAATTGCATTTATTTTTATCATAGTTTCACTAATGTGGTTGTTATGGTAATAAATTAATTGACTTATTATCATAAATGTGTCAATCACAATAAATTTAATGATGCAACATGTTTGTATTTGGAATAAGACATGACATATGGTTTATTATTTGATGCATTTATGTCTGAAAGTTACAAATATTTTGTATCTATAACCCATGCTTGTTGAAAATATGTTTCATTTTCATGCTTTGGTTAGCATAAAATAAAAGGAGCAGCAATTTTCATATTTTTCTAAAATGCATGGTTACTAACCTTAATTAAGTATTCAAATAATAAACTAAAGATAAAGTGATACAGTAGCATTCAGTATAGCTATATTATGGTTAAGAAATATATCATAGCTATTATATTCATTCATGTTATTTAGTACGACATTTACTATGTCATTTACATATAATTTATGTGGCATTTAATTCTGGCATTCATCCGTGATATTTGTTATGCGATCTATTTATGATGTATTATATCATATTTATTTAGGGAATGTCATGAATATAACCAATACTTAAAGAAAAATATGTAACATCTATGATTAAAACATGTTGTATCACAATTATAATTTTGAGTTTTTCAAGTGTCATATAGACCAAAGGCATTTTCAGGAGTGTTTTATAGCATTCGAGCTATATTGTTCATATAGTAAGAAATAAATTCAAATATATTGTTGGTGTCTCTTTGCAAACTAATTGTAACGACCTGGTATTTCGAACCGGTTAAATCGACAATCATCCACTCATGTCAGACTTGAATTGCTCAAAACAACGGATTGTTAATTTATATTTGGCAAAACTCAGCATATACAGTAAATAAATCAATCACAAAATCACAGGCACAGAGTTTTACAACAATAGCAGCGGAATAGATAAATAGTAGTTCATGAAGCTACCATATAAACAACAGAGTCTGAAATAAAATACAACAGAAATCTCAAATACAAAGGAATCTCTAATACATAAACAAAATGACAAGTCTGAATAATCAAATGGAATTAACTACAATAACCGAAAGCTGAATAAATAAGAGACATATATGCAAGCAGCGCTTCAAACTCCAAAGGTGAGTCAAATGCTGTGACACTCAGTTTGACCCGAGCATAAAGCAAAACACAAAACACTCGAGTCAGGATTAACATTCTTATATCAGTAGATTTAACTCAAGTGAAATGTCAACTGAAATATAAGTAACTTCAAGGATGCTTGGGATTTCCATCCTCTAAGGATCCGTGGAACTATCTACTATGTAGTAATATACGGTATTGTAATATGTCTATCAGTAAAGTAAAGTATTAAAATAGCGTTAAGGCGTTACCCATATTCCCCTTAACACATTTTATATATTCTCGTAGTCTATACAATGCCATAAGCTCCACCAAACCGGTGGTTTACCCAATGGACACCTCATAGGTACGGTACAAAACAAACTCGTAGAAGGCACGATAGGGCATGTGAACACGGCACGCGAGGCAATGCCAGGGTAGATATACCGTTTGTGAATCCAAACTGGTGGTAACGCATAGCAGCTACTACCACCCACCTTGAGACACACTCCCAAAATCAAAGGTGCACCCAATCAAATCACAAAGTAATAGAATGGTATCAAAGAAATGTGCCCGATAGGAGGAATAACCTCACTTGGCCCGACGTGGCTCCTGTTTTAGTCACATCTAAGCTGACTCACGGGAGTCAGGGCTGCATTAATACCTCATGCATAATCATCGCCAAACCATCCTACTTTGTTCTAGAATCTCCACCACGTGCACAGTTGTTAAAGTGGTTTTCGGTATTGGCAGAGAGTACGGCAATATCTGATCCCGGTCTCTTTAACAACCAAACGCTTATTTCACACCATGGTCATTTTATATTTCAAATAGTTTATACTTCATATCAAAATGTCATATTCTTTTCAAAATCATATCACTTTCAAAATCGTATTCTCTTTCGAAATCATAACCACAAAAAAGTTTAAACCATCTTATCAAATATTTGAATTTAAAATCCATTAAATCTAAATCATAACAGTTCCCACTAAAATAATTTGAATATTTAAAAGTAGTTTTTATATATATTATAATAGTTTATATTTGAAATAGGTTATAGATAAAATAGTTTATATACTAAAAATAGTTTATATTAAAAGAGTTTATATCAAAATAGTTTCAAATTAGAATTGTTTCATCCAATCTCACAAATCAATTCAAATCAACTTTGGCTCCAAAATTTAATTTAAATCAGTCTCAGTTCATCAATTACAATTCAGTTCAAATTCTCAATAAATCCATTTTTAATTTATATCGATCTCAAATACAGGTTTAAACTCCAAATTAAACCATTTAATTTTAATAGATTTCATAGTTAAATATTCAAACATTTACAATAACTAAATTTTATAAATATCATTTATATTTCCAAATTCAACATTTAATTTTATTTAAATTTGAAATTATTCAATAATCATTTTTTTATAATATTTAAATAAATCTCCAATTTAAAATTTAAATAAAATCAATAAATCAAATATCTAACTTTAGTTGCATATAAAATTCCAAAATATTCACCTAGTCACCTTTTATAAACATTTAAATAAAATCTCAAATTTTTACTTAAATAAAATTTAAATATTCAATTTCACATTTTATTTAAATTTGAATATATCCATTTAATCGCTTTTTATCATAATCAAGTTATCAAGTTATAAATTTCATATTTTTAACATCTCAAAGTCAATAAGTCCAAATCAATATTTATTTAAATTCAATTCTTAACAATATAAATCACAAATCAATTTAATCTATCTTCCCAACCTTATTTATTAAAGTTATTACAAAATCTAATTTTAAAATATTAATATAATTTCAAAGTGGTTTAAAACATATTATATATATATTAGGTAAATTAAATTTTATTAAATTAAAGCTTATTATTATTAAATTAAATCTATTTTAAATCCTATTTCATATATTCTAAAAATAATAAATTTATAAGTAAAATTTTATAATTTACATTTTAAACATAACTTATAATTTTAAAATTCCCAAAACATATAAGAATAAAAATCTAATTTTTTACACATATATTAAAATTAAAATCATTATATTATATTTAAAATACATATTTTTTAAAACCCATATATTTCCTTTCAACTTTAAAAATCATTTTCAAAAATAAACCAACGGTGTCCGTATATAATTTTCTATCATATGGTCAAGTGATACAGATATTTATCGTTTCAATCCGCAATTTAAATATCTACGGGTATATATCATTTCAACCTGCAATCCCAAAATTCAAAATCAATGAAAATCGCTTGGGTTTATCATTTCAACCCATAACGATTTTCCTCTAATCAATAAGATCGTTCGGGTATGTATCATTTAACCCATAGGGATTTCTATACTAACAGGGAACTTGCAGTGTGAGAATATAAATAGCATAAAATGACACACATATCAGTGACGAGCATATATGGTCATAATTGACAATTTAAACAAGATATATATATATATATATAATAGGTAATGGTGTCATATGTCAATTAACGTAAATAAACAATTGCAGATAATAACATATCGTACTTAACAATTAAATAACTAACAATTCTAATTTAACAACATATAACAATCGTCATTTCATGTGAAATCAATTTACTAAAAATAAGAATGTAATCATGAGTGATTGTTTACTTTCGAGGCTAGAGAACAATGACACCAAGATGTAGACGGACACAGATAAGCACAGATCGACAACGGGACAGCGAGACAAGAGATAAACTGCTGCGATATGGACAGCGACAAGCAAGATCTAGAATTCAATGGAAAACAAATGTATGTTATATTTTCTTAAAAATCAATATTCAATGAAAACACATATCCAAAAATAAAATCTTTATATATATATATATTAAAACCATCATTTAATTAAAACACATGTTAAAATCAAATATCATCATATTATATATATACATATATTTTTTTTCTTAAAATCACATATAAAATATAATATATATATATATATATATATATTTCAAAATCATTATAGCTTAAATACATCTTAAAATTTTAAATAAATTTTTTATATCATCATTGAAAACCAAACACATATAATAAAATCTTTAAAATCATTAATCTCCGAACACACTTATCTCCTATCAAATATATATAAGTAATCAATGTAAAAGCCTATGTATACTTTGATATATATATATATATAAACTACTATATAAACTGACGTATAACTTACATATATATACACATTTCAAAATCAATATTTCATTTAAACACATAAAATAAATCCTTGTATCATATTAAAAATTAACATTATATATATTTATATATAAGAGGAGCTGCCTGCACGATCGGCTGCTATGGGAGACTGCCACTTCGGTAGACAGGCTGATGGGGTGATGGTGATCTCGGTGGCACAAGGCAGCGGACGATAGTGGAATGGTGGCGGGTTTGCTGTCAGTTGATGATGTGCAGCTGATATGGGGAAGTTGCTTTGGCGTGTGGGCGAAGTCGGAGGCTGCCAAGGCGAGGCGATGTGGTTGGGATTTGGGCGGATCTGACTGCATTGGACGTGGAGCATTGTTTGGCACTGGTGGTTCAAGTAGGTGAGCGTGAGGCTTGTTCGGGTCGAGGGGTGGCGTGCAGTTCAGGCGTGGTGGGCAGGCAGTGTGGCAAGCGACGGTTAAAGGAGAGAAATTGCTAGAAGGCGGAGGGGAAAGGGGTGGCTGTGACGTATGGAGTGGGTAAGGAGCAGGTAGTGGTGGGCGTTTTGATGGCGTTTGGTGTCCGCGTGGAAGAGGGATTTGATGAGGGGGACGAGCAACAGGCGGAGGCTGTCGAAGTTGAGGCGTGGGTGCAGGAGCAGCTGTTGGCCAAGGACAGGGTGGTGCTCCCTGTGCAAGTCGAGGCTGGGAATTGGGAAGGGCGGACGCGATGGAAATGAGGAGGGTGGCCGCGTGTCACGTGGAGGGGTTTGTGAAGGGGAGGGTGGCTCGGAACAATCAGAGAAGATGAGCTAAATTTTTTTTCGTCCAGATCTAAATATAGAAATCATATTATATATATATATATATATATATATATTTAGAAAGTAGAAGAGGGGATGAGTGGATCTCGAAAATGAAGGAGGTGGCATGGGAAAAGAATACGAACAAGTTTCAGTAATATATATATATATATAACTTATATTCTATTTTATATTCTTTGAAATAGCAGAACGAAATAGAGTAGAGGAAGAGAATAGGAGAATGAAAAGACCACCGGAAAATTATATTTTAACCAAAGAATAACAAAAGTCAAAACTTGAATTTATGGAAATAATAATGATAGTGGCCATTTGGTTTCGTACGGTGCAGAGACGAATGGACATATTGAAACCAAAATGGGTACCGATACGGTTAGTCGTTTTCTCGATTTCGCCGTGCATCGGACACCAAAATGCACATATGAATATACTATGGAGATCAGCACGACGAGACGAACAAAATAGTACACAGATTTCAGTGATATGACTTTCTTATCAAAAGTAAATATTTCGCTGCCAAACTGCTGCAAATTCGCCGAAAATAAGATAAACGAGGCTAGAGAAGTCTAAATTTGACGAAACAAAATATGACGTCTCACTCAGAAAATGATTTACAATTTTATTATATAAAAATATTCATGTTTCAAAAATACTTAATTTCCATCAATTTTAACAGATTATAAATTGAAATTGAAAATTACACAACAAAACTAACTTCCATATTCTCAAATGAAAATTTGACATTTGCTACGTTTAAATAGACGTATTCTAAATATCAAATTTTTATTGTTAAATTTAATTATTTAATTTCAATCAAAATTTTAGTTAATTACGTTATAAAGATCATTAAAATTTACGGGTCGCTACACTAATTGTAAATATCCTACATTCCAAGTGAGCTAATTGAAATAACATGTCACTAAAGTGACCTCTCTTATTTTAATTATTTATGTAAATTTTTGATATTTGTGTGTATTTATTCATGCGGATATTAGCCGGCCCAAAGGAAGACAAATATTTGGTCGAATTATCTACGCGTGTGTGATGCTAAATATGTGATAATTATAAGGTTTTAGAAGTGAATAACAAATCGGCTCAAATAAAGATGTTATTTGATTTGAATCTATTGTTAATTTTGATCATTACGACAAGAGTATCATTTACAGTTAATATTACTGTCCAAAGACTTGATATTAACATTATGCTAGGTTTCTTGAGAAGAGACATACCAAATATTTGAATTCACTATGGTTGACATTTGGATATGTGCATATACAGTTAATTTTTGTTTTTTGTTCAATTTTCGACTAATTTGACTAATGTGTCTGCCAATTTTAATAATATTCTCATCTGGTTTGGAACTAACTCTAAGAATTAGAGAACATATTGTTTTTTCTTGACTTCGTGGATCGGATTAGTAAGAGAACATATTGTTTTTGTTTGACTTCGTGGATCTACCTATTGCAATTAGGAGGATCACAACCACTCTTATTACAGTTGAATATTCTTATAATGTTATGAAGAACATTGGATGTGGGATAATTCAAATTGCAAAAGTCAAATGATCATAAAGTATAATATTTCAAAAGGGTTTCAAGGATGCTATATCCGTAGGGATAATAAATTTTAAGGGGTTCATTACACTGAAAAGCATTTTGCAAAAAAAATGATTTTGGGAAACAAGCACACTTTATATTGCTTGATTCCATAAAATAAATATAAGGGAAACATAAATGAGTACTATATGGAAAAATGTTGCTTCAAAAGTTAACGCACTCAAGTTTATTTTGGTACTCTCTTTATTCACAGTATAACCATTTTATGATTATTATTAATTATTATTTTTCAAGAATAAACCGACCTTTTATTGAGCTTGTTTAGCATTGTGGTAAGAAGAAGGGAGGTTAAAGTGTGTAAGATTGAAAGTACACATTTAACATACATCGTAAATAAATGTATAAATAAAGAGAAATAAGTCGTTAAGGATCTAGAAGAAAAGAAATAACATACAAATATATTTATAGTTGTTTCTTTAATGAGATATACAAACATATAAAGTATACTAGATATTTATGTTATTATTGTGATTTCAGTTATATTGTTTAGATTTATATGGTATTTTTTGTTATGCTTTCATTTAGATAGATTTCAGTTTTCTATTTCTAATACGAACAAATTAGGTTATTATTATTCATTTAGAAATAGTAAGATTGATTTATGAATAAATTCAAATATTATTGGGGTTAAAACTCCTAATGTTTAAAATATTGCCTATATCTACTTATGCTGAATACCTTTTATAATGAAATCTCAAATTTTGATTTGGTGATTAATATGATTATTTTTTTCAGCTTACTAAATAATTCCAGATTGAGGCACTAAAGATAGACAATACTTTATTGATATTCTAAGCAACTTAAAGTTATAGTTTTATGAATCCCCACTAAGGAAAAGTTTAAAGACGGAAAATACAACAGCTTTTGAGGATGTTGAGTTTAGGGGAAGAAATATAATATGGATCATTGTCTTTAAAGAGAATCATTATCTTTGATTCAATTACAGCTACTTCTTCGGATAATGCATAAAATTTGTTTTTTCTCATTAATAAGAAGTAAATTGGGAACCATAATAAGACAATGTTAAACAAAAATTTCTTCAAGTTAAGGTTATTGTTTCAAGAAAACAAACTTAACAATCTCAAAGTGCAAGGTCACTAGGGAAATCCACTTGAAAATGAAGAACTACTATTCCGAATGACTGTAGTATTTTTCCATAAAGATAAATATTGGATTGATGAAATTGATTTTTTGGACTTACATCAATCTGTACAAGGTACTAATTTGAAATGTGGATTTAAGGTATGAATATATAGTGTAAATCTACAAGGACAATAAAATTTGAGAACGTTTCCACCACATTAAGGTAACAAGATCATTGGTTATGAATAACCATTCAAAACAAAAATGGATCAAGTGGGTAATACGGAAAGGTATAAGGCTTATTATAGAAAAGACCATACTCAAAAGGAAAACAATGCTTCTTTAAAGAGGCTTTGATAAAACAACTTAAGAAACCCACTTATGGGTTACTCTTTTGCATTAGGGATTCAAATACACCATTATTATTCATGGAGTGATATTTGGATTATCACAAAAGGGTTATGCAGATAAGGCTTAAATAAAAAAAGGTTTTGGTATGCAAACTACGAATCAATTGAATTTTTTCCTAAAATAGACAAATGTTGTCTTATATAGTGATATAAGAACATCTTTGAAGCTAAAGAAATGCAAAAAATTCCTCATGCATTTGCGGTGTGGAGTTTAATGCATGCTAAGCATATACACATATGGATACTGCATGTATTCTTTGGCAAATATCTTACTGATATTGAAAGTGGATCAATGGTTAATAACCAAAATGGTTACTAGATATCTTAAGGAACAAAAGATTATATGTTCATAAATAAAAGATCGGATTGGTTGGAGATCATAACGCATTACGATCTGAATATTTTGGATGCTAAGAGTATAAAAGATCCACTTCAGGTAATAAGGATAATTTTTTTGGTAAAGCTATATAAGGAAAGTTGTCATATAGACACTTATACCCTCCTCTGTTAATACCTTAGGTATTGTTTTTGATGACAACAATCACATAAATATTACTACTAAAGTATCTCCAAGTTATGCAGTTATATCAGATATATTATGGAGACATTTGCAGAGATAAACAAGAATACAGTGGAAGCAAATGAATTATAGAAGAAGGTTAATCAGAGCAATTGAAGGAAAAAAACCCAATTAGAGAAGAATGCTGAAGGATAAAGGTGTTTAACCTTAGAATATTTTGTTAAAGATCGCATGGCAATTATACTTGAAGATCATCAACCATTAACCTCAACCGAAACACAAAAATCCACAAATATAAGGTAAATGCTGAAAATTTGCAACACTTATTAGTGTTGTTGTTCATTTTGCAACACACCCATGTCGACATGGGGGTACCTAGGATGTCGACATGCTAGTCGTTTTTCAGAATTTCAAATTTTAAATGAAGAGACATTCCCTCCTCCTCTTCACCAAAAGGCACGTCTCTTCAACCCCTATATAAAGGCCTCTGAAAATGAATTTTAGCATCAAGAATTCTCATTTTCTCTTACTTCTTTTTCTCCAAACATTTGCAAAAGAAATCCATTGCATACTCTTCCAATCTCCTT
Source organism: Allium fistulosum (assembly GCA_030737815.1). Classification (NCBI taxonomy): domain Eukaryota; kingdom Viridiplantae; phylum Streptophyta; class Magnoliopsida; order Asparagales; family Amaryllidaceae; genus Allium; species Allium fistulosum. Next base: position 258,180,691 of record CM060908.1, on the reverse strand, counting down.
GCAAATCGATACTATTTCACTCTAATTCTTCACCGATTTGCAAACCACACAATATCAGAGAGTTGTACTTGAATTCACATCTTTCTCTCTCTGATTTCATCCTATTCCTCAAAGAATTCAAAAATATATTGCCATTGGAGGTCTATAAGATCATTGTACCGAATCTGCAAGAATATGTATTGAAGATACGACTACTTGCCATAGTTTGTTGTTGGTGATAAGGAGAAGGTGTTCTTGTAGCCTGTAAATCAAGAGGGTGTGTCTTGTAGCATGTGAAACCAAGATTGTAAAAGTGTTCTTGCCACCCGTGGAAAGCAAGCGATTATAGTGGAATTCTGCACGATAGAGTGCAGGACTGGATGTAGGATTGGTTAATCCGAACCAGTATAAAAATCCGGGTGTTATTTACATTACTGCATTTTACTTTATTACTTACTTATTCTCTGATTACTTCTTTCTGTTTGCAATTTGAGTAAATACAGTTTTATATTCATAAGTAAGTAGTTAATACATATTTCACCACTTCTAGTGTCTGAATAGCCTTAAGATCCAACATTGTGTTGTAGACACTGCAGTTTCCAACATCCTCTATTTTGGAACTAATATTTATTTTCTGTTATGAAGTATCCAACGATAGAAAATAATTGCAAAATTTTGTCACAAAGCCATGGAATGTTAAAATAAAAGAATTGAAAGATCACTAAAGTAATATTGTGACAATAAACAACATATTATTTTCCAATAAGGGGAGAGTGCAAAATAAATTGTAATTTATAGAGCATGTTGTAACAAACTCCATTATGGCTGATCCGCTTACAAAAGGATTATCATCCAAGGTCTTTCATGGGCATGTTGTTCAATTGGTTTAACTTTTATGTAAGGATATTTTGGTTCAGAGGAAGTTTATATTTGATACTGGCATATGACACATTGCTCTATACTTCGGTTACAAATATAAATCGATTTTTTTTCTAATCAGAAATAAAGTAATAAAGTTTATATTTGCACTGTACGTTGTTCAAATATTGAATGTTTTGATCTCACTAAAGTATGATTAGTTGGAAATAGACATGCATCGATCATATCTCATGTAATTTCCATGCTACGCATCTATGATTGATCTATGTTATTTGTGACGCCCCACCTCTATACCCACGCTAACCAAGAACACTACGATGTAGTGCTGTCAATTAGCATGGAGAATAAGGCTGTGGAGGAGCGACCATCCATGTAACTTCTTTGTGCGAGCACCGATACGTCAGATAGAATAGAATGCATATCTTTTAAGAAGGAAATCCGACATACCGATACAAACACAAAGCTATCACACGGTGGCTATATATAATCTTCGGAAACAAACATAGAAATAATCATAACATAAATCAGTCACAGACATCCATATCACAAAGGCGGAAGAAGATATGAATAAATATATAACACATGAAAGTGTACATCAGAGTAGTGGTCAGAAAGGTCCACTATAATACAAAAGAATAGCATCACGTGCTATACAAAAGAATAAGTACATAACATAGAGTCTATATCTCAAAGGTGTACAACCAAAAACTACTAATCTATGTAGTTAACCAAAAGTCAGAGTAATCCATAAGAGAAGTCAAGCAGAAGCACCTGTAACATCTCGGTCTGACCCGAGTATTATTTATAAGAAAATAATAAACGGATCAGTCTAACTATAAATATCAGATGACATGATATAGGATAAGGGGTATGGCATAAACATATAATAACCATGATGGCATACTACTATAAGTATGTAAATGATAATCAACAAGGGATTAATCAATGTCACAAGAATCTTCTCAAAGATCCAAACACATAAAAAGGTAATGACACACAAATTCACCAATACACAAAAAAAACTGATATCATATCAGTGAAAACCACAAAAGTTGGTGAAGCACTAAATCCAGAAATCAACACACGAAATCCAGAACAAATCCCAGAAATCAACACACGAAATCCAGAAATCACTAAAAGGGGGAAGTCCGAACACACGGACGAGAAGCTATCTCATGGAAGCTATCCATTTAAATTTTCCGAACACACGGATGGCCCGAAGGCAAGTCCGACACACGGACGAAGAGACATCGCACATTGCTAGTCTAAACCATAAAATGATCATCATCGATCATAAAGAAGTGTCGATCACACCAAGCTAGTAAATACATGAGTTTAGCTTCATGTCCCATAACCACTTGCTTAACTTAAATATTTACGAACAAACTGTAGATCTTCACTAGGAAATTGTCACAAAAGGGTTCAATCGAACAAGTCCAAGAGCTAACCGACGAAGTGAACGCAAGCGTTTCATACCACTCGTTTTACTAAGTCGTTTAAGTCGATTTCTCATTCGAGTGAAGTAAAGGCTTGTATATACTAGTAGATTGAAAATCGGTTTGAGAAAACGAACTTTTGATATTTAAAATAGTGTTGAAATCGCTTTGATGAAAGAGTTTTGATATTTACTATTAGTATTGAAACCTTCATATATCTTTAAAGTGACAAGTCATAAAACGATTGTAGAAACAAATCAATTCACGTTCGAAGACGTGAGTAAAGTCCAAAGAAGTCAATCCCAAAACCATCAAAGTAGAAATTCTGATAAATGTTTTTCAGAAGAGATTGCCTACGCAGAGTAATACGGGGTTCGACCTGCCCGGTCAGGTCGCGGGGGTCCAAGGGGCAGCGCCTACGGCGGGGTGCGGGGCAGCGCCCCGTCACGGTACGACCTAGTGAAGGCAAGCGGTCTCGAGAAGCCAAACGACCTAAGGGAAGAATGCCACGCGACTTAGCAGAAGAACAGGTCGAACGACCTAAGGGAAAACAGGTCAAACGACCAAGTACTAACTCGCGAACGACTTATGACTTAAGCCTTGAACGACTTAGTGGAATGAACGACTTAACGACCTAAGCCTTGAACGACTTAGTGGAACGAACGACTTAACGACTTAAGCTTCAATTCGAGCTACGAGCTAAGGCTGGAACGACCTAGTGGAGTTAGGTCGGGGACGACCTACGACTTAAGGTCATACGACTTAACAGTTGTGAGCTAGCGGAGTTGGCATGGCCTAGCGACTTAGTAGAAGCAGCGACCTACGACTTAACGATTTAAAAGCCAACGACCTAGGACTTAAGAGCCATACGAGCTACGACTTAAGCTCAAATACGAGCTACGAGCTAAGGTCTATACGACCTAACGACTTATCCCAGTACGACCTAAGCCAGGACGAGGTAGCAGAAGGCAACGACCTAACTCTTAACTCGCGCACGACTTATCACTTAACTCGCGAACGACTTAGCACTTAACTCGCGAACGACCTAGCGAAGGCAGAACACCCAGAATGACTTAACACTTTAACTCGCGAACGACTCAAGCCAGTAACTCGTGAACGACTCATCACTTTAACTCGCGAACGACTCAACGATGGCCAGAAACGACTTAAGGCCAGAAACTCACCAAAACGCCAAAATTTATAGTTTTTCTCCAATCCAATGCAATCCAAAGGCAGATATTCATACAAATGCAATAGAGGATCATTCCCAACAGTCCAAGATAGATATAGGTAAGATGTGAGATCAAAAATCTCACCTTTTCACGGAATTTGATGAAGATGGAGATTTGAGAGCAAAGCAAGAACACCAACAAGCTTGAATCAATGGTCTTCACGTGAATTTGATGTTGAATCTCGGATTTGCAATAGAATTTGTGTTTGGAGTTTTAATTTCCACTTCCCACCACCATTTTTGACAAAGCTTGAAGTGTTTTGATAGAGTGAGGAAGATGGTTGGGCTGAACTAAAGGGGTGCAGTCCAAACCAAAGTCAAAGGCGGGAAAAAGTGTTGAAAATTTCACTATCTCCAAACATATCGAAGTTTACACTCAAAAAGATCGCAAACGTCATTTTGAACTCAATGGGGGTGGTCTCGAGTCCTAATTTGACCGTATGCAAAAAGTAGCTTTTCGGACTAACATCCGACTAACGATAAAATATTTAAATATAGAATCGATAGATATGCGGGTTGTTACATTATTTGAGTATGTTGTTATATGTGACCATCGATGGGTTTAGTTATGCTAAAAGTAACGAAAGCCGCTTTGATCCTTTGCCATCATAGTTAATTGATGAGATTGTTTCAAAGACACCATGTGTTATCAATAGCAAATTTTGGAGCTAATAAAGTTATACACATTTATAAGGTTATTACCTATATGGTCCAAGGGGGAGATTGTTGGAAAATTCCAATATGTGGGCCACATATGTAAAATAAAATGTGTTGTGCTATTTTGGTGTAAAGCCTAATTAAAATGATCAAATTTTGAATTAAAGTTAAAAGGCTTAAAGATATAATTGTCATGGTTTTAATGTGTAGATACCGGGACAATTCTAATTTGTCGAAGGACCAAATTAGAAAATACCAATATTATAAATAAGATGTTATGGTCCATAAATTACATAAGCTCTAGTTATTTTCCTAATATCTTCTATGGAAATAATTCAAATTTAGAGTTTATGTCAATTTGGAAGATCAGATTCAACTTTTATCTTTTAGATCTGTCGTTTCTTTTAATCAATTCATGAAAACAGCAACTATGGATTCAAATATAATACAAGATCTAGGGCTCGTGTCAATATGGAAAACCAAACCAAATTTACTTTTCCAATCAACAACTATGAATTCATGTATGTCTTCCGCTAATTCATTTACTTTCCTTTGATTTCTTCTCAATCAAATCAATATGGATCACCTATTCAGATTTAGGCTTTCATGATTAATCAATCATAAAGTATATTGAAATCCTAATATGATAATTAACATTTTTTTCTAAAATTAAAGTCTATACTGATAAAATTAAGAATTAAATATTTCTTTAAAAGAAGTTACGATATTAGTATCAAAATTAAAGTTTATTTTGTTGAATTTTAACTTAATTTAATGTTAGGAATTTCTAATTGTGTAAATGAATTTTAAATTTTGATGTTTTTTTGGAAGATGATGAAGATGAAAACAATGACAGTTTTCTAGAAGAGATGATATATGCAAAGTAATTTTTGGTATATACTAATACTAGGTTATTATATTTTTTTATTAACGTTAAAATAGTATTGGGTAACGTTTAGTGAAAAAAAAAATCTATTCCAGCCTATAATAAAAAAACATTATTCAAGTCTATGCAAAGAATTAGAAGACCAGGGACTCGATGCAACTCTCCAATGCATTGAAAAGTCGAACCTATTTGTCAATCCAACCTTAGTTTGTGTAGGCTGTCAGGATCTTTGCGCCGCTTTATTGTACCACGCCACTTCATCAGAAAATCAAATTTCTTTAAGAATCTAAAGCTCGAAAAAATAATAATAATAGAAAATGCAAACTATGAGCATGATCGCGCTAGTTCAAATTATTGCAACGAATAAAGGGATGATAATAGTCGAAGGAGACGACCTAGCATTTGGATCTGTTTGGTGGTACGTGCATGCAGGAATTTCTTGCATTTTGGTGCTTTTTGCAGGTATAATGTCGGGATTAACCCTCGGTCTGATGTCTTTGGGTCTTGTTGAGCTTGAGATTCTGCAGAGGAGTGGAACTGATGTCGAGAAGAAGCAGGCTGGTAGTTTATTTTTCAATTTACAGCTTTCAAATTTGATTTAGGGTTTAGATGTTTGCTCTGGTTTGATCCATTTGGTACACTGAATTTTTATGTCGATTTTATTATTGGGCGTATTGTGTTGAATGTTTTGATCAATTAATTGCTGTTGTAGTAAGGAGTAACCAATGCCGAATTGGGGTAATGAATTTGGACTTCACAGTTTTTTTTGGAAGTTGTTCTAGTTAGTTAAGTGTATTTTGCCTTGAGTCCAGCGTGTTTTAGTAAATAAAACCAACAAAGGACACACAGGAAACACATAAGCATGATATTTGCTGTAGAACAATATTAGTTTGTAATCACCTGTATTTTGACGCGTGATGTATGCATGTATGAATGTTAAGTGTATGATTATGAATAATAACGAAACCATAAAGAATGGATACATTAAAATATGGTTTGCTGCTAAGGACACATTGATTTACTCTTACCAATACCATTTCTAGTAAGGGCCTCTAGCTCAAGTGGTTGTAGGTATCGACGCTTTAAACAGAGGTTCTAGAGGTCATGAGTTTTAGATCTTATGAGAAATCATAATGAGTGCTCTGCTGCTCTTGTTTTAAAAAAAGAAGAAGAAACCATTTCTAAAATATACCAATAAATTTGCATTTCATACTTCATATGACCCTTATTAATCAACGGGGCTACTAGTACTTAATTTTTTTTTAACAAAAATGCATAAGTGTTAAAAAAAACAACTAATTTGTTAATAATAACGATCTACTCAATTGCTAGTAAGTTAATCAAATTAATTATGTCATAATCGTGAACAAAGTGCTTCAAAAAAATCCCCCAAACCATGTGTTTTTGAAAAAAATACTTCTTTTCCAAAAAAAAAAATCTGAAATTCAAAAAGTTAAAATAATATTTATAAAAATTTGCAATTTTCATAGTTCTTGTTTTAAAGATGCTGGGGTTGATGAATATTTATATAGAATTAATTTCAAAATTCATTTTTTAAAGGAAAAAAGGGCGGGAATTGTTGAGCAATGACGTTGTTATACCAAAACATGTTGAACTTCAATGTTATGCTATTCAACAAATATTAATCGGTGGATTTTATTTGCTCGGTCATATCACATGTTTTGTAATTAATTGTTGAAATAAAAAAAAAGTATACTTGTGGCATTAGGAAGAGTAAAAATTTATTAGATTGTAATTAAATTAGAATAGTATTAGTAAGAGCAAATTAAGGTGCCCTTAGCACCACATTGACATAAAATATGTATTGATATTGAGAATACAAATAACACCACATTGACATAAAATATGTGTTGATATTGAGAATATAAATAGCACAAATAAACTGGACAAATGGAAATCTATTTTGTTTTAAGGACACAGAATTTAACTTGTGACTTCATTTATATATCAACTTTCCGACAAAAATAAAGGCTATTTATTTTATTGATAGATTTAAATATTCAAACATGTGATCTTATTGGTAAACTAAAATTTTCCAACAAAAATTAACAAGTATTTTTGTTAGAATCCACATTTGAATTTGTGACCTCATTCATATATCAAGGGCATTTTATGAAAGTTCAACGTCGTAAGCGTACTGCTAAAGTTACAAACTATAATTAATGATATGATATTTCATATAAATTGAACATGCATTAAGATTGTATATTTTTTTCTAAATAATCATGTATCGAACTCGATCACTCACTATTGTTAATAATTCGAATTAATTGTATGTGATTCAACGGTATTCGTTGTTTCAACTACCATCAAAGTTACATAAATATTACTTTCTTTTCTAATTTTTTTATCATGTCTCTACATCACATGAATGCATGCGCACATTGTGCATGTTACACACTGGTGCCATAGAAAAAATAGATCTATATAATTTCTAGATGTAGTATCTTGTAGTGTTTTTGGAGGTTGAAAAGAAATGGAAAAGGCAAGGGAAAATTTGATATTTCAAAATGATGTAACATTGAAATGAGGTGCTTTTAGCAATTATTAGCAGTTGGTCTTGGGTTTTTTTTTAATATATTTTTTAAGGGGTTCAAAATCAGGATTATCAAATATCATCATAGAAACCTTTGACAAGCGTGAAAGTGTATCATATAACATAAGGGTTTTATAATCATTTTATGAATTTGGTTTCATATCAAATATGTCTTTCTTATGAATGATGCATCTTTAGCATTTATGGTCGATTTTGATTGGATGACCTAGACATGATCTAGCTAATAAGCTTGACGAATAAAGTGGCTTAGTTCTAGGTTTGAATAGGTCCGGCTTCTTGTTTTGTTAACCGGGTTTTTTTCCAAGCAGAAGTCAACAAAAGTTAGAACGTCGATACGAAGACGAAACGACCTGAAACTTGGCAAGCATACTCAAATAGACAAGGAAAATAACTCAGGAATAATTGGGTTATAATTGTGCTAAGTGCATAACTCGGCTCCGAGTTATGGCCATAACTCGGTACTGAGTTATCATGCTTCATGGACAGTCTCTCAAACTTAACGCAAGCTATTCTCCATCTCTCATATGCAAGCTCAAGTGATTTTATAAAGTTCCGGATAATCTATCTCAAGAATTGAAGAGTTAGCTTCTGTAAACTACATAACAAACCAAGTTATGAAGGAACGATCATCAAAACAAGTCGTCAACCTATGAAAACACAAGGGACGCTTTAAAATGAAGTAAGAAACACGATACAAAAGAAACCCACGAGTTTCCCCTTCAGTACCGAGTTATACCCTTAACCCGTGGGTCCTTCAAATTTCCTAAACTACGTTGGACCGATATCTGGACCTCTCTTGTAGCGGCCTTTTGATCCAATATGGCTGCTACCCCTATAAACACAAAACATAAAGCAACCAAAACAGGATCGGACTTCTTCCATCACTACGCGGATGCTCTGTCTCTTCTTCATCCTCTATCCCTACATAATAGTCACCAAGGCAGCTACTTTGGACAATTCTAGGACTTAGAATCTGTTTAACCCATGTACTTGTGACTCGTTCTCTTTTAAATCTCAAATAAAGTACATCAAATCTATAAGCAACAAAGCTATAAAGTAGACGTAGAATATAGATTGCCGAACCACTATAAAATCTTATGTCTCTCTGCTTTCCTTTTGTTATTCTTCTTTTGTTTCAACTATTATTTGCTAGATCTAGGTCTCACAGGTTTCCTAAATCTATTCTTAGGTGTTGATCCATTTTTGGCGTCAACATGTTTAAAGACCATTTATCCTGGACGCAAAAAAACCAATTTGTAATTTGTGGAGTGGATCATATGACCTATTCATGCATAGAAGAGTTCTCATATTTGTTTTACTGATGGGTTATTCCTCCTCTCTAGTCTCTACTATCTGTATTAGCTTTTTTTATACAATTTTAATCTAATTTGTTAGATTTGATTACATGCTTGATATTCAAGATGATATTAGTTGCATTCCATAGTCATACTGATGTGCTCATTTTCAAACTTATATCACCTCAACCCATTTAATTTATTGCCAGCATTTGTCCTTTTATTTTATTGCTGTGTATTTTCTATCACAGCCACCATCCTCCCGGTTGTACAAAAGCAACACCAACTTCTTGTGACTTTGTTGTTATGCAATGCAGCTGCTATGGAGGTAATTATCCATGCTTATGCAAAACACGGGTTAATATAAAGATATATGTATGTAAATGAAGCTTAAATGTACTAAGAACCTAGTGGGGTTATTTCGTGCAGTCTATATGTACTATGTTCGTAGACAACACCAACATCTACTCCATTTCCTGCTACATTGGCTAAAAAGGCAAGATAATAACTTGTAATGGGCTCCCTGGATGCTAAAGAAACAAGCATAGTCCACTTCTTTTTAGCCTTAACGACTATCTTAATGTTATGAAATGGGAGCTGATTTATTATTGTAAATGCACCATATATGTTTCTTCTTGAATCATTTTTAGTACAAACGTCCATTTTGCAAGTCAAAGTACAAATGTACGATTGCCCTTTTGAACTCCAATTCCAGCTTTTTAGTAAATAGAATCCAAAAATTGTAATATTATACACACACAATTTATTGGCACCTTAATACAGTGATCTGATCGCATGATGGACATTAAGATAAATCTTTAATGTCATGTTCGAATTGATGGTTCAAAAGATCTTAACTGTCAAGTGCTAATATGTCGGCCATCATTGGTAGATGGATGTAAAATAAGGCAGTATAACTATTAAAGAGGGAGGGAAAAAAGAAAGAAAGGTACCTTAAATTAATTGACATACCAACTTTGTATAAGAACTTATGTTTTGATTTGTATTTGTTCGCAAATAACTCTGAAAACATGTAGTAGTCATGCACAAAAGATTAATAATCACGCGGTTCCAACTTCCAGAAAAAGGGTTGACAAAGCTGGCTCTCTGACATGCATCATGTTTAGAGCCTACTGTTGATGGCATCAACTAGCACAATGTTAGCTTGCAAATGTTTTCCTTCTGTGGAATTAGATTGTTTACCATTTGCACCATGTACATGAAACTGCAGGCTCTTCCTATATTTCTTGACAAAATTTTCCACCCTGTAGTTGCTGTTGTCTTATCTGTGACATTTGTTCTAGCTTTTGGAGAGGTATACCATTTTTTCATCAATTTTATCTCAGAACATGTTTGTTTATGTTATTTTAGAATGATTCGGTTAATTTTATTGTGCAGGTTATTCCACAAGCCATATGTACAAGATATGGACTTGCTGTGGGTGCTAATTTAGTTTGGCTTGTCCGTATACTAATGTTCCTTTGCTACCCAATAGCATTTCCTATAGGAAAGGTGTGGCTTATTTTATTATATTTTATAATTTTTCCCTAGGAAAAACTTTTTGTATATGTTTTTCCTATTGTCTTTTGAATGACATTTGAAAGTAATAGCCTTGGCATCATAATTTGTATAAGAATTGATATTTTTGTACGATTACCCCTTTGTTCTTGTGTTGCAACTTGGTTCATTTCCGTCTAATAATTTAAATGCCTTCAGCGATATCAGGTAGTCTGCCTATTACAAAAATTTATAGCGGATCCTTTTATATATACATACACAACACACACGCACGCATGCGTGCACGTGTGGACACTCAGACACGTATGCATATGCACACTAATATACATACATACCTAGTAGTTATTCTCTTAGAAACCATCAGCTAATGGTTCTCTATTTCGCCAAATGCTGGTCGCTTTCTATTAATTATTAATTCCTGTGACTTCTTCACCAGATATACAGCATCAATTTTTTCTTGTTGGCTTTGCGTGCTTACGGTATATCATAGCTTTATACTACAGTAAGAGCAGATGCCACTAGTTCCATATTATGACTGCGTTTTCCTAGCTCTGAATTTTGGTTCAATACTTAAACTTTTGAGAAGAAATCCATTTGAGAAACAAATTTGACGTCTGTTATCATGTTCCAGCTTCTAGACTTTGCACTTGGACATAATGATTCTGCTCTTTTTAGACGTGCTCAGCTGAAAGCTTTGGTTTCCATACATGGAAAAGAGGTAGTCATTCTTTATACCTGCAATTAATTATAGCACAAGTGGGTTTTTATGGTTATACGTAGTACACAATTAAAGTGATTTAACTTTGCTAGGAAGTACTGTTATATTTGGTAATTGTTGAGGAAACTATCTCATTGATTTAAATGTATTAGGCTGGTAAAGGCGGGGAACTTACCCACGACGAGACAACTATTATAAGTGGTGCACTGGATTTGACTGAAAAGGTTTGTTTCCATGATGAATTTACATAGTTTATTATAAGTGATTCCTAATTGAACCGATCAGATATTACTTTATATGAAAATAAAATTGCATGGTTTGGCAAATACAAACTCTAGAAGTTATTTATGTTGTAGAGGTATTGTACCACACAAATTCAACTACTGTTGAACCATTTGCTTGACACAATGTATGCCCTATATGTATACATAATTGTATCCTGCTTTGATATATTACATGGTCCTCTTTTCCCAGACTGCTGAAGAGGCCATGACACCTATTGAGTCAACATTTTCACTAGATGTCAATACTAAACTCGACTGGTAAGTTATATCACAAATTTTACAATCCACCAGTTAATTTATTAAGTTTGTGCTTTTGGTTTCAAGTAGTTTTCTACAAGATGGTTATGGCATCTTGTATTGATGAGTTTTCTATTACATGGTTAAAAAGAAAAGTTTGGTTTCATTTTACCATTCAATATGGGAAATATGTTTTCTACATGGTTTAGCTTTACAGCTCAAAAAATATTCTTAAGTGTTTGACTTTCAGGGAAGCGATTGGAAAAATTCTAGCCCGAGGCCACAGCAGAGTTCCTGTTTATTCTGGAAACCCAAAAAACATTATCGGCCTTCTACTTGTACGTCTAAAATATTTACCATGCTTTGATCTTATATAATATTATATTTAAATAATATGGTACTGTATTTTTATGTTTTGGGATGCTGTTAACAAGTCAGGTGAAGAATCTCCTCACTGTTCGTGCTGAGACAGAGACACCTCTTAGTGCTGTTTCAATCCGAAAAATTCCAAGGTTTTCCCACTCTTTACCCTCCAATATAACTCTTAGTTTAATGATTGATATGCATTATGTAGATATTATATACTACTTTAGAGCAACAGTATTTAGTGATAAAAAGTAAACAGGGTCCCCGCAGATATGCCTCTGTATGATATTCTGAATGAATTTCAAAAAGGAAGCAGCCATATGGCAGCTGTAGTTAAGGCTAAAGGGAAAGGCAACGATCGCCCATCTGCTGTTCTCAAAGAAAAATATGGAGTGAACAGAGAGATTTGTGGAGATAACAATTTGACAAAACCGTTACTTAGCGATGAAGGGAAAAAGCAAGACGATGTTGTTGTAGATGTAGATTACGACAACCATCAAATTCTAGTTAATGGATTTAAACTGGACTCGTTACAACAAACGTTTGATGTAACGGATCTGGTTGGTCGTGAATCAGATGATACTGTTGATGAGGAGGTCATTGGTATTATCACTCTCGAGGATGTATTTGAAGAACTTCTGCAAGTAAGCCTTTGATATCTTTTTAACTCTCTGTTTTTTTTTCTTTTTCTTTTTTGGTTAATGTTATTTACATTTCTCTACAGACAACTATTATTTTGGTAAAATATACTCAAGTTTTCGTTTGTATTGGTAGCATCAAAATGTGATCTTGTCCATAGAAAATTAAATTACTTCTAAGATTATGGCTCTCTTCTATTTCCCTCATTTTACCTTATACAATAATAAACATGCCCGTAGAAAATTAAATTACTTCTAAGATTGTGGCTCTCTTCTATTTCCCTCGTTTTACTTTATACAATATAAAACATACTTTACTAGTTTATTTTTTATATCTTAGAAATAAAATTAACAATGTCAAAGCTAATTATGGATGAAGTAATGTTTAATTGAAGTAAATGAAACCTAAGAAGGTTAAAAAAAAACGATATGCAAGTGAATTTTTCAATGAAATATACACATAACGGTTTCTTATCATACACAGTATAGGTTTCCTTACAACATAAAAATTGAATAAAACATATATGATTTCAAAACATCAGAAAATCATCAAACGCAATATAGGATTTTATTTTCTTCCACCATTCCACGACAAGGTGATAAAATGTTTTGGTAAAAATACATGCCTAAATAATTTTAGCTATCCATCTGAAAACATAAAAATAATGATTAGAAAAACTGTTTTCAGTAAGCATGAATGTGTGAGAAAACAACCCTTAAGATATAAACGTATCTCCAGACCTGCACATTAAATTCTCAACTAAACTGCACCAATTACATTTGATGAAAAATCTCAATATTCTCAATTTAAAAAGGGTTTCATTTTGGGTTTGTAAGCTTTGAAATGAGAAGAGATGGTGTAGAAGTATTTTAGTTTAAGACTATGATATTAATTTGGATTAAAGTTTAAAATAAATTTTTGAGTGCTCTGAACTGATAAGTTAACAATGTGATTTGCAGAGGAGAAAAGATTAGGAATGAAAGCGAGTAGGTAATGAATGGGTAGGTATTGCTTAAGGATGTTTTTTTGTCAAAAGATGTTTAGTATTCTTCTCCCTTAAGTTTCTACTCTGCCCATATACAGAATAATAAACTATCAGTTTTCCTCATAGCCAGTGCCTGCTCACAGACAAATTAATATTGCATATAGCAACAGCTTTTTTTGAAACCTGATTATTTTTCTTCTTAAAGCAAAGAATCTTAGCAAACTTGCTGCACCTTGCTGCATTTTCTCCACATAACATGAAACTTACTTTATGTTTGATGTTCCTAACCTGTTAAATACTTTTGCTTTTCATTATAAATTTTTACAGCTTAGAATTTAAACTATGCAAGGCAATATTCCTTTTGTGTTGTTAGCTGAAGATTGTCTTCTCCATTTTCATGCTTGGGAAAATGATTCATGCTAAATTTAAACGCTCAATATTATTCATTCAAAACTTTGGGGAAGTTTGTTGCAGTTACCACTACAGGGTTAAGGTTTATTGCAGTTACCGCTACTTTCACCTTGATTATTCAGTTGAGTGATAAATATGTACATTTCAATTTGCAGGAAGAAATTGTAGATGAGACAGATGAATATGTTGATGTCCATAAAAGGTTATAGTTTCTCTTTGTCTATTTGCTACCATTTCACATGAGTAATTTTCTCCTGATGTAGAGAAGGAAAATTACCTGCCAAATAAATATTTCACACAGGAGTTATAAATAATTTTTTTTTAAAATTGTTATCATGATACACATACCTTTCAAATGTTGAGCTACAAGTTTTTGCGTAAAACTTGTCTTTTACTTCTATTTTTGTGCAATAATTCAGTAATCCAAAAAGAGTAGGTGATGTGTGTATAAATGCCATGAAAACTTAGGTATCCTATTTAAAGTGTGAAGATCATGGTGAATATGGCTAATTGTTTTAATTTTGTATGGATTTATCATTCAAGTATATGTAGCAAGAAATATCATATGCTTATGGCTTTTTATTAACTAGTAATTTGATACGTGTAATGCACGTGCATATAAAAATGAAAAATAATATCGCATATAATTCTGAAAGGGTAACAAATTATGATTCAAACATGTTAGTTGTTGATAGACGTGAATTTAGTGTGAAATGGAAATGGATAAATATTGGATAGAAGATAATTAGTTAATATAGGATTTAGATATTTTTTCGAAAAAAATAGGGATTTAATTATAGGAAACTTTTGCAAAATACCCATTTAAGTTTCAAAATACACAGCGTCCCCTCTCAAAAACAGGTTTTGAAAATATCCCCTAATTATAATTTCAGCCATACCGCAAATATATGCGGTTTTCACGGCAAATATTTGCATGTTTGCAAAACAATTTCAAAAGGTTTAAATTTGGTCATAATAACCCGTGGTTAAGTGCAGGTTTGATTTTCGAAAACAATCGAGAACAAAAATTTTGTCGAAAATAATTTTAGTGGCGTAATTTAAAACCTGTTTTTGAGAAGGGTTTATTGCGTATTAAATTTGAAAATAAATGGCGGATCCTAATTTCCACTTTAATTATATGTTAAGTTTAGGGCAATTTGGGTATTAGTAAAAGCTTCACCAAGGTGAAGTATTTTTGCACAAAGATATGCATTCAGAAACTAATCCTATATAGATGAACACTTGTGTTTCTGCAGAATACGCGTTGCTGCTGCAGCAGCTGCATCTAATGTTGCACGAGGACCATCTAGTAGGCGACTGACTGGACCAAAAGCTGCAGTATAGTCATTTTCTTTTCTTCATTTTTTTTACAGAATTTATAATGCAAAATCAGTGAAAAAAAAAACTAAAATTTCATAGTTAGTTAAATTCCCTTTCCCTTTGCAGTTTAAGTTTGCTGCTATTGGCATCCAAAAAAATACTTCTGGCTACCATGAAAATTTTAATAGATATTAACTTTTTTGTATAAGTTACTTTACACAAAATTCAATTTTTTTATTTGACCCTAAACAACCGTATGTCTTTGGTTTTCAACGGCCGTTCACAGTGATAAACAACCGTGTGTCTTTGGTTATTCACTGTCGTTCAGTGATAAATAGTTGAACAATATTTGAGTGTCTATTAGATAAAACAAAATAATGTATTGTATGGTGGCCATTAGTTATGATAGTCAAAAGATATTTCTGGATGTCTTTAGTAATACACTTAACTCATGTCTGAAACAAAAAGCTTAGACCATGTTTGGTTTGCTATTTTTGGTTTTATATTTTCGTCTAAACAAAAAAAGGCATGACGTATGTATTTTTGAAAAACAGCTCATTTGAAAAATGAAGTTAACATGCAAAATAGAAAACAAATTTATTTTGTTTTCCGTTTTTGAGAAATTCATCCCTCCGCCGTCCCTCCATCACCTTCGCCGTCCTTTCCCGTCCCTCCATCCCCTCCGTTGTACCTCCATCATCGTCGTAATGCCTTAAAATTTTAAACATTTTTCTCCTCTGTTCCCGTATTTTGTTATGAATTTTGAAAACGCAACACAAAACTCAAAATGAAACTAAACAGGCTCTTATATTTCAATTATTTATCAGGTAGGACAAAATCGACCTGCTGGACAGCTAAAGAAACTGGCTGAAGATGATCAGAACGCTCAGAGTCAATGGAATCCAGCAGAACCTCTCCTGCAAAATAAGAAACAGTAAGAGTTGAGGTTGCCGTACTTGGAGTTAGCTTTATATTTAGGCCTTTTTGAGGGGGAAAAAAGAAAGAAATACATATATGTGTTATAAATATTTGAAATGTGTTAAGGTCGTGTTGTGTATAATGTGCAATGTTTAGAGTAAGAGATATACTGGAAAGGGGTTTTTGATGCAAGACTACTGGACGTATATAAGTCAGTCTCAAGTGCTTTTGATTCCAAAAGCATTGCTTTCTTGTATCGTGTAACCATGTTGGACAAATTGGTTTTAATATGTATATGCAGAGGTGTAGGTAGAAATTGGTTGAACTCGGATTGCTTTAACTATATTCAGTAGTATGCATTAATTGTAGGTAAAATAGGGGGAAAACAATGGTTATCAGTGTGAACAAGGATCATAAACATTATATTTGTGAAATAGTCCAAGATGGCTTGCACCAAGTTTGGCCCTGTATTTGTGCACCTATGCTGTTGATATGTGGTTTATAAGTTGACTTATTGTTGTTATTAGTGTTATCACTGTTACTAGTACTACTACTGCTGTTGTTATTGCTATTATTGAAAAAAGTCGTTTTTCAGCTCGAAGTAATATGCTATTCATTCACATTTTTTTATCAGAAATCTTCTATGTATAAAATATGATAAAAAACTAGTCTGAAGTAATGGCTGTTGATGTACACCGACAGTCCTTTCATTTATTTATGCAGTAATTTTTATGCATGTTGGTGTAGTTCATTCTTCTTTTTTCTATTAATCAAGCCATCAAGGCTTAATGCAAGACTTATTTTTGCTTTTGCGAATTAATTTTTCCTCTAGTTTTGGCATGACCTGGGTAACCTTTGGGCGTTTGTCTATTTTGTAGTCATTTACGAGTTAGGCGGTAATAGAGTTGTTGTTTAGCTTCACACGTTGATTTCGAAATAGTCTGGAGTCTTATAGTTAGGAAATAAGAACCCCAAACATATATGGTTATTTTGCAGTCATTTGACTTCGGACGATTTGAAACAACTACAATTTGCCTCATCCTTGCGTAAACAACTACAATAATATCACATATAACACCGCTTTCACAGCATTCAACATTTCTTTTCATACTCAATCTATTCTATACTTCATCAATGTATCAATCAAAACATATTTTGTTATTTTCGTCGAGCACTCGGCAATCCAATTTGGACAATTTGTTTTCGACGAACTTGAAGAGGATAGTCTAGGTACAGTTAGCTTTCGTAAGAGTGCCTCTTGGAAAAATAAGGAAGTTTATGATTTATGCTACATCCGGTAGCATTTTTTGAAAGATCCAACCCTAAAAGGCTACCAAACTTTTTGAAATAAGATTTTGATTAGCTACAACAACATGCATCTTATATGGCGAGTTCACTTAAGGCCGACACGCTTTTACATATTGCTAATATACAAAATTAAGAAAGCAAACTCTAATGTATGAGAGAATCAAATTTATTGTGTTTTCTTTTTTTAGAGTAAAAGTAATACTTTATTTGAATAGAGCATTTTTGATATCAAGAAGGTTCGAATCCATGACTCTAAAATCTCAGTTTAAAGCGCCATACCATTTTCCACTTTAGTTAGTGGTTCTAGACTTTAAGTTTGTTTATTACCTTCTTCTTCTAAATATTTTTTAAATTTCTTATATGTATTTGATTAATTTTCATATATAGAGGAAAAAAGAGAATGAAGTGTTCTTTAAGTTTCATGTACTTGATTATAAGCCATTACCAATTGGCCCACCGCTACGAAGCACTCAATCATCACCCAAAATGTAATTGAATCGAGATGAAGTCGTTATGATCAGTTCAAAGCAAAAGCAAGGAGAAAAGAACAAAAAGCAAGATTTGGTTTGAGTTCGAACGATTTCAAAGATAACGGAGATCAAAATTTTGATGGAAGTGTTTACGCCAAAAGTTGGATCACCCAAAAATTAATAGAGGAAAATAAAATGAAGAAAAGAAATTAAAAATGAGAAAAAGAGGCCTACGTCCACTTGAACTTTGTTTATGTTTCCGCTATATTTTACGAAGTTGACCTTAAGAATCGGTAGCTATGGATCGATGGTGATCCAGAGATTACAAAAAAAGTACATAAGTTTTGTTAAACAAGTCAAAAAGTCACCTAAACAATGCTTTCCTTCTCTATTTATAGCCGCAGGTCGACGGAATTCTCTCTACCACGTTTTTGCCCATGTTTCTCACGTCTAGGAGAAGTTGAACTGAAAAGATCGTAATCAACTCATTAATGTTCAGGGATCGGTACCGAACCATACACATGGATCAATATTGATCCGTAAGATAGACAAAATCCTTCATGCTCTTTCGTGAACGTTTTGGTTGGCCCGCGTCTTTGTCTTCGACATACGATTGAATTGTTATGAGCTTGAACTTAAGTGATTTCTTTGGTTCGGAGATTGGACAAAAGCAGTTGATTTATCCATCAATCGTTTGAGTCATGGTGGGCTAACAAACCATCCCATACTGGCATATACTGATGGACAATCACTCTAACATTGCATAGCATGAACTATATGAAGATCTTGGGCGAACTTCGAGGATCAGTATCGATCCATGGTCACGGATCAGTGCCGATCCATGACTTCACTTGGTTTATGGGCCTTAGACTTTGAACTTGGAATGGGATGTTGTGTGGGCTATACTTAAAGAATCTAGTCAAGTTTATGATTTCACCTCTTGGTATAGCTTGTCGCCTAAGCTTGACAGTTATCGCTCTGGGTGCCTGCTTGATTATTCTCCTGTTTGACTAATCTGGTTTGTCCGAATATAACTTGTTCACAAGATAACATTTTCCCCCCAAAGTATATGGGAGAATTAATTTAAAGGATAAAAATTTGTATATTTTTAGCTTCAAGGACACGACCTCAATATTTTAATCACAAGGACAAACATTCTCATAAAAATTATTCATAAGGACAAACATTCTTTCAAAATTATTCATAAGGACAAACATTCTTCAAAAACTGCTACCAAACTAAAAAATGATACCTAAAAACTGCTACCAATAACTAAAAACTGATACCTAAAAGCTGCTATCAATAACTAAAAACTGATACCTAAAGAAAGTTGTCCTTGAGGCTAAAATTTTGAAGGTCTGTCCTTGAGGTTAAAACGTTGAGAAATTTTGTACTTGACAATAATTTCCTACAAAGTATATCGTGTTTTAACAAGATATGCTTTGTATCGAAACAAACAATAGATTCCTTGCTATTGGTTTTATGTTTTGCTCCGAATAGACGTCACCTTTCCTTTAAACTACTTTTATGAAATATAACATCTTTATCATTCGTTGTATCGTTTTGAGCGGTTTCAAACTTGTAACTTTCATGTAGTATAAAAAACCGAAGCATGTTCTTCAAGTTCATCATTCCAGTTTCAGAAAGCTTTTAACGATATCCTTCTTTGAATTCTACAGGTTGGACTTTGTTCTCTTGGAACTTTAGTTATTTAGTGGTATACATGCACACATACATACATACAGTTATATACATTCATATATATACATGTGTGTGTGTGTGTTTGTGTGTGTATTTTAAACGATTTCATGGTTCTATATCGATCCATAGGTTAGGGATCGATACCGACCCATGATGCCTCAAAAATAAGTGCTTTGTATGCCTAAGTTTATAGGTCGGTCCCTTTATAAGCACGAAAGAACACTTGTTTATTTTCACTTGCTAATTTTTTTGTCCATTCTTCCCCAATGCTCACTGTAGCATCCCGTAAAATTTAATAAGAAATTAAATAATTATAATAAGGTTAAAGTTGAAAATTTTTCAATTGTCGGAATTTAGTCATGAAAGTTGCATCATTGCATCCGTGACAATTTTCTGATCAATTTCCATGTATAATATTTGAAATCGGAGTTCAAATGAAGAAGTTACGAACGTTTAAAGTTTTCAAATTTAAAATTTAAATATTCGAATTAGAATTAAAATGTGAAGTTTAAGTATTGAAATTTGAATTTTAATAATAGTCAACATCAAGGAGACTTAACGTTTGAGTAAACGTTAATTATAATTTGGCTAACGTATAAATTAAATACGGTATTTAATAAATAGTTAACATAAATTAATCAACGTAGAAATCAACAGTCACAGAAGGGGGACCGACCGACCATCGACCGCCATTGGGCAGCGGTCGACCGCCTAAGGTCGGCAGTGGTCCGGTGGATGTTGAAAAGCGTAAGTTTTTGAGTACCATGAACTGCCTGGATTTATTATTTTTAATCGACGTTTTTGCTTCCTTCTTACCTCTATAAATAGACCCCTAGAGTCCCCACTTCTCCTCATAAAATTCTGTAGTAACGACAAAGCTATGTCAAAATCTTTCCCTTTAGGGTTTTAGAAATAGTAAACTTTCTAGTATGTAATTTTAATTTTTAATCTCTAATTTAAATTAATCATCCTTCTCCATATCTTCTGATTTCTGAAATATAATACACAAAAAAAAATCTATTTGTTGTATATTCAAAAAGGGGAAGATCTAATTGAGGATTAGAAATGATATGAATCAGATCTCATTGTCGTCTTCATCTTCTTTGGATTTCAAAATCGGTTAGGATTTTCAGGTAAGAGAGGTTTAGGTGCTTAATTCTTTTAATTCCATTCCTCTCTAGTTTCTGATTGTAAATCTAATTTCTAGGTGTAATTCACTTTGTTGTATATTCCAAAAGAGGGAGATCTAAAAAAAAATTAGGCGTGGTGGAATCAAATCAAGCTAGGAAGCAAACAATTCTCTATAAATGGGAATATCAAATTTTCCAGATTTTTGTATTGAATGGTATCCATGTGGGTTGATGTATGCCTTGGAAAATTTTGGCAAACGAAAACATAACATCTAAAACCCCAGAATTTTCCTAAATAAATATCAATCTTTGTAAATGTTGGAATTACAATTGTTTTTTTAAAACTCCACCCCGGAGGGAAGAGCTCCCGCCTAGAGAGTCCGCCAACCCTAGGAAGGTTTTGCTAGCCCTAGCATAAAGGTTTGTTGTTCCCAACCAGTTTGATTTAGGGTTTACGGGAATCCACCTCCGCGCCTTGAGGAGAGTAGGGCAGACGGGTATCGAACTTGCGACCTCGTTAACAGGAGGCAAGTGTCTCAACCACCGCGCCACTACTCGCGGACAATTACAATTGTTTTTAGTAATGATATATTTAGAATCTAATTAATTGTTTAGAATTAGGTAATCTATAGTCCATTCAACCTCCCCTATTTTAAACTGGAGTGTTAAAGGGTTCAAAATGAAAATAAATTAGAAATTGTATGTAAGACATGAATTGAACTGTTTATAGTTTGCACCACTTATTTCTATCGCTTAAATGAGTAAGGAACTCCTTTCTCACTCCAAAATGATGCATATAAAGGTTGAATTGAACATAGGAAATCTAATTTGTGAAGATTTGTTCTTTAAAACAGAAAAGGGATTCTAATTTATCAATATGGAACAAGTTGTAGGTATTCTATTTCCATGTTTGTAGAAATATATTTTATTTGGCTATGGTAGAAGCAGATCCTGTTGGAATTATAGATTTGTATGAGATTGATATTTCAAAATACCTTGTAAGCGAATTATTTTCGAATTATTGTAACGTAATGATTAGACTTTAAATTCTACGTGTAAAAATATACGTATATGATATTAACGTGTTGATTATTAAAAACTAATAACATACGAATTATAGCGTATTGAGCGCGATAATGGCTATTATTAGAATAGTTAGGTAATATTAATTGGTAGGAAGGAAGTTATGTGAATTAGGGAATTAATCCCTAATTAGATGAGTAATAAGGAGATACCTTATATGGCCTCAACTATTTATCGTGTACGGTGATAGATGTCTATGGTTGATATACATATAAGGTACGACTAAGTTATAGAGATGCGTGGTTAGTCCAAAGCTACATGGAGGTCTACCCAGTTAAATCTAGCTACCAACGGTGTGGTTTTGCGGATTAATGTGGTACATCGCCTATAATAAATAATCACAGTGGACGCGAGGTTAGTCCCAATTCTATAGGGTAAATCTATCCAATCAATCTGGCTACCAGTACCTACGAATAATCAGACTAATATGATAGGCTCCATCGCACTAAACAGTGACTAAGGTGGATGGAACAAAACTCTCCTATAGCCCAGCTATCTTTGAAGGTGAAAACGATCAATCAATGACATTAAGAGTGAAGTATTCGGCACCCCTATCTCGACCACGAGCACATGAATCTATATTAGAAGTGCCCGACTGGCTTATAGTAGTGTCCAACTGGCCTCTTCTCTTACTCTTTCCCCGTCGCTTCTGCTCACGAGTGGGTTATGGGTCATATGTTGCGCTATGATGCGGTAGGGGAAATCTTTAAGAGGGGTCTGCTTCGGTTTAGAGGTACTAAGTGGCTATGGTTGGGTCCGCCCTTTTTTCAGGTGAAGTATTAAGTGACCTAATGGGATTTCTTATGATATAAGTAAGGAAGAACCATGTAGGAACCCGCCTCGGGATTTGGTCTTAAATGATGGGATTTGCCTATTTTATAGGTCTTAAATGATCAAAGTCTACCTAATTCCCATTAAAGAGGTATTAAGTGGTTTGGGTGTTTTCTGTTACATCGTAAACGCTAGTTACGTTAGAGTTGTATAGTCAGACTGGAAGAGCCTTTGAGCTTACAGTTGACTTTTGTATAGTCGGGCTAGAAGAGCCTTCGAGCTTACAATTGACTTTTGTATAGTCAAACTGGAAGAGCCTTTGGGCTTATAGTTCACTTTATACCTATGTTATGATTTTGATATGTAAGACATATTTCTTATCTAAATAATATTGCCCAAGTACAATTACAGTAAAGCTTGAGATTTTCATTTCACCAGCTACCTTTTCTTCTGACCCATTGCTCATTACAACACATAGGTTAGAGGAGACAATGCTGATTTAAGAGACGAAGGTGGAGGTGAAGATTTGTGGAAGTTATCTATGTATTTATACCTTTTAAATATTTTTATTGTGCCCAGTTCCGACAGTTATGTTATTTTGGAATGTTTACTTTGGAGGCTTTATGTAGGCATGTTGTAATATTTAACATGTTATATTTCTAAAATGGTTTTCATTTATGAAATGGATACTTGATTCTGATATTATATTTTATCCATTCCGCTATGAGATTATGAAAGTATAGGTAGATAGCTCTTTGTACTGTATATTGTTTTAATTTTATCAACTTAAAAACTCGCCTTGAGATCGACCTAAGGTTCGACAGGATTTTATTGGATCAAAATTAGGTCTGTTTCAGGGTAGGTTGTTACATTTGATATCAGAACTTAGGTTACCTGATCAATAGGGATATGTATATGTTTGAGTGGCGTATTTATTATTTTTTAAAGTATTTTCCAAAACCCTACTACACACACACACTCTTAACTATAAACTCCGACTATAGAAGTAGGCACGACCATGTTATGAAAGGATGAGTGATGCGACTGTGGATTGAAAAATAAACAGGGTAAGGAATGTGCGACGGTGGTCGTATTGTAAGGAATGTTTTTGGAAAATATTGTAACTCTAAATGAATAGGATAATAAGTGTGCAATAAATAGGGCGTTACAATAATTTAATTAGGATAATGGACTAATTGAAAAGATTATTATGATAACTATGGAGAGGTAAAGAGGTTTTAATAAACAAATGTCTTTAGAAATTGTCTGGTTAGAATAATAATCAATCATTACGGACAATAGATATTTATAAAAATAGTAAACAAGCATGTTTGGTAATAATTAAATACTACAATGTTGTATTGTTGTAAATATTCGAAAATAAGGGATGATAGAAGAAGAAAATGCAATAGAAAGGACAATTAAAGTCAATTTATAAAATCCAACCTAATATGAAAAGAATTTGATAAAAATATCTTTGGAAACTTTCTTGAAATGTTTTGAATGGACTTTTCATTAGATTTATTAAGAAGTTGTTTTGAAAGTAAGGAAATTTTGAAAATCATAAATTAAAAAGAAGCCGTGGAGTCAAAAGTTATGATTAAAAGACTTTTGGTAAAAAGGGGTTTTTTATTTTTGGAACCCTTAGTCTAAAATTTTGTTGGGTTAAAGAGTTTTCAGTTTAAAGATTTTCGATAAAGGAATTTTTATTTTTGAAAAAAAAGTAAAATAGAGAGTAAGTGGAACTTGATGATTTTGTCTATTTCATATATTTGGAAGTTCTTTAAGACTCTACCTTTTTTTGAAAAGGAATTTGATTAAAATAACGTGGAAGCTATTTAAGTAGAAGAAATATAAACAGAGGCAATACTGGGAGATTTGGATAGGAATAACGTTAGGAACTTATAAAATATGATTAGTAATCTAGTTAGAGATAATGTAGGAGAGAAGTGATGAGAATGTGATAGGAAATGATAGGATAAAATTTTACCTTGTCTACTTCACTTTTCATTTCTTAAAGTTATAGAAGATGTTTTTGAATGTTTTGAACTAAACGACTAACTTTTAAAGTAATAAATCTTTAATGTAGAAAGTTTTTGAAAAAGGAAGAAATCAATTTTGCTTCTTTTTGGGATTAAGCAATCTTTTTTGAAATTTTGATAGTTTGGTTTAATAATTGAGTTTTTGAATGTTTTGGGTTAAAAACCTTACTTTTAAGGAAGTAAATCTTTGAGGTAAAATTATTTGAGAAGTGAAGTTTTTTACTAAGCATTTTAGAACCTTTAAATTTGGGGTTAAGAATAAAACGGTAAATGTTTTGAAAATTGTGGAAAGTTAGGTCCAAATAGTTTGAAAGGTTTTATTCAAATGTATAATAAAAATGGAATAGACATATGGAATAAAATAAAAGACGATGTTTAGATGCTTTTGGGAATTTAACCCTAAACTATTTTGACAAATTGGAAATTCTTTTGGAAAGTATGCTGAAAAGTTTTCTTTCAAGATGTGGAAATTCTTTTGCAAGTTTGAATTTTAGATGTCGCATACTAGCGTAAAGTGGGTTTCCAAGTTTATATTTTATGAAGTAGGTAGCGATCAATATTTAGCAAAGAAAGGTTAAAAGTTTTAGAATATGAATATAATAAGAATAGCATATACAACCTAATTTGAAAATTTGAAATCAATCCTAACGATTTATTAGTAGAATGTTGGTAATGTTGTAAAGGTATTTCAGATCTATAACTGGGTTGTAAGTTAGGTTGCCCTAGGAATGTGAATTTCTATATTTTGATCTATTAGGAGCAAATTCCATGTAATTTCCGTAAATTATCTAATTCCATAAATGCATAAAAGTGCTGCGTTTGAATTTTTAAGGGATATACCATAAGAAAAGAGATGTGTAGGATATGGTTACTCTTTTCTGTAGTTTACACGGTCTATTTCAATGAAAGAAAAAAAATTATTTGTAAGTTCAAAAAAGAAAAATATCATTTGTGGTTAATTATAGAAATTTTTAACGGTAGTCCTATTACGAAGGATGACTCTTATAAAGTAAAATATGGAATGGAATGTTCTAATTGGGTGATTAATAATTCGAAATAAGAAATATATAAGTAGCGTAATTTACAAATGTATTTGTATTAATTATAAACAACATAGTTATTATAGGACTAGGATTGATGGACATTAATTATAGATTTAATGGGGAATAAATTTGTAATTCATAGGGGATAAAAAGGAATTTAGATAAGGGACTGATTAAGGAATGTAGTATGATATTTATGGAGGAACTTAATACTCATAATAAGTAAAATTTAAAACTGGTAATAGATTGAAATGGATTAAATAAGGATTGATTAGAGACTGTCAATTTTGACATTAATGACCAATATTATGGGTAATGGATATTTATGAGAACTAAGAAGGAAATTAATAAATGTGGGTAATGGTGGAATGATATTTTAGGAATGTACATCTTAAACTGGTAAGGAGCATCAAGACCAAACATCATTAACACTAGTTAATGATTACGGGCAGCTTCGAGCAAAATTTTCTTGTAGAGTTATTGGGTTGAAATCGCTATTTACCTCCATTAGGAAAAATGTTTGATATGGTATAAGACATGTTCCTGTTTTATCATTGTGTTGATTTTATAAATGAAATTAAACTGCTAAATAAATATATATGTATTAGGGAACATCGTAAATAAGGAAATTTTGTAAGGACACTTAACTAACGATAACCGAAGATAAGACTGGAAGATAATGAGAAAATTAGGTTAGAATTCTTCAAACTCAAAGCTTGTAGAGCGCCATCATTCACCCCGGATGAGTTAAGATGTATGTGGATATGAAGAGAATTTTCCAATTGGTTAAGGATGAAGAGAGAGTCGCTAAATTAATTTCTAAAAGTTTGATGTGCCAAAGGACTAAAACCGAGCAAGGAAAACTCAGAGGGTTGTTAGTACCATTGGAGGTTCCAACTTGGAAATAAGAGCACATATCGATGGAATTTATAGATAGGATGCCGAGAGGCAATGATGCCATTTAGGTTATAGTAGATTGACTCATTTTACTTCTATTGGAAATAATAGGACTGCAACATCTCTAGCATAGATTTACGTTAAGGAAGTGGCGCGACTTCTTGGAGTTCCAGTTAGCATTGTTGGTGATAGAGACCCTTTATTCACTAGGGATTTTGGAGGAGTTTGCAATTTGCTTTGGGAATGACTGTGGATCTTAGCACCACTTATCGCTCACGGACAGATGATTAGATGGAAAGGGTGAACAATGATTTTAAAAGATTTATTAAGAGCTTGCATCATGGATTTTGGAGGACCTTGAAGAAGGTGGATGTATTTGGATGGTGGAAGAAGACCGCACAGGACCATCAAGAGTCCTATAATGATAGGCAAAGAAAGGGATTGGTGTTTTTAGTTAGAGACATGGTATTCGTTCAGGTTTCCCCTCTTAGAAATGTTATGAGGTTTGTTACTTCTGAGAAGTTGGCGCTTAGGTTCATTGGACCTTTCCCAATTTTGGAGTGGGTAGGGAAAACTTGCTTATTGGGTAGATCTTCCGGACTAGTTAGTGGGAATCCATGACGTCTTTCATGTTCCATACTTGAGGAAATGTCTGCATGACATTGCCTTTTTAATAGAGCTTGATCAGTTAATTGATCTTGAAACGGAGCTCATGCACCCCCGCGCCAACATACAAATTATGGAGCACGGTATTAAGAGGCTTTGTAATGAAGAAATTATGTTGATTTGAGTAGATGAGGAGATAACCCAGCAGAAAGTACATGGGAAACGGAAGAAAAGATGAATGATCTCATCCCAAGCTTTATTTCAGCAAACTTTCTCTCAAAAAATACAGGTAATTGGTTGCATCGTGGTTGCTGGATTGGATGATAAGAGATGGTTGACACACTTTTTATTGTTATTTCTGCATTCATATAGAATTTTTTGTTTATTTAGGATGTTTACATACATATCTATATGTCACAACCATGCATTCACACTAGCATTGAGCTTACTGGTAGTATGTTTGCATAGATAATCACATTGCATTTTTGATTGAGTAGATGATTGTGTTGATTATTGTAAATAAATTGGTTGTATAACATGATTGTTGAGTGCGCGTTACACTACCTTCCCTTGATGATTTCGAGGGCGAAATCCTTTTTAGGGGGAATGTAACACCTCATAAAATTTAATAAGAAATTAAATAATTAAAATAACCTTAAAAATGAAAATTTTGTAATTTTTGGAATTTAGTCATGAATGTTGCACCATTGCATCCGTGATGATTTTATGATCAATTTCCATATTTAATATGTTGAAATCGAGGTTTAACCGAAAAAGTTATGGATGTTTGAAGTTTTTGAATTTAAAATTTAAATATTTGAATTTGAATTTAAAAGGTGAAGTTTGAATATTGAAATTTGAATTAAATGATTTTTAACGTCAAGGGAGACCGAACATTTAAGTAAACGTTAATTATAATTTGGTTAACGTATAAATTAAATAAGGTATTTAATAAATAGTCAATATAAATTAATCAACGGTCACAGAAGGGGGACCGGTCGACCGCTCTTGGACAGCGGTCGACCGCCTAAGGTCGACAGTCAACCCATAGGAGTTGAAAAGTGTAAGTTTTGAGTACCATAAACGACTCAGATTTATTATTTTTAATCCGACGGTTTTGGTTCCTTCGTACCTCTATAAATAGAACCCTAGACTCCCCACTTCTTCTCATAAAATTCTGTAGCAACAACGAAGCTCTATCAAAATATTTTTCCATAGGGTTTCAAAAAAAGTAAACATTTTGGAAAGTAATTCTAATTTCCAATCTCTAATTTAAATTAATCCTTCTTCTTGCTATCTTCTAATTTCTAAAACACAAACAATTTATTTGTTGTATATTCAAAAAGGGAAAGATCCTATAGAGAATTAGTAGCGATATAAATCAGATCACGTCTTCTTCTTCTTTGGATTTCAGAATCAATTAGGAATTTTAAGCAAGAAGTTTAGATGTTTAATTCTTTTGATTTCTAATTCCATTCCTCTCTAGTTTTTATTTTAAATCTTATTTCTATGTACAATTCACTTTGTTTTATATTTTAAAAGAGGGAGATCTAAAAGGAAATTAGGCATGGTGGAATAAAATCCAGTTAGGAAGCAAACAATTCTTTGTAAATGTGAATATTAAGTTTTTCACATTTTCGTAATTGAATAATATTTATTTAGGTTGGATGTATGTCTTGGGAAATTTTGATAAATGAAAACATAACATAACCCCTAGAATTTTTCTAAATAAACATCAATAATTGTATATGCTGGAATTATAATTATTTTTGGTATTAATATATTAGAATCTAATTAATTATTTAGAGTTAGGTAATCTATGGTCCATTCAACCTGTTTCCCCTGTTTTAAATTGGAGTGTTAAAGGGTTAAAAATGAAAATAAATTAGGAATTGTGTGTAAGATCTGAACAAATTATTTGTATTTTGCACCGCCTATTTCTATCACTTAAATGAGTAAGGAACTCATGTCTTACTCCAAAATGATGTATATAAAGGTTGAATTGAACATAGACGATCTAATTTGTGAAGATATGTTCTTTAAAACAAAAAAGGATTTTATTTATTAATATGAAACAAGTTGTTGGTATTTCATGTTTGTACAAATATATTTTGTTTGGCTATGGTAGTAGTAGTTCTTGTTGGAACTGTAGATTTGTATGAGATTGATATTTCAAAATATCTTATAAGTGAATTATTACCGAATTATTGTAACATAATGATTAGACCTTAAATTTCACGCATAGAATTATACGTAAATAATATTAACATATTGATTATTAAAATTAATAGCGTACGGATTATAGCTTGTTGAGCGTGATAATTACTATTATTAGAATAGTTAGGTAATATTAATGGGTAGGAAGGAAGTTAGTGTGAATTAGGGAATTAATCCCTAATTAAGGCATAATAAGGGATACCTTATATGGCCTCAACTATTTATTGTGTATGATGATATATGTATATTGTTGGTATACATATAAGGTATGACTAAGTTATAGGGATGCGAGGTAGTCCAAAGCTACATGGAAGTCTGCCTAGTTAAATATGGCTGCCAGCGGTGTGGCTTTGTGGACTAATTTGGGACATCGCCTATAATAAATAACCATAGTGGACGTGAGGTTAATTCCAATTCTATAGTGTAAATCCGCCCAGTCAATCTGGCTACCAATACCCATGAATAGTCGAACTAATATGAGATATCACGAGTAGGTTATGTGTCATAAGTTGCTATAGGGATGTAGTAGTGGAAATCCTTCGAAGGGGTTTAGTTTGGGTTAGAGATATTATGTGGCTATGGTAGGGTCTACCTCTTTCTTTTGTGAAGTATTAAGTAGCCTAATAGGATTTCTTACGATGTCAGTAAGGAAGAACCATGAGGAACCCGCCTCAGGGTTAGGTCTTAAATGGCGGGGATTTGCCTATTTTATGAGTCTTAAATGTTTTGAATCTGCCTAATTCCCATTAAAGAGGTATTAAGTGGTTTGGATGTTTCCTCTTACTTTGTAAAGGCTAGTTACGTTAGAGTTGTATAGTCAGACTAGAATAGCCTTCGGGCTTATAGTTGACTTTTGTATAGTCGAACTATAAGAGTCTTCGGGCTTACAGTTGACTTTTGTATAGTCAGACTGAAAGAGCCTTTGGGCTTACAGTTGACTTTTGTATAGTTGGACTAGAAGAGCCTTCGAGCTTACAGTTGACTTTCTACTTATATTATGATTTTGATACGTAAGACATTTCTTATCTAAATAATACCGGCCAAGTACAATTATGGTAAAGCTTGAGATTTTTATTTCACCCAGACACTTGTTAGTCTAACCCACATGTTAGAGGAGACAATGCCAATTTTAGAGATGAAGGTGGAGGTGAAGACTTATGGCAGTTATCTAGCTATTTATATTTTTTTAAATATTTTTGTTGTGCCCAGTTCAGACAGTTATGTTATTTTGGAATATTTCACCATGGAGGCTTTATATAAGCATGTTGTAATATTTAACATGTTATATTTTTGAAATAGTTTTCATTTATGAAATAGGTACTTGTTTCTGATGTTATATTTTATCCATTCTGCTATGAGATTCTGAAAGTATAAATAGATAGCATTATGTACTGTATATTGTTTTAATTTTATCAACTTAACAACTAGCTTTGAGATGGGCCTAAGATTCGACGGACTTTTATTGGATCGAAATTAGGTCTATTTTGGGGCGGCTTATTACACTCACCATTGCTAAACTTGAACCACTTACTAACTTCCACCCTTAGATTGCTGTCCTTTCTTACCATCAAAACCATCAGAAAAATACTGATTTCCTTCATTAACTCACGAGCTTCGACCTTCGAACTTAAGTCTCTTCGAACCTATGCTTATCTTTTGCTTCAGGTAGGCAATGCATTGATTAGAGATGTTCGCCACCGATTGGCAGTTTCAACCATGCACGAGCACCGTTAGACCCCATGGCTCCTCCCTTGTAGGTCATTACCGAATCCGTACTTAGGAATCTTGCATCAAAATTTGGGTATTAGAGGATGATTTACAGAAACTCGAGATTTACTCAAATTAGGGCCTATTTTTCTCGAGCATGCCTCGAGTTGGCTTTGAGTCCCACTCGTGGCCAACTTGGGGTTTTCACGACGACCCAAATTTTCCAGTGTAAAATTACCAAACATGCTCAAAATTTTGAAATGGAACGTCATAGAGAGTTTGGGCTAGCCATGGTCAAAGATCTATAATTCTTTTGGATAGTCTTTGATGACGATCACTTAGAATGTAGATTGGCACTTGAACAAATTGCCCTTCAATCTTTTAATTAAATGGTAGATTTGAATTGCACGATACTATATGCACGCACTCCACAATATAAGATGCATAAACTGCACAACTTTAACTGCACATTGTTGCCCCCATCGATGTATGTGGTTCGATCGTTCGACACATGTTGGTACCCACCGGATCTGGTACATTAACTATATACGGTTCCTTTTTCGGCGTGAAGATTATAGCTTTTAACCTGTCTGACTTCTCTTACATGAAGTTTTGATAGTTATGGATCATAGATGCTCCTCGCGTCTCTCCGCTATGGGCGCAGGACCTTCCACATCATGATATGCTGAGTCTGATACTGAATCCAGCTCAACGACTATGTCTATGACAAAGTCCACTCCTGCTCCATCCCAATCGCATTCAGTCGATCATCAAGTGGGGGGTAAGCTTTAAATATAGTTCCTTTTTATCTTGTTTGAAGAGCCCCAAGGTTCTCAAGCTTCGAAGGTTGATGAAGCAGCTCTTAGGAGAATATGCAAGAAGCATGGTATTCCATTCGAAGACGTGTTAGTTCATGCATGCTATCAATGGGCACATCTACCCATAGTGGGGGTATACGACCTATAATCAGCACATGTTCACGACTGGCTGTGTTCCACCATTCAATCATTTTATTCACATAATTCTACAACTTAGGAAGCTAGCTCTGGCTCAACTATATCCAAACAATTACGCTTTTTCGGATAATATATATATATATAATTTCGTCCACCATCTAAATCATGAACCTAGTGCCCAGGAGATTCGTTATCTATACATCTTTAAGCATAAAAAAGGATCTCCCTCGCATATCTTCTTGGAACCTTCTATGTGCTGCCGAATAGTATCGGGCCTCTGGAATAAATTAAGTTACCTCAAAGATGATTTTTTTTTATACATTGTTCACCTAGCTTTTTACAAAGGTGGTTGTCTGGATGTAAGTCTCATTTTCATCTTTTCTTTTTTCTGATATGGATGTCGTAACTTCATCTACTCACATCATTATTCATTGTGATTACAGATAATTTAAGGAGCCTGGTGGCGAGGCCTTGGCAAGTACCTTTGCGGATCTTCATCAAGTCCCGCTCAAAGAAAGGGAAATGAGAATGCTTCTCACAAACAAGAATCTGCATGCTTATAACTTGTTAGAGGAAGGTCTTAGTGTCAGCCATGTCCTAGAAGTTAGGGAGGAGGATGATGATTAGGCGACGATTCTTTACAAGAACACAATGTTGCCTTAGATGTCGATGAAGGCCATGAGGTGCCCCTAATTCCAAGCCATATTGCTAATCATGAAGTGAGTCAAAGGGCTAAAGGTAGCAGAGGAGTAAGAAGTGAACATGCCTAGGAAGGATGGAGTGATGGTGGGACAATGATGATGCCGATATCGGTCGTGAGTCCTCTAGTGACAGAGATGGCGATAATCGTGCATTCCTTATAGCTCAATGACAAAAAATAATGATTATTTCATCTCTGATGTCCATACAACCTCCATCAGTTACCACAGCAGAGAAGACCCCCATTCTACCTTCTTGGGGCATCTTTGGGTCCTTATGAAGCAATCTGGATGAATTAGGCTCCTTTAACCTTAGCAATATCAGCATCGAGGAATTGGATCCTCACTTACATGACACTGCACTTTTTGATTTGTTTGCACCATGTTTCTACCTTATAAGTGCTAACTCATTCATGTTTTATTTATAGACTCGATGGAGCATAGGAATTTGTATGACACTATCCAAAGTCAGGGGAGGAATTATAAAAAACCTAGATATCCGGTCGTTCTTGAGGTTCTTTTCATGATTCCAATTTGGGAAGGTGCTTGTGTCGAGATTATAAGAGTCGGGACAGAGGTTACAGATCTCATGAGTCGTCTCTACGGCATAGGTCTCGTTTACCCTTACCGTATAGTATGGATCCATATTTGGCAAGACCCGATCGTGTCCCATCCATCAAGATACCAATTGCCCTTATTTCAGCTCCTCCATTAACATAATCAGCAATATCTTCTCATGTGCCACGATGCTCCGAGCAATCGTTTGGGTTGATTGCTCCTGATGCTTCTTGTTTGAGAGCTGACAAGAGGCCAATTCTACCCCCTGTTACTACCACAGAAACAGAAATTGTTTCCAATCCTCAAATGGACGTTATGAAACGTGCATTTTCAAAAAAGTTCCTTGATAACGTCCTTTTCTTCCTCAACTGAAGGATATCCCTCTAAAGGTCAGGTGTGTTGTCGTGGCTTACGTTGATGATGTATACGATCTGTATTTCAAATGGAAAAGATTAGTTGAGGCTATTTATAAAGGCACTTATAAGAGAAAAGTGGAGCTTGACAGAGTGAAACAGATGCAAGTATAAGACAAGTGCGTCATCTCTCATTTTGAAAAGGAAGTTGAAGAGCTCAACACATCGTTGGCCGGAACCATGAAGCAGGTGGAGAATCTGACAAAGTTAGCTGAAGAGGTGCATCAAAACCAACCGAGAGGCAACTTGAGGCAACTCACCATAGGAGTCACACTATATCATTGGAAAATGAGCAACTCAAGAAAAATGCAAAGGAGCAAGCCTCAGAATAGCTTGGTTGAAAAAGTTGCTAGAAGATGAAAAGAAGGAAACATGCGATGCCCTCACTCAGGCTTAGAGTTATTGTGAGGAGTTGATAGATGCTCGTCAAGTGAAAGATGATGCAGAAGCCCGAGCGAAGGGTGTTGAGGAGTAGGTAGATGCAGCGAAGGACAGAGTTAAAATCGAGCTTGAGCCTTTCTTGTGCGGTACAATACAAACATCATCAAGTTTGGTAACTTGAAATGGTTGGATGAGGGATACCCATAGGCCTTGGCCATGGCCTGGGAAGATATAATGAGATAGGAGTGAGAGCACTTCGATGGAGCTAAGGTCAATAAGGTGGAACTAAAGCTTGACCTTTTGAATGCCGAGGATCTAGTGGCGCTCAAGCTTGGTGAGCACATCCTACACCCTGAATTGGTTACTGAGGATTAGAAAGAAAAAGGTGAGAATTCCAAGTCTGCCCTTCATGGGTCAATGGTAAACATTACTACTCCTTTGACTTCAGAGCTGTTGATTATTGAAAATATCACTTCTCTTCCCGGCTTTACTGTTGTTTCTGCTGCTAGGGTTACTTTTGAAGTTTCAACTATTTTAACACCCTCGTTAGATGCTTAGTACAACCCCGCTAAGCTAAACCCTTGCTTTCGAAGTTGCCATATTATCTCCCATTCTAGAGGGAAGCTCTGGTGGCACTCCAGCTCATGTTAAATCCATATCTGCTGGATATCATTAACCTCGCCCGTATTTGAGATGGCTCATATGACACCGATCCATGTCACTAATCACTGCTTTTATGTTTCTTAAGTTTTGGGTCAACCTCCCATCATTCCTCTACCCGAGGGAAGCTTACCACTGGGTAAAAAAGCTACAATAGCTGAATCAGTCATTGTGTCTACCCTTATACTGACCTCGACCTCTTTGGTGGGTTCCATTCTTGGTCCCAATGATGAAATGATTCATGCGTTGGAAGAGGAAGCCGGAGGTGGGCTCAAGAAAAAGAGGACATCACTATAATCGGGGCCTTTAAGCCTTCCTCAAGGCCTACTATGCAAGAGATGCTCTGATCCCAAGTCATGCTGGCCAAGGAAATTAAGAAACAAAAGATGTTGATATACCTCCCCCTCCGTCTATCTTGTTGCCCAGTCACTCTATCTTTTCCCTTGTTGCCATCCTTACTTCTAAAGGTGTTCAAAATGTGCCTTCTAAGTCCTTGAGGAGGGATCAACCAAAGGGTAGTAAAAGTAAGGAAAAAAGTAAAAGGAAGCCTTACGAACCTTGTGCGCATTCTTTTGGGGAAGGGAAGAAAGAGATGAAGACGAGGAAGAAGACTTCACATTTTCCTTGTTTTTATCATCTTTAGTTTTGTTCAAAACTTGTGTAAATAGGCTGAAGTTGTACGATTGCAGCCCTCACTTTTTGTCCAATCAGTATATTAATAAAAGTAGACTAGTTTTCTTTAAAGCCTTGTGTCAATCTCTTTAAGCATTGAGAAATGTGTGAATATTTTCCTTGTTATCATTTAGCCAAATCAATAGCTTATCTTTTTCTTTAGTTGAGTTCCGTCCGACCAATGATAATGTTTGAAATTACATTATTTACATATTTGGGGAATAATGGCCTAGATGACTATCTCCGAGCATCCTACTCGGTCAAGCCTATCTCTGGTCCTCGACTTAAATTGGTCATTTATAGCAGTGATATGAACATTCATTTCTTGGATATTTTCATCAGATCTTGCCTAGCTCTAGGCATTGATTGAGATTGTTCACCTAAAACGATGATTATAGTGTCCATTTCTTGGACGTTTTGGTAAGATCCTGCCTAATTCTGGACGTTAATCTTTGGCCTCACCATCCTCTAGGCGAGGAGTTTGCACTTCACCAAACTCCGGGTAAGAGCTTTACTAGGGCGTAGCATGTCATTCCACCCTCAGATATTTACACTCTTGTATCCAAACCATAGGTTGGAAGAGTTGGTTGGCGTCTATCTCTAGACACATGGAATAATCTTATTCTGTAGTCCTGGTCATGGATCATTAACCGTTGAATGGAGCCTATCTCCAGGCACCTGCATATCTGCATTATTTACATGTGGATTTGTTCAACTTCGATGTAGTTCACAATGATGATTAGGCTAATGAGAACACAAATTCATTGATTTCGAAAGCCAAATTGTTTTATATACATAAGAAAGGACAAATTCTATCTTTTTACATCACAGTTGATTAAATATGCACAAGATCTAGGTTAAGTGAAATAGCATTATAGGTTCTCTCTATTCCACTCCTGCGGGAGTAAAATCCCGTAAATAGTTGCCAGCTTGAAGGTTCCATCTCCAAGCTTATGTTCAATTGCGTACATACCTTCCCATCTTGGGCCCATATTCACAAGACCAGGGAAAATTCATTTAAGGACACTGTCGCCGATCTCGAAGGTACAATTCCTAATCGAAGTGTTGTGATGTTGGGCTACTCTCTTCTGGTGAGCAACCGCTCTTCAGTCGGTTTCATCTCGCTTCTTATCTATCATATAGAGCGACTCCAACAATAGTTTCTTGTTCATTTTAGGGTTATAATTGTTGAGACTTGGTTTTGATTTATGACACAAAGCTATCACTACGACATAAAGATTTGACGACTGCTACGACAAAAAGAGAATATATACTACATCGAGACAAGACATCAAAATCGATGCATCAATTATATTATCTTGTTTTTTTTGAGTTTTAGGTCAATTTTGTTAAAATCTCTTCTCGTTTAACATATATATTAGCTTATATATAATCTTAATGATTTATACATATAAGCATAGAAAAAAAATATATATATATTATCAAGTTTTTAAAAAAAAATCATATATAATATATATATATATATATTTAAAACCTGTGAATACTGTGCAAACTGCACAGAAATCACCAGGTCAGTCGATTGACCTGGTAGGTCAGTTGACTGAATTGTAAATTTCTGTGCAACATGCACAGGTGCACAAATAAACAAATAATACATTTTGAATATCCAATCGACTGACCTAGAGGCTCAGTTGACTGAATTTCTACAACAGCTATTTTTTGAAAAGACACGATTATTTGTGAAGAGTTACGAACCTCTACGAAAAGATTTGGACACAACACTTCAATCGAAACTCTTCATCAACAGTCGCTGCTTTTTAACATCTATAAATACATACTCTAACTTGATCCAAACTACCAAATTTTCTTATCTTTCTTATCTAACTCTCTGGAATCTACTTGCAACTATACTTTCAAATATTCTGCATTAAAGCAATTTTATACCTTTCTATTCTTTATAAACTTCAAATATATATATTTATACTCGAGGAGAAGATTATAGGAAAGGTGTACTACAAGTGACAAATCCGTGTTATTAGAACACACAAAGTCAAAACAATCTTTTGTATTTGTTGAAGTCCTGTTCTGCTGCTCAGGCGTGTGAAGTCCTCTTCAGCTGTTGAGGCGAAACCATGTTCCGCTGCTCAGGTCCTTGTTCGGTTGCTCAAAGGTTGTATAGACCTATTCCTCCGGGTTAAGTGAGGGTTATTGTTTTAGTGAAATTCCAGAAGGAGTCTGGGACTAGATGTAGGACGGTGCTCCGAACCAGTATAAAAATCTCTAGTGTTATTTTTATTATACTGCTTTTATATTCCGCACTATTTACTGTATAGCTATCATCATTACATTCTGTATTATCGTATATCCATATTACACGATCCATAGCACACTTTCAATAATGGCTATCCGGAGAAGGTACTTCTAATTCGATCAGAATCATAACCTTTGGTCCATAGGCCAGAGCGAATGGAGTATGATCGGTCGTAGACTTGTGGGTTGTTCTATAGGACCAGAGTGCCAACGATAATTCATCAACCCATTTGCCATTGGCCTTCTCCAATTATTTCTTCAGAATGAATATCTTATTCACAACTTCCACCTATCCATTCACTTGCGGGTGTGCTACTTTTGCAAATCCTTTCTCGATGCGATGTCTATTGCAAAAATGTTTAAACTCGATGCTGTTGAATTGGGTTCCGTTATCCAAAACGACCATTAATGGGATTCCAAATCGAAAGATTATGTTTTTACTATGAAGTTGATCAGCTTCTTTGTTGTGATGGTAGCCATCGATTCCGCTTTAGCTCATTTCATGTAGTAATCAATAGCAATAATGGCATATTTCGCACTACCCTTAGATGTCGGTAGCACACCAGAAATATCAATTCCCCAAACAACAAATGGCCAGGGACTGACCATCTACGTGATCTCTATTGGTGGGGCTCTAGGAATCTTTGATATCAATCACACTTCCTGGTGTAATTAGCTGCATCCCAGTTGACCATTAGTCAAAATATCCCTAGTGAAAAATCTTCATCGTTAGCATTTGCCCTCCATATGATCGCCACATGCTCTTTCGTGAACATCTACGAGGATTCTTTTGACTTCGTCCTTGGCAACACTTCACAGCAAGGGAATTGAGAATCCATTCATGTATAATACCCCTTCATGAATAACGAATTGTGAAGCTTTTCTGGGGTGCTTTTGTCATTTATTTCTTCCATCAAGCAGGGTTCCTCTTAGCAAATACTTCTTGATTGGAGTCATCCATGACTCCTTCTCACACTCAACCTCCAAGATCCAATCGACATCCATCTGGTCGATGCTCGGAGCTGAGAATACTTACAAGGAAACCAAGCCTATAAGTTGGGTATCCTTTGACTATCCAGTTTAGCTAGTGAATCGGCTTTCGCATTCTCTTCCCTGTGGATATGCGCTATCATATAATATTCAATATCGTTCAATAATTCCAGGCCCTTAGTCAAGTAAGGAGCTAGCCTTGTCCCTTTGGCTTGGAATTCCTTCCTCACTTGGAAAACCACCGATTGAGAGTTGTAGTAAATATGCAAAGTTCCGACCCTCAATTCCTTCGCGATCTTGAGTCCCATAATTAATGCTTCATACTCGGCTTTGTTATTCATTGCGAGAAAGTCAAGTTCAGAGAGTATCATATTGACTGCTCCTCGAAGTTACCAAAACTACTACATCCCTCGAGCAACGTTCATTGGATGCCTCATCAGTATACAACTTCCATTTAACACTCCATTTCACATCATCTCATGCACTATCTTCCTGAGCAGTATATTCGACAATGAAACCTACCAAAGCCTGGCCTTGAATTGCTCTTCGAGGATGATACCATATGTCGTAACAACTCAATTTGATGCTCTACTTCAATAGTCCTCCAAAAGTCATAGGACACTATAGATCTTGTCTTAGAGGCTGATCAGTCAATACTTTAATTGGATGAGCCTGAAAATATGGACGGGGTCTTCTTAAAGCGATAACGGGTAATATGTGAGTTTTTCCAACTTCGGGTAGTTTCTTTCTACTCCTACTAATAGCTTGCGGATGTAATATACCAGTCTTTGGATTCTTGACTCTTGTAACATCCCCTATTTTGAAGCCCGAAGCTAACTGCTACAAATGCTGCAGTCATCTATAGTATTAACTTTCGGTGACAAAATACGGTAAAGTTAATTGTATCCATAATATTAGAAGCACATGAATGTAAAATAAAATCAACATAGATTTCAAAACAACTTTTCTAATAACATTTCAAATCAATATTTCATATTTAATTATATAATCCCAAAACGATTCCTAAGTTTTGATCAAATATAATTATTACAAATTATTCCAAGAGTGATATATGAAGATGCCCCCTTATTGTAAAGGCTTTGATAGAGTGAGGTCTTTCCAAATGATCCACCAGGGCTTGAAAAGCATCCTTGCATTCTTGTGTCCAGGCGAAGTTTCTTTCTCCACTTTGAGGACATCGAAGAACGATATACATTTGTTTGTAGCCTTCGAGCTGAATCGTCTGCAGCTACTTTCCCATTCAGACTCTGTACCTCCTTTATGGTATTTAGGGCTTCAACATTCCTCAAGGCTTCAGTCTTCTCCGGATTGGCCTTTTTACCTCTCGAGTTCACTATGAAACCCAAGAACTTTCCTAATGTAACACCGAATGAGCATTTCTACGGATTAAGCTTCGTTCCATACTTTTGGAGTATGCTAAACATCTCTAACAGGTCTTCCACGGGGTTCATCGATTGCCATGACTTCACAAGTATATCGTCCATATAAACCTCCATTGTATACCCGATCTGCTTCCTGAATATGGAATTCACCAGCGTTTGGTAAATTGCTCCTACACAATAAGGTAATAGTACAACCCTAAGTCGGTTATGAAGCTAGTGTGTTCCTGATCAGGGATGTGGATTGGAATCTAATTATAGCTAGGGGTAAGCATCCATGAATGACACTAATTCATGACTGACTGTTAAATCCACCAGTTGGTCGATCTTCGGCAGTGGGATGCTATCCTTCAGGCATGCGTTGTTCAAATCGGAGTAGCCAATGCATTTTCGCCACTTCCCATTAGAATTTATAAGCAAAACTGGATTAGATATCCAATCAGGGTACAATGCATCATGGATGAAGCCGTTATTTTTCAGCTTATCTGTTTTCTTCTTTAAAGCAACGGATCACTCCGAAATCAGACTACGCCCCTTTTGCTTGACAGGAAGACGTCTGGGTTCGCATTCAACGCATAGCATGCTATCTCCAGTGATATTCCACACATGCCTAAATGTGTCCTGGAAAACACATCCGGGCTTTCTCGGAGAAACCCCTTCAATTCCTTCTTCATCTTGATGCTAAGTTGCAATCTGATTTTTATGACCCATGTAGGATCATCCCAATTGACCAGGATGTTGATCGTCAACTAGACGGGAGGCGCCCTCACACCCTCTGGCTCTTTTCTCAGGTCCATATATTTGTGAAACTTGCTATGCCGACTGAGCCATGGCTTAAGCATTGGTTGCTATGTGTCCA
Organism: Allium fistulosum; assembly: GCA_030737815.1. Classification (NCBI taxonomy): domain Eukaryota; kingdom Viridiplantae; phylum Streptophyta; class Magnoliopsida; order Asparagales; family Amaryllidaceae; genus Allium; species Allium fistulosum. The sequence goes on along the minus strand of CM060908.1, from coordinate 258,139,521 downwards.
TTGATTTGACATAGTGGGTCTTCTCTACGTCCTTTACTTTTTCATGTCGCTTTACCTCCCTTAGCACGGCAATATAGCATTCGCGTTTAGTACTCTAGTCTCATTGAATAGGTCCTGCCCCATTTTCTGTAGGGAACTTCATTGTCAAGCACCATAGGGCAAGTGCCACTTGAAAACTGGCAAGGGACGGTCGGCCCAAGAAAGCATCGTATGTAGAAAAAACGTCCATCACCACGAAGGTCACGACCCGCACCCTCTTGCGGTCGCCTTCACCTAAAACCACTGGCAAATCCACACAACCAACATGCTCTATCACCTCTTCAGTAAATCCTTGTATTTAGGATTTACATGGCTTCAGATCTCGCCATCCATCAATACTTGATTATAGGCTTTTTAACAAAATATTTACCGAACTTCCACGTTTAACTAAAATCTTCTTCACAGTCACCAGCTCAATTACGATTGATATCACTAAGACATCAAGTGTAGGTGCTTCAATCTCGTCGACATCTCTATTCCTGAACATGATATCATCAATCATCGTCTTGAGCTACTTTTCCGGAGCTCCGTCTTCGACCACAAAGCAACTTTCGTGTATAACATACCTCAAAAAACTTGCATACCTCTCCATCTCATTCCAGCTCTTCGCAGCCGGATGAGGTCCACCAGTAATTGTATTAATAACCAATCTTTTTTCAAGCTACATAGGCTCGTTATCACTAGGTTGCCCGTTGAAATGATTGTCCTTGGGGGTGAGCACTTCCTTGCTCGCCATCCTATGGGGATGTGACATATCATTGCAGCTTCTTCATCTAATCAAATCTTCTGTCATGTCATGCAAGTGTTTGGATTCATTTGTGTAATGACCATGGGTTTCACAAAAATGGCAGTATTTTCCAGACCTATTCTGTTTCTGTGTTGGCTCCCGCAGAGGTGGTTTCTTGTAATGTTTCGTACCTTATATTGCAAGGTAGATATTTTCAACCGTGCTGTTCAATTTCAAAAATCTTGGTTTTTCAAAAATCCTGGATGCTTCTTAGACTTAGATCTTATATCTCCACTTCCATGGTTATTCCTTTTCCGATTACTTACCTTGTTCTCCACGTTCACCTCCACATTGCCAAAATTCCCTCTGGTTTGCTTTTCTACAACATTGCTCTGAACTACGTCACCTGATTGTCTACCATCGACTTTTCTAATGGATGTACTTGCCTCTTCCAAGCACAAGAACTGATTCGCCTTTCTGTACAAAACATCCATAATCGACGGGGGTTTCATTTTCATTCATCTTCCAAAATCAATATTTGGATGTATCCCCACTGATCAAAGTCATCAATAGTATAACAAACTGTCGAGAAGCAATTAATTAATAAATTAAATAGTAGTGATTAATGAATTAAATGTGTTTTGAATTGGTAAATGTGGAATGATTTGGAAATTTGATAAGGATTATTTATTAAACGATAAGAATTTTATATGAATAGAATAATGATTTAATAATTTGCTTGGTTATTTTGAAATAAGAAAATATGAACTAGTTATTTTGGAAATGTTAATAAATTAGATTTTTGTAAAATTTAATTTGATAAGAAAATGGATTTATCAATATTTAGTTTTGCAATCTATTAGTAAATGGATTTAAATAAAATGGTTTAATTTAGAAAGTCTTAGTGGTAAAATTGACTTTGTAATTGGGTTTGTGTATATTTATTTCATAAAGTAAAAGAAACAAAAGAAAGATAAGAAAAAGAAAATGAAGTAAGCCCCAAGCCCAATAACACAAAACCTAAAACTAAGTTTTCTGATGTTTCCATCTCCAAATCATTATTTTCTCCTGATTCTTCTCCTGTTTTTTATAAATACAACATCAACATCTTCAACTTATTACCTGAGGAAATCAACAATTTCCACAAACCCTACTTCTCCATTAAAAATCAACAACAACCCCATCAATCACTTATAGTTTCGATCATACTTCTCCATCCACTTTATACTGCTGTTACAATCTCCTTACTGAACATACCAAACCACAACGTAGCCATCTATCATCTCATCCATACCAAACAGTCACAAACACCCTGCACTTCTTACTGCTTCGACCATCACTACATTCTCGACTAACAACAACTTCATCAACCAGTTGCTATACCCCCGCATCAACTCCCTGACTTCACCATAACAGTCCACCACCCATCAACTCTGTTTAAACTGCTCATCCATCAAATCCCATACCACCACTGCCTATTCTCCTCCTCCAACCACCAACAGCATCATACTTCATACAGTCCAATCCCTACCGCACCACACTTATCACCAGTCCACAGCCTCTGCCATTCCACCCCATACAACATACTTCACTCCACTGATAAATACAACATACACTGCATCATTTCCCCTTGCTGTTCATCTAACTGATCGCCACACTTCAGACACCCAAACTGCCCCGCAACCATATCTTCACAAATCACAGCAAATGACCATCTATAATCACCAACCACTCAGTCCAAACCAACCACTCCAACTACAGCTTTCACAGCAAATACGAACTGCTGTTGGTGTCACAGCAACACATATTCGAATAACTGCGATCATCGGCATCACTATTGCAATAGCTCACCAACCATCCTCTTGAGTACACTGCTGAACCTTCCACCTAACTGCCTCTAATCCCATCGTAACCATTGCCGCCACCTCCTACTGCAACCGCAACCACAACATCGCCCAAATACACCGCCACTCCACTACTCACCAGAATCCAAGTCGCAACAACCCTCTTCACCACCACAGTCCTTCAATTCAAACGCGCGACTCCCACACAGCCACAACCAATTCCACAGAATCAATACCACCCCTGCAATCGCCAATCCTTAATCGAGAAACCACCACAAGCGAACGCAATTCCTAAATCTCCGATCGCCACAAACCCACCCCATTCGCTGTCGTGACCTTCATCTGAACTAAATCAACAATCACCGTACCAATACAGTGATTATTTTGGTCGACAATTTGGTTGAGAATTGGGATTTTACAGAAATCGATTTGGATGTGTGTGTGAATTTTTGAGTTTCTCTTGTGGTTGAAATTCGATCTTCTGGTTGAATACGAAAATTCGATTTTGTGGTTTTAACCTTTAACTGGGCCAGGCTTTTAGGTGTAATTGCAAAGTATTTTTATTTTTTTAAGCTTGTTTTCTTTTGTCTCAATTTGTTTAATTTTAGTTTTTTTAGTTAAATATTTAAAAAAAACGTGTTCTCATATTTATTCCTTAAAAGAAATTTAGGTGTTTCTTTGTTTTGTTTAAATTTGTTTACCCATTAAAAAAAAATTAGTTGTAAATTTGTTTTGTTTTAAATTGTTTTAAGTTCCATCCGTACATATATAAAAAAAACTTGTATATATATATTGTTTTTAATTTCAGGGTGCCAAAGTAGAAAATCAAGAAGAATTGCTTTGCTATGCTAAAAAATCGTCGCTTAAAAAAAAATTTGCTAATAATCTGCACGCTCTGGTATCGTGCTTTCATCTCTAGTTTTATTTGAATTGCATTGTTGGTTGCTTGCATTTACATTTATATTTAAAAAAAAATTCAAAATTCAAAAACAAAAACAAACTTCATTTTAGTTGCATTGTAAATTCACTATTAATTTCTGCTTTGCATTCATCCCATCTTGTTATATTTTCTATGGGCAATACCCCAATTCACATAAAGTGAGAGATTTCATCACCCTTTCCTTACCCCACAAATCGCATTCATCGTAGAATTTGACTAATAATAAAGGTTAGACATTCGATTTAAAGGTGTCGCGAGCTCACCTAGGGCTTAATTGTAATTTGACAATTGTCTTCTTTGAATAAGTTTATTTCTTTGTGTCTTGGCTACGGCAGAGCAATAACAGTTATAAAAATTATGGTGATTCATAAATATTATACTAGTTGTTCCTCTGAAGGTACTTAAACCTTCGGTTGCATTGCTACAGTGATTCGTGATGCACCGGTAACCCCTGCCCGTTACCTGGCTAAGAAATATTTTTGTTGATTTAAGACAATGTGTGATTATACAATTTTGGATTTGGAGCTACTAAGGACAGAAAACTGTAATTAAGTTCTTTACATTCATTTAGTTGCATTAGATCATGCATATTTAGAAAAAAGAAATCAAAAATCCAAAAGCCAAAAAAATTGTAAATTTTACTTTTTTTTAAGAGAGACGGGTGTGTAGCGTGAAACTACACAGCCGGTTAAGTAGTTATATTATAAAATATGTAAGAGGTCGATCGACAAGCCCGATCGATGGCCAAAAAATAGGTATGAAGCAACAAAATACAATTACAGTGCTAGAGTATCATAGTCCATTGCATACTAACTATTACAGGTGCTAAGAAATAGCCCACGCTAGACTAAGACTACCTTTCCGGAGATGCACTAGTACTGCCCTGAGATTCTACTGGCTGGACGCTGCAAGGCGGGAGACTCAGACGGAACGGCGCGGAGGAGCATTGACCTGTTAGAGAGGAGAAAAAGTGAGTGATACTTCTACAGGTTCCACCAAAATGGCGTGCAGGTTTCCCAAACACATGTGCATTCCTTTCTTTCCAAATGCACCAACTAAAGATGGATATGAAGGTGTCCATCAGCAAATTCTGCTGATTAAACTGCCAATATTCGAAGAAGGAGATCGCGCTGGGGATAAACCCCAGAAGATAGGCACTGGTTGCAGCCCAAATTGAGTAGGAGAAGTCGCATTCGAAGAAAAGGTGGGTTACTGATTCATCGTGTGTTAAACAAAAGACGCAGCGTGGGTCGATGGGGATGTTCAGTCTGTTGAGTCTGTCTTTGGTATTAATTCTTCCAGAAATTAGGCACCATTGGAAAAAAGCTATGCGAGGTGGAAGATTGCACTGCCAAATCCTGGGAAAGAAGAAAAGGCGACCTGGGTGAGTTAGGTGTTGATAACAGGAGGCGACTGAGAATCCCTTGGAAGGTGCGAGGGCCCAGAGGAAGTGGTCTTGACTGTTGGAAGGATGAATCGATAGGAGGATATTTGTGGCGGAAAGGAGTTCAGGAACCAAGTCTGCATCGAAGATGGAGGGTGGGCAAAGGTGCTCGGGACCAAGGGTGAGATAGTCTTCAACTGTTGCGTTTGGAAGGGTGGCGTGCGAGAAGAGGTTGGGTAGGAGCTTAGAAAGGGGCAGTTGGCCATACCAAGTGTCTTGCCAGAAGAGGCATCTGTTTCCTCTTTCGATTTTCACCTGAAAAAGTGCTTTGAATCTAGGAAGGGTTAGAAGGACCCCAGACCAGAAGGGGGATGGCCGGAACCGGGTGGTGAGATGGAGCGCCAAATGAGGGTTTGAATGGTAGTGTTGACATAGAATCCACGATTTCCAGATGAAGTTTCCGGGTGTGAGTAATCTCCAAAGCCATTTGGACAGCAACGCTTGATTGAATGCGCGAAGGTCTGTAATCCCTAACCCCCCATGATTGCGGTGTAAACATACCGTCTGCCAGTTGACCAGCCTTTTTGCGTTGCCACCGTTCCAAAGAAACGAGCGCCTGATTGAGTCAATTTTCTTGATAACCCAGGATGGAAGTGTGAGGAAGGACATCCAGTATGAGGGGATAGCTGATAGGACAGATTTGACTAGGACAAGACGACCTGCAGAAGATAGCGAGTGTGCCTTCCAAGTTGAGAGCCGGGATTCAATTTTGGAAATGAGGGGGAGCCAGTCGGCACGATGGAGATTGGTGGGGCGGATGGGGATGCCTAGGTATGAAATGGGGAATTGGGCTATGCTACAATTGAGCAGGGATGAAATTTGAGGGCCAAGATGAGCGGAGTTGCCAAGCATGGTGATGGAGCTTTTGTTAAAATTGATGGAGAGGCCAGAAATTGCTTCAAAGACATACAACGCAACCTTGAGGCAATGGATGTGGTTGATATCGGTGGAAGCGAATAGGATCGTATCATCTGCAAATTGAAGGTTAGACACAGACAAATCTGTAAATTTTACTTAACTTAGCTTTTTTCTATCCAAAAAAATCCTTTTAAATCCTTGCCTTTGAAAATTTTCAATCAAAAAAAATCTTTTCAAAAACAAAAAAAATTTGAAAATTCAAAAAAAAAACAAAAATCAAATTCCCATTTTCTAAAAACAAAAACAAAAAAAATCCTTTTGGTAAATATTTGAAAATTCAAAAACAAAAAAAATATACTAAAACAAAACATATAAAAAATGTGAAAAGCCAAAAAATAAAAATAAATCAAACTTCTCTTTTGAAAAATAAATTTCGCTTGGTAAATATTTTTTCTTCCTTTTTTTTCTTTAAAAAAAAAACAATTTTTCACTTCATTTTCCAAATCTTGGTTCATTCTCTAAACTTTATTCTAACTTCCTTTTCTTCTCAACTTTCACTAGTGCATGAGTACTTGGACTCCTGCCACTTCTACAAATACTTGGATTCGAGACCCTTCTACAAATCGTTTAACCCGAACAAACGATCCTCCTAAAATGGCGAACGAGAACGCCCCTCGAACCCTTATGGATATAATCTTCCCCAATCGAGTTCTTGTCCCTTCTTGCATCACCTTGCCCGCCTCGATAGGTAATCACTTTGTGACTCATTCGAATCACATTAGCACGCTTCCGAAATTCGGCAATCTTGAACATGATGATCCTTATATCTTTTTAACCAAATTTGAACAAGTTTGTGCAATCATTAAACTCCAACAACTATGTGATGATGGAATCAAACTTAGGTTAATTCCATTCGCACTTATCAATTATGCTGAAAAATGGTTGTATAGTTTGCCTTCTAATTCGATCAAAATTTGGGAAGAATTTACTACAACCTTCTTAAAGAAGTTTTACCCCTTGGAAAAATCAACAAAAGTTCGAAATGAAATTGTAAATTTTCATCAATTCAGAGGTGAATCATTTGCAAAATACTTTGAAAGATTTAAGGAACTTTTAATCAAATGTCCACACCATAACTTTGAAAATTGGATTCTTTGCCAAATTCTATATGATGGACTTGATAACAATTCTTAAACCATGCTCGAATCAATGTGCTAAGGAAATTTTCTAGCATAAGATCACGATGTCGCTTGACAATTTCTTGAAAACCTCATAGAAAAATCATCTTAATGGGAATGATCTAATGAGAAATCAACCTATTCTAGATCAAGCGCTCATTCGGTAGGATCCTCTTTGGCCTTAGAAGCAAAAATCTATGCAATGATAACCAAATTTGATAACGTCCTTTCCTCAAATCAAATGAACCTAACTTCCTATGTTACAAATGCAACGATCCAAATCACATCGCCGATCAGTGTCCATACTCGTTAGAACAAATCAATGCTTTTAAAAAAGTTAGGAATGATCCGTTTTCTCCAACGTACAATTCTGGTTGGAGAAATCATCCTAACCTCGCTTGGAATCAAAACAATTCGAACACGAGTTCGATTCGACCATCTTTTCAATCATTTCTGAATAGCGCTTCAAATTTGAATCCTCCCTTCCAATCGAAATAATTTCAACAAATTTTTTTGCCTCCTTCTCAAAACCAAGCATAACAATCTTTCGTTCCTCAAGATGAAAAATGAATGACCTCCTTTGAAAAGAGAATTGAAGCCTTGACTAACGTGACAATGCAATTGCAAAACTTGTTAAATTCGGACATGCAAAATATGAGCCAATCGATCTCTAAACTCGTAATGCAAATGAGTTAATTAGCCAACCTCGTGAGTGAACGATAAAAAGAGGTACATTCCCGAGCCAACCAATTACAAACCCTAGGAATCAAAACACGAACTCGAGCCAGGCTCATGTCGTTCAAGATAGCAATTTGAATCAAATGAATGCCATCACCACTTTGCGATCCAGTAAGGTAATCAATAACCAAGTTGTCAATCCAAATGACTTACCGGATGTTCCACTCGACTCTTCGAAAACCACAAACGATTCCAATCAAAACATTGAGTCGAACCCTGATCCAAATTCTGAGTTTAATTCTTTTCCAACTCAAGAGGACCAACCTACTGAGTTTCGAATTCCATTTCCACATCGACTTGGACCTAAGAAACATTCAGAAAAAATGGAAAAGATGTTAGAAATCTTTAAACAAGTCAAAGTGAACATTCCTATCTTAGATATCATCCAACAAGTCCCGACCTATGCCAAATTTTTAAAGGACTTGTGTACTCAATAACGACACACTCAAGTGCCAAAGAAAGTCTTTTTAGCCACTGGTCTAAGCAAAGTCTTGTCTCAATCCATTTCCATTAAATACAAAGATCCCGGTTGCCCCACGATCTCATGTACAATATGAGACAAGAGAATCAACAAATGTTTGTTAGACCTAGGTGCTAGCGTAAACTTGCTCCCATATTCAATTTACCAGCAACTAGGTCTAGGTGAGCTTAAACCGACTAAGATCACCCTTCAATTAGCCGATCGTTCTGTACAGAAACCGATAGGAGAAATCGAGGACATACTCATTAGAGTGGGGGAATTCATATTCCCCTTCGATTTCATTGTCCTTGAAACTCAACCTGTAAACAATCCGACGAGCCAAATTCCTTTGATTCTAGGACGACCTTTCTTAGCCACTTCAAATGCTTTAATTAATTATCGAAACGGTTCAATGAAAATTTCTTTTGGTAACATGACAATCGATCTTAACATCTTTAATTTAGAAAATCAATTAAATGAACCATTCGGCAGCACGTTGGAAGTTAGTACCATTCAAGAATATTTTGAAAATGAATCGATGAATCTTAATGATGAATGTGAGGCCGAGTACGAGAAATTGTTTCAAGATGTTCCTCATGAAATCGAAAACCCGCTTCCTTTCGAGCCTCTCACGGTTGAGTCCGAATCTCAACCGATTTCTTTGATTGAGCCACCTCCTAGGCTAGAGCTCAAACCTCTTCCTTCTCACCTTATGTATGTACACTTAAGTGAAAACAAAACTTGTCCTGTCGTAATTTCTAACGATCTTTCTCTTGACTTAGAAGCTTCTCTTCTCTCTATTCTTTCGAAAAACAGAGAAGCAATTGGGTGGTCCATTACCGATATTAAGGGAATTAGCCCTGCTATTGTTCAGCATCGCATTCACTTAATTGACGAAGCCAAACCCAATCGTGATGTGCAACAGAGGCTTAACCCAAAAATTAAAGATGCGGTTCGTGACGAAATTCTTAAGCTCCTCGATAACGGTATCATATATCCCATCTTCGATAGCCCATGGGTTAGCCGAATTCATGTCATGCCTAAAAAGTCTAGACTTACCGTTATAACAAACGACGCTAACAAACTCATTCCAACTCGGACTCCAACTGGTTGGCGTGTTTGCATTGATTATCGAAAATTAAATGTTGCAACACGTAAAGACCACTTCCCTCTTCCTTTCATTGACCAAATGCTCGAACGTTTAACCAGCCACGAATTCTACTGCTTCCTTTATGGTTATTCCGACTATAACCAAATTCCAATCGCTCCCAAAGATTAAGAGAAAATGACTTTCACGTGTCCATTCGGTACCTTTTCTTATCGACGTATGCCATTCAGACTTTGTAACGCTCCTGCTACTTTCCAACGATGCATGGTTGGCATCTTTTATGACATGATTGAACGCTTTCTAGAAGTTTTTATGGACGATTTCTCTATCTTTGGTGATTCGTTTTTTGAATGTTTACATCATCTTGAGTTGGTTCTAAATCGATGTAAAGAAAAAAATTTGACTTTGAATTGGGTAAAATGCCACTTTATGGTCAAACAAGGCATAGTCCTTGGACATATCATCTCAAATAAAGGCATTGAGGTAGATAAAGCAAAAGTCGACCTAATTGCAAACCAACCCATCCCAAATATGTTAAGGACATTCGATCATTTCTAGGACACGCTGGCTTTTACCGACGCTTTGTGACAGACTTCAGCAAAATCGCTTGTCCTTTGACTACTCATCTAGGAAAAGATGTTCCTTTCAATTTCAATTTTGATTGTGTCTCATCTTTTGAGTGTCTTAAAAACGTATTCATTTCTACTCCAATCATTTGCGCACCTAATTGGAATTTCCCATTTGAAAATGTGACGCTTCGAACTTTGCAGTTGGTGCTGTCTTAGGACAACGCATCAACAAGATCCTTCACGTTATCTACTACACTAGCATGACTCTGAATGATGCTCAGCTCAGTTATAGAACAACCGAAAAAGTGCTTCTAGCCATCGTTTTTGCGCTCGAAAAGTTTCGACCTTACTTGATAGGTTCACACATCATGGTCTACACTGACCATATTGCTCTTCGATACCTTTTTGCTAAAAAGGATGCTAAATCTCATTTGATTTGTTGGATCCTTTTACTTCAAGAATTTGACCTTACAATCAAAGACAAAAAAGGATCCGATAATGTCATAGCCGATCACTTGTCTCGTCTTCCCAATGCACCATCACCTTTACCCATCAATGAAAACTTTCCCGATGGACAACTTCTTTCAATTTCTATCGATACATGGTACGCTGATATAGTGAACTATTTAGTCACTAAAGAAACTCTGTCATCTTGGTCCAAACAGGACAAATGCAAATTCATGTCCCAAGTGAAATATTTCTATTAGGACGATCCATACTTGTTCAAGTATTGTCCCGACCAAATCATTCTACGTTGCATCCCGGATAATGAAATAAGGAGCATTCTTTCGTTTTGCCATGATCAAGCATGTGGTGGACATTCGGTCCTCAAAAAACTATGAAAAAGGTGCTTCAGTGTGGTTTCTATTGGCCTTCCCTTTACAAAGACTCATTCGAATTTTGTAAAACTTGCGATCGATGTCAAATGTTTGGACGAATTTCTTGACGAAATATAATGCCTCTAAACCCCATTCTTACGATCGAAATCTTTGATGTTTGGGGTATCGACTTTATGGGACCTTTTCCCAATTCTTTTGGAAATTCGTATATTCTTCTCACTATCGATTACGTCTCAAAATGGGTCAAAGCCGTTTCGTGCAAAACCAACAACCATAAAATTGTTGTGAAATTTCTCAAAGAAAACATCTTTTCGAGGTTCGGCATACCTCGCATAATAATCAGTGATAACGGAACCCATTTTTGCAATCGTTTTTTGAAACTTTAATGAAGAAATACTCGATAACCCACAAGTTATCCACTCCGCATCATTCTCAGACTTGTGGCCAAGTTGAAGTTTCAAATCGTCAAATAAAATAAATCTTGGAGAAAACTTTTAACAAAAATCGAAAAGATCGGTCTTAGAAATTGATCGACGCGCTTTGGGCTTACCGTACCGCTTTTCAAACTAATCTTAGGATGTCCCCATTTAGTTTAGTTTATGGGAAAGCTTGCCATTTACCGGATGAAATCGAACACAAAGCATTATAGGCAATAAAGAACTTAAACTTTGATCTCGAGAAGGCTGGCGAAAATCGAAAACTACAACTCAACGAACTAGAAGTACTTAGGAACGACGCGTATGAAAACAAGAAAATTTACAAAGAAAAAACAAAAGTTGTTCATGATAAGTCAATCCTAACAAAAACGTTTTCACCAAACCAGAAATTTCTTTTATATGACTCTAGACTTCATTTAGTCCTGGGGAAACTTAAATCAAGATGGACCGGACCATTTGTGGTACGAACTGTTTTTCCACACGGTGCCATAGAAATACAAAACCCTAGGGATGGATCGATTTTCAAAGTCAACGGTCATCGTTTGAAACCTTTCTTGGAATTGCCAAGCAACCAAGAGGAGGAGCTCATGATTCTTCATGAACCATGCTACATCTAGTAAGAAATGTTAACCCTCTATTGTAAATATGTACAAATTTTTCCCCATTACAATCATTATACCATGCACTGACTATGGGGACATAGTCAAAATTAAGTGTGGGGGAGAGTCTCATTTTCATTATTTGTTTAATTTTTCATGGAATTTTTGAATTTTCATTTTCTTTAAACTCCAAAAAAAAATCTCAAAAATTCTAAATCTCAAAAACATTTTCTTTTTAGCATTTTGATTTATTTTTGAAGAAACACTATAGGATAAGTATAAGTTTTGGTTATTAAATTGAAAGTTTTGAAAATTTATTTGTCTTAATAGAAATAAAAATAAAGTTTAATTACAAGTAACAATGGTTTAACTAGTATATAGGAAGATTCATGGGTGATAATAATGAAGTATATCCTAATTTAAAATCATTATTTAAAAGAGCGGTCGATTTAAAGTAAAGGCGATAATATTTTAAATATTTTAAGTTAAGTGGTACTAAGATGATATTGCGAAACTCTCTCTTCTAATATATATATATATATAAACATTTGTATATATGTATATATTTTTATTAACACCTAGAGTCATGTGTTCACACTCGTGTGTTCACTTGCCATGCTCTGTACCCTTCTCACGTAAACCCGAAAGGTAGTGCATGATCGGTATATCCGGCCTCAGTTTATCTAAGTTAGGTATATGTATATAAGAATTCTTTTATTAATAACGCCTACAGTCGATAAGTGTTCACACTTGAGTGTTCACTCGCCATGCTCTGTATTCCCCTCACGTAAGCCCGAAAGGTAGTGCATGGGTAATATATCCGGCCTCAGTTTATCTGAGTTAGGCATATGTAAATATTGTTAATATCAATAAAATTTTCAAATAAAGAGAGAGTAAGCAATTGAAATCCAAGCACTATTTTTACTTATTCGATTTGACTTGTTATTCAAAAGAAATGAAAATACCACTTTGATGAACTTTGAAAATCAGTGAACGATCCATTTCATAGTTACATTGTGTTATCAACCGAAACAACTAGCCAAACTATAGCCTATTTGTTATGACAACTTGATTTTTGTTGGAAATTTTGATAAGTAAAAGGACCTAAATTTCTTGATAATGACCAGAACTTATATTTAACTTATTCATGTCGATTTGAAAGTAAATTCTTCATTTCTAAATATTTTCAAACTTGCATCCATATCTTTGTAAATAAATCTTGCATTTTGTAAATATTTTCATGTTGCATTTGGATTTTGTGGGTAGTATCCACTGAAAACCTTTACGAGACAGAACTCATCCTACTAAAGACACCTAGAGGTTTAACGGCTTGTTGCATACGCTCAATGCAATCGTGCTTCCTATGAAAACATATTTATCTTAGTTTTTCTTTATTTGAGGATGAATAATATGTTCTTCTATACCAGTATACATTCACACTTAAAAGGGAATTAGATTTAGTCAAAGCTTTGGAAGCCTAAGTACAGGCCTTTAAAGAGAGAGAGAGAGGAAAACAGTGAGGAAGGAGATGAACATGATGCACATGTGCGTGTTTCACCCACATTTCTTTGTCTAGCTCAAGTTATTTCATATCTAATTCTTGTATTTAGACTAATGTTGATATGTATGATCTTTGCATTGAAATGGAGCAAATAAGAGTGAGTTCTACATTGGAATGAGAACCAATTGGACATGAGGGTGCACAATCTACAGCTTGGTTTCTCTAGGCAATTTCACGACTGGTGGAACAGTCATGGATGACCGATGCACCGGTGGTATATCTTGTGTGCAGGTAATGGTGTGTATGTAGTCTTTTATTGTGGGCTGTGTTGTGCATGTGGATTTTTGGGTCATGTGTGTGTTTTGTGCTTTGTGTATGCCTAAGTATATTTGTGTGTTTATGCTGGGTATGTGTTTGGGGAATGTTAGTGTGTGTGCGCATGTGAGTTTAGGTATGCATGGCTGTGTATTTTGTGCATGATAGTGTAGTGTGCATATTGTTGTGTGTGAGGGATGGGTACGTGTATGTATTTCAGTAGCATGTGCATAAGTCGATGTAAATATTAGATATATTTTTAAACTAATAATCATATACATACATACATACATACATATATTTATATATTATATATATATAAATACAAATATAGCTTAAAGTTTATAAAATTAAATAAGTAAATTGGATAGTATTATTTAAATAGAAAAATATGAAATAGTCATTAATTGATATGTTATAGTTTTCAAAATATATTTCTATGAAATTTTAACATATAACTCAATTGAAAACGTATTTAATTAATTATAAATATATAAAAATTGATTTGTATGTTTTATCATTATTTATAAATAGTATTTAGGTAATGAAAGTTGAGGAATTATTCTTAAATGTGATATTTTGTTTTACAATCTATTTTGGGTTATTAAATGAAAGAAAGGGATTTTCTAGTGCTATTCGCGAATACCACATTATTATTTGATTTCACGAAGATTGGGAAATTTGTTATTTAGTGTATAATACGTTATATTTGGGTTTAGTTAATTATCTATTTTATTATCCATTTCTAAGTATTTATGTTGTTGCATAAGATTATATGTTGTGATTGGTTATTAAATATTAATTTGTTTGTTATATACATATATGTAATTCTGGTTAAGCTATTTATCTTGTTTATCTGATTTTACTTCTTCCTAAATATTGAATTGGATTATATGAATGACCCACCATTGATATGGATTTGTTTAGCGGTTTGATATGATACAATAGTGATGTCTTTATATTTGATTTGAATGATTTCATTTCTATGTGATAAGGAATTGAACAAACGGTTTAGTGATACCATCTGGTATAGGACTTTCAGTAGCACTTTTCCAGATGTTCATCGTACTTGTCGTATAGAGATATCTAGTGTGGATCGAGTGTAGTTTATGACTATTGAATAATTATTCAAATAACATGCGGTGGTATAGGAAATCGTTATGCTATCTATTTGATTATTCCTTACAAGTAAATGTCACTCAAATGGGGATATGCTCATATGTACATTGTTTTACTCATTGCGGTAGGAGTATATTATAGCATGGGTTGGCTTATGGTTGGAGCCTTGTGTCGGAGAGAGATTAGAAGCTCTAGTATATTATAGTCACGTGTTAACTTATTTGGTGTCGTGTGTTGGTTTACGTCTAGGGCTACGTGTAAATATATGAGATATGTAATATATGTCATCCATATTATGACTAACTCCCTTTATGGTTCGGGAGTGAACCAGATTGGCCAATATCCACCCTGGCGGCATGATCGGGGGATTGTGCCCCGGATCCATGACAGTTTTTTCTTATATAGCCGTGTGCTATCATCGTGTGCGAATGCCCCTATGTCACCTATGCCCACAGTCTATTACTATAAAGGAAAGTGTAGGGTCATGACCGAGGCTACATGCAGACAAGTCATAGGTGGATGGGGTCACGATGTCCGTCGAGGTAAATGAAGACTGTAGGAATGTTTTTGGCTACTTTATTATATGCTAGTAGACCCTGAGTTCCTAGAGTATGTTGTGTGCTATCGACCTTTCTTCTAGTTTTGATCTATATATGTGATAGTAGATTGACATTTATATCTCTATCATATAATGAGTTGACTATTCTAGAGATTGCGTGTCTAAAGTGTAATCAGTTCCTATTATATCCATAATGTTCGATGATTATTCATTTTATTACTTTGATTATGATAGGCCCATGAATGTCCATTATATTATTCTAGGCATTTCTATGTGCTAGCCCGATGTATTCTGCTTAGGGGATTGCTGTCTGCTAGCCCGAGGTATTCGTTTAGGAGTATTGCTGTGCGCTAGCCTGATTTATTTGATGTTTTCATATTCTTTGATAATGTTTTATAGTATGGATTATTGAACCATCTATTATGGTTTTCTTAATTTTTATTGAGTGGATTTATATGGGTGGTGATGCTTTTCCATATAATTTAATGGTGGATGTTGTCTTGGGATCTTTGAAGGTGTTTATGTTTCCACATTATGCTTCCCATATTATCATTGTAAGTTATTATGACATATATCATTATAGACATTGTTTGACCCATGTGTTATTTATAATACTCAAGTCAGTCCGAGACTTTATAGGTTCAGGGATAGTGGGACTAGCTTGTGTTTATTGGGCGTAGATGAGATTAGGGATTCTATATAGATTTCATCATTTTTAATTGTATTGTTTTATGAATGTATATTCATGTGATGTTTGTAAGAAATACATTGTATATTTCGTATTATATCTTATTGCTACGATTCCAACTCTTTATGTTCTATTACTTATTATATAGTGGAAATTAGCCACAAGGGCCTCTTTAGCAAGTGCTATTAGTTTCTAGGACACACAATTGAAATAATTACTTTTAAGGACAAAATGCAAAATAATTAGTTTCTAAGGCCTAAAAACCTATGAAATTATGTCCTTGAAAGTAATTGGACTGCTGACTTTGTCCTTAAAAGTAATTATTCTGCTAACTTTGGCCTTGAAATTAATTTATGTGGATGTGTGTCCTAGAAACTAATTGGACTGCAAAGTTTGTCCTTCTAGTGAAATGCCCCTATTATATATTATGTATTGTTCTATCTTGAAGGTACATGTGTTTACCGCTTACCGATATTGTGTCCTAGGTGAGTTACTTGCTTAATGTTTTAATACGTACCATGTTAGCCAAAGGGAATATATACGCGTGTACCCCATATAGCCTCATTCTTTGTATTATTTGATAGTATAACTTAGTAATACTCTTGGATAGTATAGGTATAGAGGTAGGGTGTCACAAATACTATGTCTTCCTTAGCGTTACTCACTTCCGTCACTACCGTGTTAAATCTACTTAAAAAGTCCTTCAACGACTCCCCAATACTCTAGAAAAGGTTTGATAATGACATCACATCCTTCGAACTAGTAGTGTGCAAGTGAAACTGTTCAATGAACTTTCTTGCCAATTGATCGAATGACGATATTGATCTCAGAAGAAGCCGAGTGATCCACATCGTCACCACACCTTCAAGGAAAATGGTGAAAATTCGACACCTGACGGCATCCGTCACCCTGGCCGTGTCCACCTGCCATTCGTATTTAAAAAGTGTCGCCTTGGATCTATCGTTCTACCATAAGATAGCATCATCGGCATTGTGAACCTTCGAGGATATTCCTCATGTAATATCTCTTTAGTGAACGAGTTTCTACTAGGAGAATAGCTCCACTGATCATTGTTCCTATGCTAGCTTTTGCTCACCAATTTCTTCACTATATCCACCAATGACTCTGGTTCTATTTGATCTACTAAATAGCTAATCATAGCCTACTCTGAGTGTTTGGCCGTGCAAATGATATCGGTTAGTTCCATGGTACCTAGGTTCTCCTATCTCCTGGAGAACCATATGTCCATTCGATCTACTTCTATGATTTCTATATGATGAATCAGTTGCAGCCGTTTGAATCTCAATAGTTTGGCCATCGACAACATGACCACCTTCACCACCAACATCATCATTCAAATTAACAACACCTCCATCTCCCAATTCATGAGTATAGGGTTTGGTTTCGATCCTTGGAAATTGGTCGGTACGACCCTTCTCTTGCACTTTGAGCATTGTCTAACTTGCTTTTCGAAGTCCCGGCTTCTTATTCTTCATTTTATGCTTCCCTTCTCCGTGTTTCACACCGAATGATAAGGAACTATATCCATCTTTGGCATTAGAAGGTGACAGCTCTCTTCTATTCCTTCCACAATTACAAGTTAACTGGTTCAACAAGTCAAGGCTTTCCTTTATTTGCTTCCTCAATTTGTCCAGACTTTCATGCATCTTATCATTCATCTCCTTATCATCCTATCTATTCCAACCTATGTTATCATATTTAATGGGCTTTGAAATTTATCAGGGTTAAGCGACAGCATTCTCAACATCATTAGTAGGCCTTGATGCGGTGGATATTTCTCTATTATTTTATGAAGCCATTATTTCAGTTAATCCTACGATAGATTTTATTAAAATCTGAATAGTCACAGATTACAAGAACAATACCGATGGATCTACCTGATGGACCAAAGCAATCGAAAAGTAGAAAATAGATCCAAATAGACCGAGATCTCTTAATGAAAGCATCAATATATTTACGCCAAAGGTTGACACAAACACCCAAAGATTAATAAAGGAGAATAAAATGAAGAAAATAAATTGAAAACGAGGAAAAAGAGAACACACAACAATTATAGTGGTTCGGCTAATCAAATGCCTACGTTTACTTGAATTTTGTTTATGTTTCTGCTGTGTTTTACAATGTTGATCTTATGGATTAGCAGGTATGGATCAGTGATGATCTGTGAGATTACTAAGAAAGTATAGAATTGTTGTTAAACAAGCCAAAAAGTCCTCTAAATAGTGCTCCTCCTCCTCTATTTATAGCTACAGGTCGAAGAATTCACTTTACCACATTAATGTTTATGTTCCACATATCCAAAAAAAGTAGAACTGAAAAGATCGTGGCTAACTCACCAATGTTCAAGGATCGGTACCGAACCATACCCATGGATCGGTATCAATCCAAGATGGTTCCGTGAACTTCTCTTGCTTTTTCACGAATGTTTTGGTTGGCCTGCATCTTTTTCATTGACACTCGATTGCATTATAAGCATAAACTTTAGCAAATTCCTTAGTTCAAAGGTTGGACAAAAGCAGTTGATTTATCCATCAATCGTTTGAGTCGTGATAGGCTAACGAACCATCCCATATTGATATATACTGACTGACAATCACTCTAACATTGCATGGCATGCACTATATGATGATCTTAGGAAAACTTCAAGGATCGATACTGATCCATTGTCATGGATTAGAGCTGATCCACGACTTCACTTGGTTCTTGGGCTTTGGACCTTGAACTTGGAATGGGGCGTTGTATGTGCTATACTTGAAGATTCTAGTCAAGTTTATGATTTCACCTCTTGGTATCGCTTGTCACTTGGGCTTGAGAGTTATCGCTCTAGGTTCTTGCTTGGTTATTCTCCTGATTGATAGATTTGGTTCATCTGAATATGGCTTGGTCAGAAAGCTAGATAACAGAAAGGAATGATGATCGTGGCACGCTTTCAACAATTGATGAAGATTTTAGAATATTACTTGTGAAATATGTTAAGAAGAAAAAGAATGTTACAACAATTGGATGTTAGGTTCACAGTCTTGAACCAATGATTAGTGAAATGCATGGAAGAAAGGGCAACAACTCAAGTTGAGAATGCTATGATAATCAAGTTTGTGGACACTGTGTGCACAAAAAAAATGCAAAAGCACGTGAAGTCTTAGATTAAGAAGCATAGGATGTAGCTTGAGTGTCAAATACACAATGATTTTATAATGGAATGATCTGACCAATGTGAATGAAGGTCTGAAACAGTATTTGGTGGGGAACAAAATGAACTCTCTTAGAGGGTAAGTAGACAATTAGTTATTGTAATGTAACGTTTTATCTTGTTTTGATTGCTTTTCAGATGTAACATTATTGTATTATTATTTGAACTTAAGAAATATTGTATCTTTATTTCTACTAAAAAATATTGTAGTATTTTAGTAGTGATAGTAGGTTAATTATTGTTATATTCTATGAATTATTATTTTTCAAACCAGAAAATCATTTGAGTAAACTAATACAAAAGTTGTTAAATAAGATAAACTAACATACAATGAACACATGTAATTTCTCACATAAACATTATCTGATTCATGGATTGGTGCAAGAATATATACATAAACTGATACATGCATTAATACAATGATGTAAATTGATACTTAAACAAATCTCATGCATGAACTATTGACCTCGTATTAATTCAAAATACGATCTATAAGATTTTTTATAATTTGTGATGCAGAACTTTGTTACATTAGGCCAATTTGGATTAATGTGAATGGTTTAATCTTCTTTGGTTTGAAGTATGCCTTCCTTAATAAATTTGCCATAGCATAAGCACCATTGTAGAAATAATATAATGCTTCTCTTAAATCTCTTTCGTCCTAAGTGGTCATGAGTGTAGGATTATAAATGTAAACATAGTCACTGTCATTTTCGATTGCTTCGAAGTCTATATGGATTACTAATCATCGCAAATTTATACTAAAGCACACAAATTAACTTTCAACGTCCTTTTTTGTTTTCTTTACATCTAAGAAAATTTTCTCTATCCGACATCATAAGATTTGGAAGTGCATCCACAGTATGCTCTATTTAAGATATGTCTGATCTTTAGTATCTTAGTGTTTATAGTGGGATTGATCCAAAGGTAAATATCATGTGAATTCATTTACCAAGTGTAAGGTGTTAAAAATAGGTAAAGGATTAGATACTTTATCTCATCATTAGAACCTAACATGTCGAAAAAGTTTACCAAATCTGCAAATCAAGTTAAGCAACTATTTAAGAATAATAGTCGTGTTGCTTTCCACTGTATGCTATGTCATATACTTTAAGATAGTTATTATCTCTTAATGTATATATTCCAGGCTTTATAACATTCCAAACCACCATTTGCTCTCGTGCAGCTATACTATCCTCGTAGCATCTAAATTTTTTGGTACCTTAGATATTTCATGTCATATACGTAAAGGATCTAAAGTTTCTAATCTAGTTATTGCTTAATTTTCACGTAAGTAATTGGTAAGTGAATTAAGGCATGTCCTGACACAATAAAAGGTGGCCTGGCTATTCTTCAAACCGGCCCAGATTCAAGTTAGTCTCAAATCAGCCCACCCACTCAGCAGTGCAGTCCGATCATCTTATCCCTGGGCAGCCTTCACAGCCTACTACTCAAATAAGAACAAAACAAGGCATCGCCCTGCCTAGTCCATTTTGGCTCGGCTTAAAGATGATTGACTCCCTCATGCTAACCTACACTCATCCAGAACCCAAGGCAGCTCATGTATCCCAACATTGCTTTAATCACATATTGGCACTACTTTAGGTCGCCTCAGACAACCAGCATACTCAATAATACTAACTATAGCATGACCTATCCTTGGTTCGACTTCAGTACAGTCGCCTCCGACCGATCTTAGGCTGGCCTCTCTATCACCTCAGATTCGGCCTGGCACCATATCCTTAGCTGGGGTCTTAGCTTCTTTCAGTCTCCTTCATACTTTCTATAGCCGACTAGCCACCTCAACAAGCCTTGCCACATAAGCATACAAGAGTAAATGACAAACCGTCCATCCATTTATAAAAAGTGATGTAGCTAGCGATTGAACTGATGCAAAAAACCATCTACATCAAATGCACCTTAAACATGCATTAAATACAAAATGTGAATATGGTACAGAAGGGAAATGGGTATATTTTCTCATCCATACATTATTCTGCCTTTGCAATTGTCTTCCATCAGCTCATACAACCAAATTAACGAATAGGCTCTCTTTCCAACAATTTTACAACACAATCTCAGCCATTTATCATCCATTTCACCTACTATAAATACCACAAGAATTTCCACTTTAAAGGAGTTGGAATATATAAAAATTCTAAGTACAATACATAATTCAGAGCTCTTTGTACTGCAAGCTTCTAAAATTAACAACTTTATTAGTCTTAAGTGCTTCCTTTTTCTTTATTATTCTCTTGTAATTCCTTGTAATTGTAAGAAAGATATATAGTAAGAGAACTTCATAATGGACGTAGGAGAGCTTCCCAAACCACTCTATATTTGATGTCACATACATTTAGCTGCTTACTTTATTCCGCATTTCCCTTGTAAACTTAGTGTTAGCAAGTAACCTTTGTTCATTAGTCTAATTCCGAGGTTGGCTAGAAGAAGGACATCCTCCTAAAGCTCTCACATTTCTGCACTTTCTATTTTATAAAAATCTAATTTGACTTATTGTCATAGGAAATCTTTCGCTAGTTAAAGGTAACAACTCCAATGAGCATGGAATCAACGGCAACACTCTCGTCAGTGCTATCTAGGCCAATCTTGGCATCAACGAAGAAATGCGGTGTGCTATGATGATACAACTCTCAAATGTGGGTCAGTTGACCCATGAAGTGAATGGCCTAAGGATGTGGTTGGATGCCCAAGCTATTATAAACTTTGTCCCATCAGCCCCTCCCATGGCTAATGTAGTCGACCTGCCAGCTCATAGGCCGTGCTTCTTGACGGCCATGAACTCATGAACACTGATGAGGCCTAGAAAATAATAGAGCTTGAAACCATACTTGTTAGTTGTTCACGTTCATCCCATAAGATATGTTGCATGCATGCCATAACCGAATTGATATCGCCCCAAATGTAGTTGCGCCTTCAGAGCTAAGTCATTATTGTTCCCCTTTAGTGGAACAACCATAAATGTTTGATCACCCACGAACTTCTGCCTCTGACCATATCCATGGTAGTGTCCCTGTCGTCGGTAGGGTGGATGCGGTCTTTTAGCAAGCTCCAGGTGCCATAGTGCGTGGCTAGGAATAGACAAAGAGAAGAGTAGACCCTGCATTCCATGTCGCCCTTTGTGAATAAGGAGAGATCTCCCACTCATTATCATTATTCTCTACCTTGTCGTCGATCTCTTACTTTGCCTAAGCATAGGCTGAGCCCTTAACCAATGGTTGGCCAAAACATTCCTTAATGGACCAATGTTGGCCTCAAGGAAGAAATGCACGTCGTCCACCAACAACTCAACAAAATGCAAGCCTGAACAACTAGGGGTAAGGCGTTCTCTAATGACGAGAATGGAGAACCATTCTTCGATGAGATTTTGGACACTTACATCCATCAGTGGTATGCCTTGCCGCCTAGTGACAAATATAATGGGAATGTTGACCCATTCGACCGCGTTACAACGTTCAATTCTATCTTCTGTGCTGGCCTGCTTTCCAACTGAGAAAAATTTCAACTCTTTCCCCTGCTCTAATAGGACCAACCTCCTACCAGTTCTTACATCTATGATCGAGAAGCATCAGTTACTAGGCCTAGTTGTGTGCAGATTTCAAGACTCGTTACTTCACTTCTTGAATCCATGTCATGATGGCTAGTGAACTAGGCAACATCAGATAGGGTCCTTCAGAAAGGTTGCGGTCGTATATTAACCATTCCAACAAAGAGTCTACCTAGGTTGGAGGTGCATATGTGAATAGTGTGGTCGTGGCCCTATATTTAAGGGTTAGATATAGGTCTTTAATGTGGAGGGAGATCCAAAAGCAGCAACTTCATCCCTGATCAACTTCTATTAGTGGGTGCACGACATGATGAGGATGGAAGACACATATCTTTCAAACAATGATAATGAGGCAAGGCACCTCACCTAAGCAACAATAACAATCACAGATACACAACTCCTCAGGCGGACAGCAGAAGGCGATCTGAAGTGACCCTCAGTACAGGCCAAAGTATAATAATTACTCTAATTTGAATAGGTTTATCGCCATAATCTATCTCACCACCCAGGACCGGATGTAATTTCAAAGGCCTACTGCCATAGGGATGGAAAGCAGGAGGAACCTCATGGAAATAGCAAATATTGCAAGTTCCATCAAATTAATGGCTATTTTATAATCAGGTGCTTAAAGATAAGATTTAGAGATTCATCTACGAAGGAATACTTTTGGAGTTTGTTCGGCATCAGGTCGAGAAAAGAGCGAACCATGATGGGCGGCAAAATCAACATTTGCAACCTAATAACACAAATGTTCAACTTATCGCTAAGGTCTTAACCATATGTGAAGGCTTGCATGTGGCTGGAAGCAGTTGAAGGGGCCTAGCTCGGCATCAAGGAGAAATGGCACAACCGGTCATGTCTATTCATTAAAATCTCGGGAGTTCAAGGAGCCCCAACTGGAATCAGAATGACTGATCAGCTCCATAGCTGAAGGCAGAGTGCAGTTTCCTACCCCCATTACAACCCTATGGCCATCACTCTTGCCTTGATTAACTCCAATGTGCATCAACCTTCATGATTGGGGGCATTTTAGTTAACTTCATGTTCAAAACCATATTGAGGCTCTTAAATTTCCTACCTCTAGACTCACTGCATGTGCCTTTCCCTTTTATGGCTTTGGGGGTGTAGGCATTGTCCTAATGGGTACTACCTCACTTGTAACAACATTTGGTCATAAGCGCCTCTCCATAAAAATACATGTAACAACCCGTAGCAAAACGGTCCTAACTTCAACCCAACAAGAGCCCGTCGAACCTTAGGCCCATCTCAAGGTGAGTTAAGTTTATAAAATTAAAATAATACACGGTACACAGAGCTACCTATCTTTACTTTCAGAATCTCACAGTGGAAAGGATAAAATACAATATCAGAAACAAGCACCCATTTCATAAAAGAAAACCATTTCAGAAACATAACATGTTAAATATTACAATATGCCTACATGAAGCCTCATAGTACAATATTACAAAACAATATAACTATCTAAAATGGGTACATTAAAAATATTTAAAAGCATAAATATATAGATAACTGCCACAAGTCTTCACTTCCACCTTCGTCTCCTAAATTAGCATTGCCTCCTCTAACCTATGTGTTGTAATGAGGAGTGGGTCAGAACAACAAATGTTTGGCGAAACAGAAATCTCAAGCTTTACCATAATTTTACTTGGGAAGTATTACTTAAATAAGAAATATGTCTTACGTATAAAATTATAACGTATGTATAAAGTCAACTGTAATCCCGTAGGCACTTCCAATCCAACTATATAACATACATATATGTTAACTATAAGCCCGAACGCTCTTCCAATCCAACTATATAACATTCGTATAAAGTCAACTATAAGCCCGAAGGCTCTTCTAGACCAACTATATAAAAGCCAACTGTAAGCTCGAAGGATCTTCTAGTCTAACTATACAACTTTAATGTAGATAGCGTTTACGATGTAAGAGGAAACGCTCATACCACATAATACCTCTTTAATGGGAATTAGCCAGACTCTGATAATTTAAGACATATAAAATAGGCAGATCCCCATCATTTAAGACCTAATCCCAAGGCGGGTCCCTACATGGTTCTTCCTCACTGACATCGTAAGAAATCTTACCAGGTCATTTAATACTTCACCTAAAAAAGAGGCGGACCCTACCATAGCCACTTAATACCTCTAACCCGAAGCAGACCCCTCCTAAGGATTATCCCTACCACATCCATATTGCAACTTATGACCCATAACCCACTCGTGACGTCTCACATTAGTCCGACTATTCGTAGATACTGGTAGCCAGATTGAATGGGCAAATTTACCCTATCGAATTGGGACTAACCTCACATCCACTGTGGTTATTTATTATAGGCGATGTCCCACATTAGTTTGCAAAGCCACACCGTTGGTAGCCTGATTTAACTGGGCAGATTTCTGTGTAGCTTTGGACTAACCTCGCATCCCTATAACTTAGTCATACTTTATATGTACACCAACTATATACATACATCATCCTACATGATATATAGTTGAGGCCATAGAAGGTATCCCCTTATTATGCCTCTAATTAGGGATCAATTCCCTAATTCGTGCTAACTTCCTTCCATCCTACCAATTTATATTACCTAACTATTCTGATAGTAGTAATTTTTGCACTCAATATGCTATACTCTGTATGTTATTGGTTTTTAATAATCAGTATTTTAAAATTATATACATATATTTTTACGCATAGAATTTAAGGTCTAACCATTATGTTACAACAATTCAATAATAATTCACTTAAAAGGTATTTTGAAATATCAACCTCATATAAATCTACAATTCCAACACGAACAGCTACTTCCATAGCCAAATAAAATCAATTTGTACAAACATGGAGTACCTACAACTTATTTCATATTAATAAATTTGAATCCCTTTCCTATTACAAAGAATAGATCTTCAAAATTAGATCGCCTATGTTCAATTCAACTTGTATATACATTATTTTGGATTGAGAAAGGAGTTATTTATTCATTTAAGTGATAGAAATAGGCGGTGCAAACTACAAACAATTCAATTCATGCTTTATATACCATTTCTAATTTATTTTCTTTTTGAACCCTTTAGCACTCCAATTTAGAACAAGGGAAATAGGCTAAATGGACCATAGATTACCTAATTCTAAATAATTAATTAGATTCTAATATATTAATACCAAAAACAATTATAATTCCAACATATTAAAAGACTGATATTTATTTAGGAAAATTATGGTGGTTTTTGATGTCAACTTTTCATTTACCAAAATTTCCTAAGGCTTACATCAAATGCAAATAAATACTACTCAATTACAAAAATGAGAAAAACTTGATATTTCTACTCACAGAAAATTGTTTGCTTCCTAACTGGATTTGATTCCACCATGCCTAATTTCCTTTTAGATCTCCCTCCTTTGAAATATACAACAAAGTGAATTGTATGTATATTTATAATCAAAAAATAGGGAGGAATATAACTGTAACACCTCATAATTTGGTGTTAGTTAATTAATTAGTTAGTTAGTTAATTAATTAGGCTCCAAAAATGAAATTTATGCAAATGATAGAATTTGACCACAAAACTTACACCATTGCGTTCATGGTGAAATTTTAAGCAACTTTCATATTTAGTGTTTTTCGATCGAAGTCCAAATGAAGAAGTTACAGACGAAAAATGAATTCAGAACGAAAATAATTAAAATAAGAAAATTAACTAAAATCTCCTGGGCACACAGGTCGACCACTATGTATAAGCGGTCGACGAGGGCGGTCGACCCCTAGGTACAGGGTGGTCGACATGCCTTTATGTGGCAGCTCTAGTAACCGTAGGCTATATACGGCCCAAATTTTAAATCGTGCGATTCTGGTTAATTCTAGAGCCTAAAAATACAGGCCTGGCCCTTCCATCTCTTCTCATATTTTTCTGAATAGAGCAATGAAGCTTTGCCATTTCTTCTCCGCCACTTACTTTCTAAATTATAAAAATAAGATATTTATATCTATATTCATACAATTAGAGAAGAATAGAAATATAATAAAGAAGGATTTGGAGATGAATCAAAGGTTCTACTTTAGATCTGGAGATTTGGATCACTTTTAAAAGGTAAGTGGGAAATTATATATATTGTTTATGATTTAAATCTATTCTGTTGGCATACGTTTGACTTTTATGCCTAAATCAATTTATTTGTGAGTTGTAGGCTCAAATTAGTGTAGAAAACTATTGCCTACATATTCTTAACTTAGATCTGTCTTAGAAACATGTTTACACCTAGATCTGGAAATTAGTCCCAATAATTTTAGAATTTAAACGATGTATATTTTTATTCCAAATCTGTACTTTGGTGTAAAATATGATATTTTGATTATTGCCCAATTTGTGCTAGGTTGTAGATTTTTCATAGTCTAATTTGTGGGAAGAACATCCGTTTGATTTTTATAAATTTGTTTACCTTTTCCACTTTTCATTCAAAAGGCGATGTTTGAATTAACAAGGAATATCCAAGAAATTATCCGTTCCTTGTAATTTCAAATGGAGTCAATCTTTCCTCTTTGTGTTAAACTAATTTATGGAAATCACAGCGGAAAATCTTTCTAAGGAATCTAATTCCAGCAAATTAAATTTGGAAAGCATATTCTAGTTAGATATTTATTACTCTAATATATTTGGATAAGAATAGATAGTTTTATTATGTAGTTTATATGTATTTGTTTCATTAATAAATAAGAAAAATATTTATTTGTGCGTTATTTATGCGTAGCATTCGTTAGTTATTATTAAATTTAGCGAAGCGAATATGTAGAAATTAGGAAAGGTAGTAATTCTAATTAATAGGCCATTAATGGATAGGATTAGATTCTCAATTATTTACATAAATTTACTGGGATTGTTTTATCATAGTCTATTCCACTTCTCCTTTCGTAAAAGTGGAGTTGAATAGAATATGGGGTTGAGTCCTATCATTTAGAATATTCCATTGAATTGATGTAATAAATTTGGTTTCTATTTTATTTACAAATCTATTATTGCAAGTTCTGATATGAATATTTATTCCCTTGTTGCATATAGGAATTATGGGAAATAAAGATTTTAACTCTAATTTATGGACAATTAATGGAAATGAATTAAGAGTTACAATTAATAGGGACAAGTGGGTTAATGAGACTAATAAAAATTGAATAGATATAAAAGGTTACTAATTTCAAATTTAGTAATCATACATAAATGTCTAAGGAAATGTTCGTTAGGATTTTATGGACAAATTGACATTTATGAGCATTAAAAAGGGATTTATGGGTATATAAGTATTTAAGGTTGCCTTAAATAAAAGAGTAATTAGCAAGCTTATTCCAATGTCTACCTAATATAATATAAGTAAAGGCTTAGGAGAGTTAATTGGACTTAGTGGGTTAGTGATGTGAGGTCAGTAGAGTCACTCGATGGAAGAATGCTCTTCACTTTGAGGTAACCAGCAGTCCGGTGCACTTACTACTGATGTGAGATATCACTAATCCTAGGACCTATGACGACGTGAAAGATTGGACTTGCTTTCTTAATTGAAAAGATTAAATGGTCCAAATATAGAATTAGAAAGCGGTGAGCGGTATCTCTAAAAAGATTTACTTCAATGTTGAGGTATTAAGTGGTTATCTTAGGACTTGCCGCCCTAACGAAAGAAGAATATAATGAGATTCCATATTTATAAGGGTGCTGGATATCTTAGGAGAGGTTCACTTCAGGTTTGAGATATTAAGCGGTTGTAAAGTCCGCCTCTTTTCTATAAAAGAAGTATTAAGTAGCCCAATGAATTTCCTAGCAATGTCAGCTAGATAGTACCATAAAGGAGTCCACCTTGGAGTTAGGTATTAAATGACAAAGACCTACCTATAAATAGGTGTTAAATGGTCAGAGGCCTGCCTAGTCCTTATTAATGAGGTATAAAGTGACTAGGGTACAATCTCTCACATTGCCAGGACTTTAACAATGATAGATGCACTAGTAGTAAGGCTATTGTAAATCATAAGGCCATAGATAACAGTCAAAGGTCTTTGTAGCTAGGGCCAATGGACCAATAATGACGATACTAGAAGTCCACCTTGGAAATTGGTTTTAATTGACACATTCTACCTCGATTGAGGTCTTAAATGTCAAAGTCTGCCTATTTCTTTTATAAAAATATAATGTGGCGATAGTAGAAGCCCGCTACATATTTAGAATCATCAATTAGCTAATGGACTTGGAAGTATTGGGCAGTTGATAAGGCTTCGTCGGTATTTCATGTCTTGGGAATGGGTAGGTATGTAATCGTGTGTGCAATGCAAGGTTAGATTAGAATTGCTAACCTTAATATATATAACAATTAAATGGAAACCGATAGGTATAAATTTATGTTATGGATAGTTTATAGATTTTTCTAGTCACCCGAACGTTGTTCTGACCCTCGCCTCATTACAAGCCACAATATAGATTTAGAGGAACATGTCACTGGAGCTGGATGTGTTTAGTCATTGGAGTAGTCTTCTTTTCTCTCATGCTCGATGCTGATGTGTTAACATGTCATCCAAGGAATACCATTAATTACAAGGTAGTAGTCATAATCACTATTCTTATCCTATTACTGTTTCCGATGTGAGTTTAGATTTCTATCAATCTCTAATAATGCTCACGCTTATTTACAGGTACCAAATCCAATGATCTACGCTTTGTTGGACTTTGGTTTCGATTTTTGTCGAAATTTAGGCCCACTAAGGTACGGGTTGTTACAAGAACTAGAAATCAAGAAAATTAAACATATAAACCTCTTACCTGAAAACCTTAACTGATTTTGAAATCCATAGAAGAAGAAGATGAGATCTAATATAGTGCTCCTAATTCTCTGTTAGATTTTTCCCTTTTTGAATATACAATAAACTAATTATATACATATATTAGATTTTAGAAAACAAAAGATAGAGATAAGAAGGATTAATTTAAATTAGAGATTAGAAATTAGAATTACGTACCAGAAAGTTTACTGTTTCTGAAACCATAAAGGGAAAGATTTTGACAGAGCTTCACCATTGCTTACAAAATTTTATGAAGGAAAAGTGAGGGTCTAAAGGTTTATTTATAGAGGTGAGAAGAAACCCTGGACCCCAAGCGGTTAATCGTTTGATATAGGCGGTCCAAATGCTCCTTACTAATTTAAGATGGATATTCCTAGAATGCCAAACCACCATTTCCCTCCTTTCTTAACTTTCCTTCTTAGTTCTAATAGATATCCATTAGCCAAAATAACTGGTCACTAATATCAAATTGGCAATCTTTAATCAATTCTTATTAAGTATATTTCAATCTATTACCAGTTTCAAAAATTTTCTTATAATGAGTATTAAATTCCTTCATAAATACCATATTAGCTTCCTTAATCGGTCCCTTATCTATTTTCCTTTTTATCCTCTATTAATCAAAATTTTATTGTTATTAAATCTGTAATTAATGTCCATAAATCCTAGTCCTATAATTTCTACGCTATTTATAATCAACATGAATACTATTGCAAATTATGCTATTTATATATTTCTTATTTCTAATAATTAATCATTAAACTGGAACACCCCTTTCCATATTTTATTTTATTAGATCTATCCTCCCTCAAGGATTACCGATATGATCTGCTATAAATTAACTACAAGTGACATTTTCACTTTGTTTGAAGTTATAAGGAATTATTTCTTTTTCTTTAACTGAAATAGATGGTGTAAACTATGGAAAAGAATATCCATATCTTAAAGATCCCTTTTCCTTTTTGGTATATTCCTTGTTTCAAACGCAGCACTTTTATGCATTTAAAGAATTAGGTAATTTATGAAAATTACATGGTGCCTACTACAAGTAAATCAAAATATGGAAATTCACCTTCCAAGGGCAACCTAAGTAACAACCTAATTACAGATCTGGAATATCTTTAAAACCTTACCAACATTCTACCAGTAAATGCTTGGGACCGATTTCAACTTTCCAGATCAAGCTGTATATACTTTCTTATTTTATTCATATCCTGAAATCTTTAGCTTTTCTTTCCTAGATAGTGGTCCCTTATTTACTCTCTAAAATATAAATATAGAAATCCACATTACGCTACATCTCAAAAGAAAACTTTTAAGCATACTTTTCAAAAGAATTTCCAACTTGTAAAAATAGCTTGAGGAATTAAATTCCAAAAATCATCTAAACATCACCTTTTATTTTATTCCATATATCTATTCCATTATTATTATTACGTTTGAATAAAACCTTCCAAAAATATTTGGACCAACTTTCCATAATTTTCAAAACATTTACCGCTTTATTCTTAACCCAAAATCTAAAGATTTTGAAATTTCATAGTAACATAACTTCCCTTCTCAAATAATTTTATCTCAAAGACTTACTACTTTAAAAGTAGTGTTTTTAACTCAAAACATTCAAAAACTCAATTATAAAACCAAAATATCAAAATTTCAAAAAGGATTGCTTAATCCCAAAACGAAGCAAAATAATTTCCCACTTTCAAAAACTTTCCACATTAAAGATTTATTTCTTTAAAAGTAGGTCCCTTAGTTCAAAACATTCAAAAACATCTTTTAACTTTAAACAGTGAAAAGTTGTAAAGACCCGTAAATTCTCACCCTTTGAATTGACTAAAATGTATACAAGTCCAATTCAAAAGATAAGGATTCACGTCTTTCCTAGCGATTAGGATTATCGACCCTTCAAAATCGACACCTGAATATAATTGAATGTATTCAAATGTCGTAATCAAATGATCGGAATCCTTGATCGTTAGGGGTTGGGATAATAAACATATCAGAAATATCAGAACACAGCGGAAGTGAAACAACCTCTCTTTTATTCATATACAAAAGAGTTTACATTTCGGAGTTTACATAAATACAGCGGAATAACAACTACAGTGGAAAATAAAGCAAAATCTCCAAATGCTCCATCTTCAAGTCTTACATCCATAAATGCTCCAAATATCCTAGCTCCAGATCTAACTGACAAACCTAACTCTAGACTGCCCGTATGGAAAATTATGGGCACCCAGAGTTTAGGGAAAAACAATAAACTCCAGGTTAGTCATGGGACTGGTGTGAGAACTTAAAAATATAGTTGCTTTTGAAAACAATTTCCGTATATGCTTTTGGAAAATGAAACTATCATAAGGTCTCGATCCGCACACAAGATGCAAACGCACACATGGTCGAGGTTTCTCCTTATGACAGTCAAACATGCCTTTGATACGTTAAAAATATCCTTTAAATATTATTATAGTGCTTAGTGATTGAAAACCATTTTCAAAATAAAATTATTAATTTAGCCAGCATACGTTACATGATGGTATGCCTACTATAGCCACTGTATTAAACAGTGGGTAATACAATCAAAACTGTACAAGGTTCGTATTGGAGAATGAGTTTCCAATAATGACCAGGCAAAGGAACTTCCTCATCCACGATTGGGTACGCCTCTAGAGGGACGTCCCGAGAAACTACTGTTTCTCTGCCAACACAAGGCCAGGTTACCACTCAATGTTAACTACTTACTCAAGTCTATCCATCCCCCGGTTGTTACCAACCTTTAAAACGGGCCCCCGATCTTTTCCAACATCCACATCAAGCAAATACTGGGCGTGTAAGACCACAGTACAACTATATAAATATATAATCCACAAAGTAAATACCTGGGCTCCATACCATGGTATCACTATATATATCTAGAAGGGGATAGACATCCTACACCTTGCCGCATCTATTCCTGTTTCGGCCATTCCCGGGGTGTGAGGTTCGTGAAGTCTCGTACCAACAAGGCTATGCTTTTCAACAAAAGCCTTGATCCTATCCATAGCATTCTTCGGGATGTCACATTACCAATCCAAAATTACATAACTAATTTCTACCAACGCATAACCCTTGAGCTCATACGTCTCAAGGAAGGGTGTTAAGCTAAGAGAATAAATTCTCCACCACCAAGCAGATATACGTTAATAAAGATCAATCATATAAAGTCAGAATGTAATGTCAGACAATCCATCCATCCACAAGTTCGTTCTGGGACTGAACGAAATCGAAGGCACCTTATTCCTCAACCTTTGCCCAAAAGGTGAAAGGCCCTTGCGTATTCGAAGATTCTCCAAACATCATCTGGACCACTGCTTTAAAAGTATAGGGGTCTCGTTTCTATATCGGCCGCTAAACCGATGAAGAGAAATCAACAAGCAGTCCATTAGATGTGAAGATCCCTGGTCTTCATCATCGTTTCAATACGACTCATCACAATCATAGCGTCGTATTATTATTCGGAATGGGAAATTCCCGTTCCCGGTCTTTCCAAATAATAAGCGTTCTTTAAAAGCCATTCGGAACCAAATGGGTTTTTAATTTAAGTCTCAACAAATCAAATTCATATTTGATTTAAGTGATTTAAACCTCCATTTAAATTACTTTATTCATACTATTTCAAATTTGGAAAATATTGATCACTTATAGCTCAAATCGTGAAATAAATCACAAGGTGTTATCCTACAATTATTTTCTACCCAGCCCATGCATATGGATAATTAATTTCTCATAAACTGGTTAAGAAAAGTCAACAATCAATAAATAATAATCAGTGCTCATAAACTGGTCGAGCGCAATCTAAACAACCAAACAATTAATTAACAAAATAAACACGACAATAAATGATAAATCAACGCTTCAATCTATCAGATATTTGTAACACTTTTTTATTTTATCTTGGGTTAAAATGATTTGATATTTATTTTGGAGCATCCGGGCTTTCCCTTCGACATGTTCCGTCCCTCGTCCAAGTGTCCTTGGATCTCACAGACGAAACACGTGTACTAGTCATTTCCGCATACCCCATTAAGTATTTAACTTCTAAATTTTAAAATAATTAATTAACCATCCAAGTAGTCAAACAAGGAAATAAAACCATTTTTTAGCAAACAAAGCAAACAAGCATTCAGCAAAGGTTTTCAAACAACACTTAACACTTAAAGTTCCTTTAGCAATGATTTTAACAAACTTATAGGAAGAAATAACTCACTAAACTATGAAAACAAAGAATATACTCACAGAATAAGTTATATCCACTAAACTATGAAAGCAAAGAATATACTCACTGAATAAGTTATATCCACTAAACTATGAAAGCAAAGAATATACTCACTTCCTATTTGCTTTGATGGAGACTTGGAATACTTCACCTCAAATAATGAATTTTAGTTCTTTTCTTTAGTTTGTGAATGAAATAAAATGAGATATGGACTTGGCTATTTATAGGTGAAGAGAAGGGTACTTTAGTCATTTCCTATAGCCTAACCAGATTCGACCATATTTTGGTCCAATAGAAACCAGCCTTATGGCCTAATTTGATTCGACCATATTTTGGTCCAATAGAAAACATCTTGATGGCTTAATTTGATTCGACCAAATTTTGGTCCAATAGAAAACATCTTGATGGCTTAATTTGATTCGACCACATTTTGGTCCAATAGAAATTCTCCTTATCAACTATGGCATAACATGATTCGACCAGATTTTGGTCCAATGGCAACCATCCGCATGGCAGAACCTGATTCGACCTGGTTTTGGTCCAATGGAAACCATCCACATGGAATATAATAATCATTATGCTATTTTGTTTTATTAGGCAAGTAATTATACTATTCTGTTTTATTAGGCAGGGTTAATAATTCTTTCTTGTTTTATTAGGCAGGTAATTATACTATTCTGTTTTATTAGGCAGGGTTAATAATTAAATATAAAATCCATTATTTAATCATTTAAAAACATATTAACTATTCATGTTCAAAGTGATTAAATTATGGGTCGTTACATTTTAAATATTCGAATTCGATGACCCAAAAATACGGGTCATTACAAAAGTGGAGTAAATAAGGTAAACTCTTAACACATCATTTACCTATCCCATTCTCATAACTCCTCTTCTACTTTATCTCTAATTAGATTACTAATCTTATTTTGTAAGTTCCTAACGTTACTCCTATCCAAATCTTCCACTATTGCCCTCTTTTAATATTTTTCCTACTTAAATGGCCTTTTAGTCATTTTTAATCAAGTTTCATTTCCATTCTAAAAAGAGGAATTTTAAAGAACGTCCAAGTTTATAAAGTAGGAAAAATCATCAAGTCCAACCTATGCTCTACTATACATATATTTCAAAAAGAAAAATCACTTTATCAAAAAATCTTTAAACTAGAAAGCTTTTAACCCAACAAATTTTTAGACTAAGAGTTTCAAAATTGAAAAACCGCTTTTTACCAAAAACCTTTTTAATCAGAACTTTTTACTCCACAAATTATTTTTAAGTTATGATTTTCCAAGTTTTCTTACCTTTCTATCAAAACAACTTCTCAATAAATCCTTTAAAAAACATATTCAAAACATCTCAAGGAAATTTTACAAAGAAAATCTTTTTATCAAATCCTTCACGTGGAACTAGATTTTAGAAAATCTTTTTCAAAACAACAACTTCTTAAAAATTATTTTCTCTATTGCATTTTCTTCTTCTTTCATCCCTTATTTTCAGATATTTACCACTATACTACCTCGTAGTATTTAATTATTACCAAACATGCTTATTTACTATTTCTATAAATGTCGATTGTCTGTAATAAATGA
Organism: Allium fistulosum; assembly: GCA_030737815.1. NCBI lineage: Eukaryota > Viridiplantae > Streptophyta > Magnoliopsida > Asparagales > Amaryllidaceae > Allium > Allium fistulosum. Next base: position 258,104,104 of record CM060908.1, on the reverse strand, counting down.
TTATTATTTTAAACGGACAATTTCTAAAGACATTTAATATTCATCCATCTTTTCCTATTAAAACTTCTTTACCGCTCCATAATTTCCTTAATAATCCCTTAATTAGTCCACTTATATCCTTATTAATTTATTGCAACTCCCTATTTATTTCACATTTATCATCCTATTAATTTTAGAGTTATAATCCTTTTCATTTACATTCGTTACTATACGACCTTCGTCGCCCATTCCCTATCCTATTAATTTTAGAATTACAATCTTTTGGAATATGGTCACAACTACTTCTATGCTTGGAAATTATACAGTTTCAAATTAAGTATATATACAAGTATATATAGTAGGGTTTTTAAAAAATACTTTCTAAAATAACAAGTATGCCACTCATACATAAGCCTATTCTCATTGATCGGGCAACCTAAGCTCTGATAACAAATGTAATAATTCGCCCCGTAACAGACCTAATTTCAACCCGATAAGAGCCCACCGAACTTTAGGCCCATCTCAACGCGAGTTGTTATGTTGATAAAATTAAAACAATACACGGTACATAGAGCTATCTATCTATACTTTCAGAATCACACAGTGGAAATGATAAAATACAATATCAGGAAACAAGTACCCATTTCATAAAAGAAAACCATTTTAGAAACATAACATGTTAAATATTACAAAATGCCTACATAAAGCCTCCATAGTACAATAATTCAAAATAACATAACTGTTTGAACTGGGTAAGCGCAAATAGATAGATAATTTCCGTAAGTCGTCACTTCCACCTTCGTCTCTTAAATCGGCATTGCCTCCTCTAACCCATGTGTTATAATAAGGAGTGGTCAGAACAACAAATGCCCGGTGAAATGGAAATATCAAGCTTTACCATAATTGTACTTGGGCAGTATTATTAAAATAAGAAATATATCTTACATATAAAATTATAACATACGTATAAAATCAACTATAAGCCCGAAAACTCTTCTAGGCCAACTATAAAACATACATACAAGTCAACTATAAGCCCGAAGGCTCTTCTAGTCTAAGTATATAACATTCGTATAAAATCAACTGTAAGCCCAAAGGCTCGTCCAGTCCAACTATATAAATCCAACTATACACCTGAAGGCTCACCCAGTCCGACTATACAACTCTAATGCAACTAGTATTTACGACATAAGAGGAAGCATCCAAACCACTTAATACCTTTTTAGTGGGAATTAGGCAGACTCTGATCATTTAAGACCCATAAAATATGCATATCGCCATCATTTAAGGCCTAACCCCAAGTCGGGTCCCTATACGGTTTTTCCTTACCGACATCGTAATAAATTCTATTATGCCACTTAATACTTCACCTAAGAAAGAGGCAGACCCTACCTGTAACGAGCCACTTTTCCATATAGTTTAAGTTGACAATAAACCAAACTTGTCCAACTCAAATTGAACGGAAAAGCAGATAGTTAAGGTGAAAGAAAGAAGGTAGAAGTTAGAAGAAACTAAACAAACAAAGAATCTCACAACGCAACGGAATAACATATATTAATCAACATAATTCTTTACAAAGTCATTTCAAAATACTACATCAGAGTAATACACATACATTCTAACCTAGGACCGTTATAACAGTCTGTCCTTACATAACTAATACAAGATACATATAATACAGCGGAAATAAAAATAACTAATTATCGGTGAAGCCTCGTGCTACAACCTCCTCCAAATGCATCTGTAGGAAACCTGAACTACTTGGCTGCTTGTAAAAATTTAAGCACCCAAGAGTTTTAGGGAAAGAAAATAAAACTCCGGGTCAGACATGGGTCTGGTGTGAGTAAACTCAAACAACTGAATTATTAAATTAAAAACTCTTTTAAAATCAAAGGTATCTTGTAAGACCACGCCGCACATAAACACAGACGGGTTTTTACCTTACGATAACCAAAAACACTTTCTATATAAAACTAGTGATATTATAATAATGTCTAAGGGTTCAAAGTAAATTATTAAAATAGCAGGAATGCTTGCATCTCACGTTCTAACATATTTAGTATGCAACTAAAACCGTATGGCGCTTATTGGAGAATGGATTCCAACTAATGACTGGGCTACTGGGGTACCGCCCATCACAATACACCTCTAGAACAATGTATCGAGATCGTACCTAACGGTCCCTGCTAACATAGGACCGACCTACCCCTTACTGGATAGTACCAAATATATCATCACCTAGGTTGTTCCCAACCTTTTTACCGAGCTCTCATGCACAATTGAATATGGAAATATGAATGGTCATCTTGAAAGATGATGACATACCCTAAAGGGTGCGCCCACATAGCCCTACTACTTCTCCCTTATTTTAGTCATTTCTGGTTGATGAGGCTTGAGGCTACGTTTTATCTTTCTTTAGCACTTCCTACTTGGAAGCTAACACTGCCCTCCAGGCATCAATGCCAATGCTAGCATTCATTCATACAAGTCCATTCTGGGATTGAACAAAACCGAAGACACTACTTTCTATTACATCCATTATGGGGAATACCTCCCAAGGAAACTAGAAAATAGCCCTTGCACTTTAAAACTTCGCCTTCGATTCCATTCTCTTCAAGGTGTCTTCAACACGAAATGTTGAGTTGGATCGAAGTGGTTTTCAGATAACATATCCGATCCCAGTCTCTTCGAAACAACTTCGATAGTTTTCGGTAAACTCAACCCCGGTTTTTAGGAAATAAACAGACCATGATAAGAGCAGAGTTCACCTCCTAACCGTTAGTGGATGGATTTCCTTATCATTCGTCTTAGAAGAAGGAACGATTTTATATGTACAATATAGCACCTTCGACGGTAATTTTACCATATAATTCCCGCATTTCTCCTAGATATTTCCAAAGTTACGATTGATCCATATTTGATAGTTAGTTATTTAACTATCAGATTAACAAACAATCAATCATTGATTCAATTCCATATGGGATTCTTTAAGCCTCTATTAATTAAAATTTAATTAATAAAATCCCTTTATAAAACTTGATCAAAAGATCCTTTTAAAACACTATTCCCAAACACCTTGCCTTTCCTTTATACTTGGAAAACATTCATATACTTATCTCAATGGTATAAGTATTTTATCAAAACATTTTATTTTTCATGCCTTGAAAACAAATCATATACTTATCTCATCAGTATAAGTATATTTACTAACTTTATAAAGTTTTCTTCTTTTCAAATCCCATATTAAATAACCAAACAGGTTTCCTTTTTAAAAGCTCATCTCATATTTCAGTTAACTTATAACTTCCAAAATAAAGTTATAACCCACTTTTATAAACCTTTAAGTTAATTTATAAAACCTCTTTCCAAAATGTTTGAAATGATTTATAATTTTTCTTCCTATTTAAAAACTTCTTATAAATCTTCTTAAAGCAATCCTGTATAAAATATCCCTTATAAAACATCATTTGTAATCATCTTTAAATAAACATTTTGTTTAAGTAAACTCCTTTCTATAGACAAGTTATCATTTATGAACACCTTGATAAAATAATTATATAACTTGCAAAACCATTTATAAACCCTTATCCTCAAATTGATTAAAGAATTAAAATAAATTCAAAATCATACTTTATAATTTCAAAACGAGGCTTAGAACTCCCAATGATACTAATTTAAGTTATCATTCAGTTTCAATTCCAATTTACTTAATGGTTATTTACATAGGTCAACATATATGTAAACATAACTCATATTCAATCAAGGAATTATCATGTCAATATAACTAACTAACATATACATGTCCAAATCGTAATAGCAGGATGGTGATTTGTCTTGCTAAATAGGTGTCCAAACAAATCAATCAATTCATAGCAGGGGAATTTATTCTGCTAAACATATGTCCAAATAATTCAAATCACTTATACTATAGCAGAATGAGGATTTATTCTACTAAAAGATGTCATTTAATCTTCCTAATCATATAAATTACTTAAGGGTCCGGATAAGAGATCATTTGATATGGAATCGATTTACTTTAAAGGAAAAGATATTCATTTCAGTTTAAAAGTCACCTTGGAAAACTTTTAAATAGATTTAATCAACTTATATCCTAATTAAATCTAAATTAAACCTAATTAGATCAAAATTAAATTATAATTAAACTCTAATTAGATTTAATGAACTCAGTTAAGTCCTAATTAACTACTTAATGAATCTTAGTTAAGGTTAAGTCAAATCGTTACTAGTTAAACCCTGATTAATTAAATATTAATTAAATAATCACTTAATTATTAATAATTAATTAATCACTAATCTTCATTAAGTAAATTATCAACCACTTAATTACTTTTTTAAAATCACAGTAAACCTTAATTAATCAAATATCAGTTATTAACTTAACTTAAGTGTGATTTAATCACTAATTAAGTGTTGATTACCTTTTTATTAACTAATTAATTAATAAATTAATTGAAAGATTAAATTTCTAAACCTTAATCACTTTTAAATATTACTAATTAAGTTTGGAAAAAAACTTTTATAAAACAGTTTCAAAAACAAAACATTTGAAATCAAAGTTGAGAAAATCCGTCGAACTGCATTTATAGCGACTATCGCTATGGATGCAGTTCACTTTAGCATAATTTAAAGTGAAACTCTTCACTTGAATTTATTTTTCATGATACAAAACACTTTTGTAAAGTTTTATAAACTTTAAGACTAAATTTACAATCTTAAAAAAACTATTTCAAACTTTAAACTTTTGGAAACAAAATCAATTCCATTCGGATCTCAAAATCCGTCGCGACATACACAATTTATTAATTTTGTTTTCAAAACATACAACCATAGTTCAAACCACCATCAACATCATACAAATGCATTCCATCCACATAAATAATCATATGCATATGCCAATATACGTACGATTTCAACCACTTTTAATAACACATCAACATTCAACCAATTCCATAACCAAACTACCAATCCAGTTCGATATCAACTAACATGATATTTAACTAAAACTTTTACCATAAAATTATCATATCATGAAGCAAATATAAGGCTAATAAATTCCAAAAAATAATAGAGTTTACTCACCTTAAAGCTTGACAAAATTCCACTCGAACCCTAGAAACTGAGCTCGTAAATAGGTCGCATTCCCATGGATTTTTGGACCCCTTAATCTCGTATTTTAAAAAGTGATCTAAAGGAAAGTTTTAGAAAATTTTCTTCTCTACCATTTCAAAAAAATAATTATTAAAAAGGTTAAATTTTGAGGAAGTTACGGTCCAAAGAAGATGGACCATTTTCGGGTATAAAACTCAGGGTTGAAAAACACTCTATAAAGAATCGAAATTTTGGCCCAGCTATTCTCAAAATCAAAAAAAGTCGTCTAAGTAAAAGTTGAAGCCACTAAAATTTTAGATGATTTTGAAAAAAGAATCTCTATTTGAGCTAAGGATGAGGATGAAATGGCTAAAAGAAAAAGAGTGAAAAAGAGAGGAAAATGAGGGCTATTTATAGCAAAGTGTTCATGTCCAAGGTCGCATCAACTTCTTTCTTCCCTTACTTGTCACATCCTCTTCCCTCTTTAGTCATGTCTTTGGCTTAATAATGGGTAATGATGGTAGTACTAATGAAATGACAAGAGCTTAAAGTGTAATTATGTATATATATAAGTATATATGTATATATATATATTATGTATTTTAAAACTATGTCTTGTCACATCACTTGCTAAACATAATTAACATAAGATAATCTATTCTTAAGTGTATTATTACCTTGTTAATTATTAACTATATATGTTTACATATGGTGCACAAAGACGAACAATGTTCTCGACAACTTTCCGGTGTCGAAAGGTCGAATTTTCGGAAAACATTCTTCGGTCACATTTTTTGTTTTTCTACGAACTATTTAATTTGATAATTTTTTTTTGAAAAATGATTTTACCATCATTATTAATTTATCAAAATGAGTTTATTTATTAATAAAAATCCATTTATTGACTATATAAAACATATAAAATTTCCTTGTTAAAGCGACCAAATCCTGGGTCGTTACACTACCATATCCACTTAATGCCTCTAACCTGAAGCGGACCCTTCCTAAGGATTTCCCTTACTACATCCATAGAGCAACTTATGACCCATAACCTACTCATGAAATCTCACATTAGTCCGACTATTCATAGGTACCGGTAGCCCGATTCACCGGGCATATTTACCATATAGAATTAGGACTAAACCCACGTCCACTGTGATTTTTTATTATAGGCGATGTCTCACATTAGTCTACAAAGCCACACCATTGGTAGCTAGATTTAATAGGCATACTTCCATGTAGCTTTGGACTAACCACACACCCCTATAACTTAGTCATACCTTATACGTATACCAACTATATACATACATTATCTTACACGACAAATAGTTGAGGCCATATAAAGTACCTTCTTATTACACTCTAATTAGGGAAATTAGGGATTAGTTCCCTAATTCACACTAACTTCTATCCTACCAATCAATATTACCTAACTATTCTAATAATAGTAATTATCACGTTCAATACGCTATAATCTGTACACTATTGGTTTCTAATAATCAATACGTTAATATTATATACGTATATTTTTACACGTGGAATTTATGTCTAATCATTACATTATAATAATTCGCTTACAAGGTATTTTGAAATATCAACCTCATACAAATCTACAATTCCAACAAGAATTGCTACTACCATAGCCAAATAAAAAGATTTTTACAAACATGTAATACTTGCAACTTGTTTCAATTAATAAATTACAATCCTTTTTCTATTTTAAAGAACAGATCTTCACAAATTAGATTGCCTATGTTCAATTCAATCTTTATATACATCATTTTAGAGCGAGAGAGGAGTTCCTTATTCATTTAAGTGATAGAAGTACATGGTGCAAACTACAAACAATTCAATTCATGCTTTACACACCATTTCTAATTTATTTTCTTTTTGAACCTTTTAACACTCCAATTTAAAATAAGGGAAATAGGTTGAATGGACCATAAATTACCTAATTCTAAACAATTAATTAGATTCTAGTATATTAATACCGAAAACAATTATAATTTCAACATATACAAAGATTGATAATTATTTAGGGAAATTCTAGGGGTTTTAGATGTTATGTTTTCGTTTATTAAAATTTCCCAAGCATACATCAAATCCAAATAAATACTATTCAATTACGAAAATGAGAAAAACTTGATATTAACATTCATAAAGAATTATTTGCTTCCTAACTGGATTTGATTCCACTACGCCTAATTTCCTATCATATCTCCCACTTTTGGAATGTACAACAAAATGAATTGTATATAGAAATTAGATTTAGAATCAGAAAATAGAGAGAAATAGAACTAGAAATCAAAAAAAATTAAACATCTAAACCTCTTACCTGAAAACCCGAACTGATTTTGAAATCCAAAGAAAAAGAAGATAAGATCTGATTTGTACTGCTCCTAATTCTTTGTTAGATCTTCCCCTTTTTGGATATACAACAAATAGATTGTACACATAGATTAGATATCAGAAATCTAAAGATTGGGAGAAGAAGGATTAATTTAAATTAGAGATTAGAAATTAGAATTAACTACTAGAAAGTTTACTATTTCTTAAACCATAAGGGGGAAGGTTTTGACAGAGATTCGTCGTTGCTTACAAAAATTTATGAAGGAAAAGTGGAGGTCTAGGGGTCTATTTATAGAGGTGAGAAGGAAAAATAACCATTAGATTTAAAATAAACGATTATGGAATGTTAAATAGTCAGAACCCTAGCTGCCTACACCACTTACCGATCGACAGCAGGACCTCAAGCGGTCGACCACTAACGGTTAACTGCTTGATATAGGAGGTCTACCATTCCTTGCTTACGACCATTTATTTCTTTTCCGTTTTCGTTTTTGTTAACTAATTATTTATAACTCCATCTAATTTATACGTTAATCAAATTATAATTAATGTTTACTTAAATGTTAAGTCTCCCTTAATGTTAAATATTATTTAAATTCAAATTTTAATATTCTAACTTCATATTTTTGATTCATATTCAAATATTTAAATTTTAAATTTGAAAACTTCAAACGCCCATGACTTTTCATTTTAACTCCGATTATAACATATTATATATGAAAATTGATTAGAAAATTGCCGCAGATACAATGGTGCAACTTTCGTGGTCAAATTCCAACGTTTACAGAATTTCAATTTTTAACCATACTTTGATTATTTAATTTCTCATTAAATTTTATGGGGTGTTACAATCCAGGTAAACTTTGTGGTGGTTGATCTCCCTCTACTTATAACTTGTTAATAGGACGATTGAAACTCAATGAACTTGATGTCGTCTTCTCCTACAATTGCCTCATCATGAAATTCCCCATCGAAGTTGGGATTAATGAAATTAGAGGCACTCGGCAGAAGGCAAGGGAATGTTATGGGACTTTCCTTAGGCGGACAAAGAAGGGTGTTCTCAAGGTTCAACAAGAGCATTCAAAAATCAGCGGTGATTTTCTCAAGAGATCCATTAGGCCAGCCTACGCTCTAGTTCTTTCTGAAGCCGTCCCTTACTATGAAGCATCAACGACTACTCCTACCCTCTCAAAGTTGGCCAACTCACCTGAGAGAGGTAGGCACATCACTACCTTGACTTAGGCCTGTCAATACAGATAAGTTCTCATTTCTAAAAAAATCAACTATCCACATGTTCTTGCGAGCCAACGATAGACTAAGCTGTCTCACTAGCATAACTCACTTATACATGAGTAACAATGTGCTCCGGTTCAATCTAAGATTAATGGTCGCTCCACAACCAGCGGCGTGTCACTTATCAGATCCTTATAGTCCCCATGCACTCGGGTTTGTGCTGTGCTTGTCTGCCACTCTACGTTTGGCCGCTTTCCACCCAAGAGAACCCATGAGCTGACATGTTCTCCAGCTCATGCCAGTGCAAATTCTACTATGCATATGGCCGATAGATGATTTACATGAATGGTCATACCCAATCTACCTTATTATTACACTAGTATTTAACATATCTTAAGAGGAATAGGCTTTTTTTGCAAATAATATAGGAAATATTTCACATTCAGAGCATTCTACTCTATAAGTCATTCACAGAGAAACAAGTAAGACGGAAATAAAATTCTTAGCCAAAATTCATAATAAAAAATCTATTTCACTTAGTTCGAAAAGCACGAAGGCATAAACGCCTGCCTAGTTGGGCTTACAAAGATATTATGTCGCCAACTAGTTGAAACATAGAAAAAATAGAAAGAGACATGTGCCATGAAAAGTCGGCTTCAACTATGCAGATGAGTGCTCTTAACAGTCCCTGATATGTATTTTGCTATGGAAGTATGGGTGCACTACCAATTTGAAAGTCTTCCACATTGAATCTCACAGGAAATCTTGAAAGACTACTAGTCGATGATGCCAAAAAGGCCAATTGGGACTTTAGCTATGATGCCAAAGGCAAAAGTGATAGCCGCTACTCTTTCTAGCAAGCTGCTAAAGCATCCAGGCTGGCCTAGATTCGGAACCGCCAGAGCAAGATAAAGTGGAAATCTGCCAGTACCAGCTGGATTATTGACGTGACAAGGATCGTCGACCACCATCAAAAAGTTAGCCAAAGAGCGTGAGCTCAAGCTAAGCAATGAAGCAAGATCCATCTCAAAAAGAAAAGTTTTAAACGGCGGTCTAAACTGTGACCAAAAGAACAATTCAGCACCAAGAAAGCTTTCTCCTTTCTTATAACACCAAACAAGTTTGAAAAAAAAATCAAAAAACAATCAAAGATGTCTAGGAAGGAGGAAAAAGATGAAGTTAGCTGCTATTATAAATAGATCATCTTAGGGAATTTATAAGCTGGTAATAAATTCCATGGTAAAGATTTTGTGGGTTCGAAATAAAGAGAAAGGGATATTTATATACCTGTACCTTCGATCATATGATTTAAAAGGGAATAAAAATCTCAGGTATTCAGAAAAGATCAGCATTATGTAACTTCATGGACATTGGTGATGTGGCACGCCTATGCCATGTTTGGAAAAGAGAACCGCCACAGCCAATGGCGTATATCCATATGGTGGGTACATTAAATACATGATAGAGTGGATGATCAGCACAATCTTCATGATTTGACAAGCCCACACTAGTATATGAGTACGAGCTTGGGAGCAAAATGTTGCTCAAAGTAACAACCCGCATTTTACGTACCGGAGAATTGTAAAATATTATTATTTAAATCATATAAGGTCGTATAACTTTAAAATTTTAGGAAATGGCTACTAGGGATATTTACCATCTTTAGAATTTTAGAATAGTTTGGACCTAAAAAATCTTACAAGGCTAATTAATTTTGATGGAGATTGAATTAAGGTCTAAAACCATTTCCATGATTGAATTTGTGGTTTCTCTTTCTATAAAGTGGCATAATAGGAAAACAAACTTACTGTTTAGGAGATATGGCTATTTTAAATTCTATTTGCTACTGGGCAATTAAACTAAGCCCATACTTAGACCTACTAATAAATTTCAGAATTTGTGCCTAATTAGAGGAGATAGGAAATAATTGGATCATTTTCAATTTTTCCAAAACAATTCCAAACCTCCATTAATCCTAATTTCATCAAAAAGTTCACCTTCTTCTTGATAATGTTAGCTTAAGCCATTGGTAAAAGGGTAATTAATGAAGAGGGATCTTACATCCATCATTTTGGCGCTTTAGATTCGGATTTGCTGCAATTCAAATCATATTTAGGGGATTTTATTAGTAATTTTGGTATTAGGTGAATGAATATTGATGTCTAACTATTATATGCTTGTCCATGCAGTTAAAAATGATGCTTTTCATATGATTTCCTTGTTAAAACAAATTTTAATTTTAATTTAACCTATAAAAATATTTATCACTAAATTTAAAAAGACTAGATTTGATTTTAAATGAGTTTGCAACCCCTTTTGGATAATATTGTCATTTTGGTACAAAACTAGACCTAAGCTAAATCTTGCAGGTAAATCTTGTTCAGATGGATTGTTATATTAAATGAATGCTTAAGGATGGTATGTATGTTTGCAAGAATTGTTTTGATCTGGTTTGTTAGTGCTTTTAGGATAGATAGGAATTGGTTGTCGATCTAAGAAAAACGAAGACAAAATTACTCCAAATGGGATGAAACTTAGAGGAGGGGCTTTGAAGGATGGGAGGAGCCTGTAATTCTAGTTTCAAGTTGTTTGGAGTTGGTTTGGATGCTCAAATAGATGTTGGTATCGAGTAGAATCCTGGTCGGTAGAGTGGATTGTAGTTCTAGTCAGCAGAAGGAATGCTTCAGGGAAAAAGCTAAGAGACTCTAGGGCGTGCTTTAGGATAGGCAAGAGAGGAACTTCAATAGCCAAAGATCAAAATTTGGCTACGTACAGGGATTGGTACCGACCACTTGAAGTCAATGCTGACCACTTTTCCAACCGATGGGAAGGGTTTGATGACATGGAATAAGTAATGGAGGTAGAGGAATTATGAAAAGCAATACTCAAAGTGGGTCACGTATTCAAATGGGTACTATCTACTTCTGGTTGGTATCGACATGAATATATGGGTCCAAATGAAGCCAATCTTCCAAGGGATACTTCAGGGGCTTTACAGGTCGTACTGAAGATATTTGCATATTCGCTTGGTATTCAATGGAAATGCAGTAGCATGATGAAGGATAATAGCTTTGCGACTCCGATGGTGGCAACTAGACCATGAATGGAGTTTTGTTTCGATGATAATGGCTCGATGTTGAATGGACTCATGAGAATGGTTATCCACAGGGGTGGGTTCTAGGGAGGTTGACCCATGGGTAGAGTGTTGAATGGTTCTATCATGGAAAGAAAGGAATGTGGAATGGTTCCTTGAGGATAAATGAAAACAAGGTAGACCATGTAAACGGTTTGGATACGTGTGCTAAGGGATCGTTGATACTCAAAGTGTTTTCTATTATACTCGAAAGCATAGACAATGTTCGTCTATTATTTATCTTAGAGACAGTTTGAGCTTATTATCAGTTGTATAAACTCTATTACCATTTTTTATAACTTTATGAACCTATGTACTCTGATATCAAGGTTCATTTTAATTATTATTCTCTCGTTTATTTTATATCTATGATTTATATTTTATTTTATTTGATGCACTGTGAGATATACAATAGGTTTTTTGATTGTTTCCATTCTTTTTTCCATTGGTAATCATCCTACATCGGTCGGGCACAACAGTAGCGCACTATCTAGTGACATTGGATGCCAATGATCTAGGGTGTTCATCACACTCCATTTTCTTACAAGTAATTAGCAAGCCGATTAAGGAAGTGCCCGGCCTGATCAAAGGTGGCCCGACTATTCTCAAGCTAACCCAAACTTGATTTGGTATCCAACCAGTCCATTTACTCAGGAAGACATCAAGGTGGAGCCCGACCATCTTATCCCTAGGCAGCCATCACAATCTGCTGCTTATATAAGAACAAAACCGTAACAACCCTATTTTCGAACCCATATTATTATATAAATTCAATTAAAATTGAAGTGTTTGAATTTGATTTTCAATAATTATAATTTTTGGAAATCAAATTATCATTTAATTAATTTCTAATTAATGAAGAATTTTGTTAACAAAAAAAATTGAATCAGTTAATAAATTCCTTACTAGATAATATATTGAATCAAATAAATTGTTTTAGTAAATATAAAATATTCATAAAGTGCAAATAATTTTATATACTTGTAATAGATGAATAGAAGTTTTATTTGATATTCCATAAAATTAATAATTGATGAATACGAGTAATTATTGGAATTACATATACGTTATAATTTATTAAAATATATGTGGTAAAACAAAATAGAAGATCAATTTGAATTAAAATTAAGGTCAAGCCCATTTAATCCCTTCCTTAGCTTATTACAACCAGCTCAATTAAACACCCTTTATATTTCTTATTAGTAGCCTTAACTTCTAACCAAAAAGCCCAAGAACCTTATTTTATCTCCAGTAGAAATCAAGACAAGCTCATCACTTTTGTTTCGTTCAAACCCTAAGCCCTAAATTTCAAAATCAATATTTTCATAAATTGCAATTTAGGCGATCGAAGGGAGGGTGAGGCCGAGGTGAGCGAGAGGCGGCGTATGGTTAATGGCGATGAAAAGAGGCCGTGCGACATATATCTACATGTGACTAACGAAATGGGCGAGTGTGACTTCGAGGTGCGAGTGCGAACTCGAGAGAGCCAACGACGTTCGTGGATGAGGCTGTTGGGGCTACGGTTTTAGCAACGATGATGGAGGAGGCTAGTTTTGCAGTGATGTTTGGAGTTCGATGAATATGGATACTAACTTGGGTTGTTGGTCGGCTACGTGGTGGCTAGCATGGATTGGAGGAGCTGAGGAAGTGAAGGCAGGTTGAATTCTTGCATCTTGAGCTTGGGAAATGGCAAGCAAGGGAAGCAAATGGTGAAAGTGAGTTATTTTTAACTCACACCTCTATATCTACATAAATGAATATCCTTATGCATGCTATGATATTGCTATTTGGGTGATAATTATTGATTTTAATTATTGAATTAGTAAAAGTACAATTGCATGCAATGAATAGTTCTATGTTTTGTACATAGTTGGATAAACTTGATTGGTTTATGATGTTGATTCCTTGAATGGCTTGATATTGTAACTTTACAAATGTAACTCCATTCATTGTGAATCAAAATTTTATAATAGGTTGATACTAGTATATCGTCGTGTGATTGGAGTTGTCGGAAAGCAACTTGGATCTCTAAGAAAATTTATATTATGGAATGATATTTTATAAAGTGATGATGGCTCTAAAAGATGCATTTTTATTGGATTTAATGTTTGAATTGTTTAAATGTTTTTAGAACATTCTCAAAATTATATTTTATCTATTTTTATTCTTAGTGGAACTTAGTTTAAAGAAATAACCTTAACTTATTTCTTATTTTAATATTTCTATTCAAAGCTTTTAAAAACAAGTAATATTTAATTATAAAACCTTTTTAAATTTACTATTTTAAGTATAAAATTATGGAAATGTTTTAGAGGCAAAAGACAAAATATGGTATTATTTTATAATAGCGATTAAAAATGCAATAATTTTATTTTCAAGTGATTTTGTCATAAAAGAGGTTTAAATGATTTAGAAAGAGTTCAGAAGCTTTTGTAGATAAGCAGCTTTTCTTTAAAATGAGTTATGGATTTAAAAGTGATTTTGGAAACTTATATCTTTGTATATATAAAATTAATTTAAAAGTCTTTTATTTATTTATTTATTATGGATTTGAGATTTTAATGAGATTTCGTGCTTTTCTATGAAATAAAGAATTTTAATAAACGATTGAATTGTCGTGCTGGTATGAGACATTTTGTAAAATTCTTTTGCTTATTATTATTATTATTATACTTTGTTAAATAGATTTTGAGTGGATTTACTAGCTTTTATTAAATACTGGAATTTCACTTACTAGTATGGAATAGTTAGTTAAATTTTAGTAATTACTAAATAGAAAGTAATTTACACTTTTGAGTCTTACTATTTAGGGTGTTCGGATTTCAGGCCATCCCGAGAGAAGATGACTCATTTTTCACCGACCTGAGAGTCGCTGCTTTCTTAGATTTGGGTAGCACTTGACGGAATCGTTTGGAGATGTGTTAGCGACCTGACGAAAATTCTTGGGAGGTGTTAGCGACCTGACAAAACTATTTAGAGAGGTATTAGTGACCTTGTCAAACTGCTTGGACGAAATTGCTTGGAGTGGTGTTAGCGACCTTGTCAAACTGCTTGGAGAGGTATTAGCAACTTTGTCAAATTACTTAGAGAGGTGTTAGCAACCTTGTCATTGCGTTCGGGAATCAAATTCCCTTTCTTTTTGTAAGTTTAAAGATTTTGAATTATTATCACCATATTTTTTATGATAATCCATTTAAGACTTCATATGGATTTATGAAATGTTGACTTTGATTGATATGCCTTATTATGATTATTTGGTTTAAGGCATATTTCTATTATGGCTTATTTTATCGTTAAGTCATAGATTTATGATATCAATATCTCACCTTTTTATTAGATATAGTCTTAACCATTTACTTTTTTAATACTCGGGTCAGGCCGAGACTCTATAGGTGCAGGGTCTCCCTGACTTATGGATTTTGTGCTAGCACTAGATTAGATTATTTTGACTATTTCAGTTTACTCCATTATTTTATACGTATGTACATTTGGGATGATGGGTCATGTATATTATTTAGCAGTTGGCATGTATGTGATATGATATTTTGGATGTAATGTGTATATATATATTTATGTGGGTCTAGTCCAGATATTTTGTAGACTCACATCCTATTATGTTATATGATATATATAATTTTGCTATAGCTTATCACTCTTCTGATTTATTTACATTATATGCTTTTTGAATATTTTAAATCAGTGTATTTATTACTTTGTATTAATACCGTACACGTCAAATTTTCAGTTCAGATCCTCCTAATGGTAATAAAGACGAGTTGGTGTTAGTTCAAAGATATTTTCACATTCGATCGCCCTTAACCAGTCGTATTCTCCATATTTTTAGACGCTATTACTTGTAATGTTATTTAATAATATGGGTATTGTTTGCGCCGAAATTGGTCACAAACACCCAATTGCTGATGAAAGCACCAACTCACAGTAACAGATCATAGATAGAATATATGAAGATGAAATAAACATGAAGAACAACTCAAAATTTAAAAAGAAAGCAGTGAAAAGACGAGATTTATAGTGGTTCGGCGTTGTAGCCTACGTCCACTTTGAAGAGTTTTGCTGTTTATTGATGATTCTCAACTGATTTTACGACATTACAATTAATAGCACTCGAGCTACAGTGGATTTTAGTAGAGTAACAGCATAGCAGAGCCAAAAAAATCCCTTTTTCTATAGGCGTAGGGGGTGTTATTTATAGGTGTAAATCTGAAATATCTGCCCCTGAATTCGGAATACCCCTTCTCACACGTGGATGGGCCCATCAGATCGATCATGCCTTGTTTAGGATCGATCCTCGATCGATCCCTATGTATTTCGTATCGATCAAGATTTGGTCCAATGAAGATGCGATCGATCATGGTGGTTCTTCAATGGATAAGAAAGCTTCTGTGAAAATTTGGTGGCGTTTGGACTTGTTGATTTTGGGTTATGATCGATCCAAAGTTGATTTTGCAAGTTTGCTGAGTACTTCGTATCGATCTATGCGTACTGATACCTATCGTATCAATGACATGGCTTGAGAATCCAGGGGAGATCTACATTTCATGCTTGTTGACCACTTCCTTTGATTGACCATGCCTTCTTTGTATCGATCCCGTGTATGGCTCTTCGTATCGATACCATACCCCCGCCATCGTATCGATGCTTCATATGTGTTGCTTCGTATTGATGCCGAAGTCCTTCCTTCGTATCAATCAAATGGTCATTGGTTCGTATCGATCGTTTGTCCGATCCATACGAAATATACAGAAATGGATCGATGCAAAGCAGGTAGTTGTGGAGTAAATGAACTCGGATCGATCCCTATGTACTTCACATCAATGCTTGGTTTGTGGCTTCGTATCGATCCATGGCTCATTGCTTCGTATCGATCGATTGACTGATCGATACGAAACATGTGGGAGTGGGATTGATACGAAGTGGGTGAGTATGGAAACGATCGATACGAAGCACATGAAGGGAATGGATCCGACACAGATGGATATGAACTAGATGGACACAAGGTTGATGGATACAAAGTAGATAGTCTCTGATCAATCCATGACTCTGGCCTGAAGCAGTTGCCTCCTTAGCCCGAAGTAAACCCTCCAATGACTCGAAGCAAGTGCTGAGATGACCCAAAGTAACCTGCCTGAAAACCCAAAGTAAACATGAAGGTGACTCAGAGCGAACCCCAAGCAACACATTTTCTCCAAAATCTGTACTCCAAGCGTGTCGCGCTGTTTGTCCATCAACTATGCTCTATCCTAGCCTCATGACCATGTTTACCATCCGTGATTGATCGTCCATTCATTCATTCAAATCAGAACCAAGTCCGTGACGATCCAGCTTCGATAACTGTGCAGTCGAGTGGGTTAAATCCGCCTGTATGTTGCCTTGCCAAAAGGCGGGTTAACACTTTTCCCCCCCAAAACATGCCTTACGATAAGAAGGTGTGTTTTGGAGTGCCATAAGCTTGACGTTCATATCCTGTTGATGACATATAAAGAGATCGATAATCTTACCTGATTGTGAATACCGATTGTTCGAGATCGTATGCCATTCGAGGTGACATGTGACCGTTCGAGGTCGGATGCCGTTCGAGGCAAATTGTGACCGTTCAAGGTTGGGTGCCATTCGAAGCGAATTATGACCGTTCGAGGTCGGGTGCCATTCGAGGTGAATTGTTACCGTTCGAGGTCGGGTGCCGTTCGAGGAAAATTGGGACCGTTCGAGGTTGGGTTTTGAAATCATAAACATCAGATTTTACATTCAAATGAGTCTTACAATATAAATGTCCAACTAAACCAAGTCCAGATGCATAAAAGAGAAAATAAAAGAAAAACAGAAACATCAAAATGCAAGCATCCCAATTGTTGCGGTTTGTAGTCATCTCAGAGCATGCCTGAGGACCGTTCGTGATCCCGTACATGTGTAAGCGACTTAACCATTTTAGTGTGGAGTTTACTACTTATTCCTCATCATTCCGATCCGTTGATGATAAGCTGACGCCTTGATCCAGGGCCATCTTCATTTGATGTAGAAGGTGGTCGCTCCTGTTCCACCGTCGCTGCTCGCCTTTTCACATACTGTATAAGCATGTCGTTCTGGATATGTCCTTCGATCTCATCTCTCAAGTGCCGCAATCATTTGTACTATGGCTGCCTAGCTCGTGGAATAGGCAATATTTGTCTGGTTTCTTTTCATTATTGGTTGGTTCCCTCCTGATTGGTCTTTGGTAGGGGACCTGCTCCTTAGTGTCTTGGTATATCCGTTCCAAAGTATCACTCAACTCCATATAAGAGGTGAATCTCGGTTCCTTTCGTGGCCGCTTTGGCTCATCAAAGCTATTCTCCGCTTTTCGCTTCCCTTCCTGCATAACATTTATCATCATCTCCATCTCATCTCTGGTGATGAAAAATGGGTTTGATTAGCTCCCGAGGAAGCCTCCTGACTTCCTTCATGCTGACTCCTTTCCGTTCTTTGTCTCCTTGTTGATTGCTTTGCCATAGTTTCCAGAATCTGAGTTCCTAAGCCTTTAAATCCAAAATCCAAGCTTCAGAATCTTTGAGTGTTAGCTTTGTCAATGAAAGCACCAAAATTTTTGCACCAAAATTGGTCACAAACACTCAATTGCCGATGAAAGCACCAACTCACAATCATAGATAGAATATATGAAGAAGAAATAAATATGAAGAACAACTGAAAATTTATAAAGAAAGCAGTGAAAAGACGAGATTTATAGTGGTTCGGCGTTGTAGCCTACGTCCACTTTGAAGAGTTTTGCTGTTTATTGATGATTCTCAACTGATTTACGACAGTACAATTAATAGCACTCGAGCTACAATGGATTTCAGTAGAGTAACATCGTAGTAGAGCCAAAAAGATCCCTTTCTCTATAGGCGTAGGGTTGCTATTTATAGGTGTAGGTCTGAAATATCTGCCCTTGAATTCAGAATACCCCTTCTCACACATGGGTGGGCCCACCAGATCGATCAGGCCTTGTTTAGGATTGATCCCCGATCGATCCCTATGTATTTCGTATCGATCAAGTTTTGGTCCAATGAAGATGTGATCGATTATGGTGGTCCTTCAATGGATAAGAAAGCTTCTATGAAAATTTGGTGGCATTTGGACTTGTAGATTTTGAGTTATGATCGATCCAAAGTTGAGTTTGCAAGTTTGCTGAGTACTTCATATCGATTTATGCATACCGATACCTGTCGTATCGATGACGTGGCTCGAGAATCCAGGAGAGATCCACATTTCATGCTTGTTGACCACTTCCTTTGATTGACTATGCCTTCTTCATATCGATCCTGTGTATGGCTCTTCATATCGATACCATACCCCTACCGTCGTATCGATGCTTCATGTGTGTTGCTTCGTATCGATGACAAAGTCCTTCCTTCATATCGATCAAATAATCATTGGTTCGTATCGATCATTTGACCGATCGATACGAAATATACATAAATGGGATCGATACAAAGCAGGTAGTTGTGGAGTAAATGAACTCGGATCGATCCCTATGTACTTCACATTGATGCTTGGTTTGTGGCTTCATATCGATCCATGGTTCATTGCTTCGTATCGATCAGTTGACTGATCGATACGAAACATGTGGGAGTGGGATCGATACGAAGTGGGTGAGTATGGAAACGATCGATACGAAGCACATAAAGGGAATGGATCCGAAGCAGATGGATATGAACTAGATGGACACAAGGTTGATGGATACAAAGTAGATGGTCTCTGATCGATCCATGACTCTAACCCGAAGCAGCTGCCTCCTTAGCCCAAAGTAAACCCTCCAGTGACTCGAAGCAAGTGCTGAGATGACTCGAAGTAACCTACCTTAAAACCCGAAGTAAATATGAAGATGACTCAGAGCGAACCCCAAGCAACACATTTTCTCCAAAATCTGTACTCCAAGCATGTCGCGCTGTTTGTCCATCAACTATGCTCTATACTGGCCTTATGACCATGTTTACCATCCGTGATCGATCGTCCGTTCATTCATTCAAATTAGAGCCAAGTCCGTGACGATCCAGCTTCGATAACTATGCAGTCGAGTAGTTTAAATCCATCTGTATGTTGTCTTGCCGAAAGGCAGGTTAACAGGTATAGTGGTGGGGTCGTTACATAAATAAGGGATAGCCCATGCTCGGTCCATTCCTACCCGACTCAAAGACGATCGGCTCCCTCATAATAACCTTCTCTCAACCGAACCCCAAGTCAACCCGTATATCTCAACATCGCTTCAACCATCGATGAGCACTACTCTAGGCTACCTTAGAAAATCAGTATACTCAACAAGTCTAGCTCCATCGTTACGCGCCCTTGTCCCGACTTCAGTACAGCCGCCTCCAACCGATCCCAGGCTTTCCCCTCTGTCACCTCACATCCGGTCCGGCACCATCTACATAGTTGGGTTCTTAGCTACTTTCAATCTCCTTCATACCTTCAGCAGCCAACCAACCAGCTCAACAAGCCTTGCCACATAAGCACACAAGAGTAAATGACAAACTGTCTATCCAAGCACTATAGCTGGGTGGCTAAACTAGTGTGACAAACCTTCAACAAAAAATGCACATTAAATACATGTTAAATGCAAAGTTTGCACATGGTATAGAGGAGCAATGAGTATATTTTCTCAGCCACACCCCTTTGCACATTTACAGTGAAAGCTCACACGAATAATATATAATATGGCTTATATGTATATTCAAGTATGTAGTCTAAACTAAGCAGTACCAACCAGCAGAGTATTGTAAAGTAAATAAAAAAAGTCACACCAAGATTTTTATACTGGTTCAGACCTCCCGTCCTATGTTCAATCCCGAAGCACCCTTTTGAAATTTCCTTTGACCAAATACCTTCATTTTGCCCGGAAGAACATGCAATACAGTAGAGTTTTTGACTTGACAAGCTTTTGTTCTTACAACACGGATTTTGACTGAATGTATATTTCTTCTTGTATTATCCTTGATGATTCAAGATGCATGCTTTGTGATTATGAAAGTAAATCAGATGATTCTTGAGTAAAGAATTGAATTTGAATGCAATAGAGTTGTAAGTATGCTTAAGAGGATAGAGACCAAGAAAGATAGATTGAGAAAGTTCAAATTGATTACAGATGTTGGTCTCTATATATAGATATAAAAGAGTTAGGTTGAATAGTTGTAATCATTCAATCACAGCCATTACCATTTGCAGAGATGCTTACGAACAATCACAACTATTAGAGATGTCTTTTAAGAAAATAAATTTTATAGGGTAAATAGTCGATTGAGTATAAAAAGTCAATCTACTGAATAGAACATTGAATTACGCGGAAAAATCCAAATCAAGTTTATATAATAAAACATAAGAGTTCAATCGATTACCCTCAATCGACTGAAAATGATCTCAATCGACCGAACTGTGTAAAAACAGTTTTTTTATACAAAATTTCATTTCAAAACTTGTTAAACTCTTTGATAATTAAAAACATATGTATGCAGATGTGTGTGCATATGAACAACAAAGGGATTTTACAAGTGTATCTAGGACCAAATACACACATTTGATTGGACGATCCATATTTTTACAGCTCTTAAAATATACACAATCCATCTTGCTCTCTTCTTGATTTTTTAATTCAATAGCTCATTATATCTACATAATATTGCATACTAGATATACATAGAGATACAACTGTCATTATTAAAACATAAAACCATGGTTCTAACAATCTCCCCCTTTTTGATAATGACAATTATATGAATTATTGATTAAAAAACATATGTATCTCTCCGATTTAATATGTGCTCCTTTTATCAATATTCTCTCCCCTTTTGGCATTAACAAAAATTGAGAGGATACAGCCGAGATTACAGTATAAAAAGATATATCATTGGGGATGATGATGAAATACAATGCAAAGCACATAAGCAATTACACATACACATATTTTAAAACTAGACGAACATAACAACGACACATATAATTTGACAGACTAACATAGCAATTTTAAACACATATATGTTTCACATAACAACAACAATTCATAAATAAACATGAGTTCACATCAAACTACATAAGCATATTTAAACACCACATTGTTCAAAACACAAATACATGAGTTCAACACAAATGACCATAAGGTCAACATATTAATTTGAAAATTATTAACATACATCACAAATTCAAGACCAAATATATACCACAATACAAATACCATAAGTTCAATGTAGGATGCAAACAACAAAACACAAATGCCACAGGTTCAAACCAAAGATTTAAACAACAAAAAAAGTAAAGGCCATCACCAAAATACACTAATTAAAAGCTTACCAACCCAAGAGTCATGTCTAACTCTCTAGCTTCGAGTCATGGAGTGAGGAAGGTCGTGAGCAGAAGTAGATCTTGCTCCATATCTTCTCTAAGAAACCAAACATCATCTTCTCGAAAGTCTTTTGGAACTTAATCATTTTCCATTGTTGCTTAAAGAGGATTTCTTGGTTTTTTAAGAATGCCAACATTAGCAAAAATGTTCTTGGATGGCTCAACAAATGAAAGTTCTTTATTGCTATCAAAACTCCAATTAATTTCTTTGGCAGTCTCTTTTTCAATAGGTTGTTGCTCGACCAGTGGATCTTGAGAAGATGATTGAGCTATGTCTTTTTGAACCTTACAAGCTAAGTAGAAATTATATGGAACTAGAGGTTCCATCTTCGATGGTAGCTTCATAAGAGGGATGGATTTTTGATCCATCACCTTAGGCAGGAGGAAATGTTGCATGTTTTCATTATCCATGCCATATTGAATGAAAATCTTAATTAAGTATGACACAAAAAACATAGAGTGTCTAGATCGTGCACGAAAACTCTTGATTTCATCATGAATTATATTGACCCAGTTCAATTTTTTATTAGAGTAAATAACATATAGGACCTTGTAGTTCTTATCATACATTTTTTCATAACTCCAGGTTCTAGGTAAGAAAGTGTGAACTATCATTTTGTTGTGTACACGAGTTTGGGGACAAAGGTTAACTGAAGTATTAGGAGTTTGGTTGGTACGAAATAGATAGCTAGTTGGATTATAAGCAAATTCATCATGGTTAATATCTTCTAGTTTGTAACCGGAACTAGAACTTCCTAAGATTGACCCTAAATCTTTAATGGGTAATACGGTATCCATTCCTAAGACTTTTACTCCACAAAATTCCTTCATCATCTTCGAGTTTGTAAAAATTCCCATAAAGATTTGCATAAAACATCCTAACTAGAAACAGATAGATTTTTTACTTTCTTATGATTTTCATCTATCAAAGAAAGAAACTCATATTTCCTATTAATCGCTTCAGTCCCAAATGCTTCAAAATCCGACATCTTATAAAATGTTCCTTGAAATACCATTTTTTCGTTCAACTTATTGAAGTTCCTCAGCATAATTTTACTGCCATTCAACCATTGTAGGATTTGGTTGTCGGATGCAAACTCGGGATGAGATGGATCATATGAGGAAGTTGGAGCTTTGTCCTTTTGTGGTCTTTTCTTTGAGGTTGGTAGTTTATGGAGTTTCTTCTTTGGAGCCATGGATTCGTTGCTGAACGCTTTGAGATATTATGGTTTGAAATTTGAAAAGGTAAAATGAAGAATGAGGGTGAAAAGTCACGACTTTTTTTTTAAAGCAAGTACCAATTCAGTCGATTGGACAACCAATCAGTCGACTGAATCTATAAGGAGTGGTTTTTCGAGAGTAAAATGTAGTCGTTTGTATTTTATAATTCAGTCGGTTGTCCCTAGTTTTGCCTAAGTTTAGTCGACGAATATTAATTTCAGTCGAATAAAATGGACATTTTTGGTTCCAGAGCCTACGCATGAGTTTAGTTGTTTTTATTATTAACTACTAGTCGACTGTGTATATTTTTTATAAATCGTATAGGAGTTTAGTCAGCCAGGGATCATGTTTTGTTGACTGAAACTGACTCTGGGTGTTTTTATTTGTAATTTGAGTTTGTTGTTATATGTTTTATAACTTATATGAACTTGGAATTATTTGTTTTCCTATATTTATCAATATTGAGAACTTATTTATACTAGATATACAAATATATTTGTACATATTTGAAAAAACGTATACACATATATTACATATATGTAAACTTATTATAAAGCTTTTTTATGCTAGACTGAGCTGCTTTGACGGGCTTGGAGCGAATGAATAGTTTTGTCTCTCGCAGAAAGCCATAAGTTTTTTTTCAATAAAGTTCAAATGCTCCCCTTGTCTCCTTTGCTCTTAGTTTTCTGGAGCAGCATAACCTCATCTTGATAATGCCCAACACCATCAATACAGTCATCATTTGCGGTAGTTATTTCCCCTTTAAATTTAATTGATTGCCTAACCTTCTTTCCTTTAGGAGAATATCAGGTTCTTTCAGAGGGGGGTGTAAGATGAAGTGTTGTCCGATGATGACATTGCTCTTAAATGTTTTGAAATTTGAAAATTGTATTTTAAACTTTATTATGGTATTTATGTAAGCATTGACTAAAAATAGGAATTCAAAATTATAGGCAGATAAATTATTACCATATAATTTTTATCAACTTCCCCTTTTTTATTTTTTATAGAAAATTCATATATAATTTCCAAAGATTTTTTAGTAAACAAATACGAGTTAATCATATTCTAAGAAAATATTTTACCAAGATATTTGTAAAATTTGTTAGTTTTTGGGTGCCTATAAAAGAATAGAAATTTCATTGGTACCCACTTCCTCATTAGGATTTACGTGTTAATAGAAGAAGGTAGCCATACCCAAGAGGGTTTGGGGAATTTAAAAATATAATTACTATTATTAACTGGATAGTCATCTATGTATTTTTGCTTAATCAAATTATTATTAGTTTTTGGAATCCAAATTTTCATCATTTTTGAATTTGAATTACCCATTTTAACATTTTCTTTGGACTTCTTGAACTTAGTATACAAAGTACTATATTTCTTATTACATTGTTTAGCTTTGAAACCAAGTCCATTTCTGTTGCCAAAAGGTTTTGAAATTTTAATTAAATTTTCTAAATTCTTCTTTCCTTTTGTTAAATTTTGAAACATTACCAATAATTTGTTCCAAATTTTTCTTCAATTTAAAATTTTCACTTCTAACTGAGTCTAGACTGGATTTTAGTTCACAATTCTCATTATTAAGCTTATTGTTCTCGATTTTGCTAGCCTTAAGTTCATTGGTTAGAGCTGCATTTTGAGAAAAAAGTTTCCATAAGATTTTTGTGAAATCTTAAGTTCCTCCTCTAGAATACTTTTCTCATCTTTTAAAAAGCTAATTTCTAGTACAACTCTAATTAATATTTCTATATTTTATTTATATAATTTTTTTAAATCTCTAAGTTCTATCATCTAATTCTATACTTATTCCCAAAATCTCGCTAAAAGAGAGTTCGGGACTTATCTCTACTATGGTAGTCCTAAAACTGACATTTCCCTGTTCTGAATCACTATCGCTGCACTTTCTGAAGAGGATGAGTTTAAATCGTCCAATGTCACCTGGAATGCCTTTCTCTTTTTCTTGAACCATTTGAACTTGTTTTTCTTCTTATCGTTGTTTAGTAATACACAGTCTTTCTTTATATGGCTAAATTTTTCGCACCTATACCCTTAATATATGTTGGGTTAGATAAGTTTGAATTGTCACCATTCTATGCCTTTGTAAACTTTTTGAACTTATTATAGTTTTTGGCAATGAATATAATCTCATCGTCATCCAAATCTGAATCATCGTCATTGGCTTGGAAAGCTACACTTTTTCTCTTGATTTTGCTCTTTTCTTGCCTGCATATTAGTTCATACAACATCAAATTTCCTATTAGTTCTTCAACTTTGAGTTGAGAAAGAACGTTAGCTTCTTCGATAGATAAAACTTTTCTCTCCCATTCAATAGTTAATGAGTTTAAAATACGTGTGACTAGATCAAAATCTGTAAAAGTGACTCCTACAACCATGAGATCATGTTGAATTATTTGAAAATCTAGCATACATGTCAATGATAGTCTCATTTGCTTTCATTTTTAATGGTGAGAATCGATTCTATAAAATAGATATTTTGGTTTGTTTTACTTTATTCATGCCATCATTCATGAGTGACTTGTAGTGTATGCTAGATATCATATGCAGTTTTACAAAGCATAACTCTTGAAAACTCATTTTTATCAAGTGAATAGAATAAGACATTCATTGCTTTAGCATTGTTTGGTCGTTGCGGCCTTTTAAGCACCTATCCAAGCACTCATTTAATAGTAGGAACTTCAAACCTAGTTTGAGTAGCTTGCCAAATTTCAAGACCGTTATATTCTATAAAGATTCTCATACGAGTAGATCAGTATGCACAATTATTTAGTAAATAGTAGAGGACGTGCCGGTGACTGATCTTCTTGAAAAGTACTTGCCATATTATGATGATTATTTAAATACTTTGTTACGGTAATTAAAAAGATCTGCTCTGATACCAAATGAAAGTTCACACGGATTTTATATAATATAGCATATATGTATATTCAAGTATATAGTCTAAACTAAGCAGTACTAACGAGTAGAGTATTGTAAAGTAATGTAAATAAAAGCAATCACACTAGGATTTTTATACTGGTTCGGACCCCCTGTGTTACGTCTAGCTCGAAAGCTCCCCTTTGGGAATTTCCTTTAGCCAAATACCCTCACTTCACCCAAAGGAACAGGTGTTAATACCTTAGTTATTGATTTTGATGATAACAACAATATACATTCATATAAAATAGATACTAATGTTTTTCCAAGTTATATAGTATATAGTGTAAGGTATTATACAGGCATTTGAATCGAAGACTATACAGTATGAAGACTCAAGAAATGGACATGAAGACTCATGAGCACAATGACCAAGATATAGAGATTTAAGACTATAGTATATAAAGTCGTAGAATATTATTAAAGTTCATGGTAGCACATCATTGATCTCCATCTCTTATTTTTCTATCTTTTATATTTTTAAACAAAATATATTTAAAAATATTTTATTAAAGTTTTTCAAAGATCAAAATGTTTATAAACTATGTTTAAAATGATTTACAAAGCAACAAATTATTTTACAAAGTACAGAGTTTTCAAAACATTTTAAAAGAAACGAGTTTTCAATTTTTACAAACATATATCGACATATGCCCAGATGATATGTCGACAAATATGCCATCAAGCAGTTTTTCAAATTTTGAAAAGAAATGTCTATTTGTCGCAACTCTTTGCAAACAGACATGTCTATTTATTCACCATATAAAGGGGAGTTAAATCAAAATTTTTTGATAGTTATTAACTTATTTTCTTCCCTCCTCTTACTCTCTTGAAAACACCTTTAAAAATATATCGAGTTCACTTTAAAATCATATAGAATAAATTTAAACTTCATTGTTTTGATCCACTACTACTTGCATACTATTTTGGGATCATCTCTCTCTCAAATCAAAGTACTATCCAAGAGGCTATAGGATCCATTGTATCCAAAGTTCAAGAAATTGTCTTTGAAAAACCATCAAACTCTATTTGCATTTGTTTGGTGTGCTTGTAGCCCATTAAAATCAAGTGAATGTGCTTGGTAGCCCAAAAATCTAAGCAAGTATGCTTGTAGCACGTGCAAATCAAGTTGGTGTACTCTGAGCCTAGAAATTCAGGAGGGTGTGTGTCGTAGAATTGAGATTGAAATTGGGTTTGCCTTCTGCCTGTTTAAATATTGGCATTTTAGAAGAAATATTTACAAGCAATTGTGCGGGACTGGATGTTGGAGAAATCTGAACCGGTATAAAATCCCTGGTGTCATCTCTCTAACTAATTCTCTACTTTACTTTATTGATTTTTATGTTTTATCTGGGATTGCATCTATGATTGGTTGTTGTTATACTTCTGTGTTGAAAATCTATGAGTAATATTAAACTTGAAAGGAATTTAAAAAGATATATAAAATTTAGAAAACACTATTCACCCCCACCTAATGTGTAATTAGACTTAAGATCCATAATTCCGCCACCCGCAACAGGCAATACATCAGAGTTTCTGACTTGACAAGCTTGTGTTCTTACAATACGGATTTTGACCGGATGTACAACTCCTATAATCTCCTTGATGATTCAAGATGCATGCTTTTTGATTATGGAAGAAAGTCAGACGATTCTTGAGTAAATTAAGAATTGAATTTGAATGCAATAGATTTGTAAGTATGCTCAAGAGGACAACTACCAAGAAAGATATATTAAGAAAGTTAAAAATGATTTCAGATGTTGGTCTCTATATATAGATATCCTACACTAAAAGTTGTAATCGTTCTATTACAGTCAATACCATTCGTAGAGATGCTCAAGGATAATCAAAACTATTAGAGATGTCTTTTAAGAAGCCGTTATAGGGTAAAAGGTCGAGTAAATATAAAATGTCAGTCTACTAAATAAAAACATTGAATCACGCGACCAAATTCAAAATCAAGTTTATATAATAAAACATATGTAACGATCCAGAATTTCTGTCATTCGAAATTCGAATATTTAATTGATTTTAAATATTCAACAATAAATTTTATAAGTCGAATAACTTATATTTCAAATATCTTGATTTGTTTGGATAATTAAATTGTTAATTTAATATTTGAAATTGCAGAAATAATTGAATTTTGAATTTAATGTGAATTAAAATGATTTATAAAGTTGATATAAATTCTATTTGAATTAGAATAATGTTGGTAAAATTTTAAAATTGAATTAAAAGTTAATTTATAGAAATTAGAAATTTTAATATTTAATTAACGTGTAAAAATAGTCATTTTTGACACTGTCTTAGATTTCGACGAAACCAGTTTCATTAGATCTGTAATGTTATATTATTATAGGACTTCAAATTTCGTGTCAATCGGAGTACGGTTTGGTCGTGCGAAGCTAAAACGTGTGGAAATTTGTTTAACTAAATTTTAATTAAAATAATTCGATTTGAAAACCTATCTTCCAAATGTGATGGAATTGGCCTCCGATATATATTCCATTGTGTTCGGAAAAGGGGTAAAACATTATAAACGCCTGGCGGAACGCTTCGTTTGGAGTTCAAAATATTTTTGGATGTATAGTAAATTTATATTGCTTATAAATAGAGGATCTTTATCATTCATTTTGCCAAACCCTAGTTAATTAGGTCACAACCGCCCCCTTCATCATGAATGGCCAGAAAGCTCTGATCTTCCTCCTCGGTTATCATGCAACCCATCCATTAATTCGAGAAACTTCCTACTGCAAAAACGTAAAGCTCGTCGAGTACTACAAGATCAACGACTATGATCTAAATCGGAGCGACGTGGTGGCGCCAATTGGCTTGTGTTCATCACACATTTGGAATTGTTTTCCTCATCGACGGCAGCTCGATGGTCGACCGATCTCTGGCCGAAGGTGAGGTGAAGCGAGGCGCTTCGAACGGTGGTAGTTGATCATGTTCTAGTACAACATAGGCGGCGTGGCAATTTGATGATGATGGCGGCAGATGGGTTTCTCGCATACGAATACGTGAGGAAGAGGGGGAAAAGAAACAACGGCCACGATCTAATTCTTGAAATGAATGGCCAGTACGGGTTGGTAATAAAAGAAAAAGAAATTGAAATTATATTATATATAAATTTGTATAAACTTCAAAATTGCATAACTTTGTCATACAAGGTCGAAACTTGACGAACCAAGTTGCATTGGGTTCGTATTGACGAACACTACGCGTTGGAGCTGGATTGGAGCTAGTGAAAATTTTGGGTAAAATTAAACGTTATTAGAAATAAAAAGCTGCAACGTCTATTGGAATCAAAGTGAGTACAACTCACTCTTTCTAACTCGCTTATATTTTTATATAAGTGAGAATAAATTTTATTTTATGACGATTGATGATTGTTTGGATGATATATGATATATTATATATATTGATTGATTTGGATATATTCCCGCATATTTTAGCATGATACGTTCCCGTGCATGAGCGGATGACCTTTTGTACACGCGTCTGCCTCGAAGTGGACATTGTACATATTTTCTCATATGTATATTTGTTGCAGTTGTTAGGTTGGAGGAATCCAACTGGATTCCTCACCAGTGTGATTTTTATTTACAGATATTGTGATATATGTTGTTATCCTATGATATGTGATGTTTGGATGCCGTGATTGATGTGAATCACCTTATTTAGTGCTGTTGTAGCACTGGGCCATATTTTGGAATTTTAAAAATATTAAAATGACGATTTCAAATTAAAAAGGATTTCAAAGTGATTTTGAAAATATATGTTTATTAATTTTTGGATTGTTAAGGAAATGAATTTATTTTAAATAAATAAAAAGTTAAAATTTTTATGTTATAAAATTATGATTTTTGTGAAATATACCTAAATATGATTTTTGAAATAAGAAGTTAACTATTTTGTAAAATAAGTTAAAGTTGAGAATTTTGGATTTATTATAAATGGTTTATATGTATAGGATTTATAAAATCGATATTTTATAAATAAAAATAATGGAATTATAAAGGAGTTTTATAAGTGTTAAAATGAAGTTATAATTGAATCTTATAAGTAAATAAGATTAACAAATTTATGAAGTTATAAGAAAGAATGAATTTGTAATAAGAGATTTATAAATGAAGTAACTTATAATTGGATTTTGGCATTTAAATGAGATAAATGGAATTTGTTAGTAAATGAATTTTGTATATGGAAGTTTATAAAATATAATGGAATTTATAAACATTGTTTTATAAATGTGAAATCAATTTAATTTGATAAGCTAAATACGGAAGTTTATAAAGGAATTATATTCACGATAGTGGACAGTGGATAATCCTTTTAATTAAATGTGTAGAAGCAATGAATTTGGTAAAGGAATTATATTAATTATTTTGGACAGTAAATAATCTTTTAAATTGAATAAATGTTTTGGAAAATGATATTTTAAAATGGAGTTTGAATGGTTTGAAAACAAAGTAAATTGTGAATTCACTTATTATGAAAATAAGTATATGGAAATGTTTTCCAAATATTGAAATATTAAAACGGTTTTGAGAATATATCTTTTTAAAGATAATTTGAAGTGAATATTTGGAAAGTGATTTAATTAATAAAAGATTAATTAAAAGGGCCTGGTGGTTGCTTATGGTGCTAGATATTTGTTTGTTTGCTTTGATAGTTAAATAACCGACTATCAAAATTTGGCCATTTTAGTTCCTCGACTTGATGTGGGAACTAATTAGTCGTACACTTAGTACGTAACTGACTGTGTAGGCTTAATTATCATTTGTGTTGAGAATGTCGATTCTGTAGTGCGGAGTGATTACTCCAATCTATCGAGCTTCCTTCTTGGCCGAAAGATAACAAGTTGAATGTTGGAGACGTGATAAGTCTATGAGACTTAGTTTCTATGTGACGTTGAGAAATGCTTTTGCGTTGTTGGTGCGAAGAGACCGGGAACTGATTTATCTGAAAACCACTTCGGACCAACGTATATGCATTCGATTGTGTAGGTTGTGATGATATTGATATTTAGGATTTTCATAGTGGAGGACTGCTTGTTGATCGTTTGGGGTTAAAATCCCAATATGCATATAGTAGCAGTATTCTCCTCGTTATGAAATATCCAATGCAAGGGCTATTCGCTACCAATCCTAGGGATTTCCCGATAGGATGAGGTAGGAGAGTACCTTCGGTTTGTCATGTTCCTGGACAACTTGTATGGACGAGTGTCTAACATTGCATTTCTAAGATTACGTACATTGGTTTTTACAAACGTACATCTGTGGTGGCGGAGAAGGCAACTTCTCTTAGCTTAACACCCTCCTTGGGACGTACGAGCTCAAGGGTTATATTTTTGTGGAAGGCAATTAGTAGTCAACGGAAATGGCAATGTGGCATTCAAAGTGATGTGATATGTGAAAGGTAATCGTCACCTCATGCCTCATCAACCGAAAATGACCGAAACATGATTAGGTGCAGTAGGGCTAAGTGGGTTATTCCCAATTAGGATATGATCATCCTCTTCTAGATATATTTCTTCCCGCTATGATGTTCGGGATGTAAATTAATGTGGTTTGTATGTTATGAGGGCCCTCGGAAAGGTCGGTAACGACCGGGGGATGATATATTCGGTACTACCTAGTTATAGAGGTAGGTCGGTCTTGTGTTGGTAGAGGATCCTTTGTGATGGTCCTCGGTACATTCCTTTAGCGATGTACTGCTGGAAGGTAGTCACTTTACCTAGTCATTTGTATGGAAATCCAAACTCCACTACGTGCCTGCCATTTTGTTTGTAGAGCCTAGTATGCTGGAATTTAATAATGGTAACAAATTCGGCTATTTTAATTATTATTTGTATACTAGACACTAGTATAATACAACATGATTTGATATGAAATGTTTTGGTTATCGTAAGGTAAAAACATGTCCGTGTTTATGTGTGGGAGTGTCTTACGAGATACTTTGGTTTTGAAAGGAAAAGTTTGGTAATCTAATAAATTCAGTTGAGTGTGTTTTCTCACGCTAGTTTACCAGACTGATCCGGGCGTTCTTCCCTTTCAATGCTCGGGTCAGACCGAGTATATTTACAGGTTCAGATTGGTGCTTTGAAGCTTCAGCAGGAGAGCTGGAAGTCTTCAGATCGTATTCCCGTATATGTTTATTTTCCACTGCTTTGTTATTTATATTATTAGCAATTATAAGGACAGGTTATTATAACTGTCCAGACTGATGATTAGTGATTGATTGTTGAACTCTGATTGATGTATGTATATTACAGTTTCTGTTTTGTAAAGATCATTGATATGATATTGTATGTTATTCCGCTGGGATGTGAGATTCTGTATTGTTCTGGTTTGTTCTTCTCTCTTTCTTCTCATCTCTTCTTCTATCTTCTTTTCTTTCTCATGACTTTCCGTCAGTTTGTGCTTTTTGGGTCGGACATGTATGGTTTATTGTCGATTCAAAGGGTACGGATTTGTGGGTCGTCACACGTGGTATCAGAGCTTAGGTTTAGTATATTCCTAGGCTTTGATGTGTACTCGGTATAGATAGGGTCAGTAGCACCCTAGATTGAGTTTGAGTGTATTATATATATGAGCGCGTATTTGTTAGTGGTATAAAAGTGTTTTATATTGTGTTTACTTATCCGTTGTGCTATTTATGAATTCTGGTCGGTATGTGGGACGCCATGTTATCGATAGGGATTTCTAAACACTTCAACGAGGCAAGTCGACATAATATTGTTTTTAAATTGGGTAAATGAAATAATTTTACCTCAATTATATTTTATATATAAAGAAATAATTTTTCAGAAATTATTATAATGTATATAAATGGATTGTTTGGTTGTTTGAAAATGTAAATATATATAAGTTAATAAAAACTGTTTGGATAATCTAAATAAAAGCAACAATTGTAAAAGAATAGATTATATAAGCAAATGAATTATAAAGTATGGAATTATAATTAATATGATTTACAATTGTGAAATAATCTTATATATAAGAATGAAACTACATGAGTACATTTATAAATATGAGTAGTAAATAAAAATGGATTTAAACTAAGAATGTGAAAATTTTGAATCTCGTTGCTTTTGACAATTGTTTTTCAAAATTTAAAGAGGTTATATTATTATAAATCTAAATAAGATAAATAAATTTGAAATGAATCTTATATAAGTAAAGAGAATAAGTGAAATTATATAAGTAAAAAAAATTATAAATGTGATTTATAAATATAAAGGGATTTTTTTAAAAGAATATAAAGCACTGAATTCACTACTGTTGTTGGGAAATAATAAGGGTAATGGCTGCAGCATCATCAGTATCGTTTTCGAGTTTTTGTGTAATTGATTTGCTACCATTAGTAAATGGAATAAAATTTAAGTTTAGTTGTGATAAACAAATTTGATTTAAAATCCATGTTTGAAATTGGTAAATATAAAGGAAAATGAGTTTTGGACTTATAATATGAAGTAAAAAAAATTAACTTTAGTAAAGTTAAATAAATTTGAGTTAGCATTATAAAATATATGATTTGAAATTTAACTTAAGGAAAGTTAAATAAATTAAATTGGAATTGAACTAGATTAGATATGCTATTGAAATGAAAATTAAACTTAAGTGGTAAGTGATTATATAATATGAATTTGGAAGTTTAAATAATAAGTTGTGTAACTTATGAAATGGGAAAATATAAGTAAAACCAAATGTTAAATTGGTTAAACAATTTTGTTAAGCAAAATAAAATCTGAATTTTAATAGTGATATGAAATTTGACTTAAGTAAAAATTAAATAAAATGATCTTTGAAAATGAAATAACTCAAGTAAAGGAAAAGAAATGAGCTAATGAAATGAGTTAAATAAAATAGAATTTGAATTAAATTAGTAGTGAACTTAAGTTGTCTAATGAAAGTAAATGCAAGTGTTAATTCATTAAAAGCTAATGAAATTGAGAATTGAATAATTGCATGAAAGACAATTAGATATTAAACCAATTAGAATTAAATGTGTTAAACCAAATTGAAGGAAAAAGAAGTAAATATAAATGTTTGAGTGTAAAGTAAATTAAATAAATTTGGTAATGTTGGATATGCATTGGTTGTTAGATGGATGTTAGTTGATTAAAAAGAAATTCATTAAATGTTAATGAAATTGAAAGCTAAATACTTGAATTCAAATTGGGAGTAAGGGAATTTAAATAGAATTGAATTTGATTTAATTTGGAAGTGAACTAACTTGAATAGAAATTAGTGAATGCAAACTAATTGAAAATGAATAAATGAATGTTAGTAAAAAATCCAATGTTAACGAATCAAATGTGATTAAATTGGAAACCAATTCAATGAATATTACTGAGAAATGAATGTATATTGATTTGGTTATGGATTGATTGGATAGATATTGGTTTGTTGGATGTTGCTTGGATGATAGTTGTTTGATGGTTGAATTTGTTGTTTTTAATTGCATTTGCTATATTGGCATGTATAGTTATTGTATTGGTATATGTTGTATATTGATATTACTATCTATATACATGTTAATCATTTGTTTGTTGAGTATTTAGTAGGTGCGGACGACGTATGCCTCGCATTTGGAGCTCGCTTTCGTGCTATATTAGCCGTATATGCTCGCTAATAATATATAAGGTACATATCTCGGATTACATCCCGTACTTTTATATTTTTTCCTTACGGGATGCCTCATCCTCGAAGATGAGATGTATATTTGTGATATATATATATATTGTTATTTTTTTCGGATCGAACCGCGCAAAGGAGGCTATGGCGAAATTTTTTGAAAATTTAAGGCGTTAGGAAATTTGTTGGGAAAATTGGAAAATTTTTGATAACTAAAATTTTT
Source organism: Allium fistulosum (assembly GCA_030737815.1). NCBI lineage: Eukaryota > Viridiplantae > Streptophyta > Magnoliopsida > Asparagales > Amaryllidaceae > Allium > Allium fistulosum. The sequence goes on along the minus strand of CM060908.1, from coordinate 258,068,892 downwards.
ATTTTGAGTTAAAAGTTAAACGATATTAGTTGGTTTTGAAAAGATAACTATGAATGAATTTGAAAACTTAGAAAAGTTTTTATAAGAAGTTTAACTAATGGATTTTGGAAAAGTTAAAAGGTTTAAATGATTTTAGTAATCTAATTTGAACGAATTATTTTGAAAAGTTCGTGGATTTTTTGGCTTTTTCTTACTTGATAATTTCAAGGACGAAATTCTTTTAAGTAGAAGAGAATGTAACGACCCAGAATTTCTGTCATTTGGAATTCGGATATTTAATTGATTTTAAATATTCAAAAGTAAATTTTATAAGTCGAATAACTTATATTTCAAATATCTTGATTTATTTGGATAATTAAATTGTTAATTTAATATTTGAAATTGCAGAAATAATTGAATTTTGAATTTAAGGTGAATTAAAATGATTTATAAATATAAATTCTATTTGAATAAGAATGATGTTGGTAAACTTTTAAAATTGAATTAAAAGTTAATTTATAGAAATTGGAAATTTTAATATTTAATTAACGTGTAAAAATAGTCATTTTTGACACTGTCTCAGATTTCGACAAAACCAGTTTCATTGGATCTGTAATGTTATATTATTGTAGGATTTCAAATTTCGTGTCAATCGGACGTGTGGTTTGGTCGTGCGAAGCTAAAACGTGTGGAAATTTGTTTAAGTAAATTTTAATTAAAATAATTCGATTCGAAAACCTATCTTCCAAATGTGATGGAATTGGCCTCCGATATATATTCCATTGTATTCGGAACAGGGGTAAAACATTATAAACGTAGGCGGCACGCTTCGTTTGGAATTCGAAAATTTTCGAATGAATAGTAAATTTATATTGCTTATAAATAGAGGATCTTTATCATTCATTTTGCCAAACCCTAGTTAATTAGGTCACAGCCGCCCCCTTCATCATGAACGGCCAGGAAGCTCCGATCTTCCTCCTCGATTATCACGCAATCCATCCATTAATTCAAGAAACTTCCAACAGCAAAAATGTCAAGCTCGTCGAGTACTGCAAGATCAACGGCTATGATCTAAATTGAAGCGACGTGGGGGCGCCAATTGGCTCACGTTCATCACGCGTTTAGTGGCATTTTCCTCATCAACGGCAGCTCGATGGCCGACCGGTCTCTGGCCGAAGGTAAGGTGGAGTGAGTCGCTTCGAACGGTGGTAATTGATCGTGTTCTAGTACAACGTAGGGGGCGCACCAGTTTGATAATGATGGCGGTCGATGGGTTTCTCGCGTACGAACATGTGAGGAAGAGGGGGAAAAGAAACAGCGGCCATGATCTAATTCTTGAAATCAACGGCCATGATGGCTTGGTAATATAAAAAAAAATTGAAATTATATTATATATAAATTTGTATAAACTTCAAAATTGCATAACTTTGTCATACGAGGTCAAAACTTGACGAAACAAGTTGCATTGGGTTCGTATTGACAAACACTACACAATGGAGCTAGAATAGAGTTGATTGGAGCTCGTGAAAATTTTGGATAAAATTAAACAATTTTATTCGAAATAAAAAGCTACAACGACTATTGGAATCAAAGTGAGTACAACTCACTCTTTCTAACTCGCTTATATTTTTATACAAGTGAGGATAAATTTTGTTATATGATGATTAATGATTGTTTGGATGATATATGATATATTATATATATTTTGATTGATTCGGATATATTCCCGCATATTTTAGCGGATGAGACCCTATATGTTCCCGTGTATGAGCGGATGACCTTTTATACGCGCGTCTGCCTCGAAGCGAACATTGTACATACTTTCTCATATGTATATTTGTTGCAGGTGACAGGTTGGAGGGAACCAATTGGATTCCTTACCAGTGTGATTTTTATTTACAAATATTGTGATATATGATGTTATCCTATGATATGTGATGTTTGGATGCTGTAATTGATGTGAATCACCTTATTTAGTGCTATTGTAGCATTAGGCCATATTTTGGAATTTTAAAAATATTAAAATGATGATTTCAAAGTAAAAAGGATTTCAAAGTGATTTTGAAACTATATGTTTATTAATTTTTGGATTGTTAAGGAAATGAATTTATTTTAAATAAATAAAAAGTTATAATTTTTATGTTATAAAAATTATGATTTTTATGAAATATACCTATATATGATTTTTGAAATACGAAGTTAACTATTTTGTAAAATAAGTTAAATTTGAGAATTTTGGATTTATTATAAATGGTTTATATGTATAAGATTTATAAAATTGATATTTTATAAATAAAAATAATGGAATTATAAAGGAGTTTCATAAGTGTTAAAATGAAGTTATAATTGAATCTTATAAGTAAATAAGATTTGTAAATTTATGAAGTTATAAAAAAGAATGAATTTGTAAAAAGCGATTTATAAGTGAATTAACTTATAATTGGATTTTGGCATATAAATGAGATAAATGGAATTTGTTAGTAAAGGAATTTTGTATATGGAAGTTTATAAAATATAATGGAATTTATAAACATTGTTTTATAAATGTGAAATCAATTTAATTTGATAAGTTAAATACGAAAGTTTATAAAGGAATTATATTCACGATTGTGGATAGTGGATAATCCTTTTAATTAAATGTGTAGAAGCAATGAATTTGGTAAAGGAATTATATTCATGATTTTGGACAGAAATAATCTTTTAAATTGAATATATGTTTTGGAAAATGATATTTTAAAATGGAGTTTGAATGGTTTGAAAATAAAGTAAATTGTGAATTCACTTATAATGAAAATAAGTATATGGAAATGTTTACCAAATATTAAAATATTGAAACGGTTTTGAGAATATATCTTTTTAAAGATAATTTGAAGTGAATAATTGGAAAGTGATTTAATTAATAAAAGATTAATTAAAAGGGCCTAGTGGTTGCTTATAGTGCTAGATATTTGTTTGTTTGTTTTGATAGTTAAATAACCGACTATCAAAATTTGGCCATTTTAGTTCCTTGACTTGATGTGGGAACTAATTAGTCATACACTTAGTACGTAACTGACTGTGTAGGCTTGATTATCTTTTGTGTTGAGAATGTCAATTATGTAGTGCGGAGTGATTACTCCAATCCATCGAGCTTCCTTCTTGGCCGAAGGATAGCAAGTTGAAAGTTGGAGACATGATAAGTCTATGAGACTTAGGTTCCATGTGAGGCTGAGAAATGCTTTTGCGTTGTTGGTGCGAAGAGACCGGGATCAGATTTATCTGAAAACCACTTCGGACCAACGTATAAGCGTTCGATTGTGCAGGTTGTGATGATATTGATATTTAGGATTTTCATAGTGAAGGACTGCTTGTTGATCGTTTGGGGTTAAAATCCCAATATGCATATAGTAGGAGTAGTCTCTTCGTTATGAAATATTCAATGCAAGGACTATTCGCTACTAATCTTAGGGATTTCCCAACATGATGTGGTAGGAGAGTACCTTCGGTTTGTACTTTTCCTGGACAACTTGTATGGACGAGTGTCTGACATTGCATTTTTAAGATTACGTACATTGGTTTTTACAAACGTACATCAGTGATGGCGGAGAAGGCAACTTGTCTTAGCTTAACACCCTCCTTGAGACGTACGAGCTCAATGGTGGTATTTTTGTGGAAGGCAATTAGTAGTCAACGGAAATGGCAATGTGACATTCAAAGTGATGTGATATGTGAAAGGTAATCGTTACCCCATGCCTCATCAACCGGAAATGACCGAAACAAGGTTAGATGCAGCAGGGCTAAGTGGGTCATTCCCAATTAGGATATGATCATCCTTTCTAGATATTTTCTTCCCCCTATGACGTTCAAGATGTAAATTAATGTGGTTTGTATGCTATGAGGGCCCTCGGAAAGGTCGGTAACGACCAGGGGATGATGTATTCGGTACTACCTAGTTATAGAGGTTAGTCGGTCTTGTGTTGGTAGAGGATCTTTTGTGATGGTCCTCGGTACATTCCTCTAGAGATGTACTGCCGGAAGGTAGTCCCTTCACTTGGTCATTTGTATGGAAATCCAAACTCCACTACGTGCCTTCCAGTTTGTTTGTAGAGCCTAATATGCTGTAATGTAATAATGGTAACGATTTCGGCTATTTTAAACATTATTTGTATAGTAGACACTAGTATAATACACCATGATTTGATATGAAATGTTTTGGTTATCGTAAGGTAAAAAAACATGTCCGTGTTTTTGTGCGGGCGTGTCTTACGAGATACTTTGGTTTTGAAAGGAAAAGTTTGGTAATCTAATAAATTTAGTTGAGTGTGTTTTCTCACGCTGGTTACCAGACTGATCTGGGCGTTCTTCCCTTTCAATGCTCGGGTCAGACCAAGTATATTTACAGGTTCAGATTGGTGCTTTGAAGCTTCAGCAGGAGAGCTGGAAGTCTTCAGATCAAATTCCCGTATATGTTTATTTTCCACCACTTTGTTATTTATATTATCAGCAATTGTAAGGACATGTTATTATAACTGTCCAGGCTGATGATTAGTGATTGATTGTTGAACTCTGATTGATGTATGTACATTACAGTTTTTTTTGTAAAGATCATTGATATGATATTATATGTTATTCCGCTGCGATGTGAGATTCTGTATTGTTTTATTCTTCTTCTCTCTTTTTTCTCTTCTCTTCTTCTCCCTTCTTTTCTTTCTCACGACTTTCCGTCAGTCTGTGCTTTTTGGGTCGGACATGTATGGTTTATTGTCGATTCAAAGGGTACGGATTTGCGGGTCGTCATAATATAAGGGTTCAGTTAACTAGGATTATTTCAATCGACTGCCTTCAGTCGACTGAAAATAATCTCAATTGACTGAACTATGTGAAAATATTTTTTTATATAAAATTGGTTTTTAAAACTTGTTAAACTCTTTGATAACTAAAAACATTTGTATGTAGATGTGTGTGTGAATGCGCATATGAACTACCAAGGAGTTTTTACAAGTGTATCTAGGACCAAATACATTGATTTGACTGGACGATCCATATTTTTGTAGCTCTTGAAATGTAGACGATCCATCTTGCTATCTCCTTAGTTCTCTGATTCATTAGCTCACTATACCTGCATAATATTATATACTAGGTATACATAGAGATATATTTTTGTCATCATTAAAACATAAAACTAGGGTTTGACATACAACTGTCTTCCATCAGCCCGTGCAACTAGATCAATAGTCAAGCGCACTTCCCACTAGTTTTACAACACAATCTTAGCCATATATTATCTATTTTGACTACTATAAATGCCCATGCATCGCCATTTCAAAGTGGTTGGAATATGTAAGATTTTAAGTACTATACACGATTCTGAGCTCTTTGTACTTCAAGCCTATAAGACTAACAACTATATTAGTCTTAAGTGCTTCATTTTCTCTTATTATTCTCTTATAATTCCTTATAATTATAAGAGAGATATATAGTAAGAGAACTTTGTAGTATATGTAGGCAAGCTTGCTGAACCACTCTATATTTGGTGTCACATAACGTTAACTGCTAACTTTATTCCTCAATTTCACTTCTACACCTAGTGCTAGCAAGTAACCTTTGCGCATTAATCTAATTCCAAGGTTGGCCAAATCTCTAGTCAAGAATAAGGCTCTATGATTTAGTAAATTTTCATTAACTGAATGTATAGGGGTATCATATGCTAATATCCTTAAAGCAACGGTCATTTTTTAATGACATGTCAAATATGGAGTTTTCAAAACCTTAGATTTAAAACAAAGTACATTTTGTGCACTTGGATGCCTTTAATATTTCTTAGAGTGCAAGTATACAATAGGTTATTATAATGTATAATGTTATATCTTGATTTGATTTCTTTTCAAATGTAAGAATGTTGTATAATTATTTGAACCTAAGAAATATTGTATTATTGTTCCTACTAAAAATATTGTAATATTTTATTAATGATAATAGGTTAATTATCTCCTTATTCTATCTGTATTATTTTTAAAATCAGAAAATCAATTAAGTAAACTTATACAAAGGTTATTAAATAAAATAAACCAATATACGAAGAACACATGTTATTTCTTATATAAATATTAATTCCAAATATGACTCATAAGATCTTTTGTAATATTTGATGTATAGCTTTTTTGCACAATGCCAATTGGTGATTAATGCAAACTATGTAATCTTCTTCAGTTTGAAGTATTTCTTCTTGAGTAAATCTGCCATAGCTTAAGCGCCATCATAGAAATAATGTAATTCTTCCCTCAAATCTCGTTAGTCTAAAGTGATTTTAATTATGGAATTATATAATAAATATGATCACAGTCATTTTTGATTGCTTCCAGAGTCTATATGGATCACTTTTAATGCCCTACCTTGATATCCATACTAACAAAGAATATTACTAAATAATATCATCTGCTAATACGGAAACTAAGGCTGGTTAGAAGTGACCACGCATGAATATTCCTTTAGGCTACCAATGACACGTCTTTCTTTCCAAAATTTGAGGATCTGAACTAAATATATGACGTGTACAGTATCGGCACAAAGCAATACACACGATGGGTGAAAAGAAGTTCAAAACAATATATATATATATATATATATATATATATATATATATATCATAGAAAATACAGAATCACAATATAGAGTGGAATGTAAACTATCTACATGAAAATAGGTACATTAGTAAGTCTTCAAAATATAGAACTAGACTCACATAATATACAAGTCAAGCCCAAGGCTAGTATCCAAATAATATGTACATAACATGAGTCACCGTCTTAACAAAATATAACACCGGTACATAGACTAGACCTAAAAAGATACATATATACATCATATACAAAACTATCTTCCGGCTAAGACAACATGCAAAGGTCACCAAGTCCTGGTAACTGAAATGTCTCGCTCTGACCCAAGTATTATAAAAATAATAAATGGGTCAAGCTAATTCTAATTTAGTAAAAGTGAGATCACAGATATAACATATATGAATCACAATAGAGTAGCCATAATTCCATAATAAGCCCAAATCTAAACAAAAATGACTTATCTCATAATTCATCATCAAAATAAGATGAATCAAAATATCCCACAATCATAACCATAAACTTGTGTAAAAGCAAGTGAAATCCAAAACACATGCATAAAAGCGAGTTGAGCCTATAAGACGAGCATGAAAGCAAGTCAAAATCAAAGACAAGCCTGAAAGCTAGTTTGAACTAAAACATGTGTGCCATTTGTCAAAATACCATGTCATAAATCAATAAATTGCTTATCAAAAGAAATCTCAAAATACGATAATAGAAATCTCATAAAGCATATCATAAATCAAAGAACATGCCCGAAAACATGCTATCATAAGACGAGCCAATACCTGCCAGTTTTGCATGAAAGCATGAGGTACAATCCCTGTAACGACCCGAGTTTTTGGAACGGTCAAAATCACCGAAAAACTCGTCCATTCTAAAACTATGAATGAAAACTACCAACTTAATACACAATATTTGATAAATATTTAATACTATTAAATGTATAGGATATAATTTTAGTTTTATAAGTTATCAGAGTAATCAATTTAATCTACTTGGTGTGCTTTAATACATACCAAATACATATGCAAATATCTAACACTGCACAACTCTGATGGGAGAGACATCAATAGTCATTCCTGCAGACTCAATAAACTTGTCAAATGCGGAATAAAATAATAAGTAGGAAAAATACATCAATACACGGTATATGGCAAATAACAAATAGAAAAATGTTATGTTATTATTATGGCTACATCACTACCACTTGTGACTGCTAACGCACCCCTATCTAATTTGGTACCCAATTAGATACAGGATCAAGCCAACGTAGTTCTCCTACCGCCAATAGGACTCACAGAGCCTACGATGCAAAAACAAATATGCAATTCCCAAAACTACCCAATTAGGCTTAATCATCAATTTTGGAATTTTAAAAACTAATTAAATTTATGGAAATGATCTCTTTGGACTTTATTCCCGAATTCTTATTTCAAAACTTTTGAAATATATGTCTATACATCCTTTATGTTCAAACTAGTCCTTTACTTTGGGATATGAAAACAAATCACTTTTTGAAACGATACCAATATACAAGCATACAAAACTATATGCTACCTAATCAGGAGGTTTCTTGTAACGATCCGGAATTTTGGTCGTTTAGTTTTGAACATTTAATTTATTTTAAATGTTGAATTTGAATTATTAATAGATTTTGAATATGGAGATTTTGAAAGAATCAGCAAAATAGTTTAACATTTCAGATATAGCGATTAATTGGATTTGGGTAAATATAAATTTAGTATTTGAAATTAGGTAAATATGGGAATCTGGAGTTAATGGGAAGAGAAATGATTTCTAAGTTGATTTAAAACTTAGATTGAATTAGAGTGATGGTATTGGACTTTTGAATGGGATTAAAAAGTCGATAAGTTAAAATTGGAAAATTTATATATTAATTTAATAGTGAAAATTAATAATGGTAATAGTGTAAATAATCGAACTTTGGTTTAAAATGAATCGGAATGGTTTCTAATATGAATATAAATTCAATTTGAAATATAATGGAGCTAGTAAGTTTTAGAAATTGAAATTTTAAACGATTTCGACGATTTTGAAAATCGCTCAATATAATCGACGAGTTAAAATAGCCTTTCGGAGCACAGTCTCGGAATTCGACGAAACTAGTTCCATTGGATCCGTAATAGTGTATTATTATCGGATTTCAAATTTGTAGCGTTTGTTCATACGGGATAGAAACACGTTGTAATAAATATCGAAAATTTAATATTTAAATTCGATTCAAAAGGCTATTTTCCACATATGATCGAATTAGGCCCCAAAACATCTTCCATTGTGTTCGAAATAGGGGTAAAACATTATAAATGCCAGGCGGCATGTCTCGTTTGGAGTTCGTTTGAAAAAGCATGTTAAAATTGGAAATAATATTAAAATAATATTGATATATGTGTATATATACGGTGAAACAGTAAAACCCTAGCTATTTAATGCAGCCGCCGCCGTTCTTTAAATCAATGACCGAAAGCTACATTTCTTCCTCCTCGAATTTCTTCCAATCCTTCAGCTTTCATCAACAATCTCCACCTACAATATTGAAGAGCATTGTGAGATCTACAGATCCAACGGTGGATCTTTGTTATCGACGTCGTTTGGAGCCAGAAAATGGTCGTGAAGGCCGACCATTAGTGTGCATTTCTCTCGTGGTGGGGACGACCGAGTGTTTCGGGGTTGAGGACGAAGGTGTGTTGGAGGAAGGCGGTTCGTGTGGCGGTGCCTGATCGGCGTATCGATGGTCGGTGGTGGAGTCTCAGTTGGTCAAAGCAATGTCGGGATGGGTTCGAGTAGCCTGTAGTGTACGCGAAGAGGGAGGGAGAAGAAGAGTAGATGTGTGGCCAGATTTCTCTTTTCAAAATCAACGGCATAGATTTGATCTGGGTATAAAATAAAAAAGAAAATTGAAATTTATTTATATTAATTTATACTCAATCTTTAAAATTTCATATCTCATTCATACGAGGTCGAAATCAGACGAAACAAGCGGCACCGAAATCGCAACGATGAGCACTACGCGCTGGAGAAGATCTGGGAATGTTTGGAGCTAGCGAAAATTTTAGGTTAAATCGAACGTGTTCGATTTAATTTAAAATTGGAACGTTTGGAAAATTCAAAACTCAAGGTGAGTTAATCTCACTCAATTTTGGACTTCTGGCTTTAATTTTAAATAGTTAAAATAAATAAATGATTGATTGGTTAAATTGACACATTTTTATCAGTTGGATGTGATACTATATATAGTAGTATATATATTGGAGTGATTGATATTTCCGCATATATATAGCGGATGAGACCCTATGCGCCCCGCATAATTGCGGATGACTCTATACACCGCGATATTCCACCTCGAAGCAGAATTGGTATTTTTATATTATGCTAACATCTGTGGATGCAGGGAAACAGGTTGGAGGGATCCAACTGGATTCCTCAAAAATGTTGTATTTAATTTCATATATAGTGATATACGTTCGGTTGGAATAATCTGTGATAGGTTATTGTGTGATTTGAATTATTTGGATGTTATGGTGGTTAACCTGGACTTTTGGTGTTTTAAATACCAATAAAAATATGTTTTAAATTGGTAAAGAATTGTAAATAGGGATTTTAAAGTAAAATGTTATATAGAGTTTTTGGGTAAATCTATTGGGTAAAGTAAAGTTTTTGAAATTGTAATGTAACTATTTCGGGTTATTGTGAACATGGATTTTGGAATAAAGTAAATAAAAGGATTTTTTTAGTAAATGCTCAAGGGCTACGTGGTTAAAATAGTAAGGGAGGTTTTAAAACCGAGAATTTTAATAGATCAGAAGAATAGGGGTAAATGTGGGAAATAAATATAAATTGGTTATACTGGACTCAAGTAAGATTTCCAAATTTACGAAGTGAAATTTGAATCGAGAATTAGGCTTGTTTTAAAGAAGGATTTTTAAATATTAATACAGAAGTTTTAAAAAGTGTTAAAAATATTCCAGAAATTAGTTATTAATTTATTTTAAATTTTTTAAAACATATTTAATTATTAATTAGTTATTTTATAATGATCATTAAAGATTTATTGTTTTGTAAGAACTAATCGACATTTTTGTTTTTAAAGGATAATTATTAAATATCAACATGGCTTTGTATAATAACTTCATTTAAGTAGATTTGCCTAGATTAAACATGGAAATTTATTTTAGTACTTATAAGCATTGTTTTGGGATAGTTTTTAAATAAAGTTTTCGGGAAGCAATTGGTATACTCGCGTGGCGTAAATCGGAGGCAGTGAGTGTCTGTAGTTAAGTCTTGGATTTCTCTGGGATAGAGACGTAACCATTAAACTGTGATCCATGGTTTGATACCGCAGTGGTACTTTCCATATTATTTTAAAAGGGTTTTCAATTATTTTTGAAAAGCATAATTAGTGAATATACCGAATTCGTTAAGATAAGGACATGACCTTTGGTAAAAAGATTTAATTTGTTTAAAATTTAAATTAAATAAGACTTGGTGTTTTTCAGTGAAATGTAGTATTTGGTTGAATTGATTGTTCAATTGATAGTTAAATAACCGACTATCAAATTTGGACCTAAATATAACTTTGGAAATATCTAGAAGAAGCACGAGATTATATGGTACAATTACAGTTCGAGGTGCTATACTGTACGTATAAACTCATTTCGTTCTACTAGGACATTGATAAGGAAATCCGTCCACTAATGGTTAGGAGGTGATCTCCGATCTTACTTTGTCTGTTTATTTCCTAAAGAACCAGGGTTGAGTTTACCGGAAATAGCGAACGTTGTTTCGAAGAGACCGGGATCAAATTTGTTATCTGAAAACCACTTCAATCCAATGAGTACGTTTTCGATATGAAAACAAGAGAATGGACTCGAAGATTGAGCAGTGAAGTGCAAGGGTTAATCGCTACTAATCTTGAGGGTGATTCCAAAATGAATGTAGTAGGAATAGTGCATTCGGTTTCGTTCGGACCCGGAACGGACTTGTATGGATGAATGCTATCAGAACATTGTCATTGGAGGACAATGAGCATTCTAAGTGAAAAATTCCTTAAAAAGATAATCGTAGCCTATAGCCTCATCAACCGGGAATAACTGAAAAGCAGGGGAGATGCAGCAAGGCTAAGTTGGTAGCACCCAAGTAGGGTATGTTTATCACCTTTCTAGATACCCTCGAAGCACCCAGGTAGGCTAAGTGGGTAGCAAGGCTAAGTGGGAACACCCAGGGTGATAGCATACTCGATCTATATAGGTCAGGGATAGTCCATTCTTGTGTAGCTGGGGATCCCGACATGGTCCTCGGTATAGTGTTTCTAGGCATGTACTGTGACATGCAATACCTCAGTGCTTAGTCATTCAGATGGAATCCATTCTCCAATAAGCGTCGTACGGTTTTGATTGTGCCCAACTATGTTGGAACGTGAGATGCAAGCATTTCAGCTATTTGAATAAGTATTTGTACTTAGACACTATTATAATATCATATGATTTTAATATGAAGTGTTTTGGTTATCGTAAGGTAAAAACCCGTCGTGTTTATATATGGTGCGGTCTTACGAGATACCTTTGATTTTCAAAAGATTTTAATAACTTTAATAATTCAAATTGAGTGTGATTTCTCACGTTGGTTTTCCAGACTGGTTCGGGTGTTATTTTATTATAATGCTCGGGTCGGACCGAGTATTTCAGTTTCAGGTTAGGATGCTATGGAGCTCAGGAGACGAGCTGGAGACCGAGACATATTCTCGTACTTGTTTTATTCTACTGTAGTGTTTTGTTGAAATTACCAGCAATTGTGAGGGCAGGTTGTTATAACTGTCCAGGCTGGTAATTATTGATTTGTGTACTCTGATGTGAAAGATGTATATTACAGGTTTGATTTGTGTAAAGAGCTATTGATATTATATATTATTCAGTCCGCTGTGAAATTCTGTTTTGTTTTGTTTCTTCTATCTTCTACCTACTTTCTTTTTCCTCAACAATTTGTCTTTCCAGCACTCGATCGTTCGGCATGTTATACGATGAGCGTATTTATGTCAATTTTCAAGGGTCGTGAAGGATGGGTCGTCACATGTGGTATCAAAGCTTAGGTTGGCGATATACCTAGGCTTTGGTGGGAATTACTCATTAGAGATAGAGTCGGTAGTGCTCTAGAATGATTTTGAGTGTATTAATATATATGAGCACGTAATTGTTAGTGAATATAAAATGTTTTTATATTGTGTTGACTTATCGGTTGAGTGTTTATGAATTCTGGTCGGTACGGGAAGTAAAACCATATCGATAGGGGTTTCTAAACTCTTAAACAAGGTAAACCGACATAGTATTGTTTTAAAGTGGGTAAATGAAATAATTTTGCTCAAAATTATATTTTGATATCGAAGGAATAATTTTCTAAAATTATTATAGTGTATATGCTTGGAATGTTGGTTGTCAATACTATAATCAAAACAAGATTATAAAATTTGAAACTGTTATATATATAACCAAATAGAAATTGTATAAGAATGATTTATACAAAGGAGTATAACTAAAATTTGATTTAAACCAGAATTTAAATCCCGGAAAGTTTGGGAAATGGGTTAACATGAATTTGAACCAAGTGTTGGAATTTTTAAATCTTGGGAATTTTGGAAATGTTTTTCCAAAGTGTTTGAAAGGAAGAACGGTGGCATTATTTTTGGAGATATTCCTGAAAATAAATTGTTTTAAAATGAATTTTTGGAAGTAAGGAAGCACTGAACTCACTTTAGTCGCTGGAAAATAATCCGGGTGATGATGGCCACATTATCAGTGTTCATTTTCGGGTTTCTAAGTGATGGATTGCTACCATGGTGGGTGACTAAGATTGTTTGCTTTGGCTTGTTTGATAAACAAGTTTTGTTTTAAAAATTCCAAAGGGGAATTGTTTTGGGAAAAACCAAGTTGTTTAAGATTTCAAAGGTATGGTATGATATATACAAAAATGAGTGAATGTATATTTATGATTTCAAAATGTTTTGAAATAAAACCGGATAATTAAATTCTGTGGTTTCTATTTAAAAGATTTGCAAACTTAAGAAAAATTAGTTATTGAACTTATAAATGGATGTTGATATAGATAAGAAAGGAAAACGAAAATTTTTAAATCCTGGAATTAAAATTTAACTTTAGTAAACTAAAATGAACAAGATGGGTTGGAATTTAACTTAAGGTAAGTTAAATAAAATTGAAGTTGGATTTGAGTAGAATGTAATATAAAGTTGAAATGTAAGATGATTGTATAACTGTAATTTGTAAGTATTGAATGAAATGGATAAACTTAAGCTATTAAGTGATATAGATAATCCAGAGTTATGATTATGAAATATAAATGGACTCAGGTGAGCAATATAAGATTTTAAGTAAATAAGTCCTTGGACTTACAAATTGAGAAATGAAATGATAAAGACTAAATGAAAAATAGTGATTTGAATTTTTAAATAGAGAGTGAATTAGAATGGAGAAAATTGAAGTCAATATGAATTGTGAAGTGTTTATATAACTACATGTATAAATGCTGAATGTGAGTAAACTTAAGTGGGAAAAATTCAGGAAATTGTGAATAAATAAGTTGTATAACTTATTAAACTGAGGAAGTGGAATAGCATAACCAAGTTAAAATGGATAAGTAATTGACAGCAAGGAAATGAATTCAATTTAAGAGTAAATGAATTGAATATGAATTGAAATATGATTTTGGAGTATAGTTGGAGTATGAACTTAAATTATAAGTTGAATATGAACTTAAGTACAATATGGAATGCTTCTTATAAAACTTAAAGATAATTTTGTGAAATGGTTTATAATAAATTAGCATGGAATGAAATGTCGTTCACTATAAAATGAAGTGAATGAAAATGATGTAATATAGGTTGGAAGTAAAGTTAATGGAAATGCAAGGGTAGTAACCATGTTGCGATATAATAAATTGTTCGAGAATTGGTTTTCATGAAATGGTTCCCAAGTGATATAGTATAAATTGGATATACTAAGCAAATGAAAAAAAGTAAATTGAATGAGATCGGTCTAAAATGAAATGGAATTTGGTTGCAATGGAAAACTTAAATTAAGTGATTATTTGTGAAATGATTTATAAATAAATTAACATGGATTGAAATGTTGTTAATGTAAAATAAAGCAAACAAGGTTTGGTAAATAGCATAAATGGGAATCAGATGGGAAAATAGAAACATTAATTTAGAGTCATTTTAAAAGGGAATGAATTGAAGTTAATAAAATGGATTTGCAATGAAAGTCAATAATTAAGGGAATGCAAATAAATTGATTGTAAATCAACTTGAAATTGAATGGAAGTGAATTTATGCAAGTAAAGCACATATAAATCAATTTGGGTTGTATATGAGTGTGTTTGTTGTAAATATGAATTGAATGCAATAAAAATTTGGTTGTAAATCATTTCGAATTGAATGAAATGATATATGCTCCATGGAAGGGACATTAAATTAGTGTTGGAACCTTAAAATTTGCTTGTAACATATGTTTGGCATGTTCGGGTTATGAAATTTATTTGTTTAGCTAGTTAGAGAAGTGAAATGTTATAGAATTTCATCTTTATGAAAACTTATGTTCTTATTTTGAGTAATTACAGGTACAGGGAGTTGTTTGGGTTGCGTAAATGCATATAAAATAAGCCGCTCGCTTAAAAACGCTAATATAAGGTATTCCTACGCAATAAAATAAAGAAATGATATATATTGTTATATATTTTGTTTTTCCGACCGTGTGGGTCGATGTATATATATTTATCTCTCTTGTGATATTGTAAAAGGCTCTCCGTACAAAGGCGATGCTGTCAAAAATTTTCGGGAATTTAGGGAGTAAGGAAAATTTTGAAATTTTTGGAAATTTTTTGTTTAACTAGAAAGGTTGATTTTGAGCTGTATTGGAAATCAAGGGTTTTGAGTTAGAAATGAAAGCTAATTGTTTTGGATAAAAACTAAAAGGGTTAGAAAAGTGAATATAGGATTTTAAGTAAGTGTGTAACAACCCATAAATTTTAACAAATATTTTATTTGAATTTAGTTGAAACTTTGATTTTAAATCATTTAAAAATTGAAATTTTGGAATTTTCCAATGTATTTTTGGATTTTTGTTATAATTTATTTTCCAAATATAATAAAATAATGATTTTCTGAAAATTTTATATTTTGGTCAACTTTGGTCAAACTTTGACTTTCAGTTGAAATTTTAAATTTGAATTTTTAATTTCCAATCCTTTTCTTTTAAGCTGAATTTGATTCCGATATTCGTTCTGCTTTCCGTTTTGTTAAATTCTGTTTTATATTTTTTTAAATCTGATAAAATTCAGTGTTTTACTTGAAATTATTTCCAGTATTTTATTGTCTTTATTTTTCTATGTTATTTTCTATTTATTTTGGTTTGGACTTTGATTTTTGTTTGAGTTTTGAGCTTATTTTTGTTTTGGGCTTGACTAATGGGCTTGGAAATTCAAGAGACTTAAGTTTCTTTTTCCTTTAAATGAATGGATGCCTCTTCCTATACCATAGCCGTACAAAATCATTTGTCCCCCATCTTTTCTTTCTCATTTTCATTTCCTAACAAAGCAAATTACAGCAAGTAAATTCATGTCTTCCTCCTTCTTTCTCTTTTCTTTTTCTCTTTTCCTTTTCTTTTTCTTTCTCTTGCTATGTTCGGCCACCACTATCATCCCATCCCTAAGCCGACCACACCTTCTCCTCACCACCACCTATGACCGGCCATCATCACCATCTCCACCACTTCAACCTATTGCCGTGACCCATAGATCCAAATCCATCACCAAAACATGCTTCAAACCATAGCCGAGCACCTATAGATCATCACTTCCTCTTTGCTAGCTTCGGCCGCTACCTATTCCACCACTTCCTTTGCCTTGCCATGACCATCCACTATCCATAGCCTTGCCATTTCATGTGCCATGACCCACTTGACCCATGCTTTGAACCATAGGCCGAGCACATTAGCCATAGGGCCGAACCACTTGAACCCCATGACCATTCATTTGCCTTGTCCTTTTGCCTTCCCATGCTTTGCCATTTCATTGTCTTGACCATAGCCGTGGCTTTGTAGCCATTTCACAACCAGGCCGAGCCATGTTAACCATGTGGTCGAACCATTGAAGCCTAGGCCGAACCCAAAGTGCACTTGACCCTTCATTTTCCCTTTGCCTCTTTGCCTTCCACTTGACTTTTAGCATACCATCCCTTTACATACCATAGCCGTGCCTCTTTTGCTTGCCTTGGCCGAACATAGATGCTTCAAAACAAAACATGGCCGAGCCAATTTGGTGATGATCTAGCCTATGTTTAAAGTAGCCGAGCCCACTTGTGTTGTCTAGTCCATTCTCTTTTGTTTTTGTTTAAATTCTTTCATGTATTTTGTGTTGAATATTTTCTTATGTATGGTTGTATTTATTTATTTACAAGATTTGGATTTGGGTGCTACTTCTCCTCTAATCTAGTTCGTGCTTTGTCGTGCTTTTCGGAGTTTGGTTGTGTGTCTTGAATTGTCATCTCTAGCTTTAGAAGTTGAGTTATCACTCTCGACTTCGTACTTATAAAATTGTGAAACAATGTCTTGTGAATTGTATTAGTGATATGCCATATTGATAGTAGTTTCATATATGCCAGTGATATGATATAGGATGTTATAACCTGATTATATACCTGTTTAATCACCTGATATGATATACTATGCTTTATTGTTTATTTATATTTCTGTTTCTCACACTGCAAGTTCCCTCACTATGGGTTGAAATGATACATACCCGAACGGACTTTAGAATAAGGAAAAGTCGTTATGAGCTGAAATGATAGGCTCGAGCGATTTTTATTTGACTTGGGATTGTGGGTTTGAAATGATCAAACTCGGAATTTTATATTTCGGATTGAAATGATATATATCCGTATTCACTTGACCTAGGTTAGAAAATATTATACAGACCCGTGGTTAATTTTAAATATAAATATTTTCTGAAAAATTTAAGTAATTGGAAGTTAAATATATGAGATTTTGACTTAAATTGGATTTAAATGATTTAAATAAATTTTATAGTGAATTTCTATAAGGAAAATTTGTATGAGTAAATAAATGATTTAAAATGTAAATTTAAATTTTGATTTAACTTAATAATTGAAAATTTGATTTAAAGTGGAATTTTAGGCTTAACTTGGTAATAAAATGTTTTATTTATGAAATGGATAGTTTTAAAGTAAATAAAGTATCAAGTTATTTGTTAAATTAAAAGTTAAGCGATTTAAATGTATTTTTGACTTAATAAATGAATTACAGTTTAATTGGATATTTAATTTATAAAATCTTATTTTATTAAAATCATAAGTGAAATGATATCCAAATAAATATTTTCGAAAAGTGAGATAAGTTAAAATGATGAAAAACTGAAATTATAATGTTTCTGAAATGTTATAATAAATCTTAGATTTGTATTGGCAGCATTTCCAAAAGCTGTGGGTTTAAGGTAGCGTTTTATAAGTGCTACCATTTCTAACAATGTATTGTTTTTCCAAACTCCACTATATCTGCAGTAATGTTTTCTAAGTGCTGCTGTTTCTAATAAGATAATATTTTCGAAACACTACTATATCTGCAGTAATCTTTTCTAAGCGCTGCTATTTCTAATAAGTTAATATTTTCGAAACACTACTATATGTACAATATCGTTTTCTAAGTGCTGCTGTTTCTAAAAAGATGATATTTTCGAACTGCTACTATATGTATTATCACATTTCCAAAGTGCTACGAATGCTAAAATTACAATGCTTTTGAAAATGTTATAATTGAATGAATGAACTTAGAAATGCTACAACTTTGGAAATGAATATTATTTTTGAAAGGCATTGACATTGAATTTAAAGGGTTTAAAATGAATATGTTTTGATTTGAAATATAAACCATTTTGAAATTTATAACCACGTGTTATAATAATGATTGGTTGTTAAAGAGACCGGGATCGAATATGGACATACTCTCTGTCGATACCGAAAACCACTTTAACAACTGTGTACGCGGTGGAGATTCCAGAATGAAGTAGGATGGTGGCGACGATTCTATTTTGAGGTATAAACGTGGACCCAACTCCCGTGAGTTGGCATAAGGTGGCTAAAACAGGAGCAATCGACGGGCTAATGAGGTAGCTCCTCTGATCGGACACATTCCATCGTATACCATTCTATTACTTTGTGATTGATTGGGTGCACCCCTTGATTCGGGAGTGTCGCTCGAGGTGGGCGATTGCTGCGACTCTGCGTTACCACCGACCCGGAAGTGTAATTGGTATATCTACCCTGGCATTGCCTAGTTGTGCCGTGTCACCTACCCTAGCGTGCTTTACTGCGAGTTTGTTTTGTACTATACCTATGGAGTGCCCTCTGACGACGCCCATTACGGGGGAGATTACGGTAATGTATAGACTATGGGAATATATAAAATGTGTTAAGATGGAAAATGTAAAGCCTTAACGCTATTTTGATAGTTTACTTTACTTTAGACACTATTATAATAGCGTATCTTACTATATAGTAGATAGTTTAACGGATCCTTAAAGGATGGGCAATCCCAAGCATCCTTTAAGTTATTGATGCATTTCTATTATAGTTCACTTGAGTTGATTTACATTTTATAAGTATGTATGTCCTGACTCGAGTGTTTTGTGTTTTGCTTTACGCTCGGGTCAGCCTGAGTATCACAGCTTTAGATTCATCTTCTGGAGCTAGAGATTTGCTGGAGTTTATCTGTCTATCTAGTTGTCTATTTCCATTTCAGTTATTTCCTATTCAGCTTTGCTTATGTATTTGTGAACTTATGTATTCAGACTTTTGTTGTATCTATTTTCAGACTATGGTATTTTGTATCTGTTTTGAGACTATTTATTGTAGTAGCTTCATGAACTACTATGTATTTTATTTTCCGCTGCGAGTTATTCTGATATTCTGTGTCTGTGATTCTGTGATTGGTTTTATTTGCTCCAAATTTATTTACAATCTATTGTTTTGAATTATTCAAGTCCAACATGTGTGGTTTTATTGTCGATTTGAATGGTAAAAAATAGTGGGTCATTACAAAGTGGGTTTTGGATAAGTTAATGGGTTTGGAAGCATTTTTCCTACCTTAGCAATTTCGAGGACGAATTTTTTATAAGGGGAGAGGAATGTAACGACTCGGAATTTTGGTCGTTTAGTTTTGAACATTTAATTTATTTTAAATGTTTAATTTGAATTATTAATTGATGTTGAATATGGAGATTTTGAAAGAATCAGTAAAATAGTTTAACATTTCAGATATAGTGATTAATTGGATTTGGGTAAATATAAATTTAATATTTGAAATTGGGTAAATATGGGAATCTGGATTTAGTGGGAAGAGAAATGATTTCTAAGTTGATTTAAAACTCTGATTGAATTAGAGTGATAGTATTGAACTTTTGAATGGGATTAAAAAGTCGATAAGTTAAAATTGGAAAATTTATATATTAATAATTTAATAGTGAAAATTAATATATGGTAATAGTGTAAATAATTGAACTTTGATTTAAAATGAATCAGAATGGTTTCTAATATGAATATAAATTCTATTTGAAATATAATGGAGCTGGTAAGTTTTAAAAATTGAAATTTTAAACGATTTCGACGATTTTGAAAATCGCTCGATATAATCGACGAGTTAAAATAGCTTTCCGGGGCATAGTCTCGAAATTCGACGAAACCAATTCCATTGGATCTGTAATATTGTATTATTATCGGATTTCAAATTTCATAGCGTTTGGAGTTAACGTTTGTTCGTACGGTATAGAAACACGTTGTAATAAATATCAAAAATTTAATATTTAAATTTGATTCAAAAGGCTATTTTCCACATACGATCGAATTAGGCCCTGAAACATCTTCCATTGTGTTCGGAATAGGGGTAAAATATTATAAACGCCAGGCGGCATGTCTCGTTTGGAGTTCGTTTGAAAAAGCTCGTTAAATTTGGAAATAATATTAAAATAATATTGGTATATGTGTATATATACGGTGAAACAGTAAAACCCTAGCTATTTAATGCAGCCGCCGCCGTTCTTTAAATCAATGGCCGAAAGCTACA
This sequence comes from Allium fistulosum, assembly GCA_030737815.1. Classification (NCBI taxonomy): domain Eukaryota; kingdom Viridiplantae; phylum Streptophyta; class Magnoliopsida; order Asparagales; family Amaryllidaceae; genus Allium; species Allium fistulosum. The sequence continues at coordinate 258,048,161 of CM060908.1, read as the reverse complement.
TTTCTTCCTCCTCGAATTTCTTCCATTCCTTCAGCTTTCATCAACAATCTCCACCTACAATATTGAAGAGCGTTGTGAGATCTACAGATCCAACGGTGGATCTTTGTTATCGACGTCGTTTGGAGCCAGAAAATGGTCGTGAAGGCCGGCCATTCGTGCGCATTTCTCTCGTGGTGGGGACGACCGAGTGTTTCGGGGTTAAGGACGAAGGTGTGTTGGAGGAAGGCGGTTCGTGTGGCGGTGCCTGATCGGCGTATCGATGGTCGGTGGTGGAGTCTCAGTTGGTCAAAGCAACGTCGGGATGGGTTCGAGTAGCCTGTAGTGTACGCGAAGAGGGAGGGAGAAGAAGAGTAGATATTCAGCCCGATTTCTATTTTCAAAATCAACGGCATAGATTTTATCTGGGAATAAAATAAGAAAGAAAATTGAAATTTATTTATATTAATTTATACTCAATCTTTAAAATTTCATATCTCATTCATACGAGGTCAGAATCGGACGAAACAAGCGGCGCTGGAATCACAGCGACGAGAACTATGCACTGGAGCATATCTGCAAATGTTTGGAGCTAGTGAAAATTTTAGGTTAAATCGAACGTCTTCGATTTAATTTAAAATTGGAATGTTTGGAAAATTCAAAACTCAAGGTGAGTTATTCTCACTCAATTTTGGACTGCTAACTTTAATCTTAGATAGTTAAAATTAATAAATGATTGATTGGTTAAATTGATACATTTTTAGTAGTTGGATGTGATACTATATATAGTAGTATATATATATATATATTGGAGTCATTGATATTCCCACATATATATATAGCGGATGAGACCTTATGCGCCCTACATAATAGCAGATGACCCTACATACCGCGATATTCCACCTCGAAGCGGAATTGGTATTTTTATATTGTGCTAACATCTGTGGATGCAGGGAAATAGGTTGGAGGGATCCAAATGGATTCCTAAAAAATGTTGTATTTAATTTCATATATAGGGATATATGTTCGGTTGGAATAATCTATGATAGGTTATTGTGTGATTTGAATTATTTGGCTGTTATGGCAGTTAACCTGGACTTTTGGTGTTTTAAATACCAATAAAATATGTTTTAAATTGGTAAAGAATGTAAATAGAGATTTTGAAGTAAAATGTTATATAGATTTTTGGGTAAATCTATTGGGTAAAGTAAAGTGTTTTGAAATTGTAATGTAACTATTTCGGGTTATTGTGAATAGGGATTTTGGAATAAAGTAAATAAAAGGATTTTTTTAGTAAATGCTCAAGGGGCACGTGGTTAAAATAGTAAGGGAGGTTTTAAAATCGAGAATTTTAATAGATCGGAAGATTAGGGGTAAATGTGGGAAATAAGTATAAATTGGTTATACCGGACTCAAGTAAGACTTCCAAATTTACGAAGTGAAATTTGAATCGAGAATTAGGCTTGTTTTAAAGGAGGATTTTTAAATATTAATACAAAAGTTTTAAAAAGTGTTAAAAATATTCTGGAAATTAGTTATTAATTTATTTTAAATTGTTTAAAACATATTTAATTATTAATTTGTTATTTTATAATGATTATTAAAGATTTATTTTTATTTAAGAACTAATCGGCATTTTTGTTTTTAAAGGATAATTATTAAATATTAACATGGCTTTGTATAATAACTTTATTTAAGTAGATTTTCCTAGATTAAACATGGAAATTTATTTTAGAACTTATAAGCATTGTTTTGGGATAGTTTTTTAATAAAGTTTTCAGGGAGCAATTAGTATACTCGCGTGGTGTAAATCGGAGGCAGTGAGTGCCTGCAGTTAAGTCTTGGATTCTCTAGGATAGAGACGTAACCATTAAACCATGATCCATGGTTTGATACCGTAGTGGTACTTTCCATATTATTTTAAAAGGGTTTTCAATTATTTTTGAAAAGGATAATTTGTGAATATACCGAATTCGATAAGATAAGGACATGACCTTTGATAAAAAGTTTAATTTGTTTAAAATTTAAATTGAATAAGACTTGGTGTTTTTAAGTGAAATGAAGTATTTGGTTGAATTGATTGTTTAATTGATAGTTAAATAACCGACTATCAAATCTGGACCTAAATATAACTTTGGAAATATCTAGAAGAAGCATGGGATTATATGGTACAGTTACCATTCGAGGTGTTATACTATACATATAAACTCGTTTCGTTCTTCTCGGACGTTGATAAGGAAATCCATCGACTAACGGTTAGGAGGTGATCTCCGTTCTTACTTCGTCTGTTTATTTCCTAAAGAACCGGGGTTGAGTTTACCGGAAATAGTGAACGTTGTTATGAAGAGACCGGGATCGGATTTGTTATCCGAAAACCGCTTCGATCCAACGAGTACGTTTTCAATATGAAAAAAAGAGCATGGAGTCGAAGATGGAGCAGTGAAGTGCAAGGGCTAATTGCTACTAATCCTGAGGGTGATTCCAAAATGGATGTAGTAGGAATAGTGACTTCGGTTCCGTTCGGACCCGGAACGGACTTGAATGGATGAATGCTATCAGAACATTGTCATTGGAGGACAATGAGCATTCTAAGTGAAAAAATCCTTAAAAAGATAATCATAGCCTCTAGCCTCATCAACCGGGAATGACTAAAAAGCAGGGGAGATGCAGCAAGGCTAAGTGGGTAGCACCCAAGTAGGGTATGTTTATCAACTTTCTAGATACCCTCGGATATTATTATTACTACGATTTATGGAAGGAGCTCGATAAAGGGTGAGAACACCCGGGGTGATAGCATACTCGGTTTATCCAGGTCAGGGATAGTCTGGTCTTGTGTAGCAGAGGATCCTAGCATGGTCCTCGATATAGTGTTTCTAGACATGTACTGTGACAGACGATACCCAAGTGCCTAGTCATTCAGATGGAATCCATTCTCCAATAAGCGCCGTACGGTTTTGATTGTGCCCAACTATGCTGGAACGTAAGATGCAAGCATTTCAGCTATTTGAATAAGTATTTGTACTTAGACACTATTATAATATCAGATGATTTTGATATGAATTGTTTTGGTTATCATAAGGTAAAACCCATCGTGTTTATTTGTGGCGCGGTTTTACGTGATACCTTTGATTTTCAAAGGATTTTGGTAACTTTAATAATTCAAATTGAGTGTGTTTTCTCATGATGGTTTTCCAGACTGACTCGGGTGTTATTTTATTATAATGCTCAGGTCAGACCGGGTATTTCAGGTTCAGGTTAGGATGCTATGGAGCTCAGAAGACGAGCTGGAGACCAAGACGTATTCTCGTACTTGTTTTATTCCGCTGTAGTGTTTTGTTGAAATTACCAGCAATTGTGAGGGCAGGTTGTTATAACTGTCTAGGCTGGTAATTATTGATTTGTGTACTCTGATGTGAAATATGTATATTACAGATTTTATTTTTGTAAAGAGCTATTGATATTGTATATTATTCAGTCCGCTGTGAGATTCTGTTTTGTTTAGTTTCTTCTATCTTCTACCTACTTTATTTTTCCTCAACAATCTATCTTTCCGGCACTCGATCGTTCGGCATGTTATACGATGAGCATATTTATGTCGATTTTCAAGGGCCGTGAAGGACGGGTCATCACATTTCTAGCCATAACAAGGCAACCGGGTCCCAGCCTTTCGAAAAATAAATATAGATATGTATATCCCTCTACAACGAGAGCGGACTATACTGAGGTTATAGAACATCTACACCTCCCTTGCCCACTTTTTAGTTATGGGTTACCCGAATCTTTGGTAACATAACAAATCAATTGATATCCCGAAGTGCCAAAATCATTTACAGTAATAATTACAAATACTTCAAATTTGTAATAATTTCCATTTCCAAATCCTTTCAAAAATCATCTTATACCAACGGGTTATTCCTCGAAATTCTTTCCGTTTTATAAAACATTTCTATTAAACCATTCTTTATATAAATCACTTTTATATAAGATCACATCAAAATATTAATCTCAAATATCTCTTTTTTTCTCTTTTAAAGGAAAACATTTCATAACATTTAAACTTGAAAACAAATTTTAAAAACAATTCATTAAATTGAAGTGAACAAAATATTACCGCTAAACACCTTATAGTCAAATCGTGAAATAAATCACAAGGTATTAGCCTACAGTTATTTTCTACCCAACCCATGCATATGGATAATTAATTGCTCATAAACTGGTCGAGCGAAGTCAACAATCAATAAATAATAATCAGTGCTCATAAACTAGCCGAGCCTAATTCAAACAATCAATCGATGAAATAAGCATAATAATAAATGATAATCAACGCTTCATTCTATCAAATATTTATAACACTTTATTTTATCTTGGGTTAAAACAGTTTGATATTTACTTTGAAGCATCCGAGCTTTCCCTTCGACATGTTCCATCCCTCGCCTAAATCTCCTTAGATCTCACAAACGAAACATGTGTACTAGTCGTTTCCGCATACCCCATTAAGTATTTAACTCCTAAATTTTAATATACTTAATTTACCATACAAATAGTCAAACAAGGAAATTAAACCATTGTTTTAGCAAACAAAGTAAATAAGCATTCAACAAGAGTAAATAGCTACTATTTCCGAAACTTCTTGAAATCTGGCTATAGCTCCGCTATCCTAGAAGTTGAGATAAAAAGAGGTGGAGATGGCTTCTAGGTGGGCATGGCCTTGGGTGGATGGATGGAACTTACTAGCTTGAACTTGACTTAAGTGGTATACTTTTTTATCGATTATTTTTCCATAACTTTGTTACGCTTTTGAAATTTTTTTAGAGAAGCATGGAAGCCATTAAAGCTCTAAGGAAGAAGAAGGAGAAGCTTAGAAACGGAAGAAGAAGAATGGAAAGTCTGTAGAATTTGTGAAAGAAATGGTAGGTATTTATAGAAAAGTTTGGAATAAAATATTGTTATGTGAAATGAAAAAAATACCCTTACTTCAACTTAAAGTTAACTTACTTTTTCAGCACTTACCATCACCTTTCACATTTTACTTTATGTCTTAGTCACTTGGGGCTTAAGTAAATGTATTTGAATGGAAAAGTCGATTAAAAAGAAGGTTTGTTTAAATTTTTGATGTGATTTGATTTGATGTTTACTTTTTAAACTTTTTTCCTTACTTACTTTTCTTAATTATATTTTAGAAGTTTCCTAGTCATAATTAGTAAAAGTAAACTTTTTTAGTTATTCAAATGTGTAATATATATGTTAAAACATGCTAACAAAGGTGCAACAATGTTTCGGCAACTTATTTTGAACAAAACGTTGATTTTCGATAAAACGTTTTACGTCACATTTTGATGTTTTGTTAAACTATTTATTTATGTAAAAAAAACTTGAAAACAAGTTTCTTATCATATTAAAATAACTAAAACAAGTTCATTTTATTTGAAACCATATTAAATAATGTTAAAATCCAATTTTAAAAATACAACGTTGATTTGCCAAAATGCGACAAATTTTTCAATCATTATATAACAAGTATATATATTTATGAAATCATTATAAATCAAATTTATATTATTATCATATCATTATATAACTATTAAAAAGAGTTATTTACTATTTAAAACAATTATTCGAATATATATAAAATTTTATTGAAAATCGACTTTTGTCAATTTTACGAAAAAACTTCAAAATCTCTATTTAATTCTAAAAATAATTTCACCATTCTTATTTATCACATAAAACATGATTACTAATTTTGAAATTCTATATATGAAAATTTAAAATAAATTAAATATACCATTTTCAAAGTGGTAAAATTACGGGTCGTTACATACTTCCCTCCTTAAAACAATTCCATCCCCGAAATTCCAAGGATGAAAAAATACAACGAAACCTAACAATTAAGTACACCTAAAATAAACATCACCCATAACCCTGGTTGAAGGTACGGTGCCTTATCCTATTCATTTTTATTTATCAAATTAAGGTAGTTTCATTTTAAAATTCTTAGGTTAATTTACTAACCTAGACAAATTTTACTTAGGCACCTAACCTAAGCTCTGATACCATCTTTAATGACCCAGGTTTTCGGAACAGTCAAAATCACCGAAAAACCCATCCGTTCTAAAACTACAAATAAAAACTACCAACTTAATATACAATATGTGATAAATATTTAACACTATTAAATGTATAGGATATAATTTTAGTTATATAAGTTATCAGAGTAATCAATTTAATCTACTTGGTGTGCTTTAATACATACCAAATACATATGCAAATATCTAACACTACACAACTCTGATGAGAGAGACAGCAATAGCCATTCCTACAAACTCAATAAAGTTGTCAAATGTGGAATAAAATAATAAGTAGGAAAAATACATCAATACACGATATATGACAAACAATAAACAGAAAAATATTATGTTACTATTGGGGCTGCATCACTACCACTTGTGACCGCCTACGTACTCCTATCTAATTGGGTACCCAATTAGATGAAGGATCAAGCCAACGTAGTTCTCCTACCGCAAGTAGGACTCATGGAGCCTACGATGCAACAAACAAATATTCAAAACTACCCACATAGGCTTAATCTTTAATTTTAGATTTTTAAAATCTAATTAACTTTACGAAAATTATCTCTTTGAACTTTATTCCCCAACCTTTTGAAATATATATATATATATATACATCCTTTATATTCAAACTAGTCCTTTACTTCGGGATATGAAAAAAAATCACTTTTTGAAATGATACCAATATACAAGCATACAAAACTATATGCTACCTTATCGGGAGGTTTCTAGCCATAAGAAGGCTACTGGGTCCCAGTCTTCCGAAAAATAAATATAAATATGTATATCCCTCTACAACGAGAGCGGACTATACAGAGGCTACAGAACATCTTCACTTCGAATCTTTGGTAACATAACAAATCAATTGATACCCGGAAGTGGCAAAATCATTTACACTAATAATTACAAATACTTCAAATTTATAATAATTTTTGTTGCCAAATCCTTTCAAAAATCATCTTAAACCAACGGGTTTAGTCCTCGAAATTCTTTCTATTTTATAAAACATTTTTATAAAACCATTCTTAATATAAATTATTTTTATATAAAATCACTTCAAAATATCTATTCTCAAATATCTCTTTTTTTCTCTTTTAGAAGAAAACATTTCATAACATTTCAAGAAACAATTCATTAAATTGAAGTGAACCAAATATTACCGCTAAACACTATATAGTCAAACTGTGAAATAAATCACAAGGTGTTAGCCTACAATTATCTTCTACCCAACCCATACATATGGATAATTAATTGCTCATAAACTGGTCGAGCAAAGTCAACAATCAATAAATAATAATCAGTGCTCATAAACTGGCCGAGCCTAATTCAAAAAATCGATCGATGAAATAAACACAATAATAAATTATAATCAACGCTTTATTCTATCAAATATTTATAATACTTTATTTTATCTTGTGTTAAACGGTTTGATATTTACTTTGGAGCATCCAGGCCATCCCTTCGACATGTTCCATCCCTCGCCCAAGTCTCCTTGGATCTCACAAACAAAACACGTGTACTAGTCATTTCCGCATACCTCATTAAGTATTTAACTTCTAAATTTTAAAATACATAATTAACCATACAAATAGTCAAACAAGGAAATAAAACCATTATTTTAGCAAACAGAGTAAACAAGCATTCAACAAGAGTTTTCAATTAACACTTAACACCTAAAGCTCTTTCAACTTAACAATGATTTTAATGAACTTAAAGGAAGAAATAACTCACTTTGGATTCCACTCCGTCAAACTTTAAGGCAAGAAACTCTAGATCTAAACCATACTTCCTACCAATTTTACTAACTTTGTCACTACGGATTTGACTATAGCTTCGCTACTATTTCCCAAACTTCTTAAAATCCGGCTATAGCTTCACTATCCTAGAAGTTGAGATGAAAAGAGGTGGAGATGGCTTCTAGGTGGGCACGGCCTTGGGTGGATGGATGGAACTTACTAGCTTGAACTTGATTTAAGTGGTATACTTTTTTTGTCGATTATTTTTTCCATAACTTTGTTACGCTTTTGGAATTTTTTTGAGAGGCATGGAAGCCATTAAAGCTCTAAGGAAAAAGAAGGAGAGCTTAGAAAAGGAAGAAGAAGAAGAATGAAAAGTGTGTACAATTTTTGAAAGAAGTGGTAGGTATTTATAGAAAAAGTTTGGAATAAAATATTATTATGTGAAATGATAAAAATACCCTTACTTCACCTTAAAGTAAACTTACCTTTTCAACACTTACCATCACCTTTCACATCCTAATTTATGTCTTAGTCACTAAAGGCTTAAGTAAATGTATTTGGATGGAAAAGTGGATTAAAAAGAAGATTTGTTTAGATTTTAGATGTAATTTGATTTGATGTTTACTTTTTTAACTTTTTTCCTTACTTACTTTTCTTAATTATAATTTATAAGTTTCCTAATCATAATTAGTAAAAGTAAACTTTTTTAATTTTTAAAATTTCCAATATATATGTTAAAATATGCTAACAAATGTGCAACAACGTTGCGGCAACTTATTTTGAACAAAACTTTGATTTTCGACAAAATGTTTTATGGTCACATTTTGACGTTTTTGTTAAACTATTTATTTATGTAAACAAAATTTGAAAATAAGTTTCTTATCATATTAAAATAATTAAAACAAGTTCATTTTAGTTATAAAACCATATTAAATAATGTTAAAATCCCATTATACAAATACGACGTCGATCTCCCTAAATGCGATGAAAATTTTCAATCATTATAAAACAAGTGTATATGTTTATGAAATCATTATAAATCAAATTTATATTATTATCATATCATTTTATAACTATTAAATAGACTTATTTACATTTAAAACAATTATTCGAATGTATATCAAATTTTATCGAAAACCGACTTTTGTCAATTTTACGAAAAAACTTCAAAATCTTTATTTAATTCTAAAAATAAGTTCACCATTCATATTTATCACATAAAACATGATTACTAAGTTTGAAAATTCTATATATGAATATTTAAAATAAATTAAATATTCCATTTTCAAAGTGGTAAAATTATGGGTCGTTACAGTCCCCTCATAGACAGAGGTACAATCCCCTCCTGGATAGAGGTATAGTCCCTCCAGGGTAGAGGTACAATCCCCTCCTAGACAGAGGTACAGTCCCCTCCTGGTCAGAAGTACAACCCCCTTCTGAAAAAATAAGCCTAGTGTCACCATAACTTAAGGTGTACATTAAAGTACGTCGAAGACATGTCTGGAAAAAGTCAATATGCAAGGACGTACATGAAAGCACATCGGTGAACAAGCCTGAAAGCTAGTTACCACATCTTGAATGTGATCATTTCTAATCTAATGTGTCATATACATTCTAATATTACATACTAAGATTCGCTTAATGTCCCATAAATACTTGGTGACTCTTGAATATTTTCTATAAGGTAGTAAACCCCACTTCATAAAATATTCTATCAAACAATTAGTCAAAGAATTAATCGATATAGTGATACTAATGTTCATACCACTAGTATTACTAAGTCGATTAATTAGAATTCTCATTTTATAGAAGTAATATTTTATATGAAATTGCTTCTTTTAGAAATCGGTTAAAACATGTCTATTGACTATATTTAATAGATAGAAAATTCTTCTTATTTAAATATAGCCTTAAAGTAACATTTCTTTACTTTTAAAATTAGTAATATTAAATAATATATATTATACAATAATTTGAATTTGCAAATATTATTATAGGAAAAATTTATAGAACTTATAAAATTGATTTTCAAATTATATATTATATAGTATGATTTTCTAAAATTTATTCTACAAAATACCTTCATTTAATATATATATATATATAATAGATAAATATAATTATTGAAAATTTCCCCAAATTTATAGAATAGAAATTCCATGATTCCACAATGTCGAAACTCTAATACAAACCAAAGAAATAAAAAAAAAATCAGAATAAACAATAAGCAAATGCCTGGAGCAAAATAAGCTCAAGGCTCTCAGGTCGGTCGACCTGAAACACGCATCGGTCGACCGGTGAGTACTACCGGTCAACCGCTGCAATAGCCTGGAGCATATTCTACACCATGCATCATCTCAGGTGATGTTATCACCTGATTTCGACCATTGAAACAAGTTTATTAGCAACTTTTCTGCAATAACATGTTTATAACTACCATGCATCAATTAAACAAAGCATAGGCGATTTACAATAAGCAATTTGATGAAGTTTTCAAAGAAAAATACTGTTGTAGTTATACTAACAATCAATTCATCCAAGTTCTATCAAAATTCCTATAGTTCAACTCAACCAAACAATTGTAGTAGTATTAAAATTAGTTGCGTGTAATTTACTCACTTTGCTTCTTGTAACTAAGCAGCTTAACCTCTGTAGCAGTGCAAAACTAGAAATTAGGAGACTAAAACAATTTCAATCAAAATAACACAAAACCCTAACTAACATAGTGTAAACTGAAATTATAGGACCTGCTGAGATGTGTTCTAGTATAGGAAGATTACCTGAACTTATTTACTTCTCTAGAATTACATTCTTGCTAGGATTTGAAGAAATTAGGGATTTTAGTTAGCTAGGTTTAGAAAAGGGAAAGTACTAAAAAACGAATAAGAGATAAGAATGAACTATATAGTAGCTTATACTTATCAAAATTTTCTTTCTCAAACACATCTTATTTTATATGGGCTTTAAGAATTAAATTACCTAACCCAAAAAAATAACCATTCTCTTTTTATTTAATTAACAAATGGGCTTTATGAACAACTGTCTAAGTTTTTAAACTATAGCAAAAAATGAATAAAATGCTTTCTTGAATACTTTGAAACCATGAACAACTATTTCTAATTTTTTATTATTAATTCCAAATTTTAGTTTATAAAAATAAAATATATTTATTCAAATAAATGTTTTTTTTTCAATTTCTAATTTCCAAAATCTACAAATAAAACACCTAAAATGTTTTATTCATTTTCCTATAGAAATAAAGAATCACCATTTTTAAATAAATTTAAGAATAAAAAGAATTAAAATCCCAAATCTTATTTAAAAATCAAATTTAAATTTATTTTATTTTTAATTTCTGGTACATCTCAAACCAGGGTTGTTACAAAACTCCCCCCTTAAGAAAATTGCGTCCCCGCAATTCTCTTTAAAGGAAAGATAATAACATGCTTATGCTTCTAGCAATACATCTATCTAAAATTTAAATCATATATACAGAGGCCAAACATTAATGCATTCTTCAATTAAACCAATTTCAGTTACAATGCAAAACACTCTATATTACCCTTTGGACTTAGTACAAATCGTGGTTTACTTCAATTCATCAGGTAAAATAAAGCGGTTCATCCATTATTAGACCTTTTTATCGATGGCTTCTAGAAACATAAAATCATTTCCTCTGTTTACTAATTATTCTTATCAGTTATGAGTTCTTCTAAAACTCATTCAGAAGACCCTACTACTTAATTATTCGATCAAATATTTCTAAATTGTTTTCGGTCACTTTAGAGAAATCTCAAAGGTAGAAGTGTATCCCAAAATACTATAACATTTTGAAACATAAATAACTTAATCCATTTAGATCACAAGATAAATTTATAAAATTTATTTCCCAAATACAAGAACTTTAGTTATCGTCAAGGTGGTGAGATATTCATCTACACCTTATTCTGTACATATGTAAGAAGTTCAGTGATCTAAATGCTACTTTTCTTTTCAAAACAAAGCTAAGAATTAAAATTTTCTTCAAAATTAAATTAATTTATATGATGATTATCAGTTATCCAATTTATTTTGCATCTAGCACTATAACATAAACACATCAAATTCAAGCTATGACTTTTGAAAAGTTACACTAGGTCATTCAATCATCTTTATAGATGGTCACTTTTCATAAGGCAAAACTGAAAATCTTATAAAACTCATAAAATAAAAAATTCTTCCTTACGGTCTTAGCTTTCTAAAGAAAACAAGATTATTGAAATTAGATTTATTGTTAATAAGTTATGCTTAATTCAAAATGATGTTTTAACTCAGGAATTGTTTAACATGTCAGAATTAATGGTTCTATTTAAAATTGTATGGCTCATGAAAACTATAGAATTTGATAAAATAGTTTAACTAAAAGTTGTTAACTACTAAAATATCTTTCAGACCCAAAAAGAATTGATATAATCGGATAAAAGAGTCAAAAGCTATGGTCGCCTTAATACAACTGCTTTTAAAATAAAATTTTCCACGATTAAGTCGTTTATGAATCTTCATCTCAACCGAAATTATTATACTGAAAAAAAAGCTTTTACTTAAATACTTAACAAAGTTTTAGGATAAATTAATTTTCTCCAAAAAGCTATAAGTTGTCAATTTTGAATTTTCATTAGCTAACAAGTTCATAAATATGAAAATAGTTTTTGTATTAATGACTTACCTTATAAAATAGATTTACAAAGAATAAAAAACTCAAATATTAATAATTCCATTTTAAGTCATACTTTTAGACTTAACTTGTCTGTGCTAGTTCTTTAAGTAAACTAATGAAAAGAAAAAAAACATTTTAGGAGACCATGAATTTAAATCAACGGCTTTTTTCTTAACTGGTCTATGCTAGTTCTTTAAGTAAACTAATGAAATGAAAAAAAAACATTTTGGGAGACTGTAACATCCCCTATTTAGAGGCCCAAAACTAAGTGCTACAGATGCGACAGTCATCCAAAGTATTAGCTTCCAGCGACAAATACGGCTATGTTAATGGTATTAATAATATCAGAAGCATTTGAATATGAAACAAAACATAGATTTCAAAACAAATTTTTACTTCATTACATTTCAAAACCAATTGGTTCACATTCACAACACATAATCCCAAATCGTTCCCAGGCACAGATCAAATATAATTATTATAAAATATGCCAAGAGCGGTATATGAAGATACCCCCTTGGTTGATCAGAGTCATATGGTCATAATAGACCTAATACAAAACAACACAACGGAAATTCCAACAAAACGCAACAAGAACTGTAACTCCTAAATAGCTAGCCATTTGCCTCCTGCATGCCTCTGGTAGTTTGTTCGTCATCCTACTAAAACCTAAAAAAGACTTTAATCCCTCAGCTTACTCAAATTAATTTTGAGCACCCGAGAATTTAAGGGGAAAACATAAACTTCGAGTCAGACATAAAGCCTGGTATGAATAATACTATACATCTCGGTTAAACATGTTAAGCGAGACTACACCGCTTAGTGGAACGTGCTTCCTCTCACTAACATCCTTTAAAACATACCTTTTACAAAACCTTTCATAAAACCATATTCTAGGCTCCTGCATCCACAATGGTTAAAACATATATTTATAAAACATTATGGTGATATGCATACTTGAAAACAATTAGGATTTCCCCATCCCCAATTAAAGTTTAATTATATAAAAAAGGGATGACTTATTACACATTCATTCTACTTAAGTTGATATAGAATATCCATCTCACATCACATAGTTTTTCTAGGATAACTATGAACCCATCATTTTGCCACTTGATTCATGCTAGCCCCATGAATCTAACTATTTCATGTTAGCTCCATGAACTTTAATGGTCTCATGTTAGCCCCATGAGTTTATTTATATCATGATAGCCCCATGATTATATTTGCCATTTGACTCATGCTAGCCCCATGAATCTATTTGTATCGTGTTAGCCCCATGATTCTGTTTGAATTTGCCATTTAATTCATGCTAGACCCATGAATCTATCTGCATCATGTTAGCCTCATGATTCTATTTATATCATGTTAACCCCATAATTAACCTATTTCCATTAGTATCCCTAACTTAGGTCATATTCATTTATTATTTCCATTGGTACCCTGAAAACCCTTAGAATTCAAAACCTTTCGAAACTATTGAAACTCAACCATTCGAAACCATTGAACCTCAAACCTTTCGAACCCATTGAACTTCAAACCTTTCGAAAGCAATAAAACCTTAGACATCCTATTTAAAACACTTGAAACATTGCCTTGGAAAACCATTGGAAACCCTTCTGTTTAAAACCTTCCAAAATCATTCAGAAATAAAAACCTTTCGACCCCTTCAAGAGGTAACCTTTCGACTCCATCAAAAGCTTAGCCTTCGACCCCTTCGAAAGCTTTGCCTTCGACCCACTTTTAGAAACATTAAGTAAACAAAACCTTTCAAATGCATTAACCCTCTAAAACCTTTTGAAAACTTTCCGGGTTCAAATGTAAACAGGTGGAAATACTTCTTTTAAAACCTTTCAACTTTATTGGAGATAACCTTTCGGCTAAGTCGAAAGTTCTGCTTCGAAAGCTTTAAAGCATCTTTTAAAACAACTCCTTCGAAAGATTTGGGTTATACTTCAATTTATAAAACAAGGACAAGTCACCTAAGCCGAAATTTTCTTTTCGAAAGCATTAGGGAAATGGCTAACTTTAAAAACAGGCGAACCTTTCGACTAGGTCGGAAGGTCCAAAACAAAACCTTTATAAAACAGTGGAAACCCTTCGACGATGCTGGAAGGTTTCAAAATAGAGTAATGGCGGTAGCAGTTACAACCTTTCGAAACATCGGAAGGTTTTAAAGTCTTTCTTTAAATAACTTGACCTGGTCAGAAGTGATCAAGCCGAAAGCACAAGTTCGAAAGCAAAGCAGGCGAAAGCTTTTCACTTATAAAATAGTTATATTCTAACCCTTTCGGCCATCAACCTTTCGGCTTAAACCTTTTGGTTTATATTCAATTCATTATGTACCAATTTCTTGATACCTTATGCATTGAACTTTGACTTTATTGAAAGCTAACCCTTCAACTGGGACGAAAAGTGTAGGGCGGAAGGTGTTTAGCCGTATGGATTGAAACATGGAAAAAGTGTGAATTTTATCTTTAAACTTAAAAAGGAAACTTTTCAACTAACTTGCCTTTGTTTGTCAAATTCTCATTGGTCAATAAAATACTTTTCAGAATTTTGCTGCCGAAATTACCAGGATTTATAAAACATTTTATTTTGCAAAATGCCCATTCTCCTTTATAAATATAAAAAACATTTAAGTCCCATACCTTAAATAATTTTATATATCCAACAAATGCTTAGGAAAAATCTGGAAAAATCCCAGAAAATCTATTTTAATATGTTGTCTACATATTAAAATTTCATCCCCAAATAATTATTATATTAGCCGAAAATAATTTATAACCCAATAAATAATTTTCTTCACTAGAAAATTAATATAAAATCCACCATAATTCGGAAAATTATGAAAATTGAAACCCATCTCTGAAATATCATTTCTGACCTATATTTATATTTTCAAGGTATTTGGATGTCATTAAAAAGGGTTTTTATATCAAACATATCATAAAACAAGTATGAACATGCATATTTCACCAACCAATAACATATCCAACATTAATCATCAAAACGTGACATAAACTTGCAAATTCATTTCGGATTTTAGTCTTAAAACCGAAAACCAAAAAATAAGGGGATCTAGCAATTATTCACCTTAGCTTTGAGATTATAGATGTGAGATTTGATGTAGATTTAGTAGAGTATCCTCCTTCTCTTGAATCCTAACTTTAGTCTTCTTCTTAAAGGTGAAAATGGTGGCCAACCTTAGTATTTTTAGTTTGTGTAAAATGAAATGAACGTGAGTTTCTTTCTCTTAAGGGTTTAGGGTATAAGCTAAATGTATTTCCCATATTGCCCTTGTCATTTCCTAACACCTTTGTTTTAGGTTATTTTAAATTAGTTAACACCCTATTATGGCACGACTACCCTTAACTAAAATAAATCTCACCCTATTAATCTCCACATTATTTTATTTTATTTAACCAATTAAATATCCTAAATAATGTCATGAAACTATGGGGTGTTACAGACTCCCCACCTTAAATAATTTCGTCCTCGAAATTACGATAAGGTACTCAACAGAACAATCAAAGGTAAAACATACCATCAAACAAGTCAGGATAAGTATCCTTAATCCTGCTCTTCATCTCCCAAGTACAGTCTCTAGCATCATCACTTCACCGAACCTTTACTAACTTGACTGTCTTGTTCCTCCACTTCTTCTCAATTCTTGCCACAATCTGAATCGACTTTCTAATTATGGTCAAATCCGGTTCTACAACTAAATCTTCTAACACTGTAGGTGGTATAGTAGTCTCCTGGTCTCTAACACATTTCCTAAGATGAGAAACATGAAAAAAATTATGGACTCCAGCCAAACTACTCGGTAACTCTACTCTATAAGCAAGTTTTCTTATCCTCTCAACAATACAAAAAGGATCGATGAATCTAGGTGCTAACTTTCCTGACTTCCCGAATCTAATCACACCCTTCATCGGTGAAACCTTAATGAACATATAGTCCCCAACAGAAAATTCCAAATCTTTTCTTCTTCTATCAGCATAACTTTTCTGCCTAGATTGAGCTTCCTTCATCCTAGCTCGGATTAACTCAATCTTGTCTGCAGCTTCTTTCACCAAATCCGGATCAAGAACCAATCTATCCCCGGTCTCTAACCAACATACGGGAGACTTGCATGGTCTTCCATATAAAGCTTCGAACGGTGCCATCCCAATACTAGTCTGATAACTATTGTTATACCAGAACTCGACTAGATGAAGATGGTCCTCCCATGATCCCCTGAAATCCAATACAAAAGCTCTTAACAAATCCTCCAAGATTTTATTAACTCTTTCCATCTGCCCGTCAGTCTGTGGATGGTAAGTGGTACTCATGTTGAGCTTGGTTCCTAATGATTCCTGTAGACTTCTCCAGAACTCACTAGTAAACAAAGAATCTCTATCACTGACAATACTACTAGGAATCCCGTGCAGCTTAACTACATTCTTTATAAATAACTTCGCCAAACTAGGTGCCGTCCTCGTTGACTTTACAGGAATGAAATGGGCACTCTTAGTTAGTCTATCTACTATGACCCATATACATTCATTCCCTCTATTAGATCTTGGCAACCCATAAATAAAACCCATATAGATAGAATCCCATTTCCACAACGGAACTTCTAATGGTTGAAGCAATCCACTAGGCTTCTAGTGTTCAGCCTTTGCCTGTTGGCAATTCAAGCACCGGTTAACACATACACCAATGTCCCGTTTCATACCTTCCCAGAAGAAACTTCTCTTCGTATCCTTATACATCTTCGTTCCTCCTGGATAGATAGTGAACTTCGAACGATGGCACTCATCCAAAACTTCCTTCCTCATGTTTTCCACATTCGGAACACACAACCTTCCTTTCTTTCTCAACCACCCCTTTTGGTCAAGACTGAAATCCTTTAGGTCATCGCTCTCCATTCCTTCCCTCAACCTTTTGATCCATTCAGCCAAAACTGGATCCTTCTCTTTCTTAGAAGATATCTTCTCAATCATTGCCGGCCTAACTTCTAAACAAGACAATACAACACTTCCGGTACTAGAACCTTCCCCGGATCTAAACTGCACACTACAAGCTGACAATGCTTCCAAATCTTTCCACTCAGCAGTCATAGCCAATACTGCATTCTGATGTTTCCGGCCGAGTGCATCCGCTACCTTGTTTCTTTTTTTGGTGTGTACTCAATTCCAAAATCATAAGCAGCGATAAACTCCAACCATCTTTGCTGTCTCATATTAGCTCCTTTTGAGAGAACAAGTACTTCAACGACTTATGATTAGTATAAAGATCAAATCGCTCTTCCAAAAGATAATCCCTCCACACCTTCAAAGCAAATATAACGGCAGCTAACTCCAAATCATGCGTAGGATACCTAACTTCGTGTGGTCTGAGCTATCTAGAAGCATAAGCAATCACTTTACCTCTTTGCATCAACACAGCTCCCAATCCGATTCCATAGACATCGGTATAAACTACGAAATCTTGATTCCCCTCCGAAACCACTAACACTAGTGCATGAGTCAATAAGTGTTTCAAGGTTTGGAATGCTTCCTCACACTTATCAGACCATACGAACTTCACATCTTTTCGCGTAAGTTTAGCCATCGGTGCTGCTATCCATGAAAAATCCTTTACAAACCTTCAATAATATCTAGGCAATCCAAGAAAGCTTTTAATCTCGGTCACCATCTCGGGTCTCTTCCAATTATTCACCCCCTCAATCTTAGTTGGATCTACAGACAACCCTTTCTCTGAGATGACATGACTAAGAAACTTCACTTCCTTCTTACAAAAATGACACTTCAAAAACTTAGCCTTCAACTGATGCTCCCTCAATGTTTCGAGCACAACTCTAAGATGAACTTCATGCTCCTTCTCATCCTTAGAGTATACCAGAATGTCATCTATGGAGACCAACACAAATCTATCCAAGTGCTCCCAGAAAAACATATTCATAAGATCCACAAAGAATGTCGACGCATTAGTCAGTCCGAACGGCATAACTAACCATTTATACGATACATATCTTGACCTAAACGTCGTCAAAGGAATACTATCCTCTTCCACTCTAAGCTGATGGAATCCGGTCGCCAAATCTAGTTGAGAAAATACCTTAGCCCCACTTAACTGATCGAACAAATCGTCAATTCTCAGCAATGGTATCGGTTCTTTATCGTTTTCTCATTTAACTTATGATAATCGATACATAGCCTTAACGACCCGTCCGGCTTCTTAACAAATACGGCGGAAGTTCCCCATGGCAAACTACTTGGTCGAATAAAACTCTTGCCTTCCAAATCCACCAATTGCACCTTCAACTCTTTACTCTCATTGGGGGTCTAACTACTCGACGGCCTACTCACCAGCTCTGCTCCAGGCACTAAATAAATCCGAAACTCATTGGCTCATTTCGGTGGCAACCCAGTTACCGGCTCAAACACATCTACAAATTCTCTAACTACAAAGACTCGATGCAACTCATCCTCCAACTCCATAGTACCCAATAAAGCATACATTTCACAACTAGGGTTCTCAACGATATAAACTATCCTATCACTACAATCTGAGTGATTAAGTGATATTTTCCTATCATGGAAAAATATCCTAGCATCATATTTACTTATTTATTCCATCCCAAGGATAATCCCAAATTCCCCAAAATCAAACACATGCAAACAACACTCAAAAGTATGGCCTAGCAAACCAAACTCTAAATGGTCACATCTCATCCCAAGCGTTGCATAACCTCCTATCGGATTAGCAACCCTTAAGGAAGTAACTAAGTAAGAGGGTTCTAGGTTAAGTCTATCTACCAAACATCAAGAAATAAAAGAATGTGATGATCTGGTATCAAACAATACCCTAACTGGTATGCCATGGATCAAAAGTGTACCTTCCATTACAGACTTTCCTTTCTCAGCAGCAGTTGGTGTTGAGGACAATGGTTCCAAAGCAAAGACCTTTCCCTTTCCTGCCTTGGCAGCTTCAGGACATTTATTCTTGTAATGCCCCATCTGGTTGCAATTATAGCATTACACATTCTGCTTCCCCACAACCCACTTCCATCTTCCGAACGTTACTCATTAGCGTAGTGACCCTTCTTATCACACTTGTAGAAAACTACATCTGCTTTCCCTTTCTTGGCGGCTCCTTCTTTCCAAGTGCCATTCTTCTTGAAGAACTTCCTCTTCTTCCCCTAAGGACCATTGAATTCAATGGGCTTCTCCCTAGTTGAAACAGCAAGCATTTCCTCATGGCGAATGGCCATCTCCACTACCACATTAGAATGATCTCGGATATGGGCCATAGTCATTCTGCCCAGCTCTGGCCTCAATCCTCTAATGAATCTCTCATTCCTTATGATATCCGTGTCAACCAAAGCATAACCATATCAGGATAGCTCATCAAACCATGCAGCATACTTTACCACAGACATTTGTCCTTGAATAAGATCTATAAACTTCCTCACTAACGCTGAATTGGCCAGCTCAGACAAGAACATCTGCTCAAACCTCCTCCTGAATTCAGCCTAAGTCAACTCTTCCTCTGGCACTCCGGCCGTCACACTGTTCCACCAATGAAGCGCTAACCCTTGCAACTGTCTTGAGGCTAGCCTTCTCTTCTCCCCATCATTCAAGCCTAGATCTGTAAAGATCCTTTCACATCTCAACAACCAATTCTCTACTTCAACGACATCTTCCGTTCCAGTAAACAGCTTTCCTCTTAGACTAATATAGTCTCTACTCAGTTAACATAGTTATATCCAACTGGAACTATAGGATTTGCCCCCATCAACATTACCAGTAGCTCCTGCTTGCAAAAGGTTTTCCAACAACTGATACAAGGCTCCCACATCCACTTGAGGAACCCCTGCACCCACATTTTCAGCTTGAGCCTGACCTGGACCTCTTCTAGCAATGGGTCGGGCACTTTCATTAGTAGTGGTGTTCTCTCCTCCAACATTAACTCTGCCTCTTCTTCCTTCCATATCTGTATTCAAACCTCGTGAGATACAGATAAAGAGCCTAACTAAGAAAGGAGCCTATAGATATAGCGTAAACTTATATATATATATATATATAACAAATACAAGTACGTTACTATCGCGTTATCCCATACCCCGATCTTAACTTTAATTTCTAGGGATTATGTTTTCAAAAATAATTTTTAGTTAAAGTATTTCATAAACCATGCTCTGATACCAAGCTGTAACATCCCCTATTTAGAGGCCCAAAACTAAGTGCTACAGATGCGGCAGTCATCCAAAGAATTAGCTTCCAGCGACAAATACGGCTATGTTAAGGGTATTAATAATATCAGAACCATTTGAATATGAAACAAAACACAGATTTCAAAACAAATTTTTACTTCATTACATTTCAAAACCAATTGGTTCACATTCACAACACATAATCCCAAATCGTTCCCAGGCACAGATCAAATATAATTATTATAAAATATGCCAAGAGCGGCATATGAAGATACCCCCTTGGTTGATCAGAGTCATATGGTCATAATAGACCTAATACAAAACAACACAACGGAAATTCCAACAAAACGCAACAAGAACTGTAACTCCTAAATAGCTAGCCATTTGCCTCCTGCATGCCTCTGGTAGTTTGTTCGTCATCCTACTAAAACCTAAAAAAGACTTTAATCCCTCAGCTTACTCAAATTAATTTTGAGCACCCGAGAATTTAAGGGGAAAACATAAACTTCGAGTCAGACATAAAGCCTGGTATGAATAATACTATACATCTCGGTTAAACATGTTAAGTGAGACTACATCGCTTAGCGGAACGTGCTTCCTCTCACTAACATCCTTTAAAACATACCTTTTACATTTCCTTTCATAAAACCATATTCTAGGCTCCTGCATCCACAATGGTTAAAACATATATTTATAAAACATTATGGTGATATGCATACTTGAAAACAATTAGGATTTCCCCATCCCCAATTAAAGTTTAATTATATAAAAAAAAGGGACCACTTATTACACATTCATTCTACTTAAGTTGATGTAGAATATCCATCTCACATCACATAGTTTTTCTAGGATAACTATGAACCCATCATTTTTCCACTTGATTCATGCTAGCCCCATGAATCTAACTATTTCATGTTAGCTCCATGAACTTTAATGGTCTCATGTTAGCCCCATGAGTTTATTTATATCATGATAGCCCCATGATTATATTTGCCATTTGACTCATGCTAGCCCCATGAATCTATTTGTATCGTGTTAGCCCCATGATTCTGTTTGAATTTGCCATTTAATTCATGCTAGACCCATGAATCTATCTACATCATGTTAGCCCCATGATTCTATTTATATCATGTTAACCCCATAATTAACCTATTTCCATTAGTATCCCTAACTTAGGTCATATTCATTTATTATTTCCATTGGTACCCTGAAAACCCTTAGAATTCAAAACCTTTCGAAACCATTGAAACTCAACCATTCGAAACCATTGAATTTCAAACCTTTCGAACCCATTAAACCTCAAACCTTTCGAACCCATTGAACCTTTAACCTTTCGAAAGCAATAAAACCTTAAGCATCCTATTTAAAACACTTGAAACATTACCTTGGAAAACCTTTGGAAACCTTCCGTTTAAAACCTTCCAAAATCATTCAGAAATAAAAACGTTTCGACCCCTTCGAGAGGTAACCTTTCGACTCTATCGAAAGCTTAGCCTTCGACCCCTTCAAAAGCTTTGCCTTCGACCCCCTTTTAGAAACATTCAGTAAACAAAACCTTTCGAAAGCATTAATCCTCTAAAACCTTTCGAAAAATTTCTGGGTTCAAATGTAAACAGGTGGAAATCCTTCTTGTAAAACCTTTCAACTTCATTGGAAACAACATTTCGGCTAAGTCGAAAGTTCTGCTTCGAAAGCTTTAAAGCATCTTTTAAAACAACTCCTTCCAAAGCTTGGGGTTATACTTCAATTTATAAAAATAGATAAGTCACCTAAGCCAAAAACTTCATTTGGAAAGAAATTAGGGAAACGACTTTTAAAACAGGCAAACCTTTCGACTGGGTCGGAAGGTTCAAAGTAAAACCTTTATAAAACAGTGGAAACCCTTCGGCGACGCTGGAAGGTTTCAAAACAGAGTAATTGTGACGCCCCACCTCTATACTCACAATAACAAAGAGTATTAAAAGAAATACTGTCTGTTATTATGAAGAATAAGGCTGGGTAGGAGCGGCCATCCGTAGTTGGCCTTACACTAGTATTGGTTACCTTGATAGGAGTGGTATATATTTTAAATTTTTCATCTCTTATTTATTCACTCCCATCGACATATCCAATTCTAGTATAGAACGAACTACGATGGTTCATAATGGTTTAGGACAATATATATAAAAACAACACAAATACACAAAGAATGCGGAACACAGATAAAAACAAAAGTCTCATATATATATAACTGATGTCAGTTACAATACAGTTGATATAATACATATGATACAACTACAATTGTCGACTCTGGACGTTATATATACACGTACATTATCAACTAATATACATGAATACATATCAACCTATACTATGACACGATTACTCCAAAAGATGTGAAAAGTCTTCATAGCTCAAACAGCAACTCAAAGCAGGAAATCTACAACCTGAAATAACTCGGGTCTGACCCGAGTATTACATTCAAAAGAAAATAATACACGGGTCAGTCTAATTCAAACTCAGTTATTAGTGCATAGAAGCAATAATAATCAATACCAAATAGTTGACAGTCACAGAAATCTCGTATATCCAACTTCTCAATAAGAGAATCGAATAACGGCAATTATAACACTAAATAGTGTTAATCAGCGAATCAGCAAATCCAAATCAGAATACAACTTCAAAACATTGAAACCAACCAACGAAACAATTTAACAAATCGGAACGTCAATTTAAAACTGTCAAAGCTGATAGGGCTGCAGTACACGCACGCGTGTACTGCCTCGCCACTATCGCAAGAGATACCCTAAAGCTCAGTGAAAGTCAAGAATGATCACAAGGTCAAACCCAGATCGGATTCAACTCAGGTGTAATTCGAAAATCAAATTCGAATACAATCAAGTGGTCAAAACAGTCTACCCAAATTCAAGGAGGCACCAAACAACAACCAATTTGCAAAGTGTTCAAGACTGGTCAGAGAAAACAGTTTGAACAAGTGAATATAGGAACAGTCGATATCTACATGGATGCAAGCATATAATACTAAGGCCAGAATGTATGCTTCAATATGAACAAGGCAGTGAAGCCAAACTCAAGAATGAGCATAGATGAGTTAATGACAATAATGCAACAGGATCCAACTACAGACAATCAAACCGTGACAATATGGTACAGTGAAGACCAACATGAAATAAAGTCTGTGTGCCAAAAGGTCAGAGGCAATACGAGTGTAGACGGGATGAACCAAATGCAAGAAAAATGCAATGATCAAGGCTACAATATGCAAACTCAAGCTTATGGAGAACTAGTGCATATGCTCTAGTGGAGTCAACCATATTTAAAGTGAATGCCAGACAGTGATCTAACAACCCAAATCAGTTATACATATGGATGAACCTATGGCCAAGAAAATAACATCTAGACCATAACTATATAAAACTAGTATGGTCGAGGTCGAATACCAGAAACAAAATGGCATCAACTCACTCAGAAGAGAGTCAAGTGCAATAGAAATGCATAGCGACATGCACAAGTGACTCGAACTAGTGAGTCAAGTACAAGTCAAGGCAGTGTACAATATTGAAACTGCAATTTCCAAAATGAAGCAAGGAAACTCAATATGCAGAGAAACTGCAATCCCAAATGAATGCGAGGGCAAACTGCACAAAAGAAAGCAGAAACAACTGCACAATAAAACTGCAGTTGAAATAGGTACAAAGACAAGGGCAGACTGCAACTATACTACAGTCACCACAATGTCAACATGACTCGAAATGTAAATGCAACAGTAAATGGTCAAAGTCGAGCACATGAACGACTTCGACCTACGATCAGTGGCAGGCATGCAAATGCAGACCACGAAGGCAAGGCCTTAACATCAGATATGAGGCAAAGAACAAACACATATGCGCAAGTCAAGGGCACCAGTACAAAGCTCCAAAACAACAGACTCTAATACAAAGTAATGCCACAGGTGACAATGGAATGTAACTGGCAACAATGTAGGCTACAGATGGAAACTTTCTAAATGTCAGACTCAAAACAGCGACAAGTACAACCTGAATCCAAGTTTATATGCAAATAATAGTGCAGTGATAAAAATGAAGTGGTATGCAATGGTGAAGTATTGGATTTCGAGTGAAGCAATGGGCCGGAACAATAAATGCTAAGCAATACCAATACGACAGAAACCAATCAAGACAGTGACAATAAGGCACTGCAAATACAAGGCAGTGACCGTGTGCAAGGGTAGCCAGCACTTCTCAAGATTCGAATACAGGCAACTATCTAATGCAAGAGTGCAGACCTAAATGTCAAGACACTGCTAATGTAACAGGCAAGTAATGAATACAATTAACTCAAATTGGGTTAAAGTGCATCAGTATATGACACAACACCAGGCTACATGAATGCAGATTGTAGCAGTGAATGTAATAGACCCAAACACGTATGTATCCTCATCCCAACAAAGGCAGTAACGATGCAGTCTGTTCTACATGAACTCCAACTAAATACCAATGCAAGCCCAAATGTACAAGACTCTAGAATAATAGCATGATGACATTAAGCTAATGGAATTTGACTCAAGACCACACTATCAATGAAGCAATGCAGCTGTGAGTGGTAACAACACCTCTGTAAACTGACAACAATTAAATCAAAGCACTAAAGTTTATCAAGCAATTCGAGGCTGTCAAGAGATAATAGTAACCAACGAAAAAGGGACCGGTACAACGTGAAATAATCGAACTGCAGTAATGGCCAAAAATCAAAATCAAAGCCGTGGAAATCATGGTGTCAACCAAGTTCTAAATCAATGCCGAGAAAACCAAGAAATCATCATATATACTCATATAAACAAGCCAGGAAAATCACGAGTATTCAGAAATAATCGAACAACAAGCCATAGAATTATCAAGCGAAGCCATGAAATACCCACAACGAAAATAAGGGCTTCAAACCCTATATGAACAGAAACACCAAAGGCAACACACGAGTTCAAACGCGAAAGTCTCGAATGTAATCAATCTCAATATTAAACGAAATCGAATAGCCAAGAAAACCAAGCATCTGAAGTAAGAATTAGATGTGAGCAACTCACCATTTCTCGACGAGGAAGGGTAGCCCTTAATTTGTGAAGCCCTAGTTTTCGGGGAGACGAACGAAAACACCGAGCATGCCCCAATTTGATTGAAGAACGAACGAGAGAAATCATGAGCAGCCATCATCTCTCAAAGGAAATCGAGTCGAAGCCCTAATTCGCCAGGACGAGACCGCCATTATTTTGTTTTTCTTAGACTTAGGGTTTTGATCGAACGAAAACAAATTGAATCAGGGTCGGGTCTTCGAAAATGAAGGAGGTTATACATGATTATCTCGGCCACAAAAGAAGTGGATAATTAAATTTTTGAAGCCCAATAATACCAAACCAATTTTTCTCAAAGAATTTCAACTCGAATTAAAACTCCAAATAGCAATTAACAACCATTTTTATCGTCATTGGACGAAAATAAATCGTTATAAAACTCTGGGTTGTCACAGTAATGGCGGTAGCAGCTACAACCTTTCAACACATCGGAAGGTTTTAAAGCATTTCTTTAAATAACTTGACCTGGTCGGAAGTGACCAAGCCAAAAGCTCAAGTTCGAAAGCAAAGCAGGCGAAAGCTTTTTACTTATAAAATAATTATATTCCAACCCTTTCGGCCATTAACCTTTCAGTTTATATTCAATTCATTTCGTACCAATTTCTTGATACCTTATGCATTGTACTCTGACTTTATCGAAAGCTAACACTTCGACTGGGACGAAAGGCCCGGGGCGGAATGTGTTTAGCCGTATGGATTGAAACATGGAAAACGTGTGAAGTTTGTCTTTATACTTAAAAAGGAAACTTTTCAACTAACCAGCCTTTGTTTGTCAAATTCTCATCGGTCAATAAAATACTTTTCAGAATTTGGCTGCCGCTATTACCAAGATTTATAAAAAAAAATATTTTGCAAAATGCCCCTTCTCCTTTATAAATATATAAAACATTTAAGTCCCATACGTTAAATAATTTTATACATCCATCAAAATATTTAGGAAAAATTTGGAAAAATCTCAAAAAATCTATTTTAATATGTTGTCTAACATATAAAAATTTCATCCCCAAATAATTATTATATTAGCCGAAAATTATAACCCAATAAACAATTTTCTTCACTAGAAAATTAATATAAAATCCACCATAATTCGAAAAATTATGAAAAATGAAACGCATCTTTGAAATATCATTTCGGACCTATATTTAAATTTTCAAGGCATTTGGATGTCTCTAAAAAGGGTTTTCATATCAAACATATCATAAAACAAGTATGAACATGCATATTTCACCAACCAATAAATTTGTCCAATTTTAATCATCAAAACATTACATAAACTTGCAAAAACATTTTGGATTTTAGTCTTAAAACCGAAAACCAAAAGATAAGGGGACGTAGTAATTATTCACCTTAGCTTTGGGATTATAGATGATAGATTTGATGTTGATTTAGTAGATTATCCTCCTTCTCTTGAATCCTAACTTTAGTCTTCTTCTTAAGAGTGAAAATGGTGGCCGACCTTAGTGAATTTAGTTTGTGTAAAATGAAATGAACGTGAGTTTCATTCTCTTAAGGGTTTAGGGCATAAGCTCCACCTATTTCCCATATTGCCCTTGTCATTTCCTAACACTTTTGTTTTAGGTTATTTTAAATTAGTTAACACTCTATTATGGCACGGCTACGCTTAGCTAAAACAAATCTCACCCTATCAATCTCCACATTATTTAATTTAATTTAACCAATTAAATATCCTAAATAATGTCATGAAACTATGGATGTTATAGAGACCATGAATTTAAATCAACCGCTTTTTTCTTTTATTATGACCATATCAACTATTAGCTTCAAACTTTGAGTATAAACTAATAATAATAATAATAACAACAACAACAACAACATTAATATTCTTTCTATAAACCTCTAACCTTGGAATCTCTATATGGATTAAGAAAAATAACTTACTTTTCTTTGAAAAGTTAGAACTATATATATTATTCAACCTTCTGTTGAAAAGGTAATTATATAACTAACTAACTTACTTCCATTTTCAAAAAAGTTCAAAATACTTTTAAAACTATAATTATCTCACTAGATAAACTTCTTTCCCACAATAAATTTCTAAACTTTGTATTTTACAAAGAGTGTAATTGTTGTGAAATTATTTATCAATAACTACTTTATTAATACAATCTATTTATTTTAAATTCAAATTATCAAAATAC
This sequence comes from Allium fistulosum, assembly GCA_030737815.1. Classification (NCBI taxonomy): domain Eukaryota; kingdom Viridiplantae; phylum Streptophyta; class Magnoliopsida; order Asparagales; family Amaryllidaceae; genus Allium; species Allium fistulosum. The sequence goes on along the minus strand of CM060908.1, from coordinate 258,020,192 downwards.
AAAGTTACTCTTGCTTCAAATATTTTCTTGTATCTAAAATTTCCACAATTTGTTTACACATTTACTTTACATTATTTAAAAATCTATATATCTTTTACAAATCTAAAATACTATACTCTAAGTTTTTCAAGATATTTAATCACTTCAATATCTCGGTTTACAAACAAGAATGTAAAATACTTGAATAGACTTCTCTATCCATTTGAGGAATTATGATGACTTACTATTGTTCAACCTTTAACTATTTCCAAATTAAATTTCCACCTTTCAAATTCAAGAATTGTAAAATAACAAACTTGTTGAACTAAATTGTATATATGCAAAACCATATTTACACTAAATATTTCTTATCCACAGAATCAAATTATCCAACTTCAATAACTTATCTAAGATAGTAGTATTATGACTTTATTTCAAACCTACTTTTGATTTAGAACTCATAAGCATATATTATTAACCTTCATTTAGATTATAATGGGTTTCATTTAACCAATCAAAATCAACATACACAATTCTCTTAAGAACATACTTTATAAATGAATCTTTACAAATTCACAAATACCAAATAATATAATGACATTGTCTTGCCATCTATTTATAGGAGCTGCTTCATCAACTGACTGCAATGTTGATCATGTGATCAACATTGCCTTGTCAATGACCTCCACTGTCGCTAATGCTCGATAGCTACTTTTGCTAGATAAAATTAAATCAATACTCTTAGGAATCCTTATTGTTTTCATCGTAATTATTTCAAGCATCAAAATTTTACAATACATGAAACTCTTTTCATACTAGATATAGTTTTCTTCTCAAAATATTTACCAAAACATTTCCCAAAATATATTCTATCCATTCAAGCAATACTTGGACTCATGTCAAATCAATTTCCTTTTGTTTTCAAAATTTCATATGGTACTTTCCTTCAAATAAAATATATATTTCATAACACTTCTTAAAATATTAGTTATCTTTAAGACATTTTCTTTCAAAACTCCTCACATACGTATAAATATACATTTTCCAAAAAATTTATTCCATTTTAAAATAATATTAAAGTCACTAACTTTATTTCCTTTTTAAATATTATTGGTAACACATTCATACTTATTTATAATATTTTTGATATTATAACTCAAAGCACTTGTAAATTTGTGGAATAGGGAGAACAGAGAGTAGTCAATAGAGAATAACACTTTATTTGCACATATATATTCATTTTAACCTTCATTTAGCTATTTATTTATTTATTTATAATAATTTATAATAGCATTTTGAGCTTATTTGAGTGTGAGAAATGAGTGAGAAATCAGAGAGTAGTCAATAGAGAATCAAATAAGTGGAATTGAATTTGATGCTGATTGATTTCGAGAAGAATTTGAGTAGAATTTCTTTTTGAAAAAGAAAGAGTGAAAGTGGAGAGAAAATATTAGAAAGAAGTTAAAGAAAATTCATTTTTTTAACCTCTATTTATAAAGAAACAACAGTCATGTCAAATTGTGAAAAGATACGACGAAAAGGCACTTCAATTCAAATTTGAATATTGAAATCGATGGTCCATATGTGGTTAAAATATGTTGACATACTCTTTGAATTTTTGAAAAATTCTTTTTGAAATTTGTTTGGAATATAGTAAGTTTTGTAAAATAATTTGATACTTTGTACGGTCATTTAAACATAGTTTATACATATTTTAATCTTATTAAAACATAAGAAAACTTTAGCAAATTATTTTAGTATATTATAAGTAAATAAAGGATTTTAAATATAAATAATAAAGTATAAGAGAATATATTTAAAATCAAGGTTATAACAAATATTATAAAATACTTATACATATTTAGTATTATAACAAAGTATAATATTCAAAGTATATTTTAAAACATTGTAAAACTTACTTTCTTAAGTTATAATAAAAGCAAAAAGCAAAAGTAATTTAAAGGTTATTTTGAAAGATTATTTTAAAAATAAGAATTCTCATTAAAAACTATTATTGAATTTTAAAATATTTGAAATTGAAAATTATTTGAAAAGGAAAAAGAGAGAGAGAGATTAAAGAAGTGCTATCGGGGTATTAAAAGAAATTCTATGACTCAATAACTTATCTGGGAAATCTTGAGTTTTTCAATACTCATGAGTCTTCAATCTCCAACTCTTGAATCTCTATATCAGCCTCTTGAATCTTTACTTAAATTGTACAGTCTTCTTAATCAATACCTGTCTAATATCCTGCACTATATACTAATTATATATTAATACAAACATTAGTATTTGTTATCCCGCCTTTTGACGAAGCCGTGATATCATCGATTCGACCAGGAATGGATGGTCGAGAACCTGAAGAGCCAGTTACGTACAGTACTATAGACGATAGTCGGGTAGATTCGAACCAGGACCCAATTGAATTGTAGCTAGCATGAAGTAACCAACCTGGCCTCATAAAGTTATATCTTAGGTTTGGAGTTAACTGAAGTTCGTATGCTCAAACTACGGATGAAGCAAGGATTTGTATGGATTAACCAAGAACGATCCATGGAATAGTCCAAGTCATCGGAGAATATTCAATATCTTGAGATCCATGAAGCCAATTCATGTGAGACTTTCAGAGCATCAATAAAATGGCAAGGGAAGCATACAATAATGATCACGCATCCCAAAATGGAAGTGGCAAGATGGCCGATCGTTATGCACTGATTGTTATTAGATGGTTCGACATAACGATCGGTGTACTTCAGTGTGCATTCTATCTTCGACCAAGATCGACCCATATCTTACAATCTACAACTTAGAACGATGCCAAATTTTAGGAGCAACATCAAGAAGCCTATGGGATGCCTAAGAACGATCGAAACTTGATCGGAATAAATAAAAATGATCGGCTATCATTAGGTCGGTCGTTCCATACCATCGAGATATCGTTGCCGATCGATGTGACAGGCTCCACTGGACCAAGAGACCCTTCTTGCAAAGTTTCAAACCGATTCATATGCATCTTCTACTATAATTACAGTAGGCGTAGCTTCAGAAAGGGGGATCCTTCTTCCTGCTACAGAGGCTCTGCCATTTTTGTAACGACCCACCTTTTTGGACGGTTTAAATCAACAATAAACCACACATGTCAGACTCAAACCATTCAAAAGGGAGGATTGTTATGGGGTAAATAAGAAAAAGAAGAGAAAAGAAAGAAAAACAAAACACAGAATCTCATAGCGGAATGACAAAATATATAATAATCAAATAAATAGTTCATGAAGTTGTTTTACAAATAACATTTGATGACACTTTACAATACAATCAGAGTTATACATATAATATAAATAAATAAATAAATAAATAAATAATGCAGTGGAACAACATGATGCAATGGAATAAAAATAATAAATAGTAATAATATACTAAATCTTCATCTTCGTCCTCCAGAAGAAGGCCTTCAATACACTAAAAAGCTCAGACTAACCTGAGCGTAATGGAAAGACAAAACACTCGAGTCAGAACAAAAAGATCTTATGTAAGTTAAATCATTAGTAAATAAATATGGGTATAACGGCTTCAGAGACGTTTACGGGATTTACATCTCCACTCCAGTGTCTAACGTGCGTGCAATAACTTAAGAGTTGTTCGGAATTCCATCTTCTAAGGATCCGTTAAACTATTTACTATGTAGTAATGTACGCTATTATAATATGCCTATCGGTAAAGTAAAGTATTAAAATAGCGTTAAGGCGTTACCTATATCCCCCTTAACACATTTTTATTTAATTCCCGTAGTCTATACAGTACCGTAATTCCTCCATAAACTGGAGGGCTATCAGAGGGCACTCCATAGGTACGGTACAGGCTAAACTCGTAATGGGTGCGATAAAGCATGTGACAAGGCACGCGAGGCAATGCCCAGGGTAGGATACTACCGTTTTGAGGATCCGGACTAGTGGTAATGCATAGCAGCTACTACCGCCCACCTCAGAACACACTCCCATAATCAAATCGAGGGGTGGCCACAAAATCAATAACAAAGTAATAAATATGGTATCGAAGAAGCATGTCCGATTGGAGGTGCGAGCTCACTTGGCCTGGCGTGGCTCCTGTTTTAGTCACATCAAGCTTACTCGAGGGAGTCAGGGCCACGTGAATACCTCATACAGAATCGTTCACCAAACCATCCTACTTGATTCTGGAATCTCCACCATGTGCATAGTTGTTAAAGTGGTTTTCGGTATTGGCAGAGAGTATGACAATATCCAATCCCGGTCTCTTTAATAACCAAACGCTTATTTCACACCGGATGGTTCTTTTACATTTCCAAAATCAATTCATAATTGGTACCAAAAAATCATATCCACTTAAATCATATTAATTTCAAAATCATATTCACTTTCGAAATCATTATCACTTTCGAAATCATATTCACAAAATAGTTTAACCCTCATTTCAAAATCATCATATTTACTCAAATACATCATTTCACTAGAAAATATCATTTCAAATTCCAACGCAAGTAATAACGTCATTTAACCATATTCGTTTTTAAATCAAGGATTTAAATATAACCAATTCAACTTTGCACCGTTTGAATTTTTGAAAAATAGTTTAGATAGTCATAAATAGTTTAAAATAGTTTTAAAATAGTTAAAAATACTTTAAACAGTTTAAAATAGATTAAAATAGTTTAAAATAGTTTAAAATAGAATAAAATAGTTTTAAGTAGATTAAAATAGATTAAATAGTTTAAAATAGATTAAAAATCATTTAAAAATAGATTAAAATAGTTTAAAATAGTTTAAAAATAGATTAATATAGTTTTAATAGTCTAATATAAAATGGTTTGATTATTGGAAATGGTTTGAATAGAAAATAGTTTGGAAATCCAAATAAATCTGAATTTAAAATAATATATCTTTAAACAGTTTATATTAAAATAATTAACTTTGAAATTGATATCAAATTAAACTATTTCTTCCATTTCAACAAATCTGGACCATATCCAGATTTCAAATCAACAACTCAATTTTTTTAAACTTTCAATTCAATTTCTCATTAATCCATTTCAATTTATATCGATTTCAAATCCATGTTGAATTACAAATCTAAACCACTTCAAATTCGATAGATTTCAAAGTTTATATATTTAGATGTTTACAATAACTCAATTTTGATAAATTTCATTTATATTTCAAAATTCAGCTTTAAAATTTCAATTTGAACTCTTTAAACAGTTCATTTAAACCAATTTCAACATTTTAAAGCTAAAATAATTCAATTAATATAAATCAAATTTTATTTCATAATATCATTTAACTGGATTCAAAATTTTAAGGATTTAAAATCATTTAATTTAACCAATCCGGTGTCCGTATATAATTTTCTACCTTATGGTCAAGTGATACAGATATATATCATTTCAACCCACAATAAAATTTAAATTTACGGGTATGTATCATTTCAATCCGCAATCTCGAATTAAAATTCAAATCCATAAAATCGCTTGGGTTTATCATTTCAACCCAAAATGATTTTCCCTAATCAATAATTCCATTCGGGTATGTATCATTTCAACCCATAGTGATATTCTAACAATAGCTAAGGGAACTTGCAATGTATAACAACATATAATTTAAAACATACATCAGATCATCCAAATATCAACAATAAATCATCCATCAAAATCATCATTCAAATCAACCAATAAATCACAACAAATAAACTGGTTATCATTATCAGGCATTTAACTGGCAATTTAAAATTCAATATTCAATTAAATGGCGATTAAATTTAATAAAAGTCAGATTGAAATGGATTGACAATTTAAATATACCAAAGGGTAATCAATCAATTTCTAATCACATCATAAATTTAATTTAACTAACATAAGATAGTTAAGTAGTCGTTAGTGGGTTAAAACACTCACCTTTGATTTTTCGACGATTTAAAATCCAATTAAAGCCCGAAAATCTAACAGTCTCAAAATGCAGCCAAACCAGTTCCATAATGTTTGAAATTTCGATACGATCGCAATGGAGAAAACCATGCATGAATCCAAGCTCGTATGCAAAAGATAGTCAGATTAGAAGTTATACGATTTATGTTTAAAATAAATAAAATAATAATAATATAATAAAACGCTTATACCTCGAACCCTAGAATTCTCCTGCATGATCTAGACCTATGCCGCCACCATTCAACAAATTTCCACCTTCACCACACGTCGTTTCGGCTCAATCAGGCATCGCCATCCTCTTCCTTGCCCAGAGCCGCACCCACGGCCATGGTCACGACCATCCCTGTAACGACCCGGTATTTTAGACCATTCGCATCCGCACATGTCAAACTTGAATGATTCAAAATACCGAATTATTAAATATATTTGGCAAAACTGAGCATATACAGTAAATAAATAGAACACAGATCACAGACACAGAGTAATAAATGCAGCGGAAACAAAATATAGTAGTTCATGAAGCTACTATATACATATCAGAGTTAAATAAGGTATAACAGATGTCTCGGATACAATAATCAAATACAATATCAGAATACATCACTAGAATCAACTGGATATCTGAAACTGGATAGATAGCTGTATCTCCAAGCGAAGCTCTAACTCCAAAGGCGAGTCTCGAATACTGGTACACTCGGTCTGACCCGAGCGTAAAGCAAAACACAAAACACTCGAGTCAGGATTAACATTCTTATATCAATAAATCCAACTCAAGTGAAATAGCAATTGAAATACAAGTAACTCAAAGGATGTTTGGAATAACCATCCTTTAAGGATCCGTTAAACTATCTACTATGTAGTAGTGTACGATAAGTAGATAATGCCTATCAGTAATATAAAATATCAAAATAGTGTTAAGGCGTTACCATTATCCCCCTTAACACATTTTATATAAGCGTTATAGTCTATACAGCACTGTAAACTCCACCGTAAACTAGTGGGCTATCAGGGAGTACTCCATAGGTATAACACAAAACAAATCATAGTGGTCGCGTATAGGGATACAAGTATGACAAGGCACATGAGGCAATACCCAAGGTAGTGTAACTACCATTTGCCTGATCCGGACTGGTGAGAACGCATCGCCGCAGCGATCGCAACACCGCGAAACAACACTCCCAAATCAAGGGTGCACCAATCGACAACAAGTAATGAGTAGTTTTCGAAGAAGTGTGTTCGCTCGAGGTAGCTAACCCCCATTTGGCCCGGCACGGCTCCTGTTTTAGTCATTTCCAATTTGACACAAGTGTTAAGGCTATCCATTATCGTTCTCTTTCTTCAGTCATCACGTACATCATTCCAACCACTTCATTCTGGATCACACTCCACGTATAGTTATTAAAGTGGGTTTCGGTTTAGACAGAGAGTATGTCCCTAACCGATTCTGGTCTCTTTAATAACCTTCGAAATTATTTTACCAATTGGTCGTTTAATATATTTCAAAACCAAATCAAATTCAATTTCAATTAAAATTTGTAAATCAACATTTCATTTGTCTTTCTAAACCAATTTCCCAAAATTTACGTTTCAAAACATCCAAATTACCATTTCAAAATCTTATAATACAATTTCAAATTTTTTTTAAACAACTCAAATATTGATTCAAGTTCGTATATAAGTTTCATTCCGAAATCATTTAAATTAATTTAATTTAACATTCAAATCAATTTAAATTCATTAATCGATTTCGTTTAATATTCGTTAAGTTAATTTATCATTCAAAACAATTTCTATTTAACTTCCAATTCATTAAATCAATTACTTAAGTTCAACTTTATTATATCGAAACTTCAAATTGAATTAAATTAAATTTATCAACTCAATTCTTTAAATTACAAGTCTTACATTAATTTCAATAAATCACATTTTATTTCTTTTTAAAGAAATTTGATTTCACTTATTTATTTACTTAGTTACAAATTTCAAAACTTAATTATTTCATAACTCAACTTTACTTATTAAAGAAGTTCAATTTCACTTATTACGAAGTTCAATTTCTCATATCAAGAATTCAATTTCACTTAATTATTAAATAATTCAATCTTTTTTAATTATTAAATAATTTCAAAAACTTAATTATTAAATAATTTCAACTTAATAATTTTATTTTAAACAACATCCTTTCATCAACTACTATGTTAATATTTTGTTCCGGATTATTACATATTAACATTTTCCTTTCATAAAATTCAAATTCCAACTTCATTTAAAACCTTATTATTTATTCAAATAACATCTTTATTTTATTTTTAAATCAAATTATTGACCAATCAGGTTTTATTTAATTCTTTATCCTAGGTCAAAGTTTAATTTGGGTATTGATCATTTCAACCCGATTCCAATTCAATTCAAAATCAAAGCATAGCAAAGGGAACTTGCAGTGTGATAACTGGGATGGTGTCAAAGTAAATAAACAAGCAATAACAACAACCAATATCAATCCAATAATCAATTCAAATAATCTCGAAATAATCGTATTAATTCACATTTGTTGTTTGTGCGAATTAATATAATTAATTCTAGAATCTGCACTATCATTTCATGTAGATTAAAGTTTATTACATTACGGTTCTTCACTTGTCATCTATTTACAATTTCATACATCATCAATTTAACAACATACATTCAGTGGTTCAAGGTGTAATTAAACAAATCCTACGTGTCAATAAATTTAACAGTTAAAGGGGTCATATTATACAAATGTCATTTAATCAAATTTAACACATATATCAAATCTAACTATCCTACGTCAAATTCAATTACATATTATCTATCACTTCAACATTAACAATTTAACATCCAATGTCAAACATCAACAATCAATCATTTATCAACCAAACTGGATTACCATTGTATAAATAACAAATAAGGGTGTCAGATGTCACATGTGAACTGATGCAGGTAATAACATATATAACAGTGTAAATAACTAACATCAGCATATTTCAATTGTCGTTTCAATTGAAATCAAATTTAATAAATAAAAGAACATTAATCGTGAGTGATTGCTCACCTTTTGAGGCTAGAGATCGAGAATAGACAACGAAGTTGAGTTACGAATTGCAAGCACGACTTCCGAAATAAACTAGATTGGCACGAATCGACGAGCAAAGCTGTTAAATAGGAATTGCCGAAATCAAATCAAAACATTCAACATAGCAACAAATAAAAAACATGTCCTGCGTCAAAGTTTAAGAATATAATTCTATGTGCTACCGAGATTGAAATGGTCTGAAATTTGGTATGAATAAAGATCAAAACTTGTATTTCAAACTGCAAAAGAATCACTTGATTTGGACAAGAGACCAGAAAAGTTACGATGTCACGAACATAGACTCAGGCCATGTTGCGACTGTCAAATGTTCAGGTCTGAAAACCCCTCTGGGTCTGACTTTCAGGTAAGAAACAGAGGACTGAACCACCTCGTATGAAGCTAAAATTTTATATACAGAAAGTAGAAAATTTTATCTTTTAAACAAAAAGGGAATCACTGTATTCCGACATAAGATGGAAGAGATACGATGCGTCAAACATGAACTCAGGTCGTGTTTGCAGCAGTGTAAAATAATTTCAAGTACAAAAGAACAGCTGTCTGGGTCTAACTTCTAGATCCTCGACCACAAATCAAACGATATCGGATTTTGCTGAAATTTGACAGGCATAAACTAGGTAACTTCGACTCTTTTTTAAAAATAGAATCAACCCATTCCGATAAAACATGAGTGAGATATGATATCGTGAACACGAAGTCTAACTGCTGTTCAGAAAAAAAAAACATGCAAACAAGTGCAAAATCAGTTTGGTTGCAACTTTATAATATAAAATACCTATATATACATACTGTAAACAATATATTTTATTTCTTTTATATGCAGCTATATATATTAGCGTTAGCAAAGCAATACATATTCATACAAATCCCATAAACAGAACCCCAAAACACATACTTAAACACATGTATTCACAACTTCCAAGCTAATATATTAACTCAGTAATATACATATATAACTTATATATAAACTATGACTTATACATATGTATACGTATAATATATCAAATATATAATTGTCGAATATATTTCACGTTATAAAACATAGCTCTTTTTTTAACTAACGTAAGTTTAGAAAACTATTGAAACTAAAGCTTAGATATTATGTATAATACCAACATATATACCACTGTCGAACTTTATATATAACTATCACTTTATATTTGAAAAGCTGACATAAATTTATATATAACTAGCAAATGAGCAACCTATGTAACAACAGAATTATATATATAATATGTAATACTAAAACCACCTTTTAAGATAACATTTAAACCAAACAGAGGTATACTTAAAAACAAAATATATCAAAACATATAAACTGACAATATTAAACTAGAAAATATGTATATAACAGCAAGTATTATCTAACTTATACTATATATGACTTTATATACAAAACAAGTAATATTATATCTACTGTTTACAAACTGAATAGCATACGTATATTATAATATATAAACGCTTACCTATCAAAGGGAGACTAGGCCATGGCGGCAGACAGTCAGAGGCGGGTGGGTTGCGTTTGTGGTTCGCGGAAGGAGTTTGGCCGATGTGGAGCTCGGCAAAGGCTGTTGAGGCTGAGGAGGGTTTTGGTGCACAGAGGCTGATGGGAGGAGCTTGGAAAGTAAGGCCGAGGGTTGCGTGGCGAGCTCCGGCCTGAGGTGGAGCGTGAGTTGTTGAGCGTGAGGTGGAGAGGATGCAATAGTTTCGGCCACTATGGCTGCTGCTGCAGATCGGAGGGCTGGTAGGCTTTGCGTTGGCGAGGGGAAGTGGTGGATGCGGAATGGATGTTGACAGGCGAGGCAGGCCGCACATGGAGGGTGCGATCGGAACCAGTGAGAGGCGGAGGTGGTTGACAAGGTGACATGGGTTTCGAGGGGGTGCAACCTGCAGGCGGTTCAGGGTGGTGTTTGGGTTTGGAGAGTGGAACAGTGGGAGGCCGAGGTGAACGATGGTGGCCGCTTGAAATGGTGACGTGGAGGGGCTAGGGTGCGCAGCCATTGGCTGTTGAATGGAAGAGGAAGGCGCGGCTTCGATGTTGCCGTGCGTTGAGAAGGTAGGCGATTCAATGATGAATGATGTGGGAATGATGTGGGGAACACAACAGGCAGGGTAAAATATTTGCAAAGCAGAGAATAGGCTAGGAAAACAATGCAAGCAAAAAAATAAAGATTGGGAGAAGAAAGATGAGTTGGCTACCAATAGCTTTGAATTTAATTTTATCAACGCACGAACCTAGATTAAAGCAATTAATTTTGAACGGTAGGAAATGGTAAGAGTACACGTTAAATTCTGGAATTTATAAATGTTAGAATTTGAATAGTTGAGAATATTAAAAGTTATGGCTTTTGAATTTTCACGGAACCAGAAGTCGAATACGGAACCGATACAGAACACATTTTGCAGGTTTCGATGCATATCGGACGCCCAAAACACAGAATTGAATATATCGCAGAGATCAGCACGATGAGACGATCAAAACGGTATACAGATATTAGTGGTTTGATTGAATTATAAAAATTCAAATTTCTGCTAGCGGAAAATGCAGCAAAAACACAGAAAATTAAGATCGACGGGGCTGAAAAATTCCGAATTTGGAAAAACGAAAAATAGCGTTTGCTCAGAAGATGGTTTAGAATTTTTCTATGTAAAATTATTTAAGTTCCGAAAATATTTTATTTTCATCGCTTTTTAACTGATTAAATTGAAGTAAATCTACGCGCGAAATAAACTTTCATATTTTCGGACGAAAATTTACCAGTTGCTATGTTTAACTAGATGCATTCCAAATATCAAATTTATATTTCAAAATTTTATCGTTTAAAAATCCCACAAAATTCCAATTAATAACGTTATTAAAACCGGTTAAATCTGCGGGTTGTTACACTCCCAGGCCTCCAATCAACTCACGCCGTCGCGCCCTTAGGTGCCCTTTTCTGGAAAAATCGAGACCCTATAGCATGAACGAACATCTGATCCATGACCTGCTCGACCCTCTCTTCCCAACGCCGCCTCCCGATCGTCAAACGGTCGACGATCCACTGTTGGATCATAAACCCTAGAAATGGACGGCCGAGGTTCTTCATCAATTTCTAGTCAAATGATGTATCCAAATAAAAATGAATTACTACAGTGGATTGTACTCGTCGAGAGCTTTCGAACGATATATAATATGATAGGGTTTAGAGAGTTTGAATTTTGAAATTGAATTTAGGGTTTTTGGATTTAAAAATAGGTTTCTGCCATTGGAGAGAGGAGATAGGAACGGACAGACAGAATTGTACATAGATGAATAAGAAATAAGGAAAAACTATGTATATAGACACGGCCCGAAAAGAATGAATGAACATATCGAATTGGTTCGAAACGACAACGACGACCAGAAAAGCCCGTTTCATTCTCGAAACGAAAGCAGGTCATCCCATATATCAAAATAAATGTTTTCGATATTTTTAAACTCAATGGAACAAGTTCCAAACCCTAATTCCATTGTATACAGAAATTAGCTTTTAATATCAGCATATTTTAAATTGAATTTATTAAATTGATTTCTATGTGTTTTGAGCCCGCACAATCAAACGACAAGACCGATCGCTACGAAACTTGAAATCCTACAATAATTCACTGTTATGGATCCGATGAAACTGGTTTCATTGAAATCTGAGATAGTGGCCAAATTGGCTATTTTCACATCAATTAAATAAATTATTATTAAATTAATTAATCACACATTTTAAATTTAATAGTTAACAATTTACATCATTCTTGATTACCTAGACAATTATAATCTTTTAAAATAAATTTCCATGTCAAATCCAATGTTAAATATTGCACTAATTACAGTTTTCAATTTCAATTGAAATAAATTCATTGATTATAAATTTAAATTCCAATAAATTCCTTCCGATTTACATCTTATTATTCAATCAATTATTACTTTATGAATATAACTAACATAAGGTTACATCTATTTACATTCATATTTTACAATTATCATCCTAACTCATATTAATGCAATATTTAATTACATTAATTTCAATTGATTTACAATTTAATTTTAGTATATTAAAAAATGAGATGATAATTAAACAATTACTACACATTAATAAATCAAACACATTTCTATGTTAATTGTTAACAAACAAAGCCAATATATTCACATACTGATTAATTATTCTATATTAACCAATTTTAATTAATTACATATAATTTCACCATTAAACCCAACATTTAATTTATTTCATTATTTACAATTTATAACCAATTTTACTTTACAGTTATTTCAATTACATTAAAAAAGTTATCAATTAAATTGAATCAACATTATTAAATTACATTCTAGTTATTTTTCTCATTAATAAATCACTAATTTTAATTTCTTTCACTATTAAATACCAAAATCTTATTTAGTTTAATATTTTTAATTTTCAAAAAATACGGGTCGTTATAATTTTCATTCTTATATTAATGGATCCTAACTGATCCAAACATCTTTGTAATTGTAATCAAACGAAAGATCAATAAAGATATGAAGTGGATGTAGGCCAAGATTGCCGAATCACTATAAAAATCTTTGTGTTCCTTTACTTTATTCTATTTGGCTTTTAATTCCATTCTTTGTTCAATCTCCATGAGATTCTATAGGTGTTGATGCACATTTTTGGCGTCAACATTTTTGTGCTTCCACCAAGAAATGAATTGTCAGCTCGATTGGGTCTCATTTTCTACTAGTGAATTTTCATGTTCATGAGATAGATCCAGCTTTGATCGATAGGTTTCCTGTTCTACTTAGATTGGAAAGATCTAGATGGAAACTATTCCCTAAGCCATAGAAGCCAAGTCTACCTCCCTTGCAGAAAAAGGAAGTTAGGAGATTAGTGACCAATTATCCATGTGTTTCACGAAAGTGCACACATGTTCAAGTTTGGAAGGATATGTGAACGATCGCCTATCGACCATAAGCCATACACACGCAATAAACGTTCGTTCATCATGGATCCCTATGCCCTTTCACCTTAAACGATCGTTCCCTACGATGGTTCACATTGGTCGTTTCGGCAACTTGGATTTGGCCAATTTCTTTTATGCACGATCTTTTTTCACCGATCGTTCCTAAACGATCGTTTTTATATGACCATTCCAATTAGTCCCCTCACTAATTGATTCTAACCGATCATTTCTTATACGATCGTTCCAGTGGCGAACTTGACCAATCGTTCCACTTCCATCTATGTAATCGATCGTTTTCTATTAGCCTATCCACCAATAAACGTTGAACTATTATTGTTCGTATACGATCGATTTAATACGATCATTCCAATATCACCGAACCGATAGTTTTTTATTGACATATCCACCTATAAACGTTCATTTATTCTCCTATGCCTTTTAGGGCAATTTGGCAAGTTTTAGCATCTTCTTAGGTAAAATGTTTCGAGTTCTTCAATGCTAGTATTGTATATTTCGTCTTTGTGGGGAGGTATACATGAATGAGATATAGAATTCATTGAAGCTCGATATTGCATGTGAATTTTGAAGAGTACAAAGGCAAGCGAGATTTGAGAACCCCCGCGTTGGCCCAAACCAAGACTTGGGTAAAACCATGGTTTTCACCAAGAAAACACAAAAGCGACCCCAAGTGTCGATCACTAAGCCTTCGAATTTATTGACCCCAAGCAAACCAATGATTGACTCAAAGTGAACTGATTGTTGACTCCAAGCAATTACCAGATTTCCTTGGGTCCGACTCCAAGTGATTTACCACTAACCCGTCAATACCAGTTCATCTCGCCTTGTGCGTGTCTTGGACATGCATACGTTATTCACAAGCTGAATAAGTAACTGTAGCTCAAGAACGTATCAGATTGACAATGATAGAAACATCCTAATCCTATCGATAAAGAAATTTGATGATTAATTGCACCACCCGCGGTCGACTCCTGGTGGAGAAAGGCTTGGACAGAATGTAAGAGCGAGCATATGACACCGCTCACTTACTAACCAGACTGATTTCGATTTATTTTGAATGATCTCTATTTTAATTTCAATTGTGTTATGAACTACAACGAACTTGAACTAAACTACTTCCAAAACGGCGCAAGTGACCAGGTACTCAAAGTTGGCCGCCAACTGATCTCCGTAGACTGTGACAAAACCTGTGGGGTTTTTTTTATCAAGATGAACGTGATTCGACCGTTCATCAGCTAAGGTATGCCCCTGACTCAGGACATCGAGACATGGAATGGAAAAACCCGACAAGGTCAGAATCTAATAGACCATGGACACGATGACTGTCCGTTCAGCAACCTTCATATTAGACTTGAAGTAGCCGCGATTGATTTCCTACTCATCAACCACCGCTCTCAATACATGGACACAACTGCACCCTGAAATGGGTGCAACTTAACTGTTCACTCAATAACTCTCTACCTCTGTTTGCTAGAATGAATAAGAAGCAAACTATACAAGACTTGATTATTCAACCCCAGCATGGATGTGATCTAACCATCCATCATTTACCTCCTTCCTTGACTTGATTGAAAGAGATACAATCACCAATTGAACAAGAGTTGACTGTCCATTTGTCAAGTTTCATCCTTGAAGCTGGGGGTAGAATTCCATTCCATGGATGAACATGGTTTGACCGTTCGCTCGACAGTTCTGACCTCAACTTGATAACTGAAGTGTAAATCAAAGATGGGTATGACTGGCCACCCATTGAGAAAACTCTAAGTTGTCGAAGTGCGGACTGGAGTATAAAGAATTCAGGCAGGAAAATAACTGCTTCGGGTAGAAAAACGACTGCCCATGAGAAAACTCTAAGTCCTCGGAGTGTGAACCAGAGTGTAAACAATTCGGGTGGAAAAACGACTACCCACGAGAAAAATCCAAGTCCTCGGAGTGCGGACTGGAATATAAACAATTTGGGCGGAAAAACGACTGCCCCTGGTGGATAAACGACTACCCATGAGAAAATTCTAAGTCCCCCGAGTATAAATAATTCGGGCGGAAAAACAACTGCCCCGAGTGGAAAATCAACTGCTCACGAGAAAAATCTATGTCCTTAGAGTGCGGACCAGAGTATAAACAATTCGGGCAGAAAAACGACTACCTTGGGTGGAAAAAACGACTGCCCCGGGCGAAAAAAATGACTGCCCATGAGAAAACTCTAAGTCCATAGAGTGCGGACCGGAGTATACACAATTCAGGTGGAAAAGTGACTGCCCCAGGTGGAAAAAACAACTGCCCTGGGCAAAAAAATGACTGCCCACGAGAAAACTTTAAGTCCCCGGAGTGCTGATTAGAGTATAAAAAATTCGGGTAGAAAAATGACTGCCCACGAGAAAACTCTAAGTCCCTAGAGTGTGGACTGGAATATAAACAATTCGAGCATGAACCGACCGCTTACAAAATAACTCTATGCCCCTAAAGCGCGGACTAAAGTGTAAACTCTTGGGATCGATGAACATATTTCGACTGTTCTCTATCCCATAAACTCTAACCTGAAATCGACAGAGTGAATACAACTACTAAAAGCTAGATACGACAGCTCACAAGAGCTCCAGTTCGGTGTTCCATACGACTTAAGGTGATGACCACATCAAGGCCTTAATGAAAAACTAATCAGAGTGACATCCAAAGTTTCGAGCAACTGAGAATATCGCACCGCTGTGTCGACGGTAAAAATCAATCCATACCAAACACAAGCAGATGTGACTCGAACATCCTTCGGAAAACTTCGATCACCGAAGTGCGGATAGGGGAATAAACCACAGATGAATGTGACTTGGCTATCCATTCTTCAGATCCTCATGCAGAGTAAGGCAATACTTGTGCCGAAAGTGGACGTGACTGACCGTCCAGTACTCAACTCACGCCCAAAATTCGATGGATCATCGAAGTATTTCCCTTACAAAAAGAATAACTGCGGCTCGGTTTTCTATCACTTAGCTTGGTTCCATGATTCGACGAGGAAGAGTATAAAGCTAAAACTAAACATAACTTGCTTTTCTATTTATCGATGCATACCCAAGACTTGGGGGAACGAGAGGGAAACAAGATGAATGTGAATCAACCATTCATTGATCATCTTTAAGTCTTTAAAGATTAAGTTGGAGTATAAACATGACTGGAATGAGGCTTGACCGTCCGCGTAGTACATTTATCAACCCAAGACTGGGGCAGAAGTGTGATCGTCCAAGGAATGACAGTGATAGCTCGGCACTGCGGCTCATGTCCATTGTTTACAACGACTCAAGGCCATGACCGTAGGGAGGCCTAGAGATGGATTAATCAAATCAGTGTTCAATTCAACAGGCAACAAGCCACAAGTGCATAAATGAAAAATGTTACAGTTCAAACATTTGAACAAGTAAATGCAGAAATCGTACGTAAGAGCAAAATAATTCTTATTCACATGGAACCGGTTGTACATCACGCAAGTCTACTTAGAATACAAGACAAAAGTGAAGGGCCATGCCCAAATAGATACGACCAACAAAAAGAGAAATGATCATCTGAATTATTTACATGTCCCGAAGATTATTTTTTGGATTTTTTATCCTTCATTTGCTTCTTCGAAGTGGTTCCCTCTGAACTACCGCTCGACTTCCTCTTTGATCTTTTTTCGCCTTGACCTTTCTTCGAAGGAGTTTCCTCAACTGTATGGACAGAGATGGTATCGTCTTTGGTAGTAGGAGGAATCAGGGCATCTTCAACACCAGAAGCATGTGGAACGTCATCCAGAGGAATCGCCCCTTCAGGAGGGATCGTTTGAAGTAGGGAAGGAATTAGTTCATTTAGGACCGACTCAATAGGCTCGTCCTTTACCTTCCTTTTTGAAAGCTCCTCTCGTCTAATCTGCTCTTTCATACTGAGCCCATCATGGGATTGGGTGAACCTGTGATCATGACTTCTACGTTGAAAGGGATTTCATGATGTGGATCGCTTCCCTCCTTGAATAATGCCTCCATGAATTGATTGTCTAAAACAAAGGCATCTTTGCGAGCACTCTGAGTGGCGGCTGAAGTTGTTACTGTAACAGACTCTGTCACAGCCATTTGCAACTCCAGCTGAGTCTCTTAAGAAGGAGAGGAGCAATACTTGACAAGTCCAAAGCTAAGAAGAAATAGGCAAAGAGATTAGAAATATCGATTGATAACATCCCAACTTTATGAGAGAAGGGAAAAATCGATGGAATATCTTCTTCGGTGTGAATTCCAGGTTGGACCGAACCGTCTTCAAAACTACGCTCGAGGATCGAAGATAGGACGGTTTGTTCGGATCTTACCCGGAGATAGTCATGGAGCGCGCCGTAGAACTGGTCATGACTTGAGACCCCGAGGGAAATTCAACTGCGATATCAGAATGCACCGATCCAGATCCTTTGCCCACTTCATGCGAAGGAGAAACCACGGGTTCTTTCTGAAGAGGAGTTTGAATGTCATGCAAAATTTTGAGTTCATCGCCCAATAGCACTTCGCTTTCAAGTTTGGCTACATCGACATCCTTTGAGCCATGAAGTTTCTTCTCTTCCGCGCAAAGAAATTCCCAAGCACAATGAAGCTAGTAGGGGTAGTCTTCACCAAGCCACGCCAAATTCCTGTGTTTGAGAATGTTGGCGTTGTAGAGAACGAGAAGCGGGTTGAGCTCATTCATTACATCCTCTCTCACTTTGTTTTTGGTCGCCTCTGTCCCACGTGGAATGAGCCTGTCGACATTTTTAGCCTTTTCAATAGCCGCATCTCCCTCAAGCCTGACATGAACCAACTCTTTGCAGGAATTTTGAGCGATCTTCTGAGCATCAACCTTTTCTTTAGTCATATATTCAAATTTGGCCTTGAGCTCGGCTATTTCCTTTAAAGTCGCGGACTCATCATTCCAAGCCACATCTCTCCTAGTTTCGGTGATGCAGTACTTGAACCATATCAACATGACTGGACTTCATCTCCTCCATAGATTTCATGGTCGCCGCATCTTTTCCTTCAGCTTCTGTTAAGGAAGTTCTAGAGACCTCCAGTTCATTGGTCAAAGTGTCAATGATTCTCTTGTCCTGGGCCTCTTGTCGTTTTAGTTTTTCGATTTCTACCGCATGTTCGAAGGAGATCTTTGACATTTTTTCCGCAGCCTTCATCCATTCTCGATATTTCATGTGGATATCGGTGACGCAATCGATGGTCATTTCTGAACATCATCCGGAACCCTCTTTAAGTTGGGAGGAAAATAGAATCTGTCAAAGCATAAATTTGGGAATTCCTCTCGATGTTGCGCCATAGGAACATTTGGATCAATTGGAAGACCTTCAGAAGCAACTTCAACTTTGGTACTTTCTTTGCCAGGTCTGTGAACGACAGTGTATTCGCCATGGCGGCGGCGATCGCTTACCGCTGAGACTGAGATGGAACTAAGGATTTTGGAGGCATTGGAGCAGTAGAAGGGCCATGAGGGGGATCGATGGGCAGGTCCCTATGCTTAGCTAGTCTTTCAGGACCTTTTCAAGGAGGATATCTCGATCTATGTGCATCCTGAGCAGGCCTATTCCTATAGTCTCTCTCCTGATAACCCCGACCGCGGCTAGTGAAATAGCTAGAATCACAATATTCACGGTTGCTGCGGTAGGTGCCAGATCGTGATCCAGACGACTGATGTTGTACATCTCACAGAGGATCGAACATGCTTCTCTTCCTCACCATAGTTTCTACAAAGAAAAATGGATATCAATCAACTTTGAGTATTAGAAAGTACAAGTCAAGTATAGTGTAATGTTTAATGGCGCAAGTGTGTGTGAGAGCCCTAGTGAAACCCCCGACAGACCAGGTGTAGGAGCTTTGCTCATCGGTGTAACCTCCCCTTTGGAAGTAGGGATCTCCATGCCAATTAGGTGGGAGACTCTGACCCTCTAATGCTCACGTGAGTGAGATGATAAGCATCGAGAACCTATGAAATTGGTAGATCGGACAAAGGGTCTTATTGTAGATTCATCGATGACTTAGATTGGTCAGGGAGGCGACTTCTGGGGAACCCGTGTGTGAATGTTTTCTTTTTTCGCATGACCGCGATCGGGGGTTGTGAAACTTGTAAGGTCCCAACACCAACCTTGGGATCAGATCTATCATCACCATGACCAGGTGCATCTTCACCATGTCCTCCAACACCAATATCAGCAGACTCTTGAGTACCTGTGATTGGGGGTACCATGGGACTAGATTGACTATCTCTTTGACCGATTATGGCCCATGATCTGATCCCAGCCATCTGGGCAGTCTTAGTTAGCCTCATGCTAAGGCCCTCTTCTATCAAGCCAAAATTGATGAGACGTTCGTCCCTGAGCAAGAATTCGATATTTCTATCCTCAGGTGGAGCGTTCTTCAAAATTGAGACAACCTCTACATAAATATCACCGCTAGGCTGGGTAACGATACCTGTAAATGATTAACATCGTTAGAATGCAACTTGGATATTATTTTCCTGTGTTATTAGGAAACTGGTGGTTAACACTTACGCCTTTCTAGCCATTGTTGAGCAAAGCCAGGCGGGCAGCAAACGAAGAACCATTCACTCGTGAAGCCACTTAATTTATTCCACGTGCCAGTTAGAATTTGGCATCTCTTTGCTGACTCAAGGAATGTGAACGGTAGACTCTCGGTCCTCCATTTGAAAGAGAAAAGAAACCGAATGTCTTCAATAGTGGGAGGTCGGTGAAGAAACTCCATAAATACCATATAAGTACAATTGAGAAGTGCATAAACATTTGGATGGAGTTGTGGAGGAGCTATCCTTAGATAGTGTAAGATCCCCTAGATGTAAAAATTGAAAGGCGGGATGCACCCCGCCCAGCACATAAATTTGTTACATGCTGTATACCCTTCGGGAGGTCTATGAGCCCTATCGTCTCGAGACGGAACCAATACATCGCCAAAAGGAATTTCGTGCCTTTTGCAATCCTCTCGAGAGCATCTTCTTTAATCTTTGAAGCCACTAAATCAGGAGGATTTTCGAGGATGATTGCGTCCTCTAAAGTGTCGGGCGTCGGTTCGATAACTTCTGGCGAAAAAATGGGAACAATTTCAGAAAGGTCAAGTTAAGAAACCAAGCCTTCCAACTGTTCTGAATCATGGCTGAGTGGCAAACTATTGGACTCAGTTGTTGAACTAGACTCTACGTCGGAATTGGTCATATTTGAAGATGATCTAGCTGGCATGATTGCGGAGTGCCCAAAACATCTAGATTCCCTTGCAAACTTAGTAAAAATCATAATTAGAAGAAATAACCTATACCCCCAGTGCATAGTGATTGTAAGTGTAGCGTGATAAAGTGCTGCTCAATATAGTAATAAGTTGTGCAAAACTAAAGACAAAAAAGGCAACAAGACTTAAAAATTTGTTCAAAGAGAAAATCATTCCTGACCGTCTCAACTATCCCTGCGTGTTATCAAGAAACGATGCAGCTTGAGTTTCATGGAGGATTGTTAGCCTGTAGAAATCTGATTATTGTCTAAGTTATGGATGTGTTTTAACTCGATAATTAAAGGTTTTCGTTCGTTACATTTGTTCTAAGGCAATCTGCAACCGGTCAGGATGTTCGAATCATATGCAAGTCATACACAAGTCCAAATGTTTGCTCAAGTACGAGAAACTGGAGATCATTGCTTAGTTCAAATTAATCTATTATTATTCCATTTTATGAGAAAAGAGAAGAATGGTTCGTATGTAGGGTGAAAGCACTAAGTTCAAGTTCAGACCGATCGTTCTAGTATTATATAGTTTGATCGTTCTAAGTGTTCTAAAGGTCGAACATTCTGGAATTATGTTACAGCCGATCGTTCCCTAAGGCAACATTAGCCGATCGTCCAACATTGATCCTACCCACCGATTATTCTCATGTCCAAGCTGTAGCCGATCGTTCGCACACAGTTGTCAAGCTTCATCGTTCCAGAACCTCGTCGACCGTTCACGAGTGACCATGTCTAGTCGATCGTACAATTCCTTCATCCCCACAACTTCATTTCCCTTAGAGAATGACTGAATATCCTAACAGTTCGATCGTCTCCCATCGAAGTGAGCTACTTCTTCTCCATTCTACATGATCGTAAGTAAAGAGAGAAAAGGGCGATCCCCTAAGCGAACTAAAAATTGTGAAGTAAGTGCAAAATTCATGCTACCTTGATTCAAATTCGGGAAAGGAGGCCGACGAGACGATTGGAAGAGTGGAGTGAGTTTGATGCGTTTAATGGAAGATCGACAAGAAGGAGTGGTAGAGCTTGTTTTGTTTTTGCTTTAGGAAAGAAGGATGAAGCAAATGAAGGAGAAATGACTAAGTATCAGGCCTTATATAAGGAGCAGTCTATGCCGATCATTTTTGATCTATCGAGTTTAAGTGATCGTCCCACGACCATAGTTTGTGTCGATCCATCCCAGCCTTTATGTCGAATGACCCTTTCCCAAGCTATATGCCGATCATCCCTTACTTATGCCTTAGGCTAATCGTTTCAATACCTAATATATGGCGATCAATTCTATGACCATAAAATGCTTTGAAATTTGTTTTTTTAAACAGGGAGAGATATAAAAAAATGATGAAATGAATTGAAAGAGGAATGATGAATGATCGTGAGAATTTGATTGCAAACGCGAACATGCAGAATATCACAAAAATAGGCAAAGACCTGTGGACATTCGAACACGTCCAAGAGCCAACGATATAGACGTGTATATGAATATACACGAGATCAGTTTAAAAGTTCAGCCTTTTGAAATCAACAAAAAATGCAATTGAACCTGGAAATGTCAAGTTCGAGATTAGATCAGATAAAAGAAGGCTTGTAGGTCCCATGTGACAAAAATTGTATATGAAAGTAGATTAAGACATCAGATTTATACTATTGAAAGTCGATAGAGGAATAGTAATCGATCAAGAAGCTGAATGGACTTCTTTATGGCAATTTAGACTCTTCTCGATTCAAAGCAGGTCGTATTATTCACAAGATGTACTTTGGGGGCAAATTTTATCCCACCTTTTGGCGAAGCCATGATATCATTGATTCGACCAGGAATGGATGGTCGACAACCTGAAGAGCCAGTTATGTACAGTACTATATACGATAGTCGGGTAGATTCGAACCAGGACCCAATTGAATTGTAGCTAGCATGAAGTAACCAACCTGGCCTCATAAAGTTATATCTTAGGTTTGGATTTAACTGAAGTTCGTATGCTCAAACTACGGATAAAGCAAGGATTTGTATGGATTAACCAAGAACGATCCATGGAATAGTCCAAGTCATCGGAGAATATTCAATATCTTGAGATCCATGAAGATTCATGTGAGACTTTTAGAGCATCAATAAAGTGGCAAGGGAAGCATACAATAACCATTGCGCATCCCAAAATGGAAGTGGGAGGAAAGCCGATCGTTATGCATTGATCGTTATTGGATGGTTCGACATAACGATCGGTGTACTTCAGTGTGTGTTCTATCTTCGACCAAGATCGACCCATATCTTACAATCCATAACTCAGAATGACGCCAAATTTTAGGAGCAACATCAAGAAGCTTGTAGGACCCTTTAAGAACAATTACAACTTGATTAGAAAAATAAAAACGATTGGCTATCATTAGGCCGGTCGTTCCATACCATCGAGATATCGCTGCTGATCGATGTGACAGGCTCCACTAGACTTAGAGAGCTTTCTTGCAAAGTTTCAACCCGATCCATTCGCGTCTTCTACTATAAATACAGTAGGCGTAGCTTTAGAAAGGGGGATCCTTCTTCCTACCACGGAGGCTCTGTCATTTTCGTTCTTTATTCTTGTATTAATGTACCTAGCTGATCCAAACATCTTTGTAATTGTTATCAAACAAAAATCAATAAAGATATGAAGTGGATGTAGGCCAAGATTGCTGAACCACTATAAAAACCCGTGTATTCATTTACTTTATTCTGTTTGGCTTTTAATTCCATTCTTTATTTAATCTCATGAGATTCTATGGGTGTCGATGTCCATTTTGGCGTCAACAGTATCTATATTTTATATAATGTTATATCGTTGTTGTCATCAAAACCAAAGCCTAAACAATCTCCCTCCTTTTTATGATGACAACTATTTATATAAAATATGATATTACTCCCCCCGTGTTACAAAACTTGACCTTAATCTATGATTAGATTTTATATATGCTTAGTTTTTATATATTTCTCCCCCTTTGTCATTAACAAAAAACAAATAACTAAACTCCCCCTAACTAAGGTACTATGTAATTTATATAAGGTAATAATAAAAGCAATAACAAATGAAATACAAGAGCAATAATAGTAATATAAGAGTGATAACGTAAATAACATGTATTATTCACATTAATTAATACATTTATTTAAACTAAAGTGACATAAAAACAAATTCAAGCAATCAATTTAATTCACACATATCAATCCAATCCAATCAATAAGTTTATACACACCAATCAAAAGTAAATCAAAATCACACAAAACAATTCAAAATCGAACCCTAACGAATCATACTAAAACATTGTAATCCTAAGTACTAAGGTTTCTTCTTAATTATAGGAGACTTGTGAATGGGGAAAAGGGATAATGAAGGCAGAAATTTCCTTTTTGTTCGACAAGGTTTCCATCTCGATCGAAACAGACTTCTCCAATACAATGGACTTCATCTTCGTCCATTTGTTCTTCCTCTTCTTCTTCCTCTTCCTCTTCTGCATTTGTAGGATTAAATTTTCCTCTTCAATCACTTTTGGATTTATGGGATTATCCAATAGATATTTTTGTCGATTTCACAGGATTCTGCCCTATTATTCTTGTTCTCTAGAGATTCTAAGTTGAACCACTTGTATTTCATTGAGCATTTGCAGAACACTCTTCATTTCATCCTTTAATTTAGTCACTTTGGCCACTGTCGTTTTCTGGATATGCTCTTGTATAGGAGATGGGTAGAAAAATGATGAATTTTCCTCTCTTGGACGCTTATAATTAGAAATGGCCATGGGATTATTTTATTTTAGAAGATAGGATAGTGAAAAGATAAAAAAATGAAGAAGTCAAAATTTGGTGGTTATATAACTCCGATTCGAATTTTGAATTTAAGAGGGAAATTTGAATTCTGAATTTAACTGCATATGTTGACATATCTAATCCATGTATGTCAACATATCTAGTGTAAATTTTATGGTCTGTTCTCCTTTTTAGTTTTTAATTTATATGTTATTATTTTTATATTTCTGATAAAGAACAAATTCCTAATTCTCTTCTTAGCTTAGAAAATGATGTTTGGTTCAATAGTTTTGTTAATATCAACTATTTGATTTTTCAGTATTTATAGATTATAATGAGATTACTTCTTTGTTTACGTTATCTCTTAGAAAGTGATGTTGTATATTTATATGTTTATTTCCACCATGATGGGTTGGATTTTTACATAAATTAATCGCACTAGTATATCGCAGTATATTTGTGATTTGTAAAGTTTAAACCAAAATCTTTTAACGTTTATTGCATATAAATAACTTATGAACCTGCTAATGCTACTGAAATATATTCTGCTTCTATTGTGGACAGAGATACATAATTTTTCTTTTTGCTAAGTCAAGAAACTAGAGAGTGTCCTAAAAACTGACAAGTTCCACTTGTTCTTTTTCGGTTTGACTTGCAACCAGCATAATCAGCATCACTATATAAAATTAATTCAAAGAATCCTCTTTTGTATAAAAGAGTCCATAATCTAATGTGTTATTTATGTATCTTAATATTTGTTTTACAGATTTTAGATGAGTTTCCTTAGGTTGAGATTGGTATCTTGCACAGAGACATATGCTATGCATTATATTAGGTCTATTAGCAGTTATATAGAGTAGTGATCCAATCACCTCTATATAATTTTTGATTTACATCTTTTGAATTTTCTTCCTTATTTACTTTTTCATATTTTGCCATGGGAGTTAGCTCACCAATGGTATATGACATGCCAAATTTCTAAACTAATTCTTTAGCATATTTTTCTTGACTTATAAAAATACCATTACTTAATTGTTTTATTTGCAATCCTACAATGTAATTTAATTCTCCCATATGACTCATTTCAAATTCCTTGGTCATTATATCTGAAAATTCTTTATTTAATTTATCGTTAGTTGATCCAAAAATAATATCATCTACATATATTTGTATTAGTTGAATATCATTGTTATTTATTTTAATTAAAGAGTACCATCTACTTTGCCCATTTCAAAATTAGATTGTAACAAATAGGATTTAAGTGTATCACACCAAGCTCTAGGAGCCTGCTTTAGACCATATAAAACTTTCTTCAATTTATAAACATGATTAGGGAATTTCTCATCCTCAAAAAGTGAGGTTTATTCTAGATAAACATCTTCTTTAATAAAACCATTTGAAAAAGCACTTTTAACATCCATTTGAAATAATTTAAAATTATAATGATTTACAAAAGCGAGTAAGATTCTTATTGCTTCTAATCGAGGTACGAGTCCAAAGGTTTCATCAAAGCCAATACCTTCTTCTTGACAATAACCTTGAGTGACTAAATGATTTTTATTTGTTACAACTTCTCATTGTTCGTTCATTTTATTTCTATATACCCATTTAGTTCCTATTATAGATTTATCCTCAGGTCTTGGGACTAATTCCCAAACATCATTTCTTGTGAATTGATTCAATTCTTCTTGCATAGCAAGAATCCATGAATCATCTATTGATGCTTCCTTTGGATTTCTAGGTCTAATAGTTGAAATGAAAGCAATATTAATCATTTTATTTAATTAATTTCTTGTTTTAACAAACGATTCTAAATTTCCAAGAATGTTTTCTATACAACGATCCTTTAATATTTTGGTTCTCTTATTTGGATATTTATTTTCAGTATCTTTATTGTTTTCATTATTAATAATTTTATTATTAGTAATTTCATTTGTGTTATCAACATTTTCTTCTTCATCAATATTTGTATTATCATTTTTAAAATTTTCACCAAATGAAACATGTAATGTTTCTTCAATAGTATAGTTCTGGTATTAAAAGCTTTATAAGATTTACTTCTATCTGGATATCCAATAAAAATTCCTCTATCTGATTCAAAATCAAATTTATCTAAATTTTCTTTAATATTCAATATAAAACATTTACAACCGAAAACTTTAAAGTACGATACTTTAGGCCTTTTATTTTAAAATAATTTGTATGGTGTTTTCTTAGTTAAAGGTCTTATCAAAATAATATTTAAAATAAAACATGCTGTAGAAACTGCTTCAGCCCAAAAAGATTTAGGTAAATAACTATCATTTAACATGGTTCTAGCACACTCTTGAATCATACTGTTTTTACATTCTACTACTCCATTTTTTGAGGTATTCTTGGAAAAGAAAAACTATGAGTAATCCTTTCTTATTACAAAATTTTTCAAAAGTTTAATTTTCAAACTCTCCTCCGTTATCACTTCGGATAGTTTTAATTTTAATAGATATTTGGTTTTGAATTCTTTTAACAAAGATTTTAAACAATTCATAAGCATCACTTTTAAGTTTTAGGAAATTTGTCCAAGTAAACCTAGAATAATTATCTATGATTACAAAAACATATCTGTTATGATTTAAAGACTGCATTTGCGAGGGACCAAAAAATCTAAATGAAGAAGTTCAAGGGGTTGAGAGGTAGAGATCATATCTTTCGTCTAAAAAACTTTTTCTAATTTTTCCTAATTGACACACATCACAAATATTATTAACATCAAAACTTATTTTAGGAAGACCCCTAACTAGATCTTTTTGACAATTTTAGAAAGGTGTTTGAAATTCAGATGACCAAATCTTTTATGCCAAATCCAAGGGTCACTTGATTCAGCCAAGAGATACAAATTATCATTTTATACCTTCATACTTAAAATGTAAATATTTCTTTTCCTAATGCCTTCAAAGATAATGTTTGACTCATTATCTTCAATATGACATTTATCTTTTCAAACTTAATTTTTAATCCCTTATCACACAATTGGCTAATGCTCAACATATTATGTTTTAAATTCGTAAATAACAAAACACTAGAAATTATAGGATAGAATTACCGACAATGCCGATGCCAATCAAATATCCTTTAGAGTTGTCTCCAAAATCGACTGATCCACCTTCTTTGTAAATGATATCTTCCATGATCTCTGAATTACCAGTCATATGCCTTGTGCAATCATTATCTAGTATCCATTTGTCCATTTTAATTTATAGAGTTCGATCTTCAGGTGTTTGTTAATCAAAATCCATGTAACATGTCGGTTTCTGCAAATTATACCTTTTCAAAAGATCAAGTGACTTTTCATAATGAATGGGTGCAAGTTCATGAAACAATTCCATGTTAATTTTGTTAGATTGCTTTTCAGAAATAGTGTTAAAAACATTACCATAATCTCTTGCCTATAAAAAATTTCAAAACTTAATTTACTAAGCTGTCAAAACCAAAGCTCTAATACTAAATGTAAGGTTTTGCAGAATAGGGATCTTAAGGCTAGTTTAATACTAAAGGAGAGGGGTGGGGGCGAATACTGTTTTCTAATTTTTGTGAATCGTTTTGAATTTTTTGAGATTATAGTTTAAACAATGCAATTAACAATGACAGATTCAAACACTAATAAATATAAATATAGTAAAAGTAAAAAGGAAAGAATGTGCCAGGATTTTATACTAGTTCGAAATTACCCTACACCAGTCCTATACAATTCCGTGTACATATTTTTTTTTTCAAATAGCAAAGTCAATACAGTCTCAATTTCAAGGCAATGAGACACACCCTCCAAACTTTCTAAGCTTAGGGTAGACTCGCCTGATTTATACGGGCCACAAGCATACCCACTTGAATTTATAGGTCATCAAGTGCAACCAATTGATTTACACAGGCTATAATCACACCCACGAGTATATGAGTATGATTTGGTAGAGTTTTACAGACATGGATCATTGACCTTGAATACAAAAATGATCCTATAACCCCTTGAATAACAATTTGATCTTGTTTGAGTAAGAGAGATGAGAGAGAGATAATAGAGTTGTCAATAGAGAATCAAATCCGTGGAGTTAAATTTAATTCTGATTGATTCTGAGAAGAATTTGAGTAGAATTTCTTTTTGAAAATAAGAGAGTGAAAGAGGAGAGAAAATATATGAAATTAGTCAAAGAAAATTCATTGGTTTAACCCCTATTTATAGAGAAACAACAGTCATGTCCATTCGCAAAGAGATACGATGAAAAGACATTTCAATTTGAATTTTAAAATATATGGTCCATATGTCGACATATAGGGTTAGAGTGCATCGACATACTCTTTGAAAATTTGAAAAGCTCTTTTTAATTTTTTTAAATATGGTAAGTTTTGTAAAGTATTTTGATACTTTTTCATTTAAACATAGTTTATACATATTTTAATCATATTAACACTTCAAAACTTTGTAAAATTATTTTTAGAATATTCTAAGTATGTAAAGGATTTTAAACATAAATAATAAAGTATAAGTAAATATATTTAAAATCAAAGTTATAACAAATATTATAATATACTTATAAATATTTTAAAAGCTTTAAAACTAATGTTATAAAAAAGTATAATATTCAAAGTATATTTTAAAACACTTTAAAAACTTAATTTCTCAAGGTATAATAAGGTCAAAAAATAGAAATAATTTAATAGTTATTTTGAAAGATTATTTGAAAATAAGAATTCACTTTAAAAACTAATTTTGAATTTTAAGATATTTGAAATTGAAAATTATTTGTAAAGGAAAAAGAGAGAGAGAGAGATCAAAGAAGAGTTATCAGGGTTTTAACAAAAATTCTATGACTCCATAACTTATCTGATAAATCTTGAGTTCTTCAATACTCATAAGTCTTCAATCTCTAACTCTGGATTCTCTATATCAGCCACCTGAATATTTACTTGATTTTGTACAGTCTTTTTAATCAATACCTGTCTAAAATCCTCCACTATATACTATATATATATTGATAAAAACATTGGTATCTATATTTTATATAATGTCGTATAGTTGTTGTCATCGAAACCAATGCCTAAGGTACTAACAACACTTTGTCCAACTATCTCGGCCAATTGTTTAGGAATTCCTATCTATAATGTTGATCAGACGCATCGACCGGAACACTTAAAGCACTCAATAGGTAATTTAACACTAAATTAATTTTTAAGGATTTCTTTATCAAGGAATTAGATGCGTTCTTTTAAACCAAATTCTTTCAATAGATCACTATATTTGCTTATAATAATAATTCTCTAATAACAATTCAATAATACATCCATTCATCCATGCATATATCAAGCAAGCATTCATTTATAAATCTATCCTAGTTTTTAATTAGTCATACTTAATAATTAATATTTCACTTTATACAAAATAAATTTCAGTATTCTTTGCGATATGTCATTACAAAAAACACCACAAAGACTTATAATTAGTATTGAGTCAGTTTCAAACTACTAAGTGATGATTCCTACTCAATACTAATTTTTGCCCAATCACTTACAATCTTAAAACAACCGAGCATCCATCAAGCCATCAATCATATATAAGGGCAACTGTTAAATGAGCTCAAGGAAAGGTAATCCATCAGCTTCCGTTGTGCACTAATCAATATCAAATCTGAACACAACAACTCAACTCCAAGCCATCTATGGTCTAGTGCATACTATCCATTAGACCTCACTCTTAACAAATGTGAGTTCCAAATTTTATTAGCACTTCAAAACAACTTATAAAGTAGTTTAAAAAATTTACAAATACGTCCTAATGATTATTCCGAACAATCATTTATATTGCTATCCTGAATGGGAAACAAATTCTAAATTCTACCCTACACCCCAAGAGACAAGACTCTAAATCTGTATGGGCCAAGATTCATATCTCAAAATCGTATATTACACTGAATATAACTCTGATACCAAGCTAAACAACCTACCTCGATACCCATACAAGCAAAGAATATTACTAAGTAATATCATCTGCTAATACGGAGAATAAGGCTGGTTAGGAGCGACCAAGCATGAATATTCCCTTGGGCTAACATCGGTACATCTTTCTTTCCAAAAATTGAGGATCTAAATTGAATATTTGATATGTATGGCATAAAGCAATACACACAATGGCTAAAAAGAAGTTCAGAACAATATATAATATCAAAAAAAATACGGAATCCCATTATGCAATGGAATATAAACCATTGACATGGAAATAAAATACTAGACCCATATAATATTCAAGTCAAGGCCAAGTCTAGTATCTAAATAATATGTCCATAACATGAGTCACCGTCTTAACAAAATATAACATTGATACATAGACTAGACCCAAAAATATACATATATACATCATATACGTAATTAACTCCTAGCTAAGACAGCTCCTAAAGGTCACAAAGTCCTGGTACCTGAAATTTCTTGGTCTGACTCAAGTATTATAAAAAATAATAAATAGGTCGGGAAAATTCTAATTCAATAAAAATGAGAACATAGGGTGTAACATATACGAATCACAATAGAGTAGCTATAATTTTATAATAAGCCAAAATCTAAAAAATAATGGGTCAACTCAATAATTCATCATCAAACTAAGATGAATCAAAATATCTCACAATCATAACGTCAGACTTGCGTGAAAGCAAGTGAAATCCAAAAGACATGCATAAAAGCAAGTCGAGCCTAAAAGACAAGCATGAAAGCAAGTCAAATCAAAGACAATCATGAAAGCTAGTCTTAACTAAAAGAAGTATACTATTCATTAAATCACCATGTCATAAATTAATTAATTGCTTATCAAACCAATCTCAAAATATGATAATAGAAATCTCATAAAGCACATCATAAATCAAAGAACACTCCTGAAGATGTGCTATCATAAGGCAAGCCAATACCCAACGGTTTCGCATGAAAGCATGAGGTATAGTCCCCTTCTGGAAAAACGAGCCTAGTGTCGCTATAACTCAAGGCTTACATTAAAGTACGTCAAAGACAAGTCTAAAAACAAGTCAACATGCAAAGACGTACATAAAAGTACATTATGAACAAGCATGAATGCGAGTTACTACATCCTGAATGTGATCATTTCTGATCTAAGTGTTATATACTTCCTAATATTAAATACTCAAGATTCGCTTAATTTCCTATAACCAGCCTTATTCTCCGTATTAGAAAAGGATATTACTTAGTAATATTCTTTATTAGTATGGGTACCGTGGTGGGGCATTACATTACTAATCATCACTAATCTAGATTGAAGCATACAAATGCTCTTTCAACATCCTTTTATTATGATTCCTCCATATAAGAAAACTTTCTCTATTTAACATCACAAGAGTTGGAAATGTATTCATAATGGTACTGCATTTGAGATATATGCCATCTCTAGGATCTCAGTGTTTGTTTTAGTTTAATTCAAAAGTTGTATCATGTGAATTGATTTACCTAGTGCATGGTGTTAAAAGAATGTGAATGATCGAATACATTTATCTCATCGTTAGAACTTACCATGATAAAAAAGTATGCCAAATCCATAAATCATGTTATGCAACTACTTAAAGAATAATAGTCAGGTCGCTCCCTGGTGTATGCTATGTGATATATTTTAGGTTGGTTGTTAATGCTCAATGCATACATTATCGACTTTCAAACATTCCAAATCATTATTTGCTCTCATGAAGTTGTATCTTCATAACATCCACTTTGTTGGAGGACCTTATATATTTCATGTCACAAACTTATAAGATCTATAGTTTCTAATATAGTGCTATATAGATTTTGTAAATTTTCGTCCGTTGAACCAATAGGGTTATCATATGCTAGTTTCTTAAAGTAGAGGTCGTTTTATAATGACTTGTCAAATACTAAGTTTTCATAGCCTTAGAATTTGAAAATAAAGTGCAAATTATGCACTTTAATGCCCTCAAATATTTCGTTGAATAAATGTCTCTTTATTTTGAATCTCTTCTAAAACATATTCGAGACATAAGTTGGACTCTGAACAAGTTAGTCTTTCATAAGACATTCATGGTATACAAAATGGTGATGGTTGTTAAATATTTATAAATGACCCTCTACAATGCCCATTCATTTCTTCAACTGCTCGATAGGTTTCTATCAAGTTTCTCTCATATCAAAATGTGCTTCATCAATCACTTCACTTTCAGAATAAGTACTTAATAACATAACAACTTAAAAAAAGGCAAAGTTGTTGATTTACTAATTATTTGGTAGTTATATAGGAAAGAAGATAATATTTTTGCTGTATCAAAGAAGTGAATTGATCTCTTTATAATTGAAGTGTGTTATTGTGTGATTCGTTCAATGTCGTACGATGATATAGTGAGGATGAGAACAAATGGACCATGTTGATATTTATGAAGTATAACTTTTGAGTTACATTGAATGATCACCATATGGTATGATCAAATGGTGGACGATGGGAATGCTTGAATCATCATTTTATTGGTACAACATGCCTGTTATTTGTGAAGCGTGCTTGTGAAATTACGTTTAATGTTTTGGATCAGGTGCCTTAAGCATATGACAATTAGGGAAAGTTTGAATAAAAATCCTTATTTTATTTCTCCATAATATCTTATTTTGTGTTGTCACGAGTAATCTTATTTTATACTGAATCAAATTTAATACACCGTTATATAATCCAATAAAAGGTTTGTTTTTTATTAACTAAAGATATTTATTTATTAATAATATTAACTTTATTATAGCCAAAAGGGTTGGCTTAGTTGGTTAATACTTCGGACTACGGGATTAAAGGTCATGAGCTCGACCCGTAAGGTCGATACTAGTTGGCATTAACCAACCATGTTCAAAAAAAATATTAACTTTATTATTTAACTTAAATAGAATATAATATTCTAATATATATGTGTGTACGTATGTTTTACATATATAACTAAATAGATCCACATTATATACATAACCTTTGGGTTTTATGACCTATATATATATATATGTACACACACTATATGCATATAAATATTGTGTACGTGCGTGCATAAGTGATGAAGGGGTGGCACTGAGGGTTTTTTTGTATAAATACACGATAAAGTGGTACAGACACATACATATATTTATATACACACACATATACACAACAAACATATATAATTTCAACATTCATTTAAAGGATAAATTTTTAAAAACTGAAACTATTTCTTTTTGAGAATAAAAAACTATTTTATTGAAAATTCTAATAAATTATTTAAAGTGTATTTTGACTTTAGAATTGGTATTTCATAAAATGAGGTTAACCTCATATAGTATTTAAATACAAATTTTATTTTAAATTTTATTTTATAGAAAATTTTATTTTAAATTTTTTATTTCCTAAAATCATAGTTGACCTCATAATATTTTTTTATAACTATTATGTAAAATAATATTCCGCCACAAAAATAACCATCTTAATTTAGACTGTGATTTTGAAATTATCATATAGAAAAATAT
Source organism: Allium fistulosum (assembly GCA_030737815.1). NCBI lineage: Eukaryota > Viridiplantae > Streptophyta > Magnoliopsida > Asparagales > Amaryllidaceae > Allium > Allium fistulosum. The sequence continues at coordinate 257,985,640 of CM060908.1, read as the reverse complement.
TGATTAACATTAATAAAAATCAAAATAATATAATTATTATATAAGTATTAAAATTGAAATTATTTATTGATAAATTTATTAGCTAGAATTTTATAAATAAATTTAATATTAATTCATATAATATATTTAAAAGCCAAATCACTAGATTTTATTTTAAATATTATCATTGTCATCTGATTTAAATTTAACTAATATTAATTTTATGGAGAAAAACAATTTATTTTATTTTATAACTGGAATATTATGTCTATAAAATAAATATATTCATATATTTAAACATTATTGATAATTTAAAAATAAGGCTTACTCGATGATCATGTCGATATTGTTATCCTGCTCTATAACCAAGTTATATTGGACGAATTGGATATATTAAAGCAGACGATAACTGAGCAGAAATCCAAAACTATAACTTCTAAACTCATATGCCATGCAAGATCAATGGATCAAACCATTAACTTGCAAAAGACCTTCTTAATTGCATACATACTAAGCCAACTCAAAAGAGCCAAGACCAAAAATCTCACATCCAAGGCAAGTCTTGGATTGGTACTGATCCATAGCCATGTTTCGGTACTGATCCCTAACAGTTGCTCAAATTATCACATGGCTCATGCCACACAAAGTTGGAGTGGTTACTAGCCAATACAGGCCATGTAGCATGGTTCATTGGAGTCCCATGGCTCAAGCGATCGATTAGAAATATCTTAACCTGTTAGCTAAGTTCTGCTGCCTCTTAACCTGCTAGCTAAGTTGAGAGCGTTGGCTCTCAATATGTTAAAGGAGTTCCTCAACCCAACACTGCTAAAATCCAAAGTGCCTTAGATATGATAACATGAGTTGAGAAGGACCAGATGATGAAGGAGTTGGATGACAAGCTGCATGAAAGCCATGACGAAATGAGGAAACAAATGAAGGAAAGTCTGGATTGGTTGAACCAGTTATCTTGTGGCCATAGAAGGAACAAAAAGGAATTATAAGCTTTCGATTCAAGAAGATAGTTCCTCATCGACTGTGAGAAACATAGAGAGGGAAGCAAAAGATTAAAAGGAAGGACGTTTGGACCACAAAATATAAGGAAGATAGGTCTAGAAGTGCAAATGCACTGTCCAATACCGAACCTTCTCTATGGATCGATACCAATCCCACTTCTCTTGGACTGGGTGTTAGGGATGTTAATGTTTTGGAAGGTGATGTTATTGCAAGATATGGTCAACTATTGGATGGTCAAAATGCTGGAGTTTAAGTTGCGACTATTGATAATTCGCATGATAATCGTAGAAATCAATCACTGGACAAACGGTTCACCCAGAGATAGGAGAACCTAGATATCGTGGAAATAATCAAAACCTTTTACAGGGCCATACACTCGAGGGAGGCCATGATTATTGCCATACAATTGATCTAGTAGAACCTGAATTTTTAGCGGATATGGTGAGAACATTGGTGTGTGAAAACTAGCATAGGCATAACGATGATTGAGGCTCATCTTGTAATGACTCATAGTTTATTCACTTTGAACTTGAATAGTTAATATGTTTTTAAATGATTAAATAATGGATTTTATAACTAAAATAAAATTTAGATAAAATTTCTTGAATGGATTTTTAAAACAGATGTACATATCTACTTGTTTATAAGTGCATTATATTTCATTATTTCTATGTGTTGTGTTATATATCACAATTCTGTGCATGTAAATAGTTTAACTTGTTTATTTACCGCAACTCTATGCCTGTAAATAATATTCCTGTAGTTATTTAGTATACTATATTACTTAGATCTGTTGTGACTGCCAAAATACTCCGTTCGGCGTAACAGAATTGTGGTGTGACTCGGTTTAGCCAACGCTACGGCTGTTTTCTATTTGAGCTTAGTAGAGCTCATCTCGACCAAGTGTTAGTATGTGTACCCCTACTCCACAGGACTGGTTACTCCGAATTTTTGATTTACACACTCGATAAGAGACAAGGTATTTTGGGAACTGTTCGATTGCCTCCAGTCTTAGTTGTGCAATAGCTCCAATCTCAGGGGACTTGTGTTTTTTATCGCTCGATTCCAAGCGTTTGGTTCCTTAGCTGTGATAAACTTCATTCGTGTTTAGTCTTGAGATCATGTATGTGCGTTAATTTCTATCTTTGAAAACTCGTGCACGAACAACTCAAGTCCTTAGATTCTCCTTTGATGTTGCCTAACTTCAGGCTCCAGTTTATTTCTATTATCATCGCCTATCTTTGGGCGATGTCAACCTTTGACAATTATGAGTTGATTTCTCAACCAATTTAAAAAAATTCATCAACCATTGTTGAGATTGATTTTCCATCAACCCTGCAATTTGAAAACATTCCTGATGTTGCTGGAGGAACACGATACTTGGAAAACTTGATAGTCTCTCAGTGTTACCTGGGTAACACTGATAAATAAAAAAGGGAAAGGTTTCCCAGTGTTGTCGGGGCAACATTGGTACTTGGGAAGTTGGGATTGATCATCCTTGTCGATCTAGTAGTTTGATTCGATTTTCCCCATCGAATCAGCAGTTTTAGGAGTCTGTACTTCTTATCCAAAGACTGAGAAGTATTTTCGTAGTCATGCAGTTTGTTATGTGGCTCACATGAGTATTACTTACAAGAACATGGTTCCATTGGTTCAAGAAGCGATGTGCAGCTTATGTGTGGTGCACATGAGTTTTGCTTACAAGAACATGGTTCCATCGGTTTAAGAAGCTACGTGCAGTTTATTGTGTGGTGCACATGATTATTGCTTACAAGAACACGGTTCCATTGGTTTAAGATGCGACATGTGGCTTATTGTGTGGTGCACATGAATATGGACCTTCTTGACTGTCGGAGCGATGTCAGGTCTCATAAGATGTGGATTGATTTTCCCCATCAATCCGACAGTTTGAGTTGATTTTCCCTATCGACTCGGTGGTTTTGAACCTTCCTGATGTTGCCAAAGCAATGCCAGTTCTCGGAAGCTTTGGATTGATTTTTACCGTTGATCCGGCGGCTTGAGTCAATTTTTCCCATCGAATCGGTGGTTAAGGACCTTCCCGACATTGCTAAGACAATGCCGATTCTTAAAAGGTTTGGAGCAATTTTTCTCGTTGATCCGGTGGCTTGAGTCAATTCCCCATCGACTTGGCAATTTTCTTACAAGAACGCAGTTCCATTGGTTCAAGAAGCTAGATCTATTAGAAAAATGAAAGAAAAGGCAAATCCTGCCTATTTACAATGCCCACAATGTCCTTGGGTGGCTTATTTGCAAAATTAGGAAATAAATAGATAGGCACCAAATGTAGTAGTATCAAAGCGAGTCACTGTTTCAAGCATGTAGAATCGGGATTCCATCAGCGTTCCTAGCTTGAATGTTCTGTCTCAAAGTTTTTGGTCGATTACATAGGGTCCTTCCCAGTTTGGGAAAAAGCGCTCCTGTAGCCAGGAGGATACGTTTCAGGATGAGATCTTCCACTTCAAAGGTGCAGTTGTGAAACTTGGCATTGAAATGTCATGCCACTTACTTTTGGAGAGCATGAGACCTCAACTCAGCTTCCTCCCACTTCTCATCAATTTGGCCGACTGACTCAAGCAGTAGCTACTCGTTCTCTCTTTGATTGAAATTTCTTCTATGATTAGAGGGGACTTCCAGTTCCATTGGGATCATAGCTTCTGAACCGTAAGCCAAAGCGAACGGTGAGTGTTTGGTCATAGATTTACGTGTCGTTCTATAGGCCCGTTATGCAAGCAAAAGCCATCAACCCAATTTCCTTTAGCTTTTGTAAGCCTCTTCTTTATGGTGGATATGATGATTTTGTTCACTGCCTCCACTTGCCTATTTGCCCTCGGATGCGTCATCGCGGAATATCTCTTCTCGATCCGGTAATGGTTGCACAAGTCCTTGAACTTAGCGCTCTCAAATTGGGTTCCGTTGTCCATGATGATTTTCTACAGTACACCAAACCTATAAATAATCTTTTTTGTAACAATGTTAATAACTTTATTAGAAGTTATCGTGGCAAGTGACTCCACTTCGGCCTATTTTGTAAAGTAATCAACTGCTACGATAGTGTATTTTGCTCCTCCTTTTGCTATGGTAGCACGCCGATTAAATCGATCCCCCAAGTTGCAAGCGGCCAAGGGCTAACCATTTGTGTAAGTTCCAAAGATAGGGTCCACGGAATCTTCGCAAATATCTGGCATCGATACACCATCTAGTGTAGTCTGCTACATTTCGGTTTATGGTTAGCTAGAAATATCCATAGCGAAGAGCCTTTTCGCTAGTGTTTGCCCCCCGGTGTGGTCACTACAGCGGCTTTCTTGGATCTCCATCAGGATCTTCCTAGCTTCATCTTTGGTTGCACATCTAAGTAAGGAAGTGAAGAATACTCTTCGGTATAGAACTCCATCCTGTAATACAAATCATGGTGCCTTCCGAAGGATCTTCTTTCGTTCCTTCCAGTCTCTAGGGAGTATACCACTAAGTATATAGTCCTTGATCGACATCATCCATGATTCTTCCTCTTCTTCCTCTTCTGCGGTCTCCAAAACCCAATCGACATCCATTTAATCTATGCATGGATCAGATAGTACTTCAATTGGAACCAGTCCCAGTGACCGCGCTTCTCTGGAACTAGCCAGTTTGGCTGAGTAATCAGCCTTTGTATTTTGTTCTCTAGGAATATGAGTTATCATGTAGTGTTTAATGTCTTTGAACAATTCCCATGCTTTCGACAGGTAAGTGGTGAGATTTCCTCCTTTTGTTGGTATTCCCTCTTTACCTGACATGCGACTAGTTGAGAGTCGCTATAAATATGCATAGCTTTTATTTTCAGTTCCTTCGCAATTTTTAATCATGCTATTAACTTTTCGCACTTTGCCACATTGTTGGTAAGAGGAAATTCCAACCTCAAAGCATAACAAATCGATCGTCCTTTGGGAGTTTCAAGCACGACTCCCGCTCTTGAGTAGAATTCGTTTAATGCACCGTTGAAAGGCAACTTCCATTATGAAACCACAACCGTAGTATCTTCTTCCTCATCTCGAAATTGTAAATTCGACTAATAACTCAGCCAACGCTTGTACGTTAATTGCTCTCCAAGGATGATAAGTTACATTGTATTGACTCAACTTAATGTCCATTTCGAAAGTCGTCTTGAAGTATCAAATTAGTAGAGTACCTGCTTCAAGGGTTGATCCGTCAACACATTGATTAGGTGAGCTTAGAAATATGGCCGTAGCTTCCTTGATGCTATCGGTAAGCAGTATGCCAAATTGTCCAACTTTGGGTAATTTAGTTCAGCTCCAATGAACCTTTTGCAGATATAATAAAATGGTCGCTGAATCCTCGCATCGTCACGTATGAGTGTTGCACTTAGTGCATGGATAGACACTGCCAAATAAATTAATAAGTCTTCACCATCCGCCACTATCAATAGAACTGATGGTGTCTCTATATGTCATAGTAATTCATCAAAAGTGGTTTGGTAGTTCTGGTTCCATTCAAAGTTCTTCTTACCCTTCTTCAACACATCGAAGAACGGTATGCACTTATCTATCGCTCAAGTTATAAAGCCGCTCAATGCTACGATCTTCCCATTCAAAAGCTGTAACTCCTTCTTTGTCATCGGGGCTCTAACATTTTGTAGTGAAGCAATTTGCTCCGAATTGGCCTTAGTTACTCTCGCGTTCACAATGAATCAAAGAAATTTCCTTGATGCAACACTGAACAAACATTTCAGGGGGTTCATCTTCATTCCATACATTATGAGGAATTCAAACATCTTCGATAGGTCATCAAGATGATTTCCAGATACTTGTGACTTCACTAGCATGTCATCCACGTACACTTCCTTTGTTTGTCCAATTTGATTCTTGAACATTGTGTTTAGCAATCTCTGGTAAGTTGCACCCACATTTTTCAAGCCGAATGGCATTGCATGATAGCATTACAGTCTCAATTTTGTGATGAAGCTGGTGTTCTCCTGATCAGGCTCATAATTTGATTTTATCCTTAGTAGGCATCCATAAATGAGAGCAATTCATGGCCCGTGATTCCATCAATGAGCTGATCGATTCTAGGTAGTGGAAAGCTATCCTTCAGACAAGCTTTGTTCAAATCAGAGTAGTCGATAAAAGTTCATCACTTTTCATTTGATTTTTGGACCAGCATAGGGTTTGACACCCACTTCTGGTATGTTGCACCGCGGATGAAACCGTTGGCCAATGGCTTATCCATTTTCTCCTTCAATGCAGCGGATCACACCAGACCCAAACTGCATCTCTTCAACCTTACTAGTATAAAATTTAGATCAATGTTAAGTGCATGACATGCTATCTATGGTGATATCTCGCACATATTGAAATGCATCCAAGCGAATACATCTAAATTAGCACGAAGAATTTTTATCGATTCCTTCTGCATCTTGATTCCAAGCTGCGAACCTATTTTGAAGACCCGAGTTGGGCCATCCATGTCGATAGGAACAACTACCGTAAACTCCACTGGCGATGCCCATACCTCCCTTAAACTCTTTTTCCTAGGGTCCATAGCCTTATCGAAATGGCTATGGTCCCAAAGCCAGTGGTTCTGTAATTGCTATGCTCGCGGTTCATGAATGTGGAGAGATTTCCCTATATTTTTCTCATTCTCACGTTGTTTGGCTTCACGCAATTCGACAACAAAGCACACTTTTTTCGTACTTTGGTCCCCTCTTGCTACTCCGACCCCACTCTCCATTGTGAATTTCATTATGAGACACAACTGAGCCAACGCGATTCTGCAGTCAACGAGGGCTGATCGGCCTAAGAAAGCATTATAAGCATAGAATTCATCAACTATCACAAAGGTTTGGTTGAGTACCACCCTTCGTTCACCTTCTTCACGCTCCATGGGTAAATCAATCATTCCAACGGGTTGCTTTGGTTCACCAGTACACCTTTGAATCTTCTTCCTGGAAGCGGTCACATCCTTCATGCTAATCTTCATTTGATCGAACGTCTATCCAAATCGGATGTTAATTTAGCTTCCACTATCAACCAACACTCGATGCATAACTACCGGGCCGATTCCAACCATTATTACCATTAGGTTGAGAGTTAGTGCCTCTATACCTTTAGTATCCCGATTTTGGAATATAATGTCATCAGTTATCATTTTCTATTGTTTGGCAAGAGGTCCGTCTTTGATAGCAAAGCAACTTTTCTTAGGAGCATGCTTTAAAGAACTTGCATATCGCTCGATCTCGCCCCAACATTTCTACACCGGGTAAGGTCCTTCAGTTATGGTACTTATAACTAGTATTTGATCCGTTCATCTGGGCCCTTCTCCATTGGGTCTGGACTAACTTCCGTGAGAATTTAGAGCTTGCGTTCCAGCAGATTGATCAGGATTTTGCGGTTTCTTCACATACTACTGGAGCTTGTTATTTCTTATCAACTCTTCAATCAAGTCCTTCAGATGCCGACACTCATTTGTGTTGTGCCCATTAGTCTCATGGAAGTGGCAATACTTCCCAACCTCTTCTACTGCTTAGTCGCTTTTCTCTTGGGAGGTTTGTTGTATCACTCAGTTCCCAAGTGGCAAGGTAGATGTTTTCCAAACTATCATTCAATGGTGTATAATCTTCGGGTCTGAGATACATTGTCCGTTCTCGTCGTGCCAACTAGAATTTTGATTCCTCCTTTTATGATTTACATTCTTTCCTATGTTTCCTTCAGTCAGTCTAAAACTGTTTCCATCTTGCTTAATCACAACAATGCTCTGAATCACTTCCTTTGGTTGCTCATTGACGGTTTTGTCTTCGATTATACTTGCTTCTTCCAATCATAGTAAATGGTTATCTTTTCGATGAAATTCCTCTATGGTAATGGGTTGTTTCATTTTAATCCATCTACCGAAATCCATGTTTGGATGAATAGCTCGAATCAAAGCCATAAATATCATGTCCTCCTTCGAGTTACATACTTCAGTAACTGTGATGTTAAACCGGCTCATGGAAGCTTTTAGTGATTCATTGGGCCTTTGAGAAAACCCCGACAAGGACATCACGTACTTTGGTCATGTAGTATACATCCTAAACTGTTCCATAAACTTCCTCACCAATTCGTCAAAAGTGGAAATAGACTTCGGAGCGCGTACTGTAAACCACATGGAAGCGACCCCTTTTAGAAAAATGGGAAAACACCTACAACGAACATCAATCGTAGCTCTAGCTCCATCCATATGCCATTCGTATTTATAAAAATACTGTTTAGGGTTCGTTGTTCCATCGTATGATGGCATGGTTGGCATAGTGAATTTCTGAAGATATTCTTCTGTTGGAACATTTTCAATAAATAGAGTTCGCCTTGTCACGGAACCCCAATCCTCGCTTTTCCTGCCTCTACTTTCCATCACCAACCATTTGACCATGTCAGCGATGTACTCCTCACTGGCATGGTAGTCAACAAGTAGACTATCGGGAGCTAAACCAAGTGTTTGACTCCATAAACGGTCTTGGTTTGCCAATTGAAACCTAGGTTCTCCATTCTCTTGGAGAACCACTCCTAAAGAGTTCCTTGGGCGTGTGGTTGGTCTTATCACGGCAGTTTGAAATTTATATCCAATGTTTTTCCTGTTTACATCAACATTCAGTTCCAACCATCAACATCGGGATGTATGTCCACCTCAAATTTAGAGACAAGCATTGCAATTTCTCTTGAGGAGTGTTCACTCCATGATTTGAGTCGGTACCGAGTTGTCTTGTGATGTTAGGAGCGTTCCTATCGCCTCTAATGAAAACTCTTGTAGCTCCACCAACTACTTCCTTTTGCTTTTGTTTGCCATTTCTCCCGCTCAAGCCCAAAATAGAGGAATTCTCTTGCTTTACAGCGACTAACGTTTCTTGCCTAGTTTTACGAGTAATTATTGGCTTTAGTAATAGGAAAGCATCAATTTTATCCATGAGAGCTCTTTGGCTATCAGCCATTTTTTGGTTAAATTCATTGACCATCTGATTAAGCTCTCCTCTGGTTAGAACTTCCTATTAAGTGGAGGATCCTAACACTCCATTTCTAGTGTTAATCTACGTTTGCTGATTGTTAGTATTGTTAACTTCAATTTGGTGAGTGTTTGCTTCATCACCACCAACTATTGCTCCTGTAGATCTTCCAGAAGTAGACTTTTGTTTTATAGGTGCCATTGACCTTCAACAACATGCCCTCAAACTTTTCAAAGCATGTTCTACGGATCTAACCACTAGATTTGTTCTAATCCAAAATAGCAAGCTAGATCTAAGACTAGATTAAGTTTTCTCAGTGAAAGCATCAAAACGTTAACCCAAAAAATGGATCAACACTAAAAGATTAGGTTGTAGGGAACTTATGTAACCTAGATCTAGCAGATAGTAACGAAAATAAAAGAAAAATAACAAAAATAAGAAAGAGAGACACAAGATTTTATAGTGGTTCGGCAATCTTTGGCTTACGTCCACTTTATAGCTTTGTTGCTTATAGATTTGATGTAGTTTAAATTTCAAGAGATTAGGATAGAGAAAGTCACTTATATAGGGGTTAGACAGATTCTAAGTCCCAGAAATTCCTAGAGTAGCTGCCTTGGTGACTATTGTGTAGACGAAGGAGATGAAGAAGAGCCAAAGTTTCCATGTAGTGATGGCAGTAACCAAATCCTATTTTGGTTGCACTAGGGGCTATATTTATAGATAAGAAAGCATTATGAGTGAGAAGCCTACTTACAATAAGGTCTAGATATCAACCCGAAGTAGTATGAAATGTTTAGGGGGCTCACGAGTTAAGGGTATAACTTGGTACAAGTTATCCCTATAACTCGGTACCAAGTTATCCCCTTAAGGGGAAACTTGTACTTTTTTTAGATCACGCTTCTTACTTCATTTTAGGGTACCTCATGTGTTTTCGTAGATCGAAGACTTATTTTGATGATCGTTCCTTCATAACTTGGTTTGTTCTATAGTTCACAAGGGCTAACTCTTCAGTTCTTGAGATAGGTCATCTAGAACTCTATCAAATCACTTGGGCATGCATGAAAGAGCTAAAGAATAACTCATGTGAAGTTTGGGAGGCTAGATATATACCAGAATAACTCAGCACCGAGTTATAAGGTATAGGTTGGTACTGACCTATATCCTTAGTGTATTTTTGGCTGAAATTTTCCCGAGCTATTTTCTTAGTTCATTTGAGTTTGCCTTCCACATTTTAAGTCTTTTTCGTCTTCATTTTGATGTTCTAACTTCTATTGAATCTGCTTGGTCAAAAACCTGGTTAACACCCATAGCATATATAAATCAATAAATATCGATCTAGATGGATTACGACTATACCCTAATGGTAGTGAGCCACACAGCCCTAAAGCACATCCCCTATTTAAGTCATTATCGAGTGTGAGGGTCGAGGCTACGTTTTACCTTTTTAGCAAATCCCACTTGGAATGCTAACACTGCCCTCCAAGCAACAATGTAATTCCAGCATTCATCCATTCAAGTTTGTTCTGGGAGTGATCAAAACCGAAGGCACTATTCTACTACAACCTTTTTGGAATCACCCTCAGGATTAGTAGCAAGTAGCCCTTGCGTTTTAAAGAACTCCATCTTTGATTTTCATTATCTTTATGATGTCTCAAATTCGAATGCTTATGCCGATTCGAAGTGGTTTACGGATAACATATCCGATCTCGGTCTCTTCGACCCAAATAACTGATAGTTGGATTCACCTGTTCGATGTTGCCTCAATCCTGGTTCTTTTAGAAGTAAGTGGACTATATCAAAGTCTTAAGGGGATACCTCATATACCCCTTAAAGCTAGAGACGTTTAACCGAAATGAGTTCTTCTAAGGGATCTCAAACCGTATGAACATGTGAAGCTCATATATACTTCCTAAGTCAAAACTTGCCAAGACTTGATAGTTGGTTATTTAACTATTAAATAAACAAAAAATCAAACCAGAGATTTAATTTCATATGAAAACCAAGCATGATTAAGCACGCAAGCAACCACTAGGCCTCTTTAATTAATCCTTTCATTAATTAAAATCACTTTTGTAAATACTTGTATTAAAAATACCATTACAAAAGATATACATATGTATCGTACTCATTCTCTATTCATTTGTACTCTTTCAATGCTTGGAATATCTATATACTTATCTCATCGGCATAAGTATATTCACAGAACATTAAGGAAGATTTCATATTTCAAAAGCATACTAAAGTAGGTCAAAAACATTTATCTACAAGAAAGGAGAATGTTTTCCATACCAACGCAATTATAAAGATAATTTATGAAAATCAAATCTCCTACACTTGTCACATTTTTGATATTCTCGACTTACTATATCCCTTGCCCAGAACCAAAGCTAGGTAAGTCAGAGCACTGGTTGCTTCTAGCCTTCCTTAGACACTTGGTTCTAGATCACACGGATAGAGGATTAATCTACTCATCGACTTTTAGTGCCAAGTGTAGGCATACTTACTTTCCATAAATAACCCAATTCGTATATGGATATAATGCATTACATACTAAACATCAATCTTCAATTTCAAACATAAACTATCCTTCGAATAACAACGAGGCCATTCGGGTTAGGGTATTATTACCTCTCAAACCTTGACTCAACAACATTCTTGTCTTCTAGTGTAACATCCCGCCTTTTTAGACGTTTTAAGCAGGCACACGTGCCCACCCAAACCATATAGAAGGGCGGATTGTTATTGGGGTGAATAAGAAAAACAGAGAAAGAAAAAAACAAAATAGAATCTCGCAGCGGAATGACAAAATATAATAATCAAATAACAGTTCATGAAGCTGTATACAAAACATTTGATTATACTTGTATAATACAAAATCAGAGTTACACATATCAGAGATAAATAAATGATAATGCAGCGGAACAGTATGATGCAGTGGAATAATATAGTAAATAATAGTAGTACAAATCTTCATCTTCGTCCTCCAGAAATAAGGTCTTCAAATCCTGAAATGCTCAGACTGATCCGAGCGAATTAAAAAGACAAAACACTCGAGTCAGAACTAAAAGATCTTATGTGAGTTAAATCATGGTAAATAACTATGAGAGGAATGGCGTCAGAGATGTTTACGGGGTTTGACATCTCCTATCCAGTGTCTAACGTGAGTGCAGTAAATTAAGAGATGTTCGGGATTCACATCACCTAAGGATCCGTTAAACTATCTACTATGTAGTACAATACGCTATTATAATATGTCTACAGTATGATAAACTTTTAAAATAGCGTGAAGGCGTTAACCATTTCCCCCTTAACACATTTTATATATTCCCATAGTCTATACAGTACCGTAATCCCGTATGTACTGGACGTCGTCAGAGGGCACTCCATAGATATGGTACAAAACAAACTCGTAGCGGTCTCGATAGGGTAGGTGACATGGCACAACTAGGCAATGGCAGGGTAGATATACCAATTACACTTCCGGACTGGTGGTAACGCATAGCAGCTACTACCGCCCACCTCGGAATACACTCCCAAATCAAAAATCGAGGGTGGTCACCAAATCAGTCTCAAAGTCAGAATATTGTATCAAAGGAGTGTGCTTGATCGGAGGAATGACCTCACTTGGCCCTTCAATTGCTCCTGTTTTAGCCACCTTAAGCTAACTCATGGGAGTCTGGTCCACGTATATACCTCATATAGGATCATCGCCAACCATCCTACTTCATTCTGGAATCTCCACCGCGTACACGGTTGTCAAAGTGGTTTTCGATATTGGCAGAGAGTATCACAGTATCTGATCCCGGTCTCTTTAACAACCAATCGCTTATTACACACCAGATGGTTCTATAACATTTCCAAAATCATTTCATAATTGATATCAAAATATCATATTCAATTCGATTCATATCATTTTCGAAACTTACTTTCGAAATCATATTCACCTTTGAAATCATATCACATTTGAAATCATAGTTCGAAATTATATTTCCTTTCAAAAGTCATATTTCCAAAATAGGCTAAACTCTCATTTCAAAATATCATATTAAACCAAATATATTATTTAAATCCCAACTTAGGTTATAACATCATTAACCATATTCACTTAAAAATCGAGAATTTGAATATAAACCCATCCATTTTACTTAGTTTAGAATTTAGAAGAAAATAGTTTTAAATAGTTATAAATAGTTAATATAGATATAAGATAGATTAAATATAATTAAAATAGAGTAAATAGCTTTAAAATAGATTAATTAGATTTAATATAAGTTAAAACAAGTTAATTAGTTTAAATAAATTAAATGGTTTAAAATAGGTTAAAATGATTTAATATAATTAATAAAGGTTAAAATAGTTTAATACTTTGAAAATCTTAATAATTAGAAATTTTGAAATAATATAATTTTAAAACAGTTTATATTAAAACATGAATTTGGAATTAATATCAAATTAAACTATTCATTTCATTTCAACGCATTTGGACCATTTTCAATTTCCAAGTCAACAAACTAGATTCCAAACCTTTCAATTTAACATTTCAATAAACTATTGAATTTCATATCATTTCAATCCATGTTCAAATATCAATTCGGATTACTCTAATTTCAGAATATTTCAAAGTTATTTTCAAACAACTTCAATAACTTAATTTCGGTAGAATTTCATTTATACTTAAAAGTTTAACTTTAACTTCCAATTTAATTTCTTAAAGCAATTCCTTTTAAACCAATTCATATTTCAACACAAAACTTGATTGTCTAATAATACTTCAATTTATATACATCAAACTTTTTTCAAGATATTATTTTTATTAATTCAAAAATTTAGAAGTTCAAAATCATTAAATTTAACAAATCCGGTGTCTGTATATAATTTTGTACCCTACGGTCAGGTGATACGGATATTTATCATTTCAATCCGCAATTTAAAATGTTACGGTTATATATCATTTCAAACCGCAATCCCAAATTAATAATAAAATCCATAAAATTGCCTGAGTCTATCATTTCAACCCATAACGATTTTTCCTTAATCTATTGATCATTCGGGTATGTATCATTTCAACCCATAGTGAACTTGCAGTTTATAACGATATAAAATAAAACATCCATTCATCCAATATCAACAATCACACATCCATCACAATCATCATCCAAATCAATCAATAAATATCAATATAGAACTCGTAATCAATAATAGGTATTTAACTGGCAATTTATATTCAATAATAAATTAAATAACGATTTAATTCAAATAAATTCAAATTAATTGAGATGACGATTAAAATATACCAAACAACCATAAATAAATTTCTAATCACATCATAAATTAAATTTAACAAACATAAGAAATTTTAGAAGTTGTGAGTGGGTCAAAACACTCACCTTTGAATTTAAATTGAATTTAAATCCAAAACTCAAATAGTCTCTGAATTCAGCCAAACCAGTGTCAAAATGTCCGGAATATCAATATGATCCTAGCAGAGAAAACCGTGCGTGAATTGGACCTCGTATGTAAAAGTTATATCAGTTAGAACATTTGAAAATTTAAAAATTTAATTAAAAAAACAAAAAAAAAACATTACCACGTCATCTAGCCTTAACAGTTCGAAACTTTAACTGAGCTATGCGATTCTGCTCACCCAGACCCCAGCTGTCGATCTAGAGTCAATCAATGCCGCCGACACACATGATTCCACCTTGATCAGAGACCACGGCTACCTTCCCCTTCTCAAGCCGACCACGGCAGAGCCGTGCGACCAACCCGATCGCCTCCTGTGGGCCAGCGCCGCCGCTGCCTATTTCTCCATTTTCTGGCGATTCTCTTCGCCTATGACACGAACGAGCAACACCCCCTAGACTTGCTCGATGACACCTTCCCAACGTCACCACCCGATCGCCCTACCATCGCAGATCCGCCGTTGGATCGACAAAAATCCAACATGGACGGCAGGAATTGATTCGTGATTTCTGGACAAACGATGATCTGAATCTGAGAACGAATACCACCAGTGAATTGCGCTCGTCAAGAGCTTCAAATCGATATATAATTTGTTAGGGTTTGAGGAGTTAAATTTTGGAATTTAATTTGAAATTGAATTGAGGTATTTGGGAATTAGGGTTTGTCTGCCATTAGAAAGGAGGAGTTGAGAAAGAATGTACGTACAGACAAAAGAGAATGAGGAGTGTCTAGGGGTTATAACGAGGTATTTATAGGCAGATCGGAAAATAGAAAGAACGGATCAGGTTGAATTGAAAATTGGACGATGAACGACCCAAAAAGCCCGTTCTGTCTCCGGAACGAAAATAGGTCATCTCATATGTCAAAATAGATGTTTTCGATAATTTTAAATTCAATGGAACAGGTTACAATTCCTAATTCCATCGTATGAAGAAGTTATGTTAAAATTAGCTTATTTCAAATTGATTTCTAGGCGTTTCGAGCCCGTACGATCAAACGACATGTCCGATCGCTACGAAACTTAAAATCCTACAATAATTCACTGTTACGGATCCGATGAAACTAGTTTCGTTTAAATCCGAGTCGGTGGCCAAAATGACTATTTTCAAGTTAATTAAATAAATTAATAATTAATTAATTAAATCACTTTTTCAATTCTGATTCTATAATTAGCAATTTTTTATCACTTTTGATTACTTAAACATTTATAACAATTTTAAACAAATCTTCATGTTAATTCAATGCTAATTATTTCACTAATTACCATGTTTACTTTCAATTTCAATAAATATAGAAATTGTAAATTTAATTTTCAATAGTTCCATTTAATTGACCATTCATCCTATTATTCAATCCATTATTATCAAATGGATGAAATTAACATTGGTTCATAATCTATTACATTAATATTCTCAAATTTCATCTTAATATCCATTACCAGGATATATATATTTAATTTCATTTATTTGCAATTAATCCAATTATTAAAATTTAAATCCTAATAAATTAATAAACCTTGATTTCCATTCTTTATATTCAACCAATTATCATTTAATGAATAAAATTAACATTATTTCCGAATATTAACTTAATTTACATTACATAATATTTAATTACATTTATTGAAATTGATTTCCAATTTAAATTAACAGGCTAAACAAATAGGTAACATACAATAATTGTTACCATTAACTCCTAATCACACTTATAAGTTATTATTACCAAACAAATGTTACAATTGCTTACATAACACTGTTTTTATCCAATTACCATTTATTATATACTATTTCATTAATGAATTGAATATTTACATTTGTTTCCTATATTCACTGTATAACCTTTACATTATTCCACTTAATTGGACTTCTCATTCAAATTGTTACTTTTCATTTTTTATTTATTATTTCATTTTTTAATTTACAAATTTTTATTTCTTTCAGTATTTAATTACCAAAATCTTATTAAATCAACAAATTTAATTATCGAAATTTACGGGTCGTTACACTCTCCCCCACTCAAAACTTTTCGTCCTCGAAAAGGAAAAGAAGGGAAAAGAAGGAATTTAGAAATCCATATATCTTATTCAAGATATTAAATTTATAAACAATTAATTTACAAAATTAATTTATTTAAATAAAATGTATCAATTTATAACAATTAAATCCTTTTATACTCAAATTAATAAAGTTTGAAAAACATTTCTCAAAATTTTCTATGTCCAAAATTCACGAAAAATTTCGGCAGAGTCTCCTTTGTACGGAGAGGCCCAGGAGAAAATAATAATATCAATAATAATAATATATATCAAAAAATTTCAAAATAATATATCCTAACAGTGGAAAGATAATATAATATCGTTATAAAACCGTAATCCGAGAACGTACCTATTTGTCGAGCAAACAACGCTTAATTAGGAAACCAAAAGCAGTGGCAATTGCTTCCATAACCTGTATTTCACTTATATAATCTAAAAGAGTTAATAATTATATAAAATGAAATATTTAAAGTTGTTTCAACCACTAACAAACAAATCAATATAAACAACAATCACTGGAAACCACAGCATACAATCATCATATGAAATCAATAAAATCAACTATCCATTCATAGCAAACAAACAAATGATTTGTTCGAATTTAGAAATTTTTTGACCGCCTAGAATGACAAATAAACTACTGAGTGCACCATTTACTCAACAGTCTTAGATGAACCCAATAGATTATTCATACGTCTTAAACAATTAGAAGTATCCTATCCCAAACAACCCATAAACCAAAACAGACAATAATTTACAATGTACTTGAGTTATTCTTATTAAATTCCTTTCACAATATTTACAGTTTTTATTTCTCTTTTCATTCATACAAGGATTATTTCTTTAACTTACATTTATCTGTTACAAAATTTTATTCCCATTCATTCATTCAGTGTTTATTTCATTTAGTTTTCCTTTATTACTTACAAAAATTCATTTTCATTTATTCATATCATGTCAATTTCATTTATTGCATTACATTCATTTTATTATTTACTTTAATTATAAATAGTTTCAATATTAACTTAAGTTCAAAATCCTTTACTTTTAGTACTCATTTTCTATTTCATTTAATTAGTAGTATTACAATTTTAACTCAAGTTTATAACTATTTTCATATCAAATTTCTTATTTATAAAAGTAAATCTCATTGAGCACTTCCATTACATAAGTTTTACTTGTAAAAATTTCCATTACATATTCTTTTAACATTTCCACTTTTATAATTGGTAAGTTATATATTTATATATATGTCTTTAAGAATGCAATTGAAAGTTACACAAGTTTGACTTACTTATTTTAATTCACTTAAGGTTCAATAATTATCATTTCTTATTTTCATATTCTTTTCGTTTATAAGTTATAAATTTTCAAATTCCGTGTATATTTCAGTTATAACTTAGCATATCATTTCTTATTTTCATTTAGAAGTTTCAATTATTAAATAGTTAAAAAATTTATTCCACTTCAATAATTGAAATCTCTCATTCTTAGAAATTTAAGAACTAAATGTCGGGTTCCATTTCAAATCATTTAAAATAATACATACATATATATATACTCATAACTTTTATATCCAATCATATTTAAACTTTAAAAATTTTATTTGTTTATCAAAATAGTTCTATAGTAAAACTAATACAATGGCCTTCCCACTTTGAAACTCGAAATGAATGTCGATGATGCGTGCACTCATCACCGAAATTATTTTCCAACGACAGAGAGGGGAGTACATAACTCATTTCCTTCCAAAATTACTTTAAAACATTTCTTTCAAATTATATTGAAATATTATATCAGAAATACTTTTAAATAATACAAATATTATATTCCAAATCCTTTGAAAGAGGTTTTCAAAAATCCTGGAGATTAAGTTCTCAAATTTCCAATTTATATTCATTTTATTTGTAAATCCTATTTTACAACCAATATTTATGAAATTCACTACCTAACAACCAACCTATTACATCCAGTTATATCATTTATAAAATCTATTATTTTATATATACAAAAATATATAATAGGCAAAATTATTTCATTCGCCTATATTTCAAAACAAATATTGTGTCGGTCTGTCTTATTAAGTGTTCAAAAATCCCTATCGATGTCATAGCGTCCTATGCACCAACCAGAATTTATAAATACAAATGGAACAAATTAACATAATATAAAACCTTTTTATAATACTAACCAATACTCTCTCTCATATATATACTCTCAATGACTCATTCTAGGGTATTACTACCCTATTTTTAAAGAGTCAGACCCCACAAAGCTAAGGTTATCGCTAAACCAAAGCTCTGATACCAACTGTAACATCCCGCCTTTTTGGACATTTTAAGCAGGCAAATGTGCCGACTCAAACCATACAGAAGGTCGAATTGTTATTGGGGTTAAGAAAACCAGAGAAAGAAAAAAAACAAAATAGAATCTCACAGTGAAATGACAAAATATAATAATCAAATAACAGTTCATGAAGTTGTATACAAAACATTTGATTATACTTGTACAATACAAAATCAGAGTTATACATATCAGAGATAAATAAATGATAATGCAGCGGAACAGTATGATGCAGTGGAATAATATAGTAAATAATAGTAGTACAAATCTTCGTCTTCGTCCTCCAGAAATAAGGTCTTCAAATCCTGAAATGCTCAGGCTGACCCGAGCGAATTGAAAAGACAAAACACTCGAGTCAGAACCAAAAGATCTTATGTGAGTTAAATCGCGGTAAATAACTATGAGTGGAACAGCATCAGAGATGTTTACGGGGTTTAACATCTCATATCCAGTGTCTAACGTGAGTGCAATAACTTAAGAGATGTTCGGGATTCACATCTCCAAAGGATCCGTTAATCTATCTACTATGTAGTACAATACGCTATTATAATATGTCCATAGTAAGATAAACTATTAAAATAGCGTTAAGGCGTTACCCATTTCCCCTTAACACATTTTATATATTCCCATAGTCTATACAGTACTGTAATCCCGTCCGTACAGGACGTCGTTAGAGGGCACTCCATAGGTATGGTACAAAACAAACTCATAGCGGTCTCGATAGGGTAGGTGACACGGCACAACTAGGCAATGCTAGGGTAGATATACCAATTACACTTCCGGACTAGTGGTAACGCATAGCAGCTACTACCGCCCACCTCGGAACACACTCCCAAATCAAAAATCGAGGGTGGCCACCAAATCAGTCGCAAAGTCAGAATATAGTATCGAAGGAGTGTGCTCGATCGGAGGAATGACCTCACTTGGCCCGTCAATTGCTCTTGTTTTAGCCACCTTTAGTTACTCATGGGAGTCAGGTCCACGTATATACCTCATATAGGATCGTCGCCAACCATCCTACTTCATTCTGGAATCTCCACCGCGTACACAGTTGTCAAAGTGGTTTTCGGTATTGGCAGAGAGTATGACAATATCCGATCCCGGTCTCTTTAACAACCAATCGCTTATTACACACCGGATGGTTCTTTTACTTTTCCAAAATCATTTAATAATTGATATCAAAATATCATATTCAGTTCAAATCATATCATTTTCGAAATCATTACTTACTTTTGAAATTATATTCACCTTTGAAATCATATCACATTTGAAATCATAGTTCGAAATTATATTTCCTTTCAAAAGTCATATTTCCAAAATAGGCTAAACTCTCATTTCAAAATATCATAATAAACCAAATAGGTTATTTAAATCCCAACTTAGGTTATAACCTCATTAACCATATTCACTTAAAAATCGAGAATTTGAATATAAACCCATCCATTTTACTTAGCTTGGAATTTCGAAGAAAATAGTTTTAAATAGTTATAAATAGTAAATATAGATTTAAGATAGATTAAATATAATTAAAATAGATTAAATAGCTTTAAAATTGATTAATTAGATTTAATATAAGTTAAAACAGGTTAATTAGTTTAAATAAATTAAATGGTTTAAAATAGGTTAAAATGATTTAATATAATTAATACAGGTTAGTTTAATACTTTGAAAACCTTAATAATTAGAAATTTTGAAATAATATATTTTTAAAACAGTTTATATTAAAACATGAATTTGGAATTAATATCAAATTAAACTATTCATTTCATTTCAACGCATTTGGACCATTTTCAATTTCCAAGTCAACAAACCAAATTCCAAACCTTTCAATTTAACATTTCAATAAACTATTGAATTTCATATCGTTTCAATCCATGTTCAAATATCAATTGGACTACTCCAATTTCAAAATATTTCAAAGTTATTTTAAAACAACTTCAATAACTTAATTTCGATAGAATTTCGTTTATACTTAAAAGTTTAACTTTAACTTCCAATTTAATTTCTTAAAGCAATTCCTTTTAAACCAACTCACATTTCAACACAAAACTTGATTTTCCAATAATACTCGAATTTATATACATCAAATTTTTTTCAAGATATTATTTTTATTAATTCAAAAATTTAGAAGTTCAAAATCATTAAATTTAACCAATTCGGTGTCCGTATATAATTTTCTACCCTAGGGTCTAGTGATACGGATATTTATCATTTCAATCTGCAATTTAAAATGTTACGGTTATATATCATTTCAAACCGCAATCCCGAATTAATAATAAAATCCATAAAATCGCTCGAGTCTATCATTTCAACCCATAACGATTTTTCCTTAATCTATTGATCATTCGGGTATGTATCATTTCAACCCATAGTGAACTTGCAGTTTTTTAACGATATAAAATAAAACATCCATTCATCCAATATCAACAGTCACACATCCATCACAATCATCATCCAAATCAATCAATAAATATCAATATAGAACTGATAATCAATAACAGGTATTTAACTGGCAATTTATATTCAATAATAAATTAAATAACGATTTAATTCAAATAAATTCAAATTAATTGAGATGACGATTAAAATATACCAAACAGCCATAAATAAATTTCTATTCACATCATAAATTAAATTTAACAAACATAAGAAATTTTAGAAGTTGTGAGTGGGTCAAAACACTCACCTTTAAATTTAAATTCAAAATTCAAACAGTCTCTGAATTCATCCAAACCAGCGTCAAAATGTCCGGAATATCAATACGATCCTAGCGGAGAAAACCGTGTGTGAATTGGACCTCGTATGTAAAAGTTATATCAGTTAAAACATTTGAAATTTTAAAAATTGTAATAAAAAAACAAAAAAATAACATTACCACGTCAGCTAGCCTTAACAGTTCGAAACCCTAACCGAGTTACGCGATTCAGCTTGACCCAGACCCCAGTAGTCGATCTAGAGTCAATCAACGTCGCCGACACACATGATTCCACCTTGATCAGAGATCACGGCCACCTTCCCCTTCTCAAGCCGACCACGGCAGAGCCGTGCGACCAACCCGATCGCCTCTTGTGGGCCAGCGCCGCCGCCGCCTATTTCACCATTTTCTGGCGATTCTCTTTGCCTATGACACGAACGAGCAACACCCCCAGACCTGATCGACGACACCTTCCCAACGGCACCACCCGATAGCCCTACCGTCGTAGATCCGCCGTTGGATCGACAAAAATCCAATATGGACGGCAGGAATTGATTCGCGATTTATGGAAAAACGATGATCTAAATCAGAGAACAAATACCACCAGTGAATTGCACTCGTTAAGAGGTTCAAATCGATATATAATTCGATAGGGTTGGACGAGATAAATTTTGGAATTGAATTTGGAATTGAATTGAGGTATTTGAGAATTAGGGTTTGTCTGCCATTGGAAAGGAGGAGTTGGGAAAGAATGTACGTACAGATAAAAGAGAATGAGGAGTGTCTAGGGTTTATAACGAGGTATTTATAGGCAGATCAGAAAATAGAAAGAATGGATCAGGTTGAATTGAAAATTGGACGATGAACGACCCGAAAAGCCCGTTCTGTCTCCGGAACGAAAATAGGTCATCCCATATATCGAAATAGATGTTTTCGATAATTTTAAATTCAATGGAACATGTTTCAATTCCTAATTCCATTGTATGAAGAAGTTATGTTAAAATCAGCTTATTTCAAATTGATTTCAAATTGATTTTAATTAAATTGAATTCTAGGCGTTTCGAGCCCTAGCGATCGAACGACAAGTTCGATCGCTAGGAAACTCAAAATCCTACAATAATTCACTGTTACGGATCCGATGAAACTGGTTTCATCGAAATCCGAGTCAGTGGCAAAAATGGCTATTTTCAAATTAATTAAATAAATTAATAATTAATTAATTAAATCACTTTTTTCAATTCTGATTCTATAATTAACAAATTTTTATCACTTTTGATTACTTAAACATTTATAACAATTTTAAACAAATCTTCATGTTAATTCAATGTTAATTATTTCACTAATTACTATGTTTACTTTCAATTTCAATAAATACAAAAATTATAAATTTAATTTTCAATAGTTCCATTTAATTGACCATTCATCCTATTATTCAATCCATTATTATCAAATGAATGAAATTAACATTGGTTCATAATCTATTACTTTAATATTCTCAAATTTCATCTTAATATCCATTAACGGGATATATATATTTAATTTCATTTATTTGCAATTAATCCAATTATTAAAATTTAAATCCCAATAAATTAATAAACCTTGATTTCCATTCTTTATATTCAACCAATTATCATTTTATGAATAAAATTAACATTATTTCCGAATATTAACTTAATTTACATTACATAATATTTAATTACATTTATTGAAATTGATTTCCAATTTAAATTAACAGGCTAAACAAATAGGTAACATACAATAATTGTTACCATTAACTCCTAATCACACTTATAAGTTAGTATTAACAAACAAATGTTACAATTGCTTACATAACACTGTTTTATCCAATTACCATTTATTATATACTATTTCATTAATGAATTGAATATTTACATTTGTTTCCTATATTCACTGTATAACCAAGGATAACCTTTACATTATTCCACTTAATTGGACTTCTCATTCAAATTGTTACTTTTCATTTTTTTTATTTCTTTATTAATTTACAAATTTTTATTTCTTTCAGTATTTAAATACCAAAATCTTATTAAATCAACAAATTTAATTATCGAAATTTACGGGTCGTTACATTCAGGATAGGTAGAAGTTTCCCTACCTCAAAGTATGATGTTGTATACGATTTCAAAAATCCCATACACTATTTATTTAGAACAAGGTTTTATAAACCAACTTCCTTTTCCACTTTAAAATTCCACTTAAAACCTTATAATACACTTTAAAAATCCCATAGAAAATCTCAATTAAAAATCTTCTTCCAAACTATGTTTGATTTGAAAAAAAATCAAGATTTCCCTTTTCATAAAAATACCACTTGCTTTATTAGATCAAATAACCCATTTAAATCACTTATATATATTTCAAAACTCCTTTAAAATATTTAAATTAAGATTTAAAACTTCCATTAAAATCATAACTTAAACCCATCACCTTTAAAGGAGAATACGATTTAAAAAGTAAAGGGATTTCCTTTGAATTAACAACTTGTTTAAATATACCAAAATAAATCTTTTAAAACCATACTTGAAACCAAGTGCTAACCGAAACATTTCAAGGAATTCTTAAAGTCTTCATCAAATGTCTTTTCAAAGTGTTTCAAAAAGAGGCTTAGCAGTACCATAGTGCTTAACACATATAACTAATATTTTCTTTATAAAAAGATTAAACTTTAAACATCAAGTTCACATACAACAAATCCAAGCTACCAGGCTATGGCATATAAGCAATTCATTTATACAATTTAAAATGAAAAGTAACATCAATGGTTGTGAGGAATCTTATTAGCTTCCTCCATAAAAATCGTATTCTTCAAAGTGCTTTCATCGCAAACTATTCGTTACAAAGCACTTCGACTTCTACTTCATTTTCACTACAAACAAAGTAAGTCAAAACTTCCGCTTCTAAGTGGGAATCAAAGAGCATTAATACATATATACACCGCTATATGATCATACACAACATATGCAATAATATTTACAACATAAAAAACATTCACTTTTTAAAGCTATTGCACAGTAAGTTATCTCACTATAATCAAATGTGAAAGTTATATACGATAATCTTCTGTAAAAGCAAAGGATATATTCACTTGGAATCATTTATTAAAATGTATACAGATCAAAGGAAAGAGATTAAGATTACAATCATTTCCTATTTGCTTTGCCGAGGACTTGGAATACCTAGCCTTTGATAATGAAGATGAAATTTGGTTTCTTACTTTAGTTTGTGAATGGATTAAAATGAGATATGGACTGGGGTAGTTATAGTTGAAAAAAGGGTACTTTAGTAATCACCTAACCTCCTATAGCCTAACCTGATTCGATTGGGTTTTGATCCAATAGCAACCATCTACATGACATAACCTGATTCGACCATATTTTGGTCCAATGGCAACCGTGCGCATGACATAACCTGATTCGAGCACATTTTGGTCCGATAGCAACCATCCGCAATGGCATAACCTGATTCAACCACATTTTGGTACAACGGAAACCATCTGCCTAGCATAACCTAATTCGACCCTATTTTGTTTTATTAGGCAGGTCATTATACAATTTTGTTTTATTAGGCAGGTCACTATACTGTTTTATTAGGCAGGTCATTATACTATTTTGTTTTGTTAGGCAAGTCCTTTTCTTAATTCCTAAGAAATAATCATTCTCATTTGTTATATTAGACAGAGATAAGTTTAAAAAATGTGGTCCGGTCAGAGAGTAGAAAAGTTTAATTTTTCTTCTTGTAAGTTTAAATATAATGGTACCCTTAGCCGACTTCTAACTAGAACTATCTTTAAACTAACATTCTACATTTGTTTTAAAAATACATCTGTAACATTTTATCAAAATTTTATTTTAGTTATAAAATGCATTATTTAATCATTTAAAAATTAAATTCTCATATTTAAGGTGACTAATTATGGACCGTTATAAACAATATTTAAAATTAATCAAATATTCACAAATCAAAGCAAGTAAAATGCCGGGTTGTTACACTTACATAGCCATTTACTGCGATAGAAAATTTTGAGATCTTATCAAGATTTTGCATCAAGTGTTCTTCGTCAATAATCGAGTGAAAAATCCATATTTGAATCGGTGTAAATCACCTCGAAACCATGTACTTGAACATTAGATCAAGAATAGTCATGCGAATAAGATGATCTACGTACAACTTACATACTTATCCTATTAGTTTCTTAACTATACCAATTACTTTTTTTTATCACATTCATTTATTCAAATAGTATATCTTATTCAATACTAAGCTATTTATGAATTATTTCATAAAAACATAACTTCAAGTTATTGAACATTTTAGAGGATTATTAAACATTTATTAACTGTACCAATTAATTTTTTGTTGACCTCATGAGTCGAGTCTTTAGAGGATTAATGAATAATTTTATGGTAGTATTTACTGATGGCATACATGTCTATTCGAAAAGGGAGGAAGTGCATAAGATGCATTTAGAAGAAATGCTCGACACTTTCCGTAGGCATAAGATAAAGGCAAAATTTTCTAAGTGTCGCTTTTGGTGCAAAGAGATTCGCTTTCTAGAACATGTTATCTCTAAGCATCGACTAGTGATCGATCTTAGTAAAATTGCTAAAATACAGGACTGATATGTACCCAAAATGCCATGAAGGTCAGAAGCTTTCTTGATTTGATTGGCTATTATAAGAAGTTCATTAAGGACTTTATTATGATTCTCATACCATTGACCCACCTTACCAAGAAGAATCTAGTTTTATCATGGAACTTAGAATGCGAATATGCTTTTAAAAGCTGAAGGTGTTCACCATATATACCGATACTTATGGAAGAGGATTGGATGATGTATTGATGCGGGAGGGTTGAGTTGCTTTCTATGCTAGTCGAAAATTAAAAGTTCATGAGAGAAACTATCTAACTCCGTGATCTTGAGTTGGCAGCCATTTTTATCTCCCTCAAGTAAAGGAGGCATTTTCTTTTTGGGAGAACGGTTTGAGATATCCATAGATCATAAATCTCTATAGTATTTACTCTTCCAAAATAATATAAATTTAAGGCAACGGAGGTGGATAAAGTTCTTGGCTTTGTATGACTTCATTATTTCATATACTCCATGCAAGGACAATATTGTCGCAGATGCCTTGAGTATGAAGCATGTAATGCTATGTCCTATGTTCTTGGAATGGAAGCAATTGAAGTTTATTTCCATATTTTATTTTCAACCTCTATCTGACATCACCAAGATTGTGGGCAGCTTTAGATGCCCAGCCTTCACTTATGGATCGTATTTGTTCAAGTTAGAGGCAAGATACCAAGTTATTGGATATTTTTGAGAAGCTGAACCAAGGAGAGCATCGAGTCATTTGGACCATTATTTCATTAATTCAAGAGGATGGCTGAGGAGATATGGTAGGTTGTGTGTTCTTTTATTAAACAATTGATTGGCATGGTGCTACCAGAGTCTCATCACTCTAGGATGACCATTCATCCTGGTGGTGAGAAAATGTATCATGATATGAAGGAAGTATTTTACTAGACAAAAATTAAGAGCCGTGTAGCGGAGTTTGTTTACAAATGTATGACTTGTCGGGAGGTTAAGGCAAAGCAAAAGAAGCTCGATGGATTATTACAACATTCGGATATTTTGTAGTGGAAATAAGAGAGTATCTCTTTGAATTTTATTGATCAAGTGCCTAGAAGAAGAAGGGGGAATAAGAGTGTTTGGTTCATCATTGATCGATTGACAAAATGTACTCGTTTAATTCAAACTAAAACTTCAAGGACAACTGCATCTATAGCAACCTTATACATAAGAAAGGTGGTTCGACAACATTGAGTTCCTTCTAGCATTGTCAGGGATTAAGAAATGCTTTTTACTAGTGAGTTTTGGAGGAGTCTTAAGGATAACTTGGGCACTGAACTAAACCTGGGTACAACCTATCACCCGTAGACCAAAAGGCGGACGGAGAGGGTGGATCGGGTTTTGGAGGATTTTCTACGGAAGTGTTTTTTAGATTTTGGAGGTCCTTGAGAGGAACATTTTCCATTAGTGAGTTTGCATATAATAATAGTTATCAAGCAAGTATTGAAATGGCACCGTTTTGAGGAGTTGTATGGGAGGTCGTGTAAATCCCCATCTTGTTGGTAGGACACTACTGATAGGATCATTCTTAGGCTAGACATATTTATGGAGACTTTTGAGAAAGTAGATTTGATCCATAGAAGAATAAAGATTAACAGGATATGAAGATTTTTTTTGCTGAAAGGAGACGCACGTAGTTGGAGTTCACGCTGCACGACATGGTCTTTGTGAAGATCTCACCACTTAGACATGTTATGATGTTTGGAAGTTCATGAAAGTTTGCACTGAGATTTATTAGGGCCTTTCATGATCTTGGAGAGAGTAGGAGGTTAGCTTACAAGGTGGAGCTTCCTAAAAAGTTGGTGGGGTTCACAATGTCTTCCATGTGTCACACTTGTGAAAGAGCTTAAACGATTCAGCTACCATGGTTGAGTCGAGTTAGTTGGAAGAAGATGAAGTGGAAAAAGATTCACTTATTCGCCATGCACCTACCCATATTATTGAGTATGGAAAAAATGACTCTACAATAACGTAATCAAACTGGTAAGAGTCCAGTATGAAGATTATCCAGTTGAGAGCACTTGGGACCTAAAGGAGAAGATCCGAGCTACTCAGCCAGAGCTCTTTTCTGGTAAGTTTTCATTTGAATTAATATAATTTTTTATATACACAGTACTTAGCTTAGTGTATTCCATAGAAAGGTAAGTATATGAATGTTAGGAATGGATGTGAACATGTCACAAGGAAATGTTTTGAATGATGGTTTCTAATGGATGTATTTCTTTTAGCTAGTATTACAAATATAGGTTATTATCCATGTTGGCCTATGAATCAGATCACATTGTCCACTTTATTTTATCACTTATATGCATACGGTTGTTGCAATTTTGCATATGTATTGAGTGGTTGCCCATTCATATAGAATTGCAAGTATTTAGGACATCGCCTACATTTTGAATACATGGTATAAGCACTTGCATTTTCTGCAATACCTATATGTTCATAAGCATTCCAAACCTATATGGACATGTTGTATTAAAAATCTAAAACTAAGGATAATGGCTCAAGCATTTGGAATGTCGATTATAGTTAGAAACTATATAACTTGCTAAATTTGATAAAACATAGCGAAAATATTGAAAATGTAGTTATTGGCATTTTTGTAATTATTGAATTTGAAAATTGGACTACAAACCCTAATTCTCAACTACAGATAAAGGCATAAGCTTCCACTCTTCTCATTATGAATCCTTAGCCCCTTCTGTACCCTCTTCTTCTTCCTAAAAAATGAAATTCAAAATTTAAAAAGAAAATAAAAAGAAAATCAATAAAGTAGAAAATGGATGAGAGAAAGAAAATTCAATAACCAAAGCTAGGGGAGAATCTGTAATGACCCAAATTTTCAACCTCCAAATGTTGACACTAAAACATCCACGGTATTCTTGTGCCGAGCACCCAAGTGATGGGAAGACGAATTGTTAAGGTAAAATAAAAAAGAATAGAATAATAAAAGAAGAACAAAATATCAGAATCTCTCAACGAAATTGATAATATATAATACCAAAAGAATAGTACAAAGGGTCATTCTAAATATAGAAATATCAGAGTTACTGAAGCCTAAGTACTACCATCATCCTAGACAGTTATAACAACTTGTCCTCACAATGCTGACATATTCAATATAAAATTTGTAGTGGAGGTAAATTCTACGATAGGTAGAACCCTAACCCTACTCCAGAAGCTCCAAAGCATCCGAGAAAAATTTGGAAGCATACATGGGGCTGACCCAAGTATTAAGAAAATAACACCCGGATCAGTCTGGTAAACCAGCGTGAGAAACACAAGAACATGTGTAACTAGAATAGTAATTATTAGGACATACCCGTAATGATTTTCCCCTCAAAAAAATCAACCATCCTTAAGTTTAATATAATGATATAATAGATAATTCCTTGGGTATAGCACATAAATTATATAACATAGCTGGAATGGTTACATTGGTCACATTCAATAGCATATTTAGAGGGTACAACCAAAGGAACGTTCGTATAATGGATTTTCCTTGGAGATGTCTTCGGAGAAGCCGAATCCAATCTCCTGCACAAGGGTCAGAAGTACCTGCCGGGCGTCGTATATCTTTACATAAAATTTTGCCGTTAAGGTGAAGATAAGAGGCAATTATCCGAACATTAACATGAACAATGTGAACCAAATATCTTCAACTCCTGCATGCAACATATCGATAAGTATCTTTAGAATTGGAGTTAATAACACCCTGACATGGGTCGCTAAATCCTAGGTCGTGCATCCTACTCTATTTTTATCCATTTCCAAGTCGAGGTTACGTTTGGCATCTTTCACACGAGCCTTCATTATTCGAATAGAACACGAATCCCAAATTACATCATCCTATCTCGAATAGATGTTGAAATCACACATGGATTCTCATATCTCAATCGATCTTGGAATCACACATGGATTCCTATATCCTGAATAGATCATGAATATGTACATATGTTCAAGCATCTGAAACCAATCTCGAATCTCCATATAGATTCCCTTTCTTCAACTGCTCCAAAACATAGAACTCGCATACTAGTTTTGAAGTGGTACTCAGTAAGTAGAACACTTACCGATCTCGGACTCTTCAAAACCAATCGATGAACTTTCTGTAAACTCAATTCCGATTCTTTCAAAAGTAAGTAAGAGCTAGAGACATTTCGTACCAACACTCCTCCCCGGGGTTCTTATTGGTATAAAATCATGAAGTCTTTTGATTACTTCATAAGTTAAATTAGGTCAAGTTTGATAATCGACTAATCGATTATTCGGTCAGAACAATTGCTTATACCAATCACGATTCATACGCTTAACTCGTTTTCGACATTCCAACTTAACTATACCTCACCCAAGAGCGTAGCCAAGTAAGTTTGGGCACTGGTTGCTCCAAGCCTTGCCTAGACACTTCAGTCCTGAATCTCACAAATAGATAATCTACCTCGTCGACTTTTAGTTTTAAGTATAGTATTAATGATTTACATAAACAATAAGGAATTAATACGATTTATACGCTTTCGACATTTTCCACTTACCAATTCCTCGGTTAAGAGGGAAGCCAGTAAATTAGAACTTATTGTTCCATCCCTATTTGATATTAATCTCAACTCTAACAAATAATAAGATTGCTTCATCGGCTTATTAGTGTTAAGCATAGTTAATTACTTTTCTAATAAGTAATTAAATAATCAACCATTTGGCCATTTAGCAATTCTAACCCCTTTTTGAAAATATTTAAAATACTTGGAAATTCTTATAATAGGTTTTAAAACATTTATCCAAAATATTACTTAAAAATAACAAGTTTGAAAAATCAATAAAACTTGGAAAAAGAGCATGTTTTATTCTAAAATTCTTTTCTTTAAAAATTCATTACTAATTCTTAAAAATTCATAAATATTTCAAACTACTTTTAAAATGCTCTAGAAATAGTTGGGCGGAACTTTTATGAAAGAATGAAACAAATCACTCAAACTTAAACCTCTTTTTGAAACAATTAAAGTCCAAAAATAATGGTTAAACGATGTAGTTTTGCACTAGTGATGTTTTGGCCGTTTTTGAGATGTTAATTAACTTTCTAATATTCAAGCTTTTAATATTAATAAACATATATATATATATATAACTATGAAAATATGGTGAGAAATCTCTTTGGATCTCTCTACAAAGTTCTATAACAATTGTCGAAAACAAGACAATTCCGAACTACATCTACAGCAACTATCGCTATAAGTGCACTTTCAAATCCGAGTCATATCTCAACCTATGTTCAACTACAACAAATATGATTTTTTCAAGGTCTAGTCACATGTCATATATGTCCATTCAATTCCATTCAAAGTTTGTTCAAGTCCATGTACCAAGATCTTATATGTCACATATTTTCAAAAGAAGAATTCAAATCAATGTTTTAACATATGTCACATAACAATTCAATCAACATTAACTCAATCAAATACAACATATATATGTTATATTAATCATTCAAAATGATTTATTAACTCACCTTTAATCCAAACATAACCAAGATCCAAGCTAACCAAAGTCCAACCCAAGCGAGCAACCACCTTTCCTTCCTTGTTTCTTTCTTTGCCTTGCCTTCTTTGCCTTCCTCCTTCTCTATATGCTCACGACCCAAGGTAAATTAGGAGTTTGGCTTTGCTCCTTCCACATTTTACTTGGTATAAGGTTCTTTAATATATTACTAAGCCTAGTGGAAAAGTTTGGAGTGATTTGGAGATGGTTTGCAATTAATTTTCTTTAGGAATTTAGAGATGAAGAAGAAGAGAAGGCATTGAAATTTTAACTCAAAGCTTAGGAATATTTTTGATATATTTCCTAAGGTATACCTCTCCTTATGTAAGCACAAGAATGATGCTCTATAAGCTTGCCTTCACTCCCCCACCACCATGGAAGGCTCACCTTCCATCACTTCTCCTTTATGTCTCTTCTTCTTTATGTCACTTTTCCATTATGGCTAATTACACTTATATTTCTCATAATATCATCTCTTATCCTAATAGAAATTTCTCGAACATTCCATGCTTTATAAAGAGGAGAGTGTTTTAATTAGTTACTAATATGTTCATTTGATCATTAGTTAAGTGCACGATAGTTTGAACAACTTATATCGATCGAAAAGTTGTTTATCGATAAACCAATTTTTGGTCACATTATCGATTTTTGTAAACACTTTTCAAAAACAAGTTTCTTAATATTATTTATTAATTAAATGATGTTAAACAAGATTATAAAATAATATTTATAACACTTAGTTATATTTCAAAGTGTATCAATATTCGGAGATGAAGTGTTCGATTTTACGGGTCGCTGCATTCTCCCCCACTTTAAACATTTCGTCCTTGAAATTCAAACAAGAATGACTATCAAAGAAAATAGACGAACAAGATGTAAATATATATATAGCACTACAGAAACTATATATAAACTAAACTGCAAATCAAAATGCATACTAAGCAACTCCACCTCAAGTGATGAGTATACAAAAGATATACGATACTAAAATAAGAAGAAATCCTAGTCTATAAGCAACACTGGATGAATCTCCTTCAAACTGCCTTCCTTATACCACCCCAAGCTTCCTTTTTTCATGGAATTTCTAGCCTTAATAAAAGAATAAGCACAAAAAGACTCAAATAGCATTCACAAATACTAGCAATCAATGCTCACAGTTCGCTCAAGTTCAAAACCTTTTCATCGCACAAGGATGATAAACGATCTACTAAGCGTACATTATGCTTAACAGCCTTAGATTATTACTTAGTCGATGATTTACAATACCTCATAACAAATTGAAGTGTTATCACCTAAACTCTCCATAAGCCAATTAAAACATAGTATGCAAACATACTAAAGCCTAAACGATATACATGGACCATCCGTACGCAATATCAATTCCTATCACTTGCTTGATCACATAGATTTCTCTTCCCAACTAATATAGATCACTTGCCCCCTCTAGTGCGGACTCGGATTTGGTTTCTTGATTAGAAACCTTCGTTCTCCTTGCACAGCCATATACTATGATAGAAAATATTAGGATCATATCACGAATCCCTATCAGATGTTCGCCATCAAGAATCGAGTGAAAAAATATTGTTTAGACTAGTGTAAACCACCTCGAAATCGTGTATTCGAATACTGGATCAAGAATAATTATGCGAATAAAACGATCTACGTACAACTTACATAATTATCCTATTGGTCTATTAACTACATCAATATCTTTTATCACTTATATTTGTCTAAATAGTATACCTCTTCAATATTAAAATTATTTATGAGTCGTTTCATGAAAACATAACTTCAAGTTTATAATCATTTTATAACTTAAGTTTATACTCGTTTAATACTCCATTACATCCTAAGAGTATATACCAACATCAAATTTGTAACAAGAATGATTAACAAATTTAAAATTTGTTTTAACTTGCGATCTTCTCGATTCAAGTGTTATATAAACTCAACTCTTATATTTTCACAAAACAACTAATTACAATCTCTATAATTATCCGGAAGTTCCTGACTATCCAAAATCGCCGAAAATTCCATTTCATTTTTAACAAATGAAAACTACCAGACAACATATCATATTATGATGCACATCCATACTTTGTTAATACATAAGCTACAAGTGTCCATGAAATAACTTAAATGAGATAAATTTAGAACTAAACATCGGTTTTTATTTCAAATTATTTTCAAATATTATATACATATTACCTTTGTATATCAAATCTTACTTAGTAATTTAAATCGAAATCTGTTGCCAAAACAACTCTGTTGCATCCACCAGTTAGAAACCTAAAAATGCATACCGATGATGCTGCAGTCATCACCGAAATTATTTTCAAGCAACCGAAGTGAGTTCAGTACATCCAAACTATACTTTTGGTACTCAGCCAGAACTATTTCAAAGCCGTATTAGGTACTTCGTATGTTGCTACTAAGTATCCTTACCTTAGTCTCCTAAACCAACTTCTCAATATTTACTTTCAAATAATACTATTATTATTTTCGTCAAAATCTTAAAAACATTTTCAAAGACACCGGGATTTAAGTTCTCAAATTCTCTATTTAAATCCTTTTCGTTTATAAACCACATTTGATAAACCATACTTAGATAGAATTACTTTCTTGTATAAATCTTTTAACACATATTTACCTCCAAAATATTCTATCTTTCCTTTAGACTATAGTAAACACCTTTTACTAAATTTTTATCTTCTAACCAACGTTTTCACTAAACGTCGTATAGTCAAACTTGAAACTTAATTCACAAGGTGTTCGTTCAATGTACACACAATTATTGTCTACCTAACCTATCACGATCTGAAATCCAGCGTTCGAAAATCGACACCCGTACCGCACTTATACTCGAATGCCGCAGATTCAATCGTTGAAATTCGAGTCATGTCGTAGCTTATAACACCGTAAGTATAACAACACAGCGGAATAAAGAAATCAATGATATTATATACAACTCCAATGAATACAATATCCAGAATGATATACAACAATGATATCAATAATACAAAGCAATATCAGAGATATGATACAATGCTACAGTGGAAATAACAATAATGGAAGAGATCACTCCAAATGATCTACAAAAGTGAATGACTCCAACAAGTCTAACATCAGCTCGAACCACCATCATGATGCACAAAGATAAGCAACGTCGGTCGTCAGTGAACTCCAAACACTGAACTAGCTCCAACTAGTCTACTAAACCTGAATATCTGAAAACCCCAACTCTAGACTGCCCGTGTGGAAAATTGTGGGCACCCAGAGTTTAGGAAGGGAACAATAAACTCCAGGTCAGTCATGGTGACTGGTGTGAGAACTTAAAACAGTTATTATCTTTAAAACAACAACAAAGGAAGTAAAAGACATTCGCAATGCTTTTTGGAAAATGAAACTACCATAAGACCTCCCGCCACACACACAATGAAAACGCAGAATTGGAGGAGATTTCTTCTTATGATAGTCAAACATGCTTACTACGCAAGAAAAACTCTTTTGATATTATTACTAGTGCATAGTGCAGAAAACCATTTCGAAAGTATAATATTAATCTTAGCCAGCATAGACATTTCGAACTATGCCTACTATAGCTACTATGTTCAATAGCAGGTTACCGCCACATTCCATAGCAGGTTATACAACTAAAACCGTACAAGGTTCGTATTGTTTCTTTGGATTTCCAACAAATGGTCAGGCTAAGGAACTTCCTATGCCACATGGGATCGCCTCTAGCGGGACGTCCCGAGAACTAACTAGCTCTTTGCCAACACAAGGCCGGGTTACCTCTGACACTAGGTAACTACTACACGAATATGCCACCTCCCGGTCCTTTGGGACCTTTATCCGAGGTGCCTCGATCACAAAGCAACAATCACACAGAGTAAATGAGATTAGAGCAACCACATAGGTTAAATACCAGGGCTCCATACCTGATACCACCTTTTTCCAGAAGGAAATGACATACCCTAAAGGGAGCGACCCTCATAACCTTGCCGCATCATTCCTGTTTCGACCATTTCTGGGTTGTGAGGTCCGAAGAGGTCTCGTCCCCAAAGCTACGCTTTTTCACAAAGCCACACTTTGATCACAAATGATCAATAAATGATCATCACACAGCAACACTCAGCATGCCACACTACCAAATTGGGAGTATATCACTGATAACTTTCAACTACATAACCTCTGAGCTCGTACGTCTCAGAGAAGGTTGTTAAGCTAAGAGAATAAATTCTCCGCCACCAAACAGAAATGTATTTGAAAGAAATCAGCTTTATATCTCAAAGTGTAGTGTCAGACATACAACCATACAAGTCTGTTCCGGTTTTGAAACAGATTCGAAGGCACTTCCAAAGAAGCCCTTGCAAATCCGAATAATTTCTAATCACGTCCGGACTTCCCATCACAAAGGGTGCTAAAATCTCTATACCGGGGATCAGCCGATGCAGAGACAATCAATGGTAATCCTTTCGTTTTCGAAAGTATCCGGTCTTCACCACCGGTCTTCAAATGCTATCCATATACGTCGTATCATTATTCGGAATGGGTTATATGACACAAATGTCCTCTCCCGGCTAAACCGAATAATGAGCGCAATATTTAAAAACATATGGATATTGGGATTTCAATTAAGTCACAATTCATTATCCAAAACTTTCTTTTCAAATGGTTTTAAACAAATTACCATTTTAAATCTTTTACAAAAAGATTCATCTCATAAAGTTTACTCGGTTTCACAAAGATTCATTCATAGATTTTCCAAATCAATTTCCATTTCAATTAGATTAACTCGTTAAATCTTTAAAACAAAGATTTAACTGATAGCTTTCAAAACAATTCCATTTCGAATGGTTTAAAACAAATCACCATTTTAAATCTGTTAAAAATAAACAGATTCAATTCATAGCTTTCAAAAAGAATTCACTCATAACTTGGAAAACCATTTTTTCAATTCAAACTTGAAATTCCTTTACTTAAATTGGAATTTCATTTCTTATATGAAAGCTTTTATTCTTTGAAAACAAACAGTTTTCATTTCGGAAATCTGATTCATTTATACGAGTTAAGGTTCTTGGGTTAAATCCAAATTCTCAAAATTATACTTTTAAAATGGTTTAACTTCATATAAACACATTTATAACATCTTTAATCGTAATTTCCAAACATAGAATTCAATTCCAAATTTTTGAATTCAAATTCAAATTGAATTATTTTAAATTGGAAATTTTACCAAGTTATCCAAAATAATTTTTATCTTAAAAACTCCTTTTCAAAAGCTTTAACATTTAACCCAAATCCATATTTGTGTGTGTATGGTGTAGTCCAGGGGTTTCACACAGTAGTGCAACATCATTCAATTATCACAGATTAAAATACAAAAATATAGTTGATAAGCGGTATAACTATAACGCTTATCTTTTATTCACAGATCACATATATATAAATTTCAGATAAATAAATTACAGTACAGATCATACACAAATCAGGATATATCACACAGCATCACAGATCAAGGAATATCAACAATTCAACATCCAATATAATTTCAAACATCCATAAATATGATCAATTTAATCATCTGATTTATTTAAATCAGATTAATTTCTTAAGAATAATTTACTAATCCTGGTTAATTAATTAATTACAAACCATTTTAATTAATTATCCTTTAATAATAAATTAATTAATCTTTAATCATTAAATAATTAACCTTAATTATTTAATTATCCTTTAATTAATTATCTTTAATTAATGACATTAATTAATTAACCCTTAATTAATTACCATTTAATTAATTATCCTTAATTAATCTTTAATTACCTTCGTTAAACAATTATTCTTTAAGTAATTATCCTTAATTACTTTCATAATTAATAAATCTTTAATTACTTAAGATTTTAATCAATTAAAAGATAAACCATTTATCTTTATTATTTTAATTATCATTTAATCCTTATTTAATAACCTTGGAAATAAAAACATCATTTACATTGATTAATTTAAAAACATTTCCTTTTCTCAATTATTCACTTAATTCCAAAAATTAAGTTTATTTAAAATAAACTTTAAAATAAGGTTATATATATATATATTAAACACTTTAAACTTAATAAATTTAAAGTAATTTATTTAAAACCTTTACTAATCCCAAAAACTTAATTAAGACATTTATTATTTTAAAACAATGGGTTGAGAAAATTGTTTAATTTAAAATTTGATTTGTTTTTAAAACTTAAAGCTACCACTTAAAATACTCGAGACCAACCTGAAACAAACCCAAACTCAGACCCGAGTTCTTTCCCCTTCTATATTTTTTTTTAAACTTTTAAAAGTTTAAACTTGATAATCATATGCTTAAGCAAACACACCCGAAATCGACTCGAGCCATCACTCATTTTTTTCGAGCTCAACTTCTAGTCGCATCCCTTCATCTTCCTCACTCCTCAACATCGCCCAGATATGCAACAGACATCAACGTGCACGTGCACCATTGATTTAGCCACCTACGACCGATGCCACGGTCATTCACAAGTCATAAATCACCTTGCCGATGAACTCGACCACTCAGACCCCATGACAACCACCTAAATCAAAATCAAGAACACCTATCATCACCTGTTTCAAAACTCAGCTACCCACATCGCCTCGAATCGCCCAACTCCGACCATCGGACGTCACTTCATCGAGCCCACACCTTCGTCAAAGTCTCCGGCTCCAATCCCCCCTATTGCGATCACCTATTTACCGTCGTTGACGATGCAGAAATACAACTTTCGACCTCGATCAAACATGGGTTTAAAACCCTATAACTACCTCGCGCCTCTGCCGTGATCACTATAAAATTTATTGAACAGTTTTTCCTACACCCCTACCACCTAGGCCACCTTCGACTGAAATATCAACCCCCCTGGACTTGACGATCAACGGCAAACGACGAAAAGACCAAACCCGATCAACTCGAGAAACCTCACTATTCTCAGCACTAAAAACCATAATTTTTGTTTTAAAAAAAGTCATGTTTTGGTTAACGTATTCAAATTATAATCCTGGATTTATAAAATAACATATTTGAGTTTTGACTTAAATAAGAAATTTCTCTGTCATTTTGATTTCCAGATATGTTACCCAGTTATTTTAACTTAAATAAATTATTAAACTTTAGTTTATACTAAAACAAACAAATTTTGTTTTAATCCTAAGTTCAAACAACAAATAGGTCAAAAGATAATGATTTTTGAATTAAAATCTTGGGTTTGGAATCACAGAACAGAGAACAACAGCATGCTCACTAATCATCCATATATATCTACAGCAGATTGCACTTATATATACACATATTTATCTCAGAACTAATATGCAACTATAATTTATTTCTTAAGTAAAAAGGATGTGATGTTACTCACATGAATTTGGATAGAAAAGCAAAGCCTGGAACTGTTTTTGATCTTGAACTTGATCTGCTCTTGCTTGTTACCACTGAATTGAATCTGGTTTTACTTGATTATGATGTTGATTTTGTTTAAGTTATTAAGATGTTATAACTTTAGAGTTTACTTAGCTTGATGGAACGAAACTGTGATGAAGAAGATATATGAAAGATAGTTTCCAGGGGATATATATTTTTGTACAGGTGATAATTTATTTGTTTGTACAAATTGATCAGTGATATTTTCCTTTTTTGCTGGCTGAAATGAGAGCATTAATTAGGCTTGTACAAAACTATATTTATTTGCTTTTCTTCATTTCGGCTGATGGATATTTGTATGTACTTAGAGATGCAAACCTTTAATGCATATGTACCTTGTTTGTTTCTTTTGCAAGCACTTTCATATACATGCTCTTGTTTTTAAGCTTACATACTTATCCAATTTTTTTTTTGTTTATACTTGAGTGTATATTTTTTTTCCTTTACCTCTTCTTTAGTAATATTGCTAAATAAATTTCTATTTTAATTTTGTTGTTAGATTTTAGTCAATGTGTTACTTCATTTTTATATGTGTGTATTTCTATTTTTATCTATTTATTTTTCAAAATTTATCTTTTATTCATTTCTATTTTTAACTCAGATATTATTATTATTATTTAATATTTATTGTTGTATATTTATTTTGTAATTTTCAAATCATTATTAACCATCAATTCTAAGTTTAAATCATTTATTTATTTCCTTGTGTCAAAAGTCTATATATTTTATTTATTTTTAAACCATTTATCTAAGATTTAAATTCACATCAAATATTCACATATATATTCAAATTAACTTATATATGCCCGTATACATATATATTCACATATATACAATATTTAGATTTTTAAATGATTTAATATATTTTTATTTGGATTCGGGGAAACTCGAATCGATTTACCAATTAATTTTAAAATTTTAATTCAAAAATTCAATTTAATTATCAATTTAACTTATATAAAAATCCGGGGTCGATACATAACCCATGATGTAGAAAGGTAAAGCTGCTCATAAACTAGTTGAGCACAAATCAATTACAAATAATACTTAATGTTCCTAACTTGTCGAGCATGACTAAAAAATCTAGGTTACGGGATATTAAATTATGAGAAGCACTAATATAATACCAAACACGAATTGGTAAATTATAAACAGATAGTATACCCTCAAGAATTTTCTTCCCCTTCTCAACTATAGAAGTGGAAGGTGCTATAGAATTGAAGCATCAGACAATCCCTAACCCTATGACCTGGCTAGTGACATTTGTAACAAGTCCTCAGTACAAACTGCGCCTTCACTGCCTACGGCTTAACCTTTGGAACTTAGCAATTTGTTCCTTAGACGCCTGCCCTCTTTTACACTCCCTAGCAAAATTACCCTCCTCCTCACACTTATAGCATTTGAAACTTGGAGTATCCCCTGACGGTTGAAACTTGCGCATGTTGCTTCTAGTTGTGCAGATACGGATGACACTGGAGCTGAACCCTCGAACCGGAAAGCCATACTTATAATATGCTTGAATGCTCCCAAGATGTGATCCGTCATGTCCTTATATACCATGTCGCATAAATTAATCCAATCTTAGGCCTCGATGATAGTCTTGGTATCGTTGAACCTCTTTTTTCCCAATATCTCAAACTAATGCCATATCGAAGCAAAGTCTTTCCTTGGTCAGTCCTGCACTATTCCTTCCACTACACTTCCCTCAGTATTAAAAGCCATAGTAT
The DNA here is from genome assembly GCA_030737815.1 of Allium fistulosum. Classification (NCBI taxonomy): domain Eukaryota; kingdom Viridiplantae; phylum Streptophyta; class Magnoliopsida; order Asparagales; family Amaryllidaceae; genus Allium; species Allium fistulosum. The sequence goes on along the minus strand of CM060908.1, from coordinate 257,944,743 downwards.
TCGTAGTTCTTACTCCCTAATCAAAGTAAAACTTCTTTCAGGATACAAAAGAATAGAGTCCTTGGATAGATTTTCACCCTAACTTTCTTCCTTTTCTTTTAGATGTAGTCCCAACATAAATGCGGGTCTTAAAGTTGAGTCGACTGCTTGGACCTTTTTACCTATATGGTCTGGTAAGTAACTAAGAAGAGTAGGATTCTGGTATCCAACTTGGTCCTGGAGTCTACTTTTCCCAAATATCCTTAAGGTAAAGATGTCAATTAGTTGGCCCAGTAACATCGAATAATTTGTTTAACAAACATGTTTACTTAATTTAAAACTTTTCTTTCATAAACCACTTCATATATTACAAGCTAAACACCCATCGCTAGCATTCATAACCCGTACTACGTGTTTACATAATATAGATACAATACTTAACTACAATATCTATCTACAAGATATGATACTTAAGCTAAAGGAAACACCCCTACCAACTAGACCTTGATATTCCTATAAAGGGTTTTCTCCCTTAGAGTCCTCTACGGTGGTCCTACCAAATCCGTGGTTTCTCCATCATTATCTGATTCCCAACCTGGATGGTCCATCCTTGCAGGTCATGCATCACCATCGAATAACCAGCAATTCATGTTTTCAATCCCTTTGGACTCTATCTGCTCATTGAGATCTTTCCTATCTCCATCTCATTCGCCAATAATGGTCCTTCCATTTCCCAAATAACGTCATTGTCATTCTTGGATACAAGTTCCTCCTCTTGATCCTCCTCTTCTTGGATTAGAAGTTCCTCCTTTGGATCTTCAGCTACTAGTTCCTACTCTAGATCTTTAAATGCCAACTCATCCTCTAAATCATCAGATACAAGTCCCTCTATCTCCTATCTAGCCATGGAAAGCCTAAACCTTGTTTCCAACCAACTCCCTCTCTCTCTGCACCAGATACCATATCCTAAAACAACAAGAACTCTTAGCAATATATACTAAGATTTTTAGGGAACCTAGTGTAAGGACCCATAAATTTCAGTGGTTTTATTTATTTAATTAATTGAATTTTTGTGAAATTTTAAACAATAAAATTTTGAAATAAAAATTTGATATTTGAAATACGTCTAATTAAACATAGCAACTGATAAATTTTTAGCTGATAATATTGAAGTTTATTTTCTTGTGTAATTTTATTTAAATTTAAATCGGTTAATATTTGATGATAGTAAAATGTTTTCCAAACTTGAATATTTTTACATAGAAAATTTGTAAATCGTCTTTTGAGTGAGACGTCATATTTCGTTTCTTCAAATTTTGAATGCTATTGCTCCGTTTATCTTATTTTCTGCAAAATAGCAGCATCTTTTGGTACCGAATATTGACTTTTGATATTTCGGTCGTACCACTGACATCTGTATACCGTTTTGATCGTCTCATCGTGCTGATCTCTACAGTATACTCAATTCTGTGTTTTGAAGTCTTGTACACAACGGAACGCGTGAAACGGTTAACCGTATCGATTCCGTATTTGGACTTTTGGGTTTCTGGTCCTTTCATCTATCTGACTGTTGAAAACAAACAGCCACTAGACATTATTATTGCTGAATTGACGTGTTGGACTCTTACTCTTCCATTGTTTCAATTTATTATCTGTCAGTTCGTTGTTTCTTTTGGTCTCCCCACTTTCTTTACTCCGCTGGATAAGGCATATGACAGGGCACACGAGGCTATACCCATGGTAGGATTCTACCGAATTGTGGTACCAGGCTGGTGGTAATGCATAACAGCTACTACCGCCCACCTCGAACAACACTCCCATAATCAAATCGAAGTGTGGCAACCAATCAATCACAAAGTAATGGATATGGTATTAAAGAAGCGTGTCCGATAGGAGGAGCGACCTCACTTGGCCTTGTTATGGCTCATGATTTTAGTCATACCAAGCTGACCTGAGGGGGTCAGGGCTACGTTCTTACCTCATACCCGAAGCTTTCGCCAAACCATCCTACTTCGTTCTGGATTCCCCACCACGTGCACAGTTGTTAAAGTGGTTTCAGAATTGGAAAAGTGTATGAAAATATCCGACCCCGGTCTCTTTAACAACCAATCGTTATATTTTTCACACCATGGTCATTTTATAACCATTTATAATAATAAATCCAGAAAACCATTTATACTTTCATATCAAGATATCCATATACTTATTCTGAAAGTATAAATATATTCATAAATACCGAGGAAGATTTCTTTTAGTCAATTTCAAATGTAATTTATAATTCCCTCTCAAACCATTTATAAATTATTTATATGCTTTAAAACCATTTATAAAGCTATTTATAAATTCCAAAACAGTTTACAAATCTTCCTTTCTTCATAAACTTCAACGCAAATTCCTTTATACGAGTTCTTTTATAAAACCCTTTTATAAAATCTTTTATAAAAATTATTTTCTAAAATTCTTTTATAAAATCCTTATAAAACTTTTATAAATTCCCTACAAAACCCTTTTACAAAGATTCTAAAATATTTTACAAAAATCTTTTATTTATTAAGTTATTATAAAATCTATATTTATTATATAAAATTGAATTTAAATAAACCTCTTAAAATTGTATTAAATATTTTATTAAATTAAATTTTATATAAATCTCTTTAAACTATATTAAATATTTTATTAAATTAAATTTTATATAAATCTATTAAAACTATATTAAATATTTTATTAAATTAAATTTTAAACTATTTAAATTATATATTTAAAACTAAATAAAATTATAAGTTACAATCTTAAATTTACATTTAAAACCATATATTAACTTATAATTTGTTACCTGGAGGTTTGACCAGGCAACTAGGTCGTTCGGGTTTGACCAGGCAACTAGGCCTCGTTCGACATTCAGAGGTCGTCCGGCATGGGAAGCCTCGTCCGACATTCAGAAGTCGTCCGGCATTCAGAGGTCGACCGGCATCTAGCCTCGACCGGCATTCAGCCTCGTTCGTCATTCAGAGGTCGTCCGGCATTGGAAGCCTCGTCCGGCATTCAGAAGTCGTCCGGCATGGGAAGCTGCATTCAGCACAACTGGGTCGATGGTCATTCTAGCCTCGTTCGGCCTTCCAACCTCGTTCGACATTCCAGCCTCGTTCGGCATTCCAATCTCGATCGGCATTCTAGCCTCGTTCGGCATTCCAGCCACATTCGGCATCTCCCCTCGACCGGCATCGATTCTCGTTCGGCCTGCACTCTTCCCTCAACACATTACCTCGATCGGCATAGAGATATCGTTCGGCATTTTTCTGTTCGGCATTTGTGGTTCGGCACACAGAGGTTACTCACTTTGGGCCGAGATATCTGGCTACTAGGCCCACCAGGGAAGTCCAACCCATATTCGTCTATAAATAGAGAGGCAGGGGCACAGTGAAAGGGACCTTTTTTGGGGAGAACACTGGGGAGACTCTGCCGCTTTCAAGACTCATCCTGTTTACTTAGTAATTGCATTCAAGTAATTGGTGTACAGATTGTATCTGTAATAGATTATCAAGTAAAGCAATAAAGATTAACCTCAAAGTGGACGTAGGCAATTACGCCGAACCACTATAAATCTGGTGTTCTTATTTTCCGCATTTAACTTAGCATATTGCTCTTTGTTTACATTTACTTTCTTCATTTATCTCTCTATACAATCTTTCTCAACGAGGTTAGTGACCAATTTTGGTGCTAACACTTTGGTGCTTTCATTGAGAATCGAATTCTCAGGCCACAAGGATCTGCTTTGAAGCTACTGGATTGAATAAATCCCCCGAAGGAGATCCGAGTCATTCATAAGATGTCCGTTGATTCTACTCAGAGTTCTTACCAATAACTCTACAATGGGAAGACCACATACCAGATCGGCCTCTCATAATGCGGACGCCCATGAGACTGCTAGCGTACAACAAGTAGGACCTAGCAATCAGCAAGCAAACCTGGGTGCAGGGACTGCCGCCCAGGAGTAAATGCAAGTTGTCACCATAACAGAGTTCAACGACTTGATGAGAGAGCTCATGGAAAGCAGGAGGCAACTTGGAGAGCAGATGCAAGCTAACGCCAACCTTATGGCTCAACTCACTCAACAACAGCATCAGAATGCTGGGGGTAACGAAGCTCCTTACTCTTCATTTGACAGCTCGACTTCGTCCGATGAACCTCCCAGGCGTAGACGAGCAAGACTGAAACTACGCAGGCAGGTGCTGCCGATCGAACAACTGGGGATCAATTACACCTCGGAGACCGCAACCGAGCAGGAACGGGAAACTTAGGAGCTGGAGCGCAAGTGGAGGCTGGACACCCAGCTCACCAAGATGCCAATGATGCCGAACCTCAAGATGCACGTTTGGCAGATCGCCAGCAGAGGAGGCATCAACCTGATCAATCCCGTAGGACAGACTCCAACCTTCCATCTTCCATACAAACCCCAGACCTAACAGCTATGATCAGACAGTTGATGAAAGAGAATCAAGGCTTTTCAAATGATGATTGGGGGGTATCCAGGAGTCATACTCCGTTCACAGACACTGTCCTACGGGCTGAGTACCCCAGGAAGTTTAGCATGCCAACCACCCGGCTTACGAAGGAAAGACTAATCCCAGGCGGCATGTGATGAGGTACGAATGGATGATGGATTCAGCTAGAGCGAATGATACAACCAAGTGTAGATGCTTCCCGATAACTCTATCTGGAATCGCTACCATGTGGTTCACCCGACTTCCTTCGCGGTCTGTGTCCAGTTTCGAGGAGTTGGCAAAGAAATTTATAGAACAGTTCAGAATACATACTACTCGACCAAATGACGTGATGTCTTTATCAAGTGCAATCCAAGCTCCTGGGGAGTCGTTGAAGGAGTATTTACAGAGATTCCATGTTGCGGCTACGGAGGTTAGCAACCCTAATGATCACGCAATTCTTATGGCTGTGATGCGAGGTGTGGATCCGGATTCAGAGTTTGGAGATTGGTTAGCAGGAAAATCTCCAACTACGCTAGAGCGTTTTTACTCAAAGGCTCATCGGTTCATAAGAAGAGAGGAAGCCATGTGGATAAGGTGAGATAAGGCACCGGAGCCTGTTCAGGAGACCATGAAAAACAACATTGCTGTGAAGCAATCCGGAGACAACTCGGGGAAAGTTCAAGTCAATGTCCAGAACAAGCCCGGGCAATCTAAGGAATCCGGAGGAAGAAATCAGGAGAAGAAAAGAGAAGCGGGGAAATGGAAGCCGAGAATTCCAACCTACAACGAATACACCCCACTGAATGCATCCCTTGAGAACATTTACCTATCAACTTCTAATACCTTTCAATACAGAAAGCCGCGCCCAAAGGAGTCAACCGAGGATCAAAAGCGGACTGGGAAGTATTGTCGCTTTCATGAGACTTATGTGCATAATACTGAAGAGTGCAGACACCTACAGGACGCTATAGAGAAGTTGATTAGGCAGAAAAAGTTACAGTAGTTTGTAAAGAATCCGCAAGAAGGTGGACAGGGAATGTCCAATCCTGGTCATGCACCAGCTCCACGTCACCCCAAGGAGCCTGCTCGGACCGTGGGCAGACTGGTCATAAACACGATCATCGGCGGACCTCACCCTGCAGACAAGAACTGGCAAGAAATGGAGTGGTATGCTAATTCCTTGAGGCATGCAGATTTTGAGTGTTGTTCCAACGTGGAGGATGGGACCCCCGCTAAACAGCTGCGCATGATGACAGACGATATAGTATTCAGGAGCAGAGATGCTGACCAGGTGGAGGCTCCTAGCATTGACCCGATGGTCATATCTGCGACAATCGGGCCGGCTTTTATGAAAAGAATTTTGATTGATTGTGGAAGTTCTGTCAATATCATTTTTAAGAAGGCTTATGACCAAATGAAGATGGAGATGAAGGATTTGAAGCCGTCTAAAGCTCGTATACATGACTTTAATGGCACAGCGACTGATGCAGTGGGATATGTTGAGTTGCCAGTTGAACTGGGACAAGGTGAGCGTAGGAGGGTGCGAATCCTACCTTTCGTAGTTTTGGATGTAGATTCTCCATACAATGTGTTTCTGGGCCGACCGGCCCTAGCTGAGTTTAGGGCAGCATTGCCCCATGGTGTTTGACTCTAAAGTTTCCGACTGAAAAAGGAGTAGGTGTTGTTCATGGCGACCAGGCGACCGGTCGTGCATGTTATGTGGCTGAGCTCCGAGAGGCCCAGCGGAGGGAGAAAGGAAAGGTTGCGGAAAATTCCGTCCGCATTCAGAATACTAACAATTGACAAGTAATGCCCGAGCCCTGGCTCGGGCAAAATTCTCGGATCTACAGAGACATAGATCCGAGAGATGACGATGAGGAACCCAGGGAAGAAAAAGCAGCACCAGCCGAATTGACGATTGACATTTTAGTCAGCCGAGACGATCCATCATGAGTACTGAAGATTGGATCACAACTCAGCCCCTCGATGACCGAGGACCTTAGTGATTTCCTCCAAGCGAATCTCGATGTTTTCGCTTGGACACATTCCGACATGTGCGGGATTTCTTCTGCTATCACGAGTCATATGTTGAACATAGACCCGAGGTACGTCCCAGTCAAACAAAAAAGGAGAGGAATGGACCCGGAGAGGTCCACTACTCTCAGAGAGGAGGTGGACAAACTCAAAACTAATGGGTTCGTCCGCGATGCCCTCTACCCAGAATGGGTGTCAAACCCCGTGCTAGTGAAAAAGGTGAACGGGAAATGGAGGACTTGCGTAGATTATTCTGATTTAAACAAAGCATGCCCTAAGGACAGCTTCCCATTACCTAGAATTTATCAGTTGGTCGACTCCACAGCAGGACACGAGTTATTGTCATTCATGGATGCATACTCGGGATACAATCAGATTCCGATGCACATTCCGGATCAAGAGCACACTAGTTTTGTCACAAACGTTGGGCTGTATTGCTACATAGTAATGCCTTTTGGATTGAAAAACGCGGGAGCGACGTATTAGCGTTTGGTGAATCGAATGTTCAAGGATCAGATTGGTAAAACGATGGAAGTCTATGTGGATGACATGCTCGTGAAGTCACGACAGTCAAATGACCACATTCGAGACTTACCAGAGAAGTTTGGCATACTCAGATATTATGGGATGAAGATCAACCCTCTGAAGTGTTCCTTCGGCATTGCGTCAGGGAAGTTTTTGGGATTCATTGTTAATGCCCGGGGAATTGAAGCTAACCCGGAAAAATTCAAGCTATTCGAGACATACAAGTGCCTAGAACTATAAAACAAGTGTAAAGCTTGAATGGAAAGGTGGCTGCGCTGAGTCGATTCATATCCAGAGCCACAGACAAGTGTATTCCCTTCTTCGATATAATAAAGAAAAGAAAGAGGAATTTTTAATGGACGTCCAACTATGAGGAAGTGTTCCGAGATCTGGTAAGGCATTTGGAAAGTCCTCCGGTGCTGTCGAAACCAGTGGACCACGAAATGTTGTACGTATCTTGGCCGTATCCCCGCATGCTATAAGTGCAGCTTTGGTCCGCGAGGAGGACCGAGTCCAAAAGCCGGTATATTACGTTAGTAAACGTTTAACGGGGGCAGAAAGAAATTATCCTAAAATTGAGAAATTGGCCTATTGCTTGGTGATTGCATCACGTAAGTTGCGTCCATACTTTCAAGCACACTCAGTCAGTATCTATACCGATCAACCCTTGCGACAGGTACTCCAACGACCAGAATCTTCTAGAAGGATGTTAAAATGGAATATCGAGTTGAGTCAGTTCGATATTACCTACCTGCCACGAAGAGCCATACAAGGACAAGCATTAGCAGATTTCATCGCTGAGTTTACTATATCGAACGAACCAGATAGTCACAGTGCCATTCCCCTCATTCGATGGAAATTGTACACCGATGGGGCATCAAACGACCGTTGCTCTGGGGCTGGTGTAGTCCTTGTGACTCCGGAAAATCGATCGATTTGTTATGCTTTGAAGCTCAATTTCCCGGCTATGAATAATGAAGCAGAATATGAAGCATTGATTACCGGTTTAAAGCTCGTTGGAGAACTCAGGGTAAAATCAGTTGAAATCTTTTGTGACTCGCAGCTGGTGGTATACCAAGTGCGAGGAGACTACCAAGCAAGGGGACAAAAGCTTGCTCCGTACCTTGCTCTGGTTCAGGAACTATTGGCGAATTTTGAACATTATGACATTTCGCATGTCCCGCGTGAACAGAACAAGGAAGCCAACTCATTGGCCAAATTCGCAAGTACTTGCGATGCACAACAAATGGGATTAGTTCCCGTCGAATCCTTACATGCTCCGAGCATAGATGTGATGGAGGTCGATTTTGTGTTGGAAACGGAAATCGAGAAGGAGTCGTGGATAACCCCATTCAAACAATACCTGCTAAACGGGACTTTGCCCGAAAGAAGAAGCGAAAGACGACAGGTCATTCGCAAAGCCGCGCGATATGTGATGTAGGGAGGAGTAATGTATCAGAGGGGGTTCTAAGTCCCCTTACTACGGTGCATTGCCCGTGATGAGACAAAGCGGGTCTTGGAGGAGGTTCACGAAGGAGAATGTGGCGACCATATTGGGGGGCAGACACTAGCAAAAAAGATCATCCGCTACGGATACTATTGGCCAACTGTGAATCGGGATGCTGCAGACTATGTAAGAAAATGTGACAAGTGTCAAAGATACGCAAAAATCCCGAGAGCTCCACCAACGGAACTCACGCAAATGGTTAGTCCCTGGTCGTTTGTAATCTGGGGAATCGACATAATCGGTTATTTTCCTATATCCAAAGGTGGTGCGAAATACGCGATAGTTGCGGTCGACTACTTCACAAAATGGGCAGAGGCAGAGCCTTTGGCCACAATCACCTCCAAGAAGGTCATTAACTTCGTTGTACGAAACATTATATGCCGCTTTGGCCTCCCGCGAACCTTCATTACAGACAACGAAACTCAATTTGAAAGTAGAGAATTCAAAGATTTCTGTTTAAAGTACGGCATTGAGAAAAAGTTCGCCGCCGTTGCTCATCCGAAGGCCAATGGACAAGTTGAAGCTGTGAACAAAATAATCAAGTCCATATTGAAGAAGCGTTTGGAAAAGGCTAGAGGCAAGTGGGTAGATATACTTCCAATAGCGCTATGGGCTTATAGAACTACCCACAAGTCCGCGACTGGCCACACTTCATTCGCGTTGGCATACGGCTCGGAAGCTATTATACCCATGGAGCTTGAAGTTCCATCACATCGGGTGACTCATTATGATCCTAAGACGAATCAGGATCTCTTGTTGGAATCACTGGACTTCGTTGATGAAAAACGTGAAGAAGCTGAGTTAAGGGCGGCAGCATATAGGCACCGAGTCAAGCGATATTACAATGAAAAAGTCCGCCCAAGAGTCTTTGATGTGGGTGATCTCGTTTTGAAACGAGTTTTCCCGGTACCATCACGTATGAATCCCAACTGGGAAGGTCCATATGTCGTTGAACGTAAGCTTGGAGAGTGAACTTTCAAGCTAGCGACCGTTGATGGCATAACACTCCCTTGAGCATGGAATAGTGAACATTTGCGACGTTATTATATTTAGCTTGTTTCTTTCGTGTTTTAGGTGCAGTTATTTCCCGTATGTTTTTGTTCCATTGTTTCTTAGTTTCTTTTTGACCATGTAATCGGACAATTTAGTTTGTTTTCATTAACAAAGGCTTGAAGCCATCTTTTCTATGAATTACTGATGTTTCTGTGCCTTATAATCCGGTGACAAACAACTGGAGTTACATTATTCTGTCCGACATACGAATTCGCATAAACAACTCAAAATCTCTAAGTCCCCTGAGCGCGGACTGGAGTACTCTAAGTCCTCGGAGTGCGGACTAGAGTATCAACGATTTAAATCTCCAAGTCCCCTGAATGCGGACTGGAGTACTCCAAGTCCCCGGAGTGCGGACTAGAGTATAAACGACTTGAATCTCCAAGTCCCATGAATGTGGACTAGAGTGCTCTAAGTCCCCGGAGTGCGGACTAGAGTATAAACGATTTAAGTCTCAAAGTCCCCTGAATGTAGACTGGAGTACTCCAAGTCCCCGGAGTGCAGACTAGAGTATAAACGACTTGAATCTCCAACTCCCCTGAATGTGGACTGGAGTACTCTAAGTCCCCGGAGAGTGGACTAGAGTATCAACGATTTAAATCTCCAAGTCCCCTGAATGCGGATTGGAGTACTCCAAGTCCCTGGAGTGCGAACTAGAGTATAAACGACTTGAATCTCCAAGTCCCCTGAATGTGGACTGGAGTACTCTAAGTCCCCGAAGAGCGGACTAGAGTATCAATGACTTAAATCTCCAAGTCCCCTGAACGCGGACTGGAGTACTCTAAGTCCCCGGAGAGCAGACTAGAGTATCAACGACTTAAATCTCCAAGTCCCCTGAACGCGGACTGGAGTACTCTAAGTCCCCAGAGCGTGGATTTAAAAATATTCTAAGTACCAAAAATGTGAGACAAGAGATGTACAATTCTAAAGAATCTCCGAGCAATGTGAAAATGGATTGGAGGTTCATGTGACTCACAAGAACTTGAGTTTTGACCACAGTTATACAGAAAGCTAAAAAATAGGAGTCATTTAAAAGACGAAGAAACTAAACTTTATTCATCAATCCAAAATGGGGTTGTACAACCACTCCTCAAAAACTCGGAGTAAAAAGTCTGTCTACATTGACTACGAAGGGAAATAAATGAGAGTAATTAAATGATCTATGCTAAACCTCGTTAAATGAGTGTAGTGGCTACTTCTTCGGTTTCTTTAGTTTCTTTTCCTCCTTTGGTTTCTCGGAAGACTCCTCCCCCACACGCTTTCTCTTGGACGTTTTGCTCGCCAAAGAAGCGGTGTCAAGAGTAGCAGAAGGAACATCCAGTGGTTTGGATTTGCCAGGAAGAATGACTTTTAGAGGCATGTTTAACGGGTCGTCAAGTTCTACTACTTAGGACTCGGCCTTAATCTCAACCTTCTTCTTTTTCTCTTCAGCAAGCTGCTCCTTCATACTCACTTTCGAAGTATGTCCTGAGGCGCCCGTAATTTCAATTTCATAACTCCCTTCGACGGGGGACGAAGTTTCAGACTTATCATCGTCAAGCGCCCCCAATCACCTGCGCATCGGGACCGGGGGTTACTCCCGCGTGAGTAGCATCGCTCGGTTTCCCCATCTCCTCCTTGGCGTCATCGCTCCTTGGAGTCGGTTCAGGATCAGAGCGGCCTGCATAAAAACACAAAGCGCAAAGGTTAGAATACAATAACCTCTCGCCGGAAGCGACAGATCTTTGAACTTCAAGAAGAAGAATTATATACCAGTTTCTTGCTGGATTTCAGCCATCCGAGGAGTCTCACCCTCTAGAATGGGGGATAGCACGTGAATGCCGAGGCCGGGATCTTCCGGATCATAACCAACGTGTTGCTCGAATGGATCAAGTGTTGGCCGATCAGCCGATTGAGAAGAAGGAGGAGCTGCAGCCTCGGTTCCAGACGGACCAACTATGTCATTTTTCTCCTTTGATGGAGAAGAGCCTTTGCCAAAGAGGGCCATTGCTGCAGACAAGTCTGAAGGCTCGTTTCCCCTGAGAAATTCTTTCACTAAAGCATCTTCATCGACCTCCTCGACACCCGATTCCACCTTTCTAATCTTTATTAAAGTTTCCCATGCCTCGGCTAGAGACCCGAGATAGCCCTCGCCAAGAAAAGTCAAGTCCCGGTGCATGAGAACACGGGCGTTGTATTCAGCTATCAGCGGGTCGAACATGCACTTGATCTCCTCTCTGCCGGCCTCTGCAGCCGCCTCAAGGCGAGAGTCAATCTCCGCGGAAGCTATTCTCTTGCCCTCTTCACAGGCTTCATCCTTCATTATCCCGACCTTAGAAAGCTCATCGTCGAGCTTTGCCTTCAAGAGACGTGTATCAACAATCTCGTTGCAGTATCGTTGGGACTCCTCTTCAGCAGCTATCTTCTCTTCCTTCTCCTTAAAGAGTAGCTCCTTCAACTCTTTAACCTGCAAGGCAAGTGCATCCCTTTCTTTTTGAACATAATCTTTTTCTAAAGCCAGGGCCCCACAGCATTGGACCGCTTCGTCAAGTTCCTTCTTATGAGCCGTCTCTAGACGAGTGACGGCCTCCGCAGTATCCTTAGCACTTTGTTCGGCAGCCTCGAGCTGGGATTTATACGAAGAGAGCTCTTCATCCTGATTTTTGATAATGTCCTTATCGAAGATAGCTTCAAGTTTCAGGCGGTCGATTTCCTGTTGACGCTCGACAGAGACTTCCGAGACTTTTTCAACTAAATGAACAAACGCATCATGTTGAACATAAACGTCATTGTTGCAAGCGATGGCACTCTGCTTAACCTGTCCTGGAATGTGATGGATTGCTGGAAGGAACTTCAGACCATCAAAGCAGATTTTGGGAAATTTAACTTTAAGCTTGGCCAGCTTCTCCGATATCATTGGGTCTGCTGCAGGAATAGGGGGAGGTGGATTTGAAAGTTCCGTTCTATTACGATGTTCCCGAGACTGCCGTGTGCTAGATGAGCCAGAATGTTGGTCTCGGGGAACATCAGGTTGAGACCCCTTCAGCGAAGACTTCTCTCTAACTTGTTCTATTTGAGAAGGAAGATCACGGGAGTATGAAGACTGGGTATATGTTTCCTTCGATAAGTCGGTTCTCGGGGGCGATTGTCTCGGTCTCCGGAGTCATCTCTGTCTCGGCGCTTCCGGTTCCCAAATCCCGGCCAGAATGATGAAAAATGGATGAGCCGTGAAGACGATCGAATCTGTGGGAGCATCCCATGTCACCTGCATAGAATGAGAATAACGACAAGTTAGGAAAGATCGGGGTGATGGCAAAAATTAAAGTGTAGGGTGGGTGCACATGTATGTGTGTCCCAGTGTTACCCCTGACGGAACGGTTTCTTTCTCTTTACTAACGGGAGGTTTTTCTCCCTGGACATGGGCTTGATCACCTGCATTGCCTCTGGCTGGCGAATGAAGCTTAAGCGCCTCTGAGTCGTCGAAACCATAATTGAGCAGATCGTCAGGGATGGTGAGGTTCGATAGACCCTTCAATGAACTTTCTAAGGGTTGAGGGGAAGGTTCTCTCTCCTCTGGAATAAGAGTAACTTTAGAAGTTCCACCCACTTTCTTCCTCCTCAACTTATAGGTCAATTTCTTCTTTCCCTTTGAAGGGGAAGATGACGTCTCAATATCGTGGACTTCGACTATCGGGTCCTGGGTGGGTCTAACATTTTCACCCGGTACTTCGGGCGTCTTGTCTTCTCTAATTTCACCCTCTTCTGGCGTGTCAGGGGCGTTACGTGTTGAAGGCCCGGCATGCTTCTTTCCTTTGCCCGAAGCAGGTCTGGATAGAGTGACATCTTGGGGAAGGCTTATTCGGCGACCTTCCGCCAGTTGCCCGAATCTCGCAAGTGACTCATTTGAAATGAGAGATTTGATGTCCCAATCTTCTACGGGGAGAGCTCGGATAGTTTCCACCGCTTCAGAGTATCCGGAGCCTTCGGGACGTGGATTGATACCTGAAAAAGTGGATAAAGAGTCAGAAAAGATGCAGATTCCGCCAAATTCAAGTGTTGATCTAGGAAACGAACTTACTCCCTTCCACCCATCTCCTAGCGAAACCGGAAGGACAACGAACGTAGAACCACTCTTGCTTGTACTGGGCAAATTTGCTCCATGCCCCAGTCAGGATTTGGCATTTACTATATGGCTCCAGAAATATGAAAGATGGGCTATCCGACCGTCTCTTGAAGCGATAGATATAACGGATATCGCCTGGAGTCGGAAGTCTGAAGAGGACACACATAAAGAGGATGCAAGTGCCATATAAGAAAGCATGGTTGTTCGGAGGTAGTTGTGAAGGAGCGATCTTGATATATTGCAATAAGTCGTGAAGGAAGGAGTTGAAGGGTGGAACGCTGCCAACCCAGCACATGAACTTATTGCAGGCTGTATACCTGGCTGGGGGCAAATGCGGACGATCATTCCCCGAAGGAACTAACACGTCGTCGAAAGGGATTCTGTGGACAGAGCATATCCGACGGAGTGTACTTTCGTTAATCTTTGAGGCATGTGAATCGGCTGGCTCGTCTAAGAAAATAGCTGCCTCCAGAGCGTCAGGAGCCAAGTCGACGGATGCTATCGCAGCGCTCGGTAAGTTTTGAGTAGGGGTAGTTGACGGATTCGAAGTATCTACAACTTCTTGTCAAGAGGATGGCCCAGGTCTGTCTGAGATCGTAGCAGAGCTAGATTTTCTAGACATCTCTAATGAAGATCGAATCCAAAAGAGCACATGTTTGAACTATACTTGGAAAATAATCGGCGTTAGACTTAATAGCATAGTTATTCCCCCCGTGTGGTGTGTGAACCAGTGCGATCATTCAAATATAAGTGCTGAGAAATTAAAAGTCACAGAGTTGATGATATAAAGTTGAACTTTGAACTGTAATCTTCGAAGACCGTCATCGCTGACCGTCTCCGAAAACCTGCCCTATAATGTTTTTCAATTTTGGACTCGGACATTGGCACTATATGTTAAAGGCTATTATCTATTTTTATCGATTTAAGTTCAGACTTATGATTGTTGAAACTGGAGAGTCATCGGTCCGGATTAGTTCGATATGCTGGTTTGCTTAAGTCCCTGTCCTTGTTTTTTTCATATGAATAGGCATGGGAAATGAGTGAGTTCAACAAGGGTTATGTTCAAGTAGGAATGATTTCGACTGTCGTTATCCATTCATCAAAGGTCAAGACCGAGCGACACTTGAAACGCACGGCCTAAAAGCCGCTAGGCCTAAATGCCGTTCGGCCTAACTGTCGTTCGACCTAAATGCCGCTAGGCCTAACTACCGTTCGGCCTAAATGTCGCTCGGCCTAAGTGAAGTTCATCGTTCGGCATTCTCTGGGCCAAACGTATGAGCCAGATACACTGAATCACTTACTTCCAACCTCCCTGACGTCACTCTCGCGTAAAGTTTACCGAGCCACTCGTCTTGTACTTGACCATTCTCCGCTCAAGATACAAGAGCCGAACGGCCGCGCTTAGTTCTTCTTCGCCCCTTTATTACCGAACTACCTCGAACAATGGCCCTATTCCACTTCAACATCCAAACTCTAACGCTCGGTAAACCAACAGGAACCTACGACCTGGAATCGACCGGTGTCCATTTCTCCTCTCCTCTTTATTCCACCCACCTCGAAATCGACTAAAGTCATACTAAGTTCCGGCCTTAGGACATGTCCGAACCTCAACTCGTCTCCCTCATCCACATGCCTCCTATTTTCTATAGTCAATGGAAAGTTCACTAATTCGAACTTGGTGCTATAATTCCTAGTTTGAAATAACGCTCGAATGAAAGATTCTTACCAGAGAGGATGGTGGGAGTTTGGGAGTCTGTGGGCTTGAGATTGAATGTCGTTCGGACTCAATTTGAGAAGGAACTGTAGGAAGGGCTTGATGGTTCAGGGTAGGAAGGGAAGGTCGGAGAAGTGAACGAGATTTGAGGGAGGTAAGTTATGAGTTCTTGTAGGATAGCGGAGATAAAAAGTAAAAAGAGAAGAAGAAGTGAAATGCCGAACTTTATAGGGGGGGTCGAAGGGACCATGACCGGTAGAACCGGTCAAAGCACATCTTTCGTTGGGCATCAGCTCTGTTGCTCGGCATTTGTGTCGTTCGGCATCGGCATGTCGTTCGGCATACATTGCCTCAATTAATATTCAAGAGAAAATACTATCGAAGACTGAGCCAAGGCTCACCGAAGCACAGAGGACACGTGATTCAAAGCGCATCACGTTCGACCACACGATGCACTTTGGGGGCAAGTGTTACCTGGAGGTTTGACCAGGCAACTAGGTCGTTCGGGTTTGACCAGGCAACTAGGCCTCGTTCGGCATTCAGAGGTCGTCCGGCATGGGAAAGCCTCATCCGGTATTCAGAAGTCGTCCGGCATTCAGAGGTCGACCGGCATCCAGCCTCGACCGGCATTCAGCCTCGTTCATCATTCAGAGGTCGTCCGGCATTGGAAGCCTCGTCCGGCATTCAAAAGTCGTCCGGCATGGGAAGCTGCGTTCGGCACAACTGGGTCGATCGTCATTCTAGCCTCGTTCGGCCTTCCAGCCTCGTTCGGCATTCCATCCTCATTCGGCATTCCAGCCTCGTTCGGCAGTCCAGTCTCGATCGGCATTCTAGCCTCGTTCGGCATTCGAGCCACGTTCGGCATCTCCCCTCGACCGACATCGATTCTCGTTCGGCCTGCACTCTTCCCTCAACACATTACCTCGATCGGCATAGAGATATCGTTCGGCATTTTTCCGTTTGGCATTTGTGGTTCGGCACGTAGAGGTTACTCACTTTGGGCCGAGATATCTGGCTATTAGGCCCACCAGGGAAGTCCAACCCATCTTCGTCTATAAATAGAGAAGCAGGGGCACAGTGAAAGGGACCTTTTTTGGGGAGAACACTGGGGAGACTCTACCGCTTTCAAGACTCATCCTGTTTACTTAGTAATTGCATTCAAGTAATTGGTGTACGGATTGTATCTGTAATCGATTATCAAGTAAAGCAATAAAGATTAACCTCAAAGTGGACGTAGGAAATTACGCCGAATCACTATAAATCTGATGTTCTTATTTTCCGCATTTAACTTAGCATATTGCTCTCTGTTTACATTTACTTTCTTCATTTATCTCTCTACACAATCTTTCTCAACAAGGTTAGTGACCAATTTTGGTGCTAACATAATTTGAAGCTTTAAAACATATAAAATAAATTATTTTCCAAATATAAATTTTTAAATAAAATCATTAAATTAAATTTTAAAAATCAAATTTATAAATCAAACATAATTTACCATTTAGAAAATAATTTAAAACCGACCAACGGTGTCCGTATATAATTTTCTACCCTATGGTCAAGTGATTGGATATGTATCATTTCAACCCAAATTAGTTAAATTTCCAGGTATATCATTTCAACCCGTATCCCGAATCAAAAATTTCTAAATCAATAAAATTGCTCTGGTTCATCATTTCAGCCCATAATGATATTTTCCTAATCTATAAGATCGTTCGGGTATGTATCATTTCAACCCATATTGATAACAGGGAAATAAACATCTAATCATCCAAAATGTCAACAAATAAACATCCATCACAATCAACATCCAGATTAGCTAATAAATCAAAACAATTAACTGGTTACCGATATCAGGTATTTAACTAACAATTTAAATTCAATATTAATTTAAATGGCAATTTAATTCGAAAAAATTCAATTCAAATTTAAAATGTCAAATTAAACTACCAAACAATAACCAAAAACATTCTTATCACATCATAAATGTAATTTAACTAACATAAGATGGTTTAGTATCTGTGAGTAGGTTAAATCACTCACCTTTGATTTATCATCGATTTAAAATTCAAATAAAGCCCAAAATCCAACAGTCTCCAAATTCGACCAAACCAGTTCCATATTGCCCGAAATTTTGATATGAATGCAATTGAGAAAACCGCGTCCAAATCCGGGCTCGTATGCAATAGTTATTAGCGTTAGAAGTTTAAAATTAAAACTAAAATAGAATATAGGGGTAATTTATTAAATCGAACCTCTCAGGCGAACCCTAGATGAACGACTCTATCACGAACAACAAGCCGCCACCCTTCTCCTCGAAAATGCCACCACCAAAGCCCTTACCCACCAAATCAGAGCACGGTTCCGACCCTCCCACCTCAGGCCGCCCCTGAACAAGTCGCGCCACCATCTCCAGTGGCCTACAGTGGTTCCCCCGCCGCGTTGCAATCATGGCCAAATTTGGCGAATTCGTGCACCATCAGACACAACTAACCACATCGATTGAAAGCCCTTGACACCCTCTACGACGCATCACCTCATGATCGCTCCGAAGTCGAAGATCCACCGTCGAATTGAAAACCCTAGGATGGACGGCTAAAACTTCATCAACGATTTTCGGCCAATCCAAAACTCAATTGCAAAAACGAAAAACAGATCTAGATTAGGCTCGTCGAGAGCTTTCCAACGATATAAAATTTGATATGGTTTGAAGAGTTTGAATTTTCAATTTGATTTTGAATTTAGGAAGTAGGGTTTGGGTTGACAGCCATGGGAAGGAGGAAGGAGCAGATGATTTGAACAGATACGTATAGAAATGAATGAAAGGCTGCTAGGGTTAGAGGAAAAACTATTTATATAGACAGAGATGGATAAGAACGAATGGACATGTCGAATTGGATTGAAATGATAACAACGGCCCGAAAAGCCCGTTTCATCCCCGAAACGAAAGTAGGTCATCCCATATATCAAAATATATGTTTTCAATATTTTTAAACTCAATGGAACTAGTTTCAAACCCCAATTCCATTGTATACAGAAGTTAGCTTTCAAAATCAAATTATATTAATTAAATTCATTTAATTGATTTCTACGCGTTTCGAGCCCGCACGATCAAACAATAAGTCTGATCACTACAAAACTTGAAATCCTATAATAATTCTCTATTACAAATCCGATGAAACTAGTTTTGTCGAAATCCGAGATAGTAGCCAAAATGGCTAATTTTCACGTTAATTAAATAAATTATTATTAAATTGATTTAATCACTTTCAAATTTAAATTTAAAAGTTAACAATTTTATCATTCTTGATTTCATAGAAATTAATAATCTTTTAAAATTTAATATTCCATGTTAATCTCAAGATTTAAACATTTCATTAATTTCAGCGTTCAATTACAACTGTAATAAAATCCCAGTTAATTATATTTTAATTTCAACCAAATTCTTTTATTTGGATTTACACTCTTATTACTAAATCAATTATTACCTTATGAATATAATTAACATTAGTTCCATCTTATTACATTCATTATTCTATAGTTTTCATCTTCACTCATATTAACTGCAATATTTAATTATATTATTTCCAACAATTGATTCCAACAATTATTTTATTCCTTGTTTACAAATTATAACCAAATTAACTTTACAATTATCTCAATTGATTGAAATTACATTAAAATAGTTGTCAATAACATTCAAACAACAAAATTAAATTATATTCTAATTATTTTTCTCATTAATAAATCATAAATTTTAATTTCTCACAATATTAAATTCCAAAATCTTATTTAATTTAATATTTTTAATTATCGAAAATACGAGTCGTTACAATTTCCCCCACTCAAAACTTTTCGTCCTCAAAGGGGAACAATAAGGAATTAAGACACTTGATATAATTTTATTCAAATTATTTAATTTATAAACACTTAATTTACATAATTTAGTTTAATTAAAATTTGAAAATATCTCAGGTTTCACAAAAAATTTCTAAGTCTTAAATTTACAAAAAAATTCGGTAGAGTCTTCTTTGTACGGATAGGTTCGAAAAATAATAATCTCAATATATATATAATATTTCAAAAATAGAACATCGTTCCAAAATCGTAATCCAAAAAAGTACCTATTTGTCGGGCAAGCAAATTTATTTATGAAACTAAAAGCAGTAACTATTGCTTTCATAAACCTGTATTTCAATTATATAATTCCAAAATAGTGAGAATTATGTACACGAGAACTATTTAGTTGTTTCAATTAATAACAAAAGAAAATCAACACAAAACATATGCAAACAAAACAGTACAACTTACAACCATTACATGCAATCAAAGTATCCATCATACATCCATAGCAATCAAACTAATGGTTTTTTCAGTTTTAGAAACTTCTCATCGTTTAAGGGTGATAAATAAACTACTATGTATACCTTATGCTCAACAGCCTTAGTAAACAATTTGAAGTATAATTTCCCAAACATCCCATAGGCCAAACAACAAAGAATTTTAAATTTTATTTAAGTTTATTCTATTAGTTTCTTTTCACATTATTGACCTTTGATTTATTTTCATTCATTCATATAATATCATTTTTTTCTCTTTTCATTCATTTACTTACATGAATTATTTTCCATTCAATTATTTAGAACATCAATGGATCAATTCTTAAAATATTATATAAGTTTCCTTGCAATTTAATTCACATTCATTTACTTATATAACTGGATTTTAAATTAAGATTAATATTCATTAGTGAATCAATTCATACTTAGGTTTCTCTACTTTTTTTTACTCACATTTATTTCTTTCATATATAGTCTTATTGAATATTAAATCTATTTCTGAATCATTTCAACCTTTCTGAAGTTATAATCATTTACTTAATATAGTATTCTCTTTTAATATTCACTTTAATTATAAATAACTTCAAACATTAACTTAAGTTTATAATATTCTTATACATCTTAATTTTTTTTTATAAACATATGTTCATTTTTGAAGCATTCTTGTCAGTAAGCTTTACTTGTATAATATTCTACTACATATTCTTATTTAACATTTCAACTTTTAAATATTTCAGTTAAATCTTATATATATTTTAAGAATGTAATTGAGTATTATACATCTTATTCATTTTAGTTAACAACAATGTTGAATAATTTACATATTCTAAATTTCATTACCCTTTAAATTACAAGTGACAAGTCTACAATTTCTTTACGGTTTCATTAATCACTTAGCTTCTAGTTTCTATTTTTCTCATTTTAGAAGTTTCCAACTACTAAAATAGTTAAGATTTCATTTCATTACAATAGTTGAAATCCCTAGTTTATAGAAACTTAAGAACTGAATACCGGGTTTCATTTCAAATCATTTTGAAATAATATATATTCATATCTTTTATAAATATCAAATCATACTTAAGAAAATAAAATTAAAATTTGTTTACCAAAACAAATGTGTAGCAAAGCTACTATAGTGGTCTTCCCACCTTGAAAATCGAAAATGAATGTCGATGATGCCGCGGTCATCATCGAAATTATTTTCCAGTGATAGAAGAGGGGAGTATAGTGTTGATTCATGACACAAGCTTCAATATCATACGACGAGAATACTATATGAAAGCGACAAAAAGGAGAATAACCGTATATTGTACACTACAAAGGAGACAAGACTACAATCCAGATATTAGTATGAATATTTTATTTTATTGAGTCTTAGAATATTGTTAAAATCATTCCTCAAGTAGTCACACATATACACAAATTGATTTATATAAAAATAAGTGTGCACTATGCTATTAACAGCAGGTCGGCCGACCGACCAGGATCTTCGGCCGACCGACTCTGTCAAGTGCACAAATATGCACCGTTTTATTCACGTCTGTAAACTCAGCTGACCGGCCCAGGTTTCTCGGTCAACCGACCAGAACATAACGGCTAGTTTTCTGAAGAGGTGCAATTGTTCATGAAGAGGAATGTCCTTTAATCCAACAGATATGGACACAACTCTTGATTGAAACTCTTCATGAAGGATTGTAACTATTCTACAAATATATAAATATGTTCAATTCACTTCTACAATCACCGATTTCTTGTTTATAATTCTGAAATCTATTCTCTATTTATTTCTGCAAATAAAAGCATTCATTCTTATTCAATATCACTAGAATCCTTGAATTAATTCATATACTTCGATTCTACGTGATTATTTTCCTTCTAAATCTTCACACACATATATACTCTTGAGGATTTGATTATAGGAAAGCTGTACTATCAAAAGACAATCCGTGTTATTCAGAACACATTCGTCAACAAGTTATTTGTATTAAGTTGAAGTCCTCTTCGGCTGTTGAGGCGGAAAAATTCCTGTTCGGCTGCTCAGGTGTCGTATACCTATTCCTTCGGGTTAAGTGAGGGGTTTAGTTTAAATCCAGAGGGTATTCTGGGACTGGACGTAGAACGGGAAGTTCGAACCAGTATAAAAATTCTTGGTGTGCTTACTTTAATTTTTATTTTACTGATATTATCAGTTTCCGCATTTATATACCATATTACAAGATCCTTAGTACTACACGTACACTTTCATATAGAACTTATTTCATTTAAAAATTCTTTTAAAACATTTCTTTTAAATCACATTGAAAATATTTATATCCAAAAATACTTCCAAATAATACTAATATTATACTCCAAAATCTTTGAAAACCAGTTTCAAAACCCCGGAACTTAGGGCCCGTTTGGTTTCGTTTTGAGTTTTGTGTTTTGTGTTTTCAACACACACTACAAAATACAAGAAAACATGAAAAATATTTTTACAATTCTTAGCCATTACAACGATGGACGGGAAATGGAGGGGAGGAATTGTTTTCCATCCTTTTGTTTGTCTCAATACACGAAAAATCAAATAAACTTGTTTTCTATTTTCTATATTAATTTCATTTTTCAAAATTGTGTGTTTTCCAACAATGCATAAGAAATGCACATTTTTGTTTAAACGAAAACTCAAAACTAAAAACAGCAAACCAAACGTTTCCAATTTATATTCACTTTATTTGTAAATCCTATTTTATAAACCACATTTATACGATTTCACTTCCTAATAAACAAGCATATTACATACAACTATATAAATTTATAAAATTTATTCTTTTATATACAAAATATAATACTAGGTAAAATTATTTCATTTACCTATATTTCAAAAACAATATTATGTCGATCTTCCCTACTAAGTGTTTAGAAATCCCTATCGATGCCATAGCGTCCTACGTACCAACCAGAATTTATAAATACTAAACAGAACAAATTAACATAATATAAAAACATTCTTATAGCACTAACAAGTACGCTCTCTCATATATATACTCTCAAACAAATTCATTCTAGGGTATTACTACCCTATCTCTAATGAGTCAACCTCACAAAGCTAAGGTTATCGCCAAACCTGGCTTTGATACCAACTGTAACGACCCACTTTTTGGACGGTTTAAATCGACAATAAACAACACATATCAAACTCAAACCATTCAAAAAGGAGGATTGTTAATGGGGTAAATAAGAAAATAAGAGAAAGGAAAGAAAAACAAAACAAAGAATCTCACAGCGGAATGACAAAATATAATAATCAAATAAACAGTTCATGAAGCTGTTTTACAAATACATTTGATTACACTTTTACAATATATCAGAGTTATACGTACAGTATGAATAATAAGATAATCCGGTGGAACAACATGATATAGTGGAATAATAATAATATAATACTAAACTTCGTCTTCGTCCTCCAAAAAAAAGTCTTCAACACTGAAATGCTCAAACTGACCCGAGCGTAATGAAAAGACAAAACACTCGAGTCGGAACTAAAAGATCTTATGTAAGTTAAATCAACAGCAAATAAATATGAGTGTAACGGCTTCAGAGATGTTTACGAGATTTTACATCTTCTATCCAGTGTATAACATGCGTGCAATAACTTAAGAGATGTTGCGGGATTTCCATCTCCTAAGGATCCGTTAAACTATTTATATGTAGTAATATATGCTATATATATAATGTCTATCAGTAAAGTAAAGTATTAAAATAGCGTTAAAGCATTACTCATATCCCCCTTAACACAATTTTACAAATGTCGTAGTCCATACAGTACTGTAAACTCCACCAAACCGGTGGGCTATCAGGGAGCACTCCATAAGTACGACACAAAACAAAATCGTAGTGGGCTCGATAAGGCATATGACAGGGCACACGAGGCTATACCCACGGTAGGATGCTACCGGATTGCGGAACCAAGTTGGTGGTAATGCATAGCAGCTACTACCGCCCACCTCGAACAACACTCCCATAATCAAATCGAAGTGTGGCCACCAATCAATCATAGAGTAATAAATATGGTATCGAAGAAGTGTGTCCGATGGGAGGAGCGACCTCACTTGGCCGGGTTATGGCTCCTGATTTTAGTCATATCAAGCTGAACCGAGGGGGTCAGGGCTACGTTCTTACCTCATACCCGAAGCGTTCGCAAAACCATCCTACTTCGTTCTGGATTCTCCACCACATGCACAGTTGTTAAAGTGCTTTTAGAATTGGCAGAGAGTATGACAATATCTGACCCTGGTCTCTTTAACAACCAATCGTTATATTTTTCACAACGTGGCCATTTTATAACCATTTCTAATAATAAATCCAGAAAAACGTTTATACATTCATATCAAAATATCCATATACTTATTCCGAAAGTATAAATATATTCATAAATACCAAGGAAGATTTCTTTCGATCAATTTCAAAAATAATTTATAAATCTCTCTCAAACCATTTATAAATTATTTGTATGCTTTAAAACCATTTATAAAGCTATTTATAAATTCCAAAACAGTTTACAACTCTTTCTCTTTTCATAAATTTCTACGCAAATTCCTTTATACGAGTTCTTTTATAAAACCCTATTATAAAATCCATTATAAAATCTTTTATAAATAATCTTTTATAAATAATCTTTTATAAAATCCTTTTATAAAATCCTTATAAAACCTCTTATAATTTTTTTATAAATTCCCTAAAATCCCTTTTACAAAGATTCTAAAATCTTTTAATTATTAAGTTATTATAAAATCTATATATATTATATTAAATTGAATTTAAATAAACCTCTTAAAACTATATTAAATATTTTATTGAACTAAATTTTATATAAATCACTTAAAAATATATTAAATATTTTATTAAATTAAATTTTATATAAATCTCTTAAAACGCTATTAAATATTTTATTAAATTTTTTTTTTATAAATCTCTTAAAACTATATTAAATTATTTATTAAATTAAATTTTAAACTATTTAAATTATATATTTAAAACGAAATAAAATAATAAGTTAAAATCTTAAATTTACATTTAAAACCATATATTAGCTTATAATTTGAAGCTTTAAAACATATAGAATAAATTATTTTCCAAATATAAATTTTTAAATAAAAACATTAAATTAAATTTTAAAAATCAAATTTATAAATCAAACATACGTTGCCATTTAGAAAATAATTTATAACCAATCAACGGTGTCCATATATAATTTTCTACCCTACAGTCAAGTGATTGGGTATGTATCATTTCAACCCAAATTAGTTAAATTTTTGAGTATATATCATTTCAATCCGTATCCCGAATAAAAACTTTCCAAATCAATAAAATCTCTCAAGTTTATCATTTCAACCTATAACGATTTTCCCTGATCTATAAGATCATTCAGGTATGTATCATTTCAACCCATAATGATAACAGGAATTTAAACATCCAATCATCCAAAATGTCAATAAATAAACATCCATTACAATCAACATCCAAATCAGCCAATAAAACACAAAAATTAACTGGTTATCATTATCAGGTATTTAACTAACAATTTAAATTCAATATTAATTTAAATGGCAATTTAATTCAAAAATTCAATTGAAATTTAAAATGTCAAATTAAACTACGAAACAACAACCAAAAACATTCTTATCACATCATAAAAGTAATTTAACTAACATAAGATGGTTTAGTGTTTATGAGTGGGTTAAATAACTCGCCTTTGATTTATTGTCGATTTAAAATCCAAATAAAGCCCAAAATCCAACAGTCTCCAAATTCGACCAAACCAGTTTAATATTGTCCGAAATTTCGATATGATCGCAAAACCGCGTCCAAATCCTAACTCGTATGCAACAGTTATTAGCGTTAGAAGTTTAAAATTTAATATTAAAATAGAATATAGTGGTAGTTTATTAAATCGTACCTCTCAGGCGAACCCTAGACGAATGACTCGATCACGAACAAGTAGCCTGTTCGTCGACCAATTTCCTATCAGATTATAAAATGGTCGAACGAATTTAAATTAAAATTTACCGCAAGCACAGGGCGTACTATCGTAGTACGTTGTGAGTACGGGTCGATCCGCAGTTGATTTTAAATCTCTATTCAATTAAATTAACCAAAGCTGAAAGTGATTAGCTAGAAAATGTAAGAAAAATGACAAAAAGAAAGTGATAAAAATATTAGAGTAGAAAGATAATTTAGAGATAAATCCACTCTCCAGATCACATTGTTCAACAAAAATAAAATTATGATCTCTCTTTTTTGGTCATTAGTGAATATAAATGATGTGTTTATCATAAGTATGGCATATTTGTGCTATTAATTAACCCAATATAAGCCATCAAACTATAACACACCCCTTAAACCACTTACTAACTCTCATGAAAATGACAACAAAGTTGAAAATGAAATCTACTTTAAGTATGGCCTATTAATTATTAATTAGAAATATAGACCATCAAATTTTAATTTCATATGTAGATGAAGAGGTAATTATTGTTTGTGATTGTTTAAGCATAACATATTTGGTGTCAACAATATAGGCTATCAAATTCAAAAAAAACAACAAGTTAAACCACTTCAAGCATCGTCATTAAGCACAAAAAGAGAGCAATAATTATCAAAATGGTGAAGCTACATAATTAGAGAGCTTCATTACCCCTAAATTGAAGGGGTTTAGCCTCTCATTTGTGTTATCATATCAACACTTGTAGCATGCAACATGAAAGAAAAAGAAAAGGAAAAAGAGAGCAAAGTAAAAGAAAAATTAATCTACTTGCATAAATAAATAAGTCTACACTACTAACATGAAAGGAAATAAACAAGGAAAGGAAAAGAACATGTATTAAATTGCATAAAAAAATTACATAAAAGAAATAGCTAAGTAGCCATGAAAAGAAAAAGAGAGCTTTCTTTTATTTCTATGCTAAAACTAAAGAGGAGAGAGCCTCAAAGAAGAGAGACTAATTACATGAACATAAGGGGTATTTATACATGTATGAAACCCTAATTCACTTTTTTGGGAACTACCCAAAATACCCTCTTAGGAAGTGTGGAGGCCAAGTAACCATTAGCATCCATAATCATCCATTAAGTGTGCATGAAGATTTAATGGCCTTTTAACATGTAGCTTAGCTCTAATTTGTACATTAAGGTAGGTGGGTAGGTGGGGTCCTCCATGATCCATGAAATGAATTATTTACATCTCCATTCCTTTGTATTCACTCTTGTGCATGCATATATCTTTATGAAACCACTTGTATATGAAGCCAAATTCCTACAAAACAACATAGAAAATTCCAAGTAAATTTTCACAAATTAGTTTATGCACAAAAATGACCATTTTGCTCTTATATGGAGATGAATATATGACGATTTGAAAATAAATTAAATTTTGGTTTAAACAGGTTAAAATACACAATATGATCATTTATTTAAGTTAATTAGATTAAATATGATGGTAAAAATATGCACATTTACATGCACATCAAATACCCTCACACTTATCTTTTTATTAGTCCTCGAATAAAGGAAAAAAACTAAGATAAATCTGTTTTCGTTGGGAGCACGACTGCATTGAGCGTATGCAACAAGCCGTTAAACCTCTGGGTGTCCCCAGTAGGACGAGTGTTGTCTTGTGAGGGTTTTCAATGAATACTATCCTCAAAATCCAAATGCAGGATGAAAATATTTATAAAATGCAAGATTTATTTACAAAGAGATGAATGCAAATTTTTGAAAATATTTACAATGAAGGATATACTTTTAAATTGACACAAATAAGTTAGATATAGGTTTTGGTCATTATCTTGAAATATAAGTCATTTACTCATCAAAATTTCCAATAAAAACGAAGTTATCGTAACAAATGGGTTATAGTTTAACTCGTTGTTTTGGTCGATAATACGGTGTAACTATGAAATGGATCCTTAGTTGATTATCGAAGTTTATCAAAGTGGTATTTTTATTTCTTTTCAATAACAAGTCAAATCAAATAAGTTAAAATAGTGCTTGGATTTCAATTGCTTACTGTCTCTAATTTTTTATTTAAAAATTTTATTGATATTAACAATATTTACATATGCCTAACTTGGATAAACTGAGGCTAGATATATTACCCATGCACTGCTTTGTGGACTGATATGAGGGGAATACAGAGCGTGGTGAGTGAACACACAAGTGTGAACACTTATCGACTGTAGACGTTATTAATAAAAGAATTTTTTATATACATACACCTAACTTGGATAAAATGAGGTCAGATATACTGATCGTGCACTGCGTTTCGGGCGTACGTGAGAAGGGTACAAAGCATGGCGAGTGAACACATGACTCTAGGTGTTTATTAAGAAAAATACATATACATAAATACAAAAAAAATTGTTTCTTTTTTGAAGAGAGAGTTTTGCAAAATCATCTTAGCATCATTTAACTTAGAAGACAAAAAAAAGTGTTATATCCTTTTATTTGAATTCACCACTTTTTAAAACAAAGATTTTCAATTAGGATATATTTCATAATCAACACGTATGAACCTTCCTATATACTAGTTAAACCATTGTTATTTGTAATCAAACTTCATTTTTATTTTTGTTAAGACAAATAATTTTTCAAAAATTTCAATTTAATATCCAAAACCATATATTTATCCTATAGTGTTTCTTTAAAAATAAATCAAAATTCTAAAAAAAATTGGAATTTTTTTTTGTTCAATTTTTTTGGAGTTTTGGAAGGAAATTGAAAAATTAACCATGAAAAAACAAAAAGAAGATGAGACTCCCTCCTCACTTGATTTTGACTGTGTCCCCACAGTCAACCCAAGTGGAAGGAGAAAAAGAAAATAAAAATATGACCTATATTTACATGAAAAGATTATTATTTACAAGACATCAGAAAGTATGCCATTACAGAATAAATGAAACGGTCTTCCAAAGACCGATTCATTTGTCTCGTCAACTATGCGAGACACAACTTAAGCTCGGAAAACCAAACCATGAAAGATTTCGGAGTTGAATGTGGATTTGGAAAAAACGAATGTCGTTTTATTGAAAATCGTATGAGTTGTTTTATTTTCGATGATTTTTGGGGTTGATAAAACAATTGATTGAAATTCAAGTTTATTTTCACCAAATTGAAAGTTAAGCTCATCATCAACAAATTTTTCAAAATTATTAATTTCAAAATTGAAATGGTGATTCAAATCTTCCCCTTCAGAATTTAACAACTCATTTTCAAAAAGTCCAAAGAAATCATGTTCATTGAATTCATCTTCCTTTATTGAATTATCAACAACTTTACTACATGTGTCAAGTTCAAAATCCAAAGTTGTTGTGTTCAAAATTTCAGAATCGGGAAAAGGAAGATCGAATCTTAAATCTAGTTTCTCACCCTCAAAAGAATTGAAATCCAACTCAATTACCGTGTTTTCAACAACTTCATTAAGATCATCATTTTCAGTTTCAAAAGTTGTTGTTTGAAAATCGTTGATTTGGGTAAAAAATGGATTATCATTTGACTCGTCACATGTTAGGATTTGGTTTTATGTCTCATGTTAGTTCATATATGTTTCGAACAATAAATCCATGTGATCATTGTAGATTTCGTCCATTTGTTCAACAAAGTCCAATTTATAATTATTAACTTGAGAAGTTTCGATTTGGATTTGTTGGGAACAAAAATTTTCACTCGTATCGTAGTCGAGATTATTACCATTGCCAAAATTATTTGAAAAGTGGATAACATTTTTGTTTTGAATTTGAAATTCATTTTGGAGTTCAAAATTAAATTGGCATGGGTTATACTTGAAATCGTTTGCATTTTTAAGTGAATTCAAATCTTGATTACTTTGAAAATTTTGACTTTAGTTATCACACAAATAAGAATTACACAAATCATTTATCATTTGATTTTATTGTGTAGAGATTTCAAGTAAAGACGAAATGTGAATTTCAAGATTTGAAGGTTGGTTATCATTTTGAAATTTTCAAGGTTGAAAATTTGAATCGTTTAAACAATAGTTGTTGTTGAAATATCCATAAGAATTTGGTGTGAAATTATATGGATTATATTGATTTTCACAAATATCGTAGAATTCATGTGAATATGGAAATTCAGACATTTTCAAGAATGTTTTTGGGTTTTTTTTATAAAGAAAAAATATTTACAAATAGAATTTATTTTTCAAAAGGAAAATTTGATTTTTATTTTTGTATTTTGGTTTTTTAATTTTTTTTTTGAAAATATTTTATTTATTTTTTTGGATTTTTGTTTTTCTAAAAAAAAACTAAGTAAATTTTTTTGGATATTTTTTTATTTTTTGAAAATTTTCAAAGGAAAAGGATTTAAAAATTTCAATGAAAAAGAAAAGGAATATTTATAGTTTTTTTAGTTTTGGATTTTTGAAGTATTTTTTTTAAATATGCATGAACTAATGCAACTAAATGAATACAAGGGTCTAATTACAAATTATTTATCCTAAGTTAACCCAAAATTGTATAATCGCACTTTGTCTTAAATCAACAAGATAGTTCTCAGCCCGGTAACGGGCAGGAGTTATCGGTGCACCATGAATCACCGTAGCAATGCAGCCGAAGGTTAAGTAGTTTCAGAGGAACAATCACTATAATATTTACGAATCACCGTAATATTTATAGATGGTTATTACTCTGCCATAGCCTAGACACGAGAAATTAAATTATTCAAAAAAGACAACTTGTCAATATACAATTAAAAGTTATCGATGTCTAACCGTTATTATTAATCAGAATTCTAGAATGAAATGCAAAGCATAAATTAAACGTGTATTAACAATGCAACTACGAATGGATTTATTTTTGAATTTTTTTTATATATATAAAAAATGCAAGAAAACAACAATGCAACTAAAAACAAGGGATAATGTAACATTTCGATCTTTCGGCGCCCGAAAGTCGACATCAATACAACCACTATATCAACTGCCGAACTATCGAATGCCAAAAAACCGAATTGTTAGGGTTAAAAAGAAGAGGTAGAAGAAGACAGAAGAAAAAGAAACAGAAACAAAATCATAATCTCACATTCACAGAGGAACAATATATAATAGATAAATGAATAATCTTTAACAAAAGAACTATATCAGTTCACACAATACATCATCAGAGTTCACAACAACAACAACACACATCACTGGACAGTTATATAAACATGTCCTCATCACAGAATACACAGCGGATAATACATAATATAAGTGATACGTCTCGCCATCCAGCTTGCCTCTTGATCTCCACAGCATATTTTTCTTACTTCCTCTAGAACAATTGATAACCTGACTCTAGGCTGCTCGTGTGGAAAATTATGGGCACCCAGAGTTTAGAAAGGGAACAATAAACTCCAAGTCAGTCGTTGGACTGGTGTGAGATCTCAAAAACAGTTATTTTCATAAAGAAAATAAAAGAAATTCGCAATGCTTTTGGAAAATGAAACTACCATAAGGCCTCCCGTCACACACACAATGCAAACGCAGAATTGGAGGAGATTTCTCCTTATGATAGTCAAACATGCTTGATACGCAAAATCTTTTCAATATTATCATTAATGCCTAGTGTGGAAAACATTTCGAAAGTATAATATTAATCTTAGCCAGCATAGGTACCATGATACTATACCTACTATAGCTGCCATGTTAAATAGCAGATTCTACAACTAAAACCGTACTGGGTTCGTATTGGGAATTGGATTTCCAACAAATGGTCAGGCTAAGGAACTTCCTGTGCCACATGGGAACGCCTCTGGAGGGACGCCCCGAGAACCTACTCGGCTCTCTGCCAACACAAGGCCGGTTACCCCCTTCCCGGGAAGTAAACCTAAGATATGCCACCCCCGGTCGTTTGCGACCTTTATCCGAGGATCCTCTACACCAACAACATCACACAGTAATAAATATACTACAGTGTCCACATGAGTAAGTATCTGGGCTGCATACTATGATACCACCCTCTTCCAGAAGGAATGGACATACCCTAGGGGAGCTACCCCTGAAACCTTGCCGCATTTTTCCTGTTTCGTCCATTACCGGTTTGTGAGGTCCGATGAGGTCTCGTCCACAAAGCTACGCTTTACACGAAAGCCATGCTTTGATCAACAAATTATCAGCAACACACAGCAGCACTCAGCATGCCACAATACCAAATTGGGAGTATATCACTGATAACCTTCTACTACATAACCTCTGAGCTCGTACGTCTCAGAGAAGGGTGTTAAGCTAAGAGAATAAATCTCCGCCACCAAACAGAAATGTATTTGAAAGAAATCTGCTTTATATCTCAAAGTGTAATGTCCGACATACGACCATACAAATCTGTTCCGGGTTCGAACAGAATCGAAGGCACTTCGTCCCATAAAGGAAGAAGCCCTTACAAATCCGGTCTTCAATTGCAATCCATAACGTCGTATCATTATTCAGAATGGGTTATATAACACAAAGGTCCTCTCCCGGCTAAACCGAATAATGAGCGCCTGTTTTAAAAACAAATTCAAGTGCCATTTCAAAGGCAAATATTGGTAGTCGGTTATTTAACTATCAAACAACATTCACAACAATCAAGCCTTAATAATTTCCCCAAATTGTTTACACTGATAGTTGGATATTTTACTATCAAACAATATTCACAATAATCATCCAATCTAGATAATTTTTTCTAAATTATTAAATTTTAAAATATCTTTGCAAGATATATATTTTTTCCACACTTCATCACTTTGACAACCAATTTCAAATCACTTTTCACTCGCGGAATAAAATTCCCAATATTATTTATTTCCACTGTGAATTTAAATTTTCAAATTTTCACTGATATATGATTTTCAAATCGATTTCCAATTATTCACTTTCAAACACCAAATCAAATTCAAAATTGATTTCAAATTTACCTTTCAACACCAAATCGATTCCAAATTGATTTCCAAATTCATTTCAAACATTAAATCAATTACAAATTGATTTTCAAGTTTATTTCAAATAACAAAGCATTTATAAATTGATTTCTAAGTTTATTCCAGCACAAAATAATTTCCATTCAAACACCAAATCAATTATCTTATTAATTTCCCAAAGATTTATTTTCCAATACCAAATCAATTATCAATTGGATTTCAAACCAATTTATCACCTTTTAAATAAATCCCTTTATTCTTTCCCAATTATTTAATATTCCATTTCCAATAAATTCTTCCACCTTTAAACAATATTATTCGAAACCCATTTATTAATATCTTTTCCCATATTTTGAGAATAATCCGATAAGATTTCAAAAATCAACTTTATGCTTTTAAATTCCTTCTTTTAAATTCCCCCAATTCTTTCAAAAGGGATTCACTTAAAATTTCCTACTTTAATTTCAAAAATCCACTTTTATTTATTTCTGGTATCCAACGATACCAAAAATACATTCAGCTAAATTATAGCCTTCAACAAATTCAATCATCAATATAATCATTCACAGATTATCAATAATTCATCACACAGCATATGAAACAAATTTATACAATTTGAGGAATCCCGTTGGATCCCTCCAACCTGTTTCCCTACATCCACAGATGTTAGCACACAATACAATAGCAAATTTATTTGCTAATAATATTCACATTCAACCAATTAGCCAATTATTTAAGTATTAACTAATTAAATTAACTAGCATCCAAATGTGAGTGAGATTTACTCACCTTGAGTTTAAACGCCGAGCGTTTAAATTTTTAAATTAAATCGAACCGTTCGATTTAATCCAAAATTCTCGCTTGCCCCAAATGTGCTCAGATCTGCACTGCAGCGTGGATCTCACTGCTGCGATTCCGGCGTCCCCAGTTTCGTCGAATTCTGATAATGTATGCAATAGATATGAAATTTAGAACATTTGCATAATAATTATATTAATTAATTTACACTTCCTTTTATTATTACCAAACAAAAGAAATCTAGATCGTCATCAGGTCGTTCATTCGAACGAGAAAATCATGGCCGCAGATTTCGTTTCTTCCTCTCGTATGCTTGCTCTAGGAAATCGCGAACAAAGGAACCCATTCGAACGCGACCAACAACCCAACGCCGCCCCACCTTCGATCCACTCTAGCTCGATCGAACGAGACCACGCCGTAGTCCATTGCGCCTCCAACCCTCGACCAGAAAATCACGAAGCTCGGCCTCATACTTGTCTCGAAAAACGCCCCCAAACATGTCTCCTTCACGAGCAGATCCTGGCCCCCACGACATCCCGTTGGCGATCTCTACCGTTCAATACGTAGAGCTTGCAAAGCTCTTCAATTCTCTAGTTGAAGACGAGGCTCGATATCGCTTGGATGTGGAGAAAAATGAGAGGGAAGATTATAGCATTTCAGCCATTGAAAATGTAGACGGCGGCTCGAACGAATAAAGCTAGGGTTTCAGCCCTTATACGTATATATATATATACGTTTAATAATATTATTCTAATATTAAATCCACTTTAAAACAACTTTTCACACGATCTCCAAACGACGCATGCCGACAGGCATTTATAAGGTTTTACCCGCATTCCGAACACAATGGAACGTGTTTCGGAGGCCAATTCGATCATATGCGTGAGTTACGGAAATAAACGATCAATTTTTAATTAAATCGATTAAAATAATTTCTATGCGTTTTGAGCTGCCACGGTCAAACGTCAACTCCGATTGCTACGAAAATTGAAATCCGATAATAATTAACTATTACGGATCCAATGGAATGGGTTTCGTCGAATTCCGAGACTGTGCCCCGGAAGGCTATTTTAACTCGTCTATAAATTCGAGCGATTTCCAAAATCGTTGAAATCATTTAAAATTTCACTTTTAAAATTTTACTAACTCAATTATAAATCAAATAGAATTTATATTCCCATTAGAAATTATTCTGATTCATTTCGAATCAAAATCTGATTATTTACATTATTATAATATTAAATTCCATTATTAAATTAATATAATGTTTCAAATTTGACTTATTGACTTTTGATTCCATCCAAAAGTCAAATACTAAAATTCAAATCAAACCAAACTTAAAATAAACCTTAGAAACCCTTTTCATACCCATTTACATCCAGATTCACAAATTATTCCAATATCAAATATTTAATTATTATTGTTCAAACCCAATTGAACTGCCATATCTGAAATTTTAACTAATCTTAATGATTTAACCAAAATTTTCTTGTTTCAAAATCAAATTAAAATTCACATTCAACATTTAAATTGAATTAAATGTTCAAAATCTAACGACCAAAATTTCGGGTCGTTACAGATAAAGGGCACGATACCAGAGCGTGCAGAATTATTAGCAATTATTTTAAAGCAGCAAATATATACAAATTTTTTTTAAAAGCAAACAAAGCAATTATTTTTAGCAAGCGGCTCCTTCCTTTATCTGCTTTGACGACTTGAAAATAAAAACAAAATATATACAAGTTCTCTTTTTTTAATACAAGGATGAAACTCAAAATAAATTAAAACAAAAC
Organism: Allium fistulosum; assembly: GCA_030737815.1. Taxonomy (NCBI): domain Eukaryota; kingdom Viridiplantae; phylum Streptophyta; class Magnoliopsida; order Asparagales; family Amaryllidaceae; genus Allium; species Allium fistulosum. The sequence goes on along the minus strand of CM060908.1, from coordinate 257,909,490 downwards.
GAAACTAATTTTTTTTTAAGAGAAAGAAAAGAATGGAAAATAGAATTCTTTTTTTTTGAAAGGAACTATGAAAATTTTGAAACCAAACAAATTGCCAAATTTTGGAACTCAAAGCAAATTGCTAAAACCTAAATTCACTAAAATAAAACCTAAAACAATTTTTTTAAAAGAGAATAAATTGAAAAACAAAAAGGCAAATGAAAAAAAAATCAAACTAAACAATACCCACCCGGCCCATCATGAAAACAAAACCAACCCTCTTTTTTTTTAAACTCAAATAATGCCCTACCCAATACCACCAGCCCACTAGGCAACTTAAATCTCGTTTCAAACCAAAAAGGGAAAAAAAATAATGCCAATCTTAAAAAAAAAAGTGGATGCCAGAGAGAATCTCAACCTAAAATCTCGTTTCAAACACACCTTTCTAAAATCCCAAAATCAGAACTTCAATTTCCAAATTCAGAAGACGGCTGGGTTATGTCGTGGTTGAAGGTGAATGTGGGTTCAGGTAGAGAAAGGCGCGGGTGTTATTTGAGGAGGGTTTGCGATCTTGAATTCGAGGTTGTGGTATGGAAGGGAGATGTTGTTCGAGGCGATTGAGCATGATTTGGGACTGTAGTTGTTTCGAAGTTGCTTGCAAGGATGATGGCGAAGTCGTAAATTATACTTGAAGAAATTGGGGCAGTGAACGTGCTGTGGTGGAGGCGGTTTCAGGAGAGGGTTGTGGTGATGTGGTGGTTGCACGAATGGTGATGGTTGGTCGGCGTTGTATCCTTGGTGAAGGGGGTTTGCGGTTGTATGTAGAAAGTTGCGAGTGATTGGGGATGTGATGCTCGATTTGGGTTTCGATGATGTTTCAAGCGTGTGAGTAGTTGCGGAAGTGATTGGCGAGTGTTGCTGAAGTTGTTAGGTGATGAAATGGTGCAGTGCAGAGGTTGAACAAATGGTGAGTTCTCTTTTTTCTGATGATTGGGGGTGGTTGGTATTTGTTGCAATACTGGTATTTGTATGTGTGTTATATTGATAGGAAGAAGGGGGTGGTTGAGTTGATGTTGTGCAAGTGGAAATGAGGAAATGTGGAGTTCATACTTCATATTGACAGTGAGTTTTGTGGACTGGTCTATGGTTAGCAGTGGATTTGTACTGTATTGATGTATGGGTGTGGCGATTAGTTAGATGAACTACAGGGGGAGCTGTGATGATGAAGTGATATGAGTGATACACTATGACGAAGTGTTTTACTGAAATGTCAGTGGTTATGTTATGTGAGGAACAGATGAACAATGTTTGTCATAGAGGGTGCTTATGACTTGTTCACTGGTTTTGGGAGGCAGTAGTCTGGATGATGTTGGAGTTTTGGTAGGTAGTGGTAGTGTGGTGATTGCAGGTTGCTGGTGATGGTGGTTTGAGAGGTGAAGTGGTTAGTGAATTGGCAGGGGAATGTTGGTTAGAAGAAACAAAATGCAGAGTAATGTAATGAAGAGTAAATGATCTTTAAAAACAAGTGAAATGCCAAAGTGAACTACAAACTACAATGTAACAAAATGTAAAAATATAATAAAATTATAATGTAGACCCTTTTTTTGCGTGAAAGAATGTAGACAAAAAGAAGTTCACAAATGAAATGGACTTGACAGTAAAGTGAAAACAATTGATGTGCACACTGTCAACTGCAAATTGAAATGAACATAGATTTTTTTTATATATGCTAATGCAAATGCAATTAGAAAACAAAAGATGCACACACACAAAATGCACACAAAAATCACATAACAAATTTTTTTAATGCAATGCACACAAAGCAAACACACAATGAAATCAAACAAAATAATTCGAATAATAGAAAATCAAAATCAAGACTATTCCTCGGCAATGGCGCCAAAAACTTGTTAGTCGATCGATTTTCAATCAGAATAGAAAATGGCCAAATGAATTTAAATTAAAATTAAACGCAAGCGCATGGCGTACTATCGTAATACGTAGTGAGTGCTGGTCGATCCACAGGGAATTGTTGATTTTAAATCTCTATTCAATCAAATTAACCAAAGTTGAAAGTGATTAGCAAGAAAATGTAAGAAAAATGACAAAAATAAAGTGATAAAAATATGACAGTATAAAGACAATTTAGAGATAAATCCACTCTCTAGATCACATTGTTCAATAAAAATAAAATTATGATCTCTCTTTTTTGGTCATTAGTGAATCTAAATGATGTGTTTATCATAAGTATGGCATATTCGTGCTATTAATTAGCCCAACATAAATCATCAAACTATAATACACCCCTTAAACCACTTACTAACTCTCATGAAAATGACAACAAAGTTGAAAATGAAATCTATTTTAAGTATGGCCTATTAACTAGTAATTAGAAATATAGGCCATCAAATTTTAATTTCAACATTCACTTCATTACCATCATCATATGTAGATGAAGAGGTAATTATTGTTTATGATTGTTTAAGCATGGCTTATTTGGTGTCAATAATATAGGCTATCAAATTCAAAGCAAAAACAACAAGTTAAACCACTTCAAGCATCGTTCCTAAGCACAAAAAAAAGAGCAATAATTATCAAAATATTGAAGCTACATAATTAGAGAGCTTCATTACCCCTAAATTGAAGGGGTTTAGCCTCTTATTTGTGTTATCATATCAACACTTGTAACATGCAACATGAAAGAAAAAGAAAAGGAAAAAGAGAGCAAGGTAAAAGAAAAATTAATCTACTTGCATAAATAAATAAATCTACACTACTAACATGAAAGGAAATAAACAAGGAAAGGAAAAGAACATGTATTAAATTGCATAAAAAATTACATAAAAGAAATGGCTAAGTAGTCATTAAAAGAGAAAGAGAGCTTTCTTTTATTTCTAAGCTAAAACTAAAGAAGAGAGAGCCTCAAAGAAGAGAGACTAATTACATGAACATAAGGGGTATTTATACATGTATGAAACTCTAATTCACTTTTTTGGGAACTACCCAAAATACCCTCTTAGGAAGTGTGAAGGCCAAGTAACCATTAGCATCCAATAATCATCCATTAAGTGTGCATGAAGATTTAATGGCCTTTTAACATGTAGCTTAGCTCTAATTTGTACATTAAGGTAGGTGGGTAGGTGGGGTCCTCCATGATCCATGAAATGAATTATTTCCATCTTCATTCCTTTGTATTCACTCTTGTGCATGCATATATCTTCATGAAACCACTCGTATATGAAGCCAAATTCCTACAAAACAATATAGAAAATTCCAAGTAAATTTTCACAAATTAATTTAAGCACAAAAATGACCATTTTGCTCTTATATGGAGATGAATATATGACGATTTGAAAATAAATTGATTTTGGTTTAAAAAAGTTAAAATACCCAATATGATCGTTTATTTATTTTAATTAGATTAAATATGGTGGTAAAAATATGCAAATTTACGTGCACATCACAGTCGCCACCCTTCTCCTCGAAATCGCCACCGCCAGAGCTCTTACCCACTAGATCAGAGCACGGCGCCGACCCTCCCACCTTAGACCGCCCCTGAACAAGTCGCGCCACCATCTCCGGTGGCCTACAGTGGCTCCGCCGCCGTGTTGCAATCTTGGCCAAATTTGGCGAATTCGTGCACCATCTGACACAACTAACCACATGGATCGAAAGCCATTGACGCCCTCTACGACGTAGCACCTCCCGATCACAAAGTCGAAGATCCAACGTCGAATTGAAACCATAGGATGACGACCGAAACTTCATCAATGATTTCCGGCCAATCTGAGACTCAATTGCAAAGATGAACAGCAGATCTAGACTACGCTCGTCGAGAGCTTTCCAACGATATAAAATTTAATATTGTTTGAAGAGTTTGAATTTTCAATTTTATTTTGAATTTGGGAATTAAGGTTTGGGTTGACAGCCATTGGGAAGGAGCAGATGATTTGAACAAATACATACAGAAATGAATGAAAGCCTGCTAGGGTAAGAGCAAAAACTATTTATATAGACAGAGATAGATAAGAATGAATGGACATATCGAATTGGGTTGAAACGATAACAACGACCTAAAAAGCCTGTTTCGTCTCCGAATCAAAAGTAGGTCATCCCATATATCAAAATGTATGTTTTCAATATTTTTAAACTCAATGGAACAAGTTTCAAACCGCAATTCCATTGTATACAGAAGTTAGCTTACAAAATCAAATTATATTAATCAAATTCATTTAATTGGTTTCTATGTGTTTCGAGCCCGCACGATCAAACAATAAGTCCAATCGCTACAAAACTTGAAATCCTACAAAAATTCAGTGTTACGGATCCAATGAAACTAGTTTCGTCGAAATCCGAGACAGTGGCCAAAATGGCTAATTTTCACGTTAATTAAATAAATTATTATTAAATTGATTTAATCACTTTCAAATTCAAATTTAAAAGTTAACAATTTTATCATTCTTGATTTCATAGAAATTAATAATTTTTTAAAATTTAATATTCCATATTAATTTCAAGATTTAAACATTTCATTAATTTCAGCGTTAGTAATAAAATCCCAATTAATTATATTTTAATCTTAACCAAATTCTTTTATTGGATTTACACTCTTATTATTAAATCAACTATTACCTTATGAATATAATTAACATTAGTTCCATCTTATTACATTCATTATTCTACAGTTATCATCTTAACTCATATTAACTGCAATACTTAATTATATTATTTCCAACAATTGATTCCAACAATTATTTTATTCCTTATTTACAAATTATAATCAAATTAACATTACAATTATTTCAATTGATTGAAATTACATTAAAATAGCTGTGAATAACATTCAAACAACAAAATTAAATTATATTCTAATTATTTTTCTCATTAATAAATCATAAATTTTAATTTCTCATAATATTAAATTCTAAAATCTTATTTAATTTAATAATTTTAGTTATTGAAAATACGGGTCGTTACATATAGCTTTGGGCACCTTTGTTGAATATGCGTATATATGATTTTTGTTTGATGATCATAAACATATATATATATTCATTTACATGTATTTGTTATTGTACTATTTTATTTTCACAGATTAAATAAATATTTGCCGAATAAAATAAATAACACAGAATTTAAATTCAAACAGATATTTTATTCAAACAAATATTTATTACAACTTTGAATAGTACAAATTTGGGCTCTCACTATATATACACAATTTTGATTACAATACAAGATTGATTACATCACCATTCGATTACATTACAAATGCACTTCACTACATTTCACTCGTACTTTATTTTCAACTTCATTCCAGATAGAATCCAGCATCTGAACAATCTACAAAAATATACACTGACGCAGTAAAATTGAAAAAGAAATATTTTTGCAGTATAAAATAAAATGTGGATTTTGAAAATAATATTTGCCTCAGTTATTTAGGTTGTTCGTCATCATTTAATTTTGAATTCATTATACACGAACAGCTTGTGACATGCACAGCGTATCATTGTACATGCCACAAGGCCGTGTACACCGATATATACACTTGATAAAATTACAGGGACAGGTGAGCACAGGTCAAACCCAAAAATCGGGTTCAACTCAAGTCACGACACGAGCACAAGGTCAAACCCGAGCTGTTAGCTGGATTCAACACAGGTGCAATTCAAAATGCAAATAATTCTCGAGTGAAACAAACAATACAAGTGCAGACTATACAAAAGTGAAGACCACATGAGCTAATGAACACAACATCATCAAAGACTGGTGCAAGCTCAACTAAATCAGATGTCCAGACTAAAAAGACTGGTGCAACTCAAAACTGCAAATACCAAAGTGAAGCAAGAAGATAACAATGATACGGATGCAAGTTTCAAAAGCACATCAGAGAAACCCAGACTAATGTCACACAGCAAACCAATATGAACATCAACACAACAGTTTGAAACTGCACAAGTGACTCAATGCAAACTCAAACTCGAAGGAACAAGTCAAGCTACACAATGAGTACAAACAAGTGAAAAATGCAAACAAGTCACATATACAAGGTACAAGTCATGTAGGAGCAGTGACAACACAAGCTTAGCATGTACATGAAGACCAAATGAAGACTGCGTATAAATGAATCAGACCAACAGAAACTAGACCAACATCAACATGACTCAAGTAACAAATGAACATGAAAGCCAATGATAAATATGCAACAGAGAGTGCAATATGTACAGTATGGCACAAAAGCACAATCCAGTCAAATGACCAGGGAGACCAGTGCACCAGACAATGAAGATTCAGCAACTAAAACATGAAGTGTGGATACAAAATGATAAAAGTGAAGTGCATAAGTATACCAGATCCAAACAACTCGACTATCATGAACACAGGAGCTACACATCAAGTATACAGGAACTAGACCATACGAAATCATGGAACAACAATTAACAGTCTTATCAAAACCAAAGGTAAATTAACAAGTTTTATCAAAGCAGCAGTTTTCGAATCAATGCTACAGGGATGAACACAAATGGCTAGAGTCGAGCACAAAGAAAAATCAACATCGTCAAACCAGAATCGAAACCGTGGTGGCCAAGAAACAGAGAATTCAACACCGTGTCAACCAAGCAAAATATATACGAATTGGAACAAGTCAGTAATCATCATCAACATCCATTTGAAAATCAATGGCCGAGATAAATCAATTGATGAATTCAAACAAATGTATATGAACGAAAATATAGGGGTTCGAACCCTATATAAACAATCTACATCATCGGCAATTAGTCATCGAGTTCAAGCATTCAATCCAGAGAACAAAAGGCATAAATTACATACCAGAATCAAAGTCAAACTCAATCATCGAGAAGCAGCCGAGCGCAACTCAAGGAGACGAATGATCGACAAAGCAAACACGCGTATATCCATTCAATCGATCAACATTCAAGCGGAGGCTTCGAAGATTTTCACAAGCCCTAATTTTGTTCAAAGAGGAAACGAAGAAGAACGCACCGCCATTATCACAAAAGAAAAGAAACAGGCCGAATAAAGGAAACGAAAAAAGGGAACAAACAAATTTACTTTAAGTTATTTAGGCCGGTTATTTAAGTTTTCTTTTGGGCTTAATATTTTAAATTAAGGTTTATGTTATTTAAATTGCTTTAAATTGTATTTTTCTTTTCAAACGAGTGTATTTTCTAGTCGTGTGACTAGGGGAAAAACTACGTGGCGTAGTTTGAGAATTCGCAACTCAGTGGCTGAGTTGTGGCAGGGTTTTGAGCGTAGAGTTAGGATTAGTCGATAGCGGGTGTCGCGAGTTTACGTGTGTAAGCGTCTGACTATCTAATTTCTAGTAGAAATCTTGGGGGCAGCACGTAAGCAGGGTTTTGCCAAAGTTGGGTAAATTTGTGTGTTCTGTTTATTCTGCTGTGATCTGTGTTGAGATATTGTTAAATAAACTTCTGCAATAATTTTTATAATTAATAGTATCACCCTATTCACCCCCCTCTAGGTTGAAATCGATCCTGCAATGGTATCAGAGCTAGGAATAGAAGTCAATTTTTATTTTAAAAATTCGATTTTTCAAAAATCAATTTTTGTTTCAAAATTTTGAATTTTTAAAATGGCTTCTTTTAATAATGCTTTTGTTGAGGGTTAGTCCATAGTTAGACCACCAATGTTCAATGGTGAATATGCTTACTGGAAAAATAGGATGGAAATTTTTCTGAAAACCTTTGACGCTTGGGATATTGTTGAGACAGGGTATAAAGCACCAACTATAATTGTAAATAATCAGGAAATAAATAAACCGAAGGACCAATGGACAGAGCTAGAAAATAAATTACGAAATGCTAACGCTAAAGCTATGAATTATATTATCTGTTCATTAGATCAATTTGAATTTAATCGTGTCTCACATTGTTCTACTACGCAGGAAATATGGCACACACTTGAAGTAACTCACGAAGGAACGTCTCAAGTCAAAGAATCTCGCCTTGCCATGCTAAGCAGCGAATATGAGAACTTCACAATGGCAAAGGAAGAAAATGTCAAAGAGATGTACGGACGACTTTCCAATATCGTATACAAATCAAAAGCTCTTGGAAAATCATACACAGAGTTGGAGATAGTCCGAAAAATCCTCAGAGTCCTTCCACGGAGTTTCGAAGCAAAAGTCACAGCTATTCAAGAGTCAAAAGATTTGAAACAACTCAAGGTTGAAGAACTCATCGGAAATCTCACCACTTACGAGCTAGAGATGAAATTCGAGGAAGAGCGTGAAGGAGGAGACACTCGAAAGAAATCAATAGCTCTTAAAGGGACAACTGAAAGTGAAGATGATGATGATGATGGTGAAACAGAACTAGCACTATTAATAAGAAGATTCAAAAAGTGGAATCGCAAATATGGCAATTCGGCCAAAAATCATCAAGTAAGGAGCAGAATAAACAAAGCACTAGACAACCCGGAAGAGCAGAAAGTCATTTGTCACAAGTGCAATAAACCCGGTCATATCAAGCCAAATTGTCCCCAAAATCGACTCAGCCAAGGAAAGAAACTGAAAAGGAGAAGTTTTGCAGCTACTTGGGATGAAAGCGATGAAGATGGAAGTGATAGCACTGCCAGTGAGAGTGAAAAAGCAAATTTGTGTCTTCATGGTGAAATAACTGACAGTGATGATGACGAGCCAAGTGAGGTATCAAAACTTACTCATTCAGAATTACTTATATATTTTCACGAGGTAAATGGGTGCTTTGAACGTCTTAGGGAGAAATATGCTAAAATTGAATCACAAAGAGATAGTTTGATAGAAGCAAATGAACAGCTTGAACAATTAGTTAAAAACTATCAAAACAAGTGCCCTAAGTGTGACAAGTGTCCATTGTTTGAAGAAGAAATTAAAAAATCAGAAATTAATATAAAATTACTTGAAAATGAAATTCTGATTTTGAAAGAGAGTGAAAATACTAGGAGAGAAAATTCTATTAAAAAGTGCACTCAATTATTAAACGAAAATGAATCTCTCAAAACACAAGTCCAACAATTGTCTACAACTTTGGGAAAATTTTCCAAAAGCGAAAGATCATTAAATATGCTATTAGGAAAACAAACTGTTAGTACAGATAGACAAGGACTTGGGTATACTCACTCTGAATATGTTAGAAACAAAATTAATCAAGTCAATTCAAATTGCACTATTTGTAGAAAAACTAGACACAATCAAAATATTTGCTGGTATAGACCCAAAAATGTGAAAACTATTCCAATCTGGGTTCCAAAAGGCACGAATATAAAATCCCTCAAAGTCAAACAAATCTGGGTGCCGAAAGGAACGTATATAAATAGTTTTGGGTCTCCACATAATTATTTTTTAAAATCATTTGCCACTAACAATCATGGACCTATAAAAACAAATAGGTCACAAAAATCTTTTATCGTGTAGGTATGGTGGCAGGCTAAGGAATAACATCAATGTTATCTGGATTCTGGCTGTTCTAGAAACACAACGGGCGATAAATCAAAGTTCCTTAGCCTAGTATAAAGGTGACAGATTCACAATGGGCAATAATGAAAAATTATCGTAAAGGTAAAACGGGTAATGGTATATTCATTTTGAATGTGATAATCTGCACCATAATTTGAATTTAAATCAGCCAGTTATGTTATAAAGAGATGAATGATGACTTTGATTCTGACTTATTCAAAATATTGACCAATCATTTTTGAACTATAGATTTGCTTAGACTAATGATGATGTTTTATTGATTTCTGATTACTCATGATACAAGTGGATATATTCATTCTGACACTATGGTCACTGTTTGTTTATTTACACGACTTTAATTTAAAATCCAAAAGAATTTCATTTAAAAGTTGTAAAAAGGATTTCAAGAAATTGTTGCAACTTCACAGTCTGGTCTATAACATTCAACTAATGATAATCCCGAGTGAAGGAAAAATTCAGATGCAGATTACACTGGTAATCTAGTTGATAGAAAAATTACTAGTGGAACATGATTTATGTTGAGACATTCAGTAGCTGCATCATTTTTCAAAGAAAATATCTGCATATTTTTCACTTGAAATAATTTTTCAAATAGCAAACATTTTTCTAAAAACCCCTTCTAGAAAATCATTTTTGTTGACCTTGTTTCAGATTAGTCATTTTGAAAATTTTGATAATTATTTTTGAATTTGATTTTAAATGACTACATTAACTAATCTGACCCCCTACTAATTATTGAAAAGATAAATAGTGATTGAAAAAGTGATGAGTGTTGATATTAATCATATATTATAACTCGAGACGGTATATTTAGTAAATTTCTCTAGAAATTTAAACAAGAGTTATAAAAACTTTTTGTTGGCAAAAATTCCATGACCATTTCTATTTCTATCGACCATCACTCATCAAATTCCAATATAGTATGTCAATATGTGGTATTTTAAACAGGAATCATTCGTTTTTCATTTTAGTATATTTTTAGCAAATAAATATATCCAAAGTATTCACTCTCATTTAAAAGTCCTCACGGTTATGCATGGGTGAATTACTCGGAATTTTTGACTATGTGCTTCCAAACTCATTTAAAAGTCCTCACAGTTATGCATGTATGGAACGCATATCAAAATTGATTGATTAAATAAACAAGCCGATTCTAATCCCATTTAAAAGTCCTCACGGTTATGCGTGATTAGAAAATACTTGAATTCATTTTTTAAAAATTTGGAATACTACTAATCTCATTTAAAAGTCCTAGCGGTTATCCATGGTTAGTAGATATTCAAATTTCCTGAAATAAATATACCACAAATAGACACAACTATATAGTTTATATGATGATATCATTCCTTCACTCTAAAGTGGAACATGCGTCAATCAGAGTATTTATGATTTTTGTTTGATTTTAATATTGAAATTTAATATTTATACTCGACTGAGCATTAATATTGTATTAATCTCTATCACTTTATCTCTATTTTTCTAACACTATTATTCTTTTGCTGATAACAAAAGGGGGAGAGAAAGGTTAAGATTTTGGTGAATGAAGGTCAAACATTTTCTAATTGCATCAAGGTTCATTTGAATATTTCTATTCTCATCATATATGAAGGGGGAGTATTGTATAGAGAGGGAGCATTCAAATAAGGGGAGCAAACTGAATAATCAAATACATTTAATATATTCAAAATCTTAAATATATGTTTGTTATCATCAAAAGGGGGAGATTGTTGAATATGTGTATATATGTTTTTAGTTTGATGATAATAAACATATATATATTCATTTACATGTATTTGTTATTGTACTATTTTATTTTCACAGATTAAATAAATATTTGCCGAATAAAATAAATAACACAGAATTTAAATTCAAACAGATATTTTATTCAAACAAATATTTATTACAACTTTGAATAGTACAAATTTGGGCTCTCACTATATATACACAATTTCGATTACAATACAAGATTGATTACATCACAATTCGATTACATTACAAATGCACCTCACTACATTTCACTCGTTCACTCGTACTTTATTTTCAACTTCATTCCAGATAGAATCCAGCATCTAAACAATCTGCAAAAATATACACTGACGCGGTAAAATTGAAAAAGAAATATTTTTGCAATATAAAATAAAATGTGGATTTTGAAAATAATATTTTTCTCGGTTATTTGGGTTTTTCGTCATCATTTAATTTTGAATTCATTATACACGAACAGCTTGTGACGTGCATAGCGTATCACTATACATGCCACAAGGCCGTGTACACCGATATATACACTTGATAAAATTAAAGGGACAGGTGAGCACAGGTCAAACCCAAAAATCGGGTTCAACTCAAGTCACGACACGAGCACAAGGTCAAACCCGAGCTGTTAGCTGGATTCAACACAGGTGCAATTCAAAATGCAAATAATTCTCGAGTGAAACAAACAATACAAGTGCAGACTATACAAAAGTGAAGACCACATGAGCTAATGAACACAACATCATCAAAGACTGGTGCAAGCTCAACTAAATCAGATGTCCAGACTAAAAAGACTGGTGCAACTGAAACTGCAAATACCAAAGTGAAGCAAGAAGATAACAATGATACGGATGCAAATTTCAAAAGCACATCAGAGAAACCTAGACTAATGTCACACATCAAACCAATATGAACATCAACACAACAGTTTGAAATTGCACAAGTGACTCAATGCAAACTCAAATTCGAAGGAACAAGTCAAGCTAAACAATGAGTACAAACAAATGAAAAATGCAAACAAGTCACATATACAAGGTACAAGTCATGTAGGAGCAGTGACAACACAAGCTTAGCATGTACATGAAGACCAAATGAAGACTGCATATACATGAATCAGACCAACAGAAACTAGACCAACATCAACATGATTCAAGTAACATATGAACATGAAAGCCAATGATAAATATGCAACAGAGAGTGCAATATGTACAGTATGGCACAAAAGCACAATCCATTCAAATGACCAGGGAGACCAGTGCACCAGACAATGAAGATTCACCAACTAAAACATGAAGTGTGGATACAAAATGATACAACTGAAGTGCATAAGTATACCAGATCCAAAAAACTCGACTATCATGAACACAGGAGCTACACATCAAGTATGCATGAACCAGACCATACGAAATCATGGAACAACAATTAACAGTCTTATCAAAACCAAAGGTAAATTAACAAGTTTTATCAAAGCAGCAGTTTTCGAATCAATGCTACAGGGATGAACACAAATGCCTAGAGTCGAGCACAAAGAAAAATCAACATCGTCAAACCAGAATCGAAACTGTGGTGGCCAAGAAACAGAGAATTCAACACCGTGTCAACCAAGCAAAATATATACGAATTGGAACAAGTCAGTAATCATCATCAACATCCATACGAAAATCAATGTCCGAGATAAATCAATTGACGAATTCAAACAAATGTATACGAACGAAAATATAGGGGTTCGAACCCTATATAAACAATCTACATCATCGGCAATTAGTCATCGAGTTCAAGCATTCAATCCAGAGAACAAAAGGCATAAATTACATACCGGAATCAAAGTCGAACTCAATCATCGAGAAGCAGCCGAGCGCAACTCAAGGAGACGAACAATCGACAAAGCAAACACGCGTATATCCATTCGATCGATCAACATTCAAGCGGAGGCTTCGAAGATTTTCACAAGCCCTAATTTTGTTCAAAGAGGAAACGAAGAAGAACGCACCGCCATTATCACAAAAGAAAAGAAACAGGCCGAATAAAGGAAACGAAAAAAGGGAACGAACAAATTTACTTTAAGTTATTTAGGCCGGTTATTTAAGTTTTCTTTTGGGCTTAATATTTTAAATTAGGGTTTTTGTTATTTAAATTGCTTTAAATTGTATTTTTCTTTTCAAATGAGTGTATTTTCTAGTCGCGTGACTAGGGGACAAACTACGTGGCGTAGTTTGAGAATTCGCAACTCAGTGGCTGAGTTGTGGAAGGGTTTTGAGCGTAGAGTTAGGATTATTCGATAACGGGTGTCGCGAGTTTACGTGTGTAAGCGTCTGACTATCTAATTTCTAGTAGAAACCTTGGGGGCAGCACGTAGGCAGGGTTTTGCCGAAGCTGGGTAAATTTGTGTGTTCTGTTTTTATATTCTACTATATCTGTGCTGCTATTATTCTGCTGTGATCTGTGTTGAGATTTTTTTAAATAAACTTCCGCAATAATTTTTATAATTAATAGTATCACCCTATTCATCCCCCCCTCTAGGGTGAAATCGATCCTACAACCTTAACCCAGAAAGTGACTACTGTGTGGCTAGTTATCATTAGGATCGTGTAATATGGAATATACTATAATCTAAATGCGGAAACAGATAAGAATAATAAAGAAAATAAGAATAAGCACACCGGGAGTTTTTATACTGGTTCGAACTTCCCGTTGTACATCCAGTCCCAGACTTCCTTCTGGATTTAAACTAGCAACCCTCACTTAACCCAAAGGAATAGGTTTACACCGCCTGAGCAACCGAACAGGACTTCTACCGCCTAAGCAACCGAATAGGACTTCTACCGCCTGAGCAACCGAACATGACTTCTTTACAAATAACAAAAGTATCTGACTGTAGTATGCTCTTTGAATAGCACCGATAAGTCAATTAAGTACAATCTTCCTATAATCTTCTCCTTTATGATATGTAGTGTAATGTGCTTGAGAATTGTGGAAGATAGAGTGATCAATGATCAGAGAATGTAAGCAGTTTGAGTGCAGTTTGAAAATAGAGAATAGATAAGAATTCAAGAATATTAAATTAGTTTCGGTAGTTGTTTGTAGAATTTTGTAATCTATTAATAGTGTATAAAAAGTTGCAACCATAGATGAAAAGTCTAATTGAAAAGAACAGGTGCAACCATTGATTTTGAAAACGTTTCTCTTCGGTGAAGAGAAGCGTCTGTTCATGAAAAATAGCAGTTGGGAATATTCAGCCGTCTGAACAAAAACAATTCAGCCTTTTGAATTAGATTAAAACGCAAACGGCAAGGTTTTAGGCTATTTCTGGCCTTATTCAGACGTCTGAATATATTCATTTAGACGTCTGAATATTGTGAAACCATAATTTTGTTTCAGCATTTAGACGTCTAAATGAAGGCATTCAGCCGACTGAATTCTGTTGATAAACAAAAGTTACCATAGCTCATTTGGTTAGAGCACTTGCCTTCTGAACTAGAGACCCGGGTTCGAGCCCCACTCCATGCAATTTTTGAAAACTTGATTTTCCATTTAAAATATGAATGTATATGTATGTATATCATTTGTAGAAGATTTTAACATTTGTAAACTCTAGACACGACACTTTATGACTAATAATACTTTGTTTATCACCTTCGTCTTGTCTATATCGTGTATATCTCTTCTTGTATCTCCATATACATACTTTCATCTTTTTTTGTACTGCGTATCTTCATTTTGAACGTATTTTTTTGTCTCTTTTTGATGCTCATGTACCTACAAATTAGCTTAGAGATTCTTTGGCATAATTGTATAGTTGTTGTCATTAAAATCCAACAATAGAGGTTCTAACAAACCCATATACTTTGTATAAGCTTTAGACTATCAGAACCGTTGATGTATGTGGAAGCTATCTTAGCCATTGATCATGGTTGCATATTGAAGCGCTTTTGGGCTTTAGCCTTTACATTTGATTGAGCCTTTGGTATTTGCTTATAAATAACTTAAGCAAAATATTATATTGTATTAACCTTTCAAGATTTAGGTTTTATTGTTCTTATATGGTTATTTAAGGTTTCAGGGCTAGTTGCCAGACCATCTCCTTTAATTTGTATTCCTATTGGCATGAATCGTTTATGTCCGATTCAGTTTTATGTATTTTGTTTATTTTTATGCCTTAGAAAAACATGGTATAACATTTAGCTGAATATTTGCCAGGAAAATATTAGTCATGCTAATATTAGCTAAGCGAACAATTAGTAGGGAAAATTAATTATATTGCATCTTCATGGAAATAATTAACAAACAAATACTAGCAATACAAAAATTCGCTAAAAGATATCAACCATGCAAGTATACACCAAACAAATATATGTAATATACATAATTGCCAAGAAAAATATTGTTACATAAAATATTTACCATGCAAATATTTGCAAATAGCCTATGTCATGCCGATATCAACCGGTCCAAGCAATAATAATATCAGACAACCAAATATATGATAGAAAAATATAGGCTATGCAAGTGTTTACTTGTCAAATATTTATTTAACAAATAATTTCCATGCGAACAATTACATGAAAACATTAGTCAACCAAATTGCCATGCAAACATTAGCTAAGCAAATATTTGCAATGAAAACATTTACAAGCAAATATTTGTCATTGCTAGGCATTTAAATAACACCGCATTGATTACACAAATATTTTATAACAATAGTTTACTATCATAATCATATTTACAAGTTCAAATCCACAAACTATAGGATAAAAAATAATGCCTCAATGAATAAAAATAGTAGCACACAAAGGTAGTTTTGGAAAAAAGGTACCCATTAAGGAAAACACCAAGAAGACAAACTACATCTATAGATTGATATTTGCTTGTAACAAAATGTAGAAAAAATAAACCTAGGGCAAAACAATGGTGGACAAAACCCTAGGGGAATACCTAATCTCAAGGAAGACACTGATGACGATCTTACTAGTTGGCAGGAGGTAACATACAAAAAGAAAAATAAACTTTGGTCAGAGGTTGACAATAACAAATCGGGTAGACATAGTAATATCTTTGCTAATAAATAAAAGCAAGGTGGAAACATGGACCAATCTCTGAAATTTAAATCTAGGACATGCACATGGGCTACTGCGATGGCAGGAAACACACGAATCAATGGAGGAGTCCAAAATTTTGATAGGATAATTGATGATGATGGTATATTTGCTAATTTTGATGACCAGGTATTTGTTGACGTAGAAACCATGTGGAAACATTCGATTTATGTTTACCTAGCTGATAAAAGACCTTATTACAGACAATTTAATGCCCATATAAGAAGGGAGTGAAATTGAAAGGTAGTTGGGATATTTTTGTCAGAAAGAATGGATTTTATTTAATAAAATTTGCTAATGAAGAGGATTGCAAGAAAGTATTGGATGGAGGTCCATGGTTCATCTACAGTAAACTCATTTTCATAAAGCGTTAGTGTAATGAACCTAATTTTTAGTAACATTATTTAGGAGATTTAATTAGTTAAATTAAATAAAATAATGTAATAATTAGGGGATTGAGATTTGTGTAACTAAGGGGTAGCCGTGCCATGTATCCAAATGAACTAAGTAAATTGAAATGAAACACAACGTTAAGAAATAGACAAGGGCAATATAGGAATTAGTATTATTCTTATACCCTAAACCCCTTAAGCCTTATTTTATAAGTTCATTTCATATTCACAAAACAAAATATAAACCTGAGGCCGGCTACCATTAAGGGAAAACAAGAGAAGATAAAGCTAGGATCAAGAGGAAATCTTAAGCAACAAAATCAAAGATCAAATCTCAACACCTTAATCTCAAGCTAAGGTGAATAATAACTACATCTCATGTTTTCTATTGTTCTCGGTTTTAGGATGAAATATGAATTATTTTGCAAAGTTATTTGCCACGTTTTAATTGTTAAAATGGATATATATGCTTGTTGATGATTTATGGTATTTCATATGGATTTTAAGACATGTTTTAATATGAAAACCCTATTAAATGACATCCAAATGCATTGCAATTTTAGATTTAGATCAGAAATGATATTTTAGAGATGAGTTTCAATTTTCATAATTTGCTAAATTAATGTGGATTTTATATTAATTTTCTAGTGTGAAAAATGGATATTTGGGTTTAAAATAATTTATGGCTAAATTATATATGTTTTGGATCTAAAATTTTATACATTAGAAAACATATTACAAATGAGTTATAGGAATTTTTGTAGAATTTTCTTAAGTGTTTTAATGAATATATAAAATTATTTAAGATACGGGACTTAAATGTTTTATATATTTATAAAAGGAGAAGGGGTATTTTGTAAATAAATTAAATTTTTTATTTCTGAAATATTGGAAGCACTTTTAGAAAAGAAATTAACAACCAATAATATTTTGACAAACAAGGTAGGTTAGTTGAAAAGATTATTTTAAAAAGCTAAATCAGTTTAAACATGCTTTTTACATGTTTCACCACTTTCGGCACCCTCCTTCCGACGCCTTACTTCCGCCTCTTTCTCAGTCGAAACCAATGCGCCTGGTATCAATATTTGGTACGTAGCGAATTGGACTAAGGTGGAAGGTATAAAGTCGAAGCATGGGGTTCCGAAGGGGTCGGAGCGTGTCTTCGTTTTTAAAAGAGAATGCGCCTGCTTTGCTTTCGACTTAATTAGCTTTCGACTTGGTTAGTTCTCATCTGGGTTAAATTGTTTTAAAGGAATGGTTGCGCCTTTTTTAAGTAATAGCTTTCGACTAGGTTGAAATTCCCCTTGCTGTCACCTTTTTCCTTTCAATGCAGTGCGTTCGAAAGGTCCCTTTGTTTTAAAATCCAAGCCGCTTCTCCATTGCTTTCAAAGAGAATGGTTTTGACACCATCACTTCTTTTACTTAGGAAATAGCTTTCGAAAGTGTTGCTTTCGACCCTATTCTTTTATGACCCTTTTGAGATTTTTAAAGCTAAACCCAAAGGTTTCGAGTAACATAGTTTTGAATGGTTTCGAAAGGTTGTTCCATATGTTTTACTTGAACCCAAATGCTTTCGAAAGGTTTGATGGATTTAATGCTTTCGAAAGGTTTTAAAAGAAAGGTTTCGAAGGGGTGATTCCCCAACGATTTCGAAAGGTTTTAAATGGAAGGTTTTCAAAGGTTTTGAAAGGCATATTTAAAGTGTTGAAAAAAAAGGATGTTTAAGGTTTGTAAAGCTTTCGAAAGAGATGGTTTTAATGTTTTCAAAAGGACTATGTGATTGGTTTCAAAAGGTATGTTTTGGCCTTTCGGCCTAAGGTTTTACTTGACCGAAAGGAATACTTTCAAGGGTTTGAAAGGGGTACTTTCTATGGTTTTAAATGATATTTCTTAAAGGTTAAAAAAAAGGTTTAATGGTTTCATCAACATTATCTTTGGGAGAAGCATATATAACATGGCAAAGTGATTTGAGTAAAGCATAGTATATTTTCCTTGTTTAAGTATGATTTAAAAGGATCAAATCATTTTGATAAGAAAAGGTTTTCAAGGAATTTATGGGTAGTTAACCCTAAGTAAAATGACTCAGATATAAGAATACCAGATGAGACTGGTATGGAGTCGCACCCTATACATTAGCTATTAGCCCCTAGCTAATTTAGTCCAAAATTCCAATGTGTAGAGCTTTGTCACCGGTAAGACAGAAAGGAATATACAAAGAGAGGATTGGTTATTAGTGAGCCCGCAAAACCATTAGGATCAGTTGACCCTGGAGAATTAAGTTAGGGACAGACTGTCCAAAAGAGGAGTATCTAACAGAAGTTAGATTATTTGTTTATTTTGTCTGGTAGGTCCGAGTCAACCAAAGGTTAGTAGATAGCCAAACAAAACTATATTGTCCGGACAGATAGTCCATTTGTTACCTAATTTATATGCTTTTATGATATTGGTATTATTGTTTTAACTAGTTTTGGTTGCAGAATTAAGATTTGAAAAAGATATGTTTTAAATGGGTATTAGTGAGGGAAACTCGTTCCGCTAAGCGGCGTGGTCTCACTTAATATCAAACAACCGAGATGTATAGTACTATTCACACCAGGTTTTATGTCTAACTCAAAGTTTATATTTTTCCCCTTAAACTCTCGGGTGCTCAAAATTGATTTGAGTAGGCTGAGGGTTGAGGATTTACAAGTTTTTAGTATGTGGACGAATAAAGCTTCCGAAGACGAGCAGGAGGCTAAAGTTAGCTATTTAGGAGTTTTTTGTTTGTTTTATTCCATTGTGTTGTATTAAGTCAGTTATGACTATTTAGTACTCTGGTCATCCAAGGGGGCATCTTCGTATGTCGCTCTTGGCATATTTTGTAATAATTATATTTGATTTGAACCTGGGAAACGATTGAGATTATGTAATGGAATATGAAACATGTTTTGTGAAATGTAATTAAAAAAGTTGTTTTTGAAATCTGTGATTTTGTTTCATATTCATGTGCCTCTAATATTATGAATACCATTAACATTACCGTATTTGGTCATCGGATGTTAATACTATGGATGACTGCAACATCTGTAGCGCTTAGATTCGGGCCTCCAGATAGAGGATGTTAAAACTTGGTATCGGAGCACTGGTTTATGGAAAACTTTAACTTAAAAATGATTTTTGAAAACATAATCCTAAGGAATTAGAGATAAGATCGGCTTATGGGATAACGCTATAATATCGTACTTGTATTTGCTATATATAAGTATACACTATATTTGTATTCTCCTATCTCTCTTAAGCTATTCTTCTGTATCTCACGGGGCTTGAATACAGATATGGATGCTAGAAGTGGAAGAGTTAACCTTGGGGAAAGCACCACAACAAATGGAAATGCCAGACCAAATACGAGTAGGAACCAAGGTCAGGTACAAGCTGGAAATGTGGGTGTTGGAGTCCCACAACTTGACATGGGAGCAATGTATCAGTTCTTTGTCAACATGATGCGGGTGGGTGTTGCTGCTGGAGTAGTTGGAGGAGGATTTCAAGAAGCTCCAGTGATCGAAAACTATGCTATTTTAAGTAGAGACTATGCTAGGCTGAGAGGAAAGCCATTTATTGGTACTGAAAACGCTATTGAAGTAGAAAACTGGTTGCGGCATTATGAGAGGATCTTTGTAAATTTGGGGCTTAATGATGAGCAAAAGAGAAGGCTTGCTTCGAGACAGCTTCCAGGAGCATCTTTATACTGGTGGAATAGTGTGATGGTAGGAGTTAATGAGGAGACGATGACATAGGCCGAGTTCAAAAGGAGATTTGAGGAAAGGTTTATGTCAAAGATTGCTAAGTCTGCTCTACTTAAGAAGTTTGCATAATTAGAGTAGGGAGACAAGACTGTACTTGAGTATGCGAGGAGGTTTGAGGAGCTAGTAAGATATGCCTATGCTACGGTTGATATTAATATTAAGAGAAATGAGAAGTTCATCATGGGGTTGAAGCCTGAGCTTGCTAGGGCAATGTTACCATATATCAAGGATCCATGTGATGTTGTAGTAGAGATGGAACGAAGAGATGCTTACTTTTCTACAGAGAAACAAGGCAAAGGAAGTCCAGGTGGGGTAGAGTCAGAAAAGGAAGTTCTTCCATAAGAAAGGAGCTCAGAAGGGTGGAGCTGCTATGAAGGGAAAGTCGGAAGTTTTCTGCTTTAAGTGTGATTAGAAGGGCATTTTGCTAATGAATGTCGCTCAGGAGATGGAAAGAAGGTGATCGGGAAGAAGAATATCAAATGTTTCAACTGCGATCAAATTGGACATTATAAGAACCAGTGCAAGGAGCCTGCTAAGGATGGGAAAGGAAAGGTGTTTGCATTGGAGCCAGCTACCTCGAGGCCAGCAGCAAAGGAAAAAGGAAAAGCTGTGTTGGGAGGTACGCTTCAGATTCATGGTATGTCAGTTAGCGTTTTGTTTGATACTGTTGCATTGCATTCTTTTATATCTCATTGTTTGGTAGATAAGCTTAACCTAGAACCCTCATATATAGTTACTTCCTTAAGGGTTGCAAACCCGATAGGAGGGTATGCAACACTTGGGATGAAGTGTGACTACCTAGAGTTTGATTTGTTAGGTCATAACTTTGTTTGCAGTTTGCATGTATTTAATTTCGTAGGGTTCGGAATTATTTTGGGTATGTATTGGTTAAGTAAGTACGATGCTAGGATATTTTTCCATGATAGAAAAATATCATTTAGACACCCTGACTATAGTGATCGGATTGTATATACCGTAGAAACCCCTAGCTGTGAGGTGAATGCTTTATTGGGTGTTGTGGAGGTAGAAAATGAGTTTAATCGAGTTTTTGTGGTTAGAGAGTTCGCACATGTTTTTGAACATGTAATAGGTTTTCCACCGAAACGAGCCATTGAGTTTCGGATAGATTTAGTACCTGGAGCAGAACCAGTGAGTAGACAGCCAAGCAGGATGACACCTACGGAGATGAGGGAGTTGAAGGTGTAGTTGGTGGACCTGGAAGGCAAGAATTTTATTAGATCAAGTAGTTCTCCTTGAGGAGGAGCTGTAGTGTTTTGCTAAGAAGCTGGACGGATCATTGAGGTTATGTATCGATTATCGTAAGATGAATGAGAAGACAATAAAGAATCGATATCCGTTGCCTAGAATTGACGATTTGTTCGATCAGTTAAGTGGAGCAAAGGTAGTTTCTCAGTTGGATTTAGCAACAGGTTTCCATCAGCTTAGAGTAACAGAGTATAGTATTCCTTTAACGGTAATTAGAACTAGATATGGATCGTACGAATGGTTAGTGATGTCGTTCGGACTAACTAATCCGCCAGCATTCTTTGTGAATTTGATGAACCAAATTTTCCGAGAGCACTTGGATAGGTTTGTGCTGGTTTTCATATATGATATTTTGATATACTCTAAGGATGAAAGGGAGCATAAAGTTCATCTTAGAGTGGTGCTTCAGACGCTAAGGCAGAATCAGCTGAAGGCGAAGTTTTTAAAGTGTCATTTCTGGAAGAAGGAAGTGAAGTTTCTTGGTCATGTAGTCTCAGAGATAAGGTTGTCTGTAGATCCGACTAAGATTGAAGTAGTAAATAATTGGAAGAGACCCAAGAAAGTGACTGAGATAAAGTGTTTTCTTTGATTCGTTGGATATTATAAGAGGTTCATTAAGGATTTTTCGTGGATAGCAGCACCGATGACCAAGCTAATACGAAAGGATGTAAAGTTTGTTTGGACCGATAAGTGTGAGGAAGCATTCCAAAGCTTGAAACACTTATTGACTCACGCACCGATACTAGTTGTTCCAGAAGAGAATCGGGATTTGGTAGTATATACAAATGCATGTGGAACTGGATTAGGAGCTGTGTTAATGCAGAGTGGTAAAGTGATTGCCTATGCTTCTCGACAGCATAGACCGCATGAGGTTAGATATCCAACGCATGATTTGGAATTAGCTGTGGAGATATTTGCATTGAAGGTGTGGAGACATTACCTTTTGGGAGAGAGGTTTGAGCTTTATACGGATCATAAGTCGTTGAAGTATTTGTTCTCCCAAAAGGAGCTGAACATGAGACAGCACAGATGGTTGGAATTTATAGCTTCTTATGACTTTGGTATGGAGTACACACCGAGAAAGGGTAATAAGGTCGCAGACGCATTTAGCAGAAAACATCAAAATGTAGTGTTACCGATGATAGCTAAGTGGAAAGATTTGAAAGCGTTGACGACACGTAGAGTACAGTGGAGATCTGAAGCTAGATCTAGTAAGGAAATTGCAATGTTGTCATGTTTAGAAGTTCGACCATTTATGATTGAAAAGATTGCTTCTTAATAGATGGAGGATCCAGTGTTAGTTGAACATATCAAGAAGTTAAGGGATGGAACAGAGAGCGATGACTTGAAGGATTTTAGTCTTGACCAGAACGGGTGGTTGAGAAAGAAAGGAAGGTTGTGTGTTCCAAATGTGTGAGACATTAGGATGGAAGTTTTGGAGGAATGCTATCATTCGAAGTTCACCATTCATCCAGCAGGAACTAAGATGTATCAGGACATGAAGAGGAGTTTCTTCTGGGAAGGTATGAAGAAGGATTTAGGCTTATGGGTAAAGCAGTGTTTGAACTATCAACAGGTAAAAGCCGAACGTTAGAAGCCAAGTGGGTTACTTCAGCCATTAGATATTTCGGTATGGAAGTAGGATTCTATTTCGATGGATTTTATAGACGGGTAGCCAAGATCTAATAGTGGAAATGAAAGTATATGGATCATAGTGGATAGATTAACTGTAACGACCCGAGATTTTCGATTGCGAAAATTCCAGATAGTTAGGAAAAGAAGAAAGAGATAGAAGAAGAAGAAACAGAAACACAGCACTGATTCTCACAAATCGCAGCGGATCAAAATATAATATCAAATAATAACAGTTTACAAAAGAATACCTGTATATGTCAATTATATTTTTACATCAGAGTTACACTCATACACAAACACTGGACATATACAAATAGCATGTCTCAGATAAACAGAAATAATATCACAGCGGAAACACTCCATACATTCCTGCCATCCAGCTTGTCTCCTGAGCTCCAGAACGTCCTTACTTGAAAATCTATAATACTCGGTCTGACCCGAGCATTACATCAAAGTAACACCCGGGTCAGGCTGGAAACCAGCGTGAGTAAAAACCCATATAACATGAAACACCAAGCTATAACATATGTGAATACCAGGGTAACTCGTATCTTCTACGAGTTCTCATCTTATTTAAGACAATCATTTACTTCAAACAATATCTAAGAATCATTACTCAGTTCAAATATCCATGATTCTTAACTTATTTTATTCCATCCTGTTTACTTCTAAAATCAAAATATAAAGAATTTAGATTACAAAACGAAGTGGTTCTGGGTATTTGCTAATACCTGATTCCGGCCTCTTCGATTTCAATGTCATCTCTATTCCAAGTTGTTAAGTTTAAACAACACAATTTATACACAACAATTCAACTCAGATAGGTAAACCACATTATCACAGTTCAACTTATTCTTATCACAGCACATCTCAATCACCCATCAGAGATATCAACAATCCCAGCAATCCAACATCATTCAACATCCATAATCAAGATTTATTAGACATGTAATTCCTAATTAATTTAATTAATCTCCAATTAAATTAATCACCAACTTAAATTTCTTGGATTACCTTAATCCTGCTTACTTATCATTAATTAATTACAACCCAATTAATTCATCCTTCTTTAATATTTTAATTAATCCCTCTTGATTAATTATTCTTTAATTACATTAAGTAATTAACCTTTAATTACCACATAGATTAATTACCTTAACCATTCACAATAATTAACCTTTAATTAATCCCCCTAATTAATTACATTAATTAATGATCCTCTAATCACTTTCCTTAATTAATTATTCTTTTAATTAATTACATTTATTAATTAACCCTAATTAATCATCCCATAATTAATTAACCTTTAATTTATTACTCCATTATCCTCTAATAATTAATTAAATTAATTAACCCTCAACAAATTAATCCTTTAATTACTTATATTAAGTAATTATCATTTAAGTAATTAATCTCTAATTACCTACATTAATTTAATTAATCATTAATTATCCAAGACCTTAATTAACTTTAAGATAAACCATTTATCTTAATTAATTACTTAATTATCATTGACATATAAATTTTAAAACATTTTATCCTTAATTAACACTTAAAAACATTTTAAATTAAGTTTAAAATAACTTAAAGATTTTAAACTTAACAAATTCAAGTAACAAATTATAACTTCCTTAACTTTACTATTTAATAACATTTATTATATAAGGAATAGGTTTTAAGAAATGATTCAAACTAGATTCATTTTTAGATTTTTAAAACTTGCTTTATTTAAATTTTAAAACTGCTAAATTTACTTCGGGTCCAACCCGATATACACTCGAGCCCTGACCCGAGTATATCACCTTCTTTTTTTTTCTTTTTTTATTTATACTAAAACTTGTTTAAAATATAAAACTGTCCTTAAACCTGAAATCCACTCGCGTACAACACAAATCAGAACCCGAGACAAAACTTCATTTACTCGAGATCGATCCTGAGTTCCACAAACCCAGCTAAAACTGATACGAGAAACACTCGTACACGTGCACAGATGGTCGAAGCATCTCCGACCATCGCCACTACCCCTGATAAGTCGACGACCACTCTCACCTACAATTCCGACCATCCAACCTGAGCATCCAGCTCAAAATCGAAATCGAGCCTATAAAGTCGAACTGGAACAGAAACCTTCGATCGAAAACCTCCCCTCGCCATCGATCTCGACCACGAGATTCCTCGCCCATCAACCCGAAGCTACACCACAACTTCCAGCCTCGTTTGCCCCCATCGCGATTGAGCCAAGTCCATCACTAACGTCGGAAACACCTCGACAATGACGACAAACTAAACACACCACTAAACCCTAAATTACCTCCGCCTCGTCGCCTCGATCACCAGAAAAATCTCCACCTATTTTTCCTATGATTCCCATTCCTCCAGCTACCTGTAGCTCAAAATTCGATGACCAACTCTTTGCCTAACGTCGGGAATCGACGTATAATGCATTTCCGATCATCTCAAGTTACCTCACTAACCACCAACTTAAAATTTATGATATGATTGTTAAAATTCATGAAATATCAATACAAATCAGATTACATATTGAATACAAGGGATTTAGACATTTAAATTTTCTGATTTAAAAGAATTTTACTGTTATTTCTAAATTTTGAGTTAATTACTACATAAAAATTCTAGAAATCATTTTTAGACTTGATATTACAATGCTATCAACATTTTTCATTTAGAAATCGAAGCCTAAAAACACTTACATAAAGAGGATTTGAAAATGTGAATCAGGTTTAAACCTGTAATATTCAATAGAGGCCAGTTAAACTTGTTCTAGACGTGTACACAATTACTAACACATAAATATATATGTAAATCATTTTTCTATCAACATGCATAGCATAATTAATATCATGTTTCAATGATCATCACATGCAATTTCAAAGTATACCAGAAATTTCAGAGTTTACTCACCTCTTGGAAGAACAGAGAAAGCTGAAAAACTTATGTCTTTGAACTGGAAATTTGAATTGCCACTTGATTTAGATTTGCTAGCTGATCTTGATTTGAAACTGAATTGAATTCACTTGAATTTTGCTGAGCTTCAAGTTTGAGAATTTGATTTTTGTTTGATTGATTTTTTTTGGCAGTGTTGTTTTATCCTTCTTGTTATACTTAGTTCCAGTGAGTGAAATAGAAGACAAGGCAGTGGTATTATATATGCATAGAAGTGAAGTGTGCTGGAGAGCCAGGCTGTGATTTTTGTATCGGGCGTTTACATTTTTTTATATAAAAATGTTTTGATTTACAAAGTGATTTGATTTTGCTTTGACCTGATTTTATGTTTTTGCTGCTGACATTGTTTTGTATGCTTGAAATGATGCATTATATGCTTGAGATGAACGTGCATTAAATGCTTGTCTCACTAGGTTCCTACGTATATATTTATATATACATACATTTCATATGTATATTTGTTTTTACCAAATGCATTTGTATTCATTATCATATATACATACTTATACATAGTTACATTTACCTATATGTTTACATACTTATCTACTTACATATCATATACCTATTTATACTTAAACATATTTTTGATATATATTGCTTTATTATATATCTATATATATATATTCACATTCATACAAACTTTCTTATATTTTATTTCACAGAGGCATATATATACATTCATATACTTGTATATGTATATATTTTCAACATCATAAAGCTTATATATGTTTGTATATATATATTTGGGTGTTTATCTTAGTTTTTAAATGGTGGAGTTTATATATTTATACATAAGACTACAATATTCATCATATCCAGAAATTTATAACCCAATATCCAATATAGCTTTTAAATCGATATATATATATTCCAGATATCTTTAATTGTCAGAATTTTATTTGTTCGACTAATCAAAACTAATATTTAAATGATCTAATTTGGTTAATTACTAATTAACAATTGTTAAAAATCTGGGTCTTCACATTCCTCCCCCCTTTAGAACTTTTCGTCCTCGAAAAGAAACGAAGCGAGAATTTTAATTTACTATGTATTTTAGTTAAATTATTATTTAAACATTTTTAACTCTTTTTACTCTTTTATTTTAAAATTTTAAAGCACTTTAAAATCTATATAATATTACCAAAATAGCTTTTATATAAAAATACTTTTTATAACTCGATGTCTCAACAAGTCCATCCTTGTTCTCACAGAAATTCGGTCATACGTTGATCAGGCGTAGGACTGAAAATCTATAAATACTTGGTAACCCCGTTTTCAACACCCAGTGAAAATACTTGGAAAATAATTTTATTGAAAATATAGAAAACAGTTTTTGAAAATATAGGAAATATCTTTGGTGAGAATGCTTTAGAAATCATCACCCCCATCCATGGTCGCAGTTAACCCGATGGTTACGTTGCCATCCCGGCAAAATCCATAGATAACTGTAGGCCTCCGCGCCCCTCGATTACACCATGGAACCCGCTACAGATTGCAGTTATACCCGGGCTTTACGTTGCTATCACAGCAAAAACCCATATAACCGTAGGCATCAGCGCCCTCGAATTTCGCTGCCAAAAGAATGAAACTTCTCCACTTGACCATAGATCGCAGTCTACCGATGTTACATTGCCATCACGGCAAAATCAAGTGTAGACTGTTGGCACTCATCCTCCACACGATTTTCACTATGGTCCACACAGTAGATCGCAGCGAAATCGAGTTACACTGTCGTCACAGCATAACCCAAATGCCCCTGTAGGCATCAGCGCCCTCGACTTTCGCTACCCAACAATCCTCAGGAACTAGTTTGTCCGGACTCCTTACAGGATCAACTTTAGAGCCTCCCCCTCTTTGAGGCTCAAGGCAGTACCACCCTGTGGCACTCCTGAGAAGTTCATTCAAGGGAGCGCCTATTTCCCCAGAGCCACTTCAAAACACTTTATACTATACACATATAGTATTTTTCAAATCATACACCTAGTATGAATTTCATATAAATCTCCTTTCTCAAAATCGATTATCCCAAAATCGATAATTCACAAACTAGGCTTTCCAAATTCCAAATTTGATTTTCCTCAAAAATAAAAGCCTTTCCAAATTCAAAGGTTCCCAAAACTTTTCCTCAAAATCATTTTCACAAAATCCTTTATATATACATACATATATATATATATATATAATAACCTTGGGAAATTTTTGAATCACTTCATACTTGTATAAATTCACTTTTATACTTCAAATACTTTCAAAATCATTTTTCTCCTGGCAATAGATTCATTAAGGGGAGTTTACCATATATAATATATAACTTTGTTTATCCCAAATCAAATATTCAAATTTTGATTACTCTTTTGTAAAGTCATTTACCATATTGCTTACTTCCATAAAGTAAATTTTAATCATAGGAATATTCAATTCCCACTTTATTTCATCACATATTTCACAACATATACTTTCCATTTCAAAAACCATATTACAGTTCTTATCTCCAATTTCAATATCAATCTCATACAAACCCGTACGATGTACACATATCATCCGTACGCCATACCAATTTGATCGCTCACTCGATCACACAATTCCACCTCCGAACTAGTATCGTCCACTAGACTTTCTAGTGCGGACTCAGGTCTGGTTTCTTGATCAGAAACCGTTATTCTCCTTGCATAGGTCACAACTATGATAGAGAATTTCCAGAACCAATCAAAAATCCATATCCAGGTTCACCGTCGAAAATCGAATGAAAAAATCCCAACTCGGATCGATAATACTATCTCGAAATTCTATGCTCGAATCTGGATCAAATCACTATGCGAATAGAATAATATACGTACATCCTACGTATTTATCTTCATTGATTATCAGTTAAATCAATTCCCTTTCTATTCATCCTCACTTTGATTTTATTCACTTATCCTTAATCCCCATTTGGATTATCACTTCAATTCTTATCTCAGTTGGGTATTTAATCAATAAAAGTTTGAACTCCGACCAGTTTATATTTAGAAAATAGCTTAAAAAAATTAAAAATAAATAAGTAGTTGAAAATAATTATTAGTTTGTAAAATAGCTGTAAAATAGTTATGTAATTGTAAATAGTTGAAAAATAGTAATTATTTATAAAACAATTGAAAAACAGTAATTAGTTTATAAATCAGTTGTAAAATTGTTAAATAGTTCCAAAAGAAATTGTAAAAAAAGCTTAAGATAGTTTTAGGTTCAAAAAGAAAAGTTGTGTAGTAAATAGTTTGGAAAAATAGATTTATATTAAAACAATTTATTTTGAAAATAGTCTAGAGTCAAACTGTTCAATTCCCCATCAATTCAATTTAAATTTCCACTTCCATTTAAATTGACCCACTCCTAATTTGAATAACTTCAATTTCCCTTGAACTTGATTTATCCCCAATTCAAGTTCAATTAACCTCAACTTCTTTCCAAATTCAGATCAAATTCCATTTGATTTTAAACATATTCACTTCAATTACAATTTCAAATTAGTTTAGAGTAATTTCAAATTGAATCCACTTCAATTTCAAATCATTTCAATTTCTATATGAATTAATCCCTTAAATCAAATTAACCCTTATTTTTAAACCAACAATCTAAATCTTTAAACAATTAAATTTTGAGTCCAAATTTCAAAACTCCATTTAAAATTTTCTTCATAATAATAGATATATCCAATTTATTCCCCAATTTCAATTTTGAAACCAATGCTTAACAATTTAAATTTCCAAGTTCTTTTTGAACATTTAAATCTTAAATTCAAAGTGGTTTCATCTCCTTAATTTCAAATTTTAATTTCCCTTTTTATCTAAATGATGGATGTATCACCACAATCCATTTCTTCATTCATTTAAACAAATCCAATTCACAATCTAAAGATTATTAATAACAATAGGATAATATTATCCAAATTATTTTAAAACATCCATTTTCAATTTCCAGATCTCAAACCCATTTTGAGATCTCACAAACTCCCCATTCAAATCAACCATTTAACCTTCCAGTTAAATCCCAATTTTATTTTGAAATTTCCAATTCTGGTTGCTTGTTAACTTATTTAACTTTCCCAAAGTTAAATTCAATTTACTTAATCCAGCCAACCTTACCCAATTTAAATTCCCATTTCAAATTTTAAACTTCACATTAATAATCTTATAAGTTCAAAAACTTATCACCTTGGATACCACATCTCATTTCAAATTTAAAACTCAACATTTAGAGTTTATTTCAAACCATTTTTGATATTATGTATATTCCTCATATATACATATTATTTCCTTTACACACTAAGTTATCCTTAAATTTTAAATCACCTTTGGTTTTAGTTCAAACAGTTTCCTTTAATGCTTACAAACAACTCTTATTTTAAAATAAGATCACATTCAAAATATTCTGAATAATACTCTTTATTATTTCTATTAACATTTGAAACAAATTCCAAATTTTCTGGCTTAGATTTAAAACTTCACAATCTAGATCATCTTCAGTTCCAATTTATAAGTCATACTTATCTAAAACATTTCATTTTGCTTACTCATTAATACACATATTATTATTAAACACAACAATCATTTATGATAATAACCAAGATTATCATATTTGGAAACCAATTCATTATTATCCTATTCTGAAACTTTTTCCCAAATTCAAGATTTAATTTCAGTTTGAATCCATTTTAAACTTAACTTTATTTAATTTCAATTTGGTTGTATTTCTATTACCTCTTAATTTAATTCCAATAATTTAACAACCAATTACCTTAACATTTATTGGTTAAGAAATATTCCTTTATATATATCAAAATATATTCTTATATAAAATCATTTAAAATCTTTATATAAGAAAATAACAAGTAGGCTCTCATATATATATACACACTCAACTCATTCTAGGGTACTATTGACCCTATCCTTATGAGTACACCCACCAGATCCAAGGTTCTCGCTTAACCTTCAGCTCTGATACCAAATATAACGACCCGAGATTTTCAATTGTGAAAATTCCAGATAGTTAGGAAAAGAAGAAAGAGATAGAAGAAGAAGAAACAGAAACACAGCACTGATTCTCACAAATCGCAGCAGATCAAAATATGATATCAAATAATAACAGTTTACAAAAGAATACCTGTATCTGTCAATTATATTTTTACATCAGAGTTACACTCATACACAAACACTGAACATATACAAATCGCATGTCTTAGATAAACAGAAATAATAATACAGCGGAAACACTCCATACGTTCCTGCCATCCAGCTCGTCTCCTGAGCTCCAGAACGTCCTTACCTGAAAATCTGTAATACTCGGTCTGACCCGAGCATTACATCAAAGTAACACCCGGGCCAGGTTGGAAACCAGCGTGAGTAAACCCATATATCATGAAACACCAAGCTATAACATATGTGAATACCAGGGTAACTCGTATCTTCTACGAGTTCTCATCTTATTTAAGACAATCATTTATTTCAAACAATATCTAAGAATCATTACTCAGTTCAAATATCCATGATTCTTAACTTATTTTATTCCAGCCTGTTTACTTCTAAAATCAAATTATAAAGAATTTAGATTACAAAACGAAGTGGTTCTGGGTATTCGCTAATACCTGATTCCGGCCTCTTCGATTTCAATGCCATCTCTATTCCAAGTTGTTAAGTTTAAACAACACAATTTATAAACAACAATTCAACTCAGATAGGTAAACCACATTATCACAGTTCAACTTATTCTTATCACAGCACATCTCAATCGCCCATCAGAGATATCAACAATCCCAGCAGTCCAACATCATTCAACATCCATAATCAAGATTTATTAGACATGTAATTCCTAATTAATTTAATTAATCTCCAATTAAATTAATCACCAAATTAAATTTTTTGGATTACCTTAATCCTGCTTACTTATCATTAATTAATTACAACTCAATTAATTCATCCTTCTTTAATATTTTAATTAATCCCCCTTGATTAATTATTCTTTAATTACATTAAGTAATTAACCTTTAATTACCACATAGATTAATTACCTTAACCATTCACAATAATTAACCTTTAATTAATCTCCCTAATTAATTACATTAATTAATGATCCTCTAATCACTTTCCTTAATTAATTATTCTTTTAATTAATTACATTTATTAATTAACCCTAATTAATCATCCCATAATTAATTAACCTTTAATTTATTAATCCATTATCCTCTAATAATTAATTAAATTAATTAACCCTCAACAAATTAATCCTTTAATTACTTATATTAAGTAATTATTATTTAAGTAATTAATCTCTAATTACTTACATTAATTTTATTAATTATTAATTATCCAAGAACTTAATTAACTTTAAGATAAACCATTTATCTTAAGTAATTACTTAATTATCATTGACATATAAATTTTAAAACATTTTATCCTTAATTAACACTTAAATACATTTTAAATTAAGTTTAAAATAACTTAAAGATTTTAAACTTAACAAATTCAAGTAACAAATTATAACTTCCTTAACTTTACTATTTAATAACATTTATTATATAAGGAATAGGTTTTAAGAAATTATGCAAACTAGATTCATTTTTAGATTTTTAAAACTTGCTTTATTTAAATTTTAAAACTTTTTATTTTACTTCGGGTCCAACCCGATATACACTCGAGCCCTGACCCGAGTATATCACCTTCTTTTTTTTTCTTTTTTTTCTTTTTTTATTTATACTAAACTTTGTTTAAAATTTAAAAATGTCCTTAAACCTGAAATCCACTCGCGTACAACACAAATCAGAACCCGAGACCAAACTTCATTTACTCGAGATCGATCCCGAGTTCCACAAACCCAGCAAAAACTGATACGAGAAACACTCGTACACGTGCATAGATGGTCGGAGCATCTCCGACCATTGCCACTACCCCTGATAAGTCGACGACCACTCTCACCTATGATTCGGACCATCCAACCCGAGCATCCAGCTCAAAATCAAAATCGAGCCTATAAAGTCGAACTGGAACAGAAACCTTCGATCGAAAACCTCCCCTCGCCATCGATCTCGACCACGAGATTCCTCGCCCATCAACCCGAAGCTACACCACAACTTCCAGCCTCGTTTCCCCCCATCGCGATTGAGCCCAGTCCATCACCAACGTCGGAAACACCTCGACAATGACGACAAACTAAACACACCACTAAACCCTAAATTACCTCCGCCTCGTCGCCTCGATCGGCAGAAAAATCTCCACCTATTTTTCCTATGATTCCCATTCCTCCAGCTACTTGCAGCTCAAAATTCGATGACCAACTCTTTGCCTAACGTCGGGAATCGACGTATAATGCATTTCTGATCATCTCAAGTTACCTCACTAACCACCAACTTAAAATTTATGATATGATTGTTAAAATTCATGAAATTTCAATACAAATCAGATTACATATTGAATACAAGGGATTTAGACATTTAAATTTTCTGATTTAAAAGAATTTTACTGTTATTTCTAAATTTTGAGTTAATTACTACATAAAAATTCTAGAAATCATTTTTAGACTTGATATTACAATGTTATCAACATTTTTCATTTAGGAATCGAAGCCTAAAAACACTTACATAAAGAGGATTTGAATTTGTGAATCAGGTTTAAACCTGTAATATTCAACAGAGGCCAGTTAAACTTGTTCCAGACGTGTACACAGTTACTAACACATAAATATATATGTAAATCATTTTTCTATCAACATGCATAGCATAATTCATATCATGATGATCATCATATGCAATTTCAAAATATACCAGAAATTTCAGAGTTTACTCACCTATTGGAAGAACAGAGAAAGCTGATAAACTTATGTCTTTGAACTGGAAATTTGAATTGCCACTTGATTTAGATTTGCTAGCTGATCTTGATTTGAAACTGAATTGAATTCACTTGAATTTTGCTGAGCTTCAGGTTTGAGAATTTGATTTTTGTTTGATTGATTTTTTTTTAGCAGTGTTGTTTTATCCTTCTTGTTATACTTAGTTCCAGTGAGTGAAATAGAAGACAAGGCGGTGGTATTATATATGCATAGAAGTGAAGTGTGCTGGAGAAGCCAGGCTGTGATTTTTGTTTCAGGCGTTTACAGTTTTTTATATAAAAAGAGTTTTGATTTACAAAGTGATTTGATTTTGCTTTGACCTGATTTTATGTTTTTGCTGCTGACATTGTTTTGTATGCTTGAAATGATGCATTGTATGCTTGAGATGAACGTGCATTAAATGCTTGTCTCACTAGGTTCCTACGTATATATTTATATATACATACATTTCATATGTATATTTGTTTTTATCAAATGCATTTGTATTTGTTATCATGTATACATACTTATACATAGTTACATTTACCTATATGTTTACATACTTATCTACTTACATATCATATACCTATTTATACTTAAACATATTTTTGATATACATTGCTTTATTATATATCTATATATATATATATTCACATTCATACAAACTTTCTTATATTTTATTTCACATAGGCATATATATACATTCATATACTTGTATATGTATATATTTTCAACGTCATAAAGC
Source organism: Allium fistulosum (assembly GCA_030737815.1). Taxonomy (NCBI): domain Eukaryota; kingdom Viridiplantae; phylum Streptophyta; class Magnoliopsida; order Asparagales; family Amaryllidaceae; genus Allium; species Allium fistulosum. The sequence continues at coordinate 257,874,547 of CM060908.1, read as the reverse complement.
TTATATATGTTTGTATATATATATTTGGGTGTTTATCTTAGTTTTTAAATGGTGGAGTTTATATATTTATACATAAGACTAAAATATTCATCATATCTAGAAATTTATAACCCAATATCCAATATAGCTTTTAAATCGATATATTTATATATATATATATATATATTCCAGATATCTTTAATTGTCCGAATTTTATTTGTTCGACTAATCAAAACTAATATTTAAATGATCTAATTCAGTTAATTACCAATTAACAATTGTTAAAAATTTGGGTCGTCACATTAACCAAGAGTGCCCATTTCATTCTAGTTAAGTCAACTAGGACGGCACCTGTTTTAGCTAAGTTATTTATGAAGAATGTAGTTAGACTTCATGGAATTCCTAATAGTACAGTAAGTGACAGAGGTTCATTATTCACTGGTGAGTTCTGGAGAAGTCTATAGGAGATTTTAGGAACCAAGCTCAAAATGAGTACCGCTTACCATCCATAGACCGATGGGAAAACGGAAAGAGTTAACAAAGTATTGGAAGATTTGTTAAGAGTTTGTGTGCTATATTTTGGAGGATCATAGGAAGATCATCTACACTTAGTCGAGTTTTCATATTACAACAGCTATCATGCCAGTATAGGGATGGCACCCTTTGAAGCTTTGTATGAAAGGCCATGCAAATCACCAGTTTGTTGGTTAGAGACTTGTAACGACCCGGAATTTTGGTCATTAGATTTTGAACATTTAATTCAATTTAAATGTTGAATGTGAATCATAATTTGATTTTGGAATAAAAAGATTTTGGTTAAAACAATAAAATAAGTTAAAATTTCAAATATGACAATTCAATTGGATTTGAATAATAATAATTAAATATTTGGAATTGGGATAATTTGTGAATCTGGATGTAAATGGTTATGAAAATGGTTTCTAAGGTTTATTTTAAGTCTAGTTTGATTTGAATTTTAATATTGGACTTTTGAATGGAATCAAAAGTCGATAAGTTGAATTTGAAACATTATATTAATTTAATAATGGGATTTAATAATATAATAATGCAAATAATCAGACTTTGATTCGGAATGAATCAGAATGATTTCTAATGTGAATATAAATTCTATTTGATTTATAATTAAGTTAGTAAAATTTTAAAAGTGAAATTTTAAATGATTTCGACGATTTTGGAAATTGGTCGAATTAATCGACGAGTTAAAACAGCCTTTCGGGGCACAGTCTCGGAATTCTATGAAACCAGTTCCATTGGATCCATAATAGTTGATTATTATCGGATTTCAAATTGCGTAACGTTTGGAGTCACCGTTTGTTCGTACGGGTGAGAAACGCGTTGAGATTTAAATCGATAATTTAATATATAAACCGATTCAAAAAGCAATCTTCCACATATGATTGAATTGGGCTCCGAAACACGTTCCATTGTGTTTGGAATGCGGGTAAAACCTTATAAACGCCTGTCGGCACGTTTCAATTGGAATTCGTTTAAAAAGTTAAGTAATTTATGAATTTATTATTAAATTATTATATAAATCTATATATATTCACGTGCAAAGAGAGAAACCCTAGTTTCCTTTCAGTGGCCGCCGCCTTCATTCTTTATCAATGGCCGAAACCAACCACCCTCCCCCTTCAATTTCCGACCAATCCATCAACCCATTTCAAAAACTTCCAACTGGAATATTGTAGAGGACGGAGAGATGCTCAGATCCAACAGTTGATTTGCGTTCTTGTCAACCGTAGTGGTAGCTAGAAGGCAGCGTTCGTTGTCGTTCCAGGTGTGTTTTTCGAGGTAATGGTGAAGCCGAGTTCAGCCGTGTCTTGGCCGTGGGTGTGCGTCGCTTGGGGCTTCGACGTGGGCTCGGTTGATCGACTCCTAGTCGATCGAGGAGGGGCGTCGATCGAGCCCTAATAGGTGACGTTTTGGGTTCAAAGCCTGGTAGCACGCGTGTCGTAGAAGACAAAGGCTTCGGCCTTGATTTTGAAACGTGCGGCAGATATTGTTTTGGTAAATATATAATTAAAAGAAAAGCAAATTTGTTATATAATTTAATTTCAAACGTTAAAATAACATATCTCTTGAATGCATGTTCAGAATTCAAAGAAACAAGAAGCGTTGGAACCGCAGCGATGCGATCTACGCTGCGATGCAGATGTGGGATTGTGTTAAGTAAGTGAAAATTTTGCATTAAATCGAACGTGGTCGATTTAATGTAAAATTTGAAACGCTCGACGAATTCAAGGTGAGTTAATCTCACTCACATCTAGAATGCTAGTTAATTTAATTAGTTAATATTTTAATGATTGGTTGATTGGTTGAATGTGATGATTATTATCAGATTGGATCGATATTATTTGTGTGACAACATCTGTGGATGCAGGGAAACAGGTTGGAGGGATCCAACTGGATTCCTCATAATATAGATATTATCTTCATAATATGTGATGTATTTATTTATATTCTGTGATAGTTTAATTTGGAATTTTGTTATGCTGTGTTATGGTTGGATAAATATAATCTGGTATTTTAAAATATCGATAAAATGAAATGGGGATTAAAGGGAAATGAAAAGGAATTTTGAGTAATGGATTTAAAGAAATGAAATTCAGGGAATTGGTTTGGAACTTGAAGTGTTTTTGAAACTGTGATTTTAAAGGGAAATGAGGAATGAGAATTTATAAACTGGGTTTATAAATGAAATGGAATATTTATCGGGGGATAAATTTGGAAGTATAGATTTCCGGTGGGAACTTCTATAAGAAGGTGCAAATTGTTTTAAAGGTAATAGTGGGATTATTTTTAAAAGATGGGAAGTGTATTTTCCTGGAAAACTAAGTATGTTTTCAAAGGAAAGCTTTCGAAGTATAAACTAGAAGTTTAAAATGTGTTCTAGAATGTTTTAGAAGAAAATACTATTTTTAATTATTTTCAAGTGAAAAGTAAATATTTATTAAGGTAATTATGGTATTTAATTATTTTAAAGATAAATTGGCTTTATGTTTTTAAAGGAAATTTTCTAATATTTATACTTTATATAAAACCTTATTTTAAAAACTGTTTGTGGCTTAAATTGTACTTGGGAATTTATTATAGAATTCATAACTATTATTTGAGTAAAATGACTTAAACGGTTTTATTTAAAAAAAATGTGTTTAAGTATACCCCTTTGAGAAAACGATTTAAAATTATAAAATTTAAGTTTTAAGAAACTGGGTTTCCAATGGAAATAAAATAATTGGGTCGAAATTTATTGCCACGAGAGAGAGAGAAAAGTGATTTGAAAACTGTTTTCAAAAGGGTTGAAGTACGGAAAATAGCTTGCGAAGTTATTTTTAAATAAATAATTTGAGAGAAATTATTATGGCTTGATGATTGTTTGTGAATGTTATTTGATAGTTAAATAACCAACTATCAATATTAGCCAATGCGTAGATCGTTTCGAAGAGACCGGGATCGGGATTTATTTCCCGAAAACCACTTCGATCTGGTTTGAACGTTTTCGTGAGGAAGACAAGAGCTGGGAGTCGAAGATGGTGCAGTGAAGTGCAAGAGCTAGTCGCTACTAATCCTGAGGGTGATTCCAAAATGGATGTAGTAGGAATAGTGCCTTCGGTTCCGTTCGAACCCGTAATGGACTTGTATGGATGAATGCTTTCAGAACATCGTCAGGTGGACGATGAGCATTCTAAGTGATATGTTCTAAAAAGGTAACGCTTAGCCTCAAGCCTCATCAACCGGGAATGACTGAAAATCAGGGGTTATGCAGCAAGGCTAAGTGGGTAGCACCCATTAGGGTGAGGTCATCCCTGTCTAGATGTTCCTTTTTATTTGGCTTAGTGGTGCGGTTGCTGATCCTAACCGTGGGGTGATCTTACTCGGAATTATCCAGTAAGGGGTAGTTCCGGCCTTGTGTTGCAGGGGATCGGGCGTGGTCCTCGGTACGTTGATCTAGACCAGGTACTGTGACAGGTGGTACCCCAGTGCCTAGTCATTAGTTGGAAATCCATTTTCCCTACACGCCTGTACGGTTTTGATTATGCCCAACTATTGCTGAAACGTGAGATGTAAGCATTTCAGCTAGATTCTATTTTACTTTCTATAGACACTATTATAATATCAGACGGTTTTGATAAAAAGTGTTTTGGCTATCGTAAGGTAAAAACCCGGCATGTTTATTTGTGGCATGGTCTTACGAGACGCTTTTGATTTTCAAAGGATTTTTGAAACTTTAATAATCAGTTTGGATGTATTTCTCGCACGTTGGTATTCCAGACTGACTCGGGTGTTATTTTATTATAATGCTCGGGTCAGACCGAGTATTATAGATCATAGGATAGGATGCTGTGGAGCTCAGGAGAGGAGCTGGAGTTCGAGATGTATTATTCGTACTTGTTTATTCCGCTGCTATGGTTGTTTGAAATTGCCAGCAAGTTGTGAGGCAAGCTGATATAACTGCCAGGCTGGTAATTGTTCTTTACTGGTGATATACTCTGATGATGTATTGTATATAACAGATATGGTTTCATTTTGTGTAAAGATCTGTTATTATTTATTATATTTTGTTCCGCTGCGATTGTGATATTCTGATGTTGTTTAGTTCCTTCTTTCTTCTATCTTCTTTCTTTTTCCTCAACAATCTGTGTTTTCCGGCACTCGATCGTCGGAATATTATACTGTGGTGAATTTTGTGTCGATTTTCGAGAGTCGAGAAGGGCGGGTCGTCTCAAGACTGAGGATAGGTTGGTCCTTGGTCCGGATTTAGTTAGAGAAGCTGCAGAGAAGATTGAGTTAATTTGGGATAGGATGAAGGAAGCTCAGTCTAGGCAGAATAGTTATGCAGATAGAAGACGGAAAGACTTAGGGTTCTCTGATAGAGACCATGTGTTCATCAAGGAATCACCGATGAAAGGTGTAATTCAATTCGGGAAATCAGGGAACTTGGCACCGAGATTCGTAGGACAATTTCCTATTGTAGAGAGGAATAGGAAACTCGCATATAGAATAGAGTTACCAAACAGTTTGGCAGGAGTCCACGATGTTTTTCATATTTCTCATCTAAGAAAGTGTGTTGAAGATCCGGGGACTACTATAGCACCGACTATGTTAGAGGACTTAGTAGTCGAGCCGAACTTGACTGTAGTTAGAAAGCCAGTTCGTATAGTCGGAAGAGATGAGAAGAGACTTATCCTGATTTGTTTGATGGTATGTTTTACCTTTTTGATTATTTAATTTTGTACCTTATCGTAATATCAAGGACGAAATTCTTTAAGGAGGGGAGTCTGTAATGACCCTAATTTTTAGTAACATTATTTAGGAGATTTAATTAGTTAAATTAGATAAAATAATATAATGATTAGGGGATTGAGATTTATGTAACTAAGGGGTAGCGTGCCATGTATCCAAATGAACTAAGTAAATTGAATTGAAACACAGTGTTAGGAAATAGAAAAGGGCAATATAGGAATTAGTATTATTCTTATACCCTAAACCCCTTAAGCCATATTCTATACATTCATTTCATATTCACAAAACAAAATATAAACTTGAGACCGGCCACCATTAGTGGAAAACAAGAGAATATAAAGCTAGAATCAAGAGGAAAGCTTAAGCAACAAAATCAAAGATCAAATCTCAACACCCTAATATCAAGCTACGGTGAATAATAACTACATCTCATGTTTTCTATTATTCTCAGTTTTAAGATGAAATCCGAATTATTTTGCAAAGTTATTTGCCATGTTTTAATTATTAAAATGGATATATATGCTTGTTGATGATTTATGGTATTTCATATGGATTTTATGATATGTTTTAATCTGAAAACCCTATTAAATGACATCCAAATGCCTTGCGATTTTAGATTTAGATCGGAAATGATATATTAAAGATGGGTTTCAATTTTCATAATTTTCTAAGGAAATGGGTATTTGGGTTTAAAATAATTTACGGCTAAATTATATATGTTTTGGGTCTAAAATTTATATATGTTAGAAAACATACTAAAAATGATTTATAGGAATTTTTGTAGAATTTTCCTAAGTGTCTTAATGAATATATAAAATTATTTAAGGTATGAGACTTAAATGATTTATATATTTATAAAAGGAGAAGGGGTATTTTGTAAATAAATTAAATTGTTTATTTCTGAAATATTGGCAGCACCTTTAGAAAAGAAATTAGCAACCAATAATATTTTGACAAACAAGGCAGGTTAGTTGAAAAGATTACTTTAAAAAGCTAAAATTCAGTTTAAACATGCTTTTTACATGTTTCACCACTTTTGACATTCTCCTTCTGATGCCTTACTTCCGCCTCCTTCTCAGTCGAAACTAATGCGCCTGGTATCAATACTTGGTACATAGCAAATTGGACTAAGGTGGAAGGTATGAAGTTGAAGCATGGGGTTCCGAAGGGGTCGAAGCGTGTCTTTGTTTTTAAAAGAGAATGCGCCTGCTTTGCTTTCCACTTAATTAGCTTTCGACTTAGTTAGTTTTCGTCTAGGTTAAATTGTTTTAAAGGAATGGTTGTGCCTTTTTTAAGTAATGGCTTTCGACTAGGTTGAAACCCCCCTTGATGCCACCTTTTTCTTTTCGATACAGTGCTTTTGAAAGGTCCCTTTGTTTTAAAATCCAAGCTGCTTCTTCATTGCTTTCAAAGGGAATGGTTTCGACACCATCACTTCTTTTACTTAGGAAATAGCTTTCGAAAGTGTTGCTTTTGACCCTGTTTTTTTATGACCCTTCTGAGATTTTTAAAGGTAAGCCCAAAGGTTTCGAATAACATAGTTTTGAATGGTTTCAAAAGGTTGTTCCACATGTTTTACTTGAACCCAAATGCTTTCGAAAGGTTTGATGGATTTAATGCTTTTGAAAAAATTTAAAAGAAAGGTTTCAAAGGGGTGGTTCCCTAATGATTTCGAAAGGTTTCCAAAGGTTTTGAAAGGCATATTTAAGTGTTGAAAAAAATGGATGTTTAAGATTTGTAAAGCTTTCGAAAGAGATGGTTTAAATGTTTTCGAAAGGACTACGTTATTGGTTTCGAAAAGTATGTTTTGGCCTTTCGGCCTAAGGTTTTACTTGATCGAAAGGGGTACTTTCAAGGGTTCGAAAGGGGTATTTTCTATGGTTTTAAATGATATTGTTTAAAGGTTTAAACAAAGGTTTAATGGTTTCATCAACATTATTTCTAGGAGAAGCATGTATAACATGGCATAGTGATTTGAGTAAAGCACAGTATATTTTCCTTCTTTAAGTACAATTTAAAAGGATTAAATCATTTTGATAAGAGAAGGTATTCAAGGAAAATTTATGGGTAGTTAACCCTAAGTAAAATGACTCAGATATAAGAATACCAGATAGGACTAGTATGGAGTCACGCTCTATACATTAGCTATTAGCCCCTAGCTAATTTAGTCCAAAATTCCAGTGTGTAGGGCTTTATCACAAGTAAGACTAAAATGATGTTACACACAGAAAGGAATATATAGAGAGAGGATAGGTTATTGGTGAGCCCACAAAACCATTAGGATCAGTTGACCCAGGAGAATTAAGTTAGGGACAGACCGTCCAGAAAAGGAGTATATAATAGAAGTTAGAGTATTTGTTTATTTTGTCTGGTAGGCCAAAGTCAACCAAAGGTTAGTAGTTAGCCAAACAAAACTATATTGTCCAGATAGATAGTCCATTGGTTACCTGATTTATATAATTTCATGATATTGGTATTGTTGTTTTAACCAGTTTTGGTTGCAGGATTAAGATTTGCAAAAGATATGTTTTAAAAAGGTATTACTGAGGGGAAACCCGTTCCGCAAAGCGGTGTGGTCTCACTTAATATCAAACAACCGAGATGTATAGTATTATCACACCAGGCTTTATGTCTGACTCGAAGTTTATGTTTTTCCCCTTAAACTCTCGGGTGCTCAAAATTGATTTGAGTAAGATGAGGGTTGAGGATTTACAGGTTTTTAGTAGGTGGACGAATAAAGTTTTCGAAGACGAGCAGGAGGCTGAAGTTAGCTATTTAGGAGTTATTTTGTTTGTTTTATTCTATTGTGTTGTATTAAGTCAGTTATGACTATTTAGTACTCAGGTCATCCAATGGGGCATCTTCAAATGTCGCTCTTGGCGTATTTTATAATAATTATATTTGATCTAAACCTGGGAAACGATTGGGATTATATAATGAAATATGAAACATGTTTTGTGAAATGTAATCAGAAAAGTTATTTTTGAAATCTATGATTTTGTTTCATATTCATGTGCTTCAGATATTATAGATACCATTAACACTACCGTATTTGTTCATCAAAAGTTAATACTATGGATGGCTACAACATCTATAGCACTTAGCTTTAAGCCTCCAAGTAGGGGATGTTACAGTTAGGAACCTAACCTCTGACTAGAAAGGGACACGTTAGAAACACATCCAATTTGGGTGCGTATGATTAACCTTTACCTAGCTCTTCATAATGCAAAGGTTATTAGCAAGCTTGCTAGCCTAATAGGAACTCCTCTAGAAATAGATGAGTATACTAGAAATGTAAAGCGACTAAAGTATGCTAGAGTTTTGGTTGATGTTCAGGATTATGGTGAGCTGAAAAAACAAATTAGGGCTAAGGATAGTAAGGGAAACATTTATGTGAAAGACACTGAGTATGAATATGTTCCTCATATTTGTAAGCAATGCAAATATTTTGGTCATAGTAATGTGCAGTGTTCAACAATTATACCACATGTTAAGCAAGTTTGGCAAAAGAAAGGTGAAAGTAGCACATCCAACAACATATCCACAGACCACATCAGCTAGAACAGAAACACTAGCCCAAGTGGGCTTAGTGGATCAGAAAATCCCACTAACACAGTCATGGACTCACCCAAAATAAATACTGCTACTAATTTACATCTTACTAATAACACAGTGGAGCCTAATGCAAAAGAGGTGGAGGAGGTCCATCGTGATGTGAATGTAGATGGTGAGGGTATGCAGGAACATTTGGATACATCTGAGGATATCCCGGTGGTTCAAGTAAGCCAAAGCCATGGTGCAGTGCAGCAGGAGGAGCAGGACCTTGAATCAATAGTAGAATTGAACAATTTAAACATTGATCTACACACTACAGATGATGAAGATGAAGAAGCCGAACCTGAACAAGCATTTACCAAACCTAATCAAAAGTATGACGAGCAATTCATAAGCAAGGATAATAAAGGAAAGGCAACTGGTTTGCAAGAGGTATCTCATAGAAATTTGAGGAGTCAATCTCTCAAACCTAAATATCCATAATTAGTTGGAATGTAAGAGGTCTAAATAATGACACCCGTAAATTAGTCCTCTTTGACCTTATAAGGTGTCTCTCACCTTCTATATTGGGTGTTATTGAGAATAAGTTCAATGATCTTAACCTTACTTTTTTTACTGAATCATTTGGAGATGAGTGGGACTTTTTTCATAATAATGATTTAGGTAAAAAAAGGTAGAATTCTTTTACTGTGGAATAAGCATATATGGCAAGTTCGGTTAATTGACAAAGACGAATAACAAATTACAATGAAAGATATGAATGTTGGTGGTCTAATCATTTATGTTTCTATTGTTTATGCGAGTAATTTGGTGAGTCAACAAACCTTCTTATGGGGTAAACTTAAAAACTTGGCCAAAAATATTGAAGATTCGTGGATTATCATGGGTGACTTTAACGCAGTTTTAAAAGCAGCATAAAAGAGGGGAGACTTACATTGAAAGTCTCCCAGTTGGAGGAGTTCAACAACTATGTGTTTTCTTCTGGATTACTGGCCTGCAATTTACATGGAGAAGTGGTGAGCGCAAAAAATTTCTTACAAACTGGATAGGGTCTTGATTAATGCATGTTGTATAAAAAAGTTCATATACATAAAAGTGAGCATCCTCCCTAACTCGACCAGTGACCACAGTCTGATTCACGTATCCTTACATGAAAAATCTACCCTTATTAAGGGTAGACTATTTAGGTAAGTGAATGACTGGCACCTGAGTGATGGTTACTATGAAGCGGTAAACATTAATTCTTATAAGCAGGCGGAGAGGACTTATTTATTTTAAGCTTGTCCAAATTCTTAAATGTGTAAAAGTAAGTTTGAAGGATTGGAACAAACAGGCTGAAAGATCAAGATAAAATTAAAAGTATGGAAAAACGAAGTAATGATTTGTTGAAATTAACTCTGGCCCTACTAATAATGAGGTTTGGAAACAATATTATGAGGTTCAAAGCATGCTAAAAGATGCAGTGAAAACTAAAGTGTTGAGTTAAAACAAAAGGCGAAAGAAAAGTGGCTCACGGAAGGGGATGAGTACACCAAAATGTCTGTTAGGCACAATGCTAATTATAATCTACAGTCGTATGATCTGGATAGCAATGCTACTTCGGACTTTTGGAAAATTGAAGAAAAATCTATTAACTATTTTACTGGGCTATTCAATGGTAAATGTGAGATGGGCCTACCCTTCAAGCTTACCCGAAGGCTGGTTAATGCTCAAGGAAGACAGTTGCTGAGCAGGACTGTTAGTGAAACTAAAGTGTGGAAAGCTCTATTATCCTTCCATATGGACTCCAGTTCCGGTCCTGATGGGATGGGATCAACCTTCTTCAGGTACCATTGGAATGATCTGAAAATTCGTGTTGTGTCAGCTATATAAGAATCTTTTCATACAGGTGAAATTCTAAATGAAATAATTCATACATTTATCTGCTTAACCCCAAAAAATGACAAACCGACCAGAATTGAAGATTACAGGCCTATAACCTGCTATAATTTTATTTACAAAATCTTAAGTTAGGTTGCTTGCAATAGAATGAAAAAATCTTACATGATGTCATTGTAGAATGCTAAAGTGCATTTATTAAAGGCAGAAGCATTTATGAAAATTCCTTTATGGCACATGACTTAGTTAGAAATTTTAATAAAAAATGTGCTGCTAAATTATGCCCTAAGGTTGACCTCCACAAAGCATATGATATGATAAATCATAATTTTATTCTTCATATGTTTAGTTGTATGGGTTTCCTTGATAAATTTGTGGATTTGATTAGAGACTGTATCACTGCCCCTATCTTCTCCATTCTTGTGAATGTATTCCCAAGGGATTCATCAGTAGTAATCGTAGGATCGGGCAGGGAGACCCTTTATCACCCTACCTATTTGTTGTAGCTATGGAATATTTTACCCTCCGGATGAAGTTGTCTAGTCACAACAAGCAATTCCAAACTATATACAGTTTCCATCTTAGAGTGTCCCACTTGTTATATGCCGATGACCTAATCATATGCATAAAGTCAAGTTGTGAAGAAGCTAAGGGGATTAAAGATAATTTTCTAAACTTAGAAAGGAAGGTTGGACTCAAGCCAATGAGCTAAAGACCAAGTGCTATTTTAATATTAATGTTGAAGGAACACAAGTTTGTCAAGTTGGAAAACTGCTGTATTGCTTATTCCTCCAAGCTAAGAGAGGGTATATTGGTTAATGGAAGTTTCAAATTGGAGCTTCGGGACTGAATGTAGGACAGGAGATCAGAACCAAATAAAAACTTCGACATGGTTGTTTTTATTTACTTTACTCTACTCTGTTATTTAGCATTAATATTGCATATACACTTATATACACGACTTAGCCATATTATTTTAGATCCATATTCACTTTCATGATTGCATCGCAATTAGTTGCTTCCATTGTTACTATAGTATCACGGTCGCATATTTTAGCTTTCGGAACACATGAGGGAAATAGAGATGTTCATGTTATTAGGGTTGACATTGTTCAGGCAGAAGCACCTAGGTCGAATTGTTTATCGACCCTTCTTTGTTATAGTTGAGTGATATGGAGCGTAGGACGTGTTTACCATCAAGATTGTATACCTGATGCTTTGATAGGCAGTTTAGCATCAGTGTATGCTCGATGTGTGCCTTAGGCATCATGATTGTATACTTGGTGAGTACATTAAGCGGTTTACCATTTAGATTATTTATTCAATGTATAGTTAGGCAATTTACCATCAGGACTGTATCCTCAAGATAATATATTGTATAGGCACTACACCATAAATGGTATTTAGAAATGGCTAAAAGCCGTATCTAACCACATTAAATACGGTGAAAAGCCGTATCAAAAAATGGCATCTTTATTGTTTAGCTACGGCTCAAAGCCATATCTAATTGTCTTGTTAGATATGGCTTTAAGTCGTATCTAATAGGCGCATTAGATACGGATTAAAACCGTATCTAATAGCCCAATTAGGTACGGCCTAAGGCCGTACCTAAGTGATAAATTAGATACGGATTAAAACCGTATCTAATTGAACCTCGAACTGAATCCTATAGGTTATTTAGATACGGCTGATGGTCGTGTCTAACTTGTTAGTTAGATACGGTTTTTAGCCGTACCTAATGACCTGCTCCTACCTGTTTAATTTGGTACTGCACATATTCCATCAATTTATACGATCATGGGTTCATATTCAATACCACATATATAATCATTCCAAGACATCAAAACAAGTAATATTATAGACAGAGATTCAAATGATTCAATAATCCGCATTACAATGCATAATAACTTAACAATATCATTACATAATACGGATACTACATATAAGCATAATATGAATTTACAGTGTTTTACGGCAGGAACCAATACAACTAAGGTCTAAGGACTTGCTGGAAAACAATCACTAAAGTCCCATATCTACTTATGACAATAAACCAAACTAAAATTCCAAATCTGCCTTATGACAATACAACTACTTATGACAATACAACTAAGGTCTAAGGATTAAAAAAACAATGTCCAAATCTGAAATTCCAAATGAGCCTTAATCCATAGTGACACACCACGCCAATAAGCCACGCCAATAAGTACCGAAAACAAAACAAACCAAATGAGTGTGTCAATATAGAGTGGGAATATGATATCAACAAGAGTGGTAAACATTTGCAGTGCAATTACTATTACGACATGGACAATAGTGCAGAGAATACTTCGGACAGTGCCAATGTGCAGTACCGAGAATACTTCGGGCAGAGTATATCTTATAAAAAGAAGATATACTCCGACTGTAGTACCGAGTTCACTGATGTTGGAGTATTGATATCCATGAGCACTCTTATAAAAGTGAAAAGTACATAGATCACTCACTTGCAAAATAATTGTGTTTAATACACAATCATGATTTCACTTATGTTTATGCATTATTTGATTATGCTAAAAAAAATTGATATGATATCTGTTGTTTTTAGAGTTACTTGTTAGTCTGTGGGTTTAACTTTCCTTGCGCAACTTCATCTCACTCCGGGTTTTGAACAATGGGACGCGACACGCTCAAATATCATGGCATGTACTTGAGTAAATACAATATAATGAATGTTATGAATACAATGCATGATTTTATGTAGTAATAGCGATAAAATCTAATTACTTAAGTAAATACATTTACTTATATAAATACAATGTTATATAAATTCATATCAACAAAATTAGTTATGTAACTATAATTACTTATGAATTTGATTTTTTCGATTCATGTAAGCAAAATCAATGTTGATAAATACATTGTTATATAAATACAAATTTATATAAATTTGAAATTTATGATTTATGTAAGAAAAAACAACTTTGGTAAACAAATATGAATCAATAAACCATCCACGATACGTACCAACGTACAAATTTCAATTTACCTAAATTAATACAAGTATAAACTAAATGAGTTAACTTGGTAATTAAGAGTTCATCCTTTTAGGCTGTGGATAAGAAGTTCAATTTGAAACAAATCATTAATATAAACAATGAAACAAATCCTTGTAGGCTTGTCACAAATGAAATAAATAAAAAAGGCTTATCACAAACACACTACCGACGTGATAGTAAACCATCAGTTTTCAACCACCGTCCATTTTTTACCACATACGGCTATAAGAAACCGAATGCTTCGAAGTTAAAAGAAAATTACATAGTAATTGCCTACTTAGACTAGGTCTTTTTGTATAATCTAATGCCGAACTGTTCTTAGCAGTTAGGTACACAGATAACTCATGAAAAGGTTGTTTTCATATTTGCAGATTGCCAATAAGTTGTTTGTTTTTATGTATAATCTAATGTCGAACTGTTCTTAGTAGTTATGTTCATATATTTTGCTAACACTTTGCGTTTTCCGTGTTTGTTTGAACAGATAATAGGCGAGCTCCTATAAAGCAAAAGAACCATAGAGCTATGGATGGTATCAGAGAAAGTATAAGGGAACTTAGGTACTACAAAGAATATATATTCAAAAACCACACAAAGTCCAGGCGATGATTATAAGGTAAAAAGTAAATCCATACTTTTGTAGGCAACTTTTAAGCGCTGTACAATAGCTAATGTTCCTGTTATGTTGTGCACTCATTTGCAATCTAGGGAAAAGTTTTACATGCCTAATGTTTCTACAGTAGTGCAATTACTATACGGAACATGATGCATCTTCTTTTTGTCATGTCAAGCTTATTTTTGTGGAAAATGCTGAATGTTTCTTAGAAAGTGTTCGACATTTGGATAAGTTCTCTATCCATAGAAGAGATGTGAACATACTGGTCGAAGTTACAGGAAATAACGAGGTTACAGGAAATTAAATTAAATGTGACATGTCATGTATATAGTGGAAGAGGTTTCAAAAAACAATACATAGTAAAATATTAACATAAACAGAAAATATACCCGCTCCAACGTCTAAAGATATTGAATAAGACCCTTCGGATGGCACACATATCCACCCACTCCAACTTCAGCAAAGGTCTCTGCAAATTGATGATTGATTTTGTTGGTTCTCTCATCTGGTAGCAGTATGTTGTCCAACACCACTTTTTCATGTGTGGGTGGTACAGATTTCCCATGGATTTTGGATGATGTAGATGTTGGAACCTGCCTTCTTCGATTTTAATGCGACAACTATATATTTTAACCTATATACTATAATGTCAAATATTCTTGCAGGAATCTACAAGAGAAGCTATTATCATATCATCAACAAGGTTAAGTTCTCAAAATTTTATTATTTCTAAGTTAGATATTTTTTGTACAATCTCTGATATGATGATAAAACACACACACACAAATATTCTTTTGAAAATCATGCTTTAAAATAAATAAATATCTTTAATTATTTAAAGATATAAAAAGGTATTTTCTAAATTATATAATATCTCAAGTTCCAAAGTGCTAAAAACAAAGGAAGGAACAAAACAGTACAGATTTAGACGTCTGTATCTTAATTCAGACGTCTGACACCAATGTCAGACGTCTAAAGATAAAATAACAGACGTCTAAACCCTCTATATATAGTGCTTCTATTTTCTATATGAAATAGACGTCTGTCAATTTAATAACAGACGTCTGTCATCAAAGACAGACGTCTGAATTAAAAGACAGACGTCTGAAATGACTGTTGTTTTGCTTCTTCTATTTTTTGAATTTCAAACTTTATTCAGACATCTGTCACTTTTCTCTCAGACATCTGAACTTGACGAACTGAAGCATCTCTTCATGAAATATCAAATTCTGAAGAGTTGTCTTCTTCACCAAGAGTTGCACTTCTTCTAATAGTTGCAACTATTAAATTAAGACTATTCAATACTATAAATAGAGATGAAAATCCACTATTTGAAAACACTAATTCTTTCTATCTATACTTGCTTTGTATTATCATAATCACAAGTGATTTTCAATTCTCTACTTCCTATCTTTGCACATTCAAATCATCATATCAAGAAGATTATATGACGGGTGTACTACATTGACTATATTCGTGTTATTCAAAGAACACACAAGTCAAGAAACAATTTACCAAATTGTATTTGAAGTCCTATTCGGTTGCTTAGGCGGAAAAGTCCTGTTCGGTTGCTCAGGCGGTGTAATACCTGTTCCTCCGGGTTAAGTGAGGGTTGTTAGAGAAATTCCAGAAGGAGTCTGGGACTGGACGTAGAACGAGAAGTTCGAACCAGTATAAAAATCCCTGGTGTCATTTTTATTACTGCCATTTACTATTATTTATAATTCCGCACTTGCTAGACATAGTTTAACTATATTATCGATCCATATTCACTTTCATTTGGTATCAGAGCAAGGTCATCACATAACTATAACATAGTTATCTGATATATTTTTTAATAAAATGGACAATAACACTAGCAACAGTTTTACTGAGGGACAAGCCACTACTCGACCACCATTGTTTAACGGATTAAATTATAGTTATTGGTCAACTAGAATGAGAATTTTTATGCAAGCAAGTGGATTTGAAACCTGGAATATCATTCAAACTGAATATCATATTCCTACTACAGAGTATGCTACATGGTCTAATACCCAAAAACTAGATGCTACTGCAAACGCAAAAGCAATGAACATGTTATTTTGCGCTTTAGACAAAAATGAATTCAATCGAGTTAGTATCTGTAAAACTGGATATGAAATTTGGAATACTCTTAAGGTTACACACGAAGGAACAAATAAAGTAAAACAAAGTAAGATTTCTATGCTTAAAAACCAATTTCAAAATTTTAGGATGAAACAAGGAGAAAGTATTAGTGAAATGTACTCTAGATTCCAGGATATTTATCACTCACTTTTAGCTTTAGAAGTTACTTTTACTGAATCTGATGTTGTATCAAAAATCCTTAACTCTTTAACTGATGAATGGGAACGAAAAGTCTTAGCTATCGAAGAAGCTAATGATATTTCAACCATAAAAACAGAAGAGTTAATAGGAAATCTAATGTCCTAAGAAGTAAATTTACAGGCAAGACGAGCACAAGCACAGGACAAGAAAACTATCGCTTTTCAAGCAGAAAAAGAAGACTCTGAATCAGAAGATGATATGGCATTTATAGCTAAGAATTTCAAAAAGTTCTTAAAATTCAAAAAGGGTAATAAATTTGGAAATAACAAGGGTTTTAATAAGCCATCAAGCTCATCTCTTGAATGCTACGAATGTCATAAGAAGGGCCACATAAAGAAAGATTGTCCTGATCGGAAGAAAGAGAATAATCTCAAAAAGGACAAATATAAAAAGAAACAAGCCTTCTCAGTTACATGGGATGATACAGAATCTTCTTCATCAGACAGTGATAATGACAGTGATTCAGAACAAGCCAACGTTTGTTTTATGGCAACAAATGATGATGTAAGTGATCTAACTTTTGATGATTTAATAGAAATAAACTCTGAATTGTTAGATAAACTTAGAATCCTAAAAAGTAAATATAAAGATGCTTTAGGAAAATTAAAAAGAACTGAAATAGAAACTGACATGTTAAAAGATGAAAAGAAAATATTAGAGGAAGAATTAGTAAAATCTCAAGAATCTTATGTTAATATAACATCTCAATTCACTGATTTAAGCAGTGAAATAGAAAGACAGAAATATGAGAATGTTAAATTAGCAAAAGAGAATTATGATTTAAACTCTAATATTAAAACACTTGATATAGAAGTATCAAATCTTAAAACAAAACTGGAAAATATTTCTAAAAACGTTTCTAAATTTAACAGTGGAAGAGAGAGTCTCTCTAAAATAATTGAGAACTCTCAAACCTGTTCAAATAAAAAGGGGTTAGGATATAAAAAACCAATACAAAAGTATTCTAAAAATAATGATTCTTTATATACTAATTTCAAGAAAAAGGAATCTATATCTACTCAAAAAGCTTCTTCAAAAGTTATTCATCCAAAATCAATTATGATTTGGGTTCCAAAAACTAATAATAATTTGATTAGGAAAAACTACATTAAATCTTTCATTATGTCTGTACATAAGAATGAAAATTTTATTTTTAAAGGGAACTCTAAACCCAACTGGGTTTGGCTTCCTAAGATTTAACCCTTAGGACCCTAACAGAGGAATTGGGTACCAATAGAATTTCAATATTTTTTGCAGGTACCGATTAAGAAAAGAGGAAAATGGATTCTAGACAGTGGTTGCTCAAAACACATGACAGGCGACAAAAATATGTTAACTAACATTATCTACTCAGATGGAGGATCTGTCACTTTTGGAGATAATTCCAATGGTTACATCATCGGCAAAGGTGATGTAAGCAATGATGGTACATCTAATTTACCTCTTATTACAAATGTCTTATTAGTTAAAAATTTAAAACATAACTTACTAAGTATTAGTCAATTATGTGATAAAGGTTTTAACATAGTATTTTCTGAAAATAAATGCAATATTTTTTATCATAACAAAAATATTATTTTCGAAGGAGTAAGAGATCGTAATATTTATATTTTGAATATGAAAATAAATCATAATACAAATATGTGCTTATTAGTCAAAGAAAATGATCCTTGGCTATGGCATAAAAGATTTTGTCATATAAATTTCAAAGCTATTAATAAATTATCCAAAAACAATTTGGTAAAAGGATTACCTAAAATGAATTTTAAGGTAAATAGCATTTGTGATGCTTGTCAACTAGGAAAGCTAATTTAATCTTCTTTTAAATCTAAGAAGATCATCTCAACATTACAACCTCTTGAGTTGTTACATCTAGAGTTATTTGGACCAACTCAGACTCAATCTATTAATCACAATAGATATGTTTTTGTAATAGTTGATGACTTCTCTAGATATACTTGGACTTTATTTATGAAAAACAAAAGTGATACATTTGAAAATTTCAAAATCTTTGCTAAACGTATTCAAAATATTAAAAATCTAAAAATTAAAAACATTAGAAGTGATCATGGAGGTGAATTTGAAAATGAAATGTTTGAGAAGTTTTGTAATAAGAAAGGAATATTTCATAACTTTTCATTTCCAAGAACGCCTCAACAAAATGGAGTTGTTGAACGTAAAAATAGAACACTTCAAGAATGTGCTAGGACTTTATTGAATGGAACCACTCTTCCAAAACAATTTTGGGCAGAAGCCGTTGCTACTGCTTGTTATGTCCTAAATCGTGTCTCTATTCGACCTTTAACTAAACATACTCCATATGAACTCTTCAACTGTAAAAAACCTAATATATCTTACTTTAAAGTGTTTGGTTCTAAATGTTTTGCCTTAAATACGAAAGATCAATTAGGAAAATTTGATCCAAAATCGGATGAATGTATATTCATCGGATATTCAGAACGAAGCAAATCATATAGAATCTATAATAAAAGAACTAAATCTATTGAAGAAACACTTCATGTATCATTTGATGAAAATTTCAAAATTAAAACAAATGATGATGAAGACATTATAATAAATACAAACTCTACTTTTGACAACAATGCACCTGACAATACCGCTTCTATAAATCAAATTGAAACTGAATTAAAATCCCCACCAAGAATTTTAAAAGATCATCCTTTTCAAAATATAATAGGAGATATTGATGAAAGAGTTAAAACAAGGAATCAACTAAATCAAATGGGTCATATAGCTTTTCTTTCTAATATAGAACCTAAAAATATTAGGGAAGCCTCAACTGATGATTATTGGATTATTGCGATGCAAGAAGAACTAAACCAATTCGAAAGAAATAACGTTTGGGATTTAGTTCCACGACCGAATGATCAATCAGTTATTGGCACTAAATGGGTTTTTAAAAATAAAGCTGATGAAAATGGTAATATCACTAGAAATAAAGCTAGATTAGTTGCACAAGGATATAATCAAGAAGAAGGAATTGACTATGAAGAAACGTTTGCTCCTGTCGCAAGATTAGAAGCAATACGAATCCTATTAGCCTATGCTTTCTTTCATGATTTCAAATTATATCAAATGGATGTTAAAAGTGCATTTTTAAATGGATTTATTAAAGAAAATGTTTATGTTGAACAACCTCCCTTGTTTATACACGAACAATTTCCAGACCATGTTTATAAACTTAAAAAGGCTTTATACGGTTTAAAACAAGCACCTCGTGCTTGGTATGATCGTCTAAAAAATTATTTAATCGACTCTGGTTTTAAAATTGGAAAGGTTGATCAAACTCTTTTTATTAAGAAAAAGAAACATGATATTTTAATTGTTCAAATTTATGTAGATGATATATTTTTGGATCAACTAATGATAAATTATGTCAAGAATTTTCTAAAATAATGACAAATGAATTTGAAATGTCTCACATGGGAGAATTAACATATTTTCTTGGACTTCAAATTAAACAAGTTAATAATGGCATTTTTATAAATCAAGAAAAATATTGTAATAATTTAATCAAACGCTTTGGTATGGAAAATACTTCTGCCAAACCAACTCCTATGAGTACAACCATACATCTTGAAAAAGATGAAAATGGCAAGAGTGTAGACCAAATATTATATCGAAGTATGATTGGATCATTATTATATTTAACTGCTAGTAGACCCGATATATTGATGAGCGTTTGTTTGTGTGCACGATTTCAAGCCGATCCTAAAGAATCACACATTAGAGCAGTGAAACGTATTTTACGTTATCTTAACAAAACCAAAGATTTTGGACTATTTTATCCGAAAGAATGTCCTTTTGAATTAGTGTCATATAGTGATGCTGATTTTGGAGGAAGTCGGACGGATAGAAAAAGTACAAGTGGGACTTGTCACTTCATTGGACGGTCTCTAGTATCTTGGTTCAGTAAGAAACAAAATTGCGTATCACTTTCTACTTGTGAAGCAGAATATATATCTGCAGCTTTGGCATGTGCTCAAGTAATTTATATGCAACAAACTCTTCAAGATTTTGGCTTTAAATTATCTAAATCTACAATCTTCTGTGATAATTCTAGTGCTATTAATTTATCCAAAAATCCAGTAAATCATTCACGGACAAAACATATTGATATTCGTCATCATTTTCTTCGTGATAATATTGAAAAAGATATAATCAATCTAGGATTCGTATCTTCGGAAAATCAATTAGTAGATATTTTTACTAAACCATTAAATGAAAACACTTTTGTAAAATTAAGACGAGAACTTGGAATTATTTCTTTCAAAAATTTATGAAGTTTACTTCATCTCAATTCTATTTTTATTTAAAGGTTAATATAAAAAACTTGTTTTTATCCACACATATTTTTGGTTAAAATTAAATTATTCTTCTTTTAATCTTAACCATTTATTATTTAGCCTTCAGTTTTTTATAAAATCTTTCATTTCGAAGAAAACCTTCATTCAGATTATTCTTTACAAAGGTGAAAGCAAAATTGTCAATTATGTTTTTTAACTTTGCATTATTCATATATACAATGGCTGGTTCATCTTCAGATGAGCCTTCCTATTCATCTGAATATTCGTCAATTGATTTTGAAACACCTAGTTCTGGGTCTTCCAAACTTCCAACTCCAACTCCAGCTTATATTCTGATATGTCCACCACAAAGTCATCATACGGGGTATACGCCAGAAAATAAACGCATGTGAAGAAATTTATTTCCATCTCCAACTACTAAAGAAAAGATAGATGACTTACATCACTATCAAAGGGAAACACTTAATCTTCAGCGTGAAATGTATTTTGAGCAAAAGAGTCATGGTAGACGACTCAGTTTTCTTGAACGTTGTGCTGCAAAAATATGTGGTTCATCTCCGATCAACACAAATGCACATATTCTTTCACCTCAACGTCCTCATGTTTCCCCAAATTCGTGGGACCGTCAGCCTCAATGGTCTCCCATTAAACAATCTGATGAACACAATCAACACGAATCATCCAAAGGGAAGTCTCCGAAGTCTCCAAAAACTCCAAAGGCTCCTAAGTAGATAATATATATATGATTGTATGTTGATTTGGTTATTCATGTTTGCTTTGTATTTTCAAAATAAATAAATATTTGAATATTTTTTTCTTTTATCATTAAACTAAGCAAAAATATTCAACATCAGACATACAGACGTCTATTCTTTTACAACAGACGTTTGTAAAACACCTTCTTTTACTGTTTTCAGCCACAAAGACGTCTGAATCATTTATCACAGACGTCTAAATTAAGTTTAAAAATTTTCAATTTTTCTGGTATAAAATTAGCCGTCTGTTTGAAAATAACAGACGTCTGTTCTCCAATATAGACGTCTAACATAAAATTTTCAGACGTCTGATTTTAGTTCAAAATGTTTTTCACTCTCTGTTTCAATTTGAACCTACTGAGCCGTCTGTCACTATTATTTAGACGTCTGTCATTCTTATTAGCCGTCTGTTATAATAATTTAGACGTCTAAACTTCTCTGAATTATTTCTTATCTACAGAACTTCAGACGTCTGTATATTTTTTAGACGTCTGAAACTCTGTTAGAAAGAAAACAATATAAATCATACCAGCGGTTTCTCTTCTTCATCATGTCTATTTTTTTCTCAAAATCAAAATTCAAAACCCTAGCCTTTCTTCAAATTAAACAATGGCGCCCAAATCAAAGAAACAAAAAGGGGATTCTTCTCAACAAGCTCCTCATATTCTCCCTTCAGAAGATCAAATTGCAGCTTGGCTCTACCATGAACCCCGAAGTATGGCTCGTTACAAACATCTATCTTCTCTGCCATCATTTCATGGTATTTTTCATGACCTTGATCATTTTCCTATGTACAAACTTAGGCTCTATACTGATAGATCTCAGATCACTAGTCTTATTGATTTCAAAGACAATCAAGTCAACATTTGTAGACTTAGTGTCCTATTATTTCTTGCAAATGTCAACAATCCAAAAATTAGACTTCATCGAGATAAAGGAACGCTTTGGACAAGCGTATTTGGAAACATTCTACAAATAACTCCTGCTGACATTGGACGAGTTTTAAAATGTAGCTCGGATGGGGTCGACTTAGATGATTTTAAGTTAGAAGGAGAGGAGCTTAAACAAATAGAATATCATCTTTTTGAACCAGGAAAGTCCACAGATAGATCAAATCATCTTCGTCCCCGACCTCGATTATTGCTTAGAATGCTAATAAAAACAATTTTTCCCCGGCAAGGAAGCCATGAAGTCATTTATGATGACGAAGATAAGGCGCTTCAATCAATTTTATCAAATTCACAAATCAATTGGGCACAATATTTTTACGATGCATTTCGTACTTATCACGACTCAAAGAAGCGTTCAATTGTCTATGCCCCTTATATTACTCGAATTCTAACTGACCTGTCTATTCAAAGTCCGTCAATTGAATTTGAAAAGATTAATGTATCCAACATTCGCTTCTTTAGTTTGATGGGATTACCGGAATCTCCTCCGACATTTCCAACATATAATGATTATAAAGCGGAACAACTAGCTTTACAAAAAGAAAAAGGAAAAACAAAAGTAGGCAGTTCCGGACACGATGGAGATGAAGGAGATACTGAAAAAGAAAGGGATGATGAAGATGAAGCGGAAGATGAAGAAGGAGAAGACGAAGCTTTTGAGCAAGCTTTTATCCAAAGTTCAATCCCGGAAAATTACGAGATTGAACTAATTTCTGGAACCTCACGCACTTATACAAAAAATGAAAAGCTCAAGTCTGACATCACCATCTCTAAAAATCAAAAGAAAATCTCTCAACAAATTGCACAAGGCTTTTCTTCCATCAATTCTAGATTCGATGATTTAGATGCCAAAGTCGAAGAAAATGCACAAGAATTGAAAAATGTCAAGACAATTCTTCGTCAATTGTGGAAGAAGTCTCATGGATCTTCTCCTCCTTCCTCTCCAACTTGGGGAGAATGGTGAAAGAAGAAGTTTTTTCTTTTGGTTTGCCTTTTTGGTCCAAAAACTTCACTTTCATAAAAATTCTATTTTTTTGTGATGTTTAAAACTTATTAGTTGTTCTTTGTATAATTTTCTATGTCTCTCTTAGTTCTTTGTGTTGGTTAAACAAATGCTCTGTCTTAAAATATTGATTTGTTATTATCATCTTGGTACATGCTTGGTCTGTCTACACTTCTTAACTATTTTGTTATTCACAGTTTTGTCATTTCTCTATATCTAACACCCCCTACAACTCTTTTTGTTAATGACAAAGGGGGAGAAATAATAACATTTCTGCTATATAAATTGGTCATATTCACAGGGGGAGCAAAAGGTATGGTTATACTAACCGTTGAATTATATAGTTGTCATCATCAAAAAGAGGGAGAATGTTGGAACTTGCCTTCTTCGATTTTAATGCGACAACTATATATTTCAACCTATATACTATAATGTCAAATATTCTTGCAGGAATCTACAAGAGAAGCTATTATCATATCATTAACAAGATTAAGTTCTCAAAATTTTATTATTTCTAAGTTAGATATTTTTTGTACAATCTCTGATATGATGATAAAACACACACACACAAATATTCTTTTGAAAATCATGCTTTAAAATAAATAAATATCTTTAATTATTTAAAGATATAAAAAGGTATTTTCAAAATTATATAATATCTCAAGTTCAAAAGTGCTAAAAACAAAGGAAGGAACAAAACAGTACAGATTTAGACGTCTGTATCTTAATTCAGACGTCTGACACTAATGTCAGACGTCTAAAGATAAAATAACAGACGTCTGAACCCTCTGTATATAGTGCTTCTATTTTCTATATGAAATAGACGTCTGTCAATTTAATAACAGACGTCTGTCATCAAAGACAGACGTCTGAAATGACTGTTGTTTTGCTTCTTCTATTTTTTGAATTTCAAACTTTATTCAGACATCTGTCACTTTTCTCTCAGACATCTGAACTTGACGAACTGAAGCATCTCTTCATGAAATATCAAATTCTGAAGAGTTGTCTTCTTCACCAAGAGTTGCACTTCTTCTAATAGTTGCAACTATTAAATTAAGACTATTCAATACTATAAATAGAGATGAAAATCCACTATTTGAAAACACTAATTCTTTCTATCTATACTTGCTTTGTATTATCATAATCACAAGTGATTTTCAATTCTCTACTTCCTATCTTTGCACATTCAAATCATCATATCAAGAAGATTATAGGAAGGGTGTACTACATTGACTATATTCGTGTTATTCAAAGAACACACAAGTCAAGAAACAATTTACCAAATTGTATTTGAAGTCCTATTCGGTTGCTTAGGCGGAAAAGTCCTGTTCGGTTGCTCAGGCGGTGTAATACCTGTTCCTCCGGGTTAAGTGAGGGTTGTTAGAGAAATTCCAGAAGGAGTCTGGGACTGGACGTAGAACGAGAAGTTCGAACCAGTATAAAAATCTCTGGTGTCATTTTTATTACTGCCATTTACTATTATTTATAAATCCGCACTTGCTAGTCATAGTTTAACTATATTATCGATCCATATTCACTTTCAGTAGAATCTTGGCATACAGTACCTGTTGCAATAAATATGTCTAGATCTATCCAACAAAATATCTGCTCGAAAGCAACTAAAAATAGAAAGCTTGTAATAAATACCTGTTGCTATTATGTCTAAATCAGAGTTGAGGATTTTACATCTTTGATTGTTCGCTACATCGGTCGAATTCTGGAACTGAGAAGCAACGAATTCAGGAGCATTGAATTGTGTGGCGCATCCTCCATCAAAAGAATTGCCCGGTGCGCGAATTCCATGTTCGATGTTTCCCACCATGTTGATCAGAACCTCCAATTTCCCAGACAAATTTCCCATTGTACCCTCCAAACTTCCCACCCTCATTTTCAACTCATCATGGTCTCCACGAACATGTCTGAGTCGTTTCTGTGCAATGGCACAAGCCTTAACTTTAGTCTTTGGTACAACGGTCCTAACACCGCGGCTCCTACCCCTTGCATCCTTACCAAGCACTTGTGATAAGATGTCTTCATCCACTATCAATTTTTCTTCATCACTATCAGTGATCTTTTCCTTTTCTTTCGCAATTTGATCCTGAAATATTTATAAAATAACATCAATTAGTGCAAACAATCACAGTTGTGTTTCCCTTCACATATGTAACACTAAAAAATGTTTAATGAAAAGAATATGCAAGTTAGTATTTGTTTGACTTACGAAGTACGAAGAAGTGGCATCTGATATGCTACCATCTTTTTTCGTGTGTGTCTTCTCCCATACTTGACGACGATTGATTTTTGTTGATGGACTAGCAGCGATCTGCAATATATAAAATATGTTAATTGTGATTTTTATCATTTTTGAAAGAAAATGAATATAAATTACCATTTCTTGTTCTACTTTAGCATGACTTTTACATCCTGCATGGTGAGCATAACTGAGCAATGATCTGTTCTTTTTGCCTAACTCTCTTCTTCCGCTCGCTTCAGGCGTTGCTTCATTTTTTAGGAACTCTTCCCAATCTTCTTGAGCAATTGTAGGTGGACAATTTTTCATCCATTCTTCGTCATTGTTGAAAGTGTCATAATAAGTTGTTCTTAAGTGTTGCTTATGTCTCCTAAAAGCCTCTGACATTCTCTTTAAAAACAATTCCTTTGAAAGCGGAACGAGCTCATAAAATTTCTGCAAAAAGACAAAACACGAAAAACCAATTCAAGATATCAAATCCTGAAGCAAAGTAGCGAATTCAAGATATCAAATCCTGAGGATAATAATAGTAATGACTATATATGTAATAATATATACTTACCACCAATTCGTTCCAAACGTTGTCCTTGTATATTCCGGGTACTTTGTCCCAACTTATATATGATATAGGCACATGAGCTCTTACTAATTTACCAAGCATAGTAGCGCATTATCTGAGACTGGAATACCAAGTAAGTTTTGATCCACTTTCTTGATTTCTAAACATGATGAATGTGAAGATGTTGGATTTTCTGACATGGTTTCCTACAAAATATAATATTACTTTGTATGAATCTGTTTAAATAGCTTTATCAATAATTTGCACTGCAAAATATAATGTGCACTGCCTCAACCAACAGCACATGCTAATATTACTTTGTATGATCCACTCAAAATGTTTTTATGCACATGACAGTGCCTGTAAATTACAAGCTTTGAGTATGTGCATATTATATTCTAGTTCTAGTGTAAAGAACATATAAAGGTCAGTGAAATTCAGTGTTTGTGAAAACTATAATTAAAGATTTGTTTTATGTGTATATACCGTAAAAGGATGTTTTACTTTTAAATATATGAAAGTTTTATCACACACATATATACACCGACACACACATATATATACCACATAAAGATTTCATGCTTCAAGATTCCAAGCTTTCACAAGGTAGAGCAACAAGGGCAAGTGTTTGCACAAAAAATGGGCAAACACCTCCAAGTCGTATGGTTTAGTTGATTTTATGTTGTTTTTAGTGATCTGGGTGATTTATGCAAATATATGAAAAGCAGGGACTAAACTGTAAAAGACACACAGATTTATAGTGGTTCGGCCAGAATGTGCCTACGTCCACTTTATATGTTATTCTCCTTTACTGTTCAGATTACAAGTACAAAGCTCTGATACAAGTATATGAAAGTTGTTTGAAAGTTCTATCCGTGCTTGAGTTCTCAAACTTGTCCGCCATTGTTGTACCCCTACCCCTCTATTTATAGAGTGAGGCTGGGGGTAGGGGTTTTGGATGTATATAGCTGCTGGTGGGCTTGGGCTGGTGCAATCTGGCCTGGCAAAGTTGGTCCGGAATGCCTTGGTCCGGTGGAACTTGGTCCGGTGGTGAGTGAGATTGGTTTTGGTTCGGTAGTGCTATTTTGGAGTTGGTTCGGCTGTAGGTGGAGCGATGATTGGTTCGGCAATGGCGGAAGCAGAGTTGGTTCGGCTATGCAGGAAAGTGGAGTTGGTTCGGCTGTAGGTGGAGCGATGATTGGTTCGGCAATGGTGGAAGCAGAGTTGGTTCGACTATGCAGGGAAGTGGAGTTGGTTCGGTGGTGGCTTCCCTCATCTTGGTTCGGTAATACCGGTCTAGTGAAAACAAGCCCAACACTTGCCCCCCAAAGCAGGGCATATGTCTGCATATGCCGCGCTTTGTTTTAGCTTGGACATTCTCATCCGGTCCTGTGTGCCGAACCAGTTGGTCCGGTCGTTTCTATTTGCCTATAAATATGGGCATTATGCTCTCGTTATTCCCTACCAAGTGAGATAGCCGAATCAGATTTTTCTGCCGAATCAATCATATTGCCGAATCATGCTTGACTACCAAATCAGGTGATTGCCGAATGACTTTCATGTTTCGAACTACCGAACGAACCCATGGAGTTCGAGTGCCGAATGAATCTTCGTGCCTTGAACTATCGAATGGGCTTGAGTGCCGAATGAAGTTTTAACCTTGTTATACCGAATGAGTTTATGTGTTGAATTATAAGTGAAACTCTAGACAACATACACTTCCTCGTTTATATCTCTACATCCTTATTCTAACAATGTGTTTTCTCGTGTTGCAGATAATGTCTCATAAAGTCGAAACTTGTTCTGACAAGAAGAAGTCCAAGGACCGAGGAGAGTCCTCCATAGTGCTTCCAACTCAGGCAGCACCAGAACGACAGGGACCAACCCCGAGATCGCTAGTAGACGGGTACGGTCCTCAAGAGCTCCTGAACTCACCGCCCGATTGCTTTCCTAGCTCCCTCAAAGATGAGCAGCTTGATGTTATTTCTCGCTCTTTTGGGATCGACAGAGCGCATATGTTGTTGCCGGGGAAAGGAGTGATGCCGTATAACCCCACTGAAGGGTATTTTGCTTATAGTAGGTATCACTGCATGTGTGGTGCCATCCCACCTATCAATGCTTGGATAGTCAGCTTCATCACATACTTGAAGGTGGCTCCTTTCCAACTTCAGCCCAACTCCAATGCCATCTTGGTGAGCCTATTCGTCATATTCCAGAGGAGATACGGGCGTCCTCCTTCCAACCGGGAAATCCGGTACTTGTACAACTTGAGAGGCTATAAGAAGGGGTCTCCATATATTAGCTTAAAGTCGGCTGTGTCCTTCAAGCCAGTCCTGGATTTATATTCGAAATTCAGCATGTTCAAGAAGGAATGGTTCTTTGTCAAGGATGACTCCATTTCTTTCCGCCGCTTCGCCTCTGGCTGTAAGTTGAAACTCATTTATAATTTTTGTTCTGATCGCAATACTCCTCCTTACGTGCTTTATTTCTTGCTAGCGACAGGTGGCTTTGCGGTTGTAGAGAACGAACGTCTGGTTCGGATGGCTGAGGAAATATAATCCATTCCGGAAAGGGAGAGGGCGGCTTCTTATTTGATCAGGAACGCTACTCTTCTGGGGCACAACCTAATCCTGCCATGCCAGTCTGTGGTCAAGCAAAGAGAAACAGCTGAGGAGAGGGCCGCCAAAGCTAAAGGAGGGGCTACGGCGAAGAGCAGTAAGAGGAAACCCTTCTTGAAGCATCAAATTGATGGGGGGAAGAAACTTAATAAGTCCGATGGACCCTCCCCCAGCACATGTCCAGATGTCCCGGAGGAGGAAGATGTGGAAGAGGAAAGAGGCAAGGATGAAGGAGGTGAGGCAGAGAGTGGAAGTGGTGGAGAAGGTGATGGTGATGGTCATAGCGATGATGGTGGCGACGGACCGAGCGGTGGTGGTACTGGGGCTTTGTCTTCTAAGCAAGCAGGTGTGATCCAGGAGTGGACAGATGATGATCTCCGTCTAGCTTTTGAAGGGTCGGAGGAAGGATCGGTTTTTGTGGAGAGGCCTAAGAAAGCTGACAAGGCCGAGATCGGTGCTGATTCTTCTAAGAGCGCTTCAGCCAAGGCAATTCCTGCGATTCAAGGTGAATTTTCTGCCGACTCCATTTATGATAAGGATTTAGAAATATTTTACGGCCCGCTCCCGTCCTGGAATCAGATTCAGGACTTATTGCAGTATCCCACGCCTCCCCAGGGTTTGTATAACAAATGCGTCTTTTTTTTACTTGATTTATTTCTTAAATTATAGCTCAATGTATGCTCGTAACACTTGGCTTTTATTACAGGAGCGGGTAAAGTGGCCAAGGTGTCAGATGTTCGGCACCGTCTTGAACAGTACAAACTCCTCAAGGCTTCTACTAAACCAAAGCCTCCGACTAACCGTCCTGGAGATGTAGTCGGCTACCGTCCCCTTCTTGGAGTTATTGAAGAGGATATTCAAAGGAAGAAGAGGAGTCGCTCCTTCTTTGAATCTTCACCTGGTCCTCTGCCCCCGACTCAGCCTCTTCAGGATGTCACGGAGGAGAATACTGAGCTTATTCCTTCCCCGCACCCGTTTGAAAATCCTACTGTTACCCCGATAGATCACCCTGGTTTGGCTCGTAATCCGTTCGCGGGTCATCCGGATCTGGATCCGGGTTCTCATGATATTTCCTTCGATGAGGTTACTGGTGAGCACCTTCTTCCTCGTAATCCTATGGAAGGGTGCTTGATGAGGCTAAGTCCCTGGACCTTGATTTGCTTACCACTCGGGTCGCAACTTTGGGGGACGAAGCTAAGGCAAAAATCGACCGGGTTGCTGAGGAAGCCAGGAAGCTGATGGGGCATCATGCCCGACTGGCCAAGGCCGGAGAAGAAATCGGGAGTGCTAATATTCGACTGCGGTTAATAGTTTCCGACCAGGCCAAGCAGCTCGCTGATCAGGCCATCCAGATCTCCCAACATGAGGCCGCCTCCAGGCGACTAAAGAAAACCATGGAAGAGGCTAGCAGAGCAGAGCTACGGAAAATGGAAGCTACCTGTAAGGAACGGATTGACATGGCGATTACAACGGTGGATGAGGTTCAGAAAGCGGATCTCGAGCAGATACAGGAGTTGTCCGGGAAACTTGAAGCCGCAGAACTTGCTCAAACCAGGCTGAAGGAGGAGATGGATGCGATGAGGAAAACCTTCTAGGCTGACTGCGCGCGATACCGATCGGAGAGGGATGCTGCCATTGCAAATTTGTTGGCTTCTGAGGACCGAGTAAGGGAGTTTGAGGAGAACGAGGGGATAATGGATGAGTTGCTTCAGGGTATATACTTTTGCACTTGGAAACAGGGCAACTTATCTTAGATGGATGATTATCCTCGAGTCATGGCCAGGATTTATCTCCGGGCTCTGGAGGAGGCTAGGTCCGATGCAGATAAGGAGGGTGGCATTGCCTTTAGAATGGATGTGGTTACGGCTCAATTCACCAAGGAGGAGAAGGTGGCGGTGAAAGAAGGTATGCGGCTGCTTGCTGCTAAGGAGGTTGGTGTGCAGTTGGAGGATGATGATCAAGGAGCAGATGCTGGTAAGTCTCCCCTTTTAGCTTTTCGTAACTTGGTTGCTTATTATTAATGAATTCTTTCCTTGATCGGACAGGCGGGACCTCTGGAGCACCAAATATCTCTGGTCAACATGCTGAAAGTTCCCACTCCGTGGCTAAAGAGATTTCGGAGGGCCAGCAGGACAAGGGTGAAGCTCCGACGCAGCCGACTCCTTAACTTGACCTGGATATCTTTTTGTTTACTTGACATTGTTGTCTACGTTAGTCTCAGAGCAGTAACGTAACTTTTAGGTTGTAATTATGTTACTTGTAATAAACGACTTTATTCTTGGCGTGTAATTTTTAACTTAAGCTGATTTTGTCGTGTTTGAACGCTTTCGTTATTTTTGATGTGTTGCATAAGAAGTATAGCTGTGCATATGCCTGTGATTCTATCGGGATTGATGTCAAGTTCTTGCTTAAAACGTAATTTCATATCTTGCAATGTTAATGTGATGTGTGAATAAATTATAGCTACGTATTTATACACGAAGAAGGAAGTACCGCCCTTCGTGTTTTAGTTGTAGATGGCAGCACTGAATGTCTTGTGTGACCGAGTATGGAATGCAGCCGAGTGTCCAGTTGTGAGCTCCTATTCCCATTAGCGAGTGTCTCCTATTCTGTGTCTGTACTTTAGGGACCGTTATAGAGGATAGGAGGAAAGTTCTTTAAATAAAATTGACATATGAGAAACAGTAAAACTTCCAATCACGGAAGGCCTTCGATGTGCTTAAGTTCGTGGCAAATGGGTTTTGTAGTCACTTTCCCTAGCTGTGGATCTTGGAGACATTTGTCACCCATCTTACGCCTCTGCGGGGAGTTTATCTTTTTTACCACAGCCGTACTTAAGACACTCGGAGCCGAGATCGCGCACAGTAATTACCTGGGCCATTATGGCCTATAATCGTGGGTATTATTCGATTTACCGTGGCCGGCTAGCGTGGGTGCCGATCGTCAACCGTGAACTACCCCTGGCTGGCCACACCTTATGTTGGGGCTTAAAGTAGGCTCACGGTTGCCGGCGAGCCGAACGCCGTAATGAGCTGCCTCGGCTATAGTCGGCCTTCTTGGTGGCTTATAATCGGCTCATTACAGTTGGCTTTAAGGGCCGATCGCGAGCGATGAGTTAACTCGCAGCAGAGGGATGCTAGAGCAAAAGTGTCTCATTGGCAAGGGCATAGATTTGCATAGTACTTGTTAGGTCTTGTCCAGGTGAGGTTGCGCCGTGATGTGTCTTGAATGGGAATGTCATTACACAGGATTTTGTTCAACAGAAAAGGATAAAGTTAGCAAGCAGCCAAGATATAAAGAAACAAGTTAAAAAGAGACAAGTTTTTTAAAGTGGTTCGGCATGAAAATGCCTACGTCCACTGATTCTCTTTGTTAATTCACTTCATATGGGCAGTACAAGTTAAGAAAAGTATCGACGAAGGTGTTGGATGTTCCATGCCCTCTGGAACACCTCTCCGTCCACTGTTGACAAAATATAATCTCCATTGTGGAGATCTTTATGAATTACATATGGTCCGTCCCAGATTAAATCTAGCACTCCGGGGCGCGGGAAGATTCGCTTGAGGACAAGATCTCCTTTTTGTAAGCTACGATGCTTGACTTTGGAGTTGTATTGCGTTGCCACTTTTTGCTTGTGAGTTGCTGCTTTGATGGCTGCATCATTTCTTCTTTCCTCAATTAGATCCAAAGACATGTGGAGGAGCTCTTCGTTCTCTTCTGGGTTATAGTGGATCCTACGGTGGGAAGGCACTATAGTTTCAACTGGGAGCATATCCTCCGATCCGTATGCCAAAGATAAAGGAGTATGCTCCGTTGATGTTCTGAAAGATGTGTGATAGGCCCACAGTGCCGTAGGGAGTTCATCCACCCAAGCGCCTTTTGACTTTTCGAGTTTCTTTTTTATTAGAGTTTTGAGAATTTTGTTAACGGCTTCGACTTGTCCGTTTGCCTGGGGATAAGCTACGGATGAGAAGCTTTTGTGAATTCCGTGCTCTTGGCACCAGTTGGCAAACTCCTCGCTGTCAAACTGAAGTCCATTGTCTGATATGATTTTGAATGGGACTCCATACCTGCACAGAACATTTTTGATCAAGAAGTTAATACCTTTTGCTAAAGATACTTTATTTAGGGGTTCTGCTTCCACCCATTTGGTGAAATAGTCGACTGCCACTATAGCATATTTGGCCCCGTCTTGGCCCATTGGCAGTTCACCAATCAAGTCAATTCCACATACTGCAAAGGGCCGAGGACTGGTCATTTGAGTAATCTCAGTTGTTGGTAGCCGTGGAATCTTAGCAAACTTCTGACATCTGTCACATTTTCTGACGAAATCTAAGGCGTCCTTGCTTAAGGTGGGCCAGAAATATCCATATCGGAGTATCTTTTTGCCAAAGTCTGCCCTCCAGTGTGATCTCCACAGCTTCCTTGATGGATATTGGATAAGATTTCCTTGGCTTCCCTTCCAGCGACACACCTTAATAAGGGGTTAGAGAAGCCGCGCCGATAAAGGGTGCCCTCTTGTATTATGTAGCGGGAAGCTTTCCTCAAGATTTTCTTGACTTTGTTGCGCCCATTGGTCAGTGTGCCACTTTGTAAGTAGTCTCGGATGGGAGTCATCCAAGTTGCTTCTTCGGTTGCAGCTATCAGATTCACTTGCTCAAAACTTGGGATCAGTTGCTTTGAGATGGCTACTGCTGCGGAAATAGCGTCGTCTCTCATGCTTGCTTGCTTCGCCAATCCGTCGGCCTCTTGGTTCTCTTTTCGAGGGATGTGTTTGATTAAATAGTGATCCAATCGATTGAGAAGCAACTTGGTCTTCTTTAAATATGCTATGAGTCGTTCTTCTCGAGCCTGGAATTCTCCTAGTATTTGATTTACAATAAGTTGAGAATCGCTATGAAGACACAAAGAATTGGCTCCGATTTCTAAGGCAAGTTCTAATCCAGCTATCACTGCTTCATACTCTGCATCGTTGTTGGTGGCAGCAAATTCCAACCTTATAGCATAGTGTAGCTTATTTCCCCTGGGAGTGATTATTACCACACCTGCCCCCGAGCCTTGTTCGTTTGACGCACCATCCACAAAGAGATTCCACTTGATGTCTTCTGCTATTTCCGATTGCTCCTTACCTTCGTTGGTAGTGAATTCGGCAATGAAATCGGCCATGGCTTGTCCCTTGATGGCGGTGCGAGGATGGTAGGTGATATCATATTGACTTAGTTCAATGCACCATTTAAGTAGTCGCCCAGAAGTGTCGGGACGATGGAGTACCTGCCTTAGTGGTTGATCGGTCAGAACTCTGATGGAATGGGACTGGAAATAGTGACGCAGTTTCCGTGATGTGATTAGTAAACAGTATGCTAGTTTCTCAAGTTTAGGGTATCTGGCTTCCGCCCCTGTAAACCTCTTGCTTACAAAGTATACTGGCCGCTGTGTGCGTTTGTCTTCTCACACTAATGCGGGGCTTAGAGCATGAGATGACACAGCAAGGTACATGTATAGCTCTTCGCCTTTGTTCGGAGTTGAGAGTACTGGTGGTCTCTGGAGGTGTTCGATTAAGTTAAGGAAAGCTGTTAAGCATTCGTCAGTCCATTCGAATTTTCCTTTCTCTTTCTTTAGAGCTTCGAAGAAGGGGATGCATTTGTCGGTCGCTTTAGAGATGAATCTGCTCAGGGCGGCCACCTTCCCATTTAGGCTTTGCATTTCCTTTCGGGTAAAAGGTATCCTGATATCTTTTAGAGCTCGGACTTGTTCAGGGTTTGCTTCAATTCCTCTGGCATGGACGATGAATCCTAGAAACTTTCCTGATGATACTCCGAAGGAGCACTTTAGAGGATTCAGCTTCATTCCATATTGGCGAAGTACTTGAAATATTTCATCCAGGTGGCTTACGTGATCGTCGGCTTCCCTTGACTTTATCAGCATGTCATCCACATAAACTTCCATAGTTTGTCCTATTAGCCCCGCAAACATCTTGTTGACGAGGCGCTGATAGGTGGCTCCTGCGTTTTTAAGTCCGAAAGGCATTACCTTGTAGCAGTACAATCCCCGGTCAGTGATGAAACTAGTGTGGTCTTGATCGGGAGCATGCATAGGAATTTGGTTATATCCTGAGTATGCGTCCATAAAAGATAAGAGTTCGTGCCCGGCTGTGCTGTCCACAAGCTGATCGATTCGGGGAAGTGGGAAGCAATCCTTCGGGCAGGCGTCATTTAAGTTGGAGAAGTCAATGCATGTTCGCCACTTCCCATTAGCCTTCTTTATCAGCACCGGGTTGGCGATCCACTCTGGGTAGATGGCTTCTCGTATGAAGTCATTGGCAAGTAGGTTCTTTACTTCTTCATCGAGGGCTGCTGATCGTTCTACCCCCATACTTCTCTTTTCTGTTTTACTGGCGCCTTGGTAGGATCATTGTTTAGTACGTGGCATGCTATGTCAGGGGAGATTCCGG
Source organism: Allium fistulosum (assembly GCA_030737815.1). NCBI lineage: Eukaryota > Viridiplantae > Streptophyta > Magnoliopsida > Asparagales > Amaryllidaceae > Allium > Allium fistulosum. Next base: position 257,838,952 of record CM060908.1, on the reverse strand, counting down.
TCATGTCAGCGTGTGACCATGCAAATACATCCAAGTTGTGGCGGAGAAAATCAATGAGTTGTTCCTTCAACTCTGCTTTTAGTTGGGACCCGACTTTCAATAGTCTACTCGAGTCATGTCTGTCTACAGATACAAATTCCATAGCCTCTGCAGGCTCGGCGGTGGCCTCCTCCTCTTTGTCCCTGGGGTCTAATTCATTGAAAGGGTTGCTGGTATATCGAAGAGGAGGGGCTTTCTTTAGTTGCTATGCTTCCAAACTTTTTGTGCAGAGGGCAATCTCTACACTCTTCCCTTTATCCTTCCTGTGGTTGTTGCGAAGTTCAGTTACATAGCAATCTCGAGCAATGTCCTGGTCTTCCTCTACTTCCCCTACTCCATTGTCCGTTGGAAATTTCATCTTCAAGCACCATGGGGCCAGGACAATTTGGAAGTCAGACAAGGCTGGCCTTCCTAAGAAGGCGTTGTAGGCCAAGTGGTTTTCTATCAGCACAAATGTCTGTTTCCGCACAACGGAGCGGGGATGACTTCCAATTTCAACAAAGAGGTCCAGTCACCCGAGGGGCATCTTCGCATTTCCTGTGAAACCGTGTAGTGGTTTATTGTAGGGAAGAACATCCTTTAATGACAGCTTCATTTTGTCAAAGGCATGCTTGAATAGGATATTCACTGAGCTTCCAGTGTCTACTAGAATTCGGAAAACCTCGGCTGGACCGAGCCGGGCAGAGATAACCATGGGATCCGTGTGAGGGTACTGCCTTCCCTCCAGGTCACGCCTACTGAATGTGATGTCACCATTCTCTATCCGCTTCGGGTGGCGTTCTTCTATAATAGAATTGACGCATTCTTCATTGTTTCTAAGTGACTTTCCATATTCCATCTCTGCCCAGCTTCCGTCGGCGATGTGTGGCCCTCCCGAGATGGTATGGACCACTATCTTCTCTTGACTGGAGCCGCTAGTGTTGCGATTTCCTCTGCCTATTTCTGGGGAGGGTAGCCTTGGGTTCTCATTGGTAGGAACTGGAGTCCTGTTCTGGCCTTTTACATAGCGTTCTAGTCTTCTTCTTCTGATGTGTTCTTCAATCAAGTCCCGGAGATGATGGCATTCATTGGTATCATGCCCATGGGATTCGTGGAAGCGGCAGAATTTTCCAGACTTAATTGCGTTATCTGATTCCTTCTTGTGCGGGGGGCGTTTGTATTTAACTTCGTCTTGAGTGGCCAGGAATATGTTTTCGATCGTTTCATTCAACGGAGTGTAAGCGTCAAATCTCGGTCCTGGTCGATATAGACGCTTTTCTCCCTTCTTGCCCCCAGTGTTGTCTCTAGAATCATTTCTTCCAACGTCCTTTGCTACAGCGGGCGTGTTGCCATGAGCTGCCTTATTTTGTTGCCCTATCTGCCTCTCAGTGGCAGCGTCTTCAAGTCTCATATATTTCCCAGCTTCATGGAAGAAATCGGGTAAAGTAGCTGGTTTTTCTTTGGTCAATCTTCTAGCAAATTTAGTATCCGAATGCACACCACTACAGAGGGCCATTAAGATAAGCTTCTCATCGGCATCTTGGACTGCGGCCGCTGCGGCATTGAATCGGGTTAGATATTGCTGCACTTTCTCTCCAGGTTTCTGTTTGATACTGGATAAGGAATAAGCGTCCTTGGGTTGCTCCACATGAATGCGGAATTGGCTGATGAATTTTTCTTTCAACATCTCCCATGAGCTGATGGATCCTTCGGGTAGATGGCAGAACCAGGAGGTAGCTAGATCTGCTAAGAATAGCGGAAAGCATTTGCACAGCACTCCTTCTGTTGCTCCACTCATAAGCATATGCCGTGTGTATCTCTGTAAGTGTACAACGGGGTCAGAGGTTCCTTTGTAAGGTTCCATCGTTGGCATTTTCCATTCTCGGGGGGTGATGATAATTTCGATATTGAGGGCGAAAGGGCTGGTTACCCTAGCGCCTATTCCTCGGTCTCTGTGATCCCGTTGGACGCACTCTCTGAACAAGCGTGCCATCCTTTCATCAGAATTTGGAGCAGATAAAAATGAGTTTGGTTCTTCTCTGTGGGATTGATTCCGTCCAGCTGTAGGGATGGTATCGTCTATTATTCCTAATATTTTCTAGTAGTTGTCTTTGGTCTTCTGGGAGCATGCTAGGGTCAGCTACAATTGGCCCTTGCCTCGATCTTACCCTGCTAGGTTCTAATCTAAGCACTTCCTCGAGTCCAACTTCGTGCTGGACTCTAGCTTGGCCCCGTTCATTGGCGTTTCCGTGGTTAGGCAGCATGACAGGCTCGGCTACAGTTGACCTATGCCTGGTACCTCCCCCGTTGGGTTCGGTTCCAAGCGTTTTCTCGGGTCAGAGTTCGGACTGAGTTCGGTCTCAGCTCCTACCACGGTCGCTTCTGTCGTTAGCTTCTTCGAAGAAGGAAGATCTTTGTTGCCTCTGAGATCCTCCAAACTGGGACTCACCCCATGATTCAGTGTTGTGGTTGGACTCTTCAGCATCCCCTAAGCGTGACATGAGTTGGTCCACCAAGGCTTCCTGTTGGGATGTGAAGCGGTTAGTCACTTCAGCCACAACCCGGTCTAGATCTGCTCTAGTAATTGCTATCGGCTGTCCCGTGGCAGGGGTTGTCGGATTTGCCTGACCTTCATTTGGTACTGCTGTTGGAATGGGATGATTTACTTGATCTGTGACCACTGGATCTGGAACACTGCTAGTTGCGATGTTCTTTCCTTTGTTAACGTCTTTTTTCTGCCTGGGAAGCATGTTTTCCAAGCAATGAACGACGCTGTTAGGAAGAAGGTTAAGTGGGAGAAGTTGAAGCTTCGAGCTCCCGCTCTCAATGAAAGCACCAAAAATGTTTGCACAAAAAATGGGCAAACACCTCCAAGTCGTATGATTTAGTTGATTTTATGTTGTTTTTAGTGATCTGGGTGATTTATGCAAATATATTAAAAGCAGGGACTAAACTGTAAAAGACACACCGATTTATAGTGGTTCGGCCAGAATGTGCCTACGTCCACTTTATATGTTATTCTCCTTTACTGTTTAGATTACAAGTACAAAGCTTTGATACAAGTATATGAAAGTTGTTTGAAAGTTCTATCCGTGCTCGGGCTCTCAAACTTGTCCGCCATTGTTGTACCCCTACCCCTCTATTTATAGAGTGGGGCTGGGGGTAGGGGTCTTGGATGTATATAGCTGCTGGTGGGCTTGGGCTGGTGTAATCTGGCCTGGCAAAGTTGGTCCGGAATGCCTTGGTCCGGTGGAACTTGGTCCGGTGGTGAGTGAGATTGGTTTTGGTTCGGTAGTGCTATTTTGGAGTTGGTTCGGCTGTAGGTGGAGCGATGATTGGTTCGGCAATGGCGGAAGCAGAGTTGGTTCGGCTATGCAGGGAAGTGGAGTTGGTTCGGCTGTAGGTGGAGTGATGATTGGTTCGGCAATGGTGGAAGCAGAGTTGGTTCGGCTATGCAGGGAAGTGGAGTTGGTTCGGTGGTGGCTTCCCTCATCTTGGTTCGGTAATACCGGTCTAGTGAAAACACGCCCAACAGCAAGTGCAAGCATATGCAAATGCAAATGCAGCAATGCATGGCAACAAGTATACCACTCAATTTCCAGCAAAAGCAAGTGCAACCTGACAGCATATACAAGTGCTTGCAACAATGGTTCGGGCTAAGAAAAATCATAAAACAACATGTAGAAGTGCACATAGCGGAATGGTCGAGCTACAAGAAGCATGAACTCAATAATACAGGGTAGTGTATCAATGCTACAGAACAATGAACATATGCACATAGGGTACAACAACAAACTCAGAGAAGAGTATCACATAATCAAAGCAACTAGGTTAATTAAGTCTAAGATCATCGGAGCATTTTCATGCAATTATGTACGGTCGCAAATGTTCCAGATTAGAAGCTAACAAAACAATTCAGCTCATAGCAGTTTTTTATTAAGTTAAACTCGAATTCAGAAATTCAACAAGGGTCAAACAATATTTTTGAATACACACACCAATGTTGAAAAAGTCAAGGAAGAGATTAACAGTGCCAAATATATCCAAATATATTTTAGAGAAATCAACATATATATCAACGATGATTTAGTTAGAAATCAAAACACCTTTCATCCAAAAAATCAACAACCAGGATATCGCAAGTGAAAATTTCAAATAAAAATCTCAAAACGAAAGAAATCAAATCATGTACAAGCACCTACAGAAATAGGAAACTTCACAAAAACAACATCATGGCTTCAAAGAAGAGCATATCTCATAATTCATCTTAGTGTAGCAAATACAAGGTACAACAACATTGTTCAAGCCAAACTATGTTTCAGACACAACAGATGGCAATAAGCATAAAGAAATGTACAAGGCAGTAAACAAGTATAAGTATACATCATAACAACAAAGCAACGAACATTTACAACACTAGAAAGAGACAACATCATTTCAGTTCAGGCTAGAGCATAGCATAGATACAAGGCAAACAGCCAAACCATCGAACATACAAGGCAGCAAAACAAAAGTTCACAGGGCTGAGTGCACATGGTAGGGCAAGGCTAGGCAAAGGACCAGACATAGACACAATAACTAGATGGCAACATGCATCACAACAATGCAACAAGGCATTAAAAGGAAGAAGTGTACAACACAATTAAATCAAATTGAAGCACATAAATTCTCAAGCAACACCAGACAAAGGAAAATGCACACAGGTGCAAGACAGATCAATTTCAAGTGAATGGCGCAAAACAGACGGGCATATATTGGTCGAAAATAGGAATGTATTGGTCGAGATGTTACAAAGTAAGCAGTCGAACAAACAAGTATGGTTTCAATCAAACATTAATGTATCAGTTAAATTGAACAATTCAAAATAGCAATCAGAAAATCAAAAAGGGCCCAAATATATTCATCTTGCAAAAATTCGCATATATTAAAAACATACACACACAATCGTGCAATTAAAAATATACAGACACACAATCATGTGATGTACGAATACTAATAAGTTAACATATGGATTTGGTAAGGTCTTCTAATTTTTCATTGTCTTCAAAAGCTGATTGATAGATGGTAGGGAACTCAATGTCATCCACATTTGTAGTCAACCGTTTTGGTGTATGCAAAACCACAGACCATCCGTTATTTTTTAAATCTTTTGAGTAGAACACTTGACTCGCTTCTGATGCAAGAATAAATGGCTCATCATTCATGTTATTTTTGTTCTTCAATTTCCCTAAATTTACCATGATCAAGTTTGAAATGGGATCTACTTTGCAACCATTTACCTTATCCTCGACCTTTACCCAATCACAATAAAAAAAACTGTTTGTTTGAATTCAGTGTAATCCAACTCAAGTATATGTTGAATGACTCTGTAATACGTTGTTTCTGCTTCCTTATAATTTTTATCCTTACCACTCGCTCTAAATTTTGTAATTGCTCTCATGCATACACCGCTATTTTGTGTTACCATATGGTCTTCGTACTTTTTAGTGGAAAATGAAAATCCATTCACTTGGTACTTCATATAACTACGCGCCATGAACTTCGACCCGTGCACTAACCGCCACAGAGTTGGATCAACATCAATGGTCTTTAACAACTACATAAAACAAAATAAGTCAAAAAGCATGGTCAAAAAGGTGTATTGCCCACTCATAAACACGTGAAATACTTAAGATGATGTAATACCTCATTACGTAACCATAGAGTAAAACTTTGAACGGCTTCCACAGTCGTAACCCTGCCTCGAGGTTGAAATCTAGTACTTTTCACATAGGAATTATACCTCCTACGGAAAACACATATCAAAACGTATATATAAATTGTATTAAAAAAATGGAAATTCGGGACAAGTTCGTGAACTTACTTCTTCCATTCATCCAATCCATCGTACTTATTAAGGACCCATCTACGCACTTTTTCAAACTACACTTGGGTTAACATTATGTCTTTACCATTATCTAGAGGTATCTCACCAGCAAACTCATCGTCCTCGTCTAAAAACGCTTCGTGGGTATGTTTATGATTGCCATCACCTCCGTTTGGCATATATTCCATGCAGTAAAGACTAGCTTCTTGTATGATATATCCTTCTGCAATACACCCTTCGATGTATCTTTTGTTGCGCACATATCCTTTATATGTTTTCATCAACCTATGAATGTGATCAATTATATACTGCAGATGATAGCTATTTATATCGAATATTGATGTACATAAATGAAATTAGAAATTTACCATTCAAAGGGATACATCCATCTATATCTGACAGGGTCACAAATCAATGCTTCATCGGCTAAATGAACCAAAAGGTGGACACTGATATCAAAAAATGCAGGTGGAAAATGTTTTTCAAAAACACACATTGCTTCTACTAAGCTAGACTTTGCTTTTAAAAGATGTTCCCAATTGATCACCTTTGAACACAAAATGTTAAAGAATAGACTAATACGATGAACGACATTTCCTAGATCCTTATGTTGTGGATAAGAATGTTGAAGCAATACCAGAAGCAAATGTTGCATTATGACATGGTAATCATGTGACTTCATATTTCTTAGTTCAGGAGGATTGATGCTCACATTGTTGTGGAAGTTAGAAGAGAATTTGTTAGGCACTTTCAGATTTTTCAAAACGGTGCAAAACCGTATCTTTTCTTCTTTGCTCAAAGTGAAAGTTGCCTTTGGTATGATTATTTTATTTATTTCAGGATCTTCCATCACCCACAACTTTTGTTTTATACCCATGATTTTTAAATCCTTGCGTGCATTGATGCCATCTTTTGACTTATCTTTATGGTTCATATTGGTGCTGATGAGATGCTCCATGACATTCTTCTCCGTATGCATAACATCAATATTATGTGGGATCAAATATGCTTTCCAATATGGTAAATCAAAAAAGATAGACCTCCTATACCATCCAGAAACATTGTCAACTACTTCATTGGTTGACTTTTTCCGTTTTCGGCTAATTTCTTCTTTTTGTTTACCAACTTTCATTTTGATATTCGCTACTTTCTTTTCAACTTGAAAACCAGTCAATGGCCATTTAGGACGACGAAGTTCTTGTTCGTTGTTGAAATTTGTCTTATCGTATCGAAACTTGTGTTCGTTAGGAAGAAACATTCGATGTCCCATGTAACACATCTTCTTACTTTCAGGAAGATGATAAGAACAAGTGTTTTCCCCACAAACAGGACATGCAAAATAACTGTGAGTTGTACATCCCGATAAAGTCCCAAAAGCAGGGTGATCATGGATTGCCCACAACACCCTAGCTCTCATTGTGAACTCAGATTTATTTAACGAGTCAAATGTAACGACTCCTTCTCATAACTGCTTTAACTCGTCTATCAATGGCTGTAAATAAACATCAATATCCTTCCCTGGTTGTTTTGGCCCAGGAATCAACAATGTTAACATTGAGAACTCCCCTTTCCATGCACATAGACGGAGGAAGATTATATGGTACTACAATTACTGGCCAACAACTGTAAGGGTTAGAGAGAGAAGCATGTGGACAGAAACCATCTATCGCTATTCCAAGTGTGACATTTCGTGGCTCGGTAGCAAAAGCTTGGTCAAAAGAATCTGCGGCTTTCCATTGAGAAGTGTCGCATGGATGACGCATTATGGTTGGATCAGACTTGGCACGACCATGCCAGGTCATCGCATCTGCTATCCACGGTACAGTATACAGTCTCTTCAACCTAGAAATTAAAGGGAAATGTCTTAATGTCTTTCGAATTACTTTGGTGCCTTTTCTCTCTTCGTTGAATGATGTCATATATCTTGGTTCATTGCAATTTGTACAAGAAACTTTGTTCGCATCATCTTTCCAGTACAATATGCAATCATTGATGCATGCATCATAAGTTTTGTAATTCATCCCAACTTGCTTAATGATCTTCTTCACGTCGTAGTACGTTGTCGGCAGCGTGTTACCTTCGGGGAGTAACTCCTTTATTAGTTCGAGGAGTGCAGTCACACCATTATCTGAAAAGCCGTATTGGGTCTTCAAGCTATTCAGTTTCACAATGGCATACAGCTTCGTAATCTCTTTTGAACATGAAGGATACAGTGGCTCTTTTACGCTACCAAAAAGTGATTTATACTTCTTACTTTCATTGGCCTGCCAATCTGGATAATCGGTAGACTGCTCTCCAACATTAGCATGATCAGGCAATGGATTATTAGGTTGAAAATGATGAAATCTATCTGCATCATTGACCAAATCTTCCATCCTAATATGTTCAGACTCATCAGTAGTTGTGGCATGACTAACTGGTTGTTGTTTTTCCATCTCCGCCCTTTTTCCCCATGAAAATACCACACTGTATATGATTGGATAATACCCCATCTAAGCAAATGAAAATGAATGTCATCTAATTGATCGTCTTCATATTTTTGCACCGGGTGCAAGGGCATAAATACACTCCTTCCTTACCACCGTTTTCTTCAACAAAACTAATGAACTTATGCACCCCGTCTATATAGCATGTAGATCTTAGATCTGATTCATTTATCCATTGTTTGTCTATGCTGAAAGACATACTGCCCTCCTATATAATATACTAGTATAGACCCCGTGCCGATGGCACGGGTGCATATGTTCATAGTTAACCAATGGTGTTGTACATAGTTAACCAATATGTTCAAATTGAAAGAAATGAGTAAAGAAAGACGTAAAAACCATGCATATATGGACAGTAGAATAAGCACTTATATAGACAAAATAATGCTTTATGTTCGACTTTAATTTTCGATACTTGATTGCCTTAAATGTATTAACTGGATTTTTTTGCCTTTAATGACTTCAGTTCCCATTAAGAAAATAATTCATATTAAAAAAAATATTAATTGAAAAATAGAAATCTTGCATATTTACAATTTTGACATAATTATAACATGTTTATACACAGACTGAATTATAACTTACTTGAAGTCAGAGTTGTAACCAGTTCAGAGCATTAGTTCAGAGTTGTAACCTGTTCAGAGCATTAGTTGAAAATTATGATTTCGTATGTACTCAGATAAATTTATAGACAGATTAGTAGCACTGTGGTAGGCAATTGATATCAGAAGAAAGAATAAAAAACAAAAAAGGGATTAATATGCAAAAATAAAGATGCATAGTGTTATTTCCCAAACCACTACTGGATCTAAATAATACTGAGACAGACTTGCAACTCACATATTCCTAAGTAACAAAGGTCAACCATGGTTAAAACTTGCAAATGTATAACTTTTATGTTGGTCTGATTTTAGAATCCCAAAGATATATGTTCAGTCAAATCGAATGATGAAACTAATAAGGGAAAAAGAGTTTCAGTTATTGCAAAACCTATTTCATACCTCAACCATTTTTGCTTTTCTCTGGCATTCTGTTCATAGAGAGAAGAAACCATGTAGTTGTATTAATCTGCGGTACAATTTAAACATCAAAATGAATAAATACTTCCAATATCATTTACACACACATATAAAAACTTGTTTTTTTATGAACAGAACTTCAAATTTTGTTTGAAAACATTGAAGAAGAAACACAATGCATGCCAAGTCAAACTTTAATAGGACATCTTATTTTTAACTCATAAAATGAAACTGTGAAATTCGTACCAAAATTTTAAATAAAATGGATAATTTCAAAAATCATTACCAAAGTGGAAAATATAGATGAAAGATTCAGAAAATCACTACAGTCAAAGTAAGAAGCTTCACTAAGTTCAAACTAAAGATAGGATTTGTTTTGATTTGAAAAAATAAGGTACACATTTCTAATATGTAATGGGATAACGGTGGAAGTTTGTCGGTACATAATTATGGTTTCCCCAAAGAAAAAACAATTATCCTAAGTTACGAAGGGTTCAACTAAGCTATAGGATAGTCCAATTAAGCCATCGGAGGGAGTTTTTAGTTTAATACATTTATGTTCAAGGTTTGGAGAAATGCCAAAAGCAAGTATACTTGCAAACTCTTTTCATCTACATTTGGAAAGAACTGATTCCCGTCAAATTTAATGGATACAAAAATAACACCTTAAGGTTGAAGAAAAACTAAAGTGGAAATGTCAATTAATTCGACAGAATAAAATATTGTAAAGAGATCACCTTTGCAGTAACCATCCAAATGCCAGGAAGCTGTTTAAGCAGGTAAGGACAATCATCCCATAGTCTTTAGTGTAAGGATTTTGCAAGAAGAATTGGACTCAAAGCCCCCTTATAACTCTTCCTATATATAAAACACTCTCTCATGCATTTGGAAATTCTGCAACCATTCGTGCAAATTGAGTTCAGGACATGCAAATAGATTGTATTTCACAATGATATTATACATAGATATTTATATTACACAAAATATTCTCTTGCTCGAGCACTTGCTTACAAATATGAACATTTAACACGTACAGCACATAACGAAATGCATATCTGAAGCATAATAGAATTTTATACGCATTAACATGTTTCAAAGGAGAATCTTATGTTATATTACATTTCAAGTTGAGTAGTTGTAAACTTTCCTTGTAGCTTTTCACGGCCTTACTTATGGACATAATCATATATACATGACACTATACCTACTAAATAGGAGAAAAGCATTTGGTAAATATAATATATAAATGGTACAAACTCAAGCAGTAGTTATGTTTTGGAAACCCAGATAGCAAAATAGTCACCAAACAGGACACAGTGAAGTAGTTTAAATCCAAAATTAAGAACAGAATATATTTAAATCAATAATTAAATGTTGGAAATCGATATTGCAAAGTAGAAAAAGTCACAGTATTTCAGTGTATACTAATCTCAGAATGATACCAATTCCAAAAGTAATAGTTTAAACAAAATGTAAATATAAATGATTACCGAATATTGAGAAAAATTACAAAAAAAATCAATTCAAAAACAATATTTTAACCTTAAAACACTTCAAAAAAAAGTAGGAAATGAAGTGGCAAGGTTACGAAAGGGATACAAATCATCAAACGTGCAGTGAAAATTGGGAACTAACAAATAACTGAACGAATTTCAAAAGTTGAACCTCCCAATCTCATTTGGGATAACATGAAGTAGACGTCTCCACTTTCACTTTGTCCAACAAAAGATTCATCACCAATTAAAAATTTTCGTTTCATGAACCTAGCAATCTATACAAAAATAACAATATAAAGCTTTGTAAATAGTTCTAGGAAAAGGATTTTGGTAAAATTGAATATACTTACGAATTTGGGGAAGGATCGAATGGAAATGGAAATTGCCTTGTCTGTTATAATTGTTGCGACGAATCCAAATTAGGGTTGGATAGAAAAAAGCGATGGATTATGATTTTTGCAAAAGAATGGGAAGTGAAGATTGAAATAGATCGGTCATAGTGGGTAGAAGAAGCTTTTTGAGGAATAAATGGGAGAAATTGCGATTCTAAAGCGGAAGTGGAAGAAGTTTTGAAAGATCGTGCATAAGTGGGTTTGTGTGAACTGATAGACGGAGTTAGCATGTTAAACGATGTTAGTTTTTATCCTGACGTGGACAAATTATAGCCATCTGATATCTTTTCTCATGTTAAATCTCAACCCTTCTTTGTCTTCTCCGTTAACCCAAAGGAATTTTGTTATATAGACTAGTATGAAGCCCGTGCCGATGGCACGGGACAAATCTTATGTTAGACATTACTTATGACATATAATTAATATTAAGAGACACAAAGATGCATATAACATACAACTGATACTTAGAGATAAAGCGATAAGAAAAAATTTATTGCATTCAACACTTAGATGATGCTCTTAAGCTAAGCAAGTAGTAAATTTTGTTAAGTTTTTAAATAAACATGATAAATAAATATATTGCATTCCCGAGTTAATAGTGTTTAACTATGTATAAAGTAGGTTTGTATAATATTTGTAGTATCATTATGTCTAAAAAAGAAAGTTAAATATTAATCATTTTGAAAGTAAATTTTGTTGCTATTTTATTTATTTATTTTTAAAAATGTAAAGCAAAATACATTCTTAGTTTGTATTTTTATAACTAATAAAACTTTATTAGCGAATAATTTGTTAATTAGCCTGAATGTTATTAATGCGCTTTGTCTTGCATGAAAAACACACATTTGTACATTTACCAGTTTTTGAACATTTAAGCAACTTTGAGCAAATTTAATAATAGGTAGCCTGTTTTTATCATCCCCTTCTATCAGTAAAGTAGAGACCATCTTCAATTCTTCCTTCTCATGTATACATTTTGCGCAAACATATATTCATGTTTTAGTGTGCATAACCTGACATGTATTTCCGCTCCTCACTTTTGTATCACTTTACCACGCTTGCCATTTTCTAATCCTTTTCTACTTTAGTGGTAGCATTTTCCTACCATCCAAAACATTGTTCACCCTACCATTTTCAATGACACTTGGCTCTCTTGCATACGATTTACATAAAAGTCTATTCCATTTTCAAAAACCCAAGCCTGGCATGTATTTTGTTACTATTCCCTGATACCATCATTTTGCCTACATGCTTACTCAATTTTTTATGTGTATTTACTAACAATGCATGATACATCACCATTCAAACGTGCCAAAGCATTTTGCTTGTGCACACCATTATCATAGCATCAATATACATCAACTCATTCAAATCAGCATGCCTTACTACCAAGTTATCATCGCCATTCTTTAAAGCCATTAGAGTCAACATGACATTTTTCAACTCACCCTTTTATATAAAATCAATAGAAGCCCATGTATCTTCCCTGGCTTCACCACCACTTCACTGTCAACAACCTTAATCTTTTTAGTTTTGTTCATAACACCATCGAGATCCAACAAATGCTCTGCCAATTCTTCATGAGCCTTATCTCCCAAACAGCCACTGTTAATATTTAACAGCAATTTGTGCACATTATAAATGTTAGTGTGCATATCCATGTCATGAAAGAAAAGGGAAAAAATGAAGTATAAAAGAAATTCAGATTTCATTTTTTTATCACTTGTTATGGAAGAAACATTGTGCATTATTTTTATTTTGGTCAAAATTTAAAATCAAAGCAGTTAATCAACTAATACTAATTATAATTTGATATAGCAGTCAAGCATTCAGTAACAACAGAGAGACAGAGGAAGGGGAGTATGGTATAAATTTCCGTACAAAGTGTTTGTTTAGGAAAAAAATCTATAAAAGCACTAAAGCAGTTTATATTGTTTATGAAATGTCTACTCCAAGGCAAGCAAAAACATTTCACATACAACAACCTTATTTGAATATAGCATATTGAATTATTTTAGGTACAGCCATAGATCCCTCATTGTAACATAACACAATTATTACAAATATGTAGCATGTAGTAGAAACGGTATAAAAAATTGTTCGAACACAGCATGTATAGATGAAAGAGAAATAATTCATCCAAACTCATTAGAGAACATAGTCAAATGATCTAAAATCATTTACATACAACAGACCAGTGTAAACAAACCATAAACAGAAGGCAAATGCAACCAAAACAACAAAGAAAAACATAATTAAAATAGGCTGGACGAAGAGGAAGAAAAACAACAATGAACATGGACCAGAAGAAACATTAGCAACTGAGTACTTGTAAGCAAAAAAATTATATTACCACTGCAACAACGAAATCATCATCTGAATCTTCAAGGATATAGAGTGGTGAAGGTTGTCCATGATTTCCAAGATTCTCGTCTTCTGCACCAACAAACGATTTTGCCATTAATAATGGATCAACCACAACAACTGTAGCAATCTCCTTTAAATCCATTTGTACCGTCAACACAGTTGCATCTTCTTCTTTTATTTGAACTATTTTACTTCTTATTTATTTGATGGTACGTCATCTACTTCTACTTTCACTTCAATGGCAGTCAATAGTTTTGCCCTTCGATGCTTCTCTCCTCTGAGCCATTGTTTTCTTCCATTTTGAAAATATGAAATGTGAGAGAAATAGAAAAAAAAAGTTGTACAAAAGTCAAAAATGATAGGAAAATATCTGCTCCATGTTGTAATACTTGATTGAATGGTGGAGGAAAACTAAAAAACAAAAGAATAGATAATTAGTAAGGTAGCTTAAGTATTGCTTCATATATGCACAAAGTCAAACAGTTTGCGTGCAAACAGTTAAAGTGAGCAATGGAGGAGATTTGGCTACAAAGATAAGAGGATGGAAGAAATATACCTATGGTAAATGGAGAAGAAAGCATCACCCGAGAGTTGAAATTTTTATTAGCGAATGGAGAAACGTATAAGTTAGAAGCAAATAACTGTAGCATAAATAAATGGGAAACGTTCATGGAGAAGTGGGCAAGTGGTTATTTTAGTGGGAAGTGGAGATACATGACTGAGTAACAGAGTTATATTAGAAAACAGCTGGAACATTTCTATCCATTTGATGTCTTTCAAGCTTTAAATCAGATGTGTTCTTTATCTTTTGTTTGTCTTCTGTTAACTTCTTCCGTTAAAACTGATCTGTTTTGTTATATAGACTAGTATGGAGCCCGTGCCGATGGCACGGATGCGAATTTTAATGTGTATATAAACTTAGATGTTATTTGTTTTATGGATCAAAAGTTTTGTTTGTGTAATGTACTTGAAAAATATAACTAATCAAGTGATGCATATAATTTAATATTAGTGGATAACAGTACTGTTCAAAAGATTTCTAAGCAAATAAGCTCTTGGAGGACCTTCTATTAGATGAAGAACTGTACGATTGGCTGATGAATCAATATTGTTATTATCTCTGATGTAATTAATTTTCTTTTGATACTACCATTCAGGCTTGTGTATGGTACTACCATGTTGACATATATCATTTCATTATGTAACTGTACTAATAATCATGCCTCTCTGCAATATGAAATAAAAGAAAATAATTCACTCTGAAAATAACTGTACTAATTTTTGCCAGCATGTAACATGTATATTTATCTTCTCATTCACATGCTACTTTGCCTTATCATCGTAAAATCACACGAATTCCTACAAAAGCTTCTCTGTTATGGCTATGTATGTATGCACCAACATCATAGCTACCAGTACGCTAATTCACTCTGAAAATAAATGAAAAGTGAACAAATGAATCACAGTGGTAATGTGTTATATATCATTTCAGCTTGGAATAGTACAAACATTCAGGCTTGTGTATGGTACTACCATGTTGACATATATCATTTCATTATGTAACTGTACTAATAATCACGCCTCTCTGCAATATGAAATAAAAGAAAATAACATGTACTTTTTGACATAAGATATCTGTTGATGAGCATATACATGTTTTTTTTCTTTCAGTAAAGGGTGCATTCTGTTTTAATCTTTTAGTCCTTAATACACAGGACTTTAATTTCCTTAATGAAACCTGTAAGCATGCATTAAGTTTTATATAAGTATTTTCCTAATATTTACACAACACATACATGACCAACATGGAAGAGTTGCATTGTGGATAATGTACAAAGTAATTGCAGATCAAGTGGAAGATATAAATGCATTTAGCATAGTGATCAACATTTAATTGAATCAGTTGGAGTAATTGAGGCAGTATTGAGAATTGTTTGTAAAATGAAGATTTTCATAACCCATAGTGGAAGATTTTCATATAAGTCAGGTATGATCAAAGTTGTGTTGTGTTTATTAAAGACTAATCTAAATTTTCCACCATTAGCAACTTTTGATTACAAAATATAAAAGATAACATGTGGACATATATGTAATGAGCTGTACGGCTGAATTAAAGAAAATAACATGGGGAAACAAAAAATAAAAGATAGCATGGAGAGGGTAGTGTTGAAAAAGCGAAGGCGTCTGCAATATAAATGGAAAAAAGTACAAACATCACAGCAAATAAAAAGATTACATGGAATAGCGAAAACTGATATTCATGCAAAAGGTACAAAGAGAAACGAAGCAACAGAACGAAATACGATTGAAGGATGAAGAAATAAATTAACAGAAAAGTGGGGATGAAATTATGTAGCAAGGAGTCTATCAATATCCATTCTTCTCTGCCCAATCAACCTGCGTATAAAAAATCCACAAATAATTAAATTTGGTCAAAGAATGTGATAGGCAATGTAATACAACAACGCATATTGCCACAGCAGCCTCTAATTCTTCATCCCAATCAGCAGTGATGCATACTGGAAGGGGCTGTTCCTGGCTGGCAGAGGCCTCATTGTCTGCAATTGCATTTCTGTTCAGCACGGGGGGAGGTTCGGGCACTCCCATCGGCAGATCTACAGTGACTACCTCCATATCTGGAATCTTTTATGTGACCTTCATAATTAAGTCGTCGAATTCATGTACGCTAAAAAGCTGTACTGCCACCTCTTTGTTCCTGCATCCACACCCCGTATACAGTCCAACAGAAAATATCCTCCCTTTTGTGTCAGTGCATTCACATTCTTGTGTTGCACTGCATTGACCATGAATTGTAATGAAGCCAATCCAACTTCAATCAAATTCCGAGACTGATTTCCTATCCTATAATCCCCACCATCAGATTGAACATAGTACCAAATACAACGCTGCAGCTTGGAAGCAGTAGATGCATGTGGCTAGTTTAGAATGCAAGTGTGCATTGAAGCAGCACTCCTTCTCAGTAGTTCTATTCTCTCCACCAAACAGTGATTTCAGTTCTTCCTGGTCTAAGGCTGCATTCAATTTGTATCATCTCATATTAGACTTAAGGCTGCATCTTAATGTTTCAGTTTCACTTCTAGTTAGTTGCTAAGTTGCCATTTCAGAATCTGTTGATCCCCTGATTAGCAGTTGCACATGGTTTTGTGTAGCTCCATGTCAGAAGTACTGCAGCTTCCCAAACTTTCCGCTCACAGTCTCCGCTTCCAGTACCTATACTATCTCATCTTCAATGTTCTCAAGCTACAGCTTTAGTTTTGACTGGCAGCCTGTTCACAGATGCAACTATACCCTTTATCCGCTCTGCTAGGATGCTATAGTGTTGTGCAGCACATGTGCCTACTTTTTGCCTTGCCTGTTCAGAGTTGTAACCAGTTCAGAGCATTAGTTCAGAGTTGTAACCTGTTTAGAGCATTAGTTGAAAATTATGATTTCGTATGTACTCAGATAAATTTATAGACAGATTAGTAGCACTGTGGTAGGCAATTGATATCAGAAGAAAGAATAAAAAACAAAAAAGGGATTAATATGCAAAAATAAAGATGCATAGTGTTATTTCCCAAACCACTACTGGATCTAAATAATACTGAGACAGACTTGCAACTCACATATTCCTAAGTAACAAAGGTCAACCATGGTTAAAACTTGCAAATGTATAACTTTTATGTTGGTCTGATTTTAGAATCCCAAAGATATATGTTCAGTCAAATCGAATGATGAAACTAATAAGGGAAAAAGAGTTTCAGTTATTGCAAAACCTATTTCATACCTCAACCATTTTTGCTTTTCTCTGGCATTCTGTTCATAGAGAGAAGAAACCATGTAGTTATATTAATCTGCGGTACAATTTAAACATCAAAATGAATAAATACTTCCAATATCATTTACACACACATATAAAAACTTGTTTTTTTATGAACAGAACTTCAAATTTTGTTTGAAAACATTGAAGAAGAAACGCAATGCATGCCAAGTCAAACTTTAATAGGACATCTTATTTTTAACTCATAAAATGAAACTGTGAAATTCGTACCAAAATTTTAAATAAAATGGATAATTTCAAAAATCATTACCAAAGTGGAAAATATAGATGAAAGATTCAGAAAATCACTACAGTCAAAGTAAGAAGCTTCACTAAGTTCAAACTAAAGATAGGATTTGTTTTGATTTGAAAAAATAAGGTACACATTTCTAATATGTAATGGGATAACGGTGGAAGTTTGTCGGTACATAATTATGGTTTCCCCAAAGAAAAAAAAATTATCCTAAGTTACGAAGGGTTCAACTGAGCTATAGGATAGTCCAATTAAGCCATCGGAGGGAGTTTTTAGTTTAATACATTTATGTTCAAGGTTTGGAGAAATGCCAAAAGCAAGTATACTTGCAAACTCTTTTCATCTACATTTGGAAAGAACTGATTCCTGTCAAATTTAATGGATACAAAAATAACACCTTAAGGTTGAAGAAAAACTAAAGTGGAAATGTCAATTAATTCGACAGAATAAAATATTGTAAAGAGATCACCTTTGCAGTAACCATCCAAATGCCAGGAAGCTGTTTAAGCAGGTAAGGACAATCATCCCATAGTCTTTAGTGTAAGGATTTTGCAAGAAGAATTGGACTCAAAGCCCCCTTATAACTCTTCCTATATATAAAACACTCTCTCATGCATTTGGAAATTCTGCAACCATTCGTGCAAATTGAGTTCAGGACATGCAAATAGATTGTATTTCACAATGATATTATACATAGATATTTATATTACATAAAATATTCTCTTGCTCGAGCACTTGCTTACAAATATGAACATTTAACACGTACAGCACATAACGAAATGCATATCTGAAGCATAATAGAATTTTATACGCATTAACATGTTTCAAAGGAGAATCTTATGTTATATTACATTTCAAGTTGAGTAGTTGTAAACTTTCCTTGTAGCTTTTCACGGCCTTACTTATGGACATAATCATATATACATGACACTATACCTACTAAATAGGAGAAAAGCATTTGGTAAATATAATATATAAATGGTACAAACTCAAGCAGTAGTTATGTTTTGGAAACCCAGATAGCAAAATAGTCACCAAACAGGACACAGTGAAGTAGTTTAAATCCAAAATTAAGAACAGAATATATTTAAATCAATAATTAAATGTTGGAAATCGATATTGTAAAGTAGAAAAAGTCACAGTATTTCAGTGTATACTAATCTCAGAATGATACCAATTCCAAAAGTAATAGTTTAAACAAAATGTAAATATAAATGATTACCGAATATTGAGAAAAATTACAAAAAAAATCAATTCAAAAACAATATTTTAACCTTAAAACACTTCAAAAAAAAGTAGGAAATGAAGTGGCAAGGTTACGAAAGGGATACAAATCATCAAACGTGCAGTGAAAATTGGGAATTAACAAATAACTGAACGAATTTCAAAAGTTGAACCTCCCAATCTCATTTGGGATAACATGAAGTAGACGTCTCCACTTTCACTTTGTCCAACAAAAGATTCATCACCAATTAAAAATTTTCGTTTCATGAACCTAGCAATCTATACAAAAATAACAATATAAAGCTTTGTAAATAGTTCTAGGAAAAGGATTTTGGTAAAATTGAATATACTTACGAATTTGGGGAAGGATCGAATGGAAATGGAAATTGCCTTGTCTGTTATAATTGTTGCGACGAATCCAAATTAGGGTTGGATAGAAAAAAGCGACGGATTATGATTTTTGCAAAAGAATGGGAAGTGAAGATTGAAATAGATCGGTCATAGTGGGTAGAAGAAGCTTTTTGAGGAATAAATGGGAGAAATTGCGATTCTAAAGCGGAAGTGGAAGAAGTTTTGAAAGATCGTGCATAAGTGGGTTTGTGTGAACTGATAGACGGAGTTAGCACGTTAAACGATGTTAGTTTTTATCCTGACGTGGACAAATTATAGCCATCTGATATCTTTTCTCATGTTAAATCTCAACCCTTCTTTGTCTTCTCCGTTAACCCAAAGGAATTTTGTTATATAGATAACAGAACATGAGACATGAGCATAATTTTACCTTGGTATAAAATAGCATGTTATTTTGCTTAGTGGTACTCGTCTTCTTGATGCTACTCCTATTCTTTGTTTAAATTGGCTTTACCAAATTATATTGCATCGTAATTTTACATCCTTTGTAAGGAAAACTTACCAACAACAGCATGTATGACACTTTCACTTACCTGCGGTGGATGATATTGTTTTTTATCAATGGCTATTTTGTTTTTCCAGCACTATAATGGCTGCCTAGTTTCACCCCTATAAAAGTAGTTTGATGGCAGTATTAATAAGGTGAGTTTTCTATATTTTTTTTCTTTTATTTTTACTTAAAAGTAGATTTGCATTAGTCATTTTCAAATTTCTTTTTGTCTTGGTTATAGATTTTACATTTATTGTTGAGTATTGCAGCAATGTTAAAAAATCTGGATTATGCTTTTTATCGTCTTAAACTTAATTAAAGGTTTTAATTCCTTTTCAAGGTCCATAAATGATTAAGGTGGTTAAGCATTTATTTTTTATGAATTCATTTCCTTTATATATCATTCATGATACCAAGACAATCTAAGCATTTATTCAAGTTTAAATAATACTGCTCTTGGTTCCTTGGGAAGAATTCCATACTCTATTCAATATAAACTCTGTCTTTTTTTTAAGTCAGTGGACCATTATTATAAAAAAAATCTATTTTTTTGGGCATAAAAAATTTGTTGACATTCAGCGATCTACACTAGCATAAAAAGATATAGCAATCCGAGCCTTACATGGATTATTCATGCTATAAAACTGTTTAAACACTCTGTAACCTGTCTATTGTTCGTTATCCTTAGTTTTTTACTTGACCATTTGTGCGTTGTTAAATTTTTGCTTTCAGGAGTTACGTACTATCATCTACAATGATGTTCGTTAAAAAATAGAACATGAATGGTATGATCACATGCCCGGAAATGAGTTCATTTCACTTGCTCTTCTGGTTGGTTGTTCAACAGGCCCTAAGTTTTTAGATTTAGCATCCTTTCATATTACTAAGATAAGGAGTAACACCAATTCATAACTTAACTGACCCATCTTCCAATGTCAATAGTTCTCACATCTTTCAACCTCTTTTAAAAAACTAATTGCACCACAAAACACAGTCCATTGATTAAGATAATTATGTACTTAAACTTAATGAATACATGGACAAATGCAAGATCAAGAATGATATGAATATTCTACTATTTGAGTATCTGACGGTTAAATGCACATAACAGAATACATCATCGAATCTTTGAAGAAATGTGACAAAGGAAAAAAATATGGCATGTATACTATAAGCTTGGGATAAATACCTTTTTCAAAGCTAGCTATGTAAAAAGATCTGCTCCTGCACAAATATTGGACCAATTGCAAATATTTACACTAATTTGCTTATTCTCTAATACATATGTCATTCACATAAGATATGTAGGCGAATTATAAATAACCATGTATCCAAGGTTTGCCTTCTACTATAATAAACAATAAATCAATTACTTGTTAGTCGAATTTTTTACATGATTTTCTAACTTGCATCTTCATTTGCAACATGCTGACTATACGTTTTTATTGACAACTAAAATCATTCTATTTTGACTATGAGAGTTGCTAACCCATTGCATGTATTTTTCTTCTTCAAATTCTACCTACATATATACAACCTTTCTAATCCATCATCATTTTATTCATTCCATCGTCATTTTATTCATTATAGTTACATTTTGTTTGTATTTTTTAACATAATTAACTGTAATTAATACATTTGCTTGTTTTCTAGTAACTTTGGGAGCCTTATTTAATCACTTAACTAACTCACTTATGTCATTGCTTATTTATTCGATCATGTTTGTGCAGAGAAATGAACATGAGTCGATCAAATTCACTTTCGACAGGTCTCTAAAATGAAAGAGGAGTAAATTTATAATAAAGTTGTATGATGATAGAGATGTGAGCCCATATACTGTTAAAAGAGATAAAATTAGATCTAATAAGCCCACCACATCATAAAATTAGCAATGGATAAACTTAAAAAGAACTTTGAAGATTAGAGCTTGGGGTATTTGGAAACAATGAGATGACAACTTCAATATGTGATACAACTTATAGTAACTTAAAATTGCACTGAATATAATAGAGGAAAAACGACATAACGGCTATGCATAAATTGTTCCATGCATAACTTACATATGAAAAAAATGGCATAAATGAATAATATATGTACTCGTACTACTATTTACTGGTATTCAGCGTTTACTTAAAAAATTCATCATAGTATAAATCCTTGTAGATTCTTAACTTCATCATATTTTATTGGTTATTCCTAAAGCAATATTTGAATCTCTGGAATGCATTAAACATTTTGTATACTGTTTAGTCCAAAACCAATCAAAATGCATAGTAAATCTTTATTCACGTTGAATAATTGGTTTACCGTTATGCGTGATTGCTACTATTTTCAGTGTGGTTTTTTTAGAGAAACAGACTCATCTCTAATTTAACAGAAAGAAATGAACCCAAATAAAAAATTAAGATCTTATAGGGAAAAGCTGCGTTAAACCAATTTTTACTACTCTATACTAATTATAGAGTATAGCTATATTACCATAGGTAGTTCACATACAGAGAATAATCCACCCGATCAAAATAGTAATTATGTTATAAAAAACTATTCAAAACTCTAAATCTACAATAAAAAACTATAACATCCACATACCCTTATCCAAATATAACATAATTAAGATGTTTACAAAATAAATATCCAAACAAAAATAACAATAGAAATTCAATCAGAAATAACTCTTAAGAAAATGAAATGATTATGGAAATATCAATGGAAATGAAACCCTAAACATACCACTGAACTGAACGAGCAAAGCGTTGACGCCTGTAGGCTTGTCGAACGGCGTTGGAGTTACCGACGTTTGTAAAGGATTTGGGGCGTGTTTTGGCGTTTGTGAAGAAAGAAAATCGAATTAGCTAGTAGGAACGAAATAGTTTTGGGAAAAAAGGAACGAAAGAACAGATCTGGGGCGTTTTAGCAGTAAAAAGTTCGCACCAAAAATTAGCACGAATTTGATACGGCTAAAACACGTATCAAATTTGATACAGCTAAGAACCGTATCTAAATGGGGGGGGGGAAATGAATTATTTAGAGGGAAGACGTGTGTATTAAGTGGAAAAGTTTGCGCCAGAAATAGGCACGAAATTAGATACGGCTTATAGCCGTATCAAATTTGCTACGGCTTGTAAACGTGTCAAATTTGTTAGATGCGGCTATTAACCGTTTCTAATTTGATACGGCTTTAAGCCGTATCTAATTTGGCGGATGAAGGAGTGGCAAAAACAGCTTTTTGGTGTAGTGAGGTGGTTTGTCATCGAGACTGTATACTTGATGTATTGCTAGGTTTACCCAGTTTTCTAGATGGTCAACCTTTGAGTGGAAATCTTTGTGGACTATTATCAGATTATAGGTGTATTATAGATTGTTCCCTTTATTGTGTCAATTGGCTTATTCATTAGATGTAGTACACACATACAAATAAATATCCTTAGATTGTACAGATTATAGATGATAATTTTATTGCCTATAACCATAATACCACTAGTCATATTTCTTACTCACCAGACTCTATTTAATCCCCTCTTTTTTCTCTTTATACCTACTTACAGGCTGACAAGGTAGTAGCGTGGTGTAACAATAGGAGTAAGGTATGAGAAGGAGATGGCCATGTACTTTGGTGTCTCTTTACTTATAATAATCCCATATGCATCTTATTATATTTTTCAGCCTATTATTTATTGTATTTCCTATTGGATATTATTAGGAAATTTATTTAGATGTATCTTGTATGTTCCACTTTTGTTTTGTTTTAAAATAGAGATGATTTTGTTTACTACAGTATTTATATTTTATTCCTTACGTTGTGATGTATAAAAGTATAATATGTTTAAAGTTTATATTTATTATTATACCATATAACCCATCAAAAATAAAACGATCTGTACTACTTGGCACGACGCAAGTTTGAACGTCGTTTTTAGGCGTTGAATCGGTTTTTCTAAAGGTGCGGGGTGCTGCCCTTATGGAGTGATTTAGGATCCGAGCAAGAATACTTGAAAAGGTACATTGAAATTCATAGATGGTAGAATCCCTATCAATTTTATTATTTGCTGAATAATTTACCCCCTCCCCCTCCCCCCAAAAGCGAAATTATTTCTAGAATATTGCATTTCTATAGTTCGATCATCAACACAGTACTGCTAAAATCAATTTCGGCTATTTTTTATTACTAGAACTAGTCCTATCAGAATCACATAAAATATTGCATTTAAGTCACCAAAAATTAGCCATAGAATTGAAGTGTTACTTAGTTTCCTTGATATGCACCCATAACCTGACTCTTTATGCTTGTGTGTGTAAAGCATAGATGACAAAGATTAACATGGTTAGACCCCCACTGTTGTGCAAGATGCATGTAATTGCTTGACTGTCATTATATATAACATTGTTGTTCCAAATCATTGGATTATTATTTTTCTTTTATTTACTTCTATCATATTGAATAAGTAAGCCCAATCGGGTTTAACAAATGCATGTTGCCTACATAACTCTCACATCTCCGTTTGTGTTTGCAACTCATTCATGATTTATGTGCAGGTTTGAACAACTAGTGAACTGGGTGCTTCCACCAGTAGATCATTGTGATCTTGTGAACTCAATTAAATTGTCCAGTTGAGTACAAATCTATAATCGAATCATTAATTGGCTTAAGTTAATGGTGAATATAACCACTTGTAATTTATGTTAAAATAATCCCAAAAAAGTTGGTTTAAATTTGTTGATATGGTCAAAAACACCACCCGTTTGTGTGTGTGTGTGTGAAGAAGGGGAGGTTGAGTTTGGGGTTTCATCCCCCTTATGTTCCATATAATGAAAGGCATTATTGATTTTCAGTGGGGGAGATCCCTTAGTACTAAGGTCACTAAGGGTATAACTCACCTTACTCCTCTGGCTCTTCCTTAGTATGGATTTAGTTTATGTTACCAAAATTGTCATTGCAAGCTTATTCATAACTCCATCAGTACAAGTGGCTTTGAATTCGAACGGTTCTTCGTCAATTTTTCTTCTCCTTGTTTTTCTTTGGAAGGTACTAGCTACTCTATTATTATTATTTACTTTGTCACTTTCATTACCAGTAGTGGTAACTCCTTGAATATCTTCCTTTTAGTTATGTTTTTTAACATTTGGGTTTGATGCGTCACTAGAAGTTTGGACTTGCTATTGATTTTTGGCTTTGGTATTTCACGATATTTTGCTAAATTTGTCTTATCTGCTACAAAAGAAACTTTTTTTCTTACTTAGAATTTTCTATGTCATTCTTTCTGTAAGATTGTTGTTAATAGAGTGATTGCTATAAAAGACATTTGAAAGTAATGATTGAGACTGTGTTGTGGAAATTATTGTTTATTGCTTTTAATTGTTCTTGAGAGTTGTTTTGCACTTCAATATTTTATATATTACTTTGAGTGTTTTCAAATTGATCTACTACATCGTATTATTGTCCTTTTTGAATGCTTCTTTGTTTATCGGAATCCATATTTTTGAAAGAATGCAGAATCTTTCATTATAACCAAAGCATTGTAGAATATACTGGTGTATGATTTTTGTTTAATGACAATAAACATATATATATATTCGTTTAAATGTATTTGTTATTGTACTATTTTTCCACATAATTAAATAAATATTTGTTGAATATATGTATGTACGTATATACATGGAGACATCGGGTCAGTACAAAGCAATCAAGTAAGAACATCAAGCAAAATACAACATGAACAGAGTTCATCATCATTAGACAACCAACAAACAGCATACATATATACATATGTGTACACACATGTATACATATATATAGTGGAAATCAAATAAGTAAACATGCATCAGTTTAGTTCCCAGAAACATGCTCGCGAGGTAAGAGAATGTCAAGTGCACAGAAATGTCCGGACTCAAGGTAGATGGATTTAGTGCATGTAAACAAATGCAAATGCAGTAAACAAATCAATAAGGCAATATACCAATGGAAATTCATATATGCACAGATAAGACAAACAAAAATGTGCACACAGAGGCTCAGAAATTCAACAGTAGGTAACTCAAGTGAAAAAATCGAATTCTTCTTTTCAGAGTTCGAAATTAATGTGATCAGTCAAGTGCAAAATAGTTCAAGCATCAACATAGAAAAGTTGGACAAAATTCGAAATATGCAGCAATTTTGAACATGTCAACCACGGAAATATATTCGAAATATATATGTAGAACCTTCGAATATATGAATACATCAAAGAGTCGTATATATCAAAATAGAACAAGTCAAAAGAATTCAATTAGAGGTCATAAGGAATCGTATTTCAGAAAATGGAATAGAAAATCATGGTGAACAAGTCAACGAACAATGAATAAGTCGTAGGAGCAAAGAACGAAACCAATTCAA
Source organism: Allium fistulosum (assembly GCA_030737815.1). Lineage (NCBI taxonomy): Eukaryota > Viridiplantae > Streptophyta > Magnoliopsida > Asparagales > Amaryllidaceae > Allium > Allium fistulosum. The sequence continues at coordinate 257,812,740 of CM060908.1, read as the reverse complement.
CTACATTTAAGCAAATTCTAATATATCGGAAATATATTCGATCAATGAACAAGTCAGAAATCACACGATCGTTCGATTAGAAAACAACGCAAGTAATAAAATCACGAAGAATCCAAATCAAAATATATGAAATGAAAATTTAAGGATTTTATCCTTATTTAAACACAATTTCATCATCGGCAAAACATAGAAGTTCGAGTTCAAGCAAATCAACAGAGAAAGTAAAGTAAAATTTGCATAGCAATTTTATACCATTCGAACTTGACATTGAAGCAGCCGTAAGCAAATCGAAGAACACTGATCAAAGAAGCAGCAGTAATCATATTGAGGAACGAAAGCATATCAGCAGACGATTTAATTTTCAAGCGGTGGCTTCATTTCAAAAAAACCCTAAATCAAAAGTGAAAGAGGAAATTGGCCGAAGATTTTCACAAATTAAAATAAGGGGAGACGGTCTTCATTTTAATTATTTATTGCTGGGACCGGTTTTATTTTGTATCGGGCTTCATTTATATAGGGTTTTGTTTTTTAGTTTTATTTTTATTTGTAATTTTCTCTTGTAAAATTTGGTAAATTTCTAGTTGTGTAACTAGGTACAAACTACGGGCCATAGTTTGAGAATTCGTAACTCAGTGGCTGAGTTGTGGTAGAGTTTTGAGCTTAGAGTTAGGTTAATCAAGTTAGTGGGTATCGCAAGTTTACTTGTTTTTGTAAGCGTTTGATCACTTAATTTCTAGTAGAAACCTTGGGGGCAGCACGTAGGCAAATTTTTACCCAAGCTGGGTAAAACTATGTGTGATCTTTACTGCGTTACTTTCTGTTTTTATCTTTGTTTATGCATTATTATTTTAGTAGACCCTATTCACCCCCCTCTAGGGTGAAAACGATCCTACAAGTGGTATCGGAGCTAGGAACAAAAAACCATTTTCTGTTAAAAAATTTGATTTTTTCTTCCAATGGCTTCTTTTAATAATGCTTTTGTTGAAGGTCAGTCCATAGCTAGACCACCCATGTTAAATGCTGAATATGCATATTGGAAAACTAGAATGAATATTTTTCTGAAAACCATATATGCATGGAATATTATTGAAACTGGATATAGCACACCCACAGTTATGGTAGATAATCAAGAAGTTGATAAACCTATGGATCAATGGACAGATCTTGAAAATAAACTGCAAGCTTCTAATGCTAAAGCTATGAATTCTATTATTTGCTCATTAGATCAAATTGAATTTAATTGTGTCTCACATTGTCTAACTAAGCAGGAAATTTGGCACACGCTTGAAGTGACTCATGAAGAAACCTCCCAGGTTAAAGAATCTCGCCTTGCCATGCTTAGTAGCGAGTATGAGAACTTCACAATGGCAAAGGATGAAAGTGTCAAAGAAATGTATGGACGGCTTTATAATCTTGTATACAAATCAAAACCTCTAGAAAGACCATACACAGAACTGGAAATAGTCCGAAGGATCTCAGAATTCTTCTAAGAAATTTTGAAGCAAAGGTGAGTGCCATCCAAGAGTCAAAGGATCCGAAACAGGTTAAAGTTGAAGAACTCATCGGAAACCTCACCACATATGAGCTAGAAATCAAATTCAAGGATGAACGTGAAGGAGGAGATACGCGTAAGAAATCAATAGCTCTAAAAGGAACAATAGAAAGTGAAGATGATGATGGTGATGATGAAGGAGCAGCTGAACTGGCACTGATAGTAAAGAGATTCAAAAGGTGGAACCGCAAGTATAGAAATCCATCCCTAAATCAACAACTAAAAAGCATAATCGTCAAAGTTCTAGACAACTTAGAAAAGCAGGAGATCATTTGTTACAAGTGCAATAAACCTGGTCATATCAAGCCAAATTTTCCTCAAAATCAATTCAGCAAAGGAAAGAAACTTAAAAGGAGAAGTTTTGCAGCAACTTGGGATGAAAGTGATGAAGATGATAATGAAAGCGATGAAGATGATTATGGAAGCACTGGCAGTGGGAGTGAAAAAGCAAATCTGTGTCTTCTAGGAGAAATAAGTGACAGCGATGATGACGAGCCAAGCGAGGGTATCAAAACTTACTCACTCGCAATTACTTATATATTTTCGTGAAGTAAATGGCTGTTTTGAAAGACTTAGGGAGAAGTACGCTAAAATTGAATTACAAAAAGATAGTTTGATAGAACTAAATATGCAACTTGATCAACTGGTTCAAAACTATAGAAATAAGAACCCTAAGTATGATAAGCTCCATCATTAGAAGAGGAAATAAAAAAATCAGAAACTAAAATTAAATCGCTTGAAAATGAAATTCTGATTTTGAAGGAAAGTGAAAATACTAGGAGAGAAAATTCTATTAAAAAGTGTGCTTTGTTATGGAATGAAAATGAATCTCTCAAATCACAAGTCCAACAATTGTCTACAACTTTAGAAAAATTCTCCAAAAGAGAAAAATCACTAAATATGTTATTAGGGAAACAAACAGTTAATACTATTAGACAAGGATTTGGGTATACTCAATCTGCAAAAGGTAGAAGTGAAACTAACCATGTCTACTCCAAGTGCACGACTTGTAGAAAAATTGAACACAATTAATACAGTTGCTGGTATAGACCCAAACACATGAAAACCATACCAATTTGGGTTCCTAAAGGCACGAATGTAAAATTCCTTAAAATCAAACAAATCTGAGTGCCAAAAGGAACAAACATAGAATGTCATGGTTCTACGCAAACTTATTTTTCATAAAATTTTGTCACTAACAATCATGGACCTATGAAAACAAATAGGTCACAAAACTCTTTTGTCGGTAGGTGTGTTGGTAGGTTAAGGAACAGCAAGAGTGGCACCTAGATTCTGGCTGTTCTAGGCACATGACGGGCGACAAATCAAAGTTCCTTAGCCTGGAGAAGTGCAAAGGTGGCAGAGTCACAATAGGCAACAACGATAAATGTAAAATTATCATAAAGGTGATCAACCAGGAAAATTTGAGCCAAAAGCTGACGAAGGCGTGTTCATGGGATATTCTTCCAGAAGCAAAGCTTATAGAGTATACAATAAAAGGACAAGAACAATCGTGGAGTCAATCAATGTGAAATTTGATGAAGGCATTGATGATCAAAGCAAGGAAACAATCAAAAGCAATGTCGAAGAGGAGAATGAAAAAGATGAATGTGAAAATACAAAAGAAACTACAACCGCGGAAGAAGTCCAAAGAAATATGGAACCAAAGAGATTGAAATTCAAAGCAGATCATTCTACAGAATTGGTAATAGGTAATCCTACCGTAGGTATTCAAACTCGTTCCTCCTTTAGAAATTTATGTGATTTGTGTCTATGTAGTGGATTTATTTCAGAAATTGAACCCAAAGACATTAATACAGCTCTCAATGATGAGAGTTGGTTTATGGCTATGCAAGAAGAGCTAAATCAATTTGAACGAAATGATGTTTGGATTCCAGCACCTAGACCTAATGATTGTCCAGTTGTAGGAACCAAATGGATTTTAAAAAATAAATTTGATGAATCTGGAAATATGATTAGGAACACAGCTAGGTTATTGCTAAAGGTTATAATCAAATTGAAGGAATTGATTTCGATGAAACTTTTGCACTAATAGCAAGACTAGAATCTATTAGAATCTTATTAGCTTTTGCTTGTTATAAAAGATTTAAACTAAGACAAATGGATATTAAAAGTGCTTTTCTTAATGGAATTTTGAAAGAAGATGTATTCGTTGAACAACCTGAAGGATTTGAAAGTCAAGAATACCCTAACCATTTATATAAACTTAAAAAGGCACTATATGGATTGAAACAAGCCCCTAGGGCTTGGTATGAATGTCTTAACACTTATCTCCTTGAAAATGGGTTCAAAAAGGGCTGTGTAGACACCACATTGTTTCTATTGCACGAAAATGATGAACTATTGATTGTTCAAATATATGTTGATGATATTATTTATGATGCCACTAACAACCTTTTGTATGAGAAATTTGAAAAAGTCATGTAGGAGAAGTTTGAAATGAACTTGGTAGGAGAGTTAAAATTCTTTTTGGGATTTCAAATCAAACAAAGCGAAAAAGATCAATTCATCTGTTAAACAAAATATATCAGAGAGCTTGTCAACAAAGTTGGATTAAAAGATGCTAAACCTACAAAAACTTTCATGAGCACAACAATTAAACTTCACAAGGATGAAAAAGGTAAAGTAGTTGATCAAAAGAAATATCGAGGTATGATTGGATCACTTCTTTATCTTACTACTTCTAGACCAGACATTATGTTCTATGTTTGTTTATATGCACGGTTTCAATCAAATCCAAAAGAATCTCATTTAAAAGCTGTAAAAAGGATTATAAGGTATCTATTGCACACCCCACGGTTTGGTCTATGGTATTCAACTAATGATAACTTTGAGTTAAAAGGGTATTCAGATGCAGACTATGCTGGTAGTCTAGTTGATAGAAAAAGTACTAGTGGAATGTGTTTTATGTTGGGACATTCGTTAGTTGCATGGATAAGTCGAAAACAAAATTGTATTGCATTATCTACCACTGAGGCAGAGTATATTACTCTAAGCGGTTGCTCTGCTCAAATTTTATGGATGATACAAAATTTGCAAGACTATGGTCTAAATTTTAAACGAGTTCCACTTATGTGTGATAGCAAAAGTGCAATTGATCTCACAAATAATCCTGTACATCATTCTCGCACCAAGAATATAGATGTTAGACATCATTTCATTAGAGATCATATTTCCAAAGAAAATATCTACATAAATTTCATTTCAACTGATTCTCAGTTGGCAGACATTTTTACAAAACTCCTTCCAGAAAATATTTTTTGTCGACTTCGACTCAATTTAGGCTTTTTAGAAATATGATTTTATATTTTTTTTTGGATTTGATCTTAAATGCCTATGTTAACTAGTCTGACTCCTTATTGATTATCGAAAAGATAAATAGTGACTGAAAAAGTGACAAGTATTGATCTTGATCATACATTATGTCTTGAGAGAGTATATTTAGAAAATTTCTTTAAAAATTTGAACAAAATTTGTAATAACTTTGGTTGGTAAAAAAAAATTCCGTGACAATCTTTATTCCTATCATATTTCTACGACTATCACTCATCAAAATCCAATATAGTATGTCAAAATGTGGTATTTAAAAAGGAAATTATTCATTTTTAAAAAATTAGCAATAAAATCATCCAAAAAGTACTCACCCTCATTTAAAAGTCCTTACGGTTATGCATGGGTGAACTACTTGAAATCTCTGATTATGTGCTTTCATGCTCATTTAAAAGTCCTCACGGTTATGCATGGGTGAACTACTTGAAATCTCTGATTATGTGCTTTCATGCTCATTTAAAAGTCCTCATGGTTATGCATGTATGGAACATATATCAAAATTGGATGAAATAGGCTAGTTGATTCTAACCTCATTTAAAAGTCCTCACGGTTATGCGTGGTTAGAAGATGCTTGGAATTCATTTTTTAATAAAAATAAGAAATGCTACACTTAAAAGTCCTAACGGTTATGTATGGTAGGTAAGTATTTAAAAAGATTCCAGTCATAAATATACCACAAATGGGCACGACTATATGGTTCTCTATGCCGACATCACCCCTATCACTCTAAAATGGAATATGCCCTAAAAGAGTATTTATAATTTTTGTTTGATTTTTTTCTTGAAATTTAATATGTATACTCGATTAGTTATTAATGTTGTATTAATGTCTATCACTTTATCACTCTTATCTAACACTATTACTCTTTTGCCGATAACAAAAGGGGTGAGAAGTTAAGATTTTGGCAAATAAGTCAAAAAAATTATTTGCATATTCTCTCATCTAGGATCATTGCATTTTTTATTTTATTTTTATGTGCATTTTTTTCCATGCATATGTGAAGGGGGAGCTTTGTTGAAGGGGGAGCATTCAAATAGGGGGAGCAAATAGAATTCATCAAGACCAAATACATTTAATAGAGTCAAAATCTTAATATATATTTGTTATCATCAAAACGGGGAGATTGTATAATATACTAGTATATGATTTTTGTTTGATAATAATAAACATATATATATATTCATTTAAATGTATTTTTTATTGTACTATTTTTCCACATAATTAAATAAATATTTATTGAATAAAATAAATAACTCGGAATTCATATTTAAACAAATATTTTATTCAAACAAATATTTTATTACAAATTCAAATAATACAAATTTAACATCTCATTATATTTACACAATTCCAAATACAAGTTTTCAATTACAACACAATTTTCACTTTACAGTTTTACTTACATGTTTCACCTCACTACTTATTCACTCATCACTCATATTTGATCTTCAACTATGTTCCAGTCTGTATCCAGCATCTGAACTATCTGCAAAATAAACACCGACACAGTAAAATTGAAAAAGAAATATTTTGCAGTGCAAAATGAAGTGTATGTTTGAAAATATTTTTTGCCTCAGTTAGTTAGGTTGTTCGTCATCATTTTTTTTAATTCATCTTACGCGAACAATTTGTGACATACACAGTGTATCACTGTACATGCCACAAGGTCGTGCAAACCGATATACATTTGCTTGTTAAAATTGCAAGGACAGGTGATCAGAAGGTCAAATCCAAGCCAAGACTAGATTCAACTTAGGTGAAATGCAAACACAAACCAAAACTAACCAAGAAGCAAGAACTACACAGAACATGGCAATTCAACAAGTCAGTGGAACAAATATGGACCAATCAAGCACACATGGGCATAAGCAGTTGTGAACACAAGGGATGCAACATAGACCAGATCAATGAAGACTTCATTCATATGGAACCAAACCACAAAATGTACAAAGGCACATTAAACACAAATGATAATGCATATGGCACAAGGGCCAAGAACAGAGAAAATATCAACATGTAATGCATATGTACAAAGTGGTGCATGCAGCAAATCAACCCAGCAAACATTGGAGCATGCAAGTGAAGCCTCAACCAAGACAGCATCTCAAATGTACATATGAAGACCAACCAATCAACCTAGCAAAATGTCCAAGCACTTGAATATGTTTAATCAAGTTCAGTTCAACAGTTCCAAGAATACAAGTGCACAAGGACGGAGAATACAAATGCATCCAGACTTCAAATGGTACAAGGAAATGCAACTCAACTAGACAAGTGAACATACATGAAGACTCATGAGGAATCATAGTGCAACACAACTAGACCATTCAACTTGAACATGAATACAAGTGAACCAAATATAAACAAGTCTAACATCCCGAATTGATGCCAAGCAATCACACATATATATACATACATATATGTATGTACGTATATACATGGAGACATCGGGTCAGTACAAAGCAATCAAGTAAGAACATCAAGCAAAATACAACATAAACAGAGTTCATCATCATTAGACAACCAACAAACAGCATACATATATACATATGTGTACACACATGTATACATATATATAGTGGAAATCAAATAAGTAAACATGCATCAGTTTAGTTCCCAGAAACATGCTCGCGAGGTAAGAGAATGTCAAGTGCACAGAAATGTCCGGACTCAAGGTAGATGGATTTAGTGCATGTAAACAAATGCAAATGCAGTAGACAAATCAATAAGGCAATATAACAATGGAAATTCATATATGCACAGATAAGACAAACAAAAATGTGCACACAGAGGCTCAGAAATTCAACAGTAGGTAACTCAAGTGAAAAAATCGAATTCTTCTTTTCAGAGTTCGAAATTAATGTGATCAGTCAAGTGCAAAATAGTTCAAGCATCACCATAGAAAAGTTGGACAAAATTCGAAATATGCAACAGTTTTGAACATGTCAACCACGGAAATATATTCGAAATATATATGCAGAACCTTCGAATATATAAATACATTAGAGAGTCATATATATCAAAATAGAACAAGTCAAAAGAATTCAACCAGAGGTCATAAGGAATCGTATTTCAGAAAATGGAACAGCAAATCACGGTGAACAAGTCAGCGAACGATGAACAAGTCATAGGAGCAAAGAACGGAACCAATTCAACTACATTTAAGCAAATTCGAATATATCAAAAATATATTCGATCAATGAACAAGTCAGAAATCACACGATCGTTCAATAAGAAATCAACGCAAGTAATAAAATCACGAAGAATCCAAATCAAAATATACGAAATGAAAATTTAGGGATTTTATCCCTATTTAAACCTAATTTCATCATCGTTAAAACACAGAAGTTCGAGTTCAAGCAAATCAACAGAGAAAGTAAAGTAAAAATTGCTTACCAATTTTATACCATTCGAACTCGACATTGAAGCAGCCGTAAGCAAATCGAAGAACACTGATCGAAGAAGCAGCAGTAATCATATTGAGGAACGAAAGCATATCAGCAGACGATTTAATTTTCAAGCGGCGGCTTCATTTCAAAAAAACCCTAAATCCAAAGTGAAAGAGGAAATCGGTCGAAGATTTTCACAAACTAAAATAAGGGGAGACGGTCTTCATTTTAATTATTTATTGCTTGGGCCGGTTTTATTTTGTATTGGGCTTCATTTATATAGGGTTTTGTTTTTTAGTTTTATTTTAATTTGTAATTTTCTCTTGTAAAATTTGGTAAATTTCTAGTTGTGTAATTAGGTACAAACTACGGGGCGTAGTTTGAGAATTCGCAACTCGGTGGCTGAGTTGTGGCAGGGTTTTGAGCTTAGAGTTATGTTAATCAAGTTAGCGGGTATCGCAAGTTTACGTGTTTTTGTAAGCGTTTGATAACTTAATTTCTAGTAGAAACCTTGGGGGCAGCACGTAGGCAAATTTTTGCCAAAGTTGGGTAAAACTGTGTGTGATCTTTACTGCATTACTTTCTGTTTTTATTTTTATTTCCGCATTATTATTTTAGTAGACCCTATTCACCCTCCTCTAGAGTGAAAACGATCCTACAGCAGTCACAACTGCTGCATTTGATTGGTCTTCACTCATATTGCACTTCTTCTTGTATTAGATTATCATTTTCATTTATTATTGGAACTGGTTTTGGAAACAAATAATCTATCTTAACCTCAATTAAAACTTTTTCATATTATATTATTATCATGTCTTTTGTAACATGGTCGATCTTGATAGGTGCGGTGCACCTATAACTAATGCAACCCGGTCAATACCTTCACCTATCAGGAAGTCAATGTCAAGTCTTGGAAACGCATCCAAATCGGTATGAATTGCAAAAAAATTCTAATCATTTTCACATGTAGAATACATTTTCCCATCATGATTAATCTCTTATCGTAAAAATATGGACCACTAGCTAGAATTTCGTCTGTCTTCTTGTTTTTAGAATTCAACAATATAAAACCTAATATTTTTGGAATTTTTTTTGAAAATCGCTGTCGGGTTTACAAACTCCAACAATATATGTTTTAAAATAGTGTGGTGCTACGACCACCACGCAACGTGCTAGGAGCACCGCGGTTGGTGGTTAACCGTCAACCAAACTATTTGATTGGCAATTGTCCGTTGGCCTATGTGGAAGGAAAAAAAATTGCTTGGCCGTTAGCATTACACTTAAAATAATTATAATAAGGTTTAAGTCTAGCTATGATATCACTCATGTTCTTGGAAACCTTCGAGGATGGATCGTTAGGGTTTGGTATTAGATTGCTTGCACTGGAACGTGAACCATGACGAGCCTCTAATAAGTTTGGAAACTCTTCATTACTTCTGATGTTAAACAGTTCATTTTTGGTTCGACTGTCCAAATTATATAATTTCCCTTCAAATTATGATCCAATGAGCTTTTTGCCATGACTCTACATGATCCATGGGATCGGACGGGGGTAAAACCCTCATTGCCTTGTAAGAGGATTCCTGGAACTGGAGTCTCAATTAAACTGCAAATTTGATCTGTCGTCTGGTGGAGAAGGTTCTGCAATGAAACCTAGGTGCAATGAACTAAAGACATTCAACTGCAATCAATGGAACTTGCATCTGAACGGAAAAAAAATACGATAAACTAGAATAAAACTGCGATTGATGAGAGCATTTAGTTAAGAATGTAAGACAAAATTACATGTTTGATATCAATTTTAACCTTTGTTATTAATTTTTCAGAATGTTAACTTCAAGTCCATGTTTCCAGTTTGAAATATAAAGCGGATCTCTACAACTGAATTTGTGTACGTTAGTTCCTTACTTCTTTAACATCATACCAAACAAATAACTTCAGCCGTCTAACTCATTTAAGTAGAACCTTTAAAATATAATAACTTTTTGTAGGTTAATCGGATTTAAGAATCGTTTTCACCATTAAATCACAATTTAATAAGCTTTACAATAATATTCATTGTTGATACCTAAAACTAAATATTTTAGAAATCATAATTTTATACAGCATTTTTAACTGCATTTACATAATGTAGATATTTATGTTGTCCATTTGTTTAACTGTATTTATATGACTACATTTATTTTGGTTGACATATCTTTTACATAATTGTTTTTACTGCATTAAGTTAATGCAGTTATTATGTTGTAAGCTAATTGAAAGAAATTTGTCTTTAAATTATGCAGTAATGATTGCATTTGAATTTTTTAACTGCGTTTATGTGATACGGTAATAAATTAAGCTACATTTGATAATTTTATTCATTTTAATGTGCTGTCTAAGTTAGCTGCATTATGTAAATGTAGTTTTATTAAATGCTTTAATAATATGCAATTATATTTTAACATCATATTTTTTATTTTCTTTAACTGCGTCTATCTGATGCAGTAACAATCATGACTTGCTTTTGATACAGTTATAATTTAACTACATCTAGAAAATGCAGTTAAATTTAAATGTCTTTTTATAAAACTGATTCGTATATGCATAATTAATTGCATTAAGTAAACACACTTAAATTTAAATGCACTTTTTTTAATTACACTGATTCATATATTCAGGTATAATTTAATTGTATTAAGAAAATGAAGATAAAATTAAATGTTTGAAAACTGCAATTCTAATTAAAAATATTTTTTTAATTAATTTAACTGCATTCATGTGTTGCAGTAACAATTTTGGGTGGATTTGATAATATCATATAATATAAATGTACTTTATAAATTAACTGCAATTAGTAAATGCAGTTATATTCGATCTTAATGCAGAATTTAACTACATTAAAAAGATGCATTTATGATTGCATTAATATAATGCAATTATGATTCTGCACATTTATTAGTTTTGAACTTTATGACTTGATTGATGCAATTGTAGTTGCATTTTGAACAATACAATTTAAATACGTTATTTATATGGAAAAGCTACATTTTAAAAAAAAATTCAATGATCAGATATTTACATATGCATAGCACGTATTATTTAAAAGATGATAAAATTGATGATTTAATGGTGAAAACGGTACTTTGATACGACATTTTTACAAAATCTTATTGCATTATAAATATTGAAATCAAATAAGAAGTGAAATATTAACATGGATGTGAGAATATCAGTTGGTTGTAAAAAAACGTAGCAAGGATCTAATCTACATAAAATTACAAGGAATGGTAGTTTGTATATTAAAATTAGTGTGTTGCTAAGGGCACGCAAATTTATGCTAGGGACTACCACCGACCAAAATTAATTAATTTTTTTTTTACGCTGCGGTCGACGTACAACCGTCGATCATTGTAGCCTCAAGTACAAATTTGCATGCCCTTAGCAGTACACGAAAATTACAAGGAGGGACTTGAACAAATACCTTAATTTTTTATGATTGGAAAATCTGACTAATGAGAAGTGGCTAAAGAAATGGATTGACAAGCCGACGGGAGAAGAAACCGTTGGGAAATGTAAACATGCTAAATTGGAGAAAAATGGCAAATACGGTCTTTTTTTTTATATGCAAACCGAAATTAGTTGCATAATGCAGAGAGTACATTAGTGCACACATTTTTCAAAAACTATATTGACATAAAAGCAAAACCAATATAAAAGCACCAATTACACATATTTCACCACCAAATAAAACCAAATACATTGGTAAACCAACAACAATCATAAACTACAACTTCATATAAAGTCCAACTTTTTGCATGCGAACAGAACTATGATAAAACAGTACAACAAATTTCTAGCCAAATAACTAACACATAACTTACATTTAACCATCACCACTATACATGCTTCCTCATTTCTCTAATTGGCCTCAGAATGGTCCGGTGACATCGAAATGGAACCCAAACTCTTATACATATCAGAAGAAGACAGCGCAAAGTCCGAAATTGCCCTAAAAAGCTCCGGCAAATGCGACTTCAAACTCCCAAGTGATTTCTCCCTGACCTGCCTACACAGCTTCTGATGCTCTTCAACCTCGCTATCCAACCTCGTCTTCAAAGAATCAACCACAAACTTCCTCTCCGCCACCAAATCCTTGGCGTTCTCACCGCCTTCAACGCTGTTCTCCGCAATTCTCTGCCCATGCTTGCTGTACCAGTCCTGAAACGCCTTCGATTTCTTCAAGTACTCCTTGTGCGTCTCCTCGCATTTCTCCTTCTGTTTGATTTCCTCCTCCTGCTGGATCTTGATGGTGTTTATGACTGCGGAGAAACTTTGGATGGCGTTTTTGGCCAGCTCGTTGGGTAGTTTTTCCATGTGCTCGTTCCATGAGGCGAGGAGGGATTGGATAGGAGGGTGATGGATTCTCGGAGGGGAGGATACTTTCTCCTTCAGGTTGCTTTCAATAGGGATGAGGTTTAGCTTGAGCCAGCTGTTGAGGAACTGTACGTACTCTCTCTGATGGGTTATGAGTTTGTCGAAGTGTGTGTACCAATCGCGGACCACATCATGTAGTTGGAGGGTGCGGCCGTGGTGGTGCTCTGTTGTTTCGCGGATTGTGGTGGAGATGTCCAGGGATCGGATGTCGGTCACGATCTTCAGTTGGGCATCGTGATGTGTGCACATGCTCTCCCACATTGCTGCCATCCTGGTAATGAACATAAATTATGATAGTCTAATAGAATTACAATATTTTAGTTGAAGTAATGGATTCAAATCTCGTTAATGTGAAAAGTTAATATTTATTTTTAATTGAAAATTCATGTCTGTAAATTGATCTCTCAGAGTTTGAATCTTAATTCCAACAAAAATATGTACATTTTTTAATTAAATTTTCCAATTTATGATATTTAAAAAATATGTGCATTATAAGAATTTAATGATCTGAGATGAAGTATATCTTTTTTTTTCAAATATATTTCCATGCGCACAGGCCAAAGAACTTTATATCATTGAATGTTGTTTCAGTTGGGTTTCTCAAACTTTTAATGAGCTGAGATCAAGCCCTCTGTTTATCCACCTTTCATTGAATATCCAAATTAACATATAAACTGCAACAACAAATTTCAAAAATCCACATATTGGACTTCTCATAATAATTGTGCAAAACCCCATCATCAACACATATATATACACACATACACAAGCAGAGTGTGTGAATCTGGTGTTAGAGATGATGCATTTAAAATGAAAAGACAGTCATGAAAGGAGACTAGTTTTCATTTAAAAAGGACAATTATGAAAAAACACTTCATGAAAAGATGCACTAATTCATAAACACAACAGTTTTCTAAAAAGAAGTCTTCAGGTTATAAAGATGTGGCTTTTCATTAGAATCATGATAGTTCATGAAAAGAGTTATAACCATTTGTAAATTAGTGTTGGCGTAAAAGTAATGCCTATTAGATATGTCTATTCACCATCTATAAATAAGAAGTATGATGGTGGAAGCATACAATTATCTCAAGTTGTAAAAGAATTGAGTTTACTAATACAAATTCACTTTATCCATCTCCATATCTCCAACAAAATTGGTATCAAGCAAGGCTCCGCAAATTCAACAATTATCATTTATAGTTAAAATGGCAACAAATTTGAACTCGATTGCAAATTTACTGCATTTTGATGGCGAATACTTTACATATTTGAGTATACAAATGAAGACATTATTCATCTCCGAAGATCTTTGAGATCTAATAGAAAGTGGCGACTCACTAAGGCTCAACTCAGTGTATTATAGTCTGAAAATCAAAAAGTACATAAAGAAAATAGAAATATCGATGCAAAGGTCTTATTTTTCATTTGAGGAGTTAGCAAAAATCTTTTACCAACAATATAATTAAAAGGGGCTTGGGGTGCTTTGAAAGTTGAATTTCAAGGTTCACAAAAGTAATTGATACCCATTCCAAAACACTATGCGAGTTTGATAACTTGCTAACGAAAGAGAATAAATCGACCTAATCATTTTTCTACAAGGGTTTCGGCTATTGTAAATCAAATCAAAATTTACATTAATATAATTCAAGATAATAGAATAGTTGAAAAAATACTACGAAATCTGCCTGTAAAGTTTGATCCTATTGTTACCACAACAGAAGAAGTCAAAGATTTGTCAACATTATTGCTACATGAACTTGTTGGTTCACTTGAAGCGCATGAAAGCAGAACTAATAGATGTGAAGATGGAGAAAGCTGACTGCTACAAAAATGAAAGTAAAAAGTATAAGAATAAAAGTAACAAAAAGTATTGATATGGTAACTCTAATAAAGAGAAGTGGGGTTTAAGCAATCTACATGGTTCTCTGCAACGTTATATCTGTAAAATGCATGAACCATGGTCTGATTCCGTATCCAAAAGGTGAAGAAAAAAAAAGTAGATCTATAATTACCATGGAAAATGCAACAGCATCAAAGACAGCGGTACCGATATACAACCCTGGCGAAGGATAAGGAAAGAAAAGGAATCGTTGATTTAGGTTTCTTTATAAAAAGTTTAGTAACGAGGAATCGATGAGTTAAGAAATTAATGGAGAAAAGTAATCGATGATTTGGCAAGGAAACTTTTTAATGAAGGCTTCGTCTTTTTTCAAGGGTTTGAATGCAATCAAATTAGTTATTAAATTGGATTGTTTCTCATTGGGCTTCTTAATTTTTACTTATATTTAGCCAGAATTTTAAGGTATAATTTTAGGGTTTGTTTTATTCTTTGAATTGGGTTTCCTAATTTCAATTATACCCAACTACAAACTCAATTTCAATCTAATTGTTAGATTATAACTATGACTATACAAATTTATGTTATTTATTGGTGCATTTATAGTTAAAAAAATAGTTCCATAAGTAACGAAATGTGGAACGGAATTGAAACAAAATTTCCTATTTTTTCGTAACGGAACCGAAACGTTAAAAATCTCAAAGGACCGGAACGGAATTGAAAATCATAATTTTGAACCTTGGTATGAACACAAAAGTCCCGTCTGTCATTTCCGACGCACTCGCTGCAATATACCTAATTATTCACATAGAGATTGTAGATACCAAAACCATAATGAAGCAAATTTCGGCAAAAGGTAAGATTTGGAGAACTTATTTTATAAATGTTCAAGTTCTTAACAAGATTCATTAAAGATATGGTATGTAGACAGCTGATGTAGCAATGTGACCGTAAATAGACAATGCTTCAATGAGTTTGAAGAAAACATACCCTCTTAAGAAAAGGAACTTTTTTTCTATGAAATGGAGGAGAAACTTGTAAAAGAATTGGCCAAAATCGAAGAAGTGAGGGAAGAGAAAATCCAAAAAGCTAAAGAGCCTACAATACGGAAGAAAGAATGCGTAGAGGACAAAGTTATGGATGAGGCAAACATAAGTGAAGAAACAATCAAAGAGGATAAAATAAAGGATAATATTAAAAAAGTAGAAGAAAAAGGTTGTGCTAAAGATAAAACAGAAAAAAGCATAAGCTAAAAAAGAGATCTGATCCTAAAGATGTAAAGAGTTGTGCTAATAAAGACAGAGTGGACAGAAAAAAATTAAAGGTGGAAGAAAAAAATGGCAATATGGATGTAAATGGTGAGAAAATATTGAGAAAAATAACATTAGTTTTGAATCAACTACCGTTGGAAAATTCAACCATAATGATATGTGGGAAAACAAGGTAAAGAGAGAAAACAAAATTTACAAGAGTCAAAGTAAAAGAGATCATAGAATTTTGGCAATACAAGGAATACTGTTTTGAAAGTAACGGACTTAAACGAAAGCGTGAAATAAGGCTCACTGATTTGCCATATTGGGTGATAATGTCAAAATATTCAAGACAGTTATATTCCTACCGAAACATGTCAGATACAAATGAGGAGAGGAACAACACAAAAGGAAAATGTCGAGGATAAGAACAAAAATGTAATCAGCGTTGCAGAAGAACTATTAGTTCAGATAAAGGTATTTAATTAAAGTTTTGCAAGACAGAAGAGAAGATCACACACATCTTCATCAAACCGCTACTGAGAGAAAAGCTTTATTATTTTAAAGAGAACTTGGTGTACAAAAAAAATGAATTATGGGGGGTATATTGAAAATAATACATTTTAGATGCGAAAACACCTCAAGAAAAGACGCTTGTGAAAGAGACTTTGGTTTTCACTATTAAAAAGAAACTAATACACACTTCACAAAAAGATACTTAATGGAAAGATGCATAAATTCATAAACAGGTGTGTAGAGTGTACTCATGAAAAGAAACAACAGTTCCTAAAGAAATGTCTTTAGGTTATAAAGACGCGGCATTTCATTATAGAGTTATGATTATTCACAAAAAGAGTTATAACCATTTGTAAATTAGTGCATTTATGATGGTGAAAGCATTCAATTATCTCAAGTTGTTAAAGCATTGAGTCTAGGAATAAAAATTCTTTTTATTTATCTTCCTATCTTCAACATATGGATGGTAAGTCCCTTGTTAATAACCACAATAGAAAAAAATTCTCTTGTAATCATTTATATATTAAGTCAAGCTCGTTCATTTCTTTCTACCCATATGTTATTCTCTCACCTCACATTAATATCTCACACAACAAATACAATAACTTCTGGTAGAAGTAGAAATATCGGATCCACAACCATTTTGCACTACCATATCACAAATTGCATGAACTTTCTAGTGATATACATCACACATAAAATTAAATTCATGAAAAACAAAATTTCAAAATCAACATTTTTTTGTAGAATCGGCGGATAAATGATCAATCTTCATCATTCAAACACATACATTGTAACCCTTTATGTTATATAATTTGACAATTATAGCTGATTTTTCATGGAAATCCGTTCTAATTGCCTAAATCAAACATAAATGCACAGTCAGAAGGCACTAAAATATAACTACCTTGTTTGAATGTAGCAATAAATGGAAGTGTTAATTGCTTGATGAAAACCAGATGTAAGGTCACTTTCATTATGAAATAACAAAATGTACAATCTTTTCAATAACATACTTTGTTATTACATAAAAGTTGATTTCATAAAAATCATAATCATTGAAGGTAGTTAAAAACAATAGTTAAAATACTAGTTGTCGTTAAGAAAGATATTTAGACTTTAGACTGCCTCCAAGCAAGGCAGTTGAAATTTTCACTACATCCAAGGAATGCTTTTAATATTTATTAGTTATGTTGTCGGGGCGCCGCCGAGGCGCTGCTGAGCGTCGATTAGGCCTTTTTGCAATTTTAACGCCCTGCCTTTTTATAATAGCACTTTATTACGCTTTTTGTTTGAGACGTCGTTTGAGTGCTGAGTTTTTATTGGGACACCAGAAAATAGGAGTTTTTAATATAACTTTATTTTTTACTTGGCTAAATTATATACATTTAGAATAAAATCATCTGGTTACTTTATTTATTTACTATAAACCTTTATATTTCAAGAATTTCAGTGCTTGAATCATTTTTCTATATTGTTTTTAAAATATGCAAACGATTGGTTAGTAAATAATAACAGTTCTTTATATTTGATTTGAGAATAAAAGTTACCCTTTAATTTCTCTTTTCTTTGAAAGTTGACTTTACTGATTTCTTAATTTTTTATTTGTGTTAGGCTTTTAAGCTATTTAAAAATAATTTCTTAATCAAATAAAAAATAATTAATTATAGATTTGAATTTGAATTTTTTCACTAATATTGTACTTGAGTTCTTTAAGATTATTTGATAATACAAATATTCATTAATTGTCATAATACAAACTTTATTAATATAAATTTTGTTGCTTCTATAAATTATAAAAGTACTAAAATATGCAAACGATTGGTTAGTAAATAATAACAGTTCTTTATATTTGATTTGAGAATAAAAGTTACCCTTTAATTTCTCTTTTCTTTGAACGTTGACTTTACTGATTTCTTAATTTTTTATTTGTGTTAGGCTTTTAAGCTATTTAAAAATAATTTCTTAATCAAATAAAAAATAATTAATTATAGATTTGAATTTGAATTTTTTCACTAATATTGTACTTGAGTTCTTTAAGATTATTTGATATACAAATATTCATTAATTGTCATAATACAAACTTTATTAATATAAATTTTGTTGCTTCTATAAATTATAAAAGTACTTGATTGACGAAACATTTACATGTGCGTGTACACACGCATATATATCACTTATAATAAACTAATATGTAGTGATCATCTAATCAACATCAATATAGTTTAATAAATAGTTAGTTATTTTTTGTAATTATTTAACCCGGATATTGTTTACGCGGAATATATGTAAAAACGTCTATTTTTGTCCAAGCTCCGCTTGAACTCCGCCTAGACTCTAAAGCCAATCTTAGCGTCTAGCGCTCCACTCCGCCTCGAACAACATAGTTTATTAGGTAGTGCCATGTTTAACATGTCATTGACTGATTGATGGAAGCATTAATGCCACTTATCAAAACTTTGATAAAGTTTGTTTAATTAATGTTGATTATACCCACTTATTTGTAGCTTATTGAAGTGCATGTATAGATAGAAATAAGCAAAGGAAATGATAAGAATGATGTAATGGTAAAACCATTCTTATATTAAAGTTATTCCCAATCATAAAGTTTTCCTATCAACTTAAGTATATTTGTGTCGATCCAGAAGGAGCATATATGCCTTTTCTAATACTTTCGGAGAGAAAAAACACATAATAATGATGGTGTTAAAATATGCAAAGGCCTATGTTGATTAAAATTGATTTCAATTAGTTGAAAATGCCTACACTGGAGGTAATTAAAATATTAACTGCGCTGATTGAATGCAGTTAAACCTACATTGATAAAAACACTTCTTTTTTTCAAAAACTTACAATGTACGTAAAAAAAAGTGGAAATTAGCCACAAGGGCCTCTTTAGCCAGTGGAATTAGTTTCTAGGACACACAATTGAAATAATTACTTTCAAGGACAAAACGTAAAATAATTAGTTTTTAGGGCCTAAAAACCTATGAAATTATGTCCTTGAAAGTAATTGGACTGCTGACTTTGTCCTTGAAAGTAATTATTCTGCTGGCTTTGGCCTTAAGAGTAATTTATTTGAATGTGTGTCCTAAAAACTAATTGGACTGCAAAGTTTGTCCTTCTGGTGAAATGCCCCTAAAAAAAACTAGTAAAATCGGTTGTCTAAAAATTGGACGGAGAAATTTACGAAGGCTTGCACTGCTTAGAATTGATTTTAACTGGTTGAAAATGTTATTATACTCGGTTAAATTATTGACAGCGTTAACTAAATGCAATTAAAATTCAACTGCACTGATCGAATGCGGCTAAACCTACTTTGCAAACAAATGAATTTTTCGTGATTGATTTTAAGAAATCAACAATGTTTATCTAAGTAACTTTATAAAATCTATGATTTAAATGTGAAAAGAGACTTCAGGCTGATTTTCTGTAGAAAGTTGTGGTATTTCGAAAATTAAAAGAAACCGATTGTAACAATCGATGAAGACAAATCGGGTGATGATAAAACGACAAATGCCCATTTTCTGTAAGGAATGTTATTATACTCGGTTAAATTATTGACAGCGTTAACTAAATGCAATTAAAATTCAACTGCACTGATTGAATGCGGCTAAACCTACTTTGCAAACAAATGAATTTTTCGTGATTGATTTTAAGAAATCAACAATGTTTATCTAAGTAACTTTATAAAATCTGTGATTTAAATGTGAAAAGAGACTTCAGGCTAATTTTCTGTAGAAAGTTGTGGTATTTCGAAAATTAAAAGAAACTGATTGTAACAATCGATGAAGACAAATCGGGTGATGATAAAATGACAAATGCCCAATTTTCGTAAGGGAAGTTTTGTCAAACGACTTTCTGTAAGTTTTAAAATACACGTATGCCCTCTCAAAAACATGTTTCACGAAACACAACCTCTGTTGCAATTATTTTCGGGAAAAAATTGCAGTTTTAACTGCAAATATTTGAAGTTTTGACTGCAAATATTTGTTGAAAAAAGTGTAAATATTAAAAAGTGAAAATATTTTATACTTACAATAAACATTAAATGTTGTTTCGTAATACATATTTTTGGAAGGGGGCGAAAGTGGAATAAATTTGAAAATAAAGGTGTGTGCCTAACTTCCGATTCAATTATAGATTCGCATTACAATAGCATTATGACCCAACACAAATTTTCTAATTTTATATACATGTTTGTGTGTGTGTGTAAATGGAGATCTGGTGATAAAACATCAAGTTGGAAAGTGAATAGTCATGAGTATCACAGCGACTTCACGAACACTTTGAAATATAATTTGAAGTTTGTGCTTTGAAATCAGTGCATAATCAATCCCCTAGAGTCTTCACATATACGAGAAAGAATCAAAATCCTCCATTACTTAATTCTTCTGAAATTCTCCCATTAAATTTCTCAATGTTTCGGATTTGACCGACTTCTTTTAATATTATGTTTTTATCATATAGTTCACTTCGGAAAAAAAATTAGATTATTCTGAAACTTCTAACATCCACAAATGAATGCATAAAATAAATATTGTTGACGATGCATCATAAACTCTGAGATAGAGAGCCAAAACCTCGGAATTTTTGGGGAAGAATAGTTGTTCAATATATCACCAACATCGCCCTTGCATTTTTTCAAATGAACAGGGTGAATTCTTGTTCTCCACAAATTTCTATCATGAATCATGTTGTCAATCAAGTTTATTTTTTTAATTATTTTCTGTATTTTCTCACATGTTAATTTAAATCTTCCCTTTTTGACTTTTTCCTGCTATGTGTATGTTTCCTCTTCTCCTTACGGGTGCATCACTCTATCTTCTAGGTATGTACGTTTCCTCTTCTTACGTGTGCATCACTCTATCTTCTAGCTATGCATTAAGATTTGAAAACTCGGTTTCGATCTCGGTTTCGCTTATCTGGAATTTTTTTTAGTTCTTGTCGATTTGAGAAGCTTAGGGTTTTTTTCCGGTTTCCAACCAAATTAGCTTAAATTTTCTAAATTAATTTAGATTAGTTCAAATTTTATCCCAACCCAGTCTAGAATTTCAAAATAACTTATCATAAAGTTTAGCCAAACTCAACCCAATTTATACTAAAACTAAAATTTACTTTGATTCTTCACTAATTTCCCAAACCAACCTCTAAATAAAACTAAATAGCAAATTTAAACTAAAGCAACCAATAGAACAACCAAAAAACCTTTATTTTTCTCCAATCCGTCCCATCAATTAGCCTTCCTTTATTTCCTCGACTCCAGCCTCCCCTACGGAAAAACTACATTATTGCTCATATTGAGAGTTATCGTGCTCGATTAATGGGGTGTGTTTGTGCAAAAAATGGGCACAAACATCCGGTTGTATGTGAAAGCACCAATATCCAATATTAGATCAAAACGGAGAAGTAAATATTCACAGGTCACAGAATAGATGTGTTATCCCGCCTTTTGGCAAGGCCATGACACCAGAGAATTGACTGAAAATGGAAGATAATCAGTTCCGACGACCGATTACCTACAAAGTTCACTATGGATGCTGGTAAATTTTGTCCGAGTCCGGATCGAGCTATAATTAACATGACACGACAATCAAAGCTATGAAAGCCAACGTTCCAAATTTCAAGTCAATCGGAGTTCGTATGCTCAAGATATGATCGATGCAAATCTGGCAATGCTCTCATTCGTATCCATCAGTTCAACGACCACCTCCTTCATATCCACTTCATTCGAATCCATCTAGAAAGCCTCAGTCGTATCCATCACACCAACCACTGCCGTATCCATCTCGTTCGTAACCATCAAGTCTCGAGCAAAATGTGGCTAGTTCGTATCCATGGATAGAAGCATCACATTCGTATCCATCTAATTCGTAACCACAGCCGCATAACAATCTCGTTCGTATCCATTAAGTTTCAAGTAAAATGCAGCCAGTTCGTATCCATGAAGAAACCTTGTTTCATATCCATTGCATGAGAATCCTTCGTACCGCTTACCCAGTTTGTATCGACTACAAACAATCGATGCGAAACACTGCCTAGAAAGCATCGATACGAGTTGGGGTGACAGCTATCGATATGAAACAACACTTAAAGAACGTCGATACGGAGTCGAAATCGACACGAAGAGCCTATGTTCGTATCAATACAAAATCGATACGAAGTAGTCTCAAATGTCGATACAAAATAAAATTCCACCGACGCGAAAAGAATACGCAAGGATCGATACGAAAAGGGGTGTAATGGGTGGATACGAACGAGGCCAAACTGGTGGATACGAACGAGGCTAAACTGGTAGATACGAACGAGGCACGTCCAAGAGAAAGACTCGGTCGCTCGGCATGAAAAGTGGATCGATCTTAGAAGATAGCGCCACGTCATCTGGTTAGCACGTGCATTTCATCGTTACAAAGTAAAGCGATTCGAATGGAAGCGATACGAATTCGACAACATGCTACAAACACAAACTTGCATCGATCGTATCTCAAAATCTACACGTCCAAATGCTACCAAATTTTCACAGAAGCTTGCGTGCAACCTTAGGAATGTTCATGATCGATCTCGGCTCTATTGGACAAGATTTGGATCGATACGAATCTCATTTGTATCGATCATGGATCGAGTCGAAACGACCAGGGATCGATCACGTGGGTCTACCCACGTGATGGAAGGAGTCTTCCAAAGTTTGAGACAGATATTTCCAACCTGCACCTATAAATAGCAGTCCAAGAGCTTCAGAAAAGGGATGTTTTGGCTCTTCTACGTCGTTACTCTGCTGAACTCCATTGTAACTCGGATACTATCAATTGGACCCTTGTAAATCAGTAGAGAATCATCAATAAAACAGCAACTCTTCAAAGTGGATGTAGGCAACAACGCCGAACCACTATAAATCTTGTCTTTCTACTGCTTTCCTTTTGATTTTTTTGAATGTTCTTCATATTTAATTATATTACATACAATCTATATGTGATATGTGACTATGATTTGGTGCTTTCATCTGCAATTGGGTGTTTGTGACCATTTTTGGCGCAAACAATTTAGTGCTTTCACTGAGAATTGAACTCAGGGATTCTACAGCTTGAATTTTGAATCTGAAGGCTTAAGGACTTAGATCTGAAAAGCAATGGTGAAGCAATCAGCAAGGAGACTAAGAGCAGAAAGAAGCCAGCATGAAGGAAGTCAGGAGGCTTCCTCAGGAGCGAATCAGGCTGCAGTCTTCATCACCCGAGACGAGATGGAGATGATGATGGAAGCTATGCAGGAGGGAATGCTGAAAAGGCAAGAAAAGATGATGCAGAACCTACTCCAGCAAATTGGACAAGCTAGAGTGCAGAATCAAGAGAACGCCGCTGCAAGGGGTGCTGGAGATAGGGATCAGGAGCATGGAATAACCAGGATTCAGAATAGAGCAGGACCATCAGGAGCAGCCCATGAGCTGGGAGGCACTCCCCAGGAGCATGTTGATCCAACCTCAGGCAGGATACCAGGCGGAGCTGTTCAACACGGCGTTGATAGAGGAATGGATGCCCGTCCAGGAGAGCGGATTCCAGGATTTCCTCGCGAACTCGAGGGGAAGATCGAAGGCAACAGACAAGGACTATAGCTTGAGGACGGTGACAGATTAGCGAAGATGGTCAGACGAGCCATGAGAGGCGGATTAGTGAATAGAGATCTGGAAGATGTTAACATGAGCCCCTTCGCTCCCGCAATTAGGCAGGCCAGGAATCCACCATAATTCAAGCTACCGACATTGGAGATGTATGATGGAAGGACAGACCCTGATGTTCATCTGACGAGGTACATGCGGCATATGGAAGTACTGGGAGCATCAGAGGAGATCATGGCCCGATGTTTCCCACTGTATCTGACGGACATAGCAGCATTATGGTTTAGACAATTGGAGAGCAGTTCGATTGGAACGTGGACCGAGTTGACTGAAAAGTTTATGAGGCAGTTCAGGGTTCACATCTCGAGGCCCAAGAATGTGATGAGTCTGACGACACTGAAGCAGAAGACCGGAGAGTCTTTGAGGAACTTGTTAACACGATTCAATGCAGCAGCGGCATCAGTGGATCGGCCAGATCCATCCATGATTCTGATGGCAGCTGTTTCTGGCATAGCTGATGGCTCAAAATTCAAGAATTCGCTGACGAGGGATCCACCTATGGACTTATGAGAGTTTTACCATGAGGCAGAAAAGTTTCTGCGACAAGAGGATGCAAATGATAAGAGAGAGGAAGGAGAGGGAGTTGATATTTATGCAGTCAAAAGCGGAGATCCGCCCGGAAAGGATTCAGGCAAGGGGAAACGGAAACGGAAAGCAAAGGACAATTGTGATGGGCCAAAGCGGCCGCGAAAGAAGCCGAGATTCACCTCTTATTCAGAGCTGAGCAAGACATTAGACCGAATCTACCAAGACACTGGGGGCGGGTTCCCTACCGGAGGCCAATAAGGAGGGATCCGACCAACAATGAGACGAAATCAGACAAGTACTGCTTATTCCACAAGCTAAACGGCGATATTACAAATGATTGCAGGCACTTGAGGGATGAGATAGAAGGGCATATCCGAAACGGCATGCTATCACAGTACGTGAGAAGGCAAGCAGCAACGGTGAAGCAAGAACGACCACCATCTGCATCAACTGGGGATGGCTCAGGATCAAGGCATCAGCTTGTCATCAACTGATTGAAATAATGACGAATAAATCGCAAACTCCACACTAGTGCGGTTAAGTCCCTTACACATATACAGGATCACGAACGGTCCTTAGACGTGCTCTAAGACGACTATCAACCGCATTAGTGTAGGTGTCTGCACTTTAACGTCACTGCTTTGATTTTGCTTTCTATTCTTTGCATCTGGACTTGATTTGGTTGTGAACATTTTGGTTGTAAGACTCATTTTGAATGTAAATCTGGTATTTGTAATTCCATAACGGCTAAGTCACTTACACATGTACGGGATCGCGAACGGTCCTCGGGCATGCTCTAAAATGGCGATAAATCGTCATAACAAACAATTCGGAAACTCACTCGAACGTGAAATCCGGCATTAATGATACTAAGTCCCCCCCCCGGGCACACACAACTCGCCACGAATGGCACCCGACCTCGAACGGTCACAATTCGCCTCGAACGGCGCCCGACCACGAACGGTCACAATTCGTCTCGAACGGCGCCCGACCGCGAACGGTCACCATTCACCATGAACGGCACCCCGACCGCGAACGGTCATAACTCACCTCAAACGGCATCCGACCTCGAACGGTCACATACCGCCCCGAACGGCATACGATCACTATTCACAGTCAGGTAAGATTATCAACCTCTTTACAGGACATTATCAGGATACGAACATCCAGTTTATTGAACTACAAAACACACATTCTCATCGCAAGGCATGTTTTGGAGGGCAAGTGTTATCCCGCCTTTTGACAAGGCCGTGACACCAGAGAATTAACTAAAAACGGAAGATAATCAGTCCCGACGACCGATTACCTACAAAGTTCACTATGGATGCTGGCAAATTTTGTCCGTGTCCGGATCGAGCTACAATTAACATAACACGACAATCAAAGCTATGAAAACCAACGTTTCAAATTTCAAGTCAATCGGAATTCGTATGCTCAAGATATGATCGATGCAAATCTGGCAATGCTCTCATTCGTATCCATCAGTTCAATAACCACCTCCTTCGTATCCACTTCATTCGAATCCATCTAGAAAGCCTCAGTTGTATCCATCACACCAACCACTGCCGTATCCATCTCGTTCGTAACCATCAAGTCTCGAGCAAAATGCGGCTAGTTCGTATCCATGGATAGAAGCATCACATTCGTATCCATCTAATTCGTAACCACAGCCGCATAACAATCTCGTTCGTATCCACTAAGTTTCAAGTTAAATACAGCCAGTTCGTATCCATGAAGAAACCTTGTTTCGTATCCATTACATGAGAATCCTTCGTATCGCTTACTCAATTCGTATCGACTATAAACAATCGATGCGAAACACTACCTAGAAAGCATCGATACGAGTTGGGGTGACAGCTATCGATATGAAACAACACTTAAAGAACGTCGATACGGAGTCGAAATCGACACGAAGAGCCTATGTTCGTATCAATACAAAATCGATACGAAGTAGTCTCAAATGTCGATACGAAATAAAATTGAAACCATCGACGCGAAAAGAATACGCATGGATCGATACGAAACGGGGTGTAATGGGTGGATACGAACGAGGCCAAACTGGTGGATACGAACGAGGCACGTTTAAGAGAAAGACTCGGTTGCTTGGCATGAAAAGTGGATCGATCCTAGAAGATAGCGCCACATCATCTAGTTAGCACATGCATTTCATCGATACGAAGTAAAGCGATTCGAATGGAATCGATACGAATTCGGCAACATGCTACAAACACAAACTTGCATCGATCATATCTCAAAATCTACAAATTCAAATGCTACCAAATTTTCACAGGAGCTTGCGTGCAACCTCAGGAATGTTCATGATCGATCTCGGCTCGATTGAGCAAGATTTGGATCGATACAAATCTCATTCATATCGATCATGGATCGAGTCGAAACGACCAGGGGATCGATCACGTGGGCCCACCCACGTGATGAAAGGAGTCTTCCGAAGTTTGAGACAGATATTTCCAGCATGCACCTATAAATAGCAGTTCAAGAGCTTCAGAAAAGGAATCTTTTGGCTCTTCTACGTCGTTACTCTGCTAAACTCCATTGTAACTCAGATACTATCAATCGACCTCTTGTAAATCAGTAGAGAATCATCAATAAAACAGCAACTCTTCAAAGTGGATGTAGGCAACAACGCCGAACCACTATAAATCTTGTCTTTCTACTGCTTTCCTTCTGATTTTTTTGAGTGTTCTTCATATTTAATTCTATTACATACAATCTATATGTGATCTGTGACTGTGATTTGGTGCTCTCATCTGCAATTTGGTGTTTGTGACCATTTTTGGCGCAAACAATATGTTTATGAGATTTTTAACTGTCTTTTCCTACCGAAATGATTTTTTAACCTAATCTCGTCCCATCACCGGTTGTATTTAAATCGAGATGGCTAGAGCCTCGAGGTTTTGACCAGAATCTCTTATCCTGATTCACGCCATCTAAGTTTGATTTTCCTAATTTTCTCATTTACAAGTGTCATTTCTAGTATATCATGTTTTCATTTGCAACTCTATCTTTTTTAGTCATTCTTATCATTCTCCTTCAAATTATTATTTTTCCAACATTTATATTTTCTTGTTTCTTTTTAAAGGTAGACATTATGTTCTATACAATATACCTGATTTGATAAAAAAAATCCTTTTAGACCGTTTGTTATTTCTTTATCAAATAAAATAGTACTAGATGGTCTCCGTTTTAACCAACCTCGGTTAATTCGATTTGTTATGTCATTTCCCATCTTCTAGAAATGCACTTGCATTTAAAACATAACTACCAAAGGATAAAGCAATATAATGTACAAAGCAACATGCTATACAAGGAAATAATTGGATTCAATTCTCTTGGGAATTAATCAAGGAAAAAAAAACATAATGACAAAAAAGAACAAAATGGAAATAATAAAAAATTACCCATTAACAAGCTCCACTAGCTTTGGGAAGAGCTGATCATCACGTAAGCGCTGAATTTCTTGTACAGTTGAGTCCATTGATTGCATGTCAACTATGTACCTTGTGTGCAGATGACTGACTGCAGCTTTTGTTTTCTCGATTGATTCAGGGTTTACATTACGCTTCTTCTGCTTGCTTAGTAAAGCAACCTTCCTCTGATATTCAATTTTCATGAGCTCACCAACCTGTGATCCATTGAATTACAATTAGACTTAATAGAATGGTGGAAACTTGAAATGAGAAGGGATGCAAGTTTGCTTTGATTAGATTCGCTAACAGTGTGGAACCAGTGTTGTTTGAGTTTTAATAGCTACATTTTCTGCAGCAGATACACTCTTGTGGCATTAGATATGGAACAGCAGCAGATACACTCTTGTGGCAAATGCTTGTCTTGTTTCACATTGGTCAGAATGGAAAACCACAAACAATTTTCAGGATTTCAGAACAACATATTCTTGTGATAATAAATGATATTAAAACTCCAAAAAGAGATCATTAATACTTGACGCTTTGACTTTAAGATCATTGATAATAAAACATTCGAAAAGAACATGGTATTTTTACAAGTTTAATCAAGATATGTATTCAAGTTAAGAGGCAGAACAAGGAAATAACCAAATTAATGTAGGCATGGAAACATAAAGAATACAGACATCACTCGTAAAAACTGAATAAAAATTGTAAGGCAAGACTGACTATTACTACAGAATGTTATCTAAAACACAGGAAGTGATCAAAATGATATATATTTTTATCATTGAGATGGAAACTCCTCTTACTGTGATACAAATATGGCATTTCTATTTCAAAGATAACCTGATATGAAACATCCATTCTTAAGGTCTTAAGCAACACTTCAAATCCTCAGGTGTCAGGTCCCACTTTTCCCAGTCCCTGTGTGCCCTTCAGATCTCCACCATCCATTTTTTTAATTGATTAAAATATTATAAATGAATGATTGAGGTTTTGTTGGTGCACCAGGACACCAAAAATCCATCCGGGCCAAAGGATTTGTGCTCCTTAAGCAAACTATACATAGGTTGCTCATTTTACAGTAACATAGTAACAAACATTGCTTTAACTGAATTTTATAAAAGAAACTTACTCATTTAATTATGATAATTAAGAGAAAATATGTATGCAGTATTCTACAAGCACATCCGTAGGTATTCATAATACATTACACATAACCAGATATACCAATACTACCTAATGTTGTATCCAGAGTGTCTGTGTAGCACCGTAGCTTATGTTGTATTTGATAGAACAGTTGGGTGAAATGGAATGTGTCAAGGAAAGAAATTACCTTAACTTCTTCGTATAGTTTCTTTTCCCATGCAAGCATCTTATCCAAAACAGTTGCATGTGTTTCCGACTCATCATTATCAAAATCATCATTCCCATCATCGGCATTGTGCATGCCTTTGAATGATCTATTCCATGTGATGACTCGCATGACCCGAGCAGAGTGATCAATGTGGCCTGTAAACAAAAAAATCAGTCATGGAATTGTTACCAATTACAAATGTTCCGGCAATGACTTGTTTGTGGCAAGACACATGATTTCCTATATCCGTTAGTCTGTAAACAATATACATTTATTAATCCATACAACTTCAACATCCCATAAAGTTAAGAAATTTTACTTGATAACATTGATACTTTAAAAATATACTATATTATAGTTTAGCATTGAAACTAGTATCCAGCAGGAGCACACAAAAATATTTATTAAAAGAAGTGTGTAATGACTTTTCGTAACCAACACTTGATTTTTCATATAGATTTTAATTCAGTAAAATCAATAAAATACTGAAAGTATAAGTGTAAAATAACATGAAAGAATGAAAATTAAAAAAAAAACATCGAGAAATATATTAAACATGGATAAATTGAAATAGAAAGAAAAAGAGCATAATTTTTTGTCGTGACACTCAAATAAAATAATCTCATATGTATACCAAATTTTGGGACTAAAAGTGAAAAAAAATTGTCGGAGTTAGGACCCGAACTCATGATCTCCTTTGTATATCGGAGACATTTTGAAGAATTTGTGGCCAGACATTTTCTTAAAGGTATAACAACTACTAATAAAAGTAGATATCGCATGAATCTTGACGCGAAGTAAAAAATAATACTTAATGTTGCTTTATATACATCTAGGGTTTGTAAAGTAAATTTATTCACCCCAATATACATTCTTAGACATTAATTAAGAAACAGATAAAATTGTTTTAAAACAAATTACCTCGATATACCATCTTAGATATTAATTAAGAAATAGACAAAACGCATTTTAAAACAATGTGCCTCTATCGTCTCGTTCGATTTTTCCTGCTTGATAGTTGAAGTTATAGTGCATCCAGTTGAACCTCTATGTGTGTGTGCATACGTATATCGATTCTTTCCTTTATTATAAAAGCATATAAAAATTAGAAATGATCTTCCAACATCTTTAAGGCGATCATACCATAAATTGATCAACAAATTAATAACACGCATAAAATTGGTATTACAACTATAATTATTAATATATTAATATATATAGAGAGAGATATATATATAGATAAATACGACAAACGGGGGGTGCATAGCGACTTGCTTATTTCTAGCTGGAATTACTTACTTGCTTACTTGTGGGCTTAATATATACATAATTTATTCACCTTGATAAAACCTTCTTAGATAATAATTAAGAAACGGATTAAATGCATTTTTAAACAATGTACCTCCATCAGCCCATTAACCCCCCTTGTAGCTGAAGTTAATGCATTAGCTAACAAATGTCTTTCTCTAATCTGTCTGTACAAATTCATATTGATTCTTTCCTTAATTATAAAAGCATAAAGAAACAAGCATTAATCCAACATCTTTAGCATGATCATACCCTAAACTGAGTCATAAGTTGATACACGTAAAAATGAATATTTGCTCAACACCACAGTTATGTTGTAATTATATCATCATACTCATAATAAAATTCTAAAGATTGTTATTGAAATATATCACTTACACATGAACTAAAAATCGATTATTGTTCTTAGTAGTACATCCAAAGTTTCAATCAATAAAAATTTGATTCTTATTTTTTTCCCTTTCTCAATCAATAACCATCTTAATTATTATTACATAAGAAGCAAGTAAAACATCATTTTTATATTATTATGTTCATCTATCATCCAATTCATCCCCTCGATAGTGGAAGTTAAACGCATCCATCAATTTCTTAGCTAACAGTATATCTTCCTTTAATCTGACCCTATATGAATCCAAAAGAATACTTCTCCTTTCATCGTCAAAACATATAAAAATACTCTCCCAACATTTGTTACCACTATCATACCTAAATTGCATATACCACACTTAAAATTAAAACACTTGAAACACCAAACCTCTGTTATCGGCAAAATTAGAATGATAATGCATCCGATTTGCCTCCAGCATCTTCGATACCTCTTGGGCACTTTCAGACGCTTTTAGAAAATGATCATCTAATTGCTCCAACACCTGCAACAAACTCACACTAGCTACACCTTTCTTCTTCTCCCCGACTCCATTAACATTCCTTTCTTTCTTCACATTCTCAACAGCACTAGCTGATGCAGCATGCTGATGATGCACCACCTTACTTTTAACTACATTTTCAGGAGTCACCTCTGGAGTCATAGCTGGCGTCACCATCTCCTCTACAGGTGGCGGAGGTGGTGGGGCCTTCTCTGGAGTCACAGGTTCCTCTATCTCTCCCGTCATCCCTTCATAATTAGCAAAAAAGTAATCCCAGGTAGATTCTGGCTGTGGCGGAGCAGCAAACTCTGGCTTCGCTGGTGACGCCACCTTCTCAGGCACACTTTCCTTTTTCCTCTCCGCTGCCTTTTCCACAACATGTTCGTCATCGTCTTCCAATATGGCCGAATCCATCGGCGTCATTTTCACGTGCTGAAACTTCTTCGGGATCTCCGGCATAGACACCGCTCGCTGAAGCGGCGACGGTGAGAAATCCGGTAAGGGAGGAGGCGGAGGAGGTAGACTCTCAATCGGAGGCTGAACAGCCGAACTATTCAAGTTAGTGCCCGAAGCAGAATTGTTAGGGTTAGCTTGGGAAGTAACATTAGGGTTCTGTGACTGAGGAAAACTAGATTCGCCTTGAGCAAAGTCGCTCAAAGCAGCACCGGTGTTCTTCAAAGACATGGTGTAGTAAGAGTGGGCGGAGGCGAAGGCGTTGCGGGCCGTTACGGCGTCTTTCATGAATTGCTTCCGCTCTTTGCATCTTGAGACCGATTCCTCGTTCTCAATTCTGGATTGTGCACAACCCATTCTTAGGGGTTTAGGGTTTTGTAGTCGGAGATCTGAACTAGGAAGATGTCGAAGAGCAAGAAAAGAGTGTTTTCCGTTTTGGCTCGTAAACCGAGCTTATGAAAAAAATTAAATATGCCTTATTTTGCAATTAACTACAAAATTTCGGATCTATATCTCACATTATTGTACAAACGAACTTTGAATGTGCAGCTAGCTGTTTATGGAAAATGTAGTATTAAAATGAAAAGATAAAGGGGTTGAGTGGAAAATAGTAAGAGAGAGAGCCGTTGTGGGGTCCAGGGAGATTATAGCCGTGCGATTAGAATAACAAGCTTCTTTTTTCGAAATCGATGCACATGCTCTGTTATGACAGCTGTAACCGTCACTGTGGGGGCACGTGTCATTTAAGTACGTGTAGAGTTTTGTTCTGGTTTGTTTGTTGTCAGTTGAAAATAGAACGAGGTGGGTTTGAAAACAGATCGATTGTTGGGTCGTGTTGGTTGGGCTTTTGGGTGAGATTTGGTGATTGGTGAATGGATTCTGATTTGGTATTATTATTATTTTCCGTACAAATTTTGATTTCATTTGATAATAGTTTTTTAGTCATTTTAACATTACTTTTACTACTTCAAGTGAAGTCTGCCATGGATATCTGAAATCCATTTGCATCCGTATCAAAAAAAGATAATATCCGATATTCAGTAAAACGGATACAGGTGCGAATACACGGGCATCCGCATCCGAAAATTATCCATCCAATTTTAGTCAATATTATATTTTATATTATATGTATTTTAGTATAATTTAAAATGTATATTTATTGTTTTATTAAATTAATAGTTTATATTATATGCATTTAATAGTATAAACTGCTCAAAACTATTTATTATCATCATATTTGTTGATTTTGCATACTTCTATAATCAGTGGAATTGAGAAAAAATGTTAAACCAAAAGTTGGCATAAACACCCAATAGATTTTACGTAGAGAAACAAAGTGAATAACTAAAATTAAAACAAAGGAAACAAGAAGAAAACAAGAACATACAGATTTATAGTGCTTCGGCGTTGATTGCCTACGTCCACTTTGATGAGATTGCTTTATTAATCGCTTGTTTTTCTAAGTACAGAGGGGATCGGATTGGATTGATCTTTAATTACAATGGAGTACAAGTAAAACAGCAGCGTAAAGATCCCTAAAATGAACAATGAACCCTGTATTTATAGGGGTAGACGATCGAATATCTTCCTGAAATTTCGTCAATAGAATCTCACGATGTAGACGATGTCACCCAAAAAATTTCACGGCCTAATTCCCAAGAATAAGGGATCGGCACCGATCGGTCCATATGGCCACATGGCAGCTGGCGATCGCTCATGTGGGTCCCCCTTCCATGCTAGCTTCATGTTTCCAATGTTCTTTTGCATACTTACTTACATGTTTTTGGATATATCGATCGATTCCCATTGAGTTGAACTGCATATTCAAATTATTCATAGCCATAGTGATATGATATGATCTCTTGCATAGGAGAAGGGATAAGTATTGATCCTCTGCCTAAGGGAGGCACTAATCCATACTTAGAACATTACAAAGAGCCTGTCTCTTGATCTCACTTGCCGGTTGCTTCATACCATTGTCTGTGCTTGACCTATGGACTCTATGAACACCTCTCTGGGCTGCTTGCCTTGTCTATCTTCGAGTCTAACATATCCAATCGGTCTGGATATAGCCGGGTCAAAAACCCGAATAACACTTGCCTCCCAAAGTATGACTTGTTTTAAACATGATGTGCTTTGAAACGATGCAAGTTAGATTTGCGGAAAGGATTCCATTCAGTTTTCTGAACAGTCATTATCCTTTCATTGAATTGTCTTTGCGGAGAATCGTGTCTCTCTCTGTTTGCTGTAACGCTTGGTTGACTTTAGTCAGTATAAATCCGGGATGTAATCCTCAATCTTTGTCTATGCTCGGTTCCATTGAGCTCGCCGATCAAGTTAGTAGGTCTCGGTTATTTGAATTGTTTCTCCCTCTCTTTGGAGTTATCCGATAATAATTTAGTTTCTATCGAGTCAAGAAATCGAATGTTGAGTTTGTACACGTGCACGTACATTCATGTACACATTTTTGTCATTGGCTCCCAGACACACTTACACGCTGATGGGTCGTTGCCGATTCCACGTAGTTCAAGTGTAATTGCAGTGCAATTTTCCGTTCAAATACAATTGCATTGCTATTTTTCATTCATTTTTGTTTTTTTGGGAAATAGGGATTCGGTACCAATCCCCTAAGTAGGGGGATCGGTACCGAACCCTTTGTTTTTAAACATTCGGCAACTTTAGGCTTTAAGATAGTGGCCTGCTTTTGTATATAAGCTAAATACATAACTAGTCCTCCCCCACTTCTTTCACTTAGCAACCAAACCCATCCTCTTCCTCATAGCCTCCATTAAAAAGCTCGAACTCGAGAAATCGAGCATCCCCTAGACAATTCATCATCATCTTGATCGTCAATCCACCCAACGACTCGCGCTGCTTACCTTACATAAGGTCTCGACCCAATTTCAAGTCGAATCTGAACCCATACTTTGTCTTAGGCCGACCCTTTGAGTTTCAACCTAGAGTTGCTCTTCATTTTCGTGTATAGGCGGGTTTCGAATTTTAATCGAGACATGGAGGATTCAGTTTGAGTTTCATGTTGATGGGAGTGGAGGAATGAATTGGGAAGTGTAGTGTGAACGAACGTGGGTTTATAGTGATCGGTTACGACTTAGTGGAGTTAAGATAGACTGATTCAACATGATGGGATCGGCCATGGCTGGTTGGAGGGATCGGTGTGGTTGGAACTGAGGGAGATGAAGTGGAGAAGTAGCGAGCATTGGGATCGGTCGATGGCGTGGAGGTGAAATGAAGTGATGGAAGGCGATCGATGGGGATATGAGGAGAGATGAGATGTAGTTGCACATAAGTGTGGGATCAATTGTTTGTTGAAATGAAGGGATCGGTGTGGTTTGAATTAAGGGATCGGTCAATAAGGAGGGATCGGTTATGGGCATTTAGATTTCGAAACAGCATAAGGGAGCGTTGCCTTGGTGAGGGATCGGGTACAATCCCTTTGCCTAGGGAGACTTAACCATTTTCAGCTACTAAACTTGAACTCTAACACATACACATAATTGCATACTTGTACTTTGGGATGAACGCATGTGACTTCAGACTTGAACTTCGGGGACTTGAACATGATTCGAGTACTTGGACTTGAATACACATGCATATGACTTATAATTTGAATGTGAAACTGGATTGTAACAAATACCTTGAACAAATTTGGATGCTCATATGTACTTGAATGCAAATACCGGACTTCAACATGCCGATAGTTGATCCCGCAACTTAGATAAAATTCACAACCATAGACGTGAAAGCGAGTCGGGACGGTTAGCGATGATGGTCACTCCGGTCGAATCTTAGAGTCTCGTCACAACTGTCATTTAATATTGAATTGTTTATTACTACACTGCATAACACCACGTTAGTTTACACTTTACATGGAGGGAATAGGTTTATTTTCTCTAACAATGACTATCTACTAAGTTGGATAACTATGAATTCCAGACGCTCGGAGCGTTTGACTGCCATAGCTACTGAACAGACTGCTTCGCATGGCGATTCTGATGCTGAGTCAAGCTCTGCAACAATATCTACTTAGCACACTCAGGGCAATAAATCAGAACAGTTCAAAAGTTCTCACTAATTGCTTGAAATTCCTTTGAATCCACAAGCAGAAGATGAACCAGCTCCTAACACTCTAGAAGATGCTATATTTTAAAGAACCCGGAAGATTCTGTGGCTTCGAGAATCGACGAGGCTTCTCTTCGTAGAATTTGCATCAAACACGGGATCCCATATGAGGATGTACAAATCCTATCTTATAATGACAGAGATCACTCACCTTTGGAAGGATATACTTCTTGTAACATGTATATGTGTTGGACTGGATGTGTCCCACCTTTTAATCCATTCATCCGGAAGATGTCAAATCATTTGAGACTGGCTCTGGCCTAGTTGCATCGGAATAGTTATGCATTTCTTCACTGTACGTACATGATATTCCTTGAATTCTTATATCGTGAACCAACCCCGGAGGACATTAGGTTCATCTTCAATTTCAAGCAACGAAAGGGAAGCCACTTGTATACATTTCTTGATTCAATCAGTAATTATCAAGTCATGACTAGTGCTTGGTATAAGCTAAGTGCTTTCAATAATGAGTGGTTTTATGTGCGTTGCCTGCCTGGCTTCGCGGGACGATGGCTGGAAGGACGTAATCGTCATTTTACTCAACCCTATATGATTGTATCCAAGTCGTACCTTGAACTAAGCAGTTCTTTGAATCTTGTAGGTAGCTATCCATGTCTCATGATTGTGTAGGTACGAACCCTGCTTTTGTTTTTTAATTTTTGAAATAAACTTTTACTTAGTTTCCAAGTTTCAACATGTGAATAAAAACTCTTTTGTTTCAATTTAGTTTTTTTATGAATTTGTTTAAGTGTTCGAGCTATTACATTTTCCATTCAATGTACTTGTAATTTATTGCTCGTTGTTTAAGTTGCAATGTCATTCGGTCGTTTGTTGTTTCGGGTGTCGATCCGATAAGTTCATCTCAAGGCCTCCTTTCGGTCATGGCCTTAAGTCGTATTAAATTCAAGACGTGAGCCACAGTGTTACGCTATCGTATTAAGCGGTTAAGTGATTATACTCATGCCCCCAGTCTTGGGTTGACGGAGTTAACTCGTGGACGGTCAGAACCCATGCATTATGAGTTTATACTCCTCTTGTCGTGTTCAGGTCAGAACTGATGAATGAATGGTCGAGTCGCACTCATTCGTTTGTTTATACTCTTATCCCCACTTTGGGGATCAGAGTTAACCGATGGGCGGTTAATCACAACCGTTCAATGTTTATACTCCAGCCCACTCTCTAGGGGCTAGAGTTATTCTGGTAAATGGTCGAACCATGTTTCTCTTATTTAGTTCCTTTGCCCCCGAGTTTAGGGCAAAAGTAAAAGGTGGACGATCGTATCACACCCATTTTTATTTTATATTCCTCCCGTCACTACACCATACAGCTCAATTTGCCACACCCAGATGCGCAAAAATTTCCACGGTCTTAAGCCGTGGCAATTTTACCATGGTCCTGAGCCGTGGTAAAATAAATTACCATGGTTACTGACCGTGGCAATTTTGGAATGGCCTAAGACCATGCTAAAATTATCAAAAAAATTTCACCCCCGACATGTACTACATCTCAACATATTTCACGCCTTCGAACGCTTTGCCCTAAATCTAAATCTCATCCATTTTCCTTATGTGCCCTAAATCTCATCCATTTTCACCTAAATCGATCACCGCTGTCGAAAATTGAGATCTTGCTCAAGTCGAGAAAATACAGTTTTATTTCTCAGGGCTGTTTCGAAATAGTGGATCGGGAATCTCTGTGGAAGATCTTAAACAACTCAAGAAATTTTCCTACAAACTCGGTTTTTCTGCACATCCTAAATTATACAAGTGAATCTTTAATTTTTAATTCTAAGGTTGAACTATTTTCCGTTGTTTATTTTTTGATTGAATTAGTAATTATATTTGATTTTCTCATATGTTTGATTTTGTCTAATATATAGTAACCTTAGAATTATTTGTGTCTATAGGTAAGCATATTCCGTTTACAGTATTTTGGTTTATTTGTGCACATACATTGTCCTATATTAACCATCATAATCCTTATTGATACACTACTTGCTTCTCTGTGTAGAAAAATGAAAGCAGTGTCAAAAAGTTAGCAAAACCATTTGCAGAGACAAATCAAATTCCTGATATTATAGGTTAGTATCCTTACACGAGTAATGTAGCTTGTTTTTCATATTTCATAATTTAGTTGCTTTGTTCTAGATTGGTGCATCATTTCCTTGTTGTATAAGTTGTTTGAGTGGGCAGTTTCTTAACAGTCAAGATTGCACTAGTTCATTGATGATTAATTATTTTCATTTGACCAAAGACATCCAAAAGTTAACTAAATGGACATAATGACAACTTTTGTTTTGAAGTATCCATGTCATTATACAAGTGATCATCGAAGTTTAACAACAATATATATGGAAATGAGTTATCTTTGAATAATATGTGAAATTTAATTTTCTTTCTTGGTTTTGTGGACGGTTAATTAACTTCTGATTTCACTTACTACTTGTTTTCATGTTATTAGCTCATCATTTGTTGTTGTTGTTGTTGAATACAGTGGTATAGCAATTAAATTACAAATGAGTCAGTGTAACAAGGAATAAACAGTAATCAGTCATCGTTCGAACTTTTGAAAAAAAAGATCAAACATACATGCCATTTATCTCTGTTTACACTGAACATCGGTTGGGGTTTCAAATAGCTTTTAACATAAGTTTCACAGTAGTAGAATGATTGCTTCATTTGATTCTTTTTTATTGCATTTATATGATGTACAATTGTTTTTAGTTTATTGTACTATTACCAAATGCAAGATCAAAATTATTGATTTATTTCATTATTACTCCTTCAATTTGTTGTCATGCTAGATATCTTTCCTTTCGTTCATTTGATGATGGGTTGCATGTATTTGTTAGAACTGTCAGCACTGTCAGTACGGTTTTGTTTTAGAAGCTATAAACGAATACTTCCATACACAAAATCTTTAGTCTACAAAGACAGACTGAGTCCAGCTCAACCTACACACATATAGCAACATATGAGCTACCCCTTCACCATCCAAGCTTATTCTTTTCACTCATCTTCCTTTATTTTATTCCTAACCAATATAGTTTATTGTTTAAGGAAAGTCTTAAGGTACATTATTATTCCATATAGTCGTTTATAGGTTCCAGTTCATATGCTTCTACAAGTTTATTATTGTATTTGGGTTATATAATAATTTATTAAATTAACAAAAAGCTACATGAGAAATCTGGCTTTTTTTACTTTGTTAAATTTATAAATAAAGTTCACTATTATTGTGCTCAAAGAATATTGACTTTGCTTTATCCCTTTGTTTAGATATAAGAGTACTTAAGTGTCATCTGTTTATCATAGATGCACTTTGAAATTATTTTAGTTGTGGTCGGTTTGTTTTACAGTCTACTTGGATTTATTTATGATCTCTTGAACAAACAAGTTGTTTATGGAAATTTCAATTTGAAAAGTTAACTTCCAGCAGTGTTTCTATTTTTTTACTGGAAACAAAACAGAATATTTTTCAACTTTGGTTAACACCAAATTTTGTGGCATCATTTTCAGTTTTAGTACTATAACCAAAGCAGAATTCCTTAGTTTCTTAAAACCCAAAAAAATTCATTGTCATCAGTCCAAGAAATTATAGTTGCAAAGATTAAATTTAATATATAGGTTAGCAATCAAAGGTGTATATACATTAATACACAACAATGTGATCTAAACATCATTCCTGTTATAAGTTATCAAACTGTAATTATTCGTTTTCTGCAAATTACGGAGAATAACTGTTGTTATTTTTTCCTTTTGATTTTCAGATAAAGTTTGGTTTGTAAATTTGTTTTAATACTGCACATTCCCTTAAATTATTTATATGTCTTAAATGAATAGTATTTATATTTTTAGTTGTAAATTTCAAGAATTTAAAAATGCTATTTTGAAATATTAAGGAGGATCGACTGAAAACATACAAAGAAATCAAACAGTTTGTTTTAACAGTAATGGATTAAAAATAAAAATAAAAAACATTATCAAATAAGAATGTATAACAGCATATAATTTCACTCCAAATGCATGTATTCATGTATATCAGGAGCACTTCTTCATTTTTGGCAATGTTTGTCTTTGTCACTTTCTCATTTTATGCACATTCATATTGATAGTGACCAAACTTGTGACAATTATAGCATTCAATACATGATTTGTCGTATTGTATTCTTTGATTGATAAGATGCCCTCTTCCATGTCCACGTCCTCATCCTCGTCCTCGATAGTCGCCCTACCATTTATATCTACTTGGAGCTGCTTCTGTATTGGTGGAAATTTTTAAAGCTTGTTCTTCCATATCATGACTGGTCATCTGCTACTAATGCACAAATAAGGAGTTCTGCAATTAATCTATGGAAAGAGCATCTATATCCTTTGATTCCTCGATTGGACACACCACATGATTGAACTTTAACACCATTGAACGAAATATTTTCTCGATTATAGTCACGTTATTTAGTTTCTCACCATGAATCTGCGTCTTGTTTGCTACTGCAAGAGTTCTAGCAAAATAATCACCGACCAACTCTCCTTCCTTCATGTGAAGAAGCTCAAACTTCTTACAAAGAGCTTGCAGCTGTGCACATTTCACTCTTGTCATCCCTTGGTATTTTTTCTTCATCGAGTCCTATTTATCTTTGGCTGTGTCTTTCTTTAAAATGGTTTCCAGTATTGCCCGATCGATCGCCTGGAACAAATAATTCTTTGCCTTCAAGCCCTTTAGCTTTTTCTCCTCCAACACTTTGGTTTGTGCATCAGTTATGGTTGCTCCTTCTGGTTCATCAATGACATTCTCTATAATGCTCCAATACTCTTCGAATCTAAGAAAGTTTTCCATTAACATGCTCCAATGATCATAATGACCATCAAAGCAGGGTATCACTAGTTGTACAAAACTATTTTCTATGTCATTTGATATTGCAGCTGCAAATAGGTAGCTACTACTCCTTTGATTATTGAACCGTTAATTAGAAGCTCTGATACCAAATGATAATTATTGACAGATTGAGCAAAACTAGAAGACATGAAAACAAAAGGATTCCGTTTCTTATTAAACACAAAATGATGCCTAGTTGGAGGTCAAATTCATGTTTAGTTTCACTAAAAGGGACAACTGTTCTATGACGAAAGACTCATTCATGACTAATGCAATAATAGAATAAAATTTATACATCTCTATTCTTAATCTTATTATATGAGAAATCCTTTTTAACTGAATATGTAGTTAAAAATGTAAGATAACTTGGAACTATTGGGAAGTAAAATTCTATATAAATTGATAATGGTAGGAAAAAACTAAATGGTTAAGAATGTTCCGCTTTGATCATTTGTATGCAATGTTTGTGGCTGCTGTCTGAATTTATTCTCTATTATTATGGAGTGATGCTGATTGATGGTTGTTGGTTGTTTTACTTTTGTATTGTTTAAACTATGCCGTTGAGAAACCTGTTTGGAAGCCTTATGTTTTTATTTCTGAATGTCACATTGCTTACTGTTGATAAATATGTAGCTAGTTTATTTTATGATGATGGCTTCTTATAGCTATTTGAACCTATGTTCATATGCTATTTTATTTATGGTTGCCTGGTAAAGTTGATATTTGTTTGTGCATGTTGAAGCTGTTGTTGCTAGGCTTCCTTGAGATGTAAATTTAGTCAATACAGGATAAGTATCTTTCTACATAATTGTAATGCCCCTATGGGACCTGTGTAGTTCGTGGCATTTTGATGTCATGCATTTCCACTTTATAGTTTCTTTTGGCCTGTACCATAGTTTGCAAGTTGAAATTTCCTACTTTGGCATTTCTTTAGTAGTGTTCACGGCAATGCATGTGTGATCGTTCATGTATGTTACATTGACTGGAAAACTTGGACATTGCGATAAAAATTTATAACCAAATTGTTTGCTTGACTGTTAGGATATATGCAAGTTCATGTCTAAAGCATAGCGAGTTAGGCATCTAGAATTTCAATAACATTTCCCAAGATAATGATGGGTGCAATAAATAGAGCTACTATCTATTTTTTCTAGTTCGATATTTTGCAAACTGCTCGCTAAGAAAACCTTCCACCAACATGGAATTTTTTATTCTATATCTGCAAAACTGTAGTTTAGTAGGAAGTACTGAGCGTATAACAACAATCTATCCACTAGTACAGTACAAAGAGTAAGATTCCTGAATCGAAGGTAATTAAAATAGATAAAATTTACTAACGTGTACTTAGAAGAATTTACTAGTCTAGTGTATACTGTTGGGCAAGAAATGATTGCCTGGATGAAAAACATATCACAGTTGGAAGTCACCAAAGATGGGACAGAGTTAATTTAAGATTTTTAATATTCATACCCGGCCAAATCACAAAATATATACAAGTTTCGACCAGTTTCTAAATGCAAGTTGTTTTGATTAATTTGTTTTTATTTTTTATTTCATAGTGTAAAATAAGAAATGATATTGTTTACACTCATAATGTTGTATATTATGTATGATATAGCAGGGCAATATGTCGTCTAGTATAGACAAACAATGGATGAAAGAATCCGATCGAAGAACCACACGATATATAGAAGGAGTGCAGAAGTTTATTGAATTCGTTGTGGAAAATGGTGGTGATAAGGAAATATATTCTTGTCCTTGCACACAGTGCAAAAATATGAAAATGAAGATTAAAGTAGATGACATTCATTATCATTTACTCAGATGGGGAATTGTCCAGTCATATACCGTTTGGCATTTTCATGGAGAAGAATAGACAAAGAAGCAAAAACAATCTATTAGTCAAGCCATAAGTACTGATGAGGCTGAACATCCTAGGATGGAAGACTTGGTCAACGATGCTGATAGATTTCATCATTTTCAACCTACCAGTCCGTTGCCCGATAATATTGGGAAACCGTCTACGGTTGATGTTGATCGGTCGACCAATCAAAGGAAGAAGTGCAAATCACTTTTTGATAGTGCAA
The DNA here is from genome assembly GCA_030737815.1 of Allium fistulosum. Lineage (NCBI taxonomy): Eukaryota > Viridiplantae > Streptophyta > Magnoliopsida > Asparagales > Amaryllidaceae > Allium > Allium fistulosum. The sequence continues at coordinate 257,769,715 of CM060908.1, read as the reverse complement.
AAGAGCCATTGTATCCTTCATGTTCTAAAGGTATAACAACATTGTATGCCATTGTGAAACTGAATAGCTTGAAAACTCAATGCGGCTTTTCCGACAATGGTGTGACTGCACTCCTCGAATTTGTAAAGGAGTTACTCCCTGAAGGTAACACACTACCGACAAAGTACCCCGACATAAAGAAGATGATTAAACAAGTTGAGATGGATTACAAGACTTATGATGCATGCATTAATGACTGCATGTTATATTATAAAGATGATGCAAACAAAGTTTCTTGTACAATTTGCAACGAACCAAGATATAAGACAACATTCAACGAAGAGAAAAGAGCTACCAAAGTACCTCAAAAGACGTTGAGACATTTCCCTTTAATTTCTAGATTGAGGAGACTGTGTACCATACCATGGATAGCAGATGCTATGACTTGGCATGCTCGTGCCAAGTCCGATTCAAATGTGATGCGTCATCCACGTGACACTTCTCAATGGCGAGCTGTAGATTCTTTTGATAAAACATTTGCTACTGAACCACGAAATATCACACTTGGAATAGAAATTGATGGCTTCAATCCACATGTGTCTCTAGCCAGTCGTTATAGTTGTTGGCCAGTAATTATAGTACCATATAATCTTCCTCTATCAATGTGTATGAAAAGAGAGTTCTCAATGTTGACATTGTTGATTTCCGGGCCAAAACAACCAGGGAAGGATATCGATGTTTATTTACAACCGTTGATAGACGAGTTAAAGCAGTTATGGGAAGGAGTCAATGCATTTGACTCATTTAATAATTCCGAGTTCACAATGAGAGCTAGGATGTTGTGGGCAATTCATAATCATCATGCGCTCGATATTTTACCGGGGTGCACAACTAACGGCTATTTTGCATGTTCTATTTGTGGGGAAGATACTTGTTCTTATTATCTTCCTAAAAGTAAGAAGATGTGTTACATGGGACATCGAAGATTTCTTCCTTCCCAACACAAGTTTCGAGACGATAAGGCAAACTTCAATAATGAACAAGAATATCGTCGTCCTCCATGGCCATTGAATGGTTATCAAGTTGAAGAAAAGGTAGCTAATATCAAGATGAAAGTTGGTAAAAACAAACAAGAAATCGGTCGAAAACGAAAAAAGAAAACCAATTAAACCTTATCAATGTTCCTGCATGGTATAGGAGGTCTATCCTCTCTGATTTGCCATATTGGAAAGCAAATTTGGTCCGACATAATGTTGATGTTATGCATACAGAGAAGAATGTCACTGAGCATCTCATCAGTACAATTATGGGTCATAAGGAAAAGTCAAAAGATGGCATCAATGCATGGAAGGATTTGAAAACCATGGGTATAAAACAAAAATTGTGGGTGAGGGAAGATCATGAAACAAATAAAATAACTATACCAGAAGCAACTTTCACTTTTAGCAAAGAAGAAAAGGTTCGATTTTGCACCATTTTGAAAAACCTTAAAGTACCTAGCAAATTTTCTTCTAACTTCCACAACAATGTGAGCATCAATCCTCCTAAGCTAATAAATATAAAGTCACATGATTATCATGTCATAATGCAGCAATTACTTCCGGTATTGCTTCAACATTCTTATCTACAACATAAGGATCTGTGTAATGCTATACACCGTATAAGTCTATTCTTTAACATTTTGTGCTCAAAGGTAATCAATACTCAATAGGGAACATCTTTTAAAAGTGAAGGCTAGTTTGGTAGAAGCAATGTGTGTGTTTGAAAAACATTTTCCACCCGCATTTTTTTATATCAATATCCACCTTTTGGTTCATCTAGTTGATGAAACATTGATTTGCGGCCCTGTTAGATATAGATGGATGTATCCTTTTGAACGGTAAATTACTAATTTTTGTTTTATTCTTCATCATTCGATTTAAATAGCCACTAGTTATTACAATTAATTACCTACATAGGTTGATGAAAACATATAAAGGATATGTGCGCAATAAAAGATATATTGAAAGGTGTATTGCAGAAGGATATATTGTACAAGAAGCTAGTTATTACTGCATGGAGTATATGCCAAGAGGAGGTGATGGCACTCATAAACATATCCGTGAAGCGTTTTTAGACGAGGATGATGAGTTTGCTGGTGAGATGCCTTTAGATAGTGGTAAAGATATAACTTTGACCCAAGTGCAGTTTGAACAAGTTCGTAGATGGGTCCTTAATAAGTATGATGGATTGGATGAATGGGAGAAGTAAGTTCACCAATTTATCCTGAATTCTCATTATTGTAAAATAAATTAATTCATATACGTATTGAAATGTCTATCGCACGAGGTATAACATCTATGTGAAAAGTACTAAATCTAAATCTCGAAGTAGGGTTGCATTCGTGGAAACTTGTCAAAGTTTCACTCTATGGTTACGCGATGAGGTATTACATCTTCTTAGGTATTCATGTGTATTTAAGTGGATCATACACCATCATGATCATGTTTTTTTACTTATTGTGTTTTTTAGTTGGTCAAGACAAATGAAGTTGATTCAACTCTTTGGCGGTTGGTGAACGGGCCGAAGTTCAAGGCGCGTAGTTATACGAAGTACCTAGTGAATGGATTCATGTTTTCTCCAAAAAGTTATGAAGAACGGATGGTAACACAAGATAGTGGTGTTTGTATGAAAGCAATTACAAAATTTAGAGCGAGCAGCAAGGATGAAAATTACAAGGAAGCAGAAACAATGTATTATGGAGTTATTCAGCAGATAATTGAGTTGGATTATATTGACTTCAAACAAACGGTTTTTTATTGTGATTGGGTAAAGGTCGAAGATAAGGTCAATGGTTGTAAGATAGTTCCCGTTTCAAACTTGATTACGGTTAACTTAGAGAAATTAAAGACCAAAGATAGAGTGAATGATGAGCCATTTATTCTTGCATCAGAAGCGACAAGTGTTCTACTCAAAAGATTTAAAAAGTAGCGGATGGTTTGTGGTTTTGCATACACCAAAATGGTTGACTACAACTGTGGATGACACTGAGTTTCCTATTTTCTATCAATCAGCTTTCGAAGACAATAAAAAATTAGAAGATCTTACCAAATGCATATGTTAACATAAGATGTATTTCTTACTTGAAATGAGTTGAATTTCAAGTGTGATTGAATTTAGAATTTCTTCACTATTTATGTTTGCTTGTGTTTCATTTTCGTTTTATGCACCTACTCTGATATTTATGCTGCATCCTTTGCAACATATATGTTGCATCCTCTAATATGTGTAAGATGCAATTGTTTTTTTTCCACTGCATAATTACGTATAAAACGCAAAGGTGTGCACACATAAGAAAACAGTTGTTACTGGGACTGAAAAGAGCTGTAGGCTACGCTTCAAAATCTTGGAAAGATCGCAAAAGATATACTGAATTTAATGTACGGTGATGTATGTTAGTCCTTATTTTTATAAGAAATTCACAACTTCATCTTACCCTACTACATGTTGATTAGTTCAAAGAATTTGTAAATCTGTTTCTATAGTTATGATATCTCCACTGCAAGGACATAAATATGACAATTATTTTTTACATCATGTTCTTTCAGGTTGTAGTGAAACATAATTTGCTGTATTGGGCGATTGTTGAGCGTTCTTTGTACGTACATTATGACTGTGCTTTTCTATGTTTATGCAGACTGTCTTCTAAACTATTGTATGGTCATCTTATTTAAATTACATGGTTTGTTTTATGCACTATCATATGATCATACAATTGAGCATCAATTACTGTCTGGGGTTAACCGGTCGTAATTTTTATTCTGAAACACTTGCGACATTTACTATCCAGCTCATTGATTATTTGGAAAAGGTAAATACACAGTTTTTGGATTTTATATAAAGATAATTTATAGATGCCAATCTCAAAGTGCATATATCCAGTTTTTCTCTAATATTTTTGGGCCATCTTTATGATTGAAAGCATTATTATATAAATAATATGATGCATATTTTTATTGTTTGTTGTAGGTGGTCTTGGTCGTTTGGATTGCAACCAAGAAGATAGTAGCAATGTCAGAACCTGCAGAAGCGTTAACCCATTCAATTACACAGTCATCCTCTACACAACCCGAAAAAGTTGAGATAAATGCATTAGGTGCTCCTATTTCAAAAAATGCTGGAAAAGTAAGCAGTCGAGTTGGTAAATTGGTACGAATTCATGTGCCGATCTCATAGGAAGTTGGGATAAAGTACCTGAAAAATACAAGATTGACGTTTGGAATGAATTGCTGGTAAGCTAAAACTGATTTGTACCAGTTTTTTTTTATAAATATATATGTATGTATGTATATATATATATGTATGTATATGTATGTTTGTATGTATTGCCACATAATTTCTTTTCTTATGTAAACAACTCTTAATTTTACAGACATCTTATGATATAGATTCGGATTCAAAAGACTTGTTTTTATAAAAAATGGCCGAGTCATTTAGGAAACACAAGAGCGAATTGAGGACAAACTATTATGACAAACATGATAATGACGAAGATAGGCTGAAAAATTATCCACTAACAATTGCCTAAGAAGATTGGACTGAGTTTGTGAAAAATGAAGCAAAACCCGGTGCAAGGGAAAGAAGAGAGATAGGAAAAAAAAACAGATCGTTGTACAACTACGGTCATCATACTGGACGTACAAGTCACGCTGTAGTAGAACATGAAATTGTATGTTTGTTTCATTTTTTATATTAAATATAAGTAAACTATCATGAATTGACCTCCTCTTGTTGCTATAGGCTTACTTCCTAGCATCTAAATTTCATTTGGTACTTCATAGCAATGCACCCAACAAGACTTATGAATAGTTAAATATAGACAGGCATAGTGTCTATATTCATATATCTAGTACTTAAATCTTAGATGCAAAGTCGCCAAAAAAATCTTAGATGCAAAGTCCATGATTTTTGACACATAAATCTTAGATGCAAAGTCGCCAAAACAATGCAACTTTCTTCTTTTGTTATGTGAATGAAATAGTTCTTCTGTGCAATTTGTGACAAACAGATGTGAGGAATATTTTTCACACTGTTCTTTTATGCAAAAGTTGAAACTAGCCGACTTAATTGCAATGCAAAACCACTTCCCAATTCTTAACCACGGTGTTGGTTAACGTGAACCTAGACATATCAACCAGGTTGAGTAACAGCATTAAAGTATGTGATGAAATTGATCTGATTCATTGGTCATCTCTCCCAATTGACTTATTAACTATGTTGACTTATTAAAGTAACCTAGGCATAATTACACGGTTAATACATAAATCAGTAAATTAGCCCATTTTGTCATTTAAATCAGTCATTGGTCATCTCTCCCAATTGTATTCACAGTCACCTCCATCTTGTCATTTAAATCTTCAGTCTATTTGGACCGCAACTGATGTTTCTTTAGATTGTTACTTCTAGTAGGAAGAACCTGTAAGTTCTTTAGTAACTGCACATGTTACCAAATGAAAGCAAAGACGCTATATCATGAAGACTGCTATGAATCATCCATCTACCGGAATGCAGATCTGTAACTCGCATGTACCCATTTTTTTGTGGGTACTGAAAAGCAATTTGGACTTAGGTAGCGCAACTATCCTTAAAGCAAGGGTGGTTAGATTTTTTTTCTTGTCTAGTTAGCTGAAGGTTCATATGAGTCCCTAGAGCTACATGTATGATTTGATATGCTTTTAGCTAGCTTTATCTTGTCGTGGAATTCCACTAAATATCACTATCTTGATGTTTGTTTACGTTTACTTGAGATTACCATTAAAGATTTGGTTTTGCATTTTAATTTGTATGGCAAAAGTCTTTTACGTTAGTTATTCTTCCCTATAGTTTACTTTGTATAGCAGACCTCGAGAAAGTAGAGGTGGTTCCAATTATTTTTTTGGTAACACTTTTTTGTACTCCACCGCAGAAGCTGCTGTATGAAAAGACACCTTAGCCAAAGGTCCCTCCATCTTTAGAATATATTATCACATCCACTGTCTGTTTGTAAATCTTTTCTCCATCCTTTTTAACGACCAGCACAATGCACATATCTAATTACCCACTCACAACGCGGGCAGTAGTTGATCATCTGGTTGGTCCATGTATGTAACAGCTCGAACCTTTAGGAAGCTGACAATTCATGGTTAGAATCGTACAAGGCCATTCGTACTAATGAACCTGATGAAAACAGTGTCTTATGTAAACGTTATTAACTCTCTTTACCCACTCACAACAACTTATGTTTACTTTGTATGGCAGCAGCTGTGCTAAAGTCAGCACCCAAACATAGATGCTCTTTTGTGTTCTTTTCTTTCAAAATTAATGATCTCTTTATCTTTTTGTTGTTGTAGGCCAGTGCAAATCCGACAAAAGAAATCACACGTCGTCAAGTATGGGAGAAGACTCACACCAAAAAAGACGGTACCATATCAGATTCGGCTTCTACGTACTTCGTAAGTTAAACAGATAATAATTCAGCTATTCTATAAAGTCTTTGTAGTAAATAACATCTCAAGTATTATCATATTTTAGGATAAAATTGCAAAAGAAAAGGAATCAATCATCGGTAGTGATGAAGAAGACTTGCCATTGGATGAAGATATCCTATCACAAGTGTTTGGCAGGGATAAAAGAGGTCGGACTCGAAGTATTAGAGCCAAAATATCAAGGACTCAAGTTAAGGCTTGTACTATTGCACGTAAACAACTCAAAAAGGCTCAAGGAGGCACAGAAGACTTGAAAGCTAGAATGGATAATATGAAAGGTACATTGAAGTCATTGGTCGACTTGTTGAAAGGACAATATGCAGGTCAAGGAAATCATTTACCAGACATTTCTTCAAATGAAGGAGGAAGTGGTACACCATGTGGAAGTGTTGGAAGAATGCTGAATAATGACTTGACAAATTCATTGAATTAGTCTGGTTTAGCCAATCAAAAATGCGAAATCCTGAACATTGACCTTGAGGTCATTGCAACAGCCACTGTTTGTAAAGATTCGACAGCATCCATTATACACGGAAAGTCATTACCTCCAACACATGAGAAGTTAGTTGTGGACAATATACAGCTACCAGAAAAGAAAACGTGCAAACAAAATCATCCTCTTGCTATGACCTTTGGTGAAGTTGGAATCGGTGGTTATGTGTGCTATCCAAAGAGTAATATTCGATATCTATAGACCCATAAGCAGGTATGTATTATTATACTTTGGCAATTTTAACTGGGTTAATTTTCGAAAATACTTTTAATCAAAGCATATTACTATTAATAAGCAAATTTGTTGTGGAGGGAATTAATTAGTAAATACTTTTTTATAGAGTAAGCCTGAGAATCACAAACGGTTAATCAAAGCATATTACTATTAATATACAAAACATTTGCGCGACAAACTTATAGCAATACCATCCATTTCATTTAGCACATTCATGTAGATAAAAATTGTAATTATCATAGGCTTTGTTGACATAACATGTATCTGCTTATGTCCCAATAAAATTTATTTTTAAATATCATTATTCAACCATGCATAAACTCTAAGGGGCGGTTAACTAAACTCCAAGCAGGTATGTATTATTATGCAAAAACTTTCGCTTTCCATTTCAAAAGAAATTGCTTTTTTAACATCTTAGCTTTCTAACTAAACTAAAATCACCGGAAAAGGATTTTGGGACGGTTTTATCACAAAACAAAGGGAAAAATTGTAAAGAGCTTTTACCGATAGGAAAACTTGAATCAAATGTAACATATGCTCTCGGATATAAACGATACATTGGAAGACAGTACATGAACATGACCACCTGACAATTAGAACTAAAGTAAAATTTCAATACAAAAATGAGTACATGAACATGAGCACCTGACAATTAGAACTAAAGTAAAATTTCAATACAAAAATGTAGCTACGCAAAACACTCCAAAAACACATGGCTTGCAATCATGGGAATCTAATCTAAGTAAACTAACATATCTCATTTGTAAATTACGGTTGAAACTAAACATCTTGGTTGCACCACCAACCAATAGAACTCGAATATTTACATAATTAGCATTCTAATAGCTTGTATACAAACCTGGATGGTTAAGTTGCACATTCAGTGCACTGTCTGGATTTGAAGTTTTAATCTTTTAACCAAAAATTAACTAGTACCCAGCAACTTTGAAAACCTTTTGTGTTTGTTTTCGAATTAAAATACTCTGTAAACAAATTGAGGATGCATTAGTTAGTGGACACAAATCAAGGATGCTTGCGTAGGATGTAATGTGTCTACAGTAACATCTGTTCAACACTAACATAATTTCTGTTTATTTTCCACTGTTGACTTTCTACATATTTTCTGTTTATTTTGCAGCTAGGGATTTTTCTTAGGGAGAGAAGCATCTAAAATATCTTTAATTTGCATCTGCACGTGGGCTACTGAGTTCAATTTGTTGCCTTCACTTATATATTAGATTCTACAGTTAGCTTGTAGTTGTCATTGCTTCACTAAGAACTGCAGTCGTTATACTATGATGAAGTATATGCTTGGCGAATTCAGGAATCATTTCTTTCTTATTGTTTAGTGTTTACATGAACAATAGATGTTGTTTACTTGTTTTTCTATGAACTGATGGTTTCACTATGAAGTTGTATTATGAACTAAAAGTTGTAAGTTTGTAATTAAGCACTTGTAGTAGTTGTATTATAAATTGGGTTTGTCATCTATTACTGGTTTTGTATTCACGTTATTTATTCCATGTACTATATATATTTTGAAACTGCATGTAGAATGTCCGTGTATCATGAAACTGCATTGAGGAATGAATTTGAGCTGTGGTTAAAATGGTATAAGCTGGGGCATTTTTTAATTTCACCACAGGGCCGTGGCAAATTGAACTTTTGCCACGGCCCTTAGCCGTGGCAAATTGAACTTTTGCCACGGCTCAAAGCCGTGGCTAAATATTAATTTGCCATGGCCCTGAGTCGTGGCAAAATATTTGCCACTGCCAATTTTGCCACGGCTCAGAACCGTGGCTAAATTGTTTAGCCATGGCTCAAAGCCGTGGCAAAATCGCTTTTTTGGTGTAGTGCGTCAGATCAAAGGATGGAGTTAGTTAATGGACGGTCAAGTCATATCCGTTCTTTGTTTTATACTCGGTCCGTCGGATCGTGGGCGAGAGTTAATGAATAAACGGTCGAGTTATATTCATTTTGATCAATTCGATCATGGACCCGAGAACTTGGTTGGCACCAAACTCAGGGTAATTAATCACTGGTCTATATTAGGTGTACGTAGATGTAAGTCGATCACATATCATAACTAGTATACTATGCATAAACAATTCATAGATACAGAAAAAACTTCAAGTTTTACTGCTAACTGAAAGAGAAAACGACAAAGTTTGTCTTATTACACGGCTTCGAACTGAAATGCAAAAGCAAATTCTAAATGGAATAAAACTAAATGAAATAAAATAAGTGAAATAATGTTGTAAATACTCGCTATTCCATACTCTAGGGAGTGTAATGCCATTAATAGTCATTAGCCTGAAAGTTCCACCTCCAAGCTTCTGATCGATGACATACGGTCCTTCCCATCTCGGACCCATGTTTGTGGGGCTAAGAAAGATCTGCTTTAGGATAAGATCGCCAATTTCAAAGGTCCTACTTTAACATTGCGATATCAGGCGACTCGGTGTCGGTGTGGCCCTCAAGTCAAATTCTTTGCACTTCTCATCGACCATGTCTGTGGATTCCAAAAGAGATCTCTATTTGTTCTAGGGCCATAGTTAGCCACTCGATGAAAAGGGACTTTAAGCTCTACAGAAATCTTGGCTTCAAATCCGTAGGCAAGGGTGAATGGAGTATGGCTAGTCGCGGACTTGTAGGTGGTTCTGTATGCCCATAATGCTGAAAGGAGTTCATCAACCCACTTGCCTCTAGTCTTTTCCAAACGATTTTTTAGAATGGACTTTATGATCTTATTAACAACTTCAACCTATCCATTGGCTTGAGGGTGAGCAACTATCGCAAATCTTTTCTCAATACGATGTCGACGGTAGAATTCTTTAAATTCAGCACTGTCAAATTGGGTCCTGTTGTTAGTTACGATCGTTCGGGGAAGACCAAAATGATAGATGATGTTTCGAATGACAAAGTTGATTACTTTCTTCGCAGTGATTGTGGCCAAAGGTTCAGCTTCAGCTCATTTAGTGAAGTAATCGACTGCCACAATGGCGTACTTCACGCTACCTTTGGAAATTGGCAAGGAGCCGATAATGTCAATACCCCAAGTAGCAAACGGCCATGGACTGACCATTTGAGGAATCTCTATCGGTGGGGCTCTTAGAATCTTTTCAAATATCTGTCACTTGTTGCATCGTCTAGCGTAATTAGCTGCATCTTGATTGACAGTTGGCCAATAATAACCATAGCGAAGTGTCTTCTTCGCCAAGGTTTGTCCCTCGGTGTGATCGCCACATTGTCCTTCACAGACTTCTCTTAATACTCGCTTGACTTCATCGTTGGCGATGCACTGAAGTAGGGGAATGGAAAAACCCTTCTCGTACATGAATCCTTCTTGAAGGATGTACCGTAAAGCTTTATGAAGGACCTATCGTTTCTCATTCCTCCATTTGGGAAGGATTCCCCTTTGCAAATAATCTTTGATCAGAGTCATCCATGAATCCTTCTCGGGCTTTGTCTTTAAGGCCCAATCAGTCTCCATCTGGTCAATACTCGAAGCATTAAGTATTTCAACTAGGACCAAGCCCATTTATTGTGCATCCCCAGAACTGGCCAGCTTGGTCAGTGAGTCAGTTTTCTCATTCTGTTCTCTAGGGATATGTGTAAGGGTGTAATGCTTAAAATCGGTTAGTAGCTCTTGGACCTGGTTGAGGTAAGAAGCAAGTTGCGCTCCCTTGGTCTGATATTCTCTTCTAACTTAGCACTCAACTAACTGAGAATCACAGAAAATTTGCAAAGCTTGTACTCCCAGCTCCTTAGCAAGTTTGAGCTCGGCATCAAGGCCTCATATTCAGCTTCGTTATTTGTCGTAGGGAAGTCGAGTTTAAGGGCGTAGTAGATCGAGCATTCCTCAAGAGTGTCCAATATGACTCCAACGCCATAACACCGATCGTTGGATACTCCATCCGTGTACATCTTCCACTAGATGGTAGGTTCTCTACTGCTCTCAAGAGAATCATCTTATGTAGTGAATTTAACTATGAAGACCGCCAACACTTGTCCCCTGATGGCTCACTGGGGGAGATAAGTGATATTGAACTGGCTTAATTCGATGTTCCATTTCAGTTGCCTTTCAGACGTCTCAGGTTGTTGTAGGACATGTCATAACGGTTGGTCGGTGAAGACACTGATGGGGTGAGCCTGAAAATAAGGGTGGAGCTTCCTTAACATAATCAGCAAGCAGTATGCAAGCTTCTTCAATTTTGGATAATTTCTTTCAGTGCCTATTAATCGCTTGGTAACATAGTATACTGGCCTCTGGATCTGTTTCTTTTCGTGCAATAGTGTGGCACTTATAGCATGTACCGACACCACCAAATAGATGCATAAGTCTTCATGATCCAGTAGCTTGGACAAGATGGGGGGGTCCCTCTAAGTGATTTACCAGAGCTTGGAATGCATCAACACAATTCTGCGTCCATTTAAAGTTTCTCTTCCCTCTCTTGATCAAGTCAAAGAATGGAATGCACTTATCAGTAACTCTGGAGATGAACTGACTTAAGGTGGCGACCTTCCCATTTAGGCTTTGCACCTGCTTAATCGTCTTCGGTACCTGGATATCTTTTATCATCTGGATCTTCTCAGGGTTGACTTCAATTCTATGAGAGTTAATGATGAAACCCAAGAATTTCCTTGACGCAATGCCGAAAGAGAATTTCAAGGGGTGGAGTTTCATTCCATATTTTTGGAGAACACTGAACATCTTTGCTAAATCGTCGATGTGGTCGTTTAATCGCCATGACTTCACTAGCATACCATCCACATATACTTCCATCGATCATCTAATCTGATCTTTGAACATCCAATAGACCAATCTCTTGTAAGTTGCACCAGCGTTCTTCAATCCAAATGGCATCACAATGTAGCAGTACAATCCCAGGCCGGTAATGAAGCTGGTGTGTTCCTGGTCTAGGACATGCATCGGTATCTGGTTGTATTCGAAGTACGCGTCCATGAATGAAAGCAGTTCATGTCCTATGGTCGAGTCTACCAGCTGGTCAATCCTTGGAAGTCGAAAGTTGTCCTTTGGGCATGCTTTGTTCAGGTCTGAGTAGTGAATGCACGTCCTCCACTTCCCATTAGCTTTTCACACAAGTACAGGATTAGATAACCATTTCGGGTAGAGGGCATCGTGGATAAACCTATTATTCTTGAGTTTATCCACCTTCTTCTTAAGCGCTGCAGATCTCTCTGGATCCATGTTGTGACATTTTTATTTCACCGTAATATGCCTTGAGTCGGTATTCGATGCATAACTCGCGATGTTTGGCGAGAACCCCACATGTCAGAATGGGTCCAAGCAAACACATCAAGATTCACTCAGGGAAAACTAGCTGATTCCTTCATCATCATTGCACTGAGCTATGATTCGATCTTCAGATGCCATGATGGGTCGTCGTGGCTGACCGTGATGTCGATCGTCAGCTCAGCGGGTGCAGCCTTGGGTTCTTTGGGCTTCGCTTTCTCATCTCTTGGATCTATATCTTTATAGAACTGACTATTGTGGCCGATCCAAGGCTCGGATGTTGATTGCTAGGCTTCATCAGTTTTGATTGTTAAACACTAAGGGACGATTAGCTGCCTTGAATTCAGCAAGGGTCGGTCGGCCCAAAAAGGCATTGTATGGAGAGTTCACATCCATCATAACAAACGGCAGTACACACACCCTCTTACGGTTGCCCTCCCAATTGCACCAGTAGCTTGACATTGCCTACCGCTTCAGTAGAAATACCATTAAAGCGATGAGTACGGGCTTTGCACGGTTTCAAATCTTTGGCTTCCAGCAACATTTGGTCATATGCCTTCTTAAAAATGGTATTAATAGAACTTTCGAAATCAATCAGAATCTTTCTCACCAAGGCGGGACCGATAATGGCTGTGATTACCATTGGGTCTATAGTAGAGGCCTCCACCTTATTTGCATCTCTACTTTGAAACATGATACTGTCAGTCATGGTTCTCTGCTATTTTTCCGTAGCACCATCCTCCGTGTTCGAGTAGCACTCAATATCAACATGTCTTATAGCTTTCATATAATGTTCCATTTCATTCCAACTTTTGTTTGCCAGATATGGTCCTCCAACAATTATGTTAATGACTAATCTTCCTCATATCCGCCTAGGTTGCTCAGCACCAGGCGGAGCTTGTCCTCTATTGGGGTCGAACGTCCCCTACCTGCCATCTTGCGGGGCTTTAACAAACTACTGTAACTTTCTTTCATGGATTAACTTTTCAATGACATCATGGAGGTGACGACACTCGTCTGTGGTATGGCCATAACTTTCAGGGAATCTACAGTACTTCCTTATCTGTTTCTGTTTTTCCATCAGTTCTTTGGAAGTTGGCTTTCTAAACCGCATAGTATTACAAGTCAATAGATAGATGTTCTCTAATAACATATTCAATGGTGTATAGGTGCCAAATGTTGGGATCCTAGGCTTCCCTCTCCAAGAATCCCATCTTCGATCGTGGTTTCTATCTCCACCTCTCTTTTGCTCATTTGCGTTGTTTTGAATATTAACTTCAACTTTTCCAGAACTATCTCTAGACCGTTTCACTGCCACGTTACTTTATACTTCCTCGGCACTCTAGGCTACAACATCTCTCTTCCTGGTCCGCTTTGCCCCCTCCTTCCTTAGGTACTAAGCTGCCTTCACGTAAAAACGATCCAACGTAGAAGGAGGCGTCCCCACCAACCAATCGCCAAAATCAAAATCAGGTTCTACTCCCTTAGTCGATGCCATCAATGTTGCATCATCTTTTTGATTACTGAATTCTGTAACAGCCATATTAAACCTTTCCAGATAACCTTTCAATGACTCGCCCGGAACCTGGATCAAGTTAAAGAGGCACATGACATCTTTAGGGTGTGTCGCATGCATGCAAAACTGCTCCACGAATTTCCTCGCTAACTCATCAAACGAAGAAATTGACTATGGTGGCAGCTTGGTGAACCATGTAATCGCAACCCCTTCCAGAAAAATGGGAAAACATCTACACTTGACTACATCGGTGGCTCGTGCGGAGTCCATGTGCCATTCATACTTCATGAGATGCCGCTTAGGTTCTGTTTTTCCCATATAAGTAGGCATAGTAGGCATATTAAATCTCTACGTATACTCTACGTGTAGGATGTTGTCAACAAACGGAGTATCACTCTTGGAGAGTCCCCAATCATCGTTAGTCAGGCCTTGACTTTCTTTTACCAACTGTCTTACCATAGCCGTAAGGTTTGGTGTCCGGAGAGCCGGAGCCTAGTAGTGGTTGTATTCCACCTCACCTGAATGGCCTGATTCATGCCTTCGGGCAGCACCACGTTGCCTTGGCTCAGTGTGCTGTTGTGTTCCTCCTGAGCAGCAGTCCTATCATTATCTCCCAAATGGGGTTCATCCACATTTTCCTAGGTCCCAGCCCCTTGATCGGTCACGGCATGTCCGAAGTTAGCTCCTCTACCAGCTTGATGGCTCTTTCCTAGATGGGAGGGTTTGGTGTCGACCCCCTTGGAGGGTTCAGTAGCGATTCGTGTAGTCTGGCGGTAATCCATCGTATAGTTCCCCTTGGATGTTCTACCTTCACATGCATTTTTCTTACGCCGTCTGCTCCTGTGATAGTCGTCGGATGAAAAGGAGTTCTCGGACCCAAAGTATGGAGAGGGCTCCTTCCTTGTCTTTCCATGTTGGTCTGTCAACTGGTTCTTCCGATCAATGTTAGCCAGGATTTACTAATTGGCTGCCAACGGCTATCAAGGAGTTCCTTCATCAAGACTTCAAAGTCGGCTTTGGTGATATAATCAGGAGGGTCTGGGGCATTTGCAGTCGCTGGTTGTACATTCCGATCAACCTACTGAACACTGGTATCTTCATTGCCTGAACATCGCGGGAAGTAGTAGAATTTCTTCTGGCCATGGCTAATAGCTTCTTTTTAGATCTTCTTTAAATCTAAATAGAAATGGAAACTTGTCGGTAGAAATCTAGATCTATCACGAGAATATGAGAATCCACAAGTATGATGAGATCCAATCAAGTTGAGAATTTGTTCTCAATGAAAGCACCAAAATATTTGCATCAAAATTTGGCACAAACTCCCAATAGATTTTATGTAGAGAAATAAAGTGAAGAACTAAAATTAAAATAGAGGAAACAAGAACAAAATAAGAACACGCAGATTTATAGTGGTTCGACGTTGATTGCCTACGTCCACTTTGATGAAATTGCTTTATTAATCACTTGTTTTTCTGAGTACAGGGAGGATCGAATCGGATTGATCCTTAATTACAATGGAGTACAAGTAGAACAACAGCATAAAGATCCCTAAATGAACAATGAACCATGTATTTATAAGAGGATCGAATATCTTCTTCAAGATTTCGCCAATAGAATCTCACGATGTAGACGAGGTCACTCAAAAGATTTCATGGCCTATTTCCCAAGAATAAGGGATCGACATCGAGCGGCCAATATGGCCACGTGGCAGTAGGCGATCGCTCATGTGGGTCCCGTTCATGCAAGCTTTATGTTTCCAAAGTTGTTTTGCATAGTTGCTTAAATGTTTTGGAGATATCGATAAATTCCCGTTGAGTTGAACTGTAGATTCAAGTTGTTCATAGCCATAGTGATATTATCTGATCCCCTGCATAGAAGAAGGGATAGGTACTGATCCCCTGCCTAAGGGAGGCACTAATCCATACTTAGAACATTCCGAAGAGCATGTCTCTTGATCTCGCTTGCCGGTTGCTTCATACCATTGTTTGTGCTTGACCTTCGAACTCCATGATCACCTCTCTAGGCTGCTTGCCTTATCTATCTTTCAGCCTAACTTGTCCAATCAGTCTGGATATAACCAGGTCAAAAGGCCGGATAATAATTATGTTTCATGATTTATCGATCGTTAACGAATATGATAATTATACGATATTCATTTGTACCTATGATATGGATGAGGATATGACACTATCTACATCTGAAAGTATCCATTGATGGACCTATTTCAAGGTAAAAACTATTTTTTCATATGGAGAGTGT
This sequence comes from Allium fistulosum, assembly GCA_030737815.1. Lineage (NCBI taxonomy): Eukaryota > Viridiplantae > Streptophyta > Magnoliopsida > Asparagales > Amaryllidaceae > Allium > Allium fistulosum. The sequence goes on along the minus strand of CM060908.1, from coordinate 257,753,474 downwards.
ACTTAGCATTCCTCAACAAAAAATGCACTCTGCAAGAAGTCCATTAACTTCTTTGTCATCAAATTTGATAACATTTTGACAAGATGAATACTACGGGGAGAGTGTGTAATGACCCGTATTTTACATATCGATGATCCTAAAAGATTTTTATTTTATTCATATGAGGTTGTATGGTTCTATAATTAGGAGGTATGACTCTTAGTGGCATTGTACACACTTGTAATTTTTTTTAAATTTCTATGTGATCGTTTTGACCTTGAAAAACTTGTTTAGGCTATAACTTTTGATAAGATTTGAATTAGGGTCTCAAACTAGTTTCATTATTTAAGACAACGGTTTATTATTTCATAGAGTAGTCATAATAGAAAAATAGACTTATGGTTAGGGAGTTATGCTTGTTTTAAGTTTTAAAAACTACTGATCAAAATTAGTGTGTAATTAGCGAAGCCCATTAGTTGGCCCATTAGTCTAATTAGTGAATCACTATAAATAAGGGCTATAGAAGTCAAATGAAAACTTTCCCTCTCATTCTAAATCGGGTCTAAACCCTAATTAGCCCTAAATCCACCCTAATTCATCCCAATTTCTCTCTAAATCCAATTAGATTGTTGATTGGTGAATAGATCATCAACTAGAAGATAGAGATCATCTATTTGCTTAATTTTAAGTGTATTCCATTGCTGTCTGGATTAGAAATACATTCATATTGATAGAATTTGGTAATTGATGAGTGGTTTATGCTTTCTCACTATACTGTGCATGTTTATATGGTAGAATCATAGGATATAACATGTTTTGAATCAGTTTTTGACCATAAAGCCTTTTCTAACTTTAATTACATATTAAACTATGTATATGATCTAGATTGATTAGAAATCACCCTTGCTCATGCTCATATATTCATGCTATATGTAGATCTATATTAGAAATTGACTTGTTTCTCTTACTTTAATGGATTTCATATTTGATTGGATGAAATTACTTGTTATTCTATGTTTGGATGTTATGATTTGATGTTGTTTGCTAGTGTTGTGATTTCATAGAAAATTAGGTCGGAGAACTGAGTAAATCGGAGGTTAAATTGGTTGGAATTGGACGAAACTTAATGGATGTGCTTTGGAGCATGGTGGGAAGCTATGGGGTAAGTCACACTTCATTTGGAGTTGAAGGCTAAACTCGGCCCCAAGTTAAGAGCTTAACTCGACATCGAGTTAAGGTGGTGACTCCTATGAGTCGGTGGTTGGCATAGATGGATAGAGCTTGGATAGATGAGATGTTCCATAACATGGTGAAGGAAAGAAATTGGCTAAGCATAGGGTGTGATGACGAGTTATCTCTAGAACTTAAAAGTGGAAGTTTGGATTGAGACCGAGTTATCAAAGAGGGATGAGTCGGGGCCGAGGCATTTGGAGGATGAGTACTAGAAGCAAGAAAGGAGATGTTACATCCCCCATTTTAAGGCCCTAAACTAACCGCTACAGAAGCTGCAATCATTTATAATATTAATTTCTGGTGACAAAATGCGGTAATGTTAACGGTATCCATAATATCAGAAGCACAAGAATATGAAATATTTCAAACACAATTTTAAAACAAGTTTTCTCATTACATTTTAAATCAGTATTTCATATTCAGTACATAATCCTATAACGTTGCTCAGGTTTAGATAAAATATAATTATTACAAAATACGCTAAGAGCAACATATGAAGGTGCCCCTTAAATGATCAGAGTTACTATATAGACAACTACAACATCTTCCTTTACATACAACATTCAATCACAGCGAAATAGATAAATAAATAATCTCCTGCATAGCTAATCTTTGCCCTCTGCACATCTTCGGAAGCTTTATTCGCAAAAGCCTACTAAACCAGAAAACCTTAACTCTTAACCTACTCAAATTAAATTTTGAGCACCCGAGAGTTTAAGAGGAAAATATAAACTTTAAGTTTGACAAAAAGCCTGGTGTGAATAATAATATGACATCTCGATTTATTGATATTAAGTGAGACCACGCCGCCTAGCAAAACGGGTTTCCCCTCACTAATATCCTTTAAAAGCATATTTTTCGCAATCAAAATCCTACAACCAAATTGGTTATAATAAAAAATATAACAATAACATGTATGCATACTGAATAGGTAATCAGGGGATTATCTGTCCTAACATCATAGTTTTATCAGGCCAACTATAAACCTATGGCTGACTCAAGCCCACCAAACATAATAAATGTTATAACTTGTTGTTAGGGAAAACTTGGACGGTCTGTCCATAATTTACTACTTCTTGGATCAACTAATCCTAATGGTTTTGTGGGCTCACCAATAATCTATCTCTACTCTGTATATTCATTTCTATGTGTAACCTCCTTTTAGTCTTACCCATGACATTGACCTACACACTGGAACCTTGGACTTATATTAGCTAGGGGCTACTAGCTAAAGTATAGGGTGCAACCCCACACCAGTCCTATCTGGTTTTTTAATCTCCGAGTCATTCTTTTGGTAAAATTCTAGGTTAACTACCCTCTCCATATTTCCTTGAAAACAAAATCTTTGTAAATGATTTAACCATTGAAATCATTCACAAAACAAGGAAATAATTGGTCCTTTACTTTACTCAAAATACTTATGCCATGATATATGCTTTACAAAACATTATTGATGAAAACTTGAAATCATTGGGGTTTTCGACCCTCTCAAAACTTAGGCTATAAGGCCAACACTATGTAAAACCTTTACAACTATAAAACTAGTGACATCATTGCCATTAAGTATTTTTGCCCACTTAAAAGCATGTCAAAGTCATTTAATTGAAAAAAAGTATATACGGGGATGATGTCGAAGTCATAACTTCATAAGTCATATTGTAAAGTTATAAAAGGTTAAACTTCGGCGACACTCAAAATCCCGGCATCAAGGCCTCTTTGAGGGTATGAAAATCGAATAGATGCGACATCGATATCAATGACATCGGCGTAGTTAAAAGCGGCATAGGGTCGAAGTCAAGTAAAGGTGGCAATGGTTAGGGTCGATGATAGGTTAAATGCGGCATATAGTAGGCTCGATGACCATCTCGGTCGACGAGGCTGAAACTCGAAGTCGCTTAAACGTAGAAGTTATAGGGGTCTGTGAGTTTAAAGAACACGTGGGCACAACTCTCTTTAAATAAAATGTGGCATGCTTGCACATCAACATGGTCACGTCGAAGACTGTCTCTTAATCTTTGTTACTACGGTCTCGATAAGGTCCAACCCAATCCATTTCATGCCAAGCTCATTGACATCATACATATTTGTTTGTTTCGCATCGATGACTCTGAGATGTAGTGGGATGTGGCTCGACATGGACAACGTCAACATGGTAAAACTGTAATTAACTTGAAAACTGCCAATTTACTATAAAAAGATATTACTTTTCACTAAACCTCTATAAGTTGTCACAACCTTATTGGATAACACAATTTTATCAATTCCTTTACTGAAAAAAATACCACACTTAATAAATTGAACTATCAAAACATTTTACACTTTAACCCCATATCTTAACATCTCAATAAAATAATTAAGCCCCTCTAGCTCAAATAATTTATTTATTTTACTTAAACACTTAGGAAAAATCCTCAAAAATCATAATAATTCAATTTAACCATATTCATTGACATATAAAATTTTTAGGACCAAAACTTATTTTAGTTATTTTTAATAATTAAAACCTGAATTCACAATTTTCTTCACCTAAAAAAATCATATAAAATCCATACTTGCTTGGAAAATTATGAAATTAAAAACTCACTTCTAAAACAATATTTCTAACATCATATCAAAATTTCAAGTTATTTGGGTCTTATATGACAGGTTTTCCAACTCAAATATATCACTAAATTTCATATTCAAATTCTAGAAATTCACCAACAACCATATAACATCCAAACTACTAAAACATGGCATAATACTTGCAAAAGAAATGGGTTTACACTTAAATCCAAAAAGAAAATGTGAGATGTATATTCATTATCCACCTTGATATGGATGAGAAAGATGAGATTTGCTGTAGACTTGATTTCTTTTAGCTTTGATTCCTTAATCTCTTAGTTTCCTCCTTATTTTCCCTTTGCTATGACCGGCCTCTATGTTTAGTTTGTATGTGTGTAAATGAACGAAGGAAATGAAGATAGAAGGGTTTAAGAGGTAAGAATGAGGGCTATTCCTATATTACCCTTTTCATATTCCTTCTTCTTATTCTAACCTTTGTTTCTCTAATTGGTTTATTAACTAAGGCACGACCTAAACTTAATTACCAAATCTCAATTTCCTTACCCCTTTACATTTTTTTAATTTGTCTAATTAAATGTTCTAAATGTAGGATCGATTTCACCCTAGAGGGTGGGGGTGAATAGGGTGATACTAGTGATTATAAAAATTTAATGCGGAAGTATATAAAATAATTTCAACACAGATATAGCAGAATAATAGCAGCATAGATAATAGTAGAATAATAAATGCAGAAATAGAACAACACAGATTTACCCAGCATCGGCAAAACCCTGCCTACGTGCTGCCCCCAAGGTTTCTACTAGAAATTAAGTAGTCAGACGCTTACATATGTAAACTCGCGACACCCGCTATCGACCAACCTAACTCTACGCTCAAAACCCTGCCACAACTCAGCCACTGAGTTGCGAATTCTTGAACTACACCACCGTAGTTCGTCCCCTAGTCACACGACTAGAAATTACAAGAGTTTAAAAGAGAAATACAAATTAAAAACAATTTAAAATACAAAACCTTAATTTTAAAAATTAAAATCCCAATATAATTAAGACCCAAATGAAAATAGAAGCCGACCCAAAATAAAGTAAAGTTCCCCTTTGCTTTTCTATTATCTTCGGCCTGGAATTTTGTACTTTATTGCTTTGAAAATGGCTGCCTCTTTTTCATTCGTTCCTCTCTGAGAAAATTAGGGCTTTTGATTTTGAAGATGCCGACTTTAATTGTTGATTGAATGATGGATTATTTACAGTTTGCTTCGATAATCAACTGATCACTTGACTCGTAAACGCTGCTTCAATTCAATCGAGTTCGAATTAAAGTGGTATGTGATTTATGCTTTTTGATTTACTGGTTAGCTTCCTCGAACTCGATGATTTTTGAATGCCGATGATGATAGGGTTAAATAGGATTCCAATTCCTATAATTTCGTTCGATTAAACTCGTCTGATATTGTAGCTTGGTCGTTCGATTTTGCTTGAGTGTATACGATTTGTTTAGACTTCTTCAATTTGTATAATTTGATGTTTACTTGATTAACATGGATTTGATTTTGAACCTGCTCGATTCCTTGATTTCCACGGCTCTGACTTTGCTGATAATCTGGAAGTTTTGATTTTTATTATTTTCTATTTTTGACTCTAACTTGATTGAACTCTACCTTGATTGACTTGCGGCTTGATTTGCTGTTGTATCATGACTCAAGTAAATACTTGTTCGATTTGAAATTGTCCTTGGTTCAAAACTGCTGCTTTGATTTTGAACTTGTACACTGTTATTCTTTGTTGACTTTTGTTACTTTGAAACTGCTACCTTGATTTGAAACTGCTAATTGACTTCGACCACTTTGAAATTTTTGTGACAATTTGACTTGTTTACTGCAATGTCTCTTTTATTCTCTGGTACGTGTACTGTTAGTTGTTGCTTGATGGACTCTGGTAGTTTTCGGTCTTGACTTTGTTAACTCGAGTCTGCACTTGATCGTTGCTGTGCATTATTGCTTATGTACATTCGAGCTGGTGTGGCCTTCACTTGATATCTTCACATTATGTATAGTTGTTTGGTTCAATGTGTACATCACTACTAACATATGCATTGTGTTGAGTTGCTGTAGTGTTTCCAGTCATCATTTCTGAGTTTAGATGATCCTTCTTGTTACTTCAAGTCTGAGTCCAGTGATCATTGTTAGACTTCATGTAGTCTGGTGGCTTCACTGTTGGTTTTGAATCATACTTGCTGTCACATGCTCATTTCATGTTGTATTGAAGTTTGGTTTGATATTGATTTATGGTTCGAGTCACTTGTGTTCCTGCATTTAATTCTTGCCTCTGTTGCATTTGTATATAAGTGCACGTGCTCATTCGAGCTGCTGTACTAGTTATCACTACACATATATGTACACACATGTATCAATGTATGCTGTGTACTTCATTTTTGTTGCAGTCGAAACTTTGAACTGTTATATGTTTAAAGCTTCATTGATGTGGTCTTTTTGACACTGTCTTCATATGCATATGAACTTATTGTATGGTTTGCATTGGGTTGATGTGCACTGACTTGAGTTGTTGCTTTAGGTTGCTCATGTGAATTGATGCATTATATTTGCATTTGCATTCATGTTGCAGTGTCTTCATGTTACATCATGTAGTCTTCATTTACTGTTGAGTTGTATGCATGCTCTCCACCATATGTGTGTACATTTTACCTGTTGAGGCTTGTTGCAGTTTCTTCCAATCTTTGTTGTTTGAATCCATGACTTATTGTGTTCTGATGTATGTGTGTGTCACACTGTTTCACTGTGTCTGGTTCAAGTGTGTTTGAGTTGGTTCATTGAGCTAGCTGTCATGATTTTGTGGGCTTTTTGAATTACATTTGTGGTCTGATCATTTTGCTGAACTTGTACATTTTGATTGCACCTGTGTTGAATCCAGTTTATAGCTCGGGTTTGACCTTGTGCTCGTGTCGTGACTTTATTTGTATTGCGCTTGAGTTGAACCCGACTTTTAATTGGGTTTGACCTTGTGCTCACCTGTCCCTGTAATTTTATCAAGTGTATATCTGTGTGCACGGCCTTGTGGCATGTACAGTGATACACTGTGCATGTCACAAGTTGTTTGTGTAGATGAATTCAAAAATAAATGATGACGTAAAACCCAAATAACCAAGGCAAATAATATTTTCAAAATATACACTTTATTTTTCGCTGTAAAATATTTTCTTTTCAATTTTACTGCGTTAGTGTTTATTTTGCAGATTGCTCGGATGCTGGATTCAATCTGGAATAGAGTTGAAGATCAAATACGAGTGAATGAGTGAAATATAGTGAGGTGCAAGTGTATGTATAGTGAATAATGTGATGTTATTGAAATTGTAATGTAATTGAAATTGTGTATATATAGTGATAGCTCAAATTGTATCATTCAAAATTGTAATAAATATTTGTTTGAATAAAATATCCGTTTGAATTTAAATTATGTGTTATTTATTTTATTCAGCAATTATTTATTTAATTATGTGAAAAATAGAATAGTACATTAACAAATACATTTAAATGAATATATATATATATGTTTATTATCATCAAACAAAAATCATATACTAGCATATTCAAAACAATCTCCCCTTTTTGATGATAACAAACATTTATTTAAGATTTTGAATTTATTAAATGTATTTGATTATTGATACACTCTATTTACTCCTTCTATTTGAATGCTCCCTCTCTACAACAAAGCTCCCCCTTCATATATGCATTAAAATAAATAAAAATATGCAAATGAACCTAGATGCAAATAGAAAATACAAAATAAAATATTTGACCTTTATTTTTCAAAATCTTAACTTTTCTCTCCCCCTTTTGTTATCAACAAACAAGTAATAGTGTTAGAAAAATAGAGATAAAGTGATGGACATTAATGCAATATTAATTCCTAATCAAGTATAAATATTAAATTTCAATAAAAAATCAAACAAAAATAAAAAATAATCTATTAGGTGCATATTCCACTTTAGAATGATAGGGATGATGTCATCATATAAAACCATATAGTTGTGTATATTAGTTGTATATTATATCAGGAATTTGAATATCTACTAACCATGCATAACTGTTAGGACTTTTAAACGAGATTAGTAGTATTCCAAATTTTTATAAAAAAAAATGAATTCAAGTATCTTCTAACCACGCATAACCATGAGGACTTTTAAATGGGATTAGAATACTTGTCTATCCAATCAATCAATTTTGATATGCGTTCCATACTTTCATAACCGTGAGGACTTTTAAATGAGCATGAAAGCACATAATCAAAAATTCCAAGTAATTTACCCATGTATAACCTTGAGGACTTTTAAATGAGTGTGAATACTTTGGATGTTTTTATTGCTAAAAATATAATAAACTGAATAATTTCCCGTTTAAAATACCACATATTGACATACTATATTGGATTTTGATGAGTGATGTCGATAGAAATATGATAGAATTAGAGATGGTCATGGAATTTTTTACCAACAAAAAGTTTTTATAACTCTTGTTTAAAATTCTAAAGAATTTTACTATACCGTCTCAAGTTATAATATATGATTAATATCAACACTCATCACTTTTTCAATCATTATTATCTTTTCAATAATCAGTAGGGAGTCGGATTAGTTAATGTAGTCATTTAAGAGCAAATCCAAATAATTATCAAATTTTCTAAAAATGACTAATATGAAACAAGGTCAACAAAACGATTTTCTGGAAGGGGTTTTAGAAGAAAAATGTCTGCTATTTGAGAATTATTTGAAATGAAAAATATGCAGATATTTTCTTTGAAAAATGTGATGCAGCTAATGAATGTCTCAGCATAAATCACGTTCCACTAGTAATTTTTCTATCAACTAGATTACCAGTGTAATCTGCATCCGGATTTTTTTTGGACTCAAGATTATCATTAATTGGATGTCATAGACCATACCGTGAAGTTGCAACAAAATACTTAAAATCATTTTTAGCAGCTTTTTAAATGAAATTCTTTTGAATTTGAATTGAAACCGTGCAAATAAACAAACATTGACCATAGTGTCAGATCTAGAAGTAGTAAGATAAGCAAATATATCCACGTGAGTAATCATCAATCAATAAAACACCATCATTAATCCAAACAAATCTATATGAAGTAGTTCAAAGACTCTAGAGATCTTTAATGTGTTCTCGGCATAAAAATATAAATAGCCAACAATTTTCATAAGTCAGAATCAAAATCAAAATCAACATTCATTTCTTTATCACATAACTGGCTGATTTAAATTCAGATTATGGTGCAGATTATCACATTTAATATATCGTTCAAGATAGATGTATCGTTACCTATTTTACCTTTACGATAATTTTTCATTTTTGCCCATTGTGATTATGTCTCCTTTATACTAGGCTAAGGAACTTTGATTTGTCGCCCGTTGTGTGCTTGGAACAGCCAGAATCCAGATAGCACTGTTGTTGTTCCTTAACCTGCCACCATACCTACACGAGAAAAGATTTTTGTGACCTATTTATTTTTATAGGTCCATGGTTGTTAGTGGCAAATGATTTTGAAAAATATGTTTGTGGAGATCCAAAACTATCTATGTTCCTTTTGGCACCTAGATTTGTTTGACTTTACGAGATTTTATATTCATGCCTTTTGGAACCCAAATTGATATGGTTTTCACGTGTTTGGGTATCACACTTTTCCCTTTAACATTGTTATTAGTCATTTGTTCATATTTTGACACTTTTGTAAATCCAAAATCCTTTCCTTTTATTCTCGAAGAGTTGATTTTCTAGGAGCATATTAAATGATTTATCTCTAGTGTGAAATTTCCGAGTAACCAACTCAAATTTATTAACTTTGGATTTTAAAAGTTTATTTTCATTTATTAGCTTCGAACAACAACTAATGGTACTATCTCTCTTTTCAAAATTCTTCATTTTCAAATCAATTTTTTCATTTTTAAGCTCTCTAATTTTAGTCTCAATTTCTTGCATCTCAGTTTCAAAGAGCTGGAGTTTTTTAAATTCAATTTTTTCAAAATCCTTGATTTTTTCAATCTCCTTTTCGAACTCGTGATTTAATTGAATAATTTCAGATTTGCTCAAAATCACGTTTTCTTTTTCAAAGGTTTTGAAATTTTTGTTGACTTCATTTAATTTCTTTTCAAAATTCGCACATTTAGAAATTTCTACCTTCTTAAGGCTATCCAACTCTTTTTGCAAAATGTTGTTTTTACAAATCAACTCAGTTTTGTTTTTCTCCTGCATTAAAATTTCGTTCTCTAACTTTTGAAAGTTTTCATGAAAATGGGCAAATTCTTTCTCATGGTTCAAACACCTTTTGCAATTAGAATTTTTATTTTTCTTAATTTTTTTAAGCTCATTTTCCAAATCATTATTTTTCTGATGAAGTTTTGCTTCTTCCCTTTCAAACTTATTATTTCTCAACTCAAGAGCTTTATTATTTTCAATTAATTTTTGGCACAAGAGAACTAAATCATTGATTGGAAAATCACTTATCTCATCGGCTATTGAATCTTCATCACTGCTGCATTTTGCCAATCCTGTCAAGCACATTTCTTTAACTGAGTCGATTATGGGGAATCTCTCACGGTTGTTGACTTTTGCACCATATATTGCATCAAAAGTATTCTAGATTTCCCGTGCATTTTCACAATGAGAGATAAAGTTAAAATTATCTTGATTAATATGAGAATATAATATATGCATAGCAAGAGCATTAATCGAAGTAATTTTCTCGTCTATTATATCACACCCATTTTCAATAATATCCCAACATTTAACATTAACAGATTTTAAATAAAATTCCATTTTTAGTTTCCAATTCAAAAAATCTATTCCATCAAAAACAGGAGGAATAATATTGGACCGACCCTCAGTAAAAGCATTATTAAAAGAAGCCATTTTAAAAATTCAAAATAAAAATTGGTTTTTGAAAATCAAATCTTTAAACGAAAAATGGCTTTTGTTCCTAGATCTGATATCACTTGTAGGATCCATTTCACCCTAGAGGGGGGGTGAATAGGGTGATACTAATGATTATAAAAATTTAATGCGGAAGTATATAAAATAATTTCAACACAGATATAGCAGAATAATAGCAGCACAGATAATAGCAGAATAATAAATGCAGAAATAGAACAACATAGATTTACCCAGCTTCAGCAAAACCCTGCCTACGTGCTGCCCCCAAGGTTTCTACTGGAAATTAAGTAGTCAGACGCTTACACACGTAAACTCGCGTCACCCGCTATCGACTAACCTAACTCTACGCTCAAAACCCTGCCACAACTTAGCCACCAAGTTGCGAATTCTCGAACTACACCACCGTAGTTCGTCCCCTAGTCACACGACTAGAAATTACAAGAGTTTAAAAGAGAAATACAAATTAAAAAGCAATTTAAAATACAAAACCCTAATTTAAAAAAATAAAAGCCCAATATAATTAAGACCCAAATGAAAATAGAAGCCGACCCAAAATAAAGTAAAGTTCCTCTTTTCTTTTCTATTATCTTCGACCTGGAATCTTTGTACTTCGTTGCTTTAAAAATGGCTGCCTCTTTTTCGTTCGTTCCTCTCTGAGAAAATTAGGGCTTTTGATTTTGAAGATGCCGACTTTAATTGTTGATTGAACGATGGATTATTTATAGTTTGCTTCGACAATCAACTGATCACTTGACTCGTAAAGGCCACTTCAATTCGATCGAGTTCAGATTAAAATGGTATGTGATTTATGCTTTTTGATTTACTGGTTAGCTTCCTTGAACTCGATGATTTTTGAATGCCGATGATGATAGGGTAAAATAGGATTCCAATTCCTATAATTTCATTTGATTGAACTCGTTTGATATTGTAGCTTGGTCGTTCGATTTTTCTTGAGTGTATACGATTTGTTTAGACTTCTTCAATTCGTATAATTTGTTGTTTACTTGATTAACATGGCTTTGATTTTGAACCTGCTCGATTCCTTGATTTCCACGGCTCTGACTTTGTTGATAATCTAGAAGTTTTGATTTTTATTATTTTCTATTTTTGACTATAACTTAATTGAACTCTACCTTGATTGACTTGCGGCTTGATTTGCTGTTGTATCATGACTCAAGTAAATACTTGTTCGATTTGAAATTATTCTTGGTTCAAAACAGCTGCTTTGATTTTGAACTTGTACACTGTGTTATTCTTTGTTGAGTTTGGTTACTTTGAAACTGCTACCTTGATTTGAAACTGCTAATTGACTTCGACCACTTTGAAATTTTTGTGACAATTTGACTTGTTTACTGCAATGTCTCTTTTATTCTCTGGTACGTGTACTATTAGTTGTTGCTTGATGGACTCTGGTAGTTTTCGGTCTTGACTTTGTTAACTCGAGTCTGCACTTGATCGTTGCTGTGCATTGTTGCTTATGTACATTCGAGTTGGTGTGGCCTTCACTTGATATCTTCACATTATGTATAGTTGTTTGGTTTAATGTGTACATCACTGCTAACATATGCATTGTGTTGAGTTGCTGTAGTGTTTCCAGTCATCATTTATGAGTTTAGTTGATCCTTCTTATTACTTGTCTGAGTCCATTGATCATTGTTAGACTTCATGTAGTATGGTGGCTTCACTGTTGGTTTTGAATCATACTTGCTGTCACATGCTCATTTCATGTTGTATTGAAGTTTGGTTTGATATTGATTTATGGTTCGAGTCACTTGTGTTCCTGGATTTAATTCTTGCCTCTATTGCATTTGTATACAAGTGCACGTGCTCATTCAAGCTACTGTACTACTTATCACTACACATATATGTACACCCATGTATCTATGTATGCTGTGTACTTCATCTTTGTTGCATTCGAAACTTTGAACTGTTATATGTTTGAAGCTTCATTGATGTGGTCTTTTTGACACTGTCTGCATATGCATATGAACTTACTGTATGGTTTGCATTGGGTTGATGTGCACTGACTTGAGTTGTTGCTTTAGGTTGCTCATGTGCACTGATGCATTGTATTTGCATTTGCCTTCATGTTGCAGTGTCTTCATGTTACATCATGTAGTCTTTATTTACTGTTGAGTTGTATGCATGATGTCCACCATATGTGTGTACATTTTACCTGTTGAGGCTTGTTGCAGTTTCTTCCAGTCTTTGTTGTTTGAATCCATGCCTTATTGTGTTCTGATGTATGTGTGTGTCACACTGTTTCACCGTGTCTGGTTCAAGTGTGTTTGAGTTGGTTCATTGAGCTAGCTGTCATGATTTTGTGGGCTTTTTGAATTACATTTGTGGTCAGATCATTTTGCTGAACTTGTACATTTTGATTGCACCTATGTTGAATCCAGTTTATAGCTCGGGTTTGATCGTGTGCTCGTGTCGTGACTTTATTTGTATTGCGCTTGAGTTGAACCCGGCTTTTGATTAGGTTTGACCTTGTGCTTACCTATCCCTGTAATTTTATCAAGTGTATATCGGTGTTCACGGCCTTGCGGCATGTACAGTGATACACTGTGCATGTCACAAGTTGTTCGTGTAGATGAATTCAAAAATAAATGATGACGAACAACCCAAATAACCGAGGCAAATAATATTTTCAAAATATACACTTTATTTTTCGCTGCAAAATATTTTCTTTTCAATTTTACTATGTTAGTGTTTATTTTGTAGATTGCTCGGATGCTGGATTCAATCTAGAATAGAGTTGAAGATCAAATACGAGTGAATGAGTGAAATGTAGTGAGGTGCAAGTGTATGTATAGTGAATAATGTGATGTTATTGAAATTGTAATGTAATTGAAATTGTGTATATATAGTGAGAGCTCAAATTGTACTATTCAAAATTGTAATAAATATTTGTTTGAATAAAATATTTGTTTGAATTTAAATTCTGTGTTATTTATTTTATTCAGGAAATATTTATTTAATTATGTGAAAAATAGAATAGTACATTAACTAATACATTTAAATGAATATATATATGTTTATTATCATCAAACAAAAATCATATACTAGCATATTCAATACTAAATTATGTTAGTCATAATTAGGGTAATTAAATACTCCCCTCCTTAAAAAAATTCATCCTCAAAATTACAGTAATGTACATACATCAATCAAACATAAAGGTAAAACATATCATCAAACAAATTAGGATAAGTGTCTCTAATTCAGCGCTCTATTTTCCAAGTACAATCTCTCTCATTGTCACTCCACCGGACCTTTACTAATTCTACTATCTTATTCCTTAGCTTCTTCTCATCCATAACCACTATACGAACTGGCTGTCTAACTATAGTCATGTCCAGTTCCACTACTAAGTCTTCTAACACGATCTTAGTGATAGTAGTTTCTAGATCTCGAACGCACTTCCTTAGATGTAAAATATGAGAAACAATGTGGACTCCTACCAAACTATCTGGTAACTCCATCCTATAAGCGGGTTCCCCGATCCTTTCTATGATAGGAAATGGTCCAACAAACCTGGGTGCCGATTTCCCTGACTTCCCGAATCTCACTACACCTTTCATTGGTGATGCCTTGACGAAAACATGATCTCCGACTAAGAACTCTATGCCTTTACGTCTCTTATCTGCATTACTTTTCTGTCTTTACTGAGCTTCCTTCATTCTAGCTCGAATCTACTTAATCTTTTCTACGGCTTCTCTTACTAAATTTGGACCAAGAACCAGTCTATCTCCGGTCTCTAACCAACACGCGGAAGATTTACCTGGCCTTCTATATAAAGCTTCAAACGATGCCATCCCTATACTTGTCTGACAATTGTTGTTATACGAAAACTTGATTAAGTGTAGACGGTCTTCCCATGATCCTCCAAAATCTAGGACACAAGCTCTTAACAAATCCTCCAAGAATTTGTTAACTCTTTTCGTTTGCCTGGTCTGCGGATGGTAAGTGGTACTCATCTTGAGCTTGGTACTTAAAACTTCCTGTAGACTCTACCAGTACTCACTAGTGAACAAGGAATCTCTGTCACTTACTGTACTACTAGGAATTCCATGAAATCTAACTATATTCTTCATGAATAACTTAGCTAAGACTGGTGCCATTCTAGTCGACTTAACAGATATAAAGTGTGCAATCTTAATCAATCTGTCCACTATAACCCAGATACTTTCATTTCCTCTATTCGACCTTGGCAACCCATCTATGAAATCCATAAATATAGAATCCCACTTCCAAACTAGAATATCTAAAGGCTGAAGTAACACACTTAGTTTTTGATGCTTGGCTTTAACTTAACTTGCTGACATTTCGAACACTGCTTTGCCCATAAGCCTACATCCCTCTTCATACCTTCCTAGAAGAAACTTCTTTTCATATCTTGATACATCTTAGTTCCTCTCGGATGAAAGGTGAACTTTGATCGATGACACTCCTTAAGAACTTCCTTCCTTATGTTTCCAATATTTAGAACACATAACCTTCCTTTCTTCCTCAACCATTCATTTTGGTCAAGAATGAAATCTTTTAAATCATCAATCTTTGCTCCACTCTTTAACCTTCTGATCCATTAAGTTAGTAATGGATCATCTCCTTATTTAGAAGTAATCATTTCGATCATCAACAGCCAAACTTCCAAACATGACAACATCATGGTCTCTTCACTCGAACTTGTCGTGGATCTTAACCGCACACCACATGTAGTCAAAGCTTCTAAATCTTTCCACTCAGCTATTATTTCTAATACCGCATTCTAATGCCTTCTACTGAGTGCGTCCACTAACTTATTTCCTTTCCCTGGTGTATACTCAATTCCAAAGTCATAGGCAGCTATAAACTCTAACCGTCTCTGTTATCTCATATTCAACTCCTTCTGAGAGAATAAATAATTTAATGACATATGATCCATAAATAACTTGAATCTCTCCAGCAAATAATATCTCCACACCTTTAATGCAAAAATCACTACAGCTAACTCTAAGTCATGCATCGGATATCTAACCTCATGTTGTCTGAGCTGTCGAGAAGCATAAGCAATCACTTTCCCTCTCTTCATTAACACAGCTCCTAATCCATTTTCGCATCCATCTGTATACATTACTAGATCAACAACTAACACCGGCACATTGGTCAATAAGTGTTTTAGCTTCTGGAATGCCTCCTCACACTTATCAGTCCAAACATACTTTACGTCTTTCCTTGTCAGCTTAGTCATCGGTGCTGCTATCCGTGAAAAATCCTTAATAAATCTCCAGTAATAGCCAGCTAATCCCAGAAAACTCTTTATCTCGGTCATTGGCTCGAGTCTCTTCCAATTGCCTCAATCTTAGCTGGATCTACTGACAACCATTTTTCTAACATTATATGACCAACAAACTTCACCTTCTTTCAAAAATGACACTTTGAAAACTTTACTTTTAACTGATGCTATCTCAATGTTTCAAGCATTATCCTAAGATGAACTTCATGGTCTCTTTCATCCTTGGAATATACCAAGATGTTGTCGTATATAAACATCAACATGAATCTATCCAAATGCTCTAGAAAGATCCAATTCATTAAGTCTACAAAGAAGTTGGTGCATTAACTAATCAAATGGCGTTGCTAACCATTTATACAATCCATATCTTATCCTAAATATCGTCAAAGAAATACTATCCTCCGCCACTCTTAGTTGGTGGAACCCTGTTGCCAAATCCAACTGATAAAATACTTTGGCTCCACTCAAATGATCGAACAAATTGTCAATTCTCGACAATGAATATCAGTTTTTTAACATCCTCTCACTTAACTTACAATAATCGATACACAACCTTAACGATACGTCCAGTTTCTTAACAAACACTGAGGCTGCTCCCTAAGGTGAAATACTTAGACTAATAAAAGTTTTTCCTTCCAAGTCCACTAGCTGCACCTTTAACTCCTTCATCTCGGTAGGTATCATCCTGCTAGGTGGTCTACTCATGGGTTCACCTCCTAGCATAAGATCAATCCAAAACCTAATAGCCCGTTTCGGTGGTAGTCCTGTCACCAGTTCAAAGACGTCTACGAATTCTCTCACAACAAAAAATTGATTCAAATCATCTTCCTCCTCCATTATACCCACCAAAGCAAAAACATCAAAACTTGGGCTTTCCACAGAATATATAATTCGATCACTACAACTAGTGTGTCTTAGTGATATTTTCCTATTGTGGAAAAATATTCTAGCATCATACTTACTTAACCACTCTATATCCAAAATAATTCCAAAACCTATGAAATCAAACATATGCAAACTGCAAGCAAATATATGACCTAATAATTCAAACTCTAAGTGATCACATCTCATCCCAAGAGTTGCATACCCTCCTATCGAATTCGCAACCCTTAAGGTAGTAACTAGGTATGAGGGTTCTAGGTTAAGCTTATCTACCAAATAATGAGATATAAAAGAATGTGATACACTAGTATTAAATAAAACTCTAACTAGTATACCATGAATCAAAAGCATACCTCCCATCATAGCCTTTCACTTCGCCTCAGTTGTTTGTCTCAAGGTAGCTGGTTCCAATGCAAACAACTTGCCCTTCTTAGCATTAGTTGGTTCCTTGCATTGATTCTTATAATGCCGATCTGATCATAATTGAAGCACTTAATGTTCTTCCTCCCAATCACCTTCTTTCCATCTCCAAAATGACATTCATTTACGAAATGTCCTTTCTTATCACACTTATAGCAGATAATCTCGGATTTTCCTTTCTTGGAAGCTCCACTCTTCTGAGCTTTTTTCTTGTGAAAGAACTTCCTCTTTCGATTCTACCCACCTTCAGCCTCCACTTCTTTATTACTACCAAAGAAAGAAAGCATCTATTCATTCCTTAAAGCCATTTCAACAACTACATCACATGGATCCCTGAGATGTGGCAAGTTGCCCTAGCAAGCTCAGGTCTCAGTCCACGAATGAACTTCTCATTCCTCTTAATTACTATATCCAAGGTAGCATACCCATACCGGGACAACTCCTCAAACCTTCTCCTAAATTCTGACAAGTCAGGGTGCCCCCGCTACTCCAACAGTAACACTGTTCCACCAATATAGTGCAGCTCCTTGCAGTTACCTGGATACCAATCTTCTCTTCTGCTCATCATCCAATCCAGGATTAACGAAAATCCTCTTGCAATGAAGCAACCGATTCTCTACATTAATTGCATCCTTAGTTCCAATAAATGGTTTTCCTCCAAGCCTTGCATAATCCCTACTCAGCACAACATAGTTGTTGACAACCGAAGCCTCCTGATTCACTCCTTTAGCATTTCCACCTACAAGTCCAACAGCAGCTCTCGCTTGCATCATGTTGACAAAGAACTGATACAAAGCTCTCATATTAGCCTACGATGTTCCAGCACCTACATTAGCAGCTTGTGCCCAACCCGGATTCCCTCTAGTATTGGGTCTGGTGTTTCCATTTGTCGTAGTGCTTCCTCCACCAAGATTCACTCTTCTGTTTCCCGCCTCCATATCTTACTTTCCTTTAAATCTACATTTGAACTTCAGTAAGACATGGAAGAATGGTCTAACAGAGATGGGAGAACGGAGATAAATCATATACTTATATATAGCAAATACAAGTACATTACTATAGCGTTATCCCATATCCCAAGTTTATTATCTGATTCATTTGGATTATGTTTTAAAATCTTTTTAGGTTTAAAATTCTTTTAAGTTTTACATAAACCTATGCTTTGATACCAAGTTGTAGCATCCCTTATTTTGAGGCCCGAAACTAACAGCTACAGATCTTGCAGTCATCAATAATATTAATTTCCCATGATAAAATACGGTAATGTTAATGATATCCATAATATCAGAAGCATAAGAATATGAAATATTTCAAACACAATTTCAAAACAATTTTTCATTACATTTCAAAACAGTATTTCATATTCAGTAGATAATCTCATAACTTTGTTCACGTTTAGGTAAAATTTAATTATTACAAAATACGCCAAGAACGATATATAAAGATGCCCCTTGGATGATCATATTTACTAAATAGACAGCTATAACATATGCCTTTACATACAACATTCAGTCACAACAGAATAGGTAATAAATATCTCCTACATTGCTAATCTTTGCCTTCTGCACATCTACGGAAGCTTTATTCGCCAAAACCTAATAAACGTGAAAACCTTAACTCTCAACCTACTCAAATTAAATTTTGAGCACCCGAGAGTTTAAGGAGAAAACATAAACTTCTAGTCAAGCAAAAAGCCTGGTGTGAATAATAATATGACATCTCAAATTATTGATATTAAGTGAGACCATGTAGCAGAACGGGTTTACCCTCACTAATATCCTTTAAAAGCATATCTTTTGCAATCAAAATCCTATGACCAAACTGGTTATAATAAACAATATAACAATATAACATGTATGCATACTAAATAGGTAATCAATGGACTATCTGTCCCAACATCATAGTTTTATCAAGCTAACTATAAACCTATGGCTGATTCGGGCCTACCAAACATAATAAATGTTCTAACTTGCTATTAGAGAAAAACTGGACGGTTTGTTTGTAACTTACTACTTCTATGGTCAACTTATCCTAATGGTTTTGTGGGCTAAATAATAGCCCATCTCTACTCTGTGTATTCCTTTCTGTATGTAACCTTCTTTTAGTCTTACCCATGACACTATCCTACAGACTGGAATCTTGGGCTTATATTAGCTAGGGATTCCTAGCTAAAGTATAGGGCACAACCCAATACCTGGCCCATCTGGTTTTTAATCTCTGAGTCATTCTTTTAGTAAAATTCTAGGTTAACTACCCTCTCCATAGTTCCTTGAAAATAAAATCTTTGTAAATGATTTAACCCTTGAAATAATTTATTAAACAAGGAAAACATAGGTCCTTTACTTTACTCAAAATACTTATGCCATGATATATGCTTGACAAAACATTTTTGATGAAAACTCGAAATCATTGGGGTCTGGGACCCTCTCAAAACTTTGGCTACAAGGCCAAAACTATGTAAAACATTTACACTATAAAACTCAGCAACATCATTACCATTAAGTATATTTGCCCACTTAAAAGCACGTCGAAGTCATTTAATTGAATATATATATATATATGTATATATAAGGATGATGTCAAAGTCATAACTTCATAAGTCATATTGTAAAGTTATAAAAGGTTATACTTTGGTGACACTCAAAATCTCGGCATCAAGGCCTCTTCGAGGGTATGAAAATCTAATAGATGCAGCATCGATATCAATGATGTTGGCATAGTTAAAAGCGGCATAGGCTCAAAGTCAAGTTAAAGGTGACAATGGTTAGGCTCGATGACCATCTCGGTCGACAAGGCTAAAATTCGAAGTCACTTAACAAAACAATGCGATGTCGAAGTTATACGGGTCAGTGAGTCTAAAGAAAACATATGGCCACAAGCCTCTTTAAATAAAATGCGGTATGCTTGCACACCGACATGGTCATGTCGAGGACCATCTCTTAATCTTTAGTACTACGACCTCGATGAGGTCCAACCTAATCCATTTCACGCCAAGCTCGTTGACATCATACGTATTGGTTTGTTCTGCATCGATGACTCTAATATGCGGTGAGATGTGGTTCGACATGGAGAACATCAATATGGTAAAACTGTAATTAACTCAAAAATTTCCAATTTACTATAAAGATATTACTTTTCACTAAAGCTCTATAATTTGTCGAAATCTTATTGGATAACATATCTTTATCATTTCCTTAATCGAAAAAACTGCCGCACTTACGAAAAATCCCCAAAAATCATAATAATTTAGTTTAACCATATTCTTCGACATAAAAAAGGTTCAAGGCCAAAAACTTATTTTAATTATTTTTAATAATTAAAACCCAAAATTCACTTCATATAGAAAAATCATATGAAATGCATACTTGCTTGGAGAATTATGAAATTAAAAACCCACTTCTAAAATGATCCTTACATCATACCAAAATCTCAAGTCATTTGGGTATCATATGATAGGTTTTCCAACTCAAACATATCACTAACTTTTATATTTAAATTCTAGAAAGTCACCAACAAGCATATAATCATCCAAACTGCTAAAACATGGCATAATACTTGCAAAAGAGATGCGTTTACACTTAAAACCAAAATAAATTAAATATGTGAGATGTATATTCATTATTCACATTGATTTGGATGAGAAAGATGAGATTTGCTGTAGACTTGATTTCTTTGATTCCTTATCTCTTAATTTCCACCTTATTTTCCCTTTACTATAGCTAGCCTCTATGTTTAGTTTGTATGTATGTAAATGAATGAAGGAAATGTAGATAGAAGGGTTTAAGGGGTAAGAATGAGGGCTATTCCCATATTACCCTTATCATATTTCTCCTTCTTATTCTAACTTTTATTTCTCTAATTGGTTTATTAACTAAGGCACGGCCTAAACTTAATTACCAAATCTTTATTTCTTTATCCTTTTACATTATTTCATTTAATTTATCTAATTAAATGTTCTAAATAATGCTAGTCAAAATTCGGGTTTATAGGAGACTGGACCAAAATACGGCTAAGGCTTAACCCAAACCTAAGTTAAGGGCTTTAACTCGGCACCGAGTTAAGGAGGAGAGTTAGTGGGAGTGGACTTTCTGGGGACTGCCGTAGAGGTTCTTCAGGCTGCACCGGAGGTGTTGGCTTATTCGCATCGGGGATGGATGGTGATATAACAACATGATGAAAAGCTATAGTCTTTGGATGTTGGCTTGTGTTGGGAGTAGGATCCGAAGATGATGGCTCGTAGAAGGAATGAGCCGTAGGATCAAGGAATATGGAAGCGTTCCTCGTGAATAATGGAAATTGGATTGAGCAAGAAGGGCTCGGTATCCAAATAGAGCAAAGGTGGGGTTGGGTGTATGTGCTAAGGAATCGTTGATGCTCAGATTGTTTTCATATTATACTCAAAGCATGGGTGTTGTTAGTGGGGACGCCCATGGATTGGTAGCGTAGATCTGTATACCCTGGACCTATGGCTTTGGGTTTAGTGTCCAGCTTTAAGCTGCGAGACACATATCCAGCTTTGGGCTGCAAGATATAAGAGTGCAATGGGGAATCAGGATTTCCATTAGTCCTTGGTAAAAGGGAGACTATATGAGCTATCATATATTCAGAGCACAAGGAGTGATAGTTAGGATTGTTTATGGATACTATGGATGCTTTGGTTGTTTTCTATAGTAAGCCATCACTCATAGGTATAAGGGGAAGTAGGTATTGGAGATAGGAATACCAGGGAGTGATATCCTTTAATTGGTTTAT
This sequence comes from Allium fistulosum, assembly GCA_030737815.1. Classification (NCBI taxonomy): domain Eukaryota; kingdom Viridiplantae; phylum Streptophyta; class Magnoliopsida; order Asparagales; family Amaryllidaceae; genus Allium; species Allium fistulosum. Next base: position 257,731,410 of record CM060908.1, on the reverse strand, counting down.
GATATATCTTTATGATATTATGGAGTAGCATGTTATACTGTTATATGATAACTCTTTGGTTGTAGGGACATGTTAGGTATGGTTCGTGTACTCTTGTTCCTTACCATATTTACCTGTATAATATTATAAGACTCATTTACCACTCACACCAGACTATTGTATGACCCAAAGTATTATGCTTTATTTCTTATTATCTTTGTTACTCTTAAATGAGTGGACTGGATAATAGGTCTAGGTGATGCAGTAGCTGTTCGAAGGACGAACTGGATGGAGCTATCTCATATTATATACAAGTACGAGTTTTATGCTTATTCCGCTGTGCAACACTGAGGGACCTTAGCAGTGACTGCTTATCATTTCTATTTGAGACAGTTGTTAAGTTTGTTTCCATTATATAAACTCTACTATTGATGTAAAACTTTATGGATATTATACTCTGATGACGACAGTTATTGCACTATTTATATACTATTAGTGCCGATGGTATAAGGCGGTCGTCACATTTGGTATCAGAGCTTTGGTTATATGACTAACCTAAGTTGATACCGCGATCAAGTAAAGATGGGGACTGTGTTATTACCTTAGACTGGATCTAGAGTGTATATATACGAGAGAGTGCGTACTTGTTGTAAGCTTTGGTTTTCTAAACTATATAATATACAGTATAAGTCGCATGCACATGAGCACAATATACATGGTTTTCTTTATAAAAGACTGATCATTCTGGTTACAAATAAGAATGAGCCGGCATACAAGGAATGTTATGAGGAATTCTGGTTTAGGAGTAAAGGAAGGAGAGGGATCAAAAGCTGCTACACCTGATGTCCAAGCCATGTTGAATGCTATGATCGCTAATATAATAAGGAAAGCTCCTGAAGTGGTGATAGGTGGAGGTGCTCCCAGGCAAACGCCTAGGGCCGATTTCATATAGTTAAACAAGGATTATTATACTCTTGGAGGGAAGTCATTACATGAGACGGAGTCAGCCATAGAAGTGCAAGATTGGTTGGATACTTGTGAGTGTACCTTTGGTGATATGGAGGTGGAAGATGCTATGAAGAGAAAATTGGCTTCGAGACAACTTCAGGGCCGAGCTATGAATTGGTGGAATGTTGTCACTATTGCTACTCCAGAAGACCAGTTTTCTTAGGATCAATTTAAGATGAGGTTTGAGGAGAAGTTTATTATGATGGCCCAAAAGTCGGTTTTGTTTAGAAAATTTGTTGATCTCAAGCAAGGAGAGATCCAGTCTCAGAATATGTTGCAATGTTTGACACCTTGTCAAAGTATGAGATGTCATTCATAGATACTCCCTTGAGAAAGAATGAGAAATTCATCATAGGATTGGATGACTATCTTGGAGAGAAGCCGGTGGACTATATAGATGAGCCGTTCGAGAAGCTGGTAGAGAAGGCACCACGCCATGAGAGCTTGTACCCTAAGGCCAAGACCGCTATTGTTGTTTCTACTGAGAAAGAGGAGCCAAAGCCTCAGCAAAAAGTGGTAAAGGCAAGAAGAAATGGAATGGGAAGAGGAAGCAGGCTCATGGTAAAGGTGGCAATAAGAAGAGTAAACGGGAACCTACTTGCTTCGGATGCAACAAGAAGGGTCATCTAGTTAAAGATTGTAAGACGAGTCAGAAGAAGAAATGCTATAATTGTGATAAGCCTGGACATTTGAAGAAGAATTGTCTAGAATAGGTGAAGGATAAGCAGGTAGTGAAAGAGTATACTTTAGATGCAGTCCCGACTTCATCGAGTGTTCCCTCGACAAAGGAAAAGGGAAAGGAAGTCATCATTCAAGGTAAGCTTTCTATTGGTGATGTTCCTGTTCTAGTTTTGTTTGATACTGGTGCTTCTCATTCGTTCGTCTGTAGTGACTTAGTAGATAGATTAGGATTGGAAGCTGAGATAGTAAATCGACCCCTAATCATGACGAACCCGGTTGGAGGCTCTACTGGTCTTTGCTTGGTTTGTCGTAGCTTTGTTTTATCGAGCTATGTATGTTCTTTGGTTTATGATTGTTTTTTAACTTCATTGGGTTTGGGATTATCTTGGGAATGGATTGATTTAGGAAGCATGCGGCCGTAGTGGATTGTGAGAAGCCGTTGGTAATAATCAAAGATGTGGATGGGCGAACGGTAGTGATTAGCTGCCTACCAGAGGATGCGGTGATGGTTAGCTTTCTATATTCGCTTGAGGTTTCACAGAAGAGATTGTCATCAGTGGCTATCACTAGAGAGTATCTGGATGTATTTGGGGAAGTGACTGGATTGCTGCTGCATAGAGAGATCGAGTTTTAAATAGACATGGTGTAGGAAGCCATACATATAGTTATGCCTTTGAGGCATATGACACCCAGAGAGTAGAAGGAACTGGAGGTGCAAGTGAATGACCTATTGAGGAAGGGGTTCATTTAAAGAAGCATATCTGAGTGGGGCACACCTGTTGTATTCACAATTATGGCGGATGGTTCTTTGAGTTGTGTGTGGATTATCATGAACTGAATAAAGTGATGAAGAAGAAAAAGAACAAGAACAAGTATCCTCTTCTGCGTATCGATGACTTATTCGATCAGTTGCAAGGTGCAAAGATGTTTTCTAAAATGGATTTGGCAACGGGATTTCACTAGCTTGGAGTAGCAAAAGAAAGTGTGCATATTATTGCGTTTCGTATGCCATCGGGATTCTGTGAGTGGTTGGTGATGCCATTTGGGTTAACCAACGCTCCAACATACTTGTAAATCTCATGAATCGGATTTTCAGAGGCCAGCTGAATAAATTAATGCTTGTGTTCGTGGATGATATTCTTATCTACTCTAGAACTATAAAGGAGCACTAGACACACTTGAGGATTATGCTAGAGATATTGAGGAAGCACAAGTTGAGAGTGAAGTTCTCTAAGTGTCACTTTTGAAGAGAAGAAGTGAGATTTTTAGGTCATGTCATGTTAAGATAGGGTATAGCAATGGATCCTGTGAAGATGGTAGCGGTCCAAGATTGAAATTAGCCCAAGAATGCTATGGATGTAAAAAGTTTCCTAGGATTGGCGGAGTACTGTAGTCACTTCATAAGGACTTCTCGAAGGTAGTGACACCATTGACCAATTTGGCAAAGAAGAATCAGACCTTTGTATGGGACGTGAAGTGTGAGTTTGCATTTGTGAGTTAGAAGGAGAGGTTGACGAGTGCAACAGTGTTGACCATTCTAAGTGGAAATGAAGAGTTGGAAATATACACCGATGCTAGTGGTACTGGATTGTGGGCGGTGTTGATGCAGAAAGGGATAGTTGTCGCCTATGCAAGTCAATAGCTAAAGCCGCACGAGAGGAATTACCCAACTCATGATTTGGAAATGGCGGTAATTATTTTTGCTTTAAAGATGTGGAGGCATTATTTATTAGGAGAGAGGTTTGAGCTGTTTACGGACCACAAATCCTTGAAATACCTTTTCTCTCAGAAGGATCTCAACCTTCGTCAGCAACGGTGGTTGAAGTTCTTGGCCTCTTATGATTTCGGTATTTCCTATACACCAGGTAAAGGAAATGCAGTTGCCGATGCATTGAGTAGAAAACATGCGAATTTGTGAGCAATATTCTTAGAATGGAAGCAGATAATGTACATTGTTGGATATGATATCAGAACTTATTGCGAGCTGGAACCAAAGATGCCGACAAGTTTGTCGATCAGACCTAGTCTAATAGAAAGGTTTGGTGCTAGTCAGAAGCGAGATGCTAGGCTGGCAGAGATCATAATGAAGATAGTAGAAGGAATAAAATTTGAAGAAATAAAGCAATACATACTCTACCGAGAAGGTTGGTTTCGTAAGGATGGAAGACTATTTGTTCCCAATGTTGACGGGTTACGAGAGTGTCACCATTCCAGGTTGACCATTCATCCCGGTGGTAACAAGATGTACCAAGATATGAAGTGAATCTATTGTTGGGAAGGTACAAAAAGGGATGTTGGGGCATTCATCTCGAAATGTATGAACTACCAATTGGTTAAGGCAGAGTAGAAGAAATTTAGTGAATTATTGCAACTACTTGATATTCCTGAGTGGAAGTGGAAACATGTGTCGATGGATTTTATAGGTGGACTGCCAAGGACTCTAGCAGGGTACGATGACATTTGGGTCATAGTAGATCGGTTAAATAAGAGTGCAAGATTTATACCCGTCAAGTCAAGTAGAATGGCATTCAAGCTAGCAGAGTTGTATGTAAAGTGGGTAGTACGATTACATGGTGTGCCAAAGGGCATTGTGAGCGACCAAGACCCGTTGTTCACTAGTGGGTTTTGAACGAGCTTACAAGAGGCATTAGGGACCAAGCTACATCTTAATACAGCTTATCATCTGCAAATGGATGGGCATATTGAAAGAGTAAATCGTATATTGGAAGATCTTTTGCAAGAAGGTATTATAGATTTCGGAGGTTCATGGGATGATCATTTGCATTTGGTAGAGTTTGCATACAACAATAGTTATCAATCGATTATTGGTATGGCACCGTATGAAACATTGTTTGGCCGATCATGTAATGCTCCTTCATGTTGGTGGGAAGCAGGCGATAACCTAATACTTGGACCAGATATGATTAGAGAGACTTCGGAGAAGATTGAGGTCATTCGACTATGAAGGAAAGTTGCTCAAGATCGACAGAAAAGCTACGCGGATAAGAGATGAAGATATTTAGAGTTTTTTGCCAGAGATATGGTGTTTGTAAAGGTTTCTCCTCTAAATAATGTAGTTCGATTCGGTAGGAAGGGAAAGTTGTCACCGAGATTCGTAGATCCTTATCCGATAGTCCAGAGAATCGTGAAGTTAGCATATATGGTCGACTTACCTCAGAAGATGGTAGGCATGCACAACGTTTTTCATGTCACTTATTAACAAACGTTTGTGCATAACTTAGGCGTGATGATTTCACCGGATCCGCTAGAAGATGTTGAGGTAGAACCAGAAGTTTCTAGACCTCGCAGGCCGCTTCGTGCAACGACCCGTAAATTCATCACTTTGAAAAATAATAATTATTTTTAAATATTCAAATATAAGATTTTTTTAGCACAAATTATAATGTTTTGGATAATAATTAATGATGTTAAACTTGTTTTAAAATTATATTAACAAATATAGATATTTGGGATTTCCATCAGGAAAGCGACGAAAATCTGTTTTCGGTAAAATCGAGAGTATCCCAATATTAGATGATACGAAATTAGATGCATACATTAATTTCTCCATTTAAGTAAGAATATGTAATAAAATTATTTATTTTATTTTTGGAAATAAATGCCTTTATGACATCATCAAAGATGTCATCACTTTTATATATTTTTTGGAATCTTAAATTAAGTTTAAATATTCAAATAATTGTTTTAAAATAATGAATAATCCAATTTAATTATTATATAGTGATAATAATTGATTTATAAAGTCTTATAAATGTATAAACTTGTTTTATAAAGATATGCAAATTTCGCCGCACATTGGCAGTTTAACAGTAGGATTTTGCAACACTTGTTTAAATACTGATTTATATGGTTTTATAATTCAAATGAGCGCGTTTTTATTATTCTAAGATAATAAGAAATATATTTTCAAGATTTTTTTTATACATATATGGTTTAACTGAATAGTAAAAATATAACCGGAATTCGAATTCCGGGTTCTTAATGGTTTAACAAACAGAAGTTATAACCGAATGTTGCACCATGGTTTGTCAAATGAGGCATATATGTGAATATATACATGCACATAACATGTACAAATATATAAGAAGTTATCACGTGCATTTACACATTTACTTTAAGTAAAAAATATAAATACCAAGATATTTTCAAAACAAAAGCAAACCAAATCATGACATATCTCGAAGCACATGCCAAGATGTGATGGTGGTGATGTGAGGAGGGAAAGCACGACTATGAGTGATGAGAGAGGTTGTGATGATGATGTTGGAGATATTTTACATTTTTGTTAACAAGAAAACTTGTCAACACCCCAGAGTAGAGTTTAAAGTGTAAGAGTCTCCTTCGAATCCCCTTTTGGATTAGGTAGAGGCAGTTTGAATCTTAGTAGTCCCTTTAATCTACCTTACGAATAGGTCGTTGCAATATAAGTTTCTCTTTATTCAACCTTTCGACTCAGTCGAAACTCCTATCATCTAACTCTTAAGTCTTTCTAAATTACTCAATTGGTTAATTATCCTTTAGAAATAGTTGTGATGTCCTAAAGGTTGGCTCTAATGATTCAGGGATATGGTTTTAATGGATAGGTTCCATTTTTGTCGAAAGCTGGCCTCTTTGATGGCTTGGGTTTTGTCTTATAGATCAAAGGAAACTGGCTGGATTGAAGGTTTCGACTCACTCGAAAGATGACCTTTTAGTATCTTGAGGTTATGAGCTAAAACTTTAAGAATATTGGTTGTGCTAAGGGTTTCAACTCATTTAAAAGACGACCCTTCGATCAAGTCGACGTAAGCAGATCATAACTGAATCCAATAAGAGTTTCAAAACAACCGCATTTTCAAAAGTATCGTAATCTTGCTTTTTTTTTGAGAAAAATGTGTGATCCTCTACGGATAGAGGAGAGCACACATGTGAATATATAACACAAACAATAAGGAGCTGCCAACATGCCTGGCAGGTAACAAGAGCAAAAAATACATATAGCTAATCTCAAATACTCCTAAGATGAGTTCCGGCAAGGCCACCACCCATCACACCTCAATATCAAGCTTCGGCATGGCCACCGCCTGATATTAAGATGTTAGAAGTACCAGAAAAGAAAAGACTGAAGAGAAAGCAACAAAGTACTCCATAAGCATCTGCTCTGAAAAGCATCTTGCTTTTATTAAGCTAATGTTGTACAAATTGATCAAGTCCCCCAATTTGATTTCTAAAATTACGGTTTACAAATTTAAGAAAATACAAGAATGGAGTGAATGAATTCCATCCCTTAAACCAGACCCCTAGGATCTTATTTATAGGTGCGGGTTGGCACCTTTTGAATTAGTGCTTTCGTCTTGGTCGAAAGGTGGCATTGGATACCTTTCGTCATCGATAACACTTGTGCATCCTTCTGCATCGCATTTGAATGGATTTAAGTGCTTTTAACTTCATTGAAAGGGGTAGGTGTTCCTCTCCACTATGTGCGCCGTGTTGTTATAGGTAAGAAAAGGTACGAGCTCTCGACTCTGTCGATAGGTTGATCTTTGGAGCTTCAAAGGAATTGAGACGCTGAAGGATTTAAGGCAGAAGATCTCTTTCTTAATTGTGATTGATTTTGACCAATTCGAAAGGCTTGTTTATGCTTTCGAAGAGGTTGTTTCGATAAAATATCCTTATGTAGAATATGAATGATGGCGGAACCTTTTCCTTCGAAAGGTTTGGCGCACATGTGAGTGGCTGCAATTTGCTACCTTCGAAAGGTATTCCCCTACTTATTCGAAACGTCTTCATATAGGCGGAAGTGTCTGTTTTGAAAGGACAATTGAATCGAAAGGGTGCTTTTGCCCCTTTTGACCCCTTCGAAAGCTTGCAACACATTTGACTTTGGTTGTAGCATCCCTTCGACTCATTCGAAAGGCTTTATTGATGCTATTATCTTTTGTACATCCATCATTTCTATTCATCTTGGTTTTGACAAGGTTGAAGTTAGAATTGGTGGTAACACTTTCCCCTCCTTACGAAGGGATGCCGTTGACTTTTCAAGTCATCTGCTTCGATACTCCTCTTTACTATAGCATTGAGATTTCTCGCCTTTTCATATTCTTGCATAAATCCTGGCCGTTTATTTAAATTTGATTGTACGGTCTGTCCTTCATCCTGACTTTTCTTATAAATCACGCTTCTTTCTTCTCCTCTTTCATTTACCTACAATTAAAAGAAACTTCCAGCAAGAATTAAAATTCTCAATTTCTTAAATAATTCCTATTTCCAGCAAACAAAAGCTCAAATTTAAAGTAAGCTCTTGTTATCTTGCTTTGCGAACTAACTTTCCATGCTAAATCTTGATTTTAAAATTCATTAGGTTTGAATTTGAATTGTTGTTTTAATTCTATAAAGATAATTTGGGTTTTTCATTCACCTGAAATTATCCTCCGATTCACCTTTATGGCTTTTTTTTTCATTTCCTCTATTAATTTATATTCAGAACTCATTTGATTTGGGTTTTTTTACAGTTCGAATTTACATTTTAGGGATTTTTATGATTATTGAGTGTAAATCCACGCTCAAATCAATTTTGTTATTAATTTTTTAAAGCATTGGGCTAAAATAGAATTTGGGAAAGAAAGGGTTTTCCAGTTACTTTATAGAGAAGTTTAAGCCGTATGAATCGCGACTTAACATTGTAATTTTACCTTTCTACCCCTTCGAAAGTGGTGAAGGCGGCTAACTTTGTTTTGCTTCTTTAACCTCTTTCGAAGGGGTCTAAAAGAAGTCTCGCATTTATCTCTTAATTAATCTTGTCGAAAGTATTGATGTACTTAATGTAGAGTGGAATTTTTTGAAAGCATAAGTAGGCTTTAGTATATTCTGATACCTTTCGAAAGAAGTTGCCTGATGTGCTTCGCTAAATGATTACATAGTACACACTTTTGAAAGCATAATTTTATTTTATAGGTTTCGAAACCTCTAGTACATGCCTACTTCTAACTTATTTTAGGAGATGTGAGCAGTTAGAGATTCAATTTTCTTTTGATAAATTGGATTGAGGAAAACATACTTTGTTTAAGTTGAAAATCAAATAAAACCTTTCGACTTGATCGAAACCTTCTATATCGAATTAAATTTGGTTGTTGGTATGCTTTCGAAACCAGGTACCCCTTTCGACTTTCTCGACGCCCTTTGTAACTAATTTGGATTCGATCATCATTTTATACAAATGTTGTCGAAACGTCCCAAAATCTTTTCATTTATATCAATGTTACTCAAACTCAAATCTTTCGACTCAATTGGCATATGGGGTTTCGATAGCATTCGTATTCTCTTAGTAAAACAAAGTTCGTGGGTTTCGACAGCGTCGAAGGTTTTATTTGTCTTGTTTATTGAATGTTGTTAGTGTATATTTATATTTGAATTAGTTGTGTAGGCTTTAACTACTCCTTTCAACCATAAAGTTTTTCTTGAGCTTTCGACATTGTTGAAGGGTGTTTGTTGGAGGTCCACTTCCATTTTCCCTTTCGACACTATTGAAAGCTCAACAAATTTCATTTTCCTAAACTAACTCTAATATTCTTTCAAGGATATGAAATTCCATATTTTGGTTGATATTTGAAATGTTGTAATATATTTTTGATTTCCTTGATAAATGTTGATTATATAACAAATTATAACCTTTTACTGAAATGATTTCACCTGGCAGGACCATGGGCGTGAAAAAGACTTCTCAAAAACTAGAAAAAGATACAGTACCGATGATGGAATCTTCTCCAAAGAAGATTGAAGTAATTTCCAAACATTCTTTAATATCCTCACAGATGAGTTGGACGCTACTCTAAATGACTTCGGCATCACTGGGGTAGAAGCCATTTTCCTGAGCGATAGCGCACCATTCAAAATCCTCCTAAAGGATATTTCGCCTACACTGCTATACATGGCACGGTGGCTTCCTGCCTTTCCTGGATTTCTTGGCCAAATTCCTGACCAACCTAGGCGTTGCTCCCATCCAACTGTCTTCAAATGTATGTACATATCTTCTATCCTTGGAACTTATGGCTCTGGAGTCAGGGATTCCACCGCTAAATGCTAAAGTTCTGAATTACCTAGTTTGATTAGTTAAACTCAACAATCTTAACAATCAAATTTTTAGAGCCAATCCCCTCAAAAAGCTAATTTTCGAGGGGGTAAACAAATTCAAAGATTGGGAAACGCAATTCTTCTTTGTCAAGTGCTTTTCCAATATGAGTAGAGTCTTCTCTTCCCCTCGTATGTTGATCACAGTCTTTATTTTTATTCAGTTACTTTATTTTGCTAATCTACGCTTCCTTATCAGGTCCTTCCGCTAAAGATCCAAACGACGAGGATAAGAGAACTGTCAAGCTATTGATTGCTGCTTCGAGTAGTATTGGGAATAGGCTTACTTTGTTGAATCCCCCAAACCTTCAAAAAGCATTCCCTCCTACCAGTAGGTCAAAGGGTACTTGGTCAACCTCCCTTAGTTCAATACACTTCTCGGAGAAAACGCTTCCTACTTTTAGGCGGTCTGAAGAACTTCTCCCCAATGTCTCCAATTTGCCCCGATCACTTCGGTAGGCTTAAACATAGTACTTGTAGTTTGTTGTTGTGTTGCTTTTTAAATTACTTCACTGACTTGAAATTTTTTGAATCTTCAGCAGCTGTTCCTCAGGTTGAACCAATCATAAGTGATCCGGCTCTCCCAACTTCTGCATCCCGTGCATCATCATTGACTCAAGCCATTGCTAGGTCAAAGATGGTTGCTGTAACGACCCCAGATTTTTATATAAATTTAAAATGATAATTAATTTAATTTTTGAATTAAAATTGTTAAATTAAATGATAGAGTGATGCGAGTTTCCCCGAACTCAAATAAATTTGGTATAAATCATTTAAATTTAAAAATATTGTATATATGTGAATATATATGTATTTGAGCATATATGAGTGAATTTGAAATTTATGTATATATATATATATATTTGATTTGAATTTAAATCGTAAACAAATGGTTTTAAAATGAAAATATATATATGATATAAAAGTATATATACATTGACACATGTATAAAATAAATAAATAAATAAGTAATTTTAAAATTTAGAATTGATGTTTAATAATAATTTGAATTTATAAAATAAATATATATATAGAAATATATGTATTAGAGTAAAATTTATAATAGAAATAAATATATATAAGATTGACTATAAAAATATAAAGTAACAAATAGATAAAAATTTAACAACATATTAGAACAGAAGTTTATTTATATTGTAAAGTAATATTACAAAACATAAGTGTAAAATAAACATATACCTTCAAACAAAAGAAGAAAACATATTCAAGTATGAGACAAAACCAAAGTATATATGTATGTATATGAAGTATAAGGTAAATACAATTGCTAAAATTTTAACAAGTTAAAATAGAAAATTTTCATATTACAAAGTATAAGGCTGAGAAAAGAAACAAACATATACATTCAGTATGAACAAATAAATCTAAGTATAAACAAAATATATACATGTATAGGCTTGAACAAGTATAAACAATATCTTCATATTGTACAGCCGAGATAAGAATGTACAAAGGCAATTAATGCCAAATCTTAGCACACAAAATAAAATATGCATTGTACAAAGCTAATTAATGTTTGGCCACTACAACAAATCTATCAGCCACCAAAACAAAGTAAATATCACTGCCTATTGTACTAGAGAGAAAAATATATCATCTCATTTGTACAAAATAATATTACCTATACAATATTTTATCACTCAGTACAGAACAAAATACATCACCCTGTAAACTTCTTTCATATATTATCTTCTCCATTCCAGTTCGTTCAAAAAGAAAGAAAAAACTGAAAGTAAAATACCATTCAAAACTTAAACAATAATTCAAACAACAAAACAAATCAAAGTAAATCAGAGAATCAAAGGAAAGGGAGTTTCAGTTTTGCAATTTTCAAAAGCCTATTTCATCATTAACTCTGCTCATCCATTCTGAAACCCAAGTGAGTAACTTTTCTATTTAAAATTTTAAAACTTGATTCTGTTGCAAGTGTTGTGGTAAATATGTTTGTATATGTGTATGTTCTCTGTGTATACATGAGTGATGGATGAATATATGTGCACAGCTATCTCCTGTATCATCCCTGTTCTTAGTTTCAAGCTCAAGACTTGATCAAAAATTATATTCTCTTAAACTAATGGCTGTTAGAACATGGATTATAGATGAAAGTTGTTTATTGGATCATAGACTAATGTTTTAAAATTTTAATTAAGTTAAAATTTAACTTGAATGTCTCTGGAAACTCAAATAACATGGTAAGCTTAAGGTAACTGAAAATTCAAACATGTTAATTCACTGATTCAATCGTATAATCTGAGAACTTATCTAAAAACTTAATTTTTAAAACTAAAATTATCAATTTTAGTGATAGATTGAGGATGTAATTCTGGTTTGACCAGAAAAGGGTAATTCGGTGATCTCTGGTGATCTACTACGTTGTAGAGGTCGGGATCTTTACTGGTGATAGAAGGATGATCGAGGATTCGAGGAATAGTGCGGTGGTGGTCAGAGGGTTGTGGAGGCGGCGACGAACTCGTAAAGTCTCTAGACCTAATTTTGTCAAAGCTAAGTGATTTGTCTCGTTCGTCGTCTAGAAGTGATCGAGTGCTACGGGGTGTTAGGTGATGGTAGAATGGATGACGACGAGTAGTTGGCCGAAGTTTCGAATTTTCTAGTGGCCGGGATGTTGAGAACGACGTGGTTTCCAGTTTTGATGGTGGGCCAGTGATGTTTCCAGGTTTGGGATTTTGGCTCGATTTTGTTTTTGGGGTGGCGGCGAAGTTCAGGTGGTTGGAAGATGATCTGGAGGCAATCGTTGACTTGCTCGACGACGTGGGGTCGGCTGGAATTGATTGCTGGCGAAGTGCACGTGCACGTTTTATCGTCTCTGGGTTTCGATTAGTACAGATGTTTTTGGGGAAGACGAAGTTATTCTTGGGTCGAACTCGAAGCATTTCGCGAATTTACTCGGGGAAGAAAAGAAATGGCTCGGGTTGGTTTCGAATGCATACGCGAGTGGGTTAACAGGTTTTAAATTTAACAGTTTTAAATTTTTTAACAAAGGGATGGAAGACTCGGGTTTTGGTTTGGGTAAATACGGGGTTGACTCGGGTAAAGATAAATATGTTTTCAAGTGTTTAAGGTTAACCTAATTAAGTTTTTAATAATTCACTTAATCATTCTTTTAAATAAAAGTGTTTATTTAAATGGTTGATTAATTAAGTTGTATAAATTATTTTAACTTAGTAAGTAAATTCATAAAGTTTACTTAATTTATAATGTAATTTAAATTAAGAAGATTAAATATGTTTAATCATTAATTAAACTCAAGGGTTGAAGTTAAGTTATAAGTAAATGATAAATTATTTTCCAAAGTTATTAAATAATTAAAGGTTAATTAAGAAAATTAATTAAGATAATAGTTAACCTTTTATTAATAAAGGTCTTGAGCAATTAATATTAATTAATTAATTAATTAATAAGTAAATTAAGATCATTTATTAATTTATTAATTAATAATTAAAGGTTAATTAAATTAAAGGATAATTAATTAAGGTTAATGAATAAATGGATAATTAATTAAGGTTAATTTATCAATGTAATTAATTAAAGTTGATTAATTAGTATAATTAAGTAAGGATAACTGATTGATTATTAAGTTACTAAGGAATAGTTAATAAATGAAAGTGATTGATTTTTCATAATTAATTACATTAGAATAATTAATTTAATAACAATTATTTATGGAATTGTTTAAGTATAATTACTTAATGGAAGTAATTAAGGAATTAATTATTCATTGTAAATGAGCGAGTTAATCAGATTAGTTTAAGTTAATTACTTGGGTTAATTAATCTAGAACAATCATTTAACAAATTGGAAAAAATATAATTACTTAGAGAAGTAATTGATAAATGATTACTGGATGCGATTAATTAAATGATGGTTAGTAACTTGAGTATAATTATGGGTTAGTAATCAAAGGATTAATTAATGAATGCGATTAATTAAGATTTATTAAATAATTAAAAGTTAATTGATTCATTAATTAAGATCGATTAGTTAATAATAAAAGATTAACTAACAAATGTTGAAAGGAAAATTTATTTCAAATAAAATTGTAATGAGTTAATGTTAATTAACCAGGATTAGTGACTAATCTGATTTAAATTAATCAGATAATTAAATTAATTTACTTATGAATGTTTGGATTCTATTGAATATTGAACTGTTGATATTCCCTGATCTGTGATGTTGTGTGATATATTCTAATTTGTGTGTAATCTGAACTGTAGTCCATTTATCTGGGATGAATGTAATATATTATCTATGACCTGTGATCTGTGAATAGAAGATAAGCGTTATAGTTTATATCGCTTATCAACTATTTTTTAGTATTCTGATCTGTGATGATTGAATGATATTGCACTACTGTGTGAAACCCCTGGACCACACTCTTACACACACAAATGTGGATTTCACGTGGAAGTCGGTTAAGTCACAGATGATTTAAAATTAATATTTTTGAAATTGAAATTTTAATTTCAATTGATTTTGGAAATGGATTTGGGTTAAATATTAAAGCTTTTGAAAAGGTGTTTTCAAAGATAAAAGCTATTTTGAATAACTTGGTAAAGTTTCAGTTTAAATAATTCAATTTGAATTTGAATTCAAAAATTTGATATTGAATTCCATGATTGAAAATTATGGTTAAAAATGTTATAAATGTGTTTATATGAATTTAAACCATTTTAAAAGTATAATTTTGAGAATTTGAAGTTAACCCAAGAACTTTAACTCGTATAAATGAATCAGATTTTCCGAAATGAAAATTATTGTTTTCAAATGATAAAAGCTTTCATATAAGAAATGAAATTCCAATTTAAGTTAAAGGAATTTCAAGTTTGAATTGAAAAATGGTTTCCCAAGTTATGAGTGAATTCTTTTTGAAAGCTATGAATTGAATCTGTTTATTTTAACAGATTTAAAATGGTGATTTGTTTAAACCATCCGAAATGAAATTGTTTTGAAAGCTATGAGTTAAATCTTTGATTTAAAGATTTAATGAGTTAATCCAATTGAAATGGAAGCTGATGTGGAAAATCTATGAATGAATCTTTGTGAAACTGGGTGAATTTTGTGAATTGAATCTGTTTATTTTTAACAGATTTAAAATGGTAATGTGTTTAAACCATTTGAAGAAAAGTTTTGGGTAATAAGTTGTGACTTAATTGAAATCCCATTATCCATTTGTTTTTGAATATTGCGCTCATTATTCGGTTTAGCCGGGAGAGGACCTTTGTGTCATATAACCCATTCCGAATAGTGATACGTCGTATATGGATAGCATTTGAAGACCGGTGTTGAAGACCAGGTATTTGCGAGAATGATAGGATAACCTATCGATTGTCTCTGCACTGGGTAGCTCCTGGTATAGAGATTCCCTAAGTGATGGGAAATCTGATCGGGATTGTGAATACCCGGATTGCAAGGGCTTCTTCGGAAGTGCCTTCGGTTCTGTTCGAACCCGGAACAGACTTGTATGGTTACATGTATGACATTACATTTTGAGATATAAAGCTGATTTCTTTCAAATACATTTCTGTTGGTGGCGGAGAATTTATTCTCTTAGCTTAACACCCTTCTCTGAGACGTACGAGCTCAGAGGTTATGTAGTTGAAGGTTATCAGTGATATACTCCCAATTTGGTAATGTGGCATGCTGAGTGTTGCTATGTGTTGATGGTCATTTGCTGATCATTTGTTGATCAAAGAACGGCTTTGTGAAAAAGCGTAGCTTTGTGGACGAGACCTCTTCGGACCTCACAACCCGAAAATGGTCAAAACAGGAAAGATGCGGCAAGGTTATGAGGGTCGCGCCCTTTAGGGTATGTCATTTCTTTCTAGAAAAGGGTGGTATCAGGTATGGAGCCCTGGTATTTAACCTATGTGGATACTCCGATCTCATTTATTGTGTGATTGTTATTTGATCGAGGCGCCTCGGATAAAGGTCCCAAAGGACCGGGGGATGGCATATTCGTGAGTTACCTAGTTACAGGGGTAATGTAACAACCCGGGGTTTTGTTGTTAATTTATCTTCGTCATTAGACGATTAAATCGTTGTTAATCACTATTGCAGTTTAAATCGATTTGAGATTCTTTTGAAAGTTTGTAAAGGAGATATGCGGACTTTAAAAATTTAATATGGTCGCCCATATTTCTTTAGTTGCTTTGCTGGGTTAATTACCAAAAGGAATGTCGTTCCCTTATACAAATAAATCGACCTGCCCTCTTTTTCATTTTTTCGCTTTAACCCTAAACGTAAGAAAACAAACGAAAATAAATGGCGGCTTCCTTCTTCGTTCCCCTTTTCTTCAAAAGAAATTAGGGCAAGCTCGTCTCGTTCTCAAATTGGGGCTTCGTGATATGTCCATCGCTTGCGATCGTGTGTAGCAGCTCCTCGATTGATCGAGTCCTCTTCGCTTCGAATGCTAAGGTGAGTAATTAAATTACTCACATCTTGTTCAATTCGTAAGTTGCCGGGTGTGAACCCCTGTTTTCTAGTTCGTATAATTATGTTTGAATTCGTCCATCGTTTTCTCTGGCCATTCGTATATGCTATGATTTCTTGGTTGGATTGATATTGATTTTTGTATATACGTGTCGGCTTGAACTTGTGACAATTGATTTTTGATTTCGTGATTTTCTCTGATTGATAAATTGGTATGCTTCCCCGACTACGACACTGACATAGTCCACCTCGACTTCATGCCTAATTATACTGTGTTGGCTTTGTTTTGAGTTTGGTCTCTGGGGTGACCACGGCTTTGACCTTTTCTGACTTAGTTGCTCCTTGATTTCTCGGCTCTGTCTTTAATCTGGTTATTTGATATTGAACTATTTTTGTGAAATCCTGATGACCTTGGCTTTACATTTTCTGTGTGTATCTTCACTGTATCATGTGTGAGATAAATTGCATTCCAGTTGTGCCAGTTGCCTTCATACATGTATCTTGGTAGTTGCTTATGAGTTATGTATATTTTGTGATATTTTGTTCCACGGGTGCCCGTACCTTGTATACATGATGCAGTGCATTTGTTTGAATATTGAGTGCATTTGTTTCTTTTTGATTTTGGGTCGAGACTGCATTGAGTTACATCTATACTGTCCAGTGAGCTTGTTTTGGTATAGTCAGTGATGCACTATTGTTTTGGTGGATGCAAATTGTGTGTAGTGTATTCTGTACTTCGGGCACTGTCGTGTACTGTGTTTTGGACTTGAGCATTTTGGTAGACTCACTGCAACTTCAGTTTGCATGTTTAATATGCAGATACACTTGAGTATTTATGTTTGTGCATATTTCCCCATAAAGTTTAGAAAACAAAGTTGTAATTTAGTTTGGCAACTTACGTTTGCAAATTGGTCGTTTTATAACCTGTTGCATACTTGACTCTGGCCATTCTTGTTATTGCCTCTGTACATTCGTGTAGCCTGCATTTTTGAGTACTCGAGCCAGTTCATATATGTGTTTCCAGTCTTGAACTTGTCTGGCCTTGATTTTCACTCTGTAAGGCAGTCTGCATTTCAGTGGTATTGTGGTATCTTGAAGTCTTCATGTTTTGTTACTTTTAGTCATCCCACTGTGGCAGGCATGTTCAGTTGCACCTTTCTTTGGTCACTTGGTTTTCGTGTAATTGTTAGTTCCTGGGTTTGAGCATCACAAAACTGATAATATTTGTATCAGTCGTAGGTGTAGCATTGGGTACATGTGCGCTTAGCATTGTGTACATGCGTACTCGTTTGTTTGGCCTCTTAGTGGTTTAAGTCGAAGTTGCCGTCTGTTTATTTTACTCCTTGGTCCTTGCTTTCTAGAAGGCAATTGTTACAGACAGTGTTGTATTATGATGCGTACATTGAGTTGAATCCAGTCTTAAAGACTTGGGTTCGACCTTGTATTCGGATGTAAACTTTCATCGTGTTTCACTTGCATTATTGTGGTGGCGAGGCAGTACACGCGTGCGTGTACTGCAGCCACATAGAGTTTTGTGTGATTTAACCATTTTGAGATTTTCTAAGTATTTATTTAATAATTGGATTTGGTTGTTAATTGCTATTTAAGCAATTCTGTTGTTTTCTAAAATTATCTTCAATGATAATCTTTTTATCTATCTTTGTTGATGATTTGGATTGCTGATATGTTGTTTAACACTGTTTAGTGTTATATCTGCTGATATCCGATTCTCTTATCGAGGAGTCGGATATACGAGATTTCTGCGACTGTCGTCTATCTGATTATTTGACTATTATTGCTTCTATGCACTAATAACTGAGTTTGAATTAGACTGACCCGTGTATTATTTTCTTTTGAATGTAATACTCGGGTCAGACCCGAGTTATTTCAGGTTGTAGATTTCTTTCTTTGAGTTGCTGTTCGAGATTTGAAGACTTTTCACATCTTCTGAAGTTGTCACTGTCCTTTTGTAGTAGTCGTGTCATTGTATAGAACGATATGTATTCATGTATATTAGTTGATAATGTACTTGTATATATAACTTCTAGAGTCGACAGTTGTAGTTGTATCATATGTATTGCGTCAACTATGTATTAACTGACATCAGTTATATATATATGAGACTTTTGTTTTTATCTGTGTTCCGCATTTATATTATCTGTGTTATTGTTATATCTAATGTCCTAAACTATTATGAACCGTCGTAGTTTGTTTTATACTGATAATTGGATATGTCGATGGGAGTAAATAAATAATAGAAGAAAAATAAAAAGTATATGCCACTCCTATCGAGATAACCAATATTAGTGTAAGGCCAATTACGGATGGTCGCTCCTATCCAGCCTTATTCTTCGTAATAATAGACAGTATTTCTTTTAATACTCTTTGTTATTATGAGCATAGAGGTGGGGCGTCACAGTTGGTATCAGAGCTTGGGGTTTATGGACATAATATAAAACATAACTTGGATGGAACATATGTTACAACTATTGGTCGATGTTTTATCTGTGATTTGAGTCAAAACTAAAGTTTTGAAATTTTGATGAAATTTTTAAATAACTTTATTTAAAAATAATAGTGAAATTGTGTTCTGATGATTTGATTGATTTGTGTTCTGTTTATCAGAGTGCACAGCGGAAACAGTGAAACTGTCTTCGCTGAGTACAACTGATAATCTTTTTGATTTAAAAATCAAAATACGAAATTGATATGAATTTCATTTGTTGTTCACATAGCTGTAATTATTTTATTTCTTTGAGAACTTCGAATCCGAATTGAGGATTCGAAGAAATTGCACATATGTGATTTTTGTTGAAATTTCCGCTGGCTTTCTTTTGTACTAATCATCTATTGATTAGATTTTTGCTGTTTGAAATTATCTTCATTGAAGATACATTTGAATGATTCTTTGTTCATTTTGTAGTACGTGCAAAAATTTAAATTGCACGTTATTGCATTTATTTTACGTTGAACCGATGCTTGGTTATGAAACGTATTTTGTTGCCGTTATTTTTACAACGGAATTTTACACCAATGCTATATTTTGAAGTACGGTGTTTTGTGGCATCTTGATGAATGAGAATTCACTGACATTACATTTTGATGTAGATTGTTTTGATGTGATTTTGACGTTTTAAAACTACTGTCGCTTTGGCTTCCGTAACCGTCAAATTTTAAAAAGTGGATTTTCAAGCGGTTATTCCGCAATGCTGATTTGTAACCGTTTTTACGGTATTTTGAGAAGTACAATTTCCTTATCGAAATTGTTACTGATTTGCTGCTTTAATCACGTGATTGGAAAAATCGTTTTAAAATGAAAATTGTTTTATAAATTTTTAACAATTTGCGTTTTCAAAAGAATGAGAAAGCGACTTAAACGATTCAGCAAAATCGAGGATTATGACCCCTTTCTTTTACTGTTTCGCTTAACTCCGGACTTGTCCAGTTGAGAATGCGAATTGTTATTTTTACAAAATAAATAAAATTGTTTTCAAAAATTTTACAGTTTGCGATTTCAAAAGAATGAGGAAGCGATTTAAACGTTTCAGCAAAATCGAGGACTATGACCCCTTTCTTTTACTGATTCGCTTAATTCCGGACTTGTCCGTTTGAGAATGTGAAATGTATTTTTACAAAATACACAATTTTGCACTTTCAAGGAAACGATGAAGAGAATCAAACGATTTAGTAAAACACGTGGTATGGGACATGTGCGTTTGCTATTTCGGTTAATTCCGGACTCGTTAATTGAAATATTTGATGATTTTGTGTGCTTTCGAGCCACTATGCGGACCTTCGGGTCATTTGTTGGGCTTTCGAGCCACTCTGCGGACCTTCGGGTCAAATACCAGTACTAGACCTTCGGGTCACTCTGCGGACCTCCAGGTCAATCTGATGGGCGCCAAAATTATGTTGAGTACTTGGTAGGCTTCGGCCACTCTGAGATGCACGTGCGGCGAATTAAAAACTCGCCATCTGATGGGATCGATCCAAGCTTTTATGTTGATTTTCTAGTCTTCTTAATTGATTTCTAGATATTTGTTATTTCTAATTATCTGCAGGTAATTAGATATCTGATGTTATGAGATTTAATTATCGTATCGATAATTAAATATTTGTTGTTTCTAATTATCGCTTGTGATAATTAGATATTTGTTGATATGAGTTCTGATTATCGTTTTTGATAATCGGATATTTGTTGTTTCTAATTATCGCTTGTGATAATTAGATATTTGTTGATATGAGTTCTGATTATCGTTTTTGATAATCGGATATTTGTTGTTTCTAATTATCGCTTGTGATAATTAGATATTTGTTGATATGAGTTCTGATTATCGTTTTTGATAATCGGATATTTGTTGTTTCTAATTATCGCTTGTGATAACTAGATATCTGTTGATATGAGTTCTGATTATCGTTTTTGATAATCAGATATTTGTTGTTTTTAATTATCGCTTTTGATAATTAAATATTTGCTGATTTGAGATTTAATTATCGCTTTTGATAATTAAATATTTGCTGATTTTAGATTTAATTATCGCTTTTGATAATTAAATAATTGTTGATTTGAGATTTAATTATCGCTTCAGATAATTAAATATTTGTTGATTTTAGATTTAATTATCGCTTGAGATAATTAAATAATTGTTGATTTGAGATTTAATTATCGCTTTTGATAATTAAATATTTGCTGATTTGAGATTTAATTATCGCTTTTGATAATTAAATATTTGTTGATTTGAGATTTAATTATCGCTTCAGATAATTAAATATTTGTTGATTTTAGATTTAATTATCGCTTGAGATAATTAAATAATTGTTGATTTGAGATTTAATTATCGCTTCAGATAATTAAATATTTGTTGATTTTAGATTTAATTATCGCTTGAGATAATTAAATAATTGTTGATTTGAGATTTAATTATCGCTTCAGATAATTAAATATTTGTTGATTTTAGATTTAATTATCGCTTGAGATAATTAAATAATTGTTGATTTGAGATTTAATTACCGCTTCAGATAATTAAATATTTGTTGATTTTAGATTTAATTATCGCTTGAGATAATTAAATAATTGTTGATTTGAGATTTAATTATCGCTTCAGATAATTAAATATTTGTTGATTTTAGATTTAATTATCGCTTGAGATAATTAAATAATTGCTGATTTGAGATTTAATTATCGCTTCAGATAATTAAATATTTATTGATTTTAGATTTAATTATCGCTTGAGATAATTAAATAATTGTTGATTTGAGATTTAATTATCGCTTCAGATAATTAAATATTTGTTGATTTTAGATTTAATTATCGCTTGAGATAATTAAATATTTGTTGATTTGAGATTTAATTATCGCTTTTGATAATTAAATATTTGCTGATTTGAGATTTAATTATCGCTTTTGATAATTAAATATTTGTTGAATTTGAAATTTGATTATCGTTTTTGGTAATTAAATATTTGTTTCTGACTATCGTTTGAGATAATCAGATAGTTGTTTTGTCTTCTGATTATCGTTTGAGATAAGTAAATATTTGCGATTTGAAAATTCAATTATCGTTTTTGATGATTGAATATTTGCGACTTTTGAGATTTGAGCTTCGTCTTTTTCTCTGGCGATTCAGGTGAGTAATTTGATTTACTCACATTCAATTCGTGCTATGTATGGAATTTCTGCTCTGTTTTTCCTTCTCTTTTAGTTGCTGGAACTCGATTGTTCTTGCTTTTGTTAGCCGTCTGATTTTGATCCCTGATTCTCACGATGTTGATTCTTTTGATTTGAAGCAGTCGAACCTTTTGATTTCTTATCTAATACTTCCCCGCTGACACTTGCTTTGCTTGTACATTCGACATTGCCATGCTCTTTTGGTTGTTACCTTTTATCCATTTATTCCCTATGATTGCGTGGACGCAATTTCTTTGATAATTGTGTTCTCAATTCTTATTTTTCTAGCATAACTAGTTTAGGTTAGAAGAAAATTGTTATAGACAATCTTGATTAGGAAAATTGCGGGGACGCAATTTTTATAAGGAGGGGAGTCTGTAACAACCCGGGGTTTTGTTGTTAATTTATCTTCGTCATTAGACGATTAAATCGTTGTTAATCGCTATTGCAGTTTAAATCGATTTGAGATTCTTTTGAAAGTTTGTAAAGGAGATATGCAGACTTTAAAAATTTAATATGGTCGCCCATATTTCTTTAGTTGCTTTGCTGGGTTAATTACCAAAAGGAATGTCGTTCCCTTATACAAATAAATCGACCTGCCCTCTTTTTCATTTTTTCGCTTTAACCCTAAACGTAAGAAAACAAACGAAAATAAATGGCGGCTTCCTTCTTCGTTCCCCTTTTCTTCAAAAGAAATTAGGGCAAGCTCGTCTCGTTCTCAAATTGGGGCTTCGTGATATGTCCATCGCTTGCGATCGTGTGTAGCAGCTCCTCGATTGATCGAGTCCTCTTCGCTTCGAATGCTAAGGTGAGTAATTAAATTACTCACATCTTGTTCAATTCGTAAGTTGCCGGGTGTGAACCCCTGTTTTCTAGTTCGTATAATTATGTTTGAATTCGTCCATCGTTTTCTCTGGCCATTCGTATATGCTATGATTTCTTGGTTGGATTGATATTGATTTTTGTATATACGTGTCGGCTTGAACTTGTGACAATTGATTTTTGATTTCGTGATTTTCTCTGATTGATAAATTGGTATGCTTCCCCGACTACGACACTGACATAGTCCACCTCGACTTCATGCCTAATTATACTGTGTTGGCTTTGTTTTGAGTTTGGTCTCTGGGGTGACCACGGCTTTGACCTTTTCTGACTTAGTTGCTCCTTGATTTCTTGGCTCTGTCTTTAATCTGGTTATTTGATATTGAACTATTTTTGTGAAATCCTGATGACCTTGGCTTTACATTTTCTGTGTGTATCTTCACTGTATCATGTGTGAGATAAATTGCATTCCAGTTGTGCCAGTTGCCTTCATACATGTATCTTGGTAGTTGCTTATGAGTTATGTATATTTTGTGATATTTTGTTCCACGGGTGCCCGTACCTTGTATACATGATGCAGTGCATTTGTTTGAATATTGAGTGCATTTGTTTCTTTTTGATTTTGGGTCGAGACTGCATTGAGTTACATCTATACTGTCCAGTGAGCTTGTTTTGGTATAGTCAGTGATGCACTATTGTTTTGGTGGATGCAAATTGTGTGTAGTGTATTTTGTACTTCGGGCACTGTCGTGTACTGTGTTTTGGACTTGAGCATTTTGGTAGACTCACTGCAACTTCAGTTTGCATGTTTAATATGCAGATACACTTGAGTATTTATGTTTGTGCATATTTCCCCATAAAGTTTAGAAAACAAAGTTGTAATTTAGTTTGGCAACTTATGTTTGCAAATTGGTCGTTTTATAACCTGTTGCATACTTGACTCTGGCCATTCTTGTTATTGCCTCTGTACATTCGTGTAGCCTGCATTTTTGAGTACTCGAGCCAGTTCATATATGTGTTTCCAGTCTTGAACTTGTCTGGCCTTGATTTTCACTCTGTAAGGCAGTCTGCATTTCAGTGGTATTGTGGTATCTTGAAGTCTTCATGTTTTGTTACTTTTAGTCATCCCACTGTGGCAGGCATGTTCAGTTGCACCTTTCTTTGGTCACTTGGTTTTCGTGTAATTGTTAGTTCCTGGGTTTGAGCATCACAAAACTGATAATATTTGTATCAGTCGTAGGTGTAGCATTGGGTACATGTGCGCTTAGCATTGTGTACATGCGTACTCGTTTGTTTGGCCTCTTAGTGGTTTAAGTCGAAGTTGCCGTCTGTTTATTTTACTCCTTGGTCCTTGCTTTCTAGACGACAATTGTTACAGACAGTGTTGTATTATGATGCGTACATTGAGTTGAATCCAGTCTTAAAGACTTGGGTTCGACCTTGTATTCGGATGTAAACTTTCATCGTGTTTCACTTGCATTATTGTGGTGGCGAGGCAGTACACGCGTGCGTGTACTGCAGCCACATAGAGTTTTGTGTGATTTAACCATTTTGAGATTTTCTAAGTATTTATTTAATAATTGGATTTGGTTGTTAATTGCTATTTAAGCAATTCTGTTGTTTTCTAAAATTATCTTCAATGATAATCTTTTTATCTATCTTTGTTGATGATTTGGATTGCTGATATGTTGTTTAACACTGTTTAGTGTTATATCTGCTGATATCCGATTCTCTTATCGAGGAGTTGGATATACGAGATTTCTGCGACTGTCGTCTATCTGATTATTTGACTATTATTGCTTCTATGCACTAATAACTGAGTTTGAATTAGACTGACCCGTGTATTATTTTCTTTTGAATGTAATACTCGGGTCAGACCCGAGTTATTTCAGGTTGTAGATTTCTTTCTTTGAGTTGCTGTTCGGGATTTGAAGACTTTTCACATCTTCTGAAGTTGTCACTGTCCTTTTGTAGTAGTCGTGTCATTGTATAGAACGATATGTATTCATGTATATTAGTTGATAATGTACTTGTATATATAACTTCTAGAGTCGACAGTTGTAGTTGTATCATATGTATTGCGTCAACTATGTATTAACTGACATCAGTTATATATATATGAGACTTTTGTTTTTATCTGTGTTCCGCATTTATATTATCTGTGTTATTGTTATATCTAATGTCCTAAACTATTATGAACCGTCGTAGTTTGTTTTATACTGATAATTGGATATGTCGATGGGAGTAAATAAATAATAGAAGAAAAATAAAAAGTATATGCCACTCCTATCGAGATAACCAATATTAGTGTAAGGCCAATTACGGATGGTCGCTCCTATCCAGCCTTATTCTTCGTAATAATAGACAGTATTTCTTTTAATACTCTTTGTTATTATGAGCATAGAGGTGGGGCGTCACAGGTAACCCGGCCTTGTGTTGGCAGAGAGCTAGTTAGTTCTCGGGACGTCCAGCCAGAGGCGATCCCATGTGGCGGTAGGAAGTTCCTTAGCCTGACCATTTGTTGGCAATCCATCTTCCAATATGAACCGTGTACGGTATTAGTTGTAGAACCTGCCATTTACTTATGGTGGCGCCCCACTGTTTAGATGGTAGCTATAGTAGGCATAGTGTGAAATGCCTATGTTGGCTAAGATTAATATTATACTTTCGAAATGTTTTCTGCACTATGCACTAATAATAATATCAAAATGTTATATTTTGCATAGTAAGCATGTTTGACTATCATAAGAAGAAATCTCCTCCAATTCTGCGTTTGCATTGTGTGTGTGGCGGGAGGTCTTATGGTAGTTTCATTTTCCAAAAGCATTGCGAATGTCTTTTACTTCCTTTGTTGTTGTTTGAAGATAAACTGTTTTTATTGCTCACACCAGTCCCATGACCGATCCGGAGTTTATTGTTCCCTTCCTAAACTCTGGGTGCCCATAATTTTTCACACGAGCATTCTAGAGTTGGGTTTTTCAGATATTCAGGTTAGTAGATTATCTGGAGCTAGTTCAGTATTTGGAGTTCATTCATCGGAGTTGCTCATCTTGGAATTGTGGATTCATTTTTGTCTGAAGATCATTTTGGAGTTATCACTTCTATTGATATTGTTCCGCTGTTGATGTTATCTTTTCTTTCCGCTGCTATTGTCATTGTATCATATCTCTGATATTGTTGTGCATTATTGATATCATTGTTGTATATCATACTGGATATTGTATTCATTGGATTTGTATATGATATCATCTATTTCTTTATTACGCTGTGTTGTTATACTTAATGGTGTTATAAGCTCCGGAGAACCAGATTCGGCGTTTGAATCTACAGCATTTTGAGTACAAATTAAGTACGGGTGCCGATTTTCGAAGGCCGAGTTTTTGGATCTTCACAGCTGCTAAAAGAAAATTAGGTAAAGTGGCTGTGGCAGAACCATCGCTCAAGAAGGCCAAGATTGTTGAAGTTCCAGATTCTCCGCCACTAGAAGAGGGTAAGGCCGTTGATATGAGTAAAACTTCGGAGAGTCCAATTGTTGAAGCTTCTATTGATCGACCTAAGATGACTCCTTCAAAGGATGATCCCTTGTCTCGCATTATTGTTTCCTACTCTCCTCACGTCATTGAGCAGATGCAATAAGACTTGGGAACTTCAACTCCCTTCCAGGAGTTGAACCCTTCTAGACCAACGTCACCCATGCCTACAAGTGATTTTGAAAAGATAGTTCAATCTATCTTAAACTCTTCACCTTTTGCTTCTATTCACTTGCCTTCTTCCGTTCCTGACCCGGAGAGCCACTATTGGTCTCTTATAGAACAACAACTTCTGGTACGTTTCATATTATTTATCCTTCTTATCATTGTTTCTCTCTGAATGCTGACTTGAATCAAACTTTCTCTTTTTAGATTTCCAAAAGCTAGCTCTCTCTGCAAGAAAACGCAATAAAATCTTCTACAGAAACATCCAAGCTTCGAGAGGAAATTTCAAACTTGAACAGCCAAGTCATCTCCTTGTCCACTGGCAAAAACGAAGCTATGATGGAACTGAAGAGATTGAGAGCCTCTCTTGCTCAATCAGAGTCTATTATTTCCGAAGAGAGAAAAGCACATCAACTTCTAGCTGATGAAAATTTGGTCTTGAAAATGGCTTTGAAAGAATCTGAAGAGAAAAAGCTTAAATTGCAGCTAAACAATCCTCTTTCATGAAAAAGTTGGAGAAAAAGAAAAATTCTCTAAAGTTGGTCGTCGATACTGTTTCTGGTGCTAAGCAACGGGTGTCACAATTTGACATCATTGTTTACTCTTATAAGGACGCCCTAATGCTTGCTTATGCTGACAACATAGAAAAATGCCTAGATTTGAGCTTTCCTTCAATAGATTTATGGCCAAAGTCAAAGTAATGGAGCAGGGGGTTGAAGTTCCTGAGAGAGAGGAGATTGATGCCTCCAAAATCTTACCTTTGAAGTTCCTTCCCTCGATGTAGATTCCAATTCTGAGGATGAAGGTGATAAAGGTAAAGCGGTCGAGGAAGAAGGCGATAATGATGAAGGTAACAATGATAATGACGATGATGACGACGACGATGATAATGAAGATGGAGGCCATGGTTCAAGTGGCGACGGAGGTGGTCATACCGATGTTCATGAAAAAGATGGTGATGACTACATCGGGGCTTCAGAAAAGGTCAACCCCGATCCAATTATCCTGGAAGCAAACCAACCTAAACCCCCAGCACCTTCTGGCCTTCAAGAAGAGACTGCAGACATCAATGTTGAAGGACAAAAAGAGAAAAAGTAGGTCTCTCAAATTACAATTCCTGTTTCTCAGGTATGGGATTCCTTGTCTAAATGGCTTTCACTTCCAAGATAATAATAGTTTACATATTTTATTTTAGATAAGGAAGAAATCCATCCACCCTTATATAACCAAGCTTGAAAGAAAACAAGCAGAAATAAATACCCTCTCTGACAAGTATTATAGGCTAAAAAAAGGTGTAGTAGTTTTAGCGTCTTTCAAAGACCAAGAAGCTGCCCCACGACTGAGGAGGGCACGCCTTCGATATGATAATCTTTTGAAAGAGAATTAGAAATTAATTACACTCTTTTGGATGTTGGTTGAAGAGAGAAACATCCTTGTTGACTTCTTATACAAAACCTACTGTAGACATCCAACCATATATTTTTCATATTTGTGTGATTTTAGTGGGTCCACATAGGCATTTACACTAGAGATATTTGGATGAATTTGGATATGATCCACATCCAGGAGCTTGCTGGAACTTACCACAACTCGAATGATTCCCCATGAGTTGCCTCCTGAAAAACATAAATATTATAAGGACAAATTTGTTTCCGAATTATTCAAAAAGTCAATCTTGTATGAACCGGATGAACATTCATAATTATGTAATAATATTGGTTTGTGAATTTCTTGCTCTAATTTCCTTTTATACTTAGCTGTATTTTATTACGTAATCATAGAATGAATTCCCCAGGCAGCCTTGTTTCTAGAGATTATTTAAGGAAGTATGTTAAACTAAGAAGAGATTATCTAGAAAAGGCTTCACTTTTGAAATCTTAAAAATTAGCCAGATATTGCTTTCTCAGATTTGCAAAGACTTTACATGGAACATCCTCGTCTTTGTTTTGATTTACTTGGCGAAGAAAAAGAAAAGCTTCTTAAGGAAATTCAGACATATCATACCAAATTGATATGTTGTCGTGATAGTCCTCCTGCCGGGGAGTGGGACTATAGCAAATATCCTCAAGTTATTACCCCTGAAGGATTTAATGCTCCTTTTGATTCAACAGTTATTCTTTTAGCTAATTCCGTGAGTAAAGTCAGAAATGCAGTTTCTCAACTATAAGTGTGAAACAAATATCCAATCATACTTTTTGTTTCATTTCTACTTAAGTTGTAATCCTTTATTATTGTAATAAAAGAGATCGATTATTTGAGTCCTGACTTTATTTTCTTTTATTTGTTTAAATAGGAGTTACAGTTATCTACAATGCCACTCTCGTTAGATTCAACATCTCGCTTTATAGTATTAGAAATAGGTTGTTAGCATATATTGAAAAGAGGAAGCTCCTTATCGATCCTTTGTCTACTCACTTTCAAAACAATGCCGAAGCTCTAGAATAGCATAGAAGATATTTGCTTCAAAAGACAATTGTTAGAAATCTCAATGATCAGATCACCAATCTTGAAGCGGACACTAAGAGTAAGAATGAAACAATTTCCATATTGAAACACCAAATTAAATCAAATCCTTCAATTGACTTTGACCGTAAGATGTCCGAACTTCTCTAGCAAATAAGCGATTTGGAGATTAAGTTAAAAGATAGTCAAGCTCAATGTGAATCACTATAATTCATTATAAGGAATAACATTTCAAATATCAATTTACCAACTTCTCCCATTATTCTATCTGTTGCAAAATCAACAAGGTCTACTTCCTTTGCCATCTAAAAGTTCCCCACTATGACTAATCCTCCTCCTGGCTTAGACGAGAAGGTAGTAGGAGAATGGTGCGGGAAAGTCAAATTTGAGATAATGAAATATTTTGATGAACAACAGAAATGAAGTATTCGCAGTGCATAAATGAGTATGTAGCTAGGATTCAGAAACTTGAATGCAGAAGGTATTTTCTTCAGAAGCGTATTGCTGATTTAGAAAGGGAAAATAAAACTCTTAAAGGTGCAAAAAAGCTTTTAATCGTTCTTTAAATACCCATATCGAATCTATGGATGACACCTATAAGATATGGAAAAAAGAGAAAAGGCTTAAAGAAGTCCTTCGTATCGTAATTCATCACATCGTTGATCCTTTAATTGCTGAGAATTTAGATAAAGCTGTTTAATATTTGTGAAATATATATTTGTACCATATACATGTAAATAATTTCATAAATTATATAAATTGTGAAAATTTGTAAATATCACCTAGTCTATAGTTTTTTCCTGTAATTATTGTTTCTGAATCAGCTTTTCGTTAACTTGTGCTATGATTTTTGTATTTGTGGGATTTTTCAATCCTCTTTACTAATCTCCTTTTCCTAAAAATCGCGAAGTAAATAATATTCCTTATCGTTAACTTGGAATCTATATAGAAGTTTATCCACATGACTTGCGAAGGTTAATAGATTATTATGTTTACATATGATAATAAGTGAAAAGTAACTCTATAATTGAATCTTGAAACCCATCTTTGGTAATGATGAGAGAAAACCAAGAATTCAACTTCAATTATATTGATAGAAAACTAGAAATCCAATGATAGAGAACCAGAAATTCAATTCTGGATTTAATTTTTGATGTTTAGAAATTCATCTTCTAGGGATAGCTAATAGAAAGTCGATAATGATCGTGTAATAGAAGCCCAGAAATCATTGTCTGAAAGTTTATAGTAGAAATCCAATGACCCAGATTCGGGCATTAATAAATGAAATTGAAAAGTTAGAGAATCCAAAACCCAGATTTGGGTATTAATGGATGATAACCAGAAGTCGATAATAATAATCTTCTTAATAGAGATCTTAAGCCCAAATTCTGGCATTAATGAGTGAAGTTCAGTAATTAATAGTAATAGCCCTGAAACCTAGATGCGGGTATGATGAAGACCGTAGATTAAAAGACCTGAAACCCTGATTCCGGTATTAATAAGTGAAGTCCCAAACTTAATAATTGATGACCCAAAACCCTAATTCGGGCATTAATAAGTGAAGTTCCAAAAATTCTTCTTTGATAATTAGTTGAAGGCTGTATTTTCTTATTTAAGCCTCTCGCTTTGTACCTCTCCTTGGTTTTTGACTCTTTTGACCTATGTTATCCCTTTAGGCCTTGTATGTAGTTGCTGTTTAATTTGCTGCTTCTCGAGTATGGACGTCTTAGTCTATTGTTTGATATGCCGCTTCTTGGACTCAGATGTCTTAGTCCGTTGTTTGATATGCCGCTTCTTGGGCTCGGACATCACAGTCCGTTATTTGGTATGCCGCTTCTTGGGCTCGGATGTCATAGTTCGTTGTTTGATATGCTGCTTCTCGGGCTTGGACGTCTTAGTCCTTTGTTGTCTGGGGTGCTTGGTTAGCTTATCCACAAGCAGGACCCAATGACTTACACAACCTCCCTTTAGGAGGCGCCTTGACTTGGCCATAGCGTGGTGCGATCAAGGGCTTGTTCGGCGCCTTGGCTAGGCCATAGCGTGGCAAGACCAAGGACTTACTCCGTCCTCCCTCTAGGAGGTGCCTTGACATGGCCATGGCGTGGCGGGATCAAGGGCTTGTTCGGTGCCTTAGCTAGGCCATAACATGGCAGGACCAAGGACTTACTCCGTCCAGCCTCCAGGAGGTGCCTTGACCTGGCCATAGTGTGGTGCGATCAAGGGCTTGTTCGATGCCTTGGCTAGGTCATAACGTGGCAGGACCAAGGGCTTACTCGGTCCTCCCTCCAAGAGGCGCCTTGACTTAGCCATAGCGTGGCGCAGTCAAGGGCTTGTCGATGCTTTATCCTGGCCATAGCAGGGCGCGGATAAAGGCTTACTCAGGAGGCGCTTTGACCTGGCCAACTCGGCGCGGACAAAGGCTTTGACCATTTAAGGTAATGTCCAAGTGCAAGGAGAATTCTACTCCCAACCATGTAGATTTTTCTTATTAAAGTAGTTCTTTATTGAATCCAATTAAGACCTCTTTACAAATTCGTTGATTTTGCCTTGTCTGAAAAAATTGATCGCCATTCCTTCCAATGCTCTACATTGGGTTTGTCTCATGTCTGATCATCATGTGGTAGTGACAATAGGATCCTCCCAGATTCGTTTCGTATTTAGGCGTTTTCTTTTGTGATGGCCAATAGTTGAGCTTTTCCTTGGTTAGTAGGTGAACATTCTCAATGATGTTGTCAAATTGCATTCCTTAGGAAGTCTCGACATGAAGTTTGCCTTTTGAGGATGATTTCTAAATCTTTTATTACTTGGTTCTGAACCTTCAACCTCAATGACCAGTTTTCTTTTCAAAACCCTTTGAAGTTCGTGTGTTTGCAATGGCTCACTTGTTGCTTGATGCCATTTATGTGCAAAGGCATTATAATCAGCCATCATTCCCTCTAAAGATTGTGCCTTTGGTGTAGAATTGAATTATTTTCCTCATTTGGTCAAACAATTTGTTACTTTCATTGTTTGTTCCTCCTAAGGCAAAGATAGGGATGGGTCCACTATGAAAAGGGTTTAAACTCCATTTATCTGGATCATAGGGTTCAATCTTATTTTTCCTTATGATCCTTAAGGCCTTCATTCTTAGTAGTTGTTCTTCATGTAGATTTGAATCATTAACTGTTCCATGTGAGAATCCAATTGGATGTGGTTTCGAGGATCCTTGCTTGGATCTTTTGACTATGCTTATCATGATGAAGTAAAGTTTAAAGTGGGTAATCTTGGAATAGAATTTGGTTAGAGGAAAGTGGAGTTGGAAGTTCAACAAGATCGGAGGTTCAGGCCCCCCTTTTAGTGCCAAAAATGTTAACAAGAAAACTTGTCAACAACCCAAAGTAGAGTTTAAAGTGCAAGAGTCTCATTCGAATCCCCTTTTGGATTAGGTAGAGGCAGTTTGAATCTTATTAGTCCCTTTAATCTACCTTTCGAATAGGTCATTGCAGTATAAATTTCTCTTTATTCAACCTTTCGACAATCTTTCTAACTTGCTCAATTGGTTTAATTATCATTTCGAAACCCCCTTTCGAAATAGTTGTGATGTCCTAAAGGTTGGCTCTAATGATTCAAGGATATGGTTTTAATGGATAGATTCTGTCTTCGTCGAAAGCTGGCCTCTTTGATGGCTTGGGTTTTGTCTTATAAATTTAAGGAAATTGGTTGGATTGAAGGTTTCGACTCACTTGAAAGGTGACCTTTTAGTACCTTGAGGTTAGGAGCTAAAATCTTAAGAATATTGGTTGTGCTAAGGGTTTCGACTCATTTAAAAGACGATCCCTCGACCAAGTCGACATAAGCAGATCATAACTGAATCCAATAATTGTTTCAAAACAACTGCATATTCAAAAGTATCATAATCTTGCTTTCATTAAGCTAATGTTGTACAAATTGATCAAGTCCCCCAATTTGATTTCCAAATTAGGGTTTACAAATTAAAAAAAATATAAGAATGGAGTGAATGAATTCCCATCCCTTAAACCAGACCCCTAGGGTCTTAGCATTCTACAGTTTATTTTCAAGATATGTCCATTGATCTGTAGGTTTTTCAACTTCTTGATTATCTACCATTACTGTTGGCGTACTATACCCCGTTCAACAATATTCCATGCATCTATGGTTTTCAGAAAAAAATTCATTCTAGTTTTCCAATAAGCATATTTACCAGATGGGTGGTCTAGCTATGGACTGAACCTCAGCAAAAGCATTATTAAAAGAAGCCATTGAAAGAAAAAATCAAATTATTTAACAAAAAAATGTTTTTTTTTCCTAGCTCTTATACCATTTGTAGGATCATTTTCACCCTGGGGGGGTTGAATAGGGTCTACTAATAATTAATGCGGAAATAAAAAATAAAAACAGAAGCAGAAGTAACGCAGTAAAGATCACACACAGTTTTACCCAGCTTCGGCAAAAACCTGCCCACATGTTGCCCCGAAGGTTTCGACTAGAAATTAAGTAATCAGTCGCTTACAAAAACACGTAAATTCACGATACCCCTTAACTCGATTAACCTAAATCTAAGCTCAAAACCCTGCCACAACTCAGCCAATGAGTTGCGAATTCTGAAACTACGCCTCGTAGTTTGTACCTAGTTACACAACCAGAAATTTAAAAAGTTTTTAAAAGAGAAAATTACAAATGATAATAAAACTAAAAAAACCCGTATTTCTAGCTTAAGCCCAATACAAATAAAGACCGACCCAAAGAACAAACTGTCTCCCCTTTTGTTTGTGAAATTCTTCGGTCGTTCCTTTTGTTGCTCTTCAAAAATTAGGGTTTTGAATTGAAGCCACCGATACAAATTGATCGATTGAAGTGATGATATTGCTTTGATTTTCTTCGTCAATCGACTCCGTGGCTTTGATTGCTCACGGTTGCTTCAATTGTGTCGAGCTTGAATATCAGTATGTGATTTTTCCCCTTTTCGATTTTGATTATGCTCGACTTGATGTCCTCTGCTGATGATGAATTGGGTTTATTTATAGGGATGAAAACCCTATAATCTCGTTTCGTACATTTGAGTTTGAATTCGTCAATTTTCTATGCTCAGCGTTGATTTGTAATCGAATGGTCTTGTGATTTCTGACTTGTTCATTCTGACTTGGTCTTCCTTCGATTGTATTTTTGATATATTTGAATATGCTCCCTTCTTTGCTCATATGACCTATTCATCGTTCGCCGACTTGTTGGCATTTGAATTAGAGATAATCTTGGCTTCCTGATTTAATTAACTTGATTTTGTTAAAATTGCAACAGATAACGTTCGATTTTTAAACACTTTAATAGTGTTTTTTGTTTGTCCAGTTCATGACCCACGGCTTCACAGTTTTTGCTATATTATGAAACATTTAAACTGCTGACCATTGACTAAATGCGGAAACTCTTGCATGCCTTGTACTTATTTGAACATTGTGATTTTGCTTCGAGTTAAATTGTGGTCTCCATGTATATATATACATACATATATGTATGTATATATGTGTGTGATTGCTTTGGTACCTTGCTGTCTTCTCTGTTGCATATGTATACTATGCTAGTTGTGTCTGGTGCACTTCAGTTTTCTATGGCATCAATTCTGGTTGTTACTATATATGTGTGTACAAATGTGTATAGACATGTATATATGTATGCTGGTCGAGTTTCATATGAAACTGTTTCTTTTAAACTCCTGTGCACTTCAGTGTACTGACCATTGTCTGAATGTCTGAACATGTATTTATGCATGTAGTCCTTATGCCATTTGAAATCTGGATGCATTTGAAGTTTGATTGCATTTGTGTCTAGTCTGGTTTTGAACTTGTTCCACTGGCTTGTTGTTTTGAGCATTCATGTTAACTTTTGGTTGTTGTTTTGCACTACACATCCACACCGGTCTGGTTTCATGTTGATTTGAGTCTTCATGTGTGTACATGTTGTTTTCTTTTGGAGTCTGGTTGCCTTTGTTATTTGAGTCTTGTTCCAGCTGCTTTGTACATGTCTGGTTTATTGTGTGTGTTCATGCCTGAGTTGCCTTTATGTGTATTCATTTGCATCTGAAGCTTTTACTTGGTTCCTACACATCCATGCTGGTCTGGTCTGGTTGCAGCCCTTGTGTTGAGTCTTCATGTTGTATGTTGTATGCCTGTACACATGTTGTGTCTGAAGCTTTTAACCTGAATGCATGTTGTATGGTGGTTTGTACATTTCTGGTCTGGGTTCCTTTTGAAGTCTTGTGCACTTTCATTGATCTGTTAATCGAGTCTGGTTGTATATTGTTGCTTGGTTGCATATACACATGTCTGAAGCATGTTAGCCCATTTGCATTCATGTTGTCATGTTGTATGTTGCTTTGATCTTCATGTGTACATTCTGTGGTCTGCACTGTTTTGGTTGAGGCTGTTGTCATGTTCAACTGCTTGCATATGTATCAGTGCATGTATGGTGCACTTTGAAGTATGGTGTGTGTTCATGCTTCTGAACTGTAGTTTGGTTCTGGTTGAGCTACTGTTTTGTTTTGTTTTGTTTTTGCATTTGCACTTGTGTTGAATCCAGTCTCGGCTTGGGTTTGACCTTGTGCTCACCTGTCCCTGCAATTTTAACAAGCAAGTGTATATCGGTGTGTATGACCTTATGGCATGTACAGTGATACACTGTGCATGTCACAAGTTGTTTGTTTAAGATGAATTAAAAGAAATGATGACGAACAACCCAAATAACCGAGGCAAATAATATTTTCAAACACACACTTCATTGTGTACTGCAAAATATTTCTTTTTCAATTTTACCGTGCCAGTGTTTATTTTGTAGATAGTTCAGATGCTGGATACAGGCTGGAACAGAGTTAAAGATCAAATACGAGTGATGAGTGAATATGTAGTGAGGTGAAATATGTATGTAAAACTGTAAAGTGAAAATTGTGTTGTAATTGAAGTTATATTGTAATTGAAAATGTGTAAATGTAGTGAGAGCTCAAATTTGTACTATTTGAATTTGTAATAAAATATTTGTTTGAATAAAACATTTGCTTAAATAAGAATTCCGAGTTATTTATTTTATTCAACAAATATTTATTTAATTATGTGGAAAAATAAAATAGTACAATGACAAATACATTTAAACGAATATATATATATGTTTATTATCATCAAACAAAAATCATATGCTATTGTATTCTATAGATTTGTATTTCATTTAGTGAAATATTTGTATGTCAAATACTTGTCATATTTTTATGGAAAATATTTGACATACCTATGTTGTTTCAATTTATACATTTTGTTATTTTATTTGTTAAATTTGTATTATAAATGCTATTTTATTTACTTGGAAAACTTTTTTTGAAGGTTTAATTTTCTTTGTTATATTGGATGATTTAGATTGTTAAATATTTCAATGTAAATATTTGCCATATTCTTATGGCAAATATTTGACATACCTTTGATGTTGTAGTTTGTATATTTTGTGCGTTTATTTTTATTTTAATTGTGTGAAAAATATTTATTTATTTTATATTTTTTACCACTGGATTTTGGTATTGCATCTAGTAAAGATGAACCTAATGGGTATTGATTTTTAGCGAAGCTTATGGAAATGTTATGTGATGATGATTGTTATTCCATCTTTTTATTTGATCAACATCCTGGTCTTTTGCTTGTTATTCGTCAAGTTTTTCCAGATTCAGCTCATAGTTCTTGTTACCATCATTTGAAGAATCATTTAATGAGTTTTTTTTAACAAAAAGGTGTCTTTAAGGTAAATGTTATTTCATTGTTTTATCGAGTTGTTAATGCTGCTATAATTGATGTACTTGATCAAGATTTGTCTAAGTTTAAAAGTGCCGGTGGGGTTGAAGTAGAAAATTTCTTGCATGTTTTTCTTTTGAAAAGTTTGCTAATGTTTTTTTATTGGTAATCAATATGGGGAAATGAGTTCTGATTATGCCGAAAGTTTTAATCGATGATTTTAGAGGAAAGATATTTACCTATCACTGCATGTTTAGATAGAATTCGTTTGAAGCTCATGAAACTTATATCTGATAGACGTTAGTTAAGTAAAATTTGGAATAATCAACTGTGCCCTGTTATAGAGAAGCGTTTTAGAGGATTTATGCCTTGAGAGTATTTAACGGAAAGTAACCAGATCTACTTTTGATGTTTATGAAGTCCAATCAACTCAGTCTTATCATATAGATTTGAGTGTTCGGTGATGTAGTTGTAATTTATGGTGCATTAATGGATGTTTATTCTTATATTGATGACTATTTCAAAGTGTCCTTTTTCTGAGCATTTTATTCTCATCCGATTCACCACTTGTTAGTTTTCAAATCGAAGATGTTTTACCTAAAGATGTTGAAGTTCATCCTCCTAGGAGATGACATGGTGCATGAAGGCCTCCTTCTTCTGAATGGATTAAGTCAGCCGGTTGAGGTAAATAAGTACAAACGTATAGTTTGTGTAAGAAGTTAGATCATAACAAAGATCTTTTTTGTTAAGAAATAAAGTGTAATTTTTATACATTAATGGTTTTTTTATTGTGAAGACTATTAATGTAATTTCACGCATTGATTTGTTGGATTAAATGGTTTTTTGTTATTTTACTTATTATTAACCCAAAAATTGGATCAACATCCAAAAATCAGATGAAAGCACCAGTTCGGATTAAAGTGAAAGAAAAAGGAAGAAAATAGACAAGAATATATAGAAGTTTTTATAGTGGTTCGATGTAATCTCCGACCTACGTCCACTTCAATCTTTGTTTTATTAGTTGTTCTCCCTCTAGATTACAACTAGTTTTCTCAAATCTGACAACAATCTCGTGTATCTCAGATTTACAATGGAGTTTCTAGGTTGTTTATGAGTCACTAATACTAAGAATTTATTGATCTAAGTCCTATAACAACAAATAGTTGTTTCCTTAGGTGACTTTAATGGAGGAAAGGTTAGAAGTGATGAAGTAGAAGTCTTTAACGGCAGAGAATCCAGTACCCATTTTGGTTGCTCTATGGCTTGTATTTATAGGGGAAACAATCATGTTGGGTAAGAAATCCACTTGGGGCAGAGTCCAAATATCGGTTTGAAATAGTGTGCAAAATTGTAGGATCTCCAGAGTTAACACAGAGGTCGGTGCCGACCTCTCAAGTCGGTGATGACTTCTCCTTATAGTTCAAATCACTTCGAACCGTCTTGCATCTTTCTTCGTACTTCATTTTAAGGTTCCATTGATTGTTGGTCGTCCAAATCAAGTCGATACCTACCTCTCTCCAAAATAGCTAGATATTAGCCTTTTCACCTAAGAGGTCAGTTGTGACTTTTTTCCTTAGCTCGAAATGACTTATGCTCTTTTGCAGCACTCTTCAAATTCCATATGGAGGTGCCCCAAAGTGGTCGCAACATCTATAGAATTAACAAGAGAGGTCGGTACCTACTTGGAAGGTCGATGGTGACCTCTCTCCTTAGTGTATTTTTCATCCAAATTTCTTGAGCACACGTAGAATAGGTAGACAATGACTCCTATAAAATTTGAGTAGGAAATACTAAGCCAAAAAATGTCTTCAACGACATGATAATGTCAGTACCGACATGTATGCTTAATGTATTTTCGATTGAAGTTTTTCCAAGATGTTTCTTTACCCAATCATATATCCAAAATTGTTTCGTGTTCATCAAGGATTTGTCAGTTTTATTTTAGTTAGGCGTACAAATCATTTTATCAAATATGCATTCATTTTGAGGTTGGATCATTTCATATTCAATTTAGCGTGCGATCTTTTTGTATCATTTATCATTTGATTTAAGAGGATGACCTCTCTGGATCGTTTTATATATTTAGTTTATTGTGCGATCTCTCCTGATCATTTTTAATGTTTAATTTAAGGTTTCAATCTCTCCGGATCCTTGTTGAGTCTGCTTGCTCTCCGACAAAGGAACCCAACAACCAAGCAAGCCCATCCGCTCACTCTTCGGTGAGAGGACTTACTTTTCATACAAGCCCATCCACTCGCTCTTCGGTAAGAGAGCTTGCACCTTGCACTTTGTCCCCGTCTCTTCGAACGGGACTTAAAGCGATCAATATCAGCCATCACATTTAATGTGGATTTTTCAAAATTCAAATCGAATCAAAGCAAATAAGCAGAAATCCTAAGTGTTCATCCTAGACATTTGACTCGGAGCTTAATTAAAGACCAATCAAGGATTTGTTCATATGTGAGTGGTCTGGGGTTATTATTGTCCTAAATAATCATCTCAAGCATCCAAATCAGAGCGTGCCTAGGGACCGTTTAGGATCTCGTACATGTGTAAGTGGCCTGAGGTTATTATTGTCTTTATTTCGTAATACAAAAATAATAAAGCAAGAAAAGAAATGAAAACGAGAACGTGGGAATCAGATTCGACTCCCATTTATCCCGATCATAGGGGTTCTAGTCTCAGACCAAATCCTTAGTTATTCCTTCATGCGTTCACGGCTGATGCTGGTTGCTCCAGCCGCGCTATTGTAGTTTGGTTCTTGATATACTATTGCAGCTGGTTGCTCTGAACCGGTACTTCTATCAAATCATGAAGGTGTCGGCACTCATTCATTTCATGTCCGTCCAGCTCATGAAAGATGTAAAACTTTCAAGCTCTTTTCTCCAGATCAACATGTTCTCTTCTCTATGGCTTCCGATAGTGGATTTGCGCCATAGTGTCTAGATATATCCTCTTCGAGGTCTCAGTCAAATCAATGTAGGAATTGAATTTTAGCTCCCTTCTTTGTCGTTTCGGTCCCCAAAGTTATTATCGGTTCGTCTTTTCCCTTTGTCTTTTCTTATTCCTGCTCCAAATAGCCCCTTGTCATCCACAACATTAACTTCAGCATCCTCAGCTTTAGCATCTTCCTAACACAAATATCTCTTAACTTCATAGTAAAATTCCATAAGATCCATAGGTGGATCCCTTTCCGATGCAGCTTTGAAGTCGGTCTTGGTTGCGACTCCAGATATTGCCACCATTAGGATTAATGATGGATTCTACTTGTCGACTGCAGTAGCTGCTACCTTGAATCTTGTCAAATAGCTTCTCAAGGTCTTTCTGGGCCTTTGTTTTATGCTAGACAGTGTCATCACATTCTTTGGTCACGAGACGTGAACTCTTAACTTTATTTAAAATCTGCTTACCAATTCGGTTCATGTGCTAATGGAACCATTTTCTAACTGTGTGAACCACATTGCCGCCAAGTCCATTAAGTAAAATGGGAAACACCGCCCCATTACCTCCTTAGAACCAAAACCTCCATATGTCGAATGTATCTCATCAGATGAAGGATCTGTCTTTCCATCGTACATTTGTAGCGTTGGAAGCTTGAAATCGAGAGGATTTCTTGCATTCTGGATATTAGAAGTGAATGGATTCCTGTTCACATCCTCTAAACCTTGATCCTGAGCTACTCTTTTAACTATTCTTCTTACTAATTCAGTAATTCGATCTTTGCCGTCCAATGAAGGTCCTCATCTAAAAGAAAATTTCCGCCCCCGCTCCTGTAGGGGAATTCCGGCACATACTCTGGCGTATATTCCACTAGCTGCACATTAGCGTTTTGCCCTGCTCTTTGGGTTTCATTCTATCCTCTGTTCCTATGGGGTAGCTTTGGCATAAATTCCTCTTGTTATTGTGCATTCACATTCTAATTTGTGTTTTCTATTCCAGCGTTATCCATTCCCGCCATTCCAACAGTCACACCAACATTGCCCCCCGGTGTAGTTCTCTCGGTACCGAGTTGATTTAGGTTGGTACTAGGTTATTCTGTTTGTGGTGCCATTGCTCCAGTTTATTCCACTCTAATCCCAGATGCTCCTGCATTGGTTCCTTGTCCTTGGTTTTGAATTCTTGTATCTCTAGCTATTCCTTGTTGTCTCGTCCTTTGGAAGAATCCTTCAAGCATTTCCTGTTGTCTATTTATCACTCCATCCTACATTTCCTTCATCATTCTATCCATCTCCTCTCTAGGTAGGTAGATGGGTTGATGAGAATTTGAGGACACCTCCTGACTGACCCTAGGCTCTGGTTGACTTTCTTTAGTTTTAGATCTAGTATTAGGCCTCTTCATCTTCTTAAAATCTCAGATTCAACTTCAAGTCTTCAGATCTAGCTCTTGGTTCTCAATGAAAGCATCAAAATATTAATCCAAAAATTGGATCAACACCCAGAAATCAGATGAAAGCACCAGTTCAGATTAAAGTAAAAGAAAAAAGCAGAAAATAGACAAGAACACATAGAAGCTTTTATACTGATTCAGCGTAATCTTTGGTCGACATCTACTTCAGTCTTTGTTTTATTAGCTGTTCTCTCTCTTGGTTGCTGCTAGTTTTCTCAGATCTAACCACAATCTACTGGATCTTAGATTTACAATAGAGTTTCTAGGTTGTTTGTGAGTCACTAGTACTAAGAATTTACCGACCTAAGTCCTAGAACAGCAAATAGTTGTTTCCTTAGGTGACTTTAATGGAAGAAAGGTTATAAGTGAAGAAGTAGAAGTCTCTAA
This sequence comes from Allium fistulosum, assembly GCA_030737815.1. Classification (NCBI taxonomy): domain Eukaryota; kingdom Viridiplantae; phylum Streptophyta; class Magnoliopsida; order Asparagales; family Amaryllidaceae; genus Allium; species Allium fistulosum. The sequence continues at coordinate 257,689,966 of CM060908.1, read as the reverse complement.
TGGCAGTGAATCCAGTCCCCATTTTGTTTGCTCTATAGCTTGTATTTATAGGGGAAACAACCGTTTTAGGCCAAAAACTCACCTAGGACAGAGTCCAAATATCAACTTGAAGTAGTGTGCAAAGTTGCAGAATATCCCGAGTTAACCACATAGGTCGGTGCCGACCTCTCAAGTCGGTGATGACTTCTCCCTGTAGTTCAAATCACTACGAACCTTCTTGCATCCTTCTTCTTACTTCATTTTAAAGTGTCCCATGCTATTTCCATCGATTGTTGGTCGTCCAAAACAGGTCGGTGCCAACCTCTCTTCAAAATAGCTCGATATCAGCCTTTTCGCCGAAAAGGTTAGTGGCAACTTTTTTCCTTAGCTTGAAATAACTTGTACTCTTTTGTAGCACTCTTCTAATTCCATATGGAGGTGTCCCAAAGTGGTCGCAACATCTACGAAGTTAACAAGAGAGGTGGTGGTGACCTCTCTCTTTAGTGTATTTTTCATTCAAAATTTTTGAGAACGCACGGAATAAGTAGACAATGATCCTATAAAATTTCAGTGGAAAATACTAAGCCAAAAATGTCTTCGATGACATGATCATGTCGGTACCGACATGTATGGTTAATCTATTTTAGGTTGAATTTTTTTTAGATGTTTCTTTGCTATATCTAAGAGTGCTTGCTAATTTTCAGGTCGTTTCATCCTCGTTTGAATTTTCTAAGTCCAGTTGAAATATTCTTTGCTAAAAAGCAGTTAACACTTACTTGTTTGGTTAGCAGTGTAATTTAGTTTGTTTGGTTAATAACAGTCTGATAATTATCAGTTTGGAAAATATTTTCCTAGGTAATATTTTTCAGGCAAATATAGATATCATGCAATATATATGTTTTTCATTATAATATGTTTTTTTAGTTGTTGTTCTTGAAGATAAGTTTGGTTAATCATGATTCTAATTTAGTTAAAAATAGTTCTATATTTGTACTTGATCAAGATGTGTATTTGGTTAACTTTTGCATCCATACGTATCTGATTATGTTTATTATCTTGTTAGATTTTACATTCACATGATTCTTATTATGTTATGCACCAGCTAAATATTTGTCACGCAAAAAATTTCTTCGCAAATAGTTGTTTTGCTTTCATGATTATATTGCTTAACAGCTGTTATTTTGTATCCATTATGAGATTGGTTAGATTTTGCATTTATGATTAAATTTGTTAGTATTTGATCATATAGTGGTATGCTCAGTTCATCAATATATCTCAGTTGTAGATTGGTTTTTATATGTACCCGATTAGGTTTGGCATCCAGTTTGATTTTATATCCATACACACCCGATTACGTTTGGCATCCAGTTAGCTTTTGCATCCATACATACCTGATTAGGTTTGGCATTCGGTTGGCTTTTTTATTCATATGCACTCGATTAGGTTTGGCATCTATTAGCTTTCATTTCCAATATACTCGATTAGGTTTGGCATTCAGTTAACTTTTGCATCCATATATACCCGATTTGGTTGGGTATTCGATTAACTTTTACATTTGGTTGTATATTCGGTTAAACAATATGTCTCGGTTATAGATTGGTTTCCATATGTACCCGATTAGGTTTGGCATTTGGTTGGCTTTTGCATCCATATGTACCCTATTAAATTTGGCATCCAGTTAGCTTTTGTATCCATACATACTGTATTAGTTTGACATTCGGCTAACTTTTGCATCCATATGTACCCGATTAGGATTGGCATTCGATTGGCTTTTGCATTCAATGGTGTTCGATTAAACAACATATCTTGCTTAAGATTGGTTTCCATATGTATCAAATAAGGTTTGGCATTCAGTTGGCTTTTGCATCCATATGTACCCAATTAGGTTTGGCATTCGGTTGGCTTTTGCATCCATACGTACCCGATTAGGTTTGGCATTCGGTTGGCTTTTGCATCCATACGTACCTAATTAGGTTTGGTATTCGGTTGGCTTTTGCATCAATATGTACCGAATTAGGTTTGGTATTCTATTAGCTTTTGCATCTGTACGTACCCGATTAGATTTGACATTCAGTTGGCTTATGCATTCGGTAGTGTGCTCGGTTAGACGATGTGTATTGGTTATAGATTGGTTTTCATCTGTACATGATTAAGTTTGGCATTCAGTTGGTTTTTGCACCCATATGTACTCGATTAGATTTGGCTTCCGGTTGGCTTTTGCATTTATATGTACCCGATTAGGTTTGGCATCTTGTTAGCCTTTGTATCCATGCATACTCGATTAGGTTTGACATTCGGTTAACTTTTAATCCATACGTACCCGATCAGATTCGGCATTTGGTTGGTTTTTGCATCCATACATATCCGATTATGTTTGGCATTCAGTTGGCTTTCTCATCCATATGCACCCAATTTGATTGGCTTTTGCATCCATACATACCCGATTTGGTTTGGCATTTAGTTGGCTTCTTCATTCGGTAGTACGCTCGGTTAAATAATGTATTTTGGTTATAGATTGATTTCGATGTGTACCCAACTATGTTTGGCATTCGGTTAACCTTTGCATCCCTACGTACTCGATTAGGTTTGGAATTCAATTGGCTTTTGCATCCATACATACTCAATTTGGTTTGGCATTCAGTTGGCTTTTGCATCCGATAGTATGCTCGGTTAAACATTATATCTCGCTTATAGATTGGTTTCTATATGTACCCGTTGACATTCGCTCTGATTGAAGTACCCATATATACCTAATTATGTTTGCCATCCGGTTATCTTTTGTATCCGTACGTACCAAATTAGATTCGGCGTTCGTTTTTCTTTTGCATCCATACGTGCCTGATTAGGTTTGGCATTCGTTTGGCTTTTGCATTCAATGGTATGCTCGGTTAAACAATATATTTTGGTTATAGATTTGTTTCTATATATACTCAATTAGGTTTGGCATTTGGTTAGCTTTTGCATCCATACGTACCCAAATAAGTTCGGCATTCGGTTGGATTTTGCATCCATATGTACCCAATTTGGTTTGACATTTGGTTAGCTTTTGCATCCTTACGTACCCGATTAGATTTGGCATTCGGTTAGCGTTTGCATTCGGTGGTATGCTTGGTTAAACAATATATCTCGGTTATAGACTAGTTTCTATACGTACTCAATTAGGTTTGACATCCAGTTTGATTCTATGTCTATACATACCTGATTAGGTTCGGCATCCAGTTAGTTTTGTATTCATACATACCCGATTAGGTTTGGCATTTGGTTAGCTTTTGTATCTATACATACTGGATTAGATTTGGTATTTAGTTAGTTTTTGTTTCCATATGTATTCAATTAGGTTTGGCATTCGGTTAACTTTTGCATACATACCCGAATAGGTTGGACATTCGGTTAACATTTTCATTTATTGGTATACTTGGTTAAACAATATATTCTGTTATAGATTGGTTTTTATACGTACCCGATTAGGTTTGGCATTTGGTTTGATTTTGTATCAATATGTGCCCAATTAGGTTTTGCATGTGGTTAGCTTTTGTACCCATACATACCCGATTAGGTTTGGCATTCAGTTAGCTTTTATATCCACATGTACTCGATTAGGTTATGCATCTAGTTAGCTTTTGCAGTCGATGATGTGTTCGGTTAAACAATATATCTCAATTATAGATTTGTTTTCTTATAAATTCAATTAGAGTATGTAGTTGATTATGTTATGATATTGGCTATAATCTTGGTTAACCAATATTATAATATTTTTGAGGAAACCTATATTATAATATTAAATAGCATTACTTTTAGTACTTGTGAAGTTTTTGCCTGGCAAATATTTACCTAGATATTTGAGTTTAATGTTGAAATTATACAATATTATACTGTAGAAGAATAACATATTTTCTTTGAATATAGTAAATTACATTTTAGATATAAAATACTATATATTACATAAAGTTAAAAGTATGTAGCATTCAATATCCAACATATTTGAGTTAAACATCAAATTTATACAGTTTTATATCGTACACCAACCACATTTTCAGTATAGGAAATTACTGTCCAGATATTAAGTACTTTACATTAGGATAAAAGTTTCTAACATTTATCTAAAAGTGTTTTTTAAACATTCAATACGCACATGTAACATTACATACCTAGCATCCATCATTTGTCATCCAGCTTTTGATACATTCAGTCAAGTTAGCTAAATTGTAATCATTTAAGCAAAATTGCATGTAGCTATACAATCATTAATACATTTGATAGTGTCGGGTTCTGATTTCCAGTCATGAGTTTTGTCTGTGACAATATCATAAAGGATGTGGGCTCTTAGTTTTTGCATTTCTTCATCTTTGTATAAATATACATTTCCTTTTATTCATATATTATTGGATAGGTCTTCCATATTTCGCATAACAAATATTACACAATCAATTATACATTAGCTCAAAATTTTATATTTACGAATAGTATTTTTGCTACGGACAATTCATAAATGATTGGTTTGTTTTGTAGTTTCGATGGTTGTTTCATATTTTTTTGTGTAAATTGACTTTAGAACATCTTTATTTTGTCTCTCTACAAAAAATAATCAAGTGAATTAAGTCAATAAATATTTTCCACCATGCAAATTTTTGCTAGGTACATATTTACCACCAGTAATTAGTAATATACTTATACCACAATTTTAGCTTGATGTTTGTATAGGCAGTCGTAGTTTTCTCTTCTTGATCTTTGGGAATCATAGTGTTTTCAGGTTTTATCAATTGCACTAGAATCCAACAACGTATAATGATTATGTAGTGGTATCAATACTTTTTTGCAATTCATTGCTTCTTCTTCCAGCACTTTGACCACCAAAGATTCAAATGTTGGTTTATAATCTTGAATTATTGATACCTGTGACTACAAATTAATCAGCTTTCAAATATTCAAGTGATATTTATTTGCAGTTTTAAGTATTTTATACTGTTGCATAGGATTTTAAGTATAGATATCTTCATGATTTGTCTTCGGTTTTATTTCTAAGAACCGGTCTATAATCTGCATAGAAATTTGATTTTATATATTAGTTTTTTTTAATTTCAGTTAATAATATTATATTGATTTAAATACCATTGAGTTAATGAATCTGTTGAATAGCATGTCAGAAATATTGACTTCTCTTATTTCGATGTCTTTATTTGGGTCATAGTATGCAGTTTTTGTGTTTTAATAATAGGTAAAGTATATTAGTAGGTATTATAGTAGGCAGGTTAGAATATAATATATGAACTTTAATTAAGGCTTGTGTCTGAAACTAACACTGCAGTATGTGAATATTATTTATTTAAACATTTGTTTGGCATACATATTCCTGGCAAATAATTGGGTGACAAATATTTTCCTGGCAAAATATTTTTCAGGTACATATTTGCCAGGCACATATTTGCTAGGCATACATACGTTTCTGTATGTTTATTTGTATATTTGCATTTTATTTTTTAATAAAATAAATTACCTATTTCCATTTGCTTCATAAAAAGCATTAAGCTAATAAATCTATTCATTTGTGAGTCATTTTCTTGCAAACTTGTTTTTCTGAACCAATATCTTTGCTTCTTTTATTTCAGACCTATGATGATCAAATTATGTACTTTGGTCTAATATATTTTTAGGTTGAGGAGCTTTTTCATATATTTTTTTCAATATTGCTTTTACATGATTTCTTTCGATATTGTCCTTTTTTCTAAGTATGATACTGTAAATTTGGATCTTTTTTCACTCCTTTTGATCCTTTTTTTAACTCTTTTTGAGAATGAAGAAGGAGAAACTTCTGTTTGTTTTCTTTTCAACCTTTTCTCCTTATTTTCAAGCTTGATTTTATAATCTGCAACCACTTTTTGTTAAATGTTCTCTAATTCCTGCATTAAATTTTGGCCGCTTTCTCGACTCTCGCTTGATGGTGTTAGCAAGTAGAATGTTGGGTAGTCAATACCTAGCATGTCTTTCTTTTTATCATCCTTTATAATTGTCCATTTAGTATATGTCAAATATTTGACATATATTTTTTTATATAAAAAATTATTTTTGTTTTAAAATATATACCTTTCATTTTTTGTACTATTTTTCCCTAATATCCTTTTTCAATCAAAGCTTCTTGGCGTGCTATGCTTGTTTTATCTTGTTTTTCTTGAATTTCAATAATAAATTTATCATTGGCGTTTTGTTATTAGTTGATATAAGGAAATATTTTATTTATAATGAGTATATTTTATGAAAATAATTATTTTTGCAAATTTTTAGGAAATATTTATATGGCAAGTTTTTGTATGGAAAATATTTGATGTAAAAGTTTCATGTATTTGGATATTATACCTTTGAACGTGATAACGTCACTATTTTCTTTAATTTTTTCTTTCTCTTCACCACCAAAATTTTCATTATGTATCATCAAATCTTCTGATTTTTCACCTGGTTTGTATAAAAATTTCAACTGTTAATTATTTTGTTTGCCAACATATGGATGACAAATATTTGCAAGGCTGAATTTTTTATAGTATTTGTAAACATATACCTTTTCTGCGCTTTCTTTTTTTTCTTCAGTACTCTCCTTTTCTTTTACCTTTTACTGTCTTTCGCACGAGAAATATTTCATATTGGATTGTTGTTTGGTCATTAGTGTTGTCATCAACATCATCATCTTTATCATCATCATCTTTATCATTCTTGTCCTTTTCATTTTTATTATTATCATCTTTAGTTTTCTTTTCATCATCATTAACAATATCATCACCTTTATCCTGATCAGCACCATCATCATCTTTACCTTCATCACCATCACTTTTGCTTTCATATCACCATCACCGTCTTTACTTTCCTTAGAACCATTACCATCTTTATCATCACCATCACTTTTGCCTTGATCAACACCATTACCTTCAACATATTTAGCCTCATTAGCACCATTACCATCTATATCATCATCACCATCACATTTTCCATGATCAGCACCATTACCTTCACCATCTTTAGCTTCATTACCACCATTACCATCTTTATCATCATCGCCATCACATTTTCCTTAATCAGTACCATCACCTTTAGCATCTTTAGCTTCAACAACATCATCACCATCTTTAACTTTGTCTTCATCATCACCTTTACCTTTATCAATAGCATCATTATGTTTACGTTCATCACCATGGCATTTACCTTCATCCATAGTATCACCATCTTTATGTTTATCACCATCACCTTTACCTTCGTCAGCACCGTCATCATCTTTGCCTCCATCTTTATCATCTTCATTACAATCATCATCACTTTACCTTCTTTATTAGCAACATCAGCAACAATATCATTTCTTTCATCATCATTATTAGCATTAGCATCTTTTGTTTCATCATCATTAAGTTGATCATTATCATCTTCATCATCATTATCATCATCGCCGTCTTCTTCTTTTTCCTTCGTTTTCTTTCAAATCTTCATTTTCTTTTTCAATAGCTTATTTTCTTTTTTTAGAACCACATGCTCTTTTTTCAGCTTCTTTATTTCCTATTTTATATCCTTCAGTTGTTTGTTGATTTTTTCATATTTTTGATTGATGACTGAATATTTTTCTCTAGCTGATTCAACTTTGGCAGATTTTAGCTCTTTTTTCTTTCTTTGTTTTTCTTCTTTTCTCTGAAAATCAGAAATATTTTTTACTTTTTACATAATTAAAAAACCGGTTGAGATATTTTTTTGAAATTATTTTGAAATCTTATTATTAAATTGTCAAATATTTGTATTTGTTTGGCAAGTATTATCTAGGCAAATATTTGTCATACTTTTTATAACAGAATTTTGATGGTATTGCTGGCAATTTTACCTTTTTAGCAAAGAAGTACTTAATTTTGCTTGGAGTAACTTCCTATAGTGTCCATTTTGGAAAAGTTGATTCATTTTATCGATAACTTATTTCGAGAGCAAATATTTTTGTAATATCATAGAACTAATACTGCAAAAAGAGATATTAGGTGTTAGTTTAGTTTATAATAAAATTTATAAAAGATAAAACGAGTTATTAGAGTTTACCGATAGCAGGGTTACGCATGCACATATTTTTCTTGGACTGCCTTTATTTTTTTCACTTGTTCCATCAAATGTTTTCTTATTGTTGCTAGCCATGAAACTGTTTTCATTTGCTTCAATTTATAAACATATGGTAGCAGCACGAAAGAAAATGCAGAGTTTGGATTGGAGAAAAAGTATGTCGAAATCAAAAACATAATTAGCAACTCGTAACATCGATTGTATTTTTTGTTTTTATTCTTTTCAAAGCTAACCAGATGCTTATTTCAGTATTCTTTGCTTTGATCATTTTTGAATTACGGAGATATTTCTGTTTGAATGCATTTATTTCAAAGTTCATGTCAGATTCCTTTAGATGAGACGTTGTGTTGATTGTGATGCTTTCATTTGAGAATCTAAAAATTGTTAACGATGTCACTTTCTTTTAGAATTGCTTTTATGTCTCCAAAATAAAAATAGTTTTCTACATTTGAAAAAAATCCATGGTCATAACTATAGGAGCTGGCTCTTTCGATATGTCCTTAATTTTTATAGCTCCTTCGAAGAATGGATTGATAATGTTGAAGAATGGGGTTAGCTTCAATAATGTAATGTAATGTGATGTTTTGGAAGTATCTTTTTGTTTATTAAATTTTCTACCAATGTGTGGAAAGATTCAAAGCTACTTCTATAGCTTTCTGAGTTATCTTTTAGTGCTTCTATTTTCTATTTCTTTGCATGTGTTTTTTTCGTGCTTCTTCTTATTGCTGGTTGTTTTCTCCTGAGGCATGAAAAAACATCTTCTTCTGATTCTATATATTATGAAGATTCAGAGTTGTTGGAGATTTGGATTTTGAGGATTCAGTTTTGTGAGGAGATGTTAAAGGTTCAAATTTAAAAGATTTAGAAAAATTTGCAAATTTCTTAACTTGGCGTGGTAGTGTTTTCTTGTGCGCCATTACTTTGTATCTTCGTCGTGGTACTTGTAAAGGTTAAAATTATCAAATTAGTGTCATATATATATGAGTAGCAAACATGAGCATGACAAATATTTTCCAATCCTACATTTATGGTAAATATTTTATATTGTTTGCTTTTTATGTAAATGTATATATACTAAAATTTCTGTCTACCAAAAATCTAAACTTTCTTTGACAAATATTTGATATTTTTAATATTTACATTAAAAAATATTAAATCCACAAAATTATTGTCATAAATTATTTGACAAATATTTTTCATCCTTATTTGATCATCTAATTGTATACTATAATTTCAAGGGAAATTTTCAGTAATTTCAACCTTTAATGAATCGGAGGTACATATGATAAGTATTTGAAACTCTTAATATTTATGTTAAAGGATTTTATAATATATATAGCTATTTCTAAAATAATTTTTTAATGTAAATATTTGCTATCCTCACTTCATCATTTAATTATATACTACAACTAGAACCTACCATCAATAAAAACTACATATAAGAAATATTTAACATTTTAAGTATAGTAAAAAGTAGTAATATTTCAAGCAATTACTGATAGTAATAACTTACAAATATTTTCCAGTAAATATTTGCCATTCTTCATTATTCATTTCCTTTTACACTTTTTGCAGAATTTATTTCAATCTATCGTAAACCAAAATCATACATGTCAAATATTTGTCCAAAATTTTAGTTATATATATATATACAGTAGTTGATATTTACTACAAAATTTCAATTTATATTACCTTTTGTTCTCTATTTTTAGGATAATCATTTTAAACTGGTGCACGTTCTTCATAATAGTTATCGTTGTTTGCCATCTTTGAACATTGAAGATCGCTTTCCAAAAATTTGCAAATATTTTTCATTATATAGGGAATTCACTTGAATTTGCTCTTCGCTTCGTTCTGTTGCTCGATCGACAGTGTAAGCGGTGGATTTTTCCCTTTCTTTACTCGATTGACAATGTAAGCAAAACCTAATTTGCAAATTAGGTTTTTGTTGTTCGATTGAGTGTTTTGTTTTTTTGGGAATTGATAATCGTGTAATGATATCGTGGATTTGGAAAAGATTCTATCCAAAATATAAGTGGGTAAGGGTAACATAGGTAATTATTGTTTAATTTTTAAAAACGATGGATGCATTTTAAAAGTTGTAAATGAGAGGGATTTGGGTCTTACTAACTTCAATTAGAAGGAAATGGGCCAAAATTTCCCTATTGTAATGACCTGTATATTTTAACGATTTTTAATAACGTAATTAAATAAATTTTTCTTGAAATTAAACAATATAATTTTAGAAATGAAAATTTGATATTTGGTATGCGTCTATTAAAGCATAGCAAGTGGTAGATTTTCATTTGAAAATATGAAAGTTTGTGGAATTTCGAATTTAAATTTAAAATCAGTTAATTTGTTGAAAATAAAAAATATTTTTGAAATATGAATATTTTTATATAATAAAAATGTTTATCATTTTTCTGAGTGAGACGTCATATTTCGTTTCGCCAAGTTTGGACTGCTCTGGCCCCGCTTATCTTATTTTCGGTGATTTAGCAGCAGCTTGTCAGCGAATATGAAGTTTTGATAGAAGGGTTGTGTCGCTCATGTCTGTGTATCATTCTGTTTGTCTCGTCATGCTGATCTCCGTAGTATATTCATCTATGCATTTCGATGTCCGGTACGCGGCGAAATCTACAAAACGGTTAGTCGTATCAGTACCCCTTTGACCTTTTGGGTTTTCTACATCCTTTCATTTGTCTCTGGTAAAACCAATAGCCACTAACCATAAATATTCCTTGGATTCAACACACTAGCTTTTGCTATTCCCTATTTCCATATATTTTTTCGTTTATTCACTATTATGTTCTTCCTTTTCCCTATTTCCATATATTGGATTCAACGCCTTCAGCCCTTCTACCTGTAGCAACAGTAGCCGCCAAACACCAGTGCAGTAGACCCTACCACCCTCAGCTCGACCATTCTCCACCTTTGTTATCTGTAGCCGAAAGCCCACTTCAGTTTTTTTGCTTTATATATAAAAAAATAATATAGATTTCTAAATATTGATTTTTAAAATATCACATATAGATATTTTGATTTTAAATATATGTGTTTTAAGAAATAATGATTTTGAAATATAATATACAAATATTTATTTTAATATGCGTTTAAATTAAATATTTATTTTAATATATATATATATTATTTTGATATGTGTTTTAAATTGAATATTGATTTTATAATATAATATATAAAGGTTTATTTTAAATATGAGAGTAAATTTTAGATTTTTTTTAAAATTATATTATTTTTTTTCATCGATTCAAGTCCATCGTGCTTTGCTTTGGAATTTGTGCTTGGATTCGTAGCTCATTTCATTGTCGAATTTCTCTAGCCTCGAAAGGTGAGCAATTGCTCACGATTAACATTCTTATATTTAGTAAATTTAACTCACATGGAATGACGATTAAAATATGTTGTTAAATTTAAATTGTTAGTTATTTAATTGTTGAATATGATATGTTATTATTTTAAATTGTTTACCTATATTAATTGACATATGACACCATAACCCGTTAAATATATTATATTTAAATTGTTAATTTTGATCATATTTGTCATCGATATGTTATTTTATATTATTCTTTTATTGTTTTCACACTACAAGTTCCCTGTTAGTTTAGAGATCCCTATGGGTTGAAATAATACATACCCGAATGATATTATAGATTAGGGAAAATCGTTATGGGTTGAAATGATAAACCCAAGCGATTTTATTGATTTTGAAAATTTGAGATTGCGGGTTGAAATGATATATACCCGTAAATATTTAAATTATTGCGGGTTGAAACGATGAATATCTGTATCACTTGACCATGGTATAGAAAATTATATACGGACACCGTTGGTCTATTTTTAAATGATTTCCAAATCTTTGAAAAGAAAATATATGTGTTTTGATTTTAAAATATAATATAAAGGTTTTATTTTTAATTTTAATATGTGTATAAATTTAGATGTTCATATTGTATGTTTTGGAAATTTTAAAATTATAAGCTAAAGTTTTAAAATGTAAATTATAAAATTTTACTTATAACTTTATTATTTTTAAAATATATAAAATAGTATTTAAAATAGATTTAATAAAAAGGTTTAATTTAATAAAAATTTAATTTAATTAATAAATATGTATATAATATGTTTGAAAATATTTATTTAAGATTTATATTAATATTTGGAAATAGTTTTATAATAACTTTAATAAACAGAGGTTGGAAAGATAAATTAAGGTTGACTTGAATTTTAATTGGTTAAGAATTATATTCAATAAGAATTGATTTGAACTTATTAATTTTGAGATTTTAAAGATATGATTTTATAACTTGATAACTGAATTTGGATTAAAGGTGATTTAATGAATATTTTCAAATTTAAATAAAATTGAAATTTAATATTTAATATTGGTTTAAATTTGTAATTTGAGATTTTATTTGAATGTATTAAAAATGATTAAGTGAATATTTTCAAATTTAAATAAAATTAAAGTTGAATTTTGAAATATAAATAATTTATCAAATTGATTTATTGTAAATGTTTGAATATTTAAACTTTGAAACCTATTGAATTGGAAGTGGTTTAAATTTATAGTTCAAACTTGGATTTGAAATAGATAAATTAAAATGGTTTTACTGAGAATTTGAATTGAACCTTTAACCTTTAACCTTTTTAATTGAAATTGTTGAACTGAGATTGATTTAAATTGAATTTTTGGATCTAAAGTTGATTTGAATTGTTTGTGAAATTGGAGGAAACAATTCTAGTTTGAAACTATTTTCGATGTAAAATCTGTTAATATATAAACTATTTTTAATATATAAACTATTTTAATCTATAACCTATTTTAAATGGAAACTATTTTTAATGTATAACTATTCCAATATATAAACTACTTTCAATACTCAAACCGTTTAAGGTGGAACTGTTATGATTTTGATTTAATGGACTTAAATGCGAATACTTTGATATGATGGTTTAACCGATTTTGTGGTTATGATTTTGGAAATGGATATGATTTAAAGTGAATAATAATTTTGAAAGTGAATAAGATTTCGAAAGTGAGTATGATTCTGAAAGTGAGTATGATTTCGAAAGTGATATGATTTTGAAAATGATATGATTTTGAAATGAATATGATATTTTGATATGAAGTATGAATTGTTTGAAATGAAAAATGACCACGGTGTGAAATAAGCGTTTGGTTGTTAAAGAGACCGAGGTCGGATATTGTCATACTCTCTGCCAATACCGAAAACCACTTAAACAACTGTGTATGTGGTGGAGAATCCAAAACGAAGTAGGATTGTTTGGTGAACGTCTGTATGAGGTATGAACGCAGCCCTGACCCCCTCAGGTCAGCTTGATGTGACTAAAACAGGAGCTACGTCCGGCCAAGTGAGGTCGCACCTCCGATCGAGCATGCTTCTTCGATACCATTCTATTACTTTGTGATTTGATTGGGTGCACCTTTGATTATGGGAGTGTGTCTCGAGGTGGGCGGTAGTAGCTGCTGTATGGTACCACCAGTCCGGATCCGCAAAACGGTAGTATCCTATCCTGGGCATTGCATCGCATGCCTTGTCACATGCCTTATCGTGCCCTCTATGAGTTTGGTTTGTACCATACTTATGGAGTGCTCACCGAGTATCCCACCAGTTTGGTGGAGCTTACAGTATCTGTATAGACTATGGGAATATATATGTGTTAAGGGGGATATGGGTAACTCCTTAACGCTATTTTAATAGTTTACTTTACTATAGATATTATATATATATATATATAGCGTATTGTACTATGTATGTAAATAGTTTAACGGATCCTTAAGGGATGGATCCCAACATCCTTTAAGTTATATTGCATTTCACTTGAGTTGTTTTACTTGTATAAGAATGTTAATCTTGACTCGAGTGTTTTGTGTTTTGCTTTATGCTCGGGTCAGACCGAGTGTCACAGCATTTGAGACTCACCTTTGGAACTTTGAGCTTTGCTTGGAGATTTATCTTTTATCTATTCAGCTATTCAGTTATTCCAGTTTATTCTAGTGGTTTATGTTTAGACTTTTTATTTGCTTTTGTATTGAAACTTCTATGTATTGGATTTCTGTGGTATTTTGTTTTAGACTCTGATATTCTGTAGTAGCTTCATGAACTACTATTTATCTATTCCGCTGCTTATTGTTGTAAAATTCTGTGTCTGTGATTCATCAATTAATTTATTTATTGTATATGCTAAGTTTTTCCAAATATAAATTAATAATCTGTTGTTTTGAGCAATTCTAGTCCGACATATGTGGATTATTGTCAATTTGAATAGTTCGAAATAGCGGGTGATTACAGTTGGTATCAAAGATCTGGTTTAGGAAAAACTTAGCATATGGAGTAAAAACTCATTAGAGATAGGGTAGTAATACCCTAGAATGAGTAAAATTAATTACAGAATCATATTCGTTCGAGCTTGAAATTCTTCGTTAGGATCATCCTGGATTAGGATTTCTTTTGAATTTTGGAACTTTCCCTTTGTTCTGAAATCCGTTCTTGTCTTTTCCTTTTCGTGTTCTTTTTTATACTGGAGCATCCAATAACTCTATTTCTTTTGATCTCTGAAATAAATTTGAGCACATCTTGCAACCTCTATTGGCAATTTCATCTGTGACTAATTCCATCGGCGGTCTCGCTAACCTTAGTATGATTTGTAAAGGGGTGAAATTTCTTTACAACAGGCGTCGATTCACCGGAGATTTCTATTTCCTCGGTTTTGATGCTGTTATTTCTTGCAAGGCCTGAACCGTTTCTTAAGTAGAAAACCAGGGTAATTCTCTTGTGATTGAATGTTGATTGCCTCAGGATTATGCAGGCAGTTTTATCTTTTCGGTAGATGCTCAGCCTAGTGATCTTGACTCCACCCCTGTTATCCAACTCTTTCCGGACGTCTTTGGTGAAGTCACTTCTCGTCCTCCCAAGCGAGAAATTGAATTCCGCATCGATCTTGTCCCTGGAGCTCGACCTGTCATCCTTCCTCCCAGACGAATGGTTTCTATGAATGGTTAGTCATGCCCTTTGGATTAACCAATACTCCTGCCTTCTTCGTCGATCTCATGAATCGCGTTTTCCATGATATTCTCAACAAGTTTGTCCCCATTTTTGTTGATGATATTCTTGTTTTCCTCTAAGTCTGAGAAGAAATATGAGTCACATCCGGGCTATGTACTGGAAACTCTTAGGAGTCATCCGTTGAAAGCCAAATTTTCTAAATGCCATTTCGGGAGGGATGAAGTCTGATTCCTTGGGCACATTGTTTCTGAAAATGGAGTCTCAATTGACCCGGTTAAGGTCGCCGCGATTAATATAAGTATATCCATCTTTCCTCTTTTGTAATTTAATTATCTTATCTTACTTTCGAGCCTATCTTCTTACTTAGAATTCTCTTTGATTAGGGTCCCTCTAAATTTGAATCTCTATCCTTGTTCTAAGATACATTCTTGAATCATCCTGTGAGGGAGTGTACTTGTAATTAATATAAAAATGTTTTATATTGTGTTGTTTGGGTTGTTAAGTTTGAATTTTGGGTTTCGATCGATTTGTTTGGCCAACGCTATCGATAGGAATTCCAAAAACACTTGAACATAGCAAACCGACTTAATATTGTTTTCGAAATTGGTAAATGAAATAATTGTATGTATGATTATATTTTATATATAAGAGTATAATTTTTTGAAATTAGATAGTTAAATGAATTGGTTGTTAGAAATGATAGTACTAAACTATCATTTATTGTTTTGTCAACATTCCTAAACCATTAGATATTTTTGCATGTTATTAGGAGTTGAAATTTTATAAACATGGTTTATGAATATGATTTACAAATGAAGTGAATTTAAATTAAGGACTTGAGAATTTAATTTCCAGTGCTTTTCAAAATTTGGTTTTCAAAGTTTTGAGAAAATATATCATTTGAAAGTATTTTTGAATGGAAATTGTTTCCAAATAATTTTAAAGAAGTAAGTCGGTACTCTCCTCTTATGTCATTGGAAAATAATTTCGATAATGACTGCAGCATCATCGACATTCATTTTCGAGTCTCAAAGTGGGGAGACCACTTAGTAGCTTTACTACACTTTTATTTTGGAAATGGGTTTTGATTTGAATTTCTTGAGTATGATTTGATGTACAAATATATATATATATGTATGTATGTATATATTTATTTGAAAATGGTTTGAAGTGAAACCGGAAATTAAACTCTTAAGTTTTACGTTAAGTGATGGTTTTCAATTATTGAATGAGGCAATTCTTTTGAATAATTGGAGTGTCTAAAATGAGAAATGGAATTGAAACAACTTTAAACTGTTGAACTAGGATAAAAATTAATTTGTATAATACTCATTTGCATTCTAAAACATATATAACTCACCTGAAATATTCAAAAAGTTAAAATGTTAATGTGAATATGAAATTGAAGGTTATACAAGAGAGTACTTAAGTAAAAAAAATGTTCAAACTAAATTTTGCATAATAGAAATGTTGAAAATAAGTGGTAAAGTTGTATAGTGCTCAATTACATTGAGAAATATTAATAAAACTTTCCTAGAAAAGTTTGAATGTAATAAGAGCATGTAATTGAATAATATACAATATAAAATGTAATTAATAAGATGTCCAAAAATGAAATTTATATGGTTTTGAATTAATTGTTGTATCTGGTAATATGTATTTCGAAGGGTGCTTTTGGTACAGGTCCTTGATAGGTTTTAAAATTCAAAAAAACTCCAGTGGAAAAAAGTAGGTAAATTAGGTCCTTATTTTTCGAAAATCATCAAAAAATATATAAAAAAACAAAAAAACTGCCAAATTTTAAAAATTATTTCAATTAATATTTATCTTCGTATTCATGTCAAAAAATCACAAAACAAGGATAAAAAGCGAAAAAATGACATACGGTATGTTTCAGAATACTTGCATACATGTATGCAATTTTAGAGAATAATTGCAGGCATGTCCGCACTTATTCTGGATAGCATGCATTTGCAACTAAAAATTGCAGATATGTCTGCAATTATAGGGAATAAGTGCAGATATTTACGTAAATATCCTAATTGTTTAATCAAGGTGCTGTTATTCAGTGAATAATTGCATACATGTCTGCAAATATATGAAATAATTGCAAACATGTCTGCAATTATATAGATTTTTATTCAACACAATTATTCAGCGAATAATTGCAGACATGTCTGCAATTATATGGAATAATCGCATACATATATACAATTATTCAGATGTTTATCGAATGCAATTATTCAGCGAATAATTGCAGACATATCTGCAATTATATGGAATAATTGCATATTTGTCTGCAATAATTATAGACATGTTTGCAAATATATTTTTTGCAGAAACTTAGTTATAATATTTACAATTTTTTGAAACTTTTTTTAAGCATTGGCGCAAAAAAACACGAAAAATACATGCTGCTACAGTAAAATAATTATAGGGCGCTTTACTACTTTTTTTAGGGAGGATGCCGTTTGAATTAACTTTGGTTTTAGCGATGTGTGACAAATATTCACTATTTCAAATCAATCTTTCCTTTATGTTGCTTCTATTCTCCTATCTCGTTCCATTTCGGGGACGAAAAGTTTTGAGTGGGGGAGAGTGTAACAACCTGTAAATTTTTAATAACGTAATTAACTAAATTTTTCTTGAAATTAAAAAATACAATTTTAGAAATGAAAATTTGATATTTGGTATGCGTCTATTAAAGCATAGCAAGTGGCAGATTTTCATTTGAAAATTTGAAAGTTTGTTTGTTTGTGGAATTTCGAATTAAATTTAAAATTAGTTAATTTGTTGGGAATAAAAAAATTCAAAATATGAATATTTTTATATAATAAAAAAATTTGTCATTTTTTCGAGTGAGACGTCATATTTCGTTTCGCCAAATTTGAACTGCTCTAGCCCCGTTTATCTTATTTTCGACGATTTATTAGGAGTTTGGCAGCGAATATGGAGTTTTGATAGAAGAGTCGTGTCGCTCAGATCTATGTACCATTATGTTCGTCTTGTCGTGCTGATTTCCGTAGTATATTCATTTGTGCATTTCGGCGTCCGTTATGCGGCGAAATCTGCAAAATGGTTAGCCGTATCGGTACCCGTTTGAGCCTTTTGGGCTTTCTGTGTCCTTTCGTTTGTCTCTGGTAAACCCAATAGCCACAAACCATAAATATTCCTTGGATTCAACACACTGGCTTTTGCTATTCCCTATTTCCATATATTTGTTCGTTTACTCACTCTTATGTTCTTCCTCTTCCCTCTTTTGGTTCTGTTCTTCTGAAAAGAAAAATAATATGTATAATTCTCTAACTAAAGCATTCCTATATAAGCTTACATTCTTTGTTCTAGAGAAGCCTGCTCGTCCTCTTCTCTCTGATCACTGTCCACCACCCACGCCCTTCTCTTCCTCTCTCCACGCAGCCAACAAATCTCCCTTTCCCTGCCGCCTGCTTCTTCCTTCTTTATCTATCATGCTATGAAAAAAATTATAGTTCATGTATATCGCCAGAGAAACCCTGCTCGACTTGCTCACCCGTCCATCTTCTTGCCACCGACCCATTCTCTTCCTCCTCGCCCGCCTTCTCCACCCAGATCCACCAACCCAGATTTCTTGAACCCATCCGCCTCCTTAGTTCAGATCCGCTTCAATCGCAACATTTTCCTCACGCAACACTTCGACCCCGATCTCGCATTCACACCTGACATCACCGAGCACCTTCAACCCGCCACTTGACCACAACAGCCATCCTCCTTCGATCCAGACCCCACGCCGAATACTCCACAACCAAGCTCGCAAACGCCAAACCCTTCACGCAGTCAGCCTAGCAACCCACCAGAGCTAAACGCCTTCAGCCCTTCCATATATAGCAACAGTAGCCACCGAACACCAGAGCAGCAGACCCCACCACCCTCAGATCGACCATTCTCCACCTTTGCTACCTGTAGCCAAAAGCCCACTGCAGTTTTTTTGCTTTATATATATATATAAAGAATATGGATTTTTAAATATTGATTTTTAAAATATAATATATAGATATTTTAATTTTAAATATATGTGTTTTAAGTAATAATGATTTTGAAATATAATGTATAAAGATTTATTTTAATATGCGTTTAAATTAAATATTGATTTTAAATATATATATATATATAAAGATTTTATTTTGATATGTGTTTTAAATTGAATACTGATTTTAAAATATAATATATAAAGGTTTATTTTAAATATATGAGTAAATTTTAGATTTTTTAAAAAAATTTATATTTTGTTTACATCGATTCAAGTCCATCGTGCTTTGCTTTGGAATTTGTGCTTGGATTCGTAGCTCATTTCATTGTCATATTTCTCTAGCTCGAAAGTTTGAGCAATCGCTCACGATTAACATTCTTATATTTAGTAAATTTAATTCACATGAAATGACGATTGAAATATGTTGTTAAATTTAAATTGTTAGTTATTTAATTATTGAATATGATGTGTTATTATTTTAAATTTTTTACCTATATTAATTGACATATGACACCATAACCCGTTGATATATTATATTTAAATTGTTAATTTTGATCATATTTGCCATCGATATGTTAATTATTGGAAAATATCGGAAAAAAATCTTATTTAAATTGTTACAATGATGTGTTAATATATTATATTATATTTAAATTTTCTTCCAACATTAAATTAAAAAATCTTATTTAATTCAATATTTTATTATCGGAAAGAAATGTGGGTCGTTACGCTCTCCCCCACTCAAAACTTTTCGTCCTCGAAGAGGGAAAAGAAGGAATTAAGGAATTAATATATCTTATTCAAAATATTAAATTTATAAACAATCAATTTACATAATTAAATAATTTAAATAAAATACATCAATTTAAGATAATTAAATCCTTTTATATTCAAGTTAACAAAAGTTTGGAAAACATTTTCGCAAAAATTTTCTTAAGTCCAAAATTCACAGAAAATTTCGACAGAGTCTCCTTTGTACGGAGAGGTCTGAGAGAAATAATAATATCAATAATAACAATATATATCATATATTTCAAAATAAAATATTCCAAACCACGGGAAAACAATATAATATCGTTATAAAACCGTAACCCGGAAACGTACCTATTTGTCGGGTAAACGACGCTTATTTATGAAACCAAAAGCAGTAGCTATTGCTTCCATAAACCTGTATTTTACTTATATAATCCAAAGAGGTTAATAATTAAGTAAAAGAGAATATTTATGTTATTTCAACTTATAACAACAAATCAACACAATATAACAATAGCACTTGCAAACAAAACCATACAACCATCACATGCAAATCAAAGAAATCAACCATCCATCCATCCATAGCAACCAAAACTAATGGTTTGTTCGGGTTTAGAACTTCTAATCGTATAGAATGATAAATAAACTACTAAATATACCATACACTCAACAGTCTTAGATAACTTAATAGATTATTCATAAACAATTTAAAGTATCACTTCCCAACGTCCCAAAAGCCAAAACAAATAAAGAATTCAACACATATTTTAAGTTTATTCTATTAATCTTTTTTTCACATCATTTATTGTTCATTTTTTCTTTTTTCTTTTTTCTTTTTTTTCATACAATGATTTTTCTTTGATTCACGTTCATTACTTACAAAATTTTAATTCTCATTCATTTATATAAGGCTTATTTCATCAATTTACATTCTTTACATACATAAGTTATATCCATTTCGATTATTTGGATCATAAATGAATTCATTATTGAAGTATTGTATACATTTTATTTCAGTTTACTTCACATTTACTATTTAGTTTGATTTCCATTTTTATATAAATATTCATTTGTGAAACACTCATACTTATAAAAGATTTTCACTTTTCACTTTTATTTCTTTCACATATAGTATCCACTTTTACTATTTACTATAATTATAATTGGCTTCAAACATTATCTAAGTTTATAATCATTTACTTACAGTATTCCTCCTTTTTATTAAATTATAAGTACTAGCATTTTCAAATTATTAACTTAAGTTCATAACATTTTTATACACCTTAATTCTTCACTTATAAGCTTAATTCCAGCGAACACTTCGTTTCCTAAGTTTACTTGTATAATATTCTATTACATATTCTTATTAAACATTTCAACTTTTAATATTTGGTAGGTTATACATTATGTCTTTTAGAATGTAATTGAATGTTACACAAGTTTCTCTTATTTATTTAAGCTAAAATGTTCAATAGTTACATTTCTTAATTTCCCTATCCTTTGATTTACATATCATAATTTCCCATCTCATATATATTTCATTAATTACTTAGCTTCCAATTTCTTATTTTCCTTATTTCAGAAGTTTCCAATTATTAATATAGTCAAGTTTTCATTCATTGCAATAATTGAATGCTATTAATTATCAAAAAGTTTTAAGAACTAAATCTCGGATTCATTTCAGTCATTTAGAAAATAATATATATATTTATATCCTTTATAGATCAAATCATATTTAGGGATTCAAAATCAAGATTTATTTATCAAAACAAATGTGCAGTAAAACTACTACAATGGTCTTCCCACTTTGAAACTCGAAAATGAACGTCGATGATGCGTGCACTCATCACCGAAATTATTTTTCCAACGACAGAGAGGGGAGTACAGAACTTATTTCCTTTAAAAAATTTCTTTTAAAACATTTCTTTCAAATCATCTTGAAATATTTATATCAGAAAATACTTCTAAATACTACTAATATTATATTCCAAAATCTTTCGAAAGAAATTTTCAGAAATCCCAGCACTTCAGTTCTAAACTTCCAATTTATGTTTACTTTATTTGTAAATCCCATTTTTCAATCAATATTTATAAAATTTCTCTACCTAACAAACAACATATAACATCCAACTATATCATTTATAAAATTTATTATTTTATATACAAAATATATAATTGGCAAAATTATTTCATTTACCTATATTTCAAAACAATATTGTGTCGGTCGGCCCTATTAAGTGTTTAGAAATTCTTATCGATGCCATAGCGTCCTATGTACCGACCAAAATTTATAAATACTAAACAGAACAAATTAACACAATACAAAACCTTTTATAACACTAACAAATACGCTCTCTCATATATATACACTCAGCGACTCATTCTAGGGTATTACTACCCTATTCTATATGAGTTAGACCCCACAAAGCTAAGGTTGTCGTTAAACCAAAGCTCTGATACCAAATGTAACGACCTCCTTTTTGGATGGTTTAAATCGACTATAAACCACACACGTCAGACTCAAACCATTCAAAAGGGCAGATTGTTATGGGGTAAATAAGAAAAAGCAAAGAAAAAAAGAAAACAAAACACAGAATCTCACAACGGAATGACAAAATATAACAATCAAATAAACAGTTCATGAAGCTGTTTTACAAATAACATTTGATTACACCTTTACAATACAGAATCAGAGTACATACAATAGTAAAAAATAAGTAATGCAGCGGAACGGTATGGTGCAGTGGAATAAATGAAATAAATAATAATAGTACTAAATCTTCGTCTTCGTCCTCCAAAAGCAGTCTTCGATACACTGAAAAGCTCAGACTGACCCGAGTGGATTGAAAAGACAAAACACTCGAGTTAGAACTAAAAGATCTTATGTAAGTTAAATCAACAGTAAATAAATATGAGTATAACGGCGTCAGAGATGTTTACGGGGTTTGACATCTCCTATCCAGTGTCTAGCGTGAGTGCAGTAACTTAAGAGATGTTCGGGATTACCATCTCCTAAGGATCCGTTAAACTATCTACTATGTAGTACAATACGCTATTATAATATGTCTAGTAAAGTAAAGTATTAAAATAGCGTTAAGGCGTTACCCATATCTCCCTTAACACATTTTATATAATGTCGTAGTCTATACAGATACTGTAAACTCCACCGTAAACTGGTGGGCTATTAGGGAGCACTCCATAGGTACGATACAAAACAAACTCGTAGAAGGCGCGATAGGGCATGTGAACACGACACTCGAGGCAATGCTAGGGTAGGATTGTACCAATTGCGGATCCGGACTGGTGGTAACGCATAGGAGCTACTACCATCCACCTCGGAACACACTCCCATAATCAAAATCAAGGGGTGGCCACCAAATCATCACCAAGTCATAATATGGTATCGAAGAAGCATGTCCGATAGGAGGAATGACCTCACTTGGCCCGGCATGGCTCCTGTTTTAGTCACACCTAAGATGGCTCATGGGAGTCAAGGTCACGTAAATACCTCATACAGAATCGTTTGCCAAACCATCCTACTTCATTCTGGAACCTCCACCACATACACAGTTTTAAAAGTGGTTTTCGGTATTGGTAGAGAGTATGACAATATATAATCCCGGTCTCTTTAACAACCAAATGCTTATTTTACACAGGATGGTTCTTTTAAATTTCCAAACCATTTCATATTGATATCAAAATATCATATTCAATTCAAACCATATCACTTTCGAAATCATAATTTCAAAATAGGTTAAAACCTCATTTCAAAATCATCATATTTACTCAAAATATGTTACTTAAATCCCAACTTAGGTTATTACATCATTTAATTATATTTGCTTTTAAATCAAGGATTTAAATATAACCCCTTCCACTTTACAATTTAGAATTTAGAAAATAGCATAGATAGTTACAAATAGTTTAAATAGTTTAGTATAGTTTGAAAATATAACTTTGATGGTTTGAAATACTTTAAAATAATTTAAAAAGTGAATTAAAATAGTTTAAATAGATTTAAAATAATTTTAGTAGAATTATAATAGATTAAATAGATTTAAAATAGATTAATTAGATTTAAAATAGATTAAATAGATTTAAATTATATTAAATAGATTTAAAATAGATTAAATAAATTTAAAATAGATTAAATATTTTTAATTAGTTAAAAATAGGTAAAATAGATTAATTTGGATTAAATAGATTATAATAGATTAAAATAGTTTAAAATAGGTAAAATAGAATAAATTGGATTAAATAGATTATAATAGATTAAAATAGTACAAATTGATTAAAATAGTTTAAATTAGTTTAAAATAGATTTCAAAGTTATATCCAAAAAATTTCAATAACTCAATTTCGATAAAATTCATTTATATTTGACAACTCAACTTTGAATTTCCAATTTAAATCCTTTGAACAATTCATTAAATCAATTCAAATCTCAACATTTATCAATTTCTATTTCAAAATACCAGTTAACTGAATTCAAAATTTAAAGATAAAAAAAATCATTTAATTTAACCAATCCGATGTCCGTATATAATTTTCAACCCTATGGTCAAGTAATACGGATATTTATCATTTCGATCCGTAATTTAAAATTTTACGGGTATATATCATTTTGACCCGCAATCCCAAAATTTAATTTCAAATACATGAAATCGTTCGAGTCTATCATTTCAACCCATAACGATTTCTCCTTAATCTATCATATCGTTCGAGTATGTATCATTTCAACCCATAGGGAACTTGGAGTGTTATAACAATATAAAAATATAACATCCAGCCATCGAATATCAACAATCAAACATACATCACAATCACCATACAATCAACCAATAAATAACATCAATCAACTGATTATCAATAACAGGTATTAAATCGACAATTAAATTCAATATTAAATTAAATGACGATTAAATGCAATAAAAGTCATATTTAACTGGAATGACAATTTAAATACACCAAACATCAACCAATCAATTTCAAATCACATCATAAATTCAATTTAACTAACATAAGATAATCTAGTAGTTGTGAGTGGGTTAAAACACTCTCCTTTGATTTTAGCCCATAAAAATCCAAACAGAAGCGTAAAAACTCAACAGTCTTCAAATTCAACTAAATCAATTTCATGTTGTACGGAATTTAAATATGAATCCTGTAACGACCCGCAAATTTAATAGTTTTAAAATTTTGTTTAACTGAAAATTTTGTGAAATTTTTATCAATTGAATTTGAAAATAAAAATTTATTATTTGGAATACGTCTATTTTAGTATAGCAACTGGTAAATTTTCATCTGATAATATTGAAGTTAATTTTTGTGAAATTTTATTTCAATTTAAATCAGTTAATAACAGTTGAATTTAAAAGTGTTCTGAAACCTAAATATGTCAACATGAGGAAACTTATTTAGAACACTCTGAATTTGACTGCGGAATTCATTTCGCGAAATTCGGACGTTTCTAGCTCCGTTTGGATTTTTCCGTACGGAATAACAGCATTTTCGGTACCGATTATCGACTTTTGATCGGATGATTGTACCGCTGATATCTGTATACCATTTTGATCGTCTCGTCATGCTGATCTCTGCGGTATATTTATTTTTGTGTTTTGAAGTCCGGTACACAGCGGAATCCACGAAATCGGTAACCAAATCGGTACCATAAATTGGGACCGTTAACTTTCCTTCGGTATCAAATATTGAAACGTGCTGCACACAAATATTAATTGCTTTTGTGATTCCAACCTGTTACCAACTTTTATTTATTTGTAGAATTGAATATCAATTGTCACTATTGAATTCAATGATATATATTCTATTCGTCCCCGTTTGAGGCTCTCTGTTTTCTTTCTCTTCTTTCTCCATCTTTTTTTTTCTTTTCTCTGTTTATATTTTTCCACTCTCTCCCAAACTTCATCAAGTTCGACCTCCACCCTCATCTAGCCCACCCACGCAAGCATCCATTGCTCCGCCGTCTGCTGTGATCCACCTCCGATCCACGTCGGCCAAGCCCCATCGTCCGCCTATATCTCCAGATCCACCATCCAGAAATAGCACAGCCTGCCATTTGCCTTCCTTCCCCATTCCCCTTCGCCTGTGCAGCCCCTGGCCGCCCACGCTCTTCCATCCTTCCGCCTGGGCTTCCTCCGTCACCCGATCTCCGGCACGTTCTCTTCCCATGGCTGAACGGCAGCTCTCTGCCTTCCCTGTCTTTCCATGAAGTGAAGCAGCATTAATCCCTTCTATATAGTATGTTATATGGATTTTTATAAATATATATATTGAATTGGTGTTTTGTTCTATGAAGAGAAAATTTCTATATATAATATGAAGAAGTCAATATATATTTATAATGTACTGTGTTGTAAAGGAAGTTATTTATATATGCTAGTTTGCAAGTTTATATTCTAGGCCAGTTTTGCGTTTATATGTTGGTTTGACTATGCATTTATATTGCAGTTATAATATGTTAAGTTATATATTGTTTGTTATTTTGTTTATAAGTATTGTTTTGCTAATATATATTTTTATAGAAACTTACGGTATATATATATATATCGATATATACATATTTTGGTAACATGTACTATATATATACTAGATCGTCGTTTTGTTTTGTAGTCTGCATATAGGTTAGTATGTATATGTACAGGAAGTCAGTCATTTGTTTTATACTATGTTGTTTATGTGTAAGTATGTAAGTATTCATTTTTGTAGTATAAGTTTATATATGTTGTTATATAAGACTGGATTTCAGATATTTGATTTTAACTATAGTTTGCATTGTTTAATATCAAGATATATGTTCGAAAAGTATACGTATAATATGATTAAAGCTTATGCAAGTTTTATCTTCTGTTGTGTCTACATAACTATTGATTTTAAACCATATATACATAGATATATAAGGTTGTTATTTTGTATAGGATGGTATTCAGAACATGTCTACTAAGCTTTGATTTAAAAAGTATATATATGTTCTCAGTTTTACAGTTATATATATTAGTATTTATCATGATTAGTGTACTTTATTATATTAAAAAAAGAATATATATTATACGTAATATCTTATTAAATTGCCGGTCTGTTGTTTAAAGGTATAAATATATATATATATATATATATTATGTTTGTATATCTACATAAGTATTTATTTCAAAAAAATAATATACTACGTGTATATATATATAATGATTTTTGGTATATGTTCTCTAATTTAAAACGATGATTTTTAAATACATATATATTTAAGTTTAAAATGTGTTTGAATTTAAATTATGATTTTTATATATCTATATAGTTATATATATAGTTATTCATTTATACCATTTATCTCCATCGATCCAGTTCTAACTTGATTTCGTCAATCCCTATTTATCAGCTTTGTCCGTCGATTCAATCTTGCCTAGTTTTGTGATTTCGTGCCTGGATTTCATAACTCAACTTCATTATCTATCCATCTAGCCTCGAAAGGTGAGCAATCACTCACGATTAACGTTCTTTTATTTATTAAATCTGATTTCAATTGAACGACAATTGAAATATGATGCTGTAGTTATTTAAATTGCTATATGCACTATTATCTGTAATTATTCACCTGTGGGATATGACACCATATCATGTTGTTTACATTATATTGTTATTGATGATATATCTATGCCTGTTATATTATTTCTATATCTGTTTTCACTCTGCAAGTTCCTTGTTAGTATAGAAATCACTATGGGTTGAAATGATACATACCCGAATGGACTTTAGAATAGGAGAAAATCGTTATGGGTTGAAATGATAGACCCAAGCGATTTTCATTTGAATTGAATTTGGGATTGTGGGTCGAAATGATATCTACCCGTATATACTTAAATTACGGATTGAAATGATAAATATCTGTATCACTTGACCATAGGGTAGGAAATTATATACAAACACTGATGCAGCCCAGAGACGTGAAGTCATAAGTCGCAAGCGACCTAACCTATTATTGAGTCGTACACGACCTAACGAGCCACCAGGAAAGGAGCTATGACCTAACGGGTTCGAGAGTAACGAGCTAAGACTTGGGAATAAGTCGTTGGAGGTTGAAGTCTTAGGTCGCTCACGACCTAAGAAAATTTTAGGTCGCTCACGACCTAGCAAAAGCGGCACGCGGGTTACTGGATTCAAAGTGATGGAATGCAGACGAGCTAAAAGGTTACGACCTACTTTAGGTCGCAGAGATAAGTTACGACCTATGTTAGGTCGCAGGAAAAAGGAACGACCTATGTTAGGTCGCAGGAAAATGGAACGACCTAAGTTAGGTCGCGAGAAGATGAGGAGAGATAGGTCGCTCGCTATAAGTCGCGAGGCCTTAAGTCACGAGGACTTAGGTCGTGGAGACTTAGGTCGTGAGGCCTTAGGTCGCAAAGACTTAGGTCGCGCAGTTTTCTAAAGCCGCTTCTTTTAGGTCGCTGATACAGATGCCGTTCATTCTTAAGTCGCTCGCTCCAGATGACTGTTCATTTTTAGGTCGTTGCTGTGTTGTAACTGTTTTGTTTAAGTCGTAATATGCTAAGTCGTGAAGTTTAGGTCGTTTCCGACCTATGGGTTGTAAAAGCGCTATGTTGTATTTGCTTATGCTGTATTGTTTTAAGTCGGACTGTTTTAGGTCGTGATGTTTTAGGTCGTGGCCGACCTATGGTAAGTCATGTGTTTTAGGTCGTGATCGACCTAGGAGTTGTGCAGTTTTCTATGGCGTGTGTTGTAACTTCTATAAATAGGCCGGTGGTGCCATTTGTAATAGTTTAGTTGATTTGAAATAAAAACTTTGTTTTGTTAGCTTTGTGCTTTCACCAAATTGGTAGTTGAGTGTAATCTCCTATCTCCACTCTCGGATAATCGAGTGCGCTCGATTCAACGACAGCTGAAGCCGATTCACGGAATCTAGTGCGCTAGATCAACGTGTGAAGAATCACAGATCTTTAAACACGGAATAGTGCGCTATCAACGTGTTTGGGATAGCTAGAATTCGGTATCTTCGGATCAACGAATTTGGGCATTTCAGTATTCATCAATCCACCGATTGCTACTTTCATCGATCTACATTGTTTTGATTAATCCGCTGCGTCAGTTTGGTATCAGAGCTTGTTTTAGCCAATCATAGCTAAATCGAGTCCTTGGAGCCAATTCTTTTGAAGAAGTGTTAGCCAAGCTTGAAGTGTAGAGCCGAGCTAAGTAGAAGTGTGGAGATCGAAGTTTGCATTATTTTTTAGAAGTTGTGTTCATCGTGTTCATCATACTTTTGCAACAAAGTGGGAGTTTTCGATCCATTTCATTTTGGATCTAAGTTCAAAAGGTGTTTGAAATTTGGAGTGGAGCCGAAAATCAAAGTTTTGAAGAATCAACCATGCCGCCGAGAAGAGCTAATCGTCACCAAAACGTAGAAGCTTTGTATAGAAGAGAAGAAGCTGATGAGATGGAGCAAAGAATTAATGAAAACTTTAGTGAAAAGCTTAACGAAGGGATTGGACGATTAGAGAAAATGATGTTAGAAATGAATCAAAATCGGAGAAGGGTTTCACCTGAATCCAACCATGGGGGAAGTAGAGTCTCACCACAATCCAATCGAGAAAGAAGTGTTGATAATGATCAAAGACGAGGGAGGAATGTGAATGATCGTGAACGGAGGAATGTAGATAGAAGGGATATTGGTGGAAGACGTGATGGTAGTAGAGATGTTGGTGGTCAGGATTGACATCGATATACATCTAATTTTGAAGAGGAGTATGATGGTGGTAGTGTTCATGGACAAGGACGTGGACAAGGAAGAAATCAGTCGGAGTATGATCACAAGTGGGAATCTGGGATGAAGACTGAAATTCCAGAGTTCAAAGGAGGTATGCAAGCTGAGGAGTTTTTGGATTGGTTGTCTAATGTGGAGGAGATTTTTGATTTCAAAGAAGTTCCAGAACATCGTAGAGTGAAGTTGGTTGCTACAAGGTTGAGGGGTGGAGCTTTGGCATGGTGGCAACAAACCAAACTTACACGTGAACGGATGGGGAAGTCAAAGGTTGAATCATGGGAAAAGATGAGGAAAATGATGAAAACCACATTCTTACCTTATAACTATCAGTCGCTTATGTATCAGAGGTTGCAAAACTTGAGACAAGGGACGAAATCCGTGAATGACTATGCTGACGAATTTTATCAACTGATTGCAAGGAATGATATTATGGAGACAGAGGAACAATTGATAGCTAGATTTGTTGGGGGGTTGCGAATGCAGATACAGGATATGGTTAACATGTTTGATCCCAGATCAGTTGCTGAAGCACACCAGAAGGCGTTAGCTTGGGAGAAACAGGGAAGACAAGGAGGTGGTGTGTTTACAAATTCCAACAATCTAGTGAGGGGTGTTAGTGGAAGTTCTAATGTTTCAAAGCTGTTGCAAAACCAGTTGTGAATGAGGTTGGAAAGACGAAAGTCAATAATGGTTTCAAGTGTTATAATTGCCAAGAAATGGGCCACAAAAGTAGCGAATGTCCAAAGCCGAAGAAGAGAGCTATGATAGCGGAGGTTGAGGATGAGGATGAAGAAGCTGAATGTTCCAATTCACCACCTGATGAGGAGGAAGAAAAAGTGTCAGGAGATGAAGGTTGTAATCTGATGATGAGGAGGTCTTGTTTGACACCAAAGCTAGAGGAGGATTGTAGTTGGTTGAGGAGCAATATATTTCAGTCGACATGTACTATTCTGGGGAAAGTTTGCAAATTTGTTATTGATGCTGGAAGCTGTGTTAATATAATTTCGTCAGAGGCTGTGAGGAAGTTGGCATTGAAGACTGAGAAACACCCGAAACCATATAAGCTGGCTTGGTTAAGAAAAGGCGGGGAGGTGAAGGTTGGACGAAGGGCTTGTGTGAATTTTTCAATTGGAAAGAAATACAAGGATGAAATCTGGTGCGATGTGGTAGATATGGATGTCTGTCATTTGTTGCTGGGGAGACCATGGCAGTATGATAGGACGGTGCAACATGATGGGCGTACCAACAGTTACAGTTTTATGTTTGAAGGCACAAAGATTACTCTAGTTCCAAAGAAGCGACAACAAGAAGAAAACAAACTGGAGGAGATTGAAGAGCTGAAAACTTTATTATCCTTGAAGGAATTTGTTAAAGAAGTTGAAGAGGAGCCTGAGGTGTTTTTGTTGATTGGGCGAGAGAGCAATGAAGTGGTTGAGATACCTGAAGAAGTTAAACCAGTACTTGAAGAATTTAATGATGTGTTTCCTGAAGAGCTACCAACGGAGTTGCCACCGTTGAGGGATATACAACACCAGATAGATCTTGTTCCAGGTGCTGTGTTGCCACATAGACCACACTATAGAATGAGTCCGAAAGAACATGAAGAGTTGCGTAGGCAGGTAGAGGAATTGCTTGAACAGGGGCGAATACAGGAGAGTTTGAGTCCGTGTGCTGTACCAGCATTACTCGTACCAAAGAAGGATGGCTCATGGAGAATGTGTACGGACAGCAGGGCACTGAATAAGATAACTGTCAGATACAGATTTCCAATGCCAAGGCTTGATGATTTGTTGGATCAAATCAGTGGGTCTGTGATCTTTTCAAAGATTGATCTTAAAAGTGGTTATCACCAAATTCGAATCAAACCAGGAGATGAGTGGAAGACAACATTCAAGACGAGAAGGATTGTATGAATGGCTGGTCATGCCGTTTGGTCTATCGAATGCACCAAGTACATTCATGCGGGTGATGAATCAAATTTTCCGGCCGTACATTGGGAAATTTGTGGTGGTTTACTTTGATGATATTCTGATCTACAGTGCTAGTACGGAGGAGCATGTTCAACATTTGAAGAAAGTGTTAATTATCCTTCGTGAAGAACAATTCTACGCTGCTACGAAGAAGTGTGTTTTTATGGCGAGGAGTGTTTTATTTCTGGGGTATGTTGTATCGAAAGGAGGAATACAGGTTGACCAGAGTAAAGTCGAAGCAATTAGAGATTGGCCGCAACCCAAGACGATAACGGAAGTTCGGAGTTTTCATGGGTTGGCTTCATTTTATCGGAGGTTTATTCCACACTTTAGTAGTGTGATGGCGCCTGTGACTGATTATATGAAGGGTAAACAGTTTGCATGGACGGAGGAAGCAGGGGTTGCTTTTGAGCAAATCAAAGAACTTTTGACGTCAGCACCGATTCTAGCTTTACCTGATTTTCAGTTGTTGTTTGAATTACATACCGACGCATCGAAGGTTGGAATTGGAGGGGTGTTGAGTCAGAGGGGCGTCCTATTGCATATTTCAGTGAGAAGTTAACAGGAGCGAAGATGAGATATAGTACATATGACGTGGAATTTTATGCTGTTATGCAAGCTATTAAACACTAGAGACACTATCTATTTCAGAAAGAGTTTGTTCTTTACACTGATCATGAGGCGTTGAAGCATTTACAAGGGCAAGACAAAATTTCAGCGAGACATGCATCATGGATTGCATATCTGCAACAATTTACGTTTGTTGTGAAACACAAATCGGGAGTGACGAATCGTGTTGCGGATGCGTTGAGCAGAAGGAATCATTTGTTGACTACAGTGAAGGTCGAAGTGACAGGGTTTGATGTGCTACCAGAATTATTTGTTGAAGATCCTTACTTTATGAAGTTTGTAGATAAAGTCAAGAATGGGGAGACGGATGAGTTCGTGATGGTGGATGGTTTTCTGTTCAAAGGAAATCGATTGTGCATACCTGATTGTAGTTTGAGAATGAAGATTGTAAAGGAGCTACACGGAGAAGGCCACGTGGGTAGAGACCGTACACTACAGCTGATTTCTCAATCTTATTTTTGGCCGTCGATGAAGCGGGAAGTTGGAAGGTTTGTGGAAAGATGTCATATTTGCCAAGTTTCCAAGGGAACAGCGACGAATGCGGGATTGTATATGCCGTTACCTGTGCCGGTTAGACCATGGGTTGATATCAGTATGGATTTTGTTTTGGGTTTGCCTAGAACTCAAAGGGGAAATGATTCTATATTCGTTGCGGTGGACAGATTTTCCAAGGTGGCACATTTTATCGCTTGTAAGAAGACAGCTGATGCCGTCCGGGTTGCTGAGTTATTCTTCAAAGAGATATATCGTTTACATGGTTTGCCAGAATCCATTGTTTCGGATCGGGATACTAGATTTCTAAGTCATTTTTGGCTAAGTTTGTGGAAGATGGTGGGAACGAAGTTGAACTTTAGCAGCGCTTATCATCCGCAAACGGATGGACAGACCGAGGTTGTGAACAGATCATTGGGAAATTTGTTGAGATGTCTTGTGCAAGACAATCTGAAGAGTTGGGATGTGAAGTTATGTCAAGCGAAGTTTGCTCATAATCATGCGGTGAACCGTAGTACGGGTTTCAGTCCATTTCAGATTGTATATTCTAGTTTGCCAAAGGGGCCGTTGGAGTTAACGGTCATACCACAACCAAAGAAGACAGTCAAGCGAGCTGCTGATTTTGTTGAAGGATTGACAGAGTGTCATAGAATCGTTCAAGAACGATTGGAAAAGGCGAATGAGAAGTATAAACGATCTGCAGATCTGAAGCGAAGGAGTGTTGAATTTAATGAAGGTGATTGGGTATATGCTGTGTTAACAAAGGATCGTTTTCCAGTGGGCGCTTATAACAAGTTAAAAGCCAGAAAAATTGGTCCTGTAAAAGTTGTGAAACGAATTAATGAAAATGCTTATAAATTGAAGCTTCCGGAGGATGTATACACTTCTGACGTGTTCAATGTTAAGCATCTCGTACCGTATTATGGGAATGAACAATCTGATGTGGAAGAAATTACAAATTCGAGGACGAATTTTTCTCAACCCGGGGAGGATGATGCAGCCCAGAAACGTGAATTCATAAGTCGCAAGCGACCTAACCTATTATTGAGTCGTACACGACCTAACGAGCCACCAGGAAAGGAGCTACGACCTAACGGGTTCGAGAGTAACGAGCTAAGACTTGGGAATAAGTCGTTGGAGGTTGAAGTCTTAGGTCGCTCACGACCTAAGAAAATTTTAGGTCGCTCACGACCTAGCAAAAGCGGCATGCGGGTTACTGGATTCAAAGTGATGGAATGCAGACGAGCTAAAAGGTTACGACCTACTTTAGGTCGTAGAGATATTTTACGACCTATGTTAGGTCGCAGGAAAAAGGAACGACCTATGTTAGGTCGCAGGAAAATGGAACGACCTAAGTTAGGTCGCGAGAAGATGAGGAGAGATAGGTCGCTCGCTATAAGTCGCGAGGCCTTAAGTCGCGAGGACTTAGGTCGTGAAGACTTAGGTCGTGAGGCCTTAGGTCGCAAAGACTTAGGTCGCGCAGTTTTCTGAAGTCGCTTCTTTTAGGTCGCTGATACAGATGCCGTTCATTCTTAAGTCGCTCGCTCCAAATGACTGTTCATTTTTAGGTCATTGCTGTGTTGTAACTGTTTTGTTTAAGTCGTAATATGCTAAGTCGTGAAGTTTAGGTCGTTTTCGACCTATGGGTTGTAAAAGCGCTATGTTGTATTTGCTTATGTTGTATTGTTTTAAGTCGGACTGTTTTAGGTCGTGATGTTTTAGGTCGTGGCCGACCTATGGTAAGTCGTGTGTTTTAGGTCGTGACCGACCTAGGAGTTGTACAGTTTTCTGTGGCGTGTGTTGTAACTTCTATAAATAGGCCGGTGGTGCCATTTGTAATAGTTTAGTTGATTTGAAATAAAAACTTTGTTTTGTTAGCTTTGTGCTTTCACCAAATTGGTAGTTGGGTGTAATCTCCTATCTCCACTCTTGGATAATCGAGTGCGCTCGATTCAACGACAGCTGAAGCCGATTCACGGAATCTAGTGCGCTAGATCAACGTGCGAAGAATCGCAGATCTTTAAACACGGAATAGTGCGCTATCAATGTGTTTGGGATAGCTAGAATTCGGTATCTTCGGATCAACGAATTTGAGCATTTCAGTATTCATCAATCCACCGATTGCTACTTTCATCGATCTATATTGTTTTGATTAATCCGCTGCGTCAAACACCGTTGGTCCATATATAAGTATTTTGAAAATAAATTCTATGGTTTTGGAAAGAAATATATGGTTTTAATAAAAGTTGATTCTTAAATTATTATATATAAATGGTAATGATATATATAGATTTAATGATAATATTTAATTTAATTAAGATTGATTTAATACATATAATATGGTTAAGTATTTAAATTTATATTCCAAAATAGATCTCGGTAATAATTTGAATTTAGTTGATATTGTATTCAATAAAGAATTTATTTAATTAAACCGATTTGAAACTTATTGAAATTGAGATTTTAGATATGATTTATAACTTGGGTTTGATTTAAGTAATTTAATGAATATTTCTTGTTTAAATAAATTTAAAGAAATATTTAGTAGAAATGTAATTTAAGGCTAGTTAAATGATACTGAATTTTTTAAGTGAATATTCCATGATTAAATAATAATGAAGTTAAATCAAGAGCTATATGAAACGGTTAAATTTAACTTTGAAAATATTGAATATTAAAGCCTTGAAATATATTAAAATTTTTAATGGTCTATTGAGAACTGAATTGAATTGATGAATTGAGCTTTGAATAAATTTGAATTTGGAATTTGAGTTGATTTGAATCGATTTGTGAGACTTGAGGAAATTATAAATACTTTACTTTATAAATTATTTAATCTATATATACTATTTTGGAAAATAGATAATTTTGAAATGAAAATGATATTTTGGGTTGAAGTATAAATAACTTTGAAATGACCACGGTGTTATAGTGTATAATTCTACCTTGTAGATAGTTCCGCAGATCCTTAGAGGATGGTTATCCCAAACATCCTTTAAGTTACTTGTATTCAGTTGATATTTCACTTGAGTTGGATTTATTGATATAAGAATGTTAATCCTGACTCGAGTGTTTTGTGTTTTGCTTTACGCTCGGGTCAGACCGAGTGATACAACATTTGAGACTTACCCTTGGAGTTTGGAGCTTCATTTAGAGATCCAACTATCGATTCAGCTTTCAGCCTTCCAGTTGATTTGTTCAGAGAGGTCATCTATTCATACTGAAGACTTCACTGTATTTGAGATATTCTGTTGTATTTTATTTCTAACTCTGATGTTTATATAGTAGCTTCATGAACTACTATTTATCTATTCCGCTGCGTTATTATTATATTACTCTGTGTCTGTGATTCTGTGATTTATTTATTTACTGTATATGCTGAGTTTTGCCAAATTTAAATTAACAATCCGATATTTTGAGCAATTCAAGTCCGACAGGTGCGGATGCGAATGATCCAAAATATCGGGTCGTTACAGTTGGTATCAGAGCTTTGGCTCTAGGCATAACTTAGCATATATAGTAAATTTATTTATAGAATCACTTTTGTTCGAGTTTGAATCTCTTCCTTTTTGACACGATTTCCTTTGAACTTTGGAACGTTCCTTGCGGTTCCAAAATTCATTCTTGTCTCTCCCTATTTGTATTCTTTTGATTCTGGAGTATCCCATAACTCCACTTCGAATGATCTCTATAAGAATAGGCGATTCCGCCAATCTTTGAATGAATTGTGAAGAGGTGAAACTCCTTTACAATTTGCATTGATTCACCAGAGATTTATATATCCCTTGGTTTAGATGCTGCTATCTCTTGTTATGCCGAATTCTATCTCTGGCGATCGAATGTCGATTTGCCTCAGAATTCTGCACCGATTTTATTTTGAAATCACGGTTGACCAGATTAAGGTCACTCGCGATTTATATAAGTATATCCATCTTCTATTTTGAAATTTAATTATCTCATCTTCGTTCGAGCCTATCTCCGAATCAGAATTCTATTTGATTAGAGTCCCTCTAATTTGAATCTCTATCTTTGTTTTGGAATCCATTCTTGAATCATCCTTTGGAAAATCGGGTTTGTTTGTATTTTTAGAAAGTGTTTTATATATCGAAATTATTATTTTGATAAGTATGATTATATTCTATATGTAAAAGTGAAATGTTTTCGATCAAGATTATATACCCTTTTTAAAATGAGAATTTGAGGTTTCGAAAGGATTTGTAATTTTGAAAAATTATATAAGAAATTTGATTTATCAAAAATGATTTATAACTGAAGGATTTGAAATTTGAAATTCGAGAATTGAACCCTGGTGTTTTGAAATTGGTTTTAAGATTTTGAAATATATAATAATAATATGATTTAAAAGTATTTTTCCAAATAAGTAATGTTTCATATGATTTTAATGAGTTTCGAATGATTTCGAAGAAATTTCAAAAGAAGTTTGAGAAAATAGAAGTCCAGAACTCACTTATGTCACTGGAAAATAATTTCGATGATGAGTGCACGCATCATCAACATTGATTTTCGAGTTCCAGAGTGGGGGATAAGCCACTTCAGTAGCTTTGCTATGCGAGTGATTTTGTGAAACCATTTTGATTTCAAATTCCGAAGTAAGATTTGATATTCGAACGATATATGTATATATATATATATTTGAAATGATTTGAAGTGAGCCCGGTGTTTAGTCCTGGAGTTTCGAATTTGATTTGGTATAACCCTACCTATTGATATTGATTTACTGATTTGTTGTTGATTTCTAACTCTTGGATTTAAAATTTGTTTTCTTCGACTATTTTGAAGGTTCGAGCACTTCCAAATCAAGGTTAACTTTTCAAAGCTAAGTAATTTTGAAAAGTATATAAGTTTGGTATGTATGTTTAAAGTATGTAGTAATATGATTTAAATAGGTTAAAACTGTTTTGTTAAGTAAATGAATAAGGCTATTTTGAATTTTTCTAATATGAAATTTAGATTTGAAATGTTTTGAAAAAATTTGGTCTTAAAAATATTTTGAATAAAATTTAGTTTAAATGTTTTAACTTAGTAACATCTTATATAACTATAGATTTAACAAGTTGGAATAGATACATAAGTTGTATGTATGCTGTTTTATTCGCATAATTAATTTGATCCAGGTTTGAGTACACAAGTTCGAGGTGAATTACACCATTTCATGTTAGGATTTTTCATTTGATTCTTGATGGCGAATATTTGATATGGATTTTGGGCTTGATTCTAGAATTCTCTATCATAGTATATGGCTATGCAAGGAGACTGATGGCTTCTAGTCGAGAAACCATATCGAAGTCCGCATTAGGGAAGTCGAATGGACAATACTAGTTCGAAAGCGAACTTCTATGATCGAGCGAGCGATCGAATGTAATGTTGCGAAATGATAACATATGTACATCTTATATTCTAATATCATTGATATACTTGACGCTGAAATTGGAAGTTGTTGGGTTGGATATCTCTGTAATTTAATTGGAATTTTTCTTTTATGAAAAACTACTATCAATTTAAAACCATTTTCAAAACTTTTTTTCTTTTATTCTTCTTAAACAAACTATTTATTCTTTATATACAAACTATTCTAAATTAATCTTTTATAAAGCAAAGGTGTTCAATTCCATATGGCTCTTCATGCAGCGAATTTTTTTTTTTTGAAAATTTTGATCCTGTATAAGATGGACTTTATGTAAATATAAGATGATTTTGGAAATGAATTGTTTAACTTAAATTATATTGATTTGGAATTTGGATTTATTTTCTAAATTTATTATTTTGGAAACTTTGGAACTGAAGATATTTGATTTGGAAGAATAATTTGGTGAAAGCGTATACGATTTTGAAAATTATATTGATATTGAAACAAATTGAAATTAAGAACCTTGTGTTACTAAATACTTGATTTGGGAGTTATCGAACTTATATAAAAATTGGTTTGTATAAGTATGATGTTGATTCGAAAACTATGGATTTGAAAAGGTATTCAATTTGAAAAATGAAATCTTATATAATTGAAGTCTTATAAGTGCGTTTTGATATACTTTTGATTTTGGAAAGGTATTTGATTTGAAAATAAAAATCTTATATATAATGGACCTTATATAAGTACGATATTTGAAAGTGATTTGAAAAGGTACTATATGATACATTTCGAAGTAAAGATATGGAAAGTGCCTTCTGCTTGATATCCGCTTTGTGGCCACATTGTGGATTCATTCTATCGATATTATCTGATTTTTGGTTTTTCGGATATGATACTCGAGTTTCCATTGAATTCCATGGCGTTACCCATGGTCTTACGAGTGCGACTGCATAGCGCAACTGCCTGGCTGAGATGGCCTAGGGGTATGGATTGTTTCCTGGGGGATCCAGGCGTAACCATTGTGTATCCTGCATCTATGTAGGTCGCATTAGTAGCGAAATCGCCTGGCTGAGATGGCTTAGGGGTATAGATTGTTTCCTGGGGGATCCAGGCGTAACCATTGTGTATCCTGCATTCTACTAGTCATCATGGCGTAACTCGCAGGGCTGAGAAAGCTTACGGATATGGATTGTTTCCTGGGGGATCCAGGCGTAACCATTGTGTATCTGCGAACCATGGTTAGACAAAGGTTTTTTTGTTTTTTTGTTTGGACTGTACTTTCCATATCTGTTTTTAAAAGTTTTTCCAGTATTTTCACTGGGTGTTGAAACAGGTCTACTAAGTACCTAGAGAATTCTAGTTTTACGCATGATCAACGTACTACCAGAGTCTACAGGAACGAGGATAAACTTGTTAAAACATCGAGTTATAAAAAGTATTTTATTATAAACGTATTTTATTTTAAAAGTATTTCCAACAAAGAAATTTTGTATTAATATTTGAAATTGAAATTCTTATGGTTTGCCCGATACTATTCATGCCCGATGCTATTCTTTTGAATCTACCTTATCTACTCAGCTTTATTTATTCACCTATATTCTGTTTTTCCAAATCCTCCTTCTTTTCCTTGTTGACTATATCCTTTTTAAATATTGTTATTTATATACTACATGGTTTAATAGAAAATTTTAGTGTTGTAAATATTTTAGAAGTTATTAATTAAATAAAACATATTTGAAGTAAATGATTATTGATTTATTAATAATATTTGAAAAGTATCTTGAGATAAATTAATAAATTTATGAATTATGGATTTAATGTTTCAATAGCTTATTTGTAAATATAAATAATGATATAAATAATTGTTTTCAAATAGTTTTCATATATTTGTAAAGGTGTTATTTAAACATATAAATGGTATTTATAAAGGAAGCAAGAAATTTTTACAAATGGGTTTTGAAAAGTTTTAAAGTATTAAAGATAATTGAACTACAAATGAAGTTTTCAAATGAATATTTCAAGTAAATTTATGTAGTTTTAAATAAATTGGTTATCCTTGCCTTTAAATCTATCTTCTTTTCTGGTTGTTTCTATTCTCCTACCTCCTTCCTTTTCGGGGATGAAAAGTTTTGAGTGGGGGAGAGTGTAACGACCCGCAAATTTTAATAGTTTTAAAATTTTGTTTAACTGAAAATTTTGTGAAATTTTTATCAATTGAATTTGA
This sequence comes from Allium fistulosum, assembly GCA_030737815.1. Lineage (NCBI taxonomy): Eukaryota > Viridiplantae > Streptophyta > Magnoliopsida > Asparagales > Amaryllidaceae > Allium > Allium fistulosum. The sequence goes on along the minus strand of CM060908.1, from coordinate 257,649,626 downwards.
AAATAAAAATTTATTATTTGGAATACATCTATTTTAGTATAGCAATTGGTAAATTTTCATCTGATGATATTGAAGTTAATTTTTGTGAAATTTTATTTCAATTTAAATCAATCAATAACAGTTGAATTTAAAAGTGTTCCAAAACCTAAATATGTCAATATGAGAAAATTTATTTAGAACACTCTAAATCTGACTGCGAAATTCGTTTCGTGAAATTCGGACGTTTCTAGCTCCGTTTGGATTTTTCCGTACGGAATAGCAGCATTTTCGGTACCGATTATCGACTTTTGATCGGATGATTGTACCATTGATATCTGTATACCATTTTGATCATCTCGTCATGCTGATCTCTGTGGTATATTTATTTCTGTGTTTTGAAGTCCGGTACACAGCGGAATCCACGAAACCGGTAACCGTATCGGTACCATAAATTGGGACCGTTAAGTTTCCTTCGGTATCAAATATTGAAACGTGCTGCACATAAATATTAATTGCTTTTGTGATTCCAACATATTACCAACTTTTATTTATTTGCAGAATTGAATATCAATTGTCACTATTGAATTCACAGATATATATTCTATTCGTCCCCGTTTGAGGCTCTCTGTTTTCTTTCTCTTCTATCTCCATCTTTTTTTTCTTTTCTCTGTTTATATTTTTCCACTCTCTCCCAAACTTCATCAAGTTCGGCCTCCACCCTCATCTAGCCCACCCACGTAAGCATCCATTGCTCCGCCATCTGTTGTGATCCACCTCCGATCCATGTCGGCCAAGCCCCATCGTCCGCCTGTATCTCCAGATCCACCATCCACAAATAGCATAGCCTGCCATTTGCCTTCCTTTCCCATTCCTCTTCGCCTGTGCAGCCCCTGACCGCCCACGCTCTTCCATCCTTCCGCTTGGGCTTCCTCCGTCACTCGATCTCCGGCACGTTCTCTTCCCATGGCTGAACGGCAGCTCTCTGCCTTCCCTGTCTTTCCATGAAGTGAAGCAGCAGTAATCCCTTCTATATAGTATGTTATATTGATTTTTACAAATATATATATATATATATTGAATTGGTGTTCTGTTCTATAAAGAGAAATTTTCTATATATAATATGAAGAAGTCAATATATATTTATAGTGTACTGTGTTGTAAAGGAAGTTTTTATATATGCTAGTTTGCAAGTTTATATTCTAGGTCAGATTTGCATTTATATGTTGGTTTGACTATGCATTTATATTGCAGTTATAATATGTTAACTTATATATTGTTTGTTATTTTGTTTATAAGTATTGTTTTGCTAATATATATTTTTATAGAAACTTATGGTATATATATATTTTGATATATACATATTTTGGTAATAGGTACTATATATATACTAGATCGTCGTTTTGTTTTGTAGTCTGCATATAGGTTAGTATGTATATGTACAGGAAGTCAGTCGTTTGTTTTATACTATGCTGTTTATGTGTAAGTATGTAAGTATTCATTTTTGTAGTATAAGTTTATATATGTTGTTATATAAGACTGGATTTCAGATATTTGATTTTAACTATAGTTTGAATTGTTTAATATCTAGATATATGTTCGAAAAGTATATGTATAATAAGATTAAAGCTTATGTAAGTTTTATCTTCTATTGTGTCTGCATAACTATTGATTTCAAACCATATATACATATATAGATATATAAGGTTGTTATGTTGTATAGGATGGTATTCAGAACATGTCTGCTAAGCTTTGATTTAAAAAGTATATATATGTTCTCAGTTTTACAATTATATATATTAGTATTTATCATGATTAGTGTACTTTATTAATATTTTACGTAATATCTTATTAAATTGCTGGTATGTTGTTTAAAGGTATAAATATAAATAAATAAATAAATATATATATATTATGTTTGTATATCTACATAAGTATTTATTTCAAAAAAAAATATATACTACGTGTATATATATAATGATTTTTGGTATATGTTCTCTAATTTAAAACGATGATTTTTAAATACATATATATTTAAGTTTAAAATGTGTTTGAATTTAAATTATGATTTTTATATATTTGTATAGTTATATATATATAGTTATATATATAGTTATATATATATATATATTCACTTATACCATTTATCTCCATCGATCCAGTTCTGACTTGATTTCGTCAATCCCTATTTATCAGCTTCGTCCGTCGATTCAATCTTGCCTGGTTTTGTGATTTCGTGCCTGGATTTCATAACTCAACTTCATTGTCTATCCATCTAGCCTCGAAAGGTGAGCAATCACTCATGATTAACGTTCTTTTATTTATTAAATCTGATTTCAATTGAACGACAATTGAAATATGATGATGTAGTTATTTAAATTGCTATATATACTATTATCTGTAATTGTTCACCTGTGGGATATGACACATATCATGTTGTTTAGATTATATTGTTATTGATGATATATCTATGCATGTTATATTATTTCTATATCTGTTTTCACTCTGCAAGTTTCTTGTTAGTATAGAAATCACTATGGGTTGAAATGATACATATCCGAATGGACTTTAGAATAGGAGAAAATTGTTATGGGTTGAAATGATAGACCCAAGCGATTTTCATTTGAATTGAATTTGGGATTACAGGTCGAAATGATATCTACCCGTATATACTTAAATTACGGATTGAAATGATAAATATCTGTATCACTTGACCATAGGATAGGAAATTATATACAGACACCGTTGGTCCATATATAAGTATTTTGAAAATAAATTCTATGGTTTTGGAAAGAAATATATGGTTTTAATAAATGTTGATTCTTAAATTATTATATATAAATGGTAATGATATATAGAGATTTAATGATAATATTTAATTTAATTAAGATTGATTTAATACATATAATATGGTTAAGTATTTAAATTTATATTCCAAAATAGATCTCGGTAATAATTTGAATTTAGTTGAAATTGTATTCAATAAAGAATTTATTTAATTAAACCGATTTGAAACTTATTAAAATTGAGATTTAAGATATGATTTATAACTTGGGTTTGATTTAAGTAATTAATGAATATTTCTTGTTTAAATAAATTTAAAGAAATATTTAGTAAAAATGTAATTTAAGGCTAGTTAAATGATACTGAATTTATTAAGTGAATATTCCATGATTAAATAATAATGAAGTTAAATCAAGAGCTATATGAAACGGTTAAATTTAACTTTGAAAATATTGAATATTAAAGCCTTGAAATATATTAAAAATTTAAATGGTCTATTGAGAACTGAATTGAATTGATGAATTGAGCTTTGAATAAATTTGAATTTGGAATTTGAGTTGATTTGAATCGATTTGTGAGACTTGAGGAAATTATAAATACTTTACTTTATAAATTATTTAATCTATATATACTATTTTGGAAAATAGATATTTTTGAAATGAAAATGATATTTTGGATTGAAGTATAAATAAATTTGAAATGACCACGGTGTTATAGTGTATATTTCTACCTTGTAGATAGTTCCGCAGATCCTTAGAGGATGGTTATCCCAAACATCCTTTAAGTTACTTGTATTTCAGTTGATATTTCACTTGAGTTGGATTTATTGATATAAGAATGTTAATCCTGACTCGAGTGTTTTGTGTTTTGCTTTACGCTCGGGTCAGACCGAGTGATACAGCATTTGAGACTCACCCTTGGAGTTTGGAGCTTCATTTGGAGATCCAACTATCGATTCAGCTTTCAGCCTTCCAGTTGATTTGTTCAGAGAGGTCATCTATTCGTACTGAAGACTTCACTGTATTTGAGATATTCTATTGTATTTTATTTCTAACTCTGATGTTTATATAGTAGCTTCATGAACTACTATTTATCTATTCCGCTGCGTTATTATTATATTACTCTGTGTCTGTGATTCTGTGATTTATTTATTCACTGTATATGCTGAGTTTTGCCAAATTTAAATTAACAATCCAATATTTTGAACAATTCAAGTCCGACAGGTGCGGATGCGAATGGTTGAAAATACCGGGTCGTTACAAATCCAACAGAAGAAATCGCGCATGAATCAAAGTTTATATGCAAAAGATATTCATGTTATAAGAAATATTATTAAAATAATAATTAGTACGCATTTAGAAAAAAACAAATTTTAATACTTACGTTTTTCTCAAGATGAGGCTCCAAGAAAAGATTGAAGAACAACTAAGATGAGGACAAGACGTGTACGAAAAATGAAAAAAAATTATGTTTCATAAAAGAAAGCTTTTGGATTTGCAAGAATAAGAGCTTTTGAATATGAGGTGTCAGGAGAAACAAAACGCAAATAAAGAAATAAGCTGCAGGTTATTTGATTAGGAAATGAAGATGGAGGGACAAAAATAAATGTCACATTTTATTTTGAAAGCTCTAGGCATTAATAGTGCATAAGGAAATGTACGTAGGAATGGAAAAGTTTGCAAACCAAAGAAAAGTAAAATTTTGTATATGTGAAAATGAGGTGGCAGGAATTAAATACAACCTAAAAGTCTAGGCTCGGGTATTAAATAGCAGGAGAAATGAACGGATCAAGTATTAATAATAAGGTAACCATTTTAAAACGTTCATGCAACAATTAATAACAAAAGAAATGAAAGGACCATGTACATCGCACAACCTTTTGAAATTCAATTTTTTTGAAACGTAACCAAATTAACTTCATTAACTCAAATAATATTCAAATTTGTATACATTTATATTTTTATTTACGCATAAAAAAAATTATACTTACCTTAAAAATAAAAACGTTCAATTTGGTATTCCCATGATGATCTTTTATTTCCATTAAAACACCCTTTTGGTTTAACACGTGCGTTTCTTGTATTAAATCTATTAATTGCAATCAACGTTTTCTTTCCTTTTAATTGAAACATTTGAATTACATTAATTGCAATTACTTACAAAGTTAAATTTTAAAACAGACAACTAAAATGGATGAAAAATAGAACACTTGTTTATTTAAACACGTTTATAAATTTGTTCTTTAGACACAAGAGTAATAAATAACTTACTGAAATAGATTATTTCCCTATTCTTGTAATCAATCTGTAAGCTAAAACACAGTCCAAATAAACATATATTTCTTCCTTTAAAATCAATCATTATATTCTTTATTTTAATAAAATTAAACCTACATTCACAAATGAAACATTCATTTTATTTTATGTAAATGTTCTTTTCATTAAATCAAACTTCTTGTATATTTTCACAAAACATAAGCTACTTTTAATTACACCTATTAATTTTACAATTTAGTATTCTCTCTCCTATTAATTGAAAATTTTCAATTACATTAATTTCAGTTGATTAAGTTTCAAAATGGACTAAATGAATGTAATGAGAAGTAGAATAATTATTTTCTACCTAATAGTAATTTAAACATATTTATACACTATTGGATATAAAGAGTAATTATACATTTTTTACTAAATAATAGTTTCTCGTCTCTACATTCAATCTTTCAGCTACCAAACATTTCAAATAAATAAACATATGTTTACTCCTTTACTAAACTTATTCATTTTTATTCTTTTATTTTGATTTACACTCCTACTATTAAATCAACCAATACCTTATGAAATTATTAACATTGGTTTCTATCTTGTTTTCCTCATTTTCTACAATTGATGCCTTTTCTTACATTAACCACAATATTTAATTACATTTAATTCCAATTAATTATATTCTAATTCCAATAAATTGATTTAATTAGATTTCAATCTTTTTATTCAATCAAACATTACTCTATGGACATAGTTAACATTTGTTTACATTTTATTGCATTAATATTCTACAACTATCATCTTTTACTATATTAGTTGCAATATTTCAATTATATTGAATTTTTGTCAGTTTTCACATTAGTTATAATTTAAAGTCCTAATAAATTCATTTATCTTAGTTTCACTCTTTTTATTAAATAAATTATTGCCTTAAGAATATAATTGACATTTCTGTACATTTTATTACCTTCACATTTTACAGTTATCATCTTAACTCATATTAACGTAATATTTAATTACATTTAATTGCAATTGATTTCCAACTTAATTCAACATATTAAATAAATTGGTAACAAATAACACTTGTTACCTTTTCTTAATTTAATCACATTTATAAGTTTGTTATCTACACACAAATGTTATAACTACTAATACAACACAGATTTTATCCAATTTCAATTTACTACATATTATTTCATCAGTTAATATAACATTTAAATTTATTTCCTTATTTTAAATTTATAACCAATTATAACTTACAATTATTACAATTACTTGAGATTACATTCGAATAGTCATCTATTACATTAATTTACATTATTAAACTTCATTCTAGTTAGTTTTTCATTCCTACATCATAAATTTTATTTTCTTCCAACGTTAAATTACAAAATCTTATTTAATTCAATATTTTAATTATCGAAAAAAATGTGGGTCGTTACATTGTTGATAGAAATTTATTTCACTTATTTTCAATTAATTTATAACTATACAAATGTGTATGTGTGTGCACATGTTTAACATTATATTCCATCAATGGTATAACATGCTCATATATAGATGCTAGGATTTACATCGCAACAAACATGTTAGCTCATCCTATATGTATTGTATGTTGTCCAAATATATGTATATATATTTATAGTTATAATATATATATATATATATATATCCAAGTAAAAACATATATTTATATTTATATTATAAGAAGATATTATACATACATACACACGTATATATATATATATCTGTGTGTTTATGTACATAATATACTATAGTATTAAATATTAAATAAACATATATATAAACTATATATATAAGTCATTAGTTTAATTAAAATTTTAAGCTATTTACATATATACATATATATATATGTATGTATTAAGTAACATAATTATATATATATATATATATATATTTATATAAATATGTAGGTATATAACTAGAAATATAATAATTAAAATATAAATTTGAGTTACAATGGTTTATATAAATCATAAAATTAAAATAAATATTAATTAATTTTTTTTAAAACTTTCCATAATGCATACATAGAAAACCAGAATATAAATATAATTTTATTATATTAATATATATATTATGAATTATTTAGTTAAACAATAATAAGTAAATAGGAGAAAATATTTGTATGATAAATATTTTGAATTTCATAATTTCTAAAAAATCAGGAATACTATTATATAGGTTGCAAAAAAAATTCAGTATTTTCCAACTCAAAATAATTTTTTTAATTATTTAAATGCTACTCGATCGAATTTAAATGGTTTTTTAAAATTATGAATATTGATTTAAAAATTCCGATTTTCTTTATTATGAGCTTATATGATAACAAATTATTTTACAAAATTTGAAATTGAATTTTCAAAACATAATTTATTTTATATGAATTTATTAGTTCGTGCATTGATCAAATAATAATTAAATATATTAAATAATTTCCAAAAAATTATTTTCGATTACTAAAAATTGTAATTAATATAAATATATATTTGAAAATTATTAGATCAATTATTTATTCAATATAGTTATATTGTTTAGTCCAAGACATATAAATAAATTATTTAATATGTTAATCTATGTATATATTAGTTAATAAAATATAAATAATTAAAATATAATTATATCGGCTTTGTGTATCAGATGATAAAAAAATTGTTTTTATTATTTGATAAACATATGTACATAACCATTCAATATGTGACAACATCAATACCTACGGGAATCTCACTTAACCGACAATTCAATAATAATATATATAGACGTATATGAGCAATAAGCAATTATACAATAATCATGCATCTTATATGAAACTAAACATTTACCTATAACTGATGCCCTTAAGTCCACCTTGAAATGATGAGTCCTCTTCGTTTGGAAACCTCCTCGATTCGTCAGATTGCTAGTCCTTGAACCGTAGACCATTTGCTATCAAATAGCTATTGATTTGGATTTGATTTGATTTGAGATTTTAATAGGTATATGCATGTATAGATCGGCCATGAGAAGGAAGGAAGAGGCAACTAAAAATCTAAAATAATTTGGATTAGGATTAGAAATGATTTTATAATGGTAAGAGAGAAAAGAGGATCATGTCTTGCCTTTTCTTACCCAATCTCCACCATCCATCTTAAACCCTAATTGCCCCTATTTTTGGTTGCCCCTTATCACATAATTGTAGCCCAAAATTCTGTTCCAAATCTATGTGTTAATACCCCATTTAAGCCCAAGCAAATATGGTAATTAGATTCAATTTAATTTTGTTTTTGATATTTCATATCAATCGATATATTTATAACTATTATAAATTTATACAACAATATTTATTTCTCAAATCATATTCAAATTTTATAATTAATATTATATATATATTATAAATATTAATTAATTTAATTAATTTATAATAATTATAAAAATAATTAAGTCGTTTAGTCTAAAGAGAATTCATCATTTTTGTTGTGTAACTCTTGGGTGCAAATTCGTTTCGAATGCTAACACTCACACGTCACTTTGCAGGTGATGTGACATTATGGCCAAATTTATCACTTACCGAGTTTCGGTAAAATCTAGTTTTACTTTAGTAAGTGTTACCCGATTGTGACATTTATTTACACTAATTATCTTCGTCAAAACTATATCACTTTGGACTTACGGAATTTGGTAATGGTCAAAATTCCAATATCGTCCATATTCAACTCTATATTCCTAAAAAAAGTCCTTGGTTCAATAATAACAATTATTATTAACTGAAATGCTCTGGCCAGGGACTTTGACTTTGAGTTGACTTGAGTTAACCGTGATACTAACCCCATATTACTGGGGAAACGAATCCTCTCTTGAATAGTGCTACACTTCCAATACTTCCACTCGACCCAACTATTGTCACTCGATGGAACACTATACCCTTGATTTGACTATAATCAAAGTGGGGATTTCATATTGAAGATCCACAGTATTCTCAAGTCGAGAGTGCTGTGTAAATCAGTTGCATCGATATTTTCTATTTAACCTTAGTTATATTAACTAACAGAAAACTATCAAGTGAGTCATTCCACAGTTATCCTATAGCTATCAGTACGTAACCTCTTGGTGCCCCCCAACATCCATGAGTAATACATTATCCAACATTTAGAAAGCGTTACATACTGTACTTTGAACGGATATATCGATATCCAGTCTCGATGCATCTTGGGTCTGAACTTTTAAAACGGTATATTTATTTTCATTGTGATAAATTACTCACGGTTATGACACTTTGTAACTACTATCACAAAATGTATCATTCATGGAGTTTCTATTAAATATACTTTTAATTAAATTAACTAAATTAATATAATACAATATATCAAGTATGTAATAGAAAGAAAAACACTATTTATTTCGAACAAGATTGATTACCAAGTTAGATATATGTAACAAATTACATAATTGTTTTTCGGTATACCCATAACTATATCAGTCTCCCACTTGCACTTGGGATCAATTATGGAATCTTATTCCAACTTCTCTAATTGGTTTACTTAAAACCAATTGGGTTAGTCCCTTAGTGAACGAGTATACTATTATGTTTTAATCATCTACTCTGTCTATCAATTCTCTCCGACGTTGATAAACTGCCTTTATCATGTGGTATAATTCAGAGTATGTCTCTCGAATTCCAGTGAGCTCTAGTTATATTATGAACTATGTCATGATATTGTTATCATGTAATAATGTTATGGGATTCTCAACATTTGGAACCATTCTTAGCTCAATTATAAATTTGTGCATTTATATTTATATAAATTGCTTTTATTATGACGCTATTCAAGTCAATGAATCAGCCCCAATCTCTTCTATTTAGAACATTTCCAATTTAAATATTCTTAACTTGAATTTATTACTGACATATTATACTCAATATCACTTATGGATTTTGAGTCCGAACACTCCTTCATAAAGAGTTCGTTGTTTCCATAAACAATTCTCTAGTATTTCAAAAATACATGAGAACACTCTAAACTACAATTAGTGATTTCAATTTGGATTTGACATTTGCTTTATGTATCAAATACATAAACAAGTTAAAATATCATAGACAACATAATATGTATGATAATTCCTATTACCGATGCATAAGGAATTCATCTCACATGTTCTGTATCAAACAATTTAATAAGGTGTCTTTGCATAACAATTTGGAACATTCCTAATATCTTTTATACTTACTATAGAAGACATTATTTATAAATCCAATGTTGAGTATTAAAATAACTAAAACTTATTTTAACACAAGTACATCGTTAAAAATCAGCATTGCGTTGTTTACTTATGGTTTAGAAATAGGGGCATTTCACTAGAAGGACAAACTTTGCAGTCCAATTAGTTTTTAGGACACACATCCATAGAAATTAATTTCAAGGCCAAAGTCAATAGAATAATTACTTTTAAGGACAAAGTCAGTAGTCCAATTACTTTCAAGGACATAATTTCATAGGTTTTTAGGCCTTAGAAACTAATTATTTTGCATTTTGTCCTTAAAAGTAATTATTTCAGTTGTGCGTCCTAGAAACTAATTGCACTAGCTAAAGAGGCCCTTGTGGCTAATTTCCACTTAGAAATATCTATGTACCTTTTAACTTTCTTCCTTATGAGCACACGCTTCCTTTGCATTTTGATTGAAAATCTAACAATTTGATATTTCTATCAAAATATTTGTTCAATTTTTATGCCTGCAAAATTATGCTTTATATTATTTTTTGGATTATATCCAAAATCCCATAAACTCAATATCGCTCCCACTGATGTCGAGACACTTTGCTTGTTATTGGCAAATAGTCTATTCTAAATCTATATTTAAAACTTTCTATTTCAACACATATATACCAAAATCTATAGTAATATTAGGTGATGATTTTGTGAATAAATCCAAATTAACTTGAGTACGTTGAAAATTGAATCTATTACGCTAATTTCAACAATTGAAATTTATGAGGTTATTCTTATCAACGTTGCTCATTAAATTCCAACTGCATTAGTCTTGCTCATAAAGACACAATCACGGCCGAAGGGAAGGCCGATGGATCACATCCCTTCGGTTACGACTACCAAAATCGTATTTTGATAACGTACTTGGAATTCATTTTCAGATTTGCGCATCATACTGTATTATAGAGTCAATACTCTTAATGCTTTAATTAAACAACCGAGGATTGTATATTTTCGACATTTATAAGAAACTCAAAGTTTCTCTTTAATGTGCGAGAATACTTATTAGACACTCTAATGCAATGTGTTTGTTTAGGTTAGTTAATTACATTTCATTTCATCTAATCAGTTTTATATATGGATCGTATCCAATTCCATTTTACTACCAATAATTCGTTAAATAAATTCCTTCACAATGAAGTTGCTATTTCCTGAAACAACAATTATTTCTCTGTGCAACATAATAGGTATTCATAAATATTTTATGAATTTCCTTATTTATAAAACTAATTTGGTTTTAGTTTACAAAACTTATGTTCAAAACATAAATATGTCATCCAATGACATTCTTTCCCTAAATCCTTTTGTGGAGATTCATACAAGATCCCTCACGAGCAATTATTACGTGCAATCTTTCGACTTGCCTAACATGCCAACTCGTTTGCCTAGGATATGTTGGGGTTTCTTATAAACTCTTATCTTGTATGATTTTGTAGACTTTTATGTTGATGAAATAATATTAACCTTGTGTACTACTCTTAAGTACAAGACCTTATAGAAAGAAACTAACTGTTATTAAAGTTACTTCGGACAAGCCTTTATCTTTTAGGATTCCTATGCATATTGCTGAGGGGCTTGTCTCCTTTGTTGACGTCCGCTACAGTTGAAAACCAGATATTTGTACGTCTTGTCACTTCTTTGGTCACCTTTCAGAAGCTTGTTATGTTCAGTCTGAGACTGCTCCTATTCCACTTTCTAACAGGATCCTGCTTCCTCGAGCTCCTGCCATGAAGTGGGTTCCTAAGTCGGTTCCCTGCTCTACTACTGTTCTTCTTTCTATAGCTGCATTTGATCCTCTTATAACATTGTCTCGCCCTGACTACCCTTCTGCTGAAGGTATTATTTCCCATGTTATTTCTCCTTATGGTGCTTCTATTGATCCCGACCAACCTTATGTTATTGGATGGAATTCCTATGAGAGAGCATGGATACACGAGCCATCAGAGATGAGATATGACCCGGTTCGAAAGGAATTATTTGCGTTTGTTAGTGAAGTTGAAGGTGAATCCTGGCATCTTCATTACTTTGTTGATGGGGATGGTCTTGTTCTTTCCGTTGATGGTGCAGCGTCGAATAAGAATGTTCTAGATGATGGTAGTTTAGATAGAAAATTTATCTATTGCATGGATTACTCTGGTTATTTTTCGAATCTTGCATCTCTTCTCTCCAGATATATGCATGTCTTAAGCCCTGTCTCCTCGGATGTAGGAAGTGGTTCCTCCACTTCTGAGGGGGACTAGCTTTAAGTCATCTGTAGTATTTTAGACACCTTCTTCCTAGCTCCTGTTTTGTAGTTTTCGTATATTAGTAGTCGAGCTTTCCACCTTGCTCCTGTATTATCTATTGATTTGTTGGTAATAAAAGTGGACGGTCCATTATAAAACCAGCTTGCCTTACCAAAAAAAGAAACTTACTCAACTTCACTCACAATTACTTGTTCTTTGTCCAACAAAGTTCGATTACTCCTTATCGATATATCATTATGTATCATGTGGAGGAGAGACTTTTGAGATGAATCCTTGTTCATATTTAAGTACAATCATAACCTTTTCCAATATATTTACCCATTCGATCAAATCGAGTCATTTCTATTACATGTTATATTATTTACTTCTGTTGTTTATTTTATGAGTTTACATAGACATACTATATATGTATCAAATACACATGTCCATGTCGGTTGTTTACTCGTATTTTGATTAAAGCGGCTAACTTAAAACAGACTTAGAGAACTCAAACGGAGTCAGATTGACTTGAAATTTTGGAAAAATACTTAGAAGACATAAAAAAGGCTCATAAAAAATGGGATTGATTGGAGTTAGTATGTTGGATCGTTGGCGATCCATCTTGATGGGCCGCTAGCGACCCATGTAGGGTAGGCCCCAAACACGCTCTAGAGTGTACCTACAAAGTTGCATTTGATTTTTTTTAATTTTTAAGCGAGTTATGGATGATTCTTCTAGACTAGATGACCCATGAAGACGGATGATCAAATTAACTCCAAACGACTTGGTGCTTGGACAACACACTCAAAAGAACAAGTGAATATCACTCAAGGAAAATTAGCCAAAACTAACCTAAGAAGGTGGATCACTAGCAATCCATTACCTATGGATTGCTAGCGATCCATAGAGACGCTTCATGAGTTATCGTGACCTCTTGCATCTTGATTCATTATCTCTTCTAAATATGTTTGCCAAGTTTCATAGCCTTCCAAGCAACCTAGTTCGAGAAGCAAAGGCCCATCTGATTCTAGTCATAGATCAATCCAACTCATGTATAAATCATTGTATAAACAAGACAACTAGGTATGAAATCACATAAAGAGCATCGACCTAAAGCAAGGAATACAACCCATGTGAACGATCCATTAATACTCTAACTACGTGGATCGCTAGCGGTCCATGCCCTATGGATCGCTAGCGATCCATCATTTCAGGTCAAGTTGCTGTGCAATTTTTTTATCTCCTTCGTATCCTTAAGTTTAGGTCTCTGGCAAAGCGGCACAACCCATTGGCTCTCCAATCCCTATAAATACTTACCTATCTACAACGTAAAGAGAATCTTCCGGACTAGCTGTTGAAACTTTGCAGAAACTCTTCTTTACCATTTTCCTCCCATACAACAGTCATCTAAAGTGTTCACCATGATTCTCCAATGAACTCTAACATTAGTGACTTGATCTAACTTACTAAATCCAATCAAATTGTAATCAGATTCAACTTGTAATTGCAGTCAGTCAATAATAAAAGTTATAAAGTAGACGTAGGCTTCGTTAACCGCCAACCATTATAAAATTATCTTGTCTCTTTACTTTATCTGCAAGTTATTCTTCCTTGTTTCTATTTCATTTGCCTTGATAAACAGGGTTGGTGCTTTCATACTCAATCCAGGGTGTTGATCCATTTTTTAGGTTAACATTTTGATGCTTTCACTGTGAACAAAGGTAGATCAGGAAACTTGAAACTTGAATTAGTGATTGGGGAATAATGAAGAGGCCTAACACTAGATCTAAAACTGAAGCAAATCAACTAGAGCCTGGGGGCAGTCAGGAAGTATCCTCAAATTCTCACCAATCCAACCATGCAGCTAGAGAAGAAATAGAAAGGCTGATGAAGGAGATGGAACCTTGGCTAGGCAATAAGAGATGATGGAGGGATTCTTCCAAAGGATGGGACAACAAGGAATTGCAAGAGCTGTAGGAATTCAGACCCAAGGAAACAATACAGAAGCTGCTAGATTTTGATTAGAACGAGATGGAACGTTGCCTCCATTCCCGGAGCAACCGATACTTGGGGACAACACAAGAGTCAACCCAGGAGTCAGCGCCGATGATGGGATCAATATTGGAGCAGGCACTGAAAGGGTCAACAATGGAGTGACTGTTGAAACTCCAGGAACTGGTAGTACGGGAGCTAATCTGGATACTAGAGTGCAAACGGTATAGGAATATGTGTCAGGGCTACTCCAAAGGAATGAAGCACAAAATAAGACTAGAAGAGTAGGGTAGAACACTAGTGCGCAACCAGTGGAGTATTCGCCAGATTTCTTTTGCCAAGGCGGGGGGAAGAACATCGCTTTCAGACGAAGACCTTCATTGGATGGTGAAAATCGAATTGCTGAATTGGTAAGAAGGCTGGTTAGAGGAGGACCCACATATCAGGATTTAGGAGATATGAAACCTGTTTACTGCTAACATCCGGAACGCGAGAAATCCTCCCGATTTCATGCTTCCCATGATGGAAATGTATGACGGAAAGACCGATCCAATGATTCATCTAATGAGATATATCTGACATATGGAGGTGTTAGGGGCTTTTGAGGAAGTAATGGGGTGGTGGTTCCCATTGTACTTGATGGATGTGGTAGCAATGTGCTTTAGAAAACTAGAGAATAGGTCCATTGGTATGTGGACCGAGTTATTGGGCAGATTTTTAAGACATTTCTGACTTCACGTCTCACAATAGAAGAATGTGATGGCATTGGATAATGTGAAACAAAGGCCCGGGGAAACCTTGAGAAGTTATTTAATAAGATTCAATGTTGCAGCGGCTAAGGTTGATAGGCTAGACCCACCGGTGATTTTGATGGCGGCAGTGTTTGGAGTCGCAAGCAAGACCGACTTCAGGGCTGCACTTAAGAGGGATCCACCAATGGATCTCGCCGAGTTTTACTATGAAGCTGAGAGATATTTATGTCAGGAGGATGTTGATGCTGAAGATGAAGCTGAAGGCGTTGAAATTTATGCTGTGGATGGCAAAGGATCCTCTGTAGCAGGATTTGGAAAAGACAAAGGGAAAAGAGAAGCCAATGATGATTCTAGAGAACCGAAACGACAAAGATGGAATACCAAATTCTCTTCCTGCTCTAAGTCGACTGAAACTCTGGAAATGATATACCTAGACACTAGGGAGCCTTTAGAGTTTGGCAAATTCCATCCAGAGCTGCGTCTCTGTTCGGCCTTGGAATAACTGCAAAGAACACGCGATCAGTTAGAAATCCTACTACAACACTTCAAAATCCGACAAACGGAAAAGGAAAGCTTACCATTTGTTGTCCAGCGGCGATTAAACCCCTCGGGGCATCTAACAAAGAAGTATTGTGTCTTGAATTGCGATAAATTACTTTGCAAACGCAAGACGATTTTCTAGTTCCGCTGGGCTTCGATGATGATCAAAGAGGGACGGTCATCTCTCCTCTTGAATGCCAAAAAATACCGCAGCTCATTGAAATTTGGAGCACGGCTAAACGTTCTCACGAAAAGGACATGCAAGCACGTAAGGATGGTGTAACCATTTGGATGCAGCTGGAATAGGGCAATTCCCAAGTTGAAAAGCATTTCGCACAGAAAATCGTTGAATGAAGGCATGGCTCCATTCAAAAACATATATCTATGGCAAGCAGTGTACTCCGGGGGAGGCATATGAGAAAACTCATCATTTGTAGACGCACATCTTCCCCGGGAATCCTATGCTACAGACATATATTGTGAAGAACCTTAGCAGAGATTACCGACAAAGCTTGTTCAAGTGGATCGAGCAGAACCCGAAAGTTGGGAGGCGTGCGGTCCACGACGGGCCCAACCGGAACTAATTTGCAGAATTGGGCTTGCGAGGTAGATGATGATTTAGCTTCGGAGAGCGTCGGGCTTCGTTCGCTTGGTTTGCGGCGTGTGGATGGCTGCTTCATTCTATATAATAGAACTCGCATCCGCAAACGGTCAGGTAAACCTATGCTAAATTCATAAACTTCCCCCAATCACGCTTGAATTCCAAAAATAAGTAACTTGTAATCGACACGTCGGATTTCGAGTGCGAACTGGGGCAAGTGTGTAAGTGTGGCATGCTATCTACAGGGAATAAACTCGGTGTTCGGATCACTGCAAACACCCTATCCCATGTAGATAGTGCACTCGCAGTGGAAAAGGAAAAGAACTCCCCACATCATTTCATTTTCTATCTTTATTCGTACACTTACCCGTTATCGATCAATGATCGATAACAGACCCGTTGTCCAAAATGGTGTGGGAAGTTTTTCTCATTGTAGGGGCATCGGCCATATAATAAAAAAAGCAAGGTAAGCTCAAATTTTATGGAAGAATCGGGGTCGACCGATGATATGTTGTGCGGCGGTGTCCACTAAACTTGGCGCAAGTTAATTCTGGTTTAGTGGACGAAAATAGCAAAACGTGTCAAGCACTGAAGCCAAATGTCATTCTAAGAAACAACTCAAAATTACTATCTCCGCAATTAACTCGAAATTCCTGTAATCAACATCGTAAACAAAGACCGAGCATTAAATCATTGTATCAACATAGCGATTAACATCTTAATCAAGAAAACCCACCTCAAATTAATTCGAAGGAACAAGAAAAATCGTGAATCAAACTCAGCAAGTTTTGGAGCGAATTGTTGGCGAACTAATGGATCGTTGGCGAGCTAATTGTGGATCGAAAACAGATCAGCGATGGGATAGGGTTTAGGCTCGAACAAGGTGGTGAGAAGACTAGGGTTTCATGGCAACTACATGGAAGGCTCAGCGGCGATTCGATTAGACAAGGTAGGAAAGTCGATCGAGTTGATAAATTGCTTAGTCAAGTCGCTATCTAGATGATTGCATGGGGAAGTAAATTGTCTCGGGTCGAATGAGAGGAAGTAGGTCGGTTCTAGTATAAGTAGGAGAAAAGTAAATCCAAAAAATCTGCTAAGTGATCAGGTCACTAGCGACCCGAGCCATCATGGACTGCCCAGTGACCCAACCTAGCTTCGTACCTAGAATTTTTACACAGAGATAGGTCGTAGTGACCCATCTCACATGGCTCGCTTGCGACCCATCAAAAAACAGAGAAGCAAGCTTCACCCATTTATCTCAAACTCGATCAATTACAACTTATTGTCACTCCGAGGCACGTTGGAAAGCTACAAGCCGAAACATGACAGATTGTGGTAAGTAACAGCAGCCTGAATCAAAAAAAGACAACCAATGACGTTGGGCTAACATATGCGTAGAACTATAATGCAATCACTTGAAAATCACCAAATGGATATTGAAAATGACAACTTCCAGAGCATGCCTTGTTTACAACAGAGACGCACTTTGGGTGGCAAATGTCATCCGGGTTTTTAACCCACCAGATACCGATAGAAAACAGGACAAGCTTGAGCAGAAAAGATGGTTCCGGACTTTCAGGACTTACCCAGAGAAGTTAAGACTAGAGATCGACAATGGCCCAACTATATGGTTAAAACGGTGATTGGGAACAACGAAGCCAAGAGACCAGCATTCCTGTAGCCCAACAAGTATTTGAACGTAAGCGGCTAGTGACTTGCCATCAACACGTAACGACAACGATGAATGTCTATGAAAACATCTCCAATTTCGGAATCCCGGATAGTCCTATGTGGTCGGATCGTCGGCAACCCATGAACTTCCACAAAACTTCAAACAGATGAGTTATGGAAAACGAAGGAAGGAGACAAAACTTAGCCCGCGAAATGAACCAAGTCTATGGGTCGCTAGCGACCCATGGACCATGGGTCGCTGGCGACCCATGGTGTTGGCTCATTTTGTGAGCCAGAGCCTCCTAGGTCGTCTGTAGTCCATCTATGAGCTGATGATGGCAGGCATGGCCCAGAAACCATCCAACCTCTATAAATACCATGCCATCTACAACATAAAGAGGATCTTCTGGGGACTGGTTGCTGGAGCTTTGTTGGAATTATTCTTCACTTCCTACCTTCTTCACAACAATGTCAGAAGGAATACACCGTGATTCTCCGGTGGATTCTAACTATAGAGATTCAATCTAGCTAGGAAATAGCCAAAGCTTTGCAATCAAACAGCTATTGTAATAGCAATCAGTCCATAATAAAACTATAAAGTGGACGTAGGCTTCATTAACAGCCGAACCACTATAAAAATCCTCTGTCTATTTTCTTTTATTACTTCTTTTCTATATCTGTGATATATGATATTGCTCTGCAAAAAACAAGGCTGGTGCTTTCAAATTAAACCAGGGTGTTTTTCCATTTTTTGGGTTAGCAGTGACATTTAGCAAACTAGAATTTATTTTTCCTAAAATCCTAAAATTTCTAGGATTGAAGCATTCTTTTATTTCCTGTTGCTAACCTAATTTCCTTGTTAACTTCTAGCCTTCTCTATAATTTATTGTTAGTTGACTGTCCCTATAAAAATTCTTTATTTACGCTTCTTCTCAATATATATATATATATATATATATATCAAGCTTTTCAGTCTCATCCATAAAATCAACATAGTGATCAAAAATGGACATATCTTATACCATATCTTATGCTTTTTCAACAACTAAGGGGGACAACTAGCAACTACCATCGGAAAACTCTAAAAGAAAATTTTGCTGGAAGTTGGCGTTTATCATCGACTGGTGTAAATGTTGTTGAGGTCTTAATACTCCTTGCTGAATTAAGATGGACAATCCTAATATGTCATCCCACTATTGCCTACTTTGTTTAATTTTTCTTCTTGGTTTCTAATAAATGCGGTCCATTTATTACTTCAGTTAATATATCTATAATAATTAACGATTATTGTCAAAATTGGACCATTTCTATTCAATCGTCATTTAATCATTTACAAATTTCAAAATCCATTTATTACTTCTATTCAATTCATCTATAAATTTCATACTAAACTTTTCCTAATCAGTCCTCTTTTCATTTCCCTTTTTAACTCTCATTAATTGCAAATTTATTTCCTATTAAATTTGTAATCAATGTCCATAAATCTTAATTACTAATTAATATGTATATAGTCGTAAATTATACTATATATATATATAGTTGCTAAGCCTGGTTATATGTGTATATGAATTTCTGCACTAGAACACTTATTTCCACATTTTTAATTTATCAAAGCTATCCTTCTAAAAAGGATAACCATTATAATTCCCCATGAATAAACTATAAATGAAATTTTTGCTTTGTCTAAAATTATAAAGAATTATTTCATTTCATTTATTGAGATAAATAGTGTAAACTATCAAAAAATATATTGTAACGATCGAGATTTTTGACTCTCGAAAATCGACACTAATACGTCCACTGTATTACATGCCGAGAAATCGAATGCTAGAAAACCCGATTTGTTAGGGGAAAGAAGAAGAAAGAAGATAAGAAGAAAACTAAACAACATAGAATCTCACAGCGGAACGAATAATCTATAATATACCATAAATCTTTACACAAAAAAAACTGTAATAGATATATATATACAAACATCAATCAGAGTATGCTAACCTATTTCAGCCTGGAGAGTTATAACAGTTGTCCTCACAATTGCTGAAACACACCAATGAATACAGCGGAAAATATAACCATCTACGTGAATACGTCTCTGGACCTCCAACTCATCTCTTGAAGCTCCAAGCATCCAAACTAATCTATACTATACTCGGTCTGACCCGAGCATTATAATACAATAACACCCGAGTCAGTCTAGAAAACCAATGTGAGAAAACAAACTCAATTTGAATTTAATTTTTTTTTCAAAATTCCTTTTGAAGAAACAAAGGTATCTCGTAAGACCACGCGATACATAAATACGACGGGTTTTTACGTTAAGATAACCAAAACTTTTTATATCAAGATCATCTGATATTATAATAGTGTCTATAGAAAGTAAACTAAAAAATAACTGAAATGCTTGCATCTCACGTTTCAGCATATTTGGTATACAACTAAAATCATAAAGCTCGTATTGGAGAATGGATACCAACTAATGACTAGGCACTGGGGTACCACCTATCATGGTACACATCTAGAAAATGTACCGAGATCGAACCTATCGATCCCTGCCAACACAAGACCGGCCTACCACTTACTGGATAGTACCGAATATGTCATCACCTCGGCTGCCTTGCAACCCTTTTAAGATCTCATGCACAACCAATCCATAAATATGTAGAGGTAGGGTATCTAGAAAGGTGACAACATACGCTAATGGGTGCGACCCACTTAGCCTTACTGCATCTCCCCTGATTTTCAGTCATTCCCGGTTGATGAGGTTTGAGGCTACGTTTTACATTAAGAATAGCATTCATACTTGGAATGCTAACACTGCCTTCCAGGCAAGCAATGTAATGATAGCATTCATCCATACAAGTTGTTCTGGGTCTGAACAAACCAAATCTCCAAACATCACGTCTTCACTATCTTCACGGTATCACAATTCGCAATGCTCAAATCGGATCAAAGTGGTTTTCGGATAATCAAATCCAATCCCGGTCTCTTCGAAATGATCAACGAATTTGGCCAGATTTGATAGTCGGTTATTTAACTATCAAATTTCACACATAAGCAGTCACTAGGCCATATTATAAATCTTTCAAAACATTTATTTCAAAAATATCTTTACAAAGATATATTCAAATCTCCTCCAGTATTTCAATATTTGAAAACAAATTTCAATTATATCCATAATATGATATATTCAACCCATATCAACACTTAGAAATATTTCCCAATCCAACTTATAATTCCTTACTTAGAAAAATATTCCTATATAAGTCATTTCGTCGCTAAAATATCTCCAAACCTTTAATTCCAATACTTAAGAAAATATTATGAGTCTTTTTCCCAAAATCATTTCTAATATCCATACTTAGGAAATAGTCCGTACTTATCTCATAAATCTCTGGATTTTCTATTAATTCCCTTTTACAATTTCCAAAAATTATCGATTATACTTATTTATAATCCAACTAACAATTTATAACTCCTTTAATGAATTCAGATTCATTTTCGAAGTTCCCGTATCTAATTTCCTTTTCTCAAATTTTCTTAAGTTCCCAAATTCCATTATAGGATTTTCTCTTATAAAATCACATCCATCAAATAAACCTGGTTGACAAATATCGAGAGCATTTATAAATAAATCGCAATCACTTACTTTAAAACTATATATATTTATAAAAATAAATTTCCAAAAACATAGTTAAATAATTATTTAAAATATCAAAGCACTTTTAAAATAAACGTCAATAACTAATTCCAATTCATTTATAAAATTGCTAATCGATTTACAAAACTTGTTTATAAAACTTAGAATTTATTTCAACAAATTTAAATATTTAAATAACTAACGTTCCGAAATATTTTAATCCAATTAATAGTTTTTATAACTACATAGTTTAATAAATAAAAATCCTTTTCTAAAAATAAACCTTAACTTCTTATGAAACCATTTTTAAAATTCAACATACCCATTTTTATACTTATAAATCTCTCTCGATTTATCACCAATCGATTTATATTTCCAATTTCATAACTATTCCCAAATTCAAAAATAGAATTTACTATTTCTTTCTAAACCGATTTCCATATCTCATTTTAAATTCCCACTGTGAATTTATATTTCCAATTTATCAAATGATAATCGTTCCACTTATTTATAAACATCGTTTATAATACTCATTCCCAGTTTTATAACGGATCATACTACTAAAATCCATTTATAAATCGATTTCTAATTAACATCCCATTTATAAATCTATTTCTTAAGTAATCCAAAATATATTCCAAAACTATTCAAATATCGATTTCGACTTCCATTCCGTATTTAATAATCTTATTTAAAATCCATTGTATAAAAATCCTCAAATTTAAAATTCTCTATTTGAAACCATTTTATGGAATAGTTAAATAAATTAATATCCAAAATCCAATCATTTATTTTATCTAATTTAATTCCCTTTTAAATAATCCCAAAATTCAATATAAATACTTTCATTTCCAAAATCGCCTTTGAATTTCCTTTTTAAATTCAAAAATATTATTTATGGTATTTATAATACCAAAATTAAGGCCAGTGCTACTGTAACATCCAATAAATTCAAATCATATCATAATGTATAACAGATTATTCTAACACATCATATATCACCATATATGAAATTAAAATCAACATTTTTGAGGAATCTAGTTTGATCCCTCCAACCTGTTTCCATGCAACCACAGATGTTATATAACATAAAATAATAATAATCCCGCTTCGAGGCAGGATATCGCAATAAAAAGGGTTATCCGCTATTATGAGGGGGGCACAAAGTGTCTTATCCGCTCCAATCGGCGGGAATATACCCAACTACTTATATATATAATATAACATCCAACTGATAATAATAAATTATCAATTCATCCAATCAACCAATAGATAATTTTTAACACTTTAAAATAAAACTAGTTATCCAAAATGAGTGAGATTAACTCACATTTATTTTATGTTGTCGCCGAGGCATTCCAGTTTGGAACTAAAACCGGACGACGTCCGATTTTAGCCCAAATTTCCACAGTCACCAAATCCGACCAAACTAGTTCCATCATGAAGATAATGTCAATACGAGTGCAACGCAAAGAACGACGCTCGATTTCGATCTCGTATGAATGAGTTATAGCTTTTATAAGTTACCGACAAATTTTTAAATTAATAATCAACTACTTACTATATTATTACAAAACTGCCCTCCTCACACCTTCTTCCCTAAATTAGCTTGCCTTTCCTTATGCACACATGACATAAATGTGCACGACCTTCACCGATACAAAACGCCGCTAATTTGACGATGCCAAACTCTTACCCTCCTCGAACTTGACCTGCTCATACCCTCAAATCACCCTCCGATCAACTTCCTTCATTCGCGACCGTATCCTCCCCTCCGCTCAACCCTGTAGTGATGCATTCTTCCTAAAATCACCGAGCCTCACCCAAACTTGGCCGGAGATGCGATTTTCCCCAACGAATCCAAATATGACCTTCAATTTCCAAATCGAGCACTCCATCCTTCGATTTCCCAAACCCTAGCCATTTACTGCCACTCGACTTACTATCGAATTCCAAGAACAAGCATCGCACCTCTCAAAAAGCATCTCAGATTGAAGCTCTCGCCAAACTATGATTTTTAAAATTCATTTAAGAATTTTTCCCCTGTTAAAAATTGAATTATAATTTTTTTGAAGCTTTCAATTTCTTTTTTCTTCACTGTTTTTAGCTGCGCGTTTAAATAAGAGGGGGAAGGAAACGTAAGTCAGCATATAGGGTGGCTGATGTGAGGAAAGATATTTATTCAAATATATATTTGAAATTCCAAAATATCTAGTATAAATTTCGGATCCCAATCGAGGCAAGCTGCCTGGCGTTCCTAATGTTATGCCCCTATTTCAAACGCAATGGAACAAGTCTCGAGTCCCAATTCGATTGTATGGAGAAGATAGCTTTTTAACCCAATTATAATATTAAATTTTCGATATTAATTTCAACGTGTTTCTATCCCGTACGACCAAACGATACGTTTGATCGCTACAAAATTTGACGACATATTAAAATTTATTATTACGGACCCAATGACACTAGTTTCGTCGAAATCCGAGACTGTGAAGGCTATTTTTATATGTAAACTAAAACGAGTTATTTTTAAAATCGAGTAAATCACTTATAAATCAATTTCAAAAGTTTTATTATCTTCATTCTTATTAATAGAAACTAATAAGCCTTTAAATCATTTTTATCCAAATAAAATCCAAGATTTAAATTAATTAAACGATTTGCAATTATTAAATTTAACAATTAAATCATCCAATAAATCACAATATTGAAATTCAAGTTATTAAATTCATAAAATTAACTTTTACATATTTAAAATTGATTAAATATTCTAATTTCAAATAACTAAAATTCTGGGTCATTACAGATATCCATATCTTACAATCTCTTTCCTTTTTTGGTTCGTCCTTTATTAATTCAAACAACGAGTTTTTATACATATTTTGGAATTCGATATTTATGAAAATTACACAAAAATCACTCTAAAATCAAAATATAGAAATTCACATTCTATGGACAACTTAGTTTACAACCCAATTACAGATCTGGAATATCTTAATAACTTTGCCACCTTCTATAAATAAGGGTTTGGGACTGATTTCAAATTTCTTGGCCAGGTTGTACATAATATTCCCATTTTATTTATAACCTTAAAACCTTTAATATGTCTTACCTAGGTCTTGACCACTATATACTTCATAAAAATTTGGTTTAGCTCTAACTATCCCTTGTAAAACTAAAATTTCACAACCATGAAATGCCAAACCAGAATCATTCCCTTTGAAAATATAGAATTAAAAACATTTATCAAGAATTCAAAATTACTTAGTACCAAAATGGATTAAAATAATTTTACTTCTCAAATACTTTCTAAATCAAAGATTTTTTTTAAAAGCTGGATTTTTCATTCATAACATTCAAAAATTGATAGGTTTTCAAAAAGAAACTATGAAATTTTTTCCTTCTTCATTACTTCCTATAACAAAGGCTTTCTTCCTTTGAAAGTAGGATTTTTAACCCAAAACATTCAAAAATTCAATTATCACACAAATAATCATTCATTTCAATTTTTCAAAAACATCCTGTATAACTTTAAACAATGAAAATTGGAGTGGACAGTGGTAACTTTCATCCTGTTATTTTCCTCTTATATTACTTTTAACTAGATTGTTAATTATACTTTATATAGACTCCTGATTCTATTACTATCTATCTTAGATATTTTTCTCCGTAATTCCTTATAGGGGAATGTTCATCCTACATATATTATCGTGCACTCATAACCTACTATTCTTTCTATCCAATTTAACTAAGTGTTATTTCCATTTATACACCCCTTTAAAAGAATTTTAAAGAAAAGAACTCCCAGTTTTATAAAGTAGGAAAAATTATCGAGTTTAACTTATGTTTTACTTTACGTTCATTTCAAAACGAAAAATCCTTTTATCAAAAACTTTAGACCAAAACTTTTTGGCTCAATAAATTTTAAGCTAAGAATTTCAAGAATGCAAAATCCTTTTAAGTTAGAACTTTTTAATTCAACTACTTTTATATATTATGAATTTCCAAAATTTTCTTGCTCTTTCAAAATAATAACTTCCAAGTTTATAAAGTGAGAAAAATCATCGGGTACAACACTCATCCTTATTTTTCCCTTATTTCAAAAACAAAGAATCCAGAAATTGGAAACTGTTTAACTTAACCGATTTTAAACTAAAAATGAAAAACCTTATTTTTTTCAACTTTTCAAATCATCAGATTTACAATTTTTTTTATAAAGTTTATCCACCGTTTTTTTTAAACATTCCACCACTTTTAAAATTACATCCTCTTACCAAACTTTTCACAAAACAATTGGTAGAATATTTCCAAACCCGACTAAAATCGCTTTCACTTTTTAAAGTTTTCTAAACTTATGATATATAAGTTCTTCATTTTATAACCCTTAGAAAAGCCCTTTCAAAACGTTTAAAGGCATTTTGAAAAATCTTTTTATCAAATTCTTTCTCATGGGATTGAGTTTATAAATTGACTTTAATTATTCCTTCTTTTGAACTTTCCTACTGAACCTTTAAAAATCCAGTTATCTTCTTGTCGTGATTAATCTATACGTTTTTATGGAAGTTTGTTTCACTCCTTCTTCACATCTTTCTTTCGGATGTTAACAAAATATTGCTTTATAATATTTAATTACTATCTAACATGTCATTTGCTAATTCTATAAATGTCAATTGTCTGTTATAAATGGTTATAATTATAATGGACTATTCTTAAACACATTCTTTTATTCATTCTAATTTTAGCTATTATGCCTTCCTTATCTTGCCATGATTTCTCTAATAATTTATTTAATTAGTCCATTTATATCTCTATTAAATTCTTGTAACTCCCTATTTATTCTACATTTATTGCCTCATTAACCTTGGAGTTACAAACTTTTCCATTTATATTTTCTATCCATATTATTTATCAGGCGATTTATGTAAATGTTCTAATTACATCTAATGTGAACATTAATGGATATTATGCTTATAAAGTTCATAATTATAAGGAAGTCTTGGTCAACGAAGGAGTCAAGCACCATTCAACTTCTAGGGTACTTCCATATGTCGTGCTCATGCTCTTCTTAGTCCACTCCTTATGATATGACCTTCGCCCCATGGGTAATCAAGGAAGAGTATAAATTTCACTCTATTTATTTTTTCAAATCATAGTCGCTTCGCCCATCCTTTCGAAATATGGTCACAACTACTTTTATGGTTGGAATTTATAGAGATAGGCATATATTAAAATATGTATATATAGTTATATATAGTAGGATTTTTGGAAAATACTTTCAAAAATAACAAATATGCCACTCATACGTATACTTTTCCTTGCTGATCGGCCAACCTAGGCTCTGATACCAAATGTAACAACCTCCCTAAAATAGGCCTAAATCCCAACGCAGAAGATGCCCATTGAAACTTAGACCCATTGCAAAGCTGGTTGTTGATTGGTAAAAGGAACAATACAAAGTTTTTATCCATCAATTCAGAACTCACAATGGAAGGATAAAATATAATAGCGTAAACAATACCCATTTTATTAAAAATTACAAATGTCACAAAACCATAACATAATGTCAACAATAACCGTTACATAATTATGTTCAAAAGTACATTGTCATCTTCAAATGGGTACGTCAAAAAATAACATAAATAAATAAATAGACCATTGCCCAAGCTTCTCTCATAGCATCTCCATTTTGATCATCATCTCCTTTCCTAATCTTTGTTGTAATGAGAAGGGAGTCATAAAAACAAAGTTTGGTGAATAGAAATCTCGAGTCTTTCTATATCAGTACTTTGGTAGTATAATTTAAATAAGGATATATCTTTCACATCTAAACAATATTCAAAACCATTTAATACTTCATATAAGGGAAAGAGACGGGCCCTCAAATAACCACTTGATACCTTCAATCCCCGAAGTAAGTCCTTTGTATTATCCAATCTCATAACCATCATTATTAATGTCTACCAATGTGAGAGATAGTACCCAAGCCACTTAATACATTTTGAGGAAAATAGGCATACTCTGACCATTTAAGACCTCAATCGTGTTAGGCCTCCATCATTTAAAACCTATTCCCAAGACGGACTCGATATAGGTATTTATCTAGCTGAAACTGCACAGAAATCTATTCAGACACTTAATGCTTGAATTGAAGCGGACCTTTCCCGAGATATCCTCAACCATGTCTAAACCCAATCCCGACCATTTAATACTTTATATAAAGGAAAGAGGCGAGCCCTTATACAACCACTTAATACCTCCAATCCTTGAAGTAGATCCTTCGTATTATGACCCGTACCCCATGGAAACGTCTCATATTAGTTCGACTATTGATAAGAACCGGTAGCCAGATTAGCTAGGTTGATTTACCCTACAGAATTGAGACTAACCTCGCGTCATCCATAGTTACTTATTATATGCGATGTCTCATATTAGCTCCAAAGTCACAATGTTGGTAGCCAGATTAGCTGTGCAGATTTCTATGTGATTTTGACTGACCTCGCATCCCTATATTTTAGTCATATTTCATAACACTCTCTAAGTATATTATCACACATCTCACTGTGTTAATTATTTAGGCCTTATAAGAAATCATTCTTATTTCACCTTTATAATTGATTACTTTATTAAGAGGGATTTAAATGATAATTATTAACCCAATTAACTATATCATTAATGTGTTATAATTGTATGTTATTTACGCTAGTTTACAAATATAAATACGCATTAATTGATTTCTAAGCGTGTAAAGATTACATCCTAAACTAACATTTTAAATGTTAAATCTTCCAAATTTATACAAGTCTTATTTCCACAATAACATATACCATAAATCCAATATTTCAAAGTCAAATCAATAGACTTGTACTTAGAATCCAAATCCAACTTATCTTATATAAAACAATGGAATAAATCAGTAATAATGGAAATTTGCAATTTAATTAACTTCACGCTCTATTCAAATTATTTTATATGAAATTAGACAAGAGAATTTCTATTCAATTTGTAGAAATAGGTGGTGCAAACTGCAAATAAGAATTCACACCTTACCCATCATTTCTTAGGCAAATCCCTTAATCTAATTCAAAGAAAAAGAATAAGAAGTGGAATAGAAGGTAAAACGTGTAGATTGAAAAATTTGCACGAACTCCATTATTTTAATACAAAACAATTAAGATTCCAACCTAAGAATTGACATTTCGCTTTGGAGGAGTTATGAGGTTTTTAATGTGATGTTTTTGTAATCCAAAACTCTCCAAGGCATATATCAAATCCAAACTACATTGTTCAATTATTATAATCGAAATACTAGATTTCTACACACAAAGGTCCTTAGCTTTGCCTCTTTTTTAGATTTGACACGCTTATAATAATCTCTTTTAGATCTTTTTTTTATATATACAACAGGGGATTTGTATATATGTTAGATTTAGAAAATTAGATGTTCAGTGGAGGAGAAGTTGAGTAAATAAACAATAAACAAGAATAGAACATAGGATTTCTTACCCGAAACCCTAATAAAGTTTACTGAATTTACGAAGAGATGAACCGGCAAAACTTCGCTAATGTCTCTCAAATATTTTGTGAATAAAAATGAGGAGACTAGGCTCTTATTTATAGTTGTCAGAATACAGCAGAACCGTCGGATTTAAGTCAGTTTAAAATAATAAAAATTCGAACGTTAACTATTGCACAAATGCTAGCCGCCACCGAGCTTCACTGGTCGACCGCTGGCGGTCGACCCATTGTAGGTCAGGGGTCGACCGGTCCCCTATTTTGGAAATGTTTTGATTGCCGTTGATTTATTTTTATTTAATTCCTTAATTGTAATTAACATTTATGTTAACTTTAACGTTTGGTTAACCTCTAAGTATACTTACTGCTAACTTTTGAATTTCAAACTTAGGAAATTACTATTTAATTGAATTTGAATTCTATTTAAATTAATTTGAACCTAAAACTTCAAATGTCCATAACTTCCTAGTTTAAGCTTCTTTTCTAGCATATTATACATGGAAATTGATCAGAAAATTACCACAAACGCAACGACATAACTTTCCTGGCCAACATCTGATTTTTACAAAATTCCATTTTTACCTATATCTTATTTAAATTAATTTATCTATGGCTGATTTTACGGGGTGTTATAATTTTTTAGCAGTACAACTTTGCTTTTTAGGTCTTGCTTTTCGTGCCTCAAACCTGGCCTCAACATTAATTTCACTGACACTGATCTACTTCAGTTCTGGGTAAGGAATACCACCCATTCTACAGCAGCCAATTTGGCCGGTTGGGAAATTTGGAAGGAAAGGAATGAGTGATGCTTTACTTCTAAATTCACCCATTCTACAGCAACCAATTTGGAAGGTGGGCAAATTTGGAAGGAAAGGAATGAGTGGTGCTTTACTTCTAAATTCCACTCCTACCTATATGTGGTTAATAAATTTTGTTTATGATATTTAAATGGACAGATGCTTCTCCTAGTCCTATGTAGTTCATGATCAATGATGTTATCACTCAGGAGTCCGCTGGTAGTAACAAAGCGGACGGATTTTAGCTGGGCTATTCATATCTGGATTCAATCTTGCTGTGTTTTGATGTGTTTAGCCATGTGATTTACTACTATATAATAATTTGTATATTTTTAGGGTTGAAGTTTCTAAAACTTTGGTAATATGGATTATGATATAAGTTACATTTTGACCACCGAATAGGCTTGTTAGTCGGAATATTTATGTTTATCTTTATGCTATTTACGGCCATGCGGCAATCAGGTGCATATCCTCCTTTCAGTTCAAAAAAAACCTTTGTTCACTTATAATTAATTTATGACTGAGCAAACTTTTTTTTTGCATTATTCAATTAAGCGGCATAACTGTTTTTCAGTTTTATTTTCGAAACGAAGGAGATGAAAGTGACATATGGAAGGGACGAAGAATGATAGTATTGGAAGAGTAATGAATATTTGTATTTACTGGTATTTATATCGTTTGAAGTAATAGCAATTGTCCTCGGATGCGTCCAACGAGTTTTCAATCAATGCATTTGTCGTTGATTTGTTGGAAGTGGGAAAAATATGCTCGCATTCCCTTCTCGTTTTTCATTGTGTGTTCGCGGACAAATTGGGTAGAGATTTGAGCGTTCGCGAACAACTTTTTTGATTAGAAGTTGGTTAGAGTTTGGGTAGGATGTAAAAATTATTGTGTAAAGTAATGTAAAAACGGTTGAATAAAAATCATTACGTAGTTTTGTTTAATGATTATATTTAATATTTAATATAATTTTAGTACTAGAAACTCAAATCCAAATTTCAAATACAACTACAAATTCAGAAATCTACTACAACTTCAAATTTCTTTTGTGATCATGATGCAGACAGTCTCCATAATCAGCTTCGTACCAAACTAAAGCATCGATATAACAATCTCCATATTGTTTGGATTTCTCAAAATGAAAGCAGCTTGTCCTAGTTCTACTGGCGAAAGTCATTGAGAATCATTCAGTGCTTTCATATTCTTACCACTGTGGCGTGAAGGTACTAAAGCAAGAGCACGAGCTAGAGCAGAAGGTCTAGCATTAGAGCCACGCCTGGACTTTCGGTTGGGACGGTGGTGGATAAGAGAATGCTGACGCCGGGAGCGTAGTGTTGGACCTGGAGTGAATGTACGTCATGAAAATCAGACACGTCAGTCATCAGATCAGACATAACTTCCTTTGCACTCTCTTCGTTCATCAAATGGGCCTGGTGCATGACGTGTTCATAATTCATAACTGAGATACGGGGGAAGTGTGTACTCAACTTCACTGTCGAACGAACAATTTCTCCGAGATAGATGTCCATTATGTAAAAAGTCAATTATCTCCCAACCGTAAGATGAGGCTTCCTTAAAATGCTTCAGAAATATAATACCTTTTTCTTTCGCTCTTTTCTAGAAATCAGCATTACCCTGGATATTTGTCTTTGCGAATCTCATTCCACCCCTCCAGTATATAATCAAACTCTGAATTTTTTCGCACAAACACATATGGTTGTCGCATTTCTGCAGCAGAACGGACGGAACATAATTTGCTCCATAATTATCTCTCAAGTAGATTCAAACAACATTGCTAAAAACAACCTTTTTGTTTTTCTCTTTTATTTCATGTAGTAAGAAACACGTATCAATAAATCTATTTGTTTCTTCGTCCGTCAATTCTTGAATCGGTTTTTTTAAGACAGAGGAAGATGATGAAGAAGCTATTAGATTTTGTAAGAGAAAAACCGTTTTGATTTTGATTCGGAGTAAAGAAGAATGAGGTTCGACATGTTTATATAATAGATTTTAGGTCAGACTTTAATGTTTACGTCCGAGTCTCCGACTTAACTCAATTAAGCCGACATAAAAATTACGTCTCATTCAACCTTTGGGAATCTCGAAGCTTTCAACCACCATCTCTCCAATTGATGGGTAACTTTTACATCGGACTTAATTAAAAAAATTTGTGGACGGTTGTCCGTTATTTGAAACGCTTGTGCACCGACTCATTGTGCATCTTCATTCAACAATTTCGTTAAACCTAGTATCTCATATGTCAGAAGACTTCCTTAATTCGGATATAAAAAACCATCCAAGAACGAACGTTAAATTTTTTATTTACAAATCTACTTTCATATTCGAGTTTACTTTTATTGTAGAGTTAAAAATGCTCAAAACTTTATAGGAAATCTGTTACAAAAACCATGCTTTCAAGTCATTAAAATAATAAATGCAACATGGATCCTTCCTATTTCCTTTGGCATCTTTTCGTTTTGATCTGATAAGATATTTGGAAGTGCTTTTTGATTAAAAATGATTTTTTAAAAAAAGGTGCACTACATTTTAAAGTAATACAAATACTATTTTTACAGCCAATAAAAAGAAGTCCACGTGCCTTTCTACGTAATAGAAGCCCGAGAAAGATATAGATTAATTTTGTAAAGTGATACTACATGGACGGACGAGTAAACTCAGTAACGTCACTTAAAAAGTATATTTAAAAAGTAGAAAAAATTATCCTAAACAGCCACCACAACAGCTTATGAAAAAGGTTTACATATCTACAATTTTTAGAATAAAATCAATTTGAAAATTTTCAGTCTTGAACAATACTTCTTTACACTTCATTCTCAGCATAACTTAAATTTTGATTGCTCAAGAGGAGATTGCGAATAAAATAGTCATCTATTTAGATTCCAAAATTATCGGTTTAAACATAATTTGTTTAATATGTGTAAACTAAAGTGGAGTTAATATGAGATTTTAACTTCGTTATTGTTTTCTATTTTTATTTTTCAGAAAGATTAAAGAAAAAGCATTTGTGTTTGTGTTGTGCTAAATACAACCCGTTGCAAACTCCATTTTACCTAAATTTGATCGGTCGTATAATGTCGATCGAAATTAGGTTAAAAAAAAAAGTACACTGCATTTGGCAGTATACCGGCGAAAATTTTCAACTGCATTCGACAAACTGTCAAATGAAACAGATGGATAAAATGAAGTCTGTAATACGGTGTGTTAAGCGTGACTAGAAAAAAAAAAGACGAGTATATAAAGGTAAAATAAGTGTTTTATTAAACATGGCTCAACGAGAGAAGATGGTGAAGGATTGAAGAAGGAAGGAAAAAAGGATTTATAATAGTTGCACCTTATGAAACGATTTAAGCTTGGAGTGAGCACATATGTAGCCCGGCCCATATGTAAATGGGCAAATATAGGACTAAATTGACGTCAAGGAGACCAAGATTTAGGACGTGAAATATCTCTTTGTCAAACAAAAAAGTGTTTCCTTTTGTTAGTTTAGATTCATTGGTTAACGGACGTTAAATGTAACGTGGGCACATGGAACACACGTCTAGGGACGCTGACGTTATTTCAAGTTTTATGAATTACGTTTGTACCTGATTTGTAGAAATAGAGGTTTGTGTACTTCTCAACATCCAACAATTATGCCATTATATTATGTGCGAGCTCCATTTTGCTTATCCTAGTGCGTCAGTATCCCCCATTTGAATATGCTTGATCCTATCTTCGCATTACATTTTTTTATTATATCTCCCTGTCATGAAAATAATTCAATATTCTATCTGTAGGTCGTTACCATCCGGATAGATGTTACACACGGGGAATGCAGGTCGAACCTCTGTGTGTATATATATATTTATATAAGTACAATATCTAAAAGGATAAGTAGCATTTTGCAAATCAATTAAAACATGGGTAAAACAAATATTTTCTGAAGTGTCTTTAATTCCAACTATTATTAGAACTATAGCTCGTTCTTTTTTGTAACTTTGCATTCAAATACAAAAGAGTTTATAGTTAATAAACTGACTTATTTACAAAATTCCTTTTTATATTCTCTTCCACTATTTACACTAAAGTCCTTTAATTTTTTTTCCTCTCAGAAATATTTTATACGCTCTTCTTAGTTGTTATCTATGTTTATCTCGCATTAAAACCCAAGTTTTGATCAAAGTTATTTTCTCCACGTTTACTATTGGTTATTTCTCTTCATATTAGCAGTAATTTTGAGACGATCGTCTACACCGTCGACACCCAAAAGACTTGGCTGGTGCGCTGCAATAGTGCTCGGCCGATGTGAGCGGTCATCTAAAGGTAAAATAAACAACATGACATAGAACCTATCGTATATCCCACAACGTATAGAACAAAATGTAATAACAACATCACAGATATAAAACAAATGAGACAGTAAATGATTTAACAGATCACAACAACAGAGTAACAGATCCATACAATACAGTGGTAGAAATAAAGTCATACATCCCAAATAACTCCTAAATAATGGTCTCACAAAATAAGAGTACTAGTAAGCTCCATAGTACTGAACGACTACTCGTGCTCACCAAACCTATCTCTAATCTACTCATTTAAGAGTACCCAAGTAATAAGAAGCAATGCATAAAACCACAGGCCAAACAACAGTCTGGTGTGAGCGATAGAAATTTCAAATACTATAAAAAATAGGATAGGACAATCTGTACACGATATAATACCTGACATGTCTCTGCATCCATAGAGTTACCACATAAACAATATAAGCTGCTATATGATCATCATCATGGGTGGAATGTGGGCGCCAAGGTAACAAGGGTTTCTAGATATCTATATCGGCAGTATCCGCATCATATGATATCCCTAAGGTGATAGAAACAAACAAACAAAACATCCATCATCCATTCCCACATTCACTCACTCTGTGCATTGGGTATACGACAACTCGCAAACTCGGGGACTACGCATATCACTGCACCAATCCATCCCAATCATCACGAGACTAGATGGATCCCTACATCAATCCATCCTGGAGACTAGACACGTCACCGCGTCAATCCATCTCAAAACTCGAGACTAGATACGTCGCCGTATCAATCCGTCTCAACCCCACAAGTATCATCGATTCCCTCCCCTTGCACACACTTTCCATAACAGAGCTTGTCTCGAAACCGTCCACCCAACTCCCATTTGAAGTCGTCGCGGTTGGGAACTATTATAAACAGTCGTCGTATGTCATAGAGTGTCATCGTGCGTCCCGTAACCCGTTCCAACAGTTCTCTAAATCTGACTCATCATAGCCTTCTCTACCTCTTAGAGTAAAGTTAGCCGTTGCTGAACTCGTTCCTCGAGAAGTAGGGTCACCATCGATCCAAACCATCAAGCGAGTAATCGCGCCACCGTCGACGAACCAAACTCCACCAGAGGACTCCTCTCGAACTCTTTGACCTACCTTAGGGGTCGCACCCCTACAGGTTGAAACCTTAGGGATCGGGTTTGACCCTTATATGGGACCGAGCCCTCCCCTGCCGACCCCTATCCCTTAACTCTTTCTCCTCGTATTTCATGCCACACACTAACTCCATCCGATCCCAAAATTCACACTCCAACACTTACAGATATCCTCACCTCCCTCCATCGGTCGCTTCAACCCTACATGGGACAGAGCCCTCCCCTACCGATAGGAATGGAAATGGGGCGGGTTGGGGCGGGTTTTTAGTGCCCCATACCCGCCCCGGATTTTTTAGACCTCGCCCCAGACCCGCCCCGTAGACCCGGTGCGGGTCTGGAATTTTGCCCCGTACCCGGGACCCGTGCGGGTCAGGGTAGACCCGACCCGCCCCAAGACCCGATGAGTCTCTATGTATTGATTGAAAATTATGTAGCAACGTACATATATTTATTTGTTTATACTCGTTATCACCAAATAATATATGAAATACAAATAACAATGTGTCTATGAGAAGTTAATAAAAATGATGTCTAAAATAACAATTCAGAAAATATATACATATGTTATTGTATAATTATCAATGACGCAACTTAATACTCTAATTTTTTCTATAGATATTGATTGGAACATTTTAATATCCATGCTAGAATCACTTATAACTAAAAAGATTAATAAATCATTATAATAATAAAGTGGTTTCACGAGATGTTAGTAGTGCGGGTCGGGTTGGGGCAGGTCGGCCAAGCCCCAACCCGACCCTAGACCCGGAGTACTCAAGAACGGGTCACGGGTCTACCCGCCCCAATGACCCAATGGGGCAGGTCTTGACGGGCCAAAACAGGGGCGGGTCGACCGGGTTTGGACCCTAGACCCGCCCCATTGCCATCCCTACCTACCGACCCCTATCCCTTAACTCTTTCTCTCCGTATTTCGCACCACACGCTAACTCCATTCGACCCCAAACTTCACATGCCAACTCCAACACATATCATCACTTCCCACTATCGATCGCACCTCCTTACAATCCAACTCTAGGGGTAATAGCCGACCCCTCCAAACGAGCCGATCCCTATAATGGTCCATCTCCAATCGATTGTAACTTGAGCATACGAACTTCAAATGACTTGAAATTTGACGTGCTGCTTCCTCGGACTTCCCTTGTTGTCCCCTATCAATCGCACCCCCATACGATCTGTTCCTAGGGATTATAGCTGACCCCTATAGGGTAACCCCTCCTGGACAGCCCCTTCTAACTTTGTAAGGCTGTTTTTGTCGTTCGATCAGTGTTTGCATCCATTCAAGCATGTTTACAGTAAGCATATAACATGTAAAACACACAACAACAAGCAAATGGTCAAAGCATAGTAAATCAAAGCATAGATTTAAAGGAATAACCATATATTCATAGAGTACAACCATGGATCCCTAAAATCACAATTCCACAAACTTAACCCAAATTAATCCAAATTCACATATGTGTCATAATATGATTTAAGATGATTTATAAAGATTTTTAGGGGAATTTAGAAGGTGTTTATAGCCTAATACACGCTACTTAGTAAGAGAGACTACTAATCACTCACCTTAACTCAAGCTAAGCTCTAGATCTTCTTATGAACAATAGATGCATGGATCCTAATGTGTTTGCAGCAGCAAATCTTCAAGCTTTAGGATGGATTTTACTAATCACTTGCTAATAATGATATTTGGCTAATTAAAGTAAGGTTTTAGGTGGGTTTTTGGGTGAAAAGATGATTAATGGAGGTAATGAGCTATTTTGGGAGTTGTGCCAATGAGGAAGGAGAAGTCCCATCATCTCCTATAGCCCCCACTTACCCCAAACCCGAAATGGGTCATGGGTCCATCAACTAATGACTCTAATTACCCATTTAAGCTGTCTAAAACCAATAAAAACTTCAAACAACCATATCTCTCAATCTGTAAGCCCGTTTTCTTAACGTGACCACTCTACGGGAAGGAAAATCATCATCCTGGTACAATGGAGGTAGTTTCAGGACCTGATTGCAATCCTATCAAAAGTTGTGGGCCAAACAAGATTTCCAAAGGCAAAACGATTACTGAAAAATTCAACAACAATTCTAAGGAAAAGAAATGACCTTAGTAGTCATTTTCCAAAATTACAGAATCATGCGATCTCATATGAAAATAATATTAATATTCTACGATCCTTCATTACGTAGAATACGGGTCGTTACATTCTCCCTTCTTTAGATATTTCGTCCTCAAAATCCAACAATCAAGTTAATAGGGTCATCCTGCATGTCTAACAATCATATATAAGCGTAGATAATTATCATGCATCAACCATACACACATAGCAATAAAGAAAAAGAAACTATCTAAGCCTATCCTAGCATGTAGAATACTATACTAAGGCACATACTTAATGATATCATAAGTGAAAGCAAAAGCGATAAACAAGAAATGTTACCAAATAAAGATATTTGGATACGACGTCCTCATGCTCTCCTTGGTCTCCCAAGTGCAATCGCTATCACCGTCACTCCATTGAACCTTTACCAGCTCCACTATCTTCCTTCTAAGTTGCTTTGTATCCTGTTCAATGATTTATGATCGATGAACAGATCGAACATCTCTGCTAAAAGATAGTGCCTCCACATCTTCAACGTGAATACAATCGTTGCCAACTCTAAATCATGGGTTGGGTATTTTTTCTTGTGTGGCTTCAACCGTCGACTAGCATATGCAACAACCTTGCCCTTCTGCATTAATACCGCACCCAATTTGGTACCACATGCATCAGTGTATACCGTCCTCTTCTTGCTTCCGCTCGAAATAGTCAATACTGGTGCACTCATCAACTTTTCCTTCAGACTCATAAATGTCTGTTCACATCCCACATCCCAAGTAAAAGTCTGATTCTTTTTCGTCAAATAAGTCAACGGGTGCTGCTACCTTAGAGAAGTCCTTGATGAATCGTCTGTAATATCTGGCTAAACCCAAGAAACTTCTCACATCTATGGCATTTTTGGGTTGAATCCAATCTTTGACGGCTGCAACTTTTGTAGGATATACAGCAATGCCTACTCAAAGACGACGTGACCCAAAAATCATACTTCTTTCTTCCACAAGTGACATTTTGAAAACTTCACCTTCAATCGGTACTCTCTCAACACCTCCAAACAACCCTCAAGTATGTCTTGTGTTCCTCCTTTTTCTATGAGTAGACAAGAATATCATCGATGAACACAAGCACAAATTTATTTAGCTGACCCCTAAAGACACAGTTCATGAGATCCACAAAGTATGCCGGTGCATTGGTTAGCCTGAACGGCATAACCAACCACTCATAGAAAGCAAAAGATGTACGGAATGTTGTAATAAGCACACTCTCCTTCGCTACTTTTAGTTGGTAAAATCCCATCACAAGATCCAACTGAGAAAACACTCTAGCACCATA
Source organism: Allium fistulosum (assembly GCA_030737815.1). Lineage (NCBI taxonomy): Eukaryota > Viridiplantae > Streptophyta > Magnoliopsida > Asparagales > Amaryllidaceae > Allium > Allium fistulosum. Next base: position 257,610,716 of record CM060908.1, on the reverse strand, counting down.
AAGCTGATCGAATAAGTCATCAATATGTGGAAGTGGATACTTGTTCTTTTTTTCACTTTATTCAGCTCACGGTAATCAACACATAATCTAAGGGAGACGTCCGCCTTCGTAACGAATACTTTGGATCCTCCCTACTCAGATATACTCCTGCAAATGAACCCTTTTCGCAAAAGGTTATTCAATTGCACCTCAATCTCTCTCTACTCTCTAGATGCCATCCTCCTTAACGACATCACTATCGGTCTGGCTTTTTTAACTAAATCAATATGGAACTCGATCTCTCTATGTGGCGGATGTCCGGTCACCTCCTCAAATATGTCTAGATACTCCTTAGTAATAGGTATTATCAATAACTCATCGTCCGGGATATCGAGTGAATATAGAAAGCTAACCGTAACCTTATAATCCGATAGGCAGTCTAACGCTAACCTCCACCCATTGTCCATTCCTATGTTACCAACAACTTCTCGCAATCCACTACTACTCCGTATCTACTAAGCCAGTCCATCCCCAGAATGATACCAAACCTAACAAAACCCAAAAGAAAGCAATCACAATCAAAAGAGAATCAATGACTCGATAAGACCAAACCACGAGAAACCATACACAAGCTAGTGCAGCCTTCAATGGGGTTTGTTACAATAAAAGGTCGATCAACAATTTTGGGTCTTAATCCTAGTCTATCTACTAGGTCACTAGATATGAAGGAATGTGAAGCCACAGTATCAAATAAAACTCGAATAGGAACGTCATAAACAGAAAGCATACATTGAATAACGATGCACTTCTCCATCTCTTTCGCCGATAGAGCATTCATCGATGTTGAAACAGCATTGATAGCATATGCTTTCATCACCTGCTTCTACTTAGGCAACTTAGGACAGTTCTTCTTGATATGTCCTGGCTTATCGCAGTTGTAACACTTCTTCCCCTCAGCTTTGCAGTCTCTACTATAATGACCCTTCTCTCCACAGGTGTAGAATTACTTCAGATTTGATTTCTTTTTCTGGCCGTCTTTATTCGGAAACTGCTTCCGCTTGTTGTTCCACTTCTTCTTGCCTACCCAGCCTGATTGCTGGTTTGGCTCTGCTTTAGGAACGACCTCCTTCCGCTTCGGATATAGGCTTTCATGTCTCAGGGCCCTCCCGACGATTGCCTTAACAGTCTTGTCAAGGTGATTCACGAACTTTTCACCTAAATGATTATCTAAGCCAGTGATGAACTTCTCATTCTTCTTTGCCAGGTTGTTGATGAAGGACATCCCATACTTCGATAGAGCGTCGAAATCAGCTACATATTCGGAGATATTAATGTCCCCTTGCTTCAATTCTGCAAATCAACGGAACAGTTCTGACTTTTGGGCAGTCAGAATAAAATTCTCTTCAAATCTAACTTTGAACTGATCCTAAGTGGACTGATCCTCAGGAGTGGCAGCTCTCATAGCATCCCACCAATTCATAGCTCGCCTTTGAAGTTGATGGGAAGCCAATCTCCTCTTCATAGCATCATTAAGTTCAAGATTCTCAAATATGCGCTCACAAGTGTCGAGCCAATCCTGAACTTCCATTGTTGATTGTGTTCCCTGGAACGGTTTGCCACCAAGACTAGTAAAGTCCTTGCTTAGCTTAGCAAAATCGGCTCTGGGCGCCTGCACTGCAGCACCACCTTCTAAAGCAACATCTGGAGCAGCTACTTGAGCATTTTGCAGCATGTTCCTCATTATATCATTAAACATAGCCTGCATATCGGGGTTAGCATCCCCCGAACCAGCTCCTTGCTCCACTCCTAAGATGGATTTCCTAGTGGCATTCCTTGTTTGACGATACATTCTTTAATCTGTAATCAGGATAATTGACCCCTCTATAAGGAATTCCTCTAAAGTAGTACTCTTGTGTGCAGTGCGACTTCATGTACTTTATATACTACTATATAGTTTTGAAAACCAAAATATATAACAAGTAAGCACTCTATTATATATATACACACAATCTCGATTCAGTCTAAGATGAGAACTCCTACCCTATCTCTACTGGATCCCGATATCCCTTAGGTTAAACAATGCAACGTAAGCTCTAATACCAAATGAGATGACCGTCCTACACCGCCGACACCCAAAAGACCTGATGGTGTGCTGAAATGGTGTTCGGCCGATGTAAGCGGTCATTTAAAGGTAAAATAAACAACATAACACAGAATCTGTCATATATCTCATAGTGCATCGAACAAAATATAATAACATTACAGATATAAAACAGGTGAGACAGTAAATGACATAGTAGATCACATCATCAAAGTAACATATTCATACAGTATAGTGGTAGAAATAGAGTCATACATCCCAAATAACTCCTAAATAACTATCTCACAAAATAAGAGTACTAATAAGCTCCATAGTACTGAACAGTGGAAAGCACTAGAGTAAATATAATAATATGAGAAATAGCCTCATGCTCGCCACCTGAACAACTACTCATGCTCACCAAACCTGTCTCTAATATACTTATTTAAGAGTACCCAGAGTAATAAGAAGCAATGCATAAAACCCTAGATCAGTAGTCTGGTGTGAGCGATAGAAATCTCAAATACTATAAAGAGATAGAATATGACAATCGGTACACGAAATCATACCTGACCTATCCTTGCATTCACAGAGTTAGCACATAAACAATATAAGCTATTCTATGATCATCATCATGGGTGTAATGTGGGGGACAAAGTAACAAGGGTGTTTAGATATCTATATCGGCAGTATCTGCATCATATGATATCCCTAAGGTGATAGAAACAAATAAACAATCCATCCCAATCATCATGAGACTAGATGCATCCCCACATCAATCTATCCTGGAGACTAGACACATCACCGTGTCAATCCATCTCAACACTCGAGACTAGATACGTCACCATATGTAACATCCCCTATCTGGAAGCCCGAAGCTAAGCGCTACAGATGCTATAGTCATCCATAGTATTAACTTCCGATGACCAAATATGGTAATGCTAATGGTATTCATAATATCAGAATCACATGAATATGAAACAAAATCACAGATTTCAAAAACAGGTTTTCTCATTACATTTCACAAAACATGTTTCATATCCATTTACATAATCCCATAATGTTTCCCAGGAACTGATCAAATATAATTATTACAAACACGCCAAGAGCGACATATGAAGATGTCCTCTTGGATGATCAGAGAATACTAGACTAACTGTCTTAATACACACAGCGGAATATTAAATCAAAATCTCTTTATATAGTGGAAATTAGCTACAAGGGCCTCTTTAGCAAGTGAAATTAATTTCTAGAACACACAACTAAAATAATTACTTTTAAGGACAATACGCAAAATAATTAGTTTCTAGGGCCTAAAAACCTATGAAATTATGTCCTTGAAAGTAATTGGACAGCTGACTTTGTCCTCGAAAGTAATTATTCTGCTGACTTTGGCCTTGAAAGTAATTATTTCATATGTGTGTCCTAGAAATTAATTGGACTGCAAAGTTTGTCCTTCTGGTGAAATGCCCCCTTTATATAACTAGGAATCTACCTCCGGCACGTCTTCAGAAACTTCATTCGTCCACCTACTAAAACCTGTAAACCTCAACCCTCAGCCTACTCAAATCAATTTTGAGCACCCGAGAGTTTAAGGGGAAAACATAAACTTCGAGTCAGACATAAAGCTTGGTGTGAATAATACTATACGTCTCGGTTATATGATATTAAGTGAGACCACGCCGCTTAGCGGAACGGGTTTTCCCTCACTAATATCTCTTTCAAAACATATATTTTGCAAATTATAATCCTGCAACCAAAACTGGTTAAATTTGTAAAGCAATATCATGTATATGTATATATCTGTTATCGAATGGACTATCAATCCAAACACTGTAGTTTTGTTTGGCTAACTACTAACCCATGACTGACTCGGGCCTACCAGACAAAATAATAAATATAATCTAAGAACTGTTAGATAAGTCTTTTGGATGGTCTGTCCTTAACTTACCTCTCCAAGGGTCTCCTGATCCTAATGGTTTTGCGGGCCCACCAATAACCTTTTTCTTCTCTGTCCATATATTTCTTTCTTTGTGTAAATATCATTTAAGTCTAACTTACTAAGTCCTACACACTGGAATTTTGGACCAAAATTAGCTTTGGACTAAAGCTAATGTATAGGGTGCGACCCTACACCAGTCCCATCTAGTCTTATATATCCGAGTCATTTTTCTTAGGGTTAACTACCCTTTAAAATTTTCGTTGAATACCTTTTCAAAATGATTTAACCCTTTATATCATATATATATAAAAGAAAAATATACTCTTTGCTTTACTCTAAGCTATTTGCCATGTTATATATACTTCACCCAAAATAATGTTGATGAAATACTTTAAGGATTTCCCATCCCTCCAAAAGAAGTTAAACTCTTTTTAAATTAAATACCTAGGCTATATTGCCAAAAGAAATTCATTCGAAACCTTTGTTTAAAACCTTTAAACAACCCTTTCGAAACCATTGAAAGTACCCCTTTCGTAATAATTGAAAGTACCCCTTTCGAAACTATTAAAAGTAACCCTTTCATAATCATTGAAAGTACCTCTTTCGAAACCATTGAAAGTATCCCTTTCGATATAAGTAAACTATATCACTTTACAACCATAGGCCAAAAGGCCAAAACATAGCTTTCGAAACCATTTACAAAGCCCTTTCGAATACATTGAATCCTTCCCTTTCGAAAGCCTTAGAAACTTCGACATCCTTTTCAAAACATAAAACATGCCTTTCGAAACCATTTGGAAACCTTCCATTTATAATGCTTTAAATACCTTTCAAAACCATTGAGGAAACTCCCCTTCAAAACCATAGTTTATACCTTCCGAAAATACTAGGGATCCTCCCCTTTGAAACCATAATAAGTACCTTTCGAAAATAATGGGGAACCTCCCCTTCGTAACCTATATTATATATCTTTCGAAAGCATTAAAGTATACTACTTAATACAAATCTTTTGAAAGCATTGGGTTTAAGTAAAAGCTTGTGGAACATAGTTTCGAAACCATTAAAACCATTTAAGTCGAAACCTGTGGGTTTCTTTTTCAATAGAACTAAGGGTCATAAAACATCTAAGTCGAAAGCCCACTTTCGAAAACATTTTTCCTAAGTAAAGAAAGTAGATGGTTTCGACACCATCCCTTTCGAAAGCATTGGAGAAGCGGCTAAGTTTTAAAAACAAAGTAAACCTTCCGAAACCAAGTCGAAAGGTAAAAAAGCGACAGTCAAGGGTATCGACCCCTTTGAAAGCATTCATTTAAAACAAAAGGCGCAACCTTGTTTGAAACTATTTCTTTAAAATATTTTTAACCCAGTCGAAAGCCAACCAAGTCGAAAGCATACCTTTCGAAAGCAAAGAAGGCGCATTTTCATTTGAAAGCAAAGCATGCTTCGATCCCCTCGGAACCTTTTTTTGACCCAGTACCTTCCGCCTATATCCAATTCACTGTGTACCAGGTATCTGATACTATGTGCATTGGTTTCGATAGAGTCGGAGGCGGAGATAAGGAGTCGGAAGCCTGGTGGCGAAAGCAATGAAATAGGAAGAAGCATGTATAAACTGATTTGACTTTTTAAATTAGTTCTTTTTACCTAACCTGCCTTATTTGTCAAATTATGATTGGTTGCAAATTTCCTTTCTAAAAGTACTGCCAATTTTCAGAAATAACAAGTTGAATTATTTACAAAATACCCCTTCCCCTTTTTATAAATATATAAAACATTTAAGTCCCATACCTTAAATAATTTTATATATCCATTAAAACACTTAGGAAAATTCTATAAAAATTTCTGTAAATCATTTTCAATATGTTTTCCAACATATATAAATTTCAGACCCTAAGCCAATATAATTTGGCCGTAATTAATTTTAAACCCAAAATAGCATTTTCTTCACTAGAAAATTCATATTAAATCCACATTAATTCAAAAAATTATGAAACTTGAAACCCATTTCCAAAATAGTATATCTGACCTCAGATTAAATTCGAAAGTCATTTGGATGCCATAAACTAGGTTTTCTAAATCAATTCTCCTCATAAATGCATATAAATAGCTTGAATCATCTACAAGTGTGTGTGTGTGTGTCCATTTATCATTTGAAACATGGAAAAACATTTGCAAATACTTTTGGAATCATCTTAAACCAAAATCAATCAAAAATAAGAGATGTACTCATTATTCATCTTTTGCTTTGATGTTAAGGAAATGAGATTTGATCTTTGATTTGAGTTAATTAGCTTCTTCCTCTTGATTTAGCTTGATTTCCCCTGTTTTCTTCTTAATGGTGGCCGACCTCTAGGTGTTTTTGTTTTGGTGAATTATGAATGAATGTGAAAATGAATGTAGAGAGGATTTTGGGTATAAGGTGATTGCTCTTTCCTATTATGCCCTTGTCTATTCACCATAACTTAATTCATTTTAATTCCTTTGTCCATTAGTTTATCTAGGCATGGCTACCCCTTTATAAATCACAAATCTCACTCTCTTAACAAATTACATTATTTCATTTAATTTACCTAATTAAATGTTCTAAATAATGTTACCAAACATAGGGGTGTTACACCATATCAATCTATCTCAACCCCAAGAGTATCATCGATTCCCTCCCCTTGCACACGCCATCCATAGTAGAGCTTGTCTCGAAATTGTCCACCCAACTTCCGTTTGAAGTCATTGTGGTTGGGAACTACTCTAGATAGTCATCGTCTATCACAGAGTGTCATCGTGTGTCCCGTAACCCGCCTCCAACAGTTCCCTAAATCCGACTCATTATAGCCTTCTCTACCTCCCGGAGTAAGGTTAGCCGTTGCTGAAGTCGTTCCTCGAGAAGTAGGGTCACCAGTGAAACAAACCATCAAGCGAGCAACTGCGCCACCGTCGACGAACCAAACTCCACCAGAGGACTCCTGCCGAACCCCTTGACCTACCTTAGGGGTCACACCCCTACAGGTTGAAACCTTAGGGATCGGGTTTGACCCTTATATGGGACCGAGCCCTCCCCTGCCGACCTTATATGGGACCGAACCCTCCCCTGCCGACCCCTATCCCTTAACTCTTTCTCCTCGTATTTCATGCCACACACTAACTCCATCCGATCCCGAAATTCACACTCCAACACTTACAGATATCCTCACCTCCCACCATCGGTCGCTTTAACCCTACAATCCATCTTTAGGGGTCGTAGCCGACCCCTATAGGCCGACCCCTCCAAATGAGTCGATCCCTATAATGGTCCATCTTCAATCGATCGTAACTTGAGCATACGAACTCCAAATGACTAGAAATTTGATGTGCTGCTTCCTGGGACTTCCCTTGTTGTCCCATATCGATCACACCCCCATACAGTCTGTTCCTAGGGATTATAGCCGACCCCTATAGGGTGACCCCTCCCGGAAAACCCCTCTCTAACTTTCTATGGCTATTTTTGTCGTTCGATCGGCATTTGCATCCATTCAAGCATGTTTACAGCAAGCATATAACATGTAAAATACAGAACAACAAGCAAATGGTGGATACATAGAAAATCAAAGCATGGATCTAAAGGAATAGCCATATATTCATAGGGTACAACCATGGATTCCTAAAATCACAATTCCACAAACTTAACCCAAATTAATCCAAATTCATGTATGTGTCATAATATGATTTAAGATGATTTATAAAGGTTTTTAGGGGAATTTAGAAGGTGTTTATAGCCTAATACATGCTACTTAGTAAGATAGACTACTAACCGCCGACCTTACCCAAGCTAAGCTCTTGATCTTCTTATGAACAATAGATGCATGGATTCCAATGTGTTTGCAGCAGCAAATCTTCAAGGTTTAGGATGGACTTCACTAATCAATTTCTAATGATGAGATTTGGCTAATTAAAGTAAGGTTTTTGGTGGATTTTTGGATGATAAGACGATTAATGGAGGTAAGGAGCTATATCGAGAGTTGTGCCAATGAGGAAGGAGAAGTCCCATCAGCTCCTACAACCCTCACTTACCCCAAACCCGAAATGGGTCATGGGTCCATCAATTAGTGACCCTAATTACTCATTTAAGTTGTCTAAAACCAATAAAACCTTCAAACAGCTATATCTCTCAAATCGGAAGCCCGTTTACTTAATATGACCACTTTACGGAAAGGAAAATTACCATCCCGGTCCAATGGAAGTAGTTTAAGGACCTAATTCCACTCCTATCAAATGTTATGGGCCAAACAAGATTTCTCAAGGGAAAAATGGTCATAGAAAAATTCTACAAAAATTTTAAGAAAAAGAAATAACGCTGGTAGTCGTTTCCCAAAATTATAGAATCATATGACCTCATATGAAAATATTATTAATATTCCACGTTACTCCGATACGTAGAATACAGGTCGTTACAAATTTTCTATACAATTAATCATAAAAGGATAGTAAACACATTGACATTTAACCCTTATTCATTTCTTTGGGTTTAATATTTTACTATACATAAATAAAAAATATATATTAACATACACCATAAAAATATACTTCCTATCTCCCGTTTTGTAGTAGAGCTATTTTTATTCTACGTTTTGTATGTATATTTTTTTTTGTGTTTTGACATTTCTAGGAAAAAATGTACTTAATGATATAATTCGGTGTACTTGAAATTTATACACGGTTAACATAACAAAAATAAACATAGGTATAATAAATGTTTGGTTACTTTATTTTCGAAATAAAGTACATACGAGAAATCATTGAAGTAAATTGTTTTTTTATTACAAAACTACATTGATAATATAATTTCTCACATTCCAGTTCCTATATTTAATTTTCATTTTTATATTATACAACTAAAAACTTTATTTAAATTTGATAATAAAACGTAAATTTTTTGAATAAAGATTTTGAGATATGTTGCAAAATATATAAATCATATCAATGCATTGTTGTCTAATTTAAGATTGAAATGTTCACTGCTCTCTTAAGAAATATCCAAAATTCAATTTGAACCTTATTTATCTAATAAACGAACTAAAAATCAGAACTGTATTCAAAATTAATATGAATAAAAAAAATTTAGATGTCAAATTTTAAAATTAACTAATATTTAATGACTCTTTACAAAAAATTAAATCATAAAAGTTTAAATTTTTTATAAACATCATTTGTATTACTTAAAACGATAAAAATATTTTTCATCCAACTATGAAAGTATGAATTTTTTTTTAAAATTATGTAATAAAATAAAATAACAAGGTAAATTTTTTAACTCGTCAATCTCATCAATTTCACCATGCATTTCATAACAAAATTTGTTTTTCAACAAATATTCCTAATACGTAAGCATTATATTTTCACAACGTTACAGTAAGCAATGCATGGGTCACATTAGTCTATGATACATTATTAAAACCGAGTTAAGATTCCTCTTTTTCATTTATTTTTCCTTTTACCCCTCACAGCACCATATGGCATTATTCAATTTTTGTGATGATTTAATCATAAGAAAAACAAAAGGCTTCTTTTATCGTTCTTTGGTAATAATTTCTAAATTAAAACCAACAGGGTTGGCTCAATGGTTGGTATTTTAGACCACGAGATCAAAATTCGATAATTCAATTTTCGAGATCAACACTAGTTGACATTAATAAACCATGTTAAAAAAACAATTTCTAAATTAATAATTCCTTATTGCATACCATCATCACTTCTAATTATTTGACTCTACGATTTTCACACTTGTCAAAGTAATATTTTTTTCGCTGATTTCACTTTAGTTTATTATGTTTTTTCCTCATAATTGTCAATTTTTGCCTCTAACTCCTTAATTGTGGAGTCGGTGTCACTTAATTTTGAACTCGGAATTCAGTTGCAACGCTAATGCTTCTTCCCAGAGGGTTGGTATGTGGAATATGTGTTAATCATTGTTTAATTTGGTTGCAATTGTTTGATTCATCACCTTTTGGGCTATCAATGCACATCTTACGAGTAAGGTTTTAGATTTGCCAATACCTTCTTATGATTTGTAAACCAGCTATTACTTTTGGGGCATTTTTTCAGTTTTTACTCACTTAATAAGGACATTTCCTTTGGTTTTTCTATGATACTTCTTACCGCTCTTAGGCTATGAAAAATGTTAACGAATTGATAGAGTTGAGGGTATTCCTAAGGGGAAATTATGTAGTTTTGGTTATGTAATTGTACACTTAACTCTTATGTACGAATATTGTTTAAAATGAAAGTATGTTTTTTTCCTGTTTCTACTGTATGTGCATATAGGGAGTCAAATGTTGATGGTTACGTTTTATACATATAATCTAAAAAACTTAGAAGTAAGTATTTAACCGATTGTAGTTATGAATATGTTCGTAATCATGAGTAATGAATTGGTATGTAAAAATAAACATTTATCCTTAAACGTTCTTAGTCAACATAATTCAAGAAGGGGATATCGATTCACCTGTAGGATTAGTGTATATAATGCTATTCATATAATGGAAGATGATTTACTCATGATCGTTGGAGACACCAAAAGGTTACATACATGTAGTTGTTGTTTATCAACTATAGAATGACTCGTTGAGAGTCATCTATATATTATACACACACACCCCAAAATAGAGGATCTTATATAATGATGTGCAATGGCCTTTTGACTTGAGGGTATTGTAGAGGTTTTTTTATCGAGCCCTTACTGTGATGATGTTTATCACATGATCGATTTCATGTTAAGACCATACTTGAGTATGGGATTAGATACTCAAAGTGAAACCCTACTTAAGGAAGAATTCATCTCCTTCGATATAGAAGATTAATGTCATCGTAATTGCTTTTTAACTCGAAGTTAAGAATTTTTGGCCAGAGTAAATTTAGTTAATCAATAATCATTATCGATTGAACTAAGTAACTTCAGAGTTCAATTTCACAATTAAATAAAAATAGTGTTAAGGATTTGACCGATGACCTAATTCTAGAAGTTTAAATGACAAAGTTTAAGGGAAGAAAAAACATGCACAAATATCATTACATAAGGTTGCAACTTTAAATGATTATAAAGTAAGACTTCACCTATATGATCAACAAGCATATGACTTCTTGACTTTACTGTGCTTCAACAAAGTTCGCACAAACTCCGATATATATATATATAGTTCGAATATCAACCAAGGACTAAAGTCACACCTATTAGTCACACAATTATGAATTTCTAATTAGAAAAAAGTGAAAAGTTCTCTCCTTGTACTCCTTCATTAAAGAGGAAGGTCTCTTCTTCGTCCCTCTTTATCTTATACCTTAGAGCATTTCAAGTTAGTCCTTGAAACCATAACTAGAATCTAGTACGAATTTTTATAGATCGATCTATGAATTTCAATGTGTACGAATCAATCACCTTCATCAAGGTAATTCATTAATCACCGTGTGACGCCCCACCTCTATACTCACACTAGCCAAGGACACTACGGGGTAATGCCGTCAACTAGCACGCTGTTGAGGAGCGACCATATGTGTAATTGCTTTGTGCGAGTACCGATACGTCCGATAATATAACTTACATTTCATTTCAAGAGGAAATTCGACATATCAAATACAAACTCAAAGCTACCGCACAGTGACTATGTGGACTTCGGAAACAAATATAGAAATAAACATAACACAAATCAGTCACAGATATTCATATCACTAAGGCGGAAACAAATATGAATATAACACATAAAAGTGTACATCAAAATAGTGGTTAAACTAGATCCACTACATCACAAAAGAATAGATACAAGTGCTAGACAAAAGAATAAGTATACAACAAGGAGTCTCTATCTCAAATGTATACTAACAAAAATTACTATGCCAAAGTAGTTAGCCAAAAGTCAGGTGACAGACCCTGAAAAGAAGTCAAGCAGAAACACCTGGAATACCTCGGTCTGACCCGAGTATTATTTAAGAAGAAAATAATAAACGGATCAGTCTAGCTATAATTATCAGATGAAATGAGATAGGATAAGAGATATCACAAAAAAAACGTATGATAACAATAATGCCATACTGCGACAAGTATACATCAAATAACAACAAAAATCATACAATATCCCAAATCATCTCAAACTTCCAAAAAGAATCGCATTCTTTAAATTATTCACCAAAAACACAAATAATTGATAGAGCTCATCAATGCCTATCATCAAAATTGGTGAAACACAAATTCTAGAAATCATCAACAAGAAATCACAAAGGGGGAAGGCCTATCACAAACGGGAGCATGAAAACTCACCAACATGTGCATCACAAACGGATCGCTATACCATGGTCGCTAACCATAAAGCCGGTGCAATGGCGTAGTGCAATAACGGTACGCCCGAGGAACCTGAAACTAAAATGAGTTTGAACAACGACGTAGTGCAGTAACGGTACGCCCAATGAACTCGAAACTCAAATAATTCAGAACAACGACGTAGTGCAATAACAGTACGCCCGATGAACCGAACTCCATAAAACCATAGGTCGTTAGCCTATAAAAAGAATGAGACGAAGCTCCATAAAACGAGGTAACAGTCCCCCACGTGGACAAAGAGACATCGCATATCGCTAGTCTAAACCATAAAATGATCATCATCGATCATCAAGAAGTGTCGATTACACTAAGCTAGGAAATAAATGAGTTTAGCTTCATGTCCCATAACCACTGGCTTAACTTAAATATTTACGAACAAATTGTAGATTTCCACTCGAAAATTGTCACAAGATTTCAATCGAACAAGTCTAAGAATTAACCGACAAAGTAAACGCAAGCGTTTCATACCACTTGTTTTGCTAAGCCGTTTAATTAGATTTCTCATACGAATGAGGTAAAGGTTTGTATATACTAATAGATTGGAAAACGGCTTTATAAACGAGATTTGTATTAAAAATAGAGTTGAAATCATCTTTGTGAAAGAGTTTGGATATTTACTACTAGTATAGAAACCTTTGTATTTTAAAAGTGACAAATCACAAAGATGATTGTAAAAACAATCAATCACCAAAGATTCACATTCGACGGCGTGAATTAAAACCATAAAAATCGATACCAAATCCATCAAAATGGATATTCCCAAAAATCACAAAAAAGAAGTCATCAAAGTCAAAACCGGAAAACCCACACAAAACAGCCTGAATTAGGCAAAAAGCAAACTTCACAGATTCAGTCGACTGCACTGTAGGGTCAGTCGACTGAAACATGCTTGGAAACTCTCGGGTTTTAGGTTCAGTCGACTGACTCTGTAGTTCAGTCGACTGATACAGGGACAGAAACATTTATGTCCCCAGTTCAGTCGACTGAACTGTATGGTCAGTCGAATGACACAGAGCCAGAGAGTTTTCTGGCCCCAGATTCAGTCGACTGACTCTGCAGTTCAGTCGACTGAATTGTAGTTTCCAGTATTCCCAGCCTAGCCCCCAAAAGGGGCAAAAATCCAAATGGGAGCGATCGGACGAGCATCGAAGACTAGGGATTTATGCCAAGCGACAACCCAGCCTTATAGGCTCTTCGATACACCCCAACAACGTGTTCAAACATCAAAGATAGGATTTTTAAAGATTTGACTTCAAAACACCAAAAATTGGAATATTCATCAAACTAATTCAATTCAAAAGCAAATGAACAAGGAATAGATGTTAGGAATTACTACTAAACAACTATCAAAGATATAGACATAGATGTGAGTTCAAAAACTCACCTTTAAACCCAAAAACAACAAACGAGAAGCTCTAAAACAAAGGAAAGGCCAATTCCTCTTCAACTTCAATTCAAGAAGCTCCAATCTAAGCTAATAAGCAAATATTTCCTAAGTTAGGGTTTAGGAATTTATGAAATTGAAGAGAGATTGAGATAGAGAAGATGAAGAGGATGCTTACCTAAGCTTCTCTTTGATTTTGGAGCTAAAACTTGAATTCCTAATAGAAACTAGGGCTTAGGAATTTCGATTTCTTTTCTCTTCCCCCATTTTTACTTTAGCTTGAGTGTTAGGAAATGTTATGAAGGAATGAAGAGGAGTGGAGTGGGAGTTAGGGTATTAGATGAGTTGGGTGTTAGGTTATTGGACTGAAACCCAAACCCAAAGCCCTAAATGAAAATATCAAAATTTCACTCAACTCCAAACCTATCGATGTTTATACTCAAAAAAGTTGTAAATGTCATTTTGGACTCAATGGAAGTGGTCTCGAGTCCCAATTCGACTGTTTACAAAAAGTAGCTTTTCAGACTTTAATCCGATTAACGATGCTATATTTAAATAAAACATTTAAATATACAATCGTAAAATATGCAGGTTGTTACACACCGATTAAAAACAATATATATATATATATGTATGTATATATATATATTGTATGTATATACTTATACATACATACATTCATACATACATACATACATATTTTTTTTAAATATATTTATGTTGAATTTCAAACATTGATTTTCAAACACTGATTTAAAGATTGATTTTCAAAAATTCAACCATTAATTCAAACATTAATACATACATACATATATCTATTTAATATATTTATATTTAATGTACAATTGTTTGATATATAGATGATTTAAAGATTGTTTTCATTTAAAATTCAAACTAAAATGGGATCTTAAACAATATGATCTAATTTGATTATAAATCAAATTAATTATTATGATTAGATAAGTATCTTTAGAGAACATATTTTATAACTTATAATATCTAAGTAGATATTTTTCGCATGTATAATACTTATATATACATATACATGTTATATAATATACGTATATGTATACTATAGTATGTTCTAGGGGAAATTATATAATTTGTTACATATAACTAACTCGATAGCAAATCTTGTTAATAAATTAAAGATGTTTTCTTTCTATTATATACTTATTATATTATGATATAATTAACTAAGTAATTAATTTGAAGTGTATTAAATAAAAAATCTTTAAATGATATATTTTGTGATAGTAATTACAATGTGCTGTAATCATAAGAAATTTATCACATTGGAAATAAAATATTATTTTAAATATTCCTGGTCGTTCATGGTGAAAGCTTCACTCTCATTCTTTCCCTCTTCTTTTTCTTATCTCCCCAATATAGTTCTTCCTAATTTCGTTTTCAATTCCTCCTCTAATTTTAGGAATCGATTTCGTATGTACGCTCAAGTACTAAAGGATTCAAAGAACTCATCTCCCCGGTTTTTCAATCGGAATTCAATTTTAAGAACTAGATTGATTCCAAAAAGAGGAAGAGGATCTGTTTTCGTTGTGGGGACTATACGCTTTTGGCTAAAGATTGTCAAGATCCAGTTAGATGTTTTAGTTGTGGTTTTTTGGTTATAAAAAAGACAAGTGTTTGATGAAATTCAATTCAGTTCCAAGCAGAAAAAGAAACCTTTCAATCACTGACCATGGATTTTGTTTTGTATTAAAATGTATGAAGCTTAAGAGCATCTTGCTGGATCATCTATAAATTCAAAAGAGTGAAGGGACTGAGTCCTTAGAAGATTTGTTCAAACATTTTGATGTGATTAATGCAGTTAATATTGGTCAAAACTATAAAAAAATTTGGAGATCATGATGATAGTCATCCAAATTCTGAGTTGAATAGTCGAAATGTTAAAGGTATTTTTAGGGATTCTGTTTTGTCTTTGGATAGGGATGATCCCACTATCTATTATATGCCAGTTTCTGATTTGAGCGATGGGGTTTTGAGTGATTTTATAGGTGATAATGAAGCTTCGGATGTTTTTGTTGATGTCAGTAGGGAGTTGTTGAATTCTTTTGATCCCTTGTTATTGGACCTTGTTATTATGCAATATAGATCAACACTTCATTCTCTAGAAACTGGTAATACAAGGTTTGATTCAAAATGTGCAGTCAACTCAATGTATGACTCTGGTTGTGTAGTTCAGTTGCGTGAGAAGGATAAAGGTTTTGTTCATGTTCTTAACAAAAAATACAATAACAAATCTAACAATGTGGGGAGATTTGAGATAGTTACATCAAACTGCTTTAATTGTCTAAAGGTATTGGAAGTGTAAGATTTAAAGCTGGTGTTAAATATTACAGGTTGACTTAGGAGAGGATTATGATCTGCCTCATGTTGTAGTGACTTATGGTGGGGTTTCGGTTGGTTGTTTGAAAGATAATGGGGTAGTTGTGAATGGTTGTTGAGAGGATGTCAATCTTGAAGAGGCAGATGGAATTGTTCAGTCTGATAATGCCAGTGTTCATGTTCCTTCTTCATTCGAGTCTCTAGTGCAAGATGACACATCAAGGAAACTGGAGTCTGAAAGTGTTGTTTTAGTTAATATATTGGTTAATGAAATTGATGATAGAACTGTTAGTAAGGCTGTTGATTCTAGTGATGGGGTTCTTGGCTATTCTTGCGTGTATTGCTCAGGTTGGTGAATTCCTTGTTGTGGATGGTATGGCAGTTTTATCTTGTTGCTTGGATGGGGTTATGAAGCAGTATGATACTTATTTTATTAGAGATGATGTATACAAGGTTATCTCAAATAGCGTGGATGATAATGGTGATTTGGTTTGCTATTTGGATGGGGTTTTGAATGATGAGGTCGATAGTAGGTTGGTAAGCACTTGTGATACCGTGGTTGGTGATATGCATGATGCCTATACATGCACATATATTAGTGTGTATAATACATTTTGCTCGGATTTGTTTTAGAGATACCTGAAGGAGCTTAGGTTTTGGGTACCACATGAGTTAGATTTGTCTTCTGTTGTGGGTAGGTTTTTTAATTGGGTTCAGAGCACTCTCTTGTTGTTAGTGACGCAGTGATCAAGGAAAATGATTATGGGAAGTTGAATAATAATCAGATTATTATGTTTACTAATTTGTAGGAATGGTTGGAATATATAATCTCATGTGCACTAAATGGTTTGGAGGTTAATGATAGTAGGACTATTTCAAATTCATGTAGCATTTCTAGTCAGATCTCACATTTCAACAGTAGTGTAAAGAGAAGGAGAAGAGTTAAAAAGGCTAGTTCTGGGAGTAGTGTCGATTTTGTTCCTAGTTCGGTTGAGCGTAGAACGGTTAGAAGGAGTGCATGTCTTCTTAGAGTTGGTTCTAGAGCATCTGATAGCTCTAGCTCAGGTATGAAGTTTCTTATGGGTAGTACTTATTGTTCACGTGCTTTGAATAATTTGTCTGCTAATGATATGCATTTCTTAGCTAAGAGTTCAGGTTTAATTTTTGACGATATTTAGTTAGATGTTGATTATATTAAAAGTAAGAAATTAGAACGGGTTAGATCGCCTGACTATGAAATTATTTAGTTGGAATGTAAGGGGTCTACATGATTTAGGGAAATATATTTAAAATAAATCTCTTTTCAAAGATAATAATATTGATATCGTTTTTTCTTCAAGAAATTAAAATCGAGTATCTTGATTGTTGTATTTTTAGATGCCTTGGGGGTTATTATATCGATCATTGGACTTATCTTTCAACTAGGGATAGTGTAGAAGGACTTATGTTAGGTTGGAAAGATAATTATGTTAAACTTTTACAGTCTATTATTAAAGGTCATTCGATGCATTTGATATTTTCTGACATTACTGACGATTTTATTCTTAATATTACAAATCATTATGGGCCTAATTCAAAAATAGACCATAGGGTTCTATGGAACAAGTGTTTAGAATTTAGAACACTCGCTCTAGGACCTTGGATTATAGGAGGTGTTTTTAACGTTACCATATTTTTGGGTGAAAGATCTCCTAGGGAAGGGGATTTCGGTGCGACGGAAGAGTTTGACCAATTTATTGTTAACTGTAACCTAATTGATATGAAATTAAGTAACATGCAATTTACTTGGTCAAATAGTAGAGAAATTCCATCAATGACATTGTTAGACAAATTTTTTATAAGTGATAAAGTAGAGGACAAATTTCCTTCTTGTAAGGTTATATGGCTTCCAAATATATATTCGAACCATTGCCCTATTTTATTATCATATTCTAATCTAAATATTGGAAATAGAATTTTTAGATTTAAAAAGATGAGGTTGTTAGAAAATAATTTTAAAAACTTAGTTAAGAAAAAATGGTTTTCTATGAATAATTACAATTGTAGATTTTCGGTAATATAGCCAAAGTGTTGGTTAGAAAATTTAGAGATTTAAGGTTATTTCTCAAAAAATGGAGTAAAAATGTTTTTGGCAACATTATAATTAAAAAGGAAAAACTAATGTATGAAATATTAAATTTAAATAAAATTGAAGAAACAAGAAATTTAAATATTTTAAAAAAAATGTAATTTCAAATTAAAAAGAAGAATTAAATAAAATTATTGTTCAAAAAGAAATAATGTGGAAACAAAGATCTATAGTTCAACGGATGGATGAAGGTGATTTGAATACTAATTTTTTTCATAAAGTGACTAATGGTAGAAAACGTAGTAATACTATAAATTCCATATTAATTCATGATATTGAGATTGTTGACTAAGCACAACTTAACTATGAGTTTACTAATTATTATAGTGATATCTTTGGAACTTCTAATAGTCACAGAATTATAGCTAATTGGAATATGATTTACTTTGAAGATACCAAGATTGAATTAGTAGGGTTTAATGATCCATTTACGGAAGAGGAAATTTGGAAGGCTATAAAGGATATGCCTAATGGTAAAGCTTCGGGTCTGAATGGATTTCCTATTTTATTCTATGAATTTGTTTGGAATGTGTTAAAAAATGATATAATAGAAATGTTCAGTGAATTTTATGATGGTTCGCTTCAGTTAGTAGAATTAATTTTGCAAATGTTATATTATTACAAAAGAAATTAGGTGCTAACCAACTAAAAGATTTTAGACCTATTTCATTACTAAATTGTTCTTTTAAAATCATTTCTACGATTTTAACTAATAGAGAATTCTAAAATAAATGAATTAATAGATAATTCTCAAACAGCTTTTATTAAAGGTAGCATTATCACGGATGGAGTAGCAGTAGTTCAAGAATATATTAACCACTGTTGTAAAAATAATATTACTTATGCACTTTTTAAACTTGATTTTGGCAAAGCTTTTGATTCAATTGATAGGGTTTTTCTCAAAGATTTATTAATGGCTAGGGGCTTTAGTACTAGATGGATAGGATGGATTATGTATTTGCTTAAAACTGGAAATTCTAGTATTATGGTTAATGGTATTCTAGGAAATAAATTCAATCAAAGCGTGGACTTAGATAGGGTGATCATTTACCACCTTTGTGACGCCCCACCTCTATACCCACGCTAGCCAAGGACACTACGAGATAATGCCGTCAACTAGCACGGAGAATAAGGCTGTTGAGGAGCGACCATCTGTATAATTGCTTTGTGCGAGTACCGATATGCCAGATAAAAATATAATGCATATCATTTAAGGAGGAAATCCGACATATCGATACAAACTCAAAGCTACTACACAGTGGCTATATGGACTTCGGAAACAAATATAGAAATAAACATAACACAAATCAGTCACAGACAATTCATATCACAAAGGCGGAAATAGATATGAATATAACACATGAAAGTGTACATCAGAGTAGTGGTCAAACAAGATCCCCAATATCACAAAAGAAAAGATACAAGTGCTAGACAACAGAATATGTATACATCAATGAGTCAATATATCGAATGTATACAACCAAAAACTACAATGCTAGAGTAGTAAGCCAAAAGTCAGAAGATGGCTCCAGATAAGAAGTCATGAGGAAGCACCTGTAAAATCTCAGTCTGACCCGAGTATTATTTAAGAAGAAAATAATAAACGGATCAGTCTAGCTATAAATATCAGATAAAGTGATATAGAATAAGAGATATGACAAAAACGTATGATAACCATA
This sequence comes from Allium fistulosum, assembly GCA_030737815.1. Lineage (NCBI taxonomy): Eukaryota > Viridiplantae > Streptophyta > Magnoliopsida > Asparagales > Amaryllidaceae > Allium > Allium fistulosum. Next base: position 257,590,834 of record CM060908.1, on the reverse strand, counting down.
AAGTCATACTGTGGTAAGTATCTAATCGAAAATCAATCCAGAGATTAATCAATATCACAAGAATCTTCTCAAAGATTAAAAAGAATGTCATATTCTTAATTTAATTCACCAAGCCACAATAAATGACATACATATCAATGCCCATCGTAAATGCTGGTGAAACATAAATTCCAGAAATCAATATCCAGAAATCAAATAATCCGAAGCAACGACGTCGTACAGCGTAACGTCTGATGATCCAGAGACAAAATAAATAGGAACAACGACGTCGTACAGCGTAATGTCCGATGAAACAAAGCACAATAAAAAGGAACAACGATGTCGTACAGCGTAACATCCGATGAACCACCGCATAAGAAAATGGAACAACGACGTCGTACAGCGTAACGTCCGATGATCCAGAGACAAAATAAATAGGAACAACGACGTCGTACAGCGTAACGTCCGATGAACCAAATCACGATAAAACGGAACAACGACGTCGTACAGCGTAACGTCCGATGATCCAACACATAAGAAAATGGAACAACGACGTCGTACAGCGTAACGTCCGATGAACCAACACATAGTAAAATGGAACAACGACGTCGTACAGCGTAACGTCCGATGAACCAAATCACGATAAAACGGAACAACGACGTCGTACAGCGTAACGTCCGATGAACCGAATCAAAGAGACATCGCTCAATCGCTAGTCTAAACCATAAAATGATCATCATCGATCATCAAGAAGTGTCGATTACACTAAGCTAGTAAATATAAGAGTTTAGCTTCATGTCCCATAACCACTTGCTTAACTCAAATATTTACGAACATATTGTAGATCTGCACTAGAAAATTGTCACAAGAGTTTCAATATGTGTGAATCGAAATCACACCAATGAGGTATAGACTAACCTTGAAGATAAAGAGATATGTGTGAATCGAAATCACACAAATGGTGTCTAGTCTAACCTCGCAAACAAAGAGACATCGCTCAATCGCTAGTCTAAACCATAAAATGATCATCATCGATCATCAAGAAGTGTCAATTACACTAAGCTAGTAAATATAAGAGTTTAGCTTCATGTCCCATAACCACTTGCTTAACTCAAATATTTACGAACAGATTGTAGATCTGCACTAGAAAATTGTCACAAAAAGGGTTCAATCGAACAAGTCCAAGAGCTAACCGACAAAGTGAACGCAAGCGTTTCATACCACTCGTTTTACTAAGTCGTTTAAGTCGATTTCTCATCCGAGTGAAGTAAAGGCTTGTATATACTAGTAGATTGGAAATCGGTTTGAGAAAACGAACTTTTGATATTTAAAATAGTGTTGAAATCGCTTTGATGAAAGAGTTTTGATATTTAATACTAGTATAGAAAACCTTTATATTTTGAAGTGACAAATCATAGAAGTGATTATAGAAACAATCAATCATAAAAATTCACGTTCGAAGACGTGAGTAAAGTTCAAAGAAATCAATCCCAAAACCATCATAGTAGAAATTCTGATGAATGTTTTTCAGATAGGATCATCACTAATCGATTTAAATTGAGAATTCAATCCAAAAAGGCAAACTGGACTGAAACAGCAGGTTCAGTCGACTGAACAGAGTTTTCAGTCGACTGACCCTGTATCTGGAAATTTTCCAGGTTCAGGAACCTTTCTGTTTCCAGGTTCAGTCGACTGAAAAGAGTTTTCAGTCGACTGAATCATGCCCGGAAACTTTCGGGTTCCAGGTTCAGTCGACTGAACAGAGAATTCAGTCAACTGAATCATGCCTGGGCTGTTTTTCAGCCAATACAAAATGAAGTGAAAACTCTTCCAAAATGCAACCGGACGAACATTGGCTCTAAGGGTTTATGCCAATCGACAACCCGGCCCTATATGCTCCTCGGTGCATTACCGAAAGCATGATCAAACATCCATAAAAGGATTTTCACATAAATTTGACTTAGAAACCCAAAAATCGGAATATTCACAAAACCAATCCAAATAAAGAGCAAATGCACATGAAGAAGTGTTAGGAATTCATACCTAACAATCAAAGATAATTATAAACATAGATGTGAGATAAAAATCTCACCTTTGAACCCAAGCGAATGAAGAAGATGCTTGAAGACAAGGGAGGATCAATCAAACTTCAATCTCAACACAAGAAGCATGAATCTAAGCTAAAAGAGAAATATTTCCCAAATTAGGTTTAGGAATTTTCTGAAATCAAAGAGAGAATGTGTTGGAGAAGAAGGAGATGAAGCTTACCAATGGGTTCTCTTTGAATTTTGAGCAAGAACTTGATTTTGCAAAAGGAACTAGGGCATGGAGTTTTAATTTCCAATCTCTCCCACCATTTTTGCTTTGAAACTGAAATGAGGAGGAAGTGAGGGAGAATGGGGAGAAGTGGTTCAGATTTGGGGGGTTTAAGTTGGCAAAGGGGCTGAACCCAAACCCAAACCCAAAGTGCAAATGGTCAAATTTTTGACTAGCTCCAAACATATCGAAGCTTACACTCAAAAAGATCGCAAACGACATTTTGAACTCAATGGAGGTGGTCTCGAGTCCTAATTCGACTGTTTGCAAAAAGTAGCTTTCTGGACATACATCCGACGAACGATGTTATATTTAAATAAAACATTTAAATATCAAATCGATAAATACGCGGGTTGTTACAACCTTTATCGTTTAATTTGCTAGCTGATGTTTTTGCTAGAATTATTAAATTGGCTACTAGTAAGAGGATATTGGATAATATAGGTAATGAGATTACTAGTAATGGTCTTTCTGTTCTTCAATTCGCGGATGATACTATGATTTTTACATCTCATTTGCCCAATCATGTTATTTCTCTTAAATTTATTTTATATAGTTTTGAACTTTTATCTATTTTGAAGATTAATTTTGACAAAAGTTCGCCACTGATTTTAAATGACACAACTAATATAAAAAATCAAATTGCATGTACATTGAATTGTAAAACAATGAAATTCCCTATAGAATATCTAGGTTTTTTAATAAGACCTCAAAAACTTAAATATGATGATTGGATAACTATAATTTATAAAATTAACAAAAGATTGTCTAAATGGAATGGTAAGTGCCTATCGAGAGTTGGAAGAATTATTCTTATTAATTCAGTTTTATCTGTATTACCTATTTACTGGATGTCATTTGACCTTTTTCTTAAATAGGTAACTGACAAAATTGGTAAAATTAGAAGGGATTTTTTACGGAGTGGTGATAATCCAAATTTTAGCTCTAAGTGTCTTGTTAATTAGGAAATGGTTTTTAAATCTAAAAACGAGGAGAGGGGTTAGGTATTATTAACTTATATAACTTAAATATATCTTTATTAGAAAAATGGATTTGGAAATTTAATGATAATAATGAAGTATTACCATGAAAAGAAATAATATCGAATCAATGGTATGAAGGCACTTCTAACTTATACCATAATAATTTTTATAATATTAATAACTTGTCTCATTTTTGGAGGTTGATTATTATAAATTTTGATATTTATAATTTTGGTATTAATAATGTTGTTCATTCTGGTAATAACACTTCTTTTTGGCACGAATGCTGGATTTCAGTCATGCCATTTAAAGTGAAATTTAAAGAGTTATATGAAATATGCAATATCAAACATCACTAATTTCTAGCCTAATTTAATTTTTTCTTGGGAATTAGTTTTAATCGCACGCTAAGGGGAATTACCTTTGAACAATTTTCTTTATTATATGCTAAACTAGAATTATACACCATTGATAATGAAAAAGACATTAAAATTTGGTGTTGGGATACTAGTAAGAAATATACATCCGTTCATTTAAAATTTCATTAATTTTTTGGGAATTAAATTGAAAGTTTTAAAGAACATTTGGAAAGTTAGCACCCTACCGAAAACTAAGATACACATATGGTTAATCTTACATGAGAAATTGAATACTATAGAACTTTTAAAAAGAAAAAATATAATTAATGATAAAAAATGTATTTTTGTAATTATAAATTAGAAAATATTATATGCTTATATTTTGAATGTAATATAACTAAATGTATTCTTGTAAAAAATCTCAATTTATTTGATTTTAATATAAATTTTAGACATATTAATTGTGAGGAATATTGGAATAATCTTAGATTTTTTATAAGGGTTATAAAAGGTTTTTACTTGACTCTATTTATACAATTACTTGTTGCTATATTTGGTTTGAAAGAAACCAACGAGTGTTTAATAATATTAATATTGGTTTGGAAAATTTAATATATAATCTCTTTATTTATTTTTAATTTAATTTCAAATATTATCTATAAATAAATAAAATTTTAAGTTTTAAAGAATTTATTGAAAAACAAAATCTCGTATTGAGCTATTAAAGAATAAAATCATTAATAATAGAAAGAATAATATAGATATAAATTTTGCTTCTTTGGACTATCCTACAGGGGTAGCATTTAGTTCATCGTCTTTAATAGGTTATTAATTGGATAATAAAATCATGTAATATGTTTATATTATTCTTTTGATTGTTCTTTACAGTATGAAAAGCTAAATAGGATCAAATATAGTGATTATATGCTTGAAAAAATGGTTCTAGACAAAGGAATGACAAGGGTTTAAGTATATCATGTATTGTTTCATTATTGTATGATCCAATAGCTAGGATTTATGATTCATCAAACCTTCTTTAGGATAAGGATATGATAAATTATTTGATGTAATTTAGTGAAGGAGTAATTGTTATTGAAAATGTAGACAATGAATTTATTAAAGGTAGAAAGCACTTTTCCAAAATTTCAAAACAAAAGGATTTTGTGATTAAGGTATCAAATGAATTTAATTTATTAAAATCTGATGAAGAATGCAATCTTGTTATGAGACTGGCTAAAAGTAGGGCTATTGATTTCAACATTGGTGATGTGAGAGATAAGTAGGTTGAAGGTAATGTTCTTGTCGTTATTAATAATGATAATGACAATAGAGATGATATCGAGATATTATTGAGGCTAATACTCTAATAACTGGTGATACGAGTATACGTTTGTAGTAATGAATGCTTGTTTTTGATTTCTAAATATCATTTTAATATTTTTGATGTGTGTATATGTGACAAAGTTTGTGTTTTGGATCTCTATATGCCATTTTAACATTTTTGGTTTGTGCATATAGGTTTGACAGTGTATGACAGTGTGTGTGTTCGTGACAGTGTGCATTTGCGTTTGACAGTGTATGGAAGTATGTGCGTATATGTGGAATTCGTTTCTTATGGAATGAGATATCTGGTGGAATGGTATTTACTGCATATGAGTTTCTTTGTATGTTATGCCACTATGGTTTTTGAATGACCATCAATTTATTCTTCATAAGTCGGACGTTAAAGTGGAGGTGCATTCTTTTTCTTTTTATGATTTGAAATGCAAAGAAATAAAGCAAATTCCTATTGTATTATCTCTTAATGACTTTGAAGTTAGAAATTTTATGGAGAGCATAATTACTATATATTTTGGATGATGTTTCTATTCATGATTCATTTTGAATGTCTGCCTTTGGTTGTTACCTTTTCTTAGTTTATATTGTAATATATTCCACATTATTAGTTTATTTTATTTTATTATGCATATATACATATATATATGTATTGATCTTACATTTTTTATACATTCTTTGCAGACAAGAGTAAAATTACCGGATTGGATGGATTCTGTCAATCTTGGGGATTTGAGCATTTCACATTGTGTTTTGTTGTAAATTTCTGTTATGGACCTTAGTTACATAGATTTTTGGATGAGCTTTTTATTTTCTTTTATTTGTATGGAGGATTTTGCTACCTGCCAGGCTTGATGGCAGCCCCTTCTTAAGTGTAGAATAAAGTTATATGAGTGCTCTCCTCCTTGTGAGGATCACTCATTTTTCTTATATTTTTTTAGATATTCTTAGTCAATATGTTTTGAGATAGGATATTGATACATCCATTAAGAATAGAGTGAAATGTTCTCCAGATATTAGGAAGTTTATTACCAATGATTGTTGAAGGCACCAAGAGGTTACGTATTGATAGTAACCATGGAATGACTAACTCAAGTTTTCTGTTGGTTAAGGTCATACAGATTATTTTGAAGTGACAATTTTAGATAGTTCCCTAGACTGGAGAATACTGTAGAACTTAATCATGGACATTCCACTTTGATTATAGTTAAATCATGGTATGGCGTCCACTGAACGACTATAGTTGGGCCTGAGTTGATGCATTGAAAGTGAAACACTATTCAATAGAGAATTCGTCTCATCGGTTATATGTTCTTAATATCACGGTCAATTGTAGTCAACTCAAAGTTAAAATCTTTTGCTCATGTAGTATAATTAATAATAAATGTTATTATTGAACCAAGAATTTTGTTTATGGACTAACCAAGTTGAATGTGAATGATATTGTAATTTTGGCCAAAAACAAATTCCAAAAGTCCTAATGTGATATAGTGTCGACAAAGAGAATTAATGTAAATAATCGTTACTACCTGGTATCGCTTATAATGAGTAAAGTTGGATTTTACTAAAAAAGACGCATAAGCGATAAATTTTTCCAAAATGCCACACCACTAGCAAAGGTGACATGTGAATGTTAATATTCGAATTGTTTGATATTAACCACTGTTTGAATTTACACATTTGAGTCACATAACCACAATGATGAATACTCAGAATAAACCACATGATTTAATTAATTTATAATCATTGTAAATTATAATTAATTTTGAAATATTAGTTATTATATTTTATTAGATGTTTGAATACCGTTAGTACTTAATAAAGTGTGTGTATATATAAAAAGTTGTGTATACACATATTGTTATATGATATCGATAGAACAATTAAGTTGGATTTGAATGGAGTAAATATTTTTTAGGTTTGGACTTTTTGAGGCTCATCTCCTTCTTGTTATGGCCGGCCAAAGGGAGGGATAAGAGAGTTTGAATTTGAAATGAAAGGGCTAGGACATATAAAGGTAGTTAAATGTAACGACCCAAAATTTTATCACTTTGATTTTTGAATATTTAATTCATTTTAATATTCAATTAATGATTTTAATAATTAAATAACCCACTTTTAATTTATAACAAATGGTAGAAAATTCATTTTTGAATATTGTTTACTAAAATACGTAGTTTGGTGAAAAACAGAAAATATGACCGCAAATCGTTTTTTGGATTTTCGATTTTTCACCGGTTAAAAGTTGTCGGAAAACGTTGTGTACTCTAGAATATATAAGCACACATTCATGTATACAATATATGAAATGGTAAAGTTAAAATAAATAAAACTTTATTTACTTCAGTGAAAAGGTAGTTTGATTTTTCTTTTCAGAAATTTGAATTTTGGAAAAAAATAAAGAAGAAAAGATGTAATGTCACATTATAAAATGTAACAAAATAGGGATTTACATGTTGGATAAAAGGGTGGGTGGCGGTTCCTTGCATGTGGAAGAGGGTAGGAAGAGTGTGGTGATGTGACAAAAGTCTACTTAAAGGGCATTTTAGTAATTTACTTAATCTATTTGGATAAAAATAATTAACACCCTTACTTCCCTTCCTACACCTTCTTCTTTCCAAAAACTAGCCCAAACTCCCTCATCAAAGAATGGCCGAGCCCACTAAGCCCATGACCGAACCCACATGTCCATTTTAGGCCACCAAAATCCAATTTTTACTAGAAGAATCCAAGATCTAGGTCGTATTCAAAACATAGTGGAAGTTCGCTTTGATTCGTGAGCTTTTGGTGAGTAAAGCTCACATTTTTAAACAAGTTTTAAACTTTATGTCATTGCTGATAGTTGTGTTGATCTTGGTTGAAAATATATTTTGTATGGTGCTTTATATATATTTGAGATTATATATATTGTATGGTTTGTGAACTTGGAAATATAATTTGGATGTTGAGAGATGATGGAAACTAATGATTTTTTTACTTTGTTTATGCTAGTTAACATATGTATAAGTGTTTGAGCTTATGTGTTAGTTATTGTATGCTAAAATGAAGTTAGCACTTAAAGTTGCTTGTTTGCGGCATCGGGATCCTTTGTTTTAAACTTATTTTTACTTAAGTGTTTTCCAAGAAAAGTTTTGAGTTTTAAACTTTATTTTTAGTTTCCAAAGGGCCTATACAATTTTTAAGTAAGTTAAAGTCTTGAAGGGTATTGAATATGCAATACTAGTTTAAAACGTTATGGTATCCATAGCGATAGTCGCTATGGATGTGGTTTGTAAAAAAAGAACACTTTTTGAAAACTGAAAGTGTTTTCACTCTTATTATTTTTGAGAAGTATTCTAAAACATATTTTAAGTATTAAGAGTTAATTATTAATTTATTTATTAATTTATTAAGGAACTAATGATTATTTAAATAATTAATTAAGTAAAAGTAATTTGTACTTAATTTTTAATTAAGTAAGATAATTATAATTAGTTAATTAAGCAAGGGTTAATTAATTATTAGTCAAGAAAAAGTTAATTGTTTAATTAATTATTATTTAAGTAGGGTTTAATTATTGATTAACTGCTAATTAATTAAGGTTTACGTAACGACCTAGGATTTTGTCATTTGATTTAAAATATTTAATTAATTTTAATTATTGAAATATTGGTTTAAAAGCTTTAAAACCTGAATTCCAAAAATAGGAATTATTTAATATATTTGAAATATGTGAGTTGTGAACTAAATATTTGAATAGTGATTTAAATATTGGGATTTTAAGTTGAATATTAATTCTATGGATTTAATGGACTTATATAACTCCTTCTAAATTATAAATAATAACAATGAATTCAATTTGTAAATTTATTTACAGTAATAAATGGTTCAAATAAATAATCAGGAAATTTATTTTTGTTTTTATGACTCAATTTTTATTGACGTATAGTTAATTTAATTCATTGGATTTTTCCATAATTTATAATTTGGAAATTCTTTAAATTATCATTTGATGATATAATCGGCAAACGACGGTGTATTTGTAATTCTACAGAACTCAATAACTATTGTATATTTTTTTAGGGTTGCGTCGCTATTCTGATTGCGAACACATTATTTTGTTGTCATTCGGGGTCCGTACGCGAACGAAAATCTATGCGGCGAGATGCCGGAAAATTTAAAATAAATATAACCTAACTCTAAACATTTAGTATAAGGGAGCACACATTCTGGTTTATTTGTTTTCCTATCTTTCTATTGTTGTCTACCTATAAGCAAACATAAATACAATCCATCTCCTTTTGAAAATCAAAGCAATTTAAAGGAAATATATATATATATATATATATATATATATATATATATAAATGATATCTTTGTATTAGTTAGGGGTGGATCTTAATTATAGTATTGGTTTTGAGGGGTGCAGCTGTTATAGAGGAGGACTCGTATGTTGTTAGTAAGTGGTCGAGATTTAGGGTTTCAGTTAATGGAGGTTTTACGCGGCAGTTGGCCAAGGGGAAGCTCGAATTCATGTTTGTCATGACAAGTTGAGTTTACGGTGTTGTTTCGTTGGCCTCCGATCAAGAATTAGAGGGTGCAATTTTGGCAGCAGGTCGAGGGTTGGGTGTTTTGATTTTTACCTTAGGAGGTCAAGTGGGTGGTCATGGGGTCAGGAGTGACGAGTAGAGGAAGTGGGATATGTTGGCGGGATTGATTTGACGTTAGATGGCCTGAGATGGCGTGCACAAGCTCCATGCACCATGAATTCTTGCGAATAGGTCTCGCTTTGCTCTGGAGTGAAGAAGGAGATATACAATATGGAGAAGGTCGGGTTTCATGATGGTGGGCTGGGTCCTTTTAGTGTTGGGTGTGAAATGGTTAATAATTAATTTAAGTTAAACTTGTAATTATTATAACTTATTCATATAAGGTCCAAATCGAACGTGGTCAATCGCGTTGCATTCGTAGGAACGATGTTTACATTTTGGAATTTTATTGGTTGAGTTTTGGAACTATTGAAATTTCAAGCAAAAATCGAACCCTGTTCGATTTTAGATGGAACCAGAGTGTGGAAGCGAGGACTGGAACTCTGGTGAGTTTAACTCACCTTTTTGATTAATCGGGTAATGTTTTATAGTAGATAAAAATTTACTGTTTGTGTTTGGTTGAAATTATTGGCTGTTTGGTTAAATATTCGCTTTTGTAAGCGATTGTCATTTAACATTAAAATACAGAAAAATTTTGTAGAGAGATCCAGATTTTTCACCATAATGATTTTAATTTCTAGCCATATATACATGTTGATTCTATTTCAGTTATAACCATGTTATATACATTATCAATTGTTAAATCTTGATTGTTTAGCACTATTAGTTATGACATTGTCATATGTTCAAAACTTAACCCTTATGGTGATAAAAATCAATAACAATACCCGTTAAGTGCTTTGGTGGCTATTGGCCCCAATTTAGTATTTTGAAAATACGATTAATTGCTGTTTGGCTTGGAATTGGTTTTTGATTTCAGGAAATGATTTTAAACTTGCCTGTTGGTGTTTCCTGTGGTATTTTATTCGAAATAGGTTCTGAACTTATCTGTTTACTCCACCGTTTTTGTTTGCTTAAATTATTACTTAATATTATTTATAGTTGTTTAAATTATTACTTTATAATGTTTAGAGTTGTTTAAATTATTACTTAATAATGTTTTTAAAAGTTGTTAATTTATATTTAATATTGTATTAAAGTCACTTATTAATATTTTAATATTAGGAAAAGTTATTTATTTAAATGATTAATATTGTTTGCATATAATAATAATTATTTATTAAAAATGTTTTTTTTGATAATAATAATTATTATATAATAATGTTTGAAGTTAATAATAATTGTTTTGTTATATTGTTTTATCGTTAATAATTATAATGATATAATGTTGTTTTCAAATAAATAATAATTATTATTTATTTATGATGTTTAAAATTTATTTATTTAATTAATGGTATTTATAAATAATAAATTGATTTATAAGGAATTTCATCATTTAATAAGGAGTTTATAAATGAAAATGGAGTTTTGAATTTATAAAGGCTTTATAAAGGATTTTATAAAGGGATTTTTGGAAAGATTTTTATAAAGTAATTCTTATAAAAAAATTATAAAGGATTTTTACAAAAGACTTTTATAAAAGAATAAGTTTTATAAATGGATTTATAGATTTATAAAAGAAGTTTTATAAATAGTTTTATAGATTTATAAAAGAGTTTTATAAATGGTCTTAGAGAATTATAAAAGGAATTTTATAAATGATTATAGAGTTATATAAATACATTTTCTAAGTAGTGAAAGGGTAGTGTTTTTGTGAATATGCTTATACGTTGAGATTACTATATGGATATTTTTCCAAGTATAAAATGGAGTATAAAGGGTTTGTGAATATATCTTTGTAAATGTATTTTGATACAAGTATTTACAAAATGATTTTAATTCATTAAAGGATTTATTAAAGGGGTTAGTGGCTGCTTATATGCTTAACCAATGTTAGTTTTCCCTATGGAATTAAATCCTTGATTTGAGTGTTTTTTTATTTGATAGTTAAATAACCAACTATCAAACTTGGCCAGTTTTAAATTATCGTTGTCGGTTCGGGGAGATCGGGATCGAATGTGTTATACGAAAATCACATCGAACCGACATTAGTGTTTCGAATTGGAATATTTGGAAGATAATTGAAGATGAAGCTCTTTAAAGTGCAAGGGCTACTTTCTACTATTCCCGATGGTGATTCCAAAATAGATGTAATAGAAGTAGTGCCTTCGGTATCGTTTAGACCCAGAACGAACTTGTATAGATGAATACTAACATTGCATTTCTGCCCGAAGGGCGGGGTTAGCATTCCAAGTGGGATTGCTATATTAAAAAGGTAAAACGTAGCCTTAAGACTCATCAACCGGGAATGACTAAAATCAGGGGAGATGCAGCAGGGCTAAGTGGGTTGCACCCATTAGGGTGTTGTCTTCACCTTTTTAGATATATTTATTTATGGATTTGGTTGTACATGAGCTCTTGGAAAGGTTGCAAAAGCAACAAGGTGATGAAATATTAGGTACCATCCTATAAGGGATAGGCTGGTCCTGTTTTGGCAGAGATTCCATATGTGGCACATGGTACATTTTTCTAGAGGTGTACCGTGGTAGGTGCTACCCCGGTGCCTTGTCATTGTATGGAAATCCATTCTCCAATAAGTGCCTTCGGACTTAGTTGTATACCTATTATGCTGGAATCTAATTAATGTAATAATTTAATGTGGACATTTAATTCACATCCGTTTAGCAGAATAAATCCTCGTTCTACTATTAAATTAATTTGGACATTTAATTCTATGCCAATTGTTTTGTATGGGATAAACGACACATTAACTATGTGTGGTTAATTATGGATTTGAGTTACATACACGTTACCTATGTAAATATCAGTTATGTAACTTGAAAAGTCAAATTGAATTAAATAGTAACTTGATTTAGTACAATTGTTGTCGCTAAGCCTCTTTTCGAATTTGTAAAGATTGATTTAAATAACTTCAATTGTGCAACAATTTGAGGTTAAGTGTTTATAAATGATGTTTTAAAGTAAGTTATTTAATTATTTTAATAAAGATGTTTAAAGTTATTTAATAATATTACTAATGATATTTTAAGTTATTTAATTATATTATTAATGTTGTTAGTTAATTGGTTTAGTTTTGTTTAAAGTTAATTAACTTTTTAATTAATGATGTGTTTAAAGTAATTACTTATCTTATTAGTATTGTTTAAAGTAAATTAGTTATTTATTTATGTTGTTTAAAGGTAGTTAATTAATTGAATAAACATTTTTATAAATGATAAATTATTTTATAAAAAGGATTTTTACTTAGTAAAACAGATTTATTTAAGGAGATTTACAAATGATATGTTGAAAGGGAGATTTTAAGCAATTTTTAGTTAAGGAGTTTTATGAGGAGTTTATAAATCATTTTAAGAGATTTATAAAAGAAGTTTTATAAATTAATTTGGAGATTTATAAAAGGATTTGAATTATAAAATAGGCTTATAGAAAGGGAATTTTATAAAAGAAACGAGATTTGATTTTTATAATTAATCCTTCTTAATTATGGTGGTATGGAAACATTTTTTTCGTACTTAACATCGAAGGATAGTGGTTTGGTTTATAGTAAGAAATATTTTAAATAATATTTATTTTGGCCCATTTAAATATGATTTTGGAAAAGAGGAAATCACCCTCAAGTTTTGTTAATATACTTATACCATTGAGATAAGTATATAGATATTTTCTAAGTATTGAAAATATAATGGTTTGAAATATACTTATACCGCTGAGATAAGTATATGAATGTTTTCCCAAGTATTGGAAAGAGTATAAGGGTCTGTGAATATATATTTTGTGATGGTATTTTGAATCAAATAATTGAAAGAGATTTTAACAATTTAAAGATTTATTTATAGAGGCTTAGCGGATCCCATATGGAATTAAGTCTATGATTGATTGCTTGTTATTTGATAGTCAAATAACCAACTATCAAATCTTGGCCAAAATATAACTCCGGAAATACCTAGGAGAAACACAGGAGTTATATGGCACAGTCATCTTTGATGATGTTTTACTATGCGTATAAATTTCGTTTTATTTTTCTAGGACAAACGATAAGGAAATCCATTCACTTAAACGGTTAGGAGGTGATCTCTGCTCTTATGTATTATCTAATTATTTCCGAAAGAAATGGAGTTGAGTGTATCGGAAACTATCGAGTGTTGGTTCGAAGAGACCGGGATCAGATAAGTGTGAATTATCCGAAAATCACTTCGGACCAACTCAAACGTCGTATTGAAGACATCTTGAAGATGATGGGATCGAAGATGGAATTCTTTGAAGTGTAAGGGCTACTTGCTATTAATCCTGAGGGTGATTCCAAAATGGATGTAGTAAAAATAGTCCCTTCGGTTTGTTCATATCCCGAACAACTTGTATGAATGGATGTTGGCATTGCATTATTACCTGGAGGGCAGTGTTAGCATTTCAAGTGGGATTTGTTAAGAGAGGAAAAACGTAATCGTGGTCTTATAAGCCTCACAATCCAGTAATGACTAAAATAAGGGATATGCAGCAGAGCTATGTGGTTCGCTACCATTAGGAGCAGTAATTCCTAGATCTAGAATCGATATTTATGAATTTGGTATATGCGCAGAAGTGGGGCCATAGTTGGTGCACATTGTTTTGGAGCCTTGGTCTCAAGGAATGGTGTAATCCAGCTCGTCATGTTCGAGAGGCAGACCGGCTCTGTATTGGCGGGGGTCCATGTGTGGCCCTCATTACATTTTCCTAGAGGCGTACTATGGCAGGAGGTAAGCCCGGTAGCCTTGTCATTGATGGAAATCCAATCTCCAATACGTGCCTTTGCGGACTTAGTTGTGCCTAACTATGTTGAAATATGAGATGTAAGCATCTCAGTTATTTTATATATTTATTCTCCCCTGTAGACAATATTATAATATCACTGGATTTTATAATAAATATGGTTTAGTTATCGTAAGGTAAAAACCTATATGCGTTTATGTGCGGTGTAGTCTTATGAGATACCTTTATTTTTGAAAGGTTTTATAATTGGAAAAATCCATTTGACTGTGTTTCTCATGCTGGTTTTACTAGACAGATCCAGGCGTTATTTTCCTTATAATGCTCGGGTCAGCCCGAGGCATATTTTTCAGATTTAGCTGGACTCTTTGGAGCTTTAGGAGACGAGCTGGATCCTCCAAGACGTATTCACGTATATTTATCTTCCGCTGTATTTTCTTTTCCATATTTATTATAAATTGTAAGGACAAGCTGTTATAACTATCCAGGGACTGATGATAAGATAATTGTACTCTGATTGATGTATGTATATAAAAGTTTTCCTTTTTCAAAGATTTGATGATGTATTATAGATTACTCGTCATGCTATTAGATTCTGTTGTGTCATTTTCTTTTCTTTCACCCCAAATGATCTGTCTTTCCAGCACTTGGATTTTCGGCACGTGAATACCGAGGATGTATTAGTGTCGACTTCTGAGAATCGAAAAGGTGGGTTGTTACAGTGAATCACCTATATCTTTAATTATTTTTTATTGCCTCCTTTATAAGATTTAATTCATTTAGTCTTTTCTCTCTTCCTCCCATCAAGTCATGGCCAAAATTTCCATGGTAGTCAAGGGATATAGAATTCGAATAAAATACAAATTAAATCAATTTATTAAAGGTGGTTTTTTATATTTTGATCTTTGCAACATTTAGAGCTTGATTCATGAACCTAGAAGCATTGATTCATCATTTAAGGTGTGACTTTTGGCAACATCCTAAGGTAATTATCTAATATAATATGTTTATGTGTTTATGTTATTCATATTCTTAAACCATATATGACTTATCTTGAGTTTTAATTGTTCATCTTGCAACAGGTAATTCAAACCCCTTTTTTGTTCATTTCAACTAAAAGTATGTCTATTGTTAATTTAATTCAGATTTACTTTTGTCCTTCATCTCCTTTCAATATATGTTCATCACAATTGATATGATTTGGATCTTCTATCTCCTTTGATATTTTGTTATTGTTTTCTGTATTATTTAAATCCGAATGTTCTTATCACAAATTTACATGTGACTAATTAGCCTAATTGTTTTTCTTTTGTTTTGGACATTTTTCTTAATAATAATAAGAAGTGCTAATTTTGATTGAGATCTATTTTGTAATTTTATTATACTTACATACACAAATGTAAATAAACTACATATGTTAATTATTTAATTTTACCTTCAAAATTAGTTCGTTATGTTGTATGATTGATGTTTTGAACATAAATATTTTGGATACTGTTTACATAAGAATAAGAGCTATTGATCTAGAATTCATGAATGAACTTTTGTGTAAATTCTAAATCTTTTGTCTCTTTTCTAAATTTAAAGTTTTGTGTAAAAACCTAAACTTTATTTTCCTTTCTAAACTAAAAGTTTGATTTAAATTGTTAACTTTAAATTTAACATATTTTTATATATACTATAAATTACAATGTTTACATATATAAGTTGTTTTAAATCTAAAAAATTAATTGTAAAATATATATGTGTGTGTGTGTGACAACCCGCATCCCTTGACATGCCAAACACCACCATATCAAGAAACACGGAATGTTGTTTTAATAAAAAAGTAGTATCATAAAGACTAAGATATCAATGAAGAAATGATCTATCTAATCCAAACGTCATCATAGTAGAAACATAATATCAGATATATAGATAATATCATAAAACAGCAATAAAAATCTCAAAAGCATCAAAATATCCAAGTCCCAAAATATCATAATATCGTAATCTCAAAAAACCATCAGTACATATCAAATATCAGAGTATCATAAAAATAGTCCCTCATAAACAAAATACTAAAAGAGAAAATGTACTGATAGGAGATGCATAATAAAGGATAAAATAGAACTAGACTCCAGGTATGATAATTCGAAGGTAGCAATAGACCTATCAACGGCTACTCTGTCTACTTGTGGTGGGGAAAAATAGAATGGGTCAGACGTAAAGATTGGTGAATGAGAACAAGACCAACAAGGAAATTAAATACAACTGAATTCAAGTCTACTCTATGTGATATAAGGTGTGTGTACAGTGTCTGTGCACCTAAGGTCGCAAGCCTAAGGTTACTAGCCTAACAATCATCAGTCTAATATTCATCAGTCTAACATCGAGGGGAAAACAACAGACCGCATCTCACCAAACGACCGTCTAGTTTTGGGGAAACTACCGCCCCACTTTAACTCACACTAGGCCTAGAGAGGAAGAACATGCATGTAAACTCGTATAGTGACTCATCGTATGCACCCTTGTCCAACTCCTCAATCCTAGCAGCAAAATACCTCTTGTGCACTCGAAGGAGTTACTGCGCTTAACTCCACCTGGTACCGGGCACCACCCAGCTTTCAACGTCTACGCTCATATGGGCCTATGAGAATGTCCATGATCTAGTCTTCGATCCCAACACCCAGACTAATGATTGGAAATCTGATCCTAGCAGCCCCAACTAATGACCGGTAATTCGATCCTAACACTTTTATGGACCTTTAGCAACATACGTTGCACGTCTTAATGACACTCTGCATCCTATTCTGTGATGCGAAAACACGAACTAAGTCCGCCATCTCAAATAAGAACCCCTAAATGTGTCTATGCCAATCAAGCAATTTAGAGAGCAACATGGTTCATATCCCTATTGGATCAAGCCCCCAAAAAGTCTAGTAAGTATAAATCGACTTATGATAGTCAACTTACGCTACTCTTAGGTCGATTGCCTACAATTCAGACATCTCTCGATTTACTTGTTTAAAGTAAGTTAACCATTTCATTTTATTTTCATACATAATCAAGATATATTTCAATTTACTTATTTTAAGTAAACTAATCCATTTCATTCAATTATAAGATGCAATCCATTTTAATTATCAAATGTGACCTATTTCAGTTCTTATTTCAATTCGGCTAATCTGTTTGTCCTATTTTTATTACAGTCATGGCAACATTTACATTATTCCAATTAGCAATTTATAGGTGTCAAATCCAATTTTAGCATATGATTTATGGTTTTACAGCTTACATATGTTAATTGCAATTAGATAAAAAGATGCATTATTTCAGATTCCAAATTTAATAAATTAATGGATTCATACTAGAATTAACAGTCAAATCAGCATACGGTAGAAATTAAAATCAATTAATTTAATTAACTTATTAAACCTGTCTGCACTCACCTCTATCTTGAACTTTTAATTTGCCTCAGATGCCACAAGCTTTTTCCCCCAAATCCGCTTTGGTCTCTTCTCCAATTGCTAGATCTACTTTTTATTTTAGTTTAGATTGAGATTTAGAATAGAATTGGGGTTTAGAAACTGATTTGGGAAATTAAGTTTACGGTTTTATTTTGGCAGAGCTTCACTATAATGGAGAGAATTAAGTTTTAGGTTAGCCCTAGCTATCAATTTGTAGGAGAACACCTCAACTCAATACCGTTAGATCTAACCCAAAATCATCTCATTCATCCCTGAAACCATGGCCATCGCATAATGATCTCGTACGATGAAACGAATCATCTCCAGTTCGCTGCGACCCTACGATCGACCATAGGTCAAGTCGATTGCCCTTGGGCTAGGTCGACTACCACGGTCGACCTGGGTCCATCTAGGTCGACCTGGCCCTAGTTGATTCCCTTTTTTCTATTTTTCTTTTCAATTTCTTATTTATCAATCCCTTATAACCTTTTGTTTTAGCTCGGATTTCAACAAGTTTTATATGAAAGTTGTCCAGAAAATTACTATGGACGCAATGGTGCAAGTCCTGTAGCCAAATTCAAACGTTTGTGAAAATTATCCTTTTAGGTTAATTCTTATCTTTTAATTATATTCTCTTATTTATTTTTGGAAAATCTTGGGGTGTTACATTCTCTCTCTTTAAAGGATTTCGTACCTGAAATCTCTAAGGACAGAAGAATGCAAATAACAACTAGCAATCAAAGTCTACATCTATCTACTCATCCATCATCCCTATCAACCGTGGTCCTTAATAATTCTAATGCAATTATGCAATTATACAATGTAGAATGCATATGAACTTGAACTAATGCAAAAGGGTAGTTGGTTTACTGATTCAATCGACCTCCTGCTTATGCAAATATGCACATGCCATGCATCCAAATGTATGCAAGATCCTAAAATAACTGATACTTCTACATGTATGCTAAACCATACATCCAAATACAACATCCATATGCAAAAATCATCCATGGAAACAACCAAAATCAGTAAACAATACGCATAAGGTATGAATGTGTGTACCTAAGGGACTCAATATCCTAGTGCATGCAATGCGACCACTTGCATCCATAAACACCCATGTACATCCAATAGCATCCATTGACCATAACATGTCTTATTGACATGTTTACAAACATACTTATCATCCAATGGTTTCTACCTAATATAGTCTTTACTCCCCCAAGGTTCTACCTAAGGTTCTAACTAAAGAAAGATCACAAGTAGGATGTACCGGAAAAGAGCTGTGGTTGAGAAGCTTGAATCCTCTCCTTGGGCTCGCAAGTACTCTTAGCTAGATCATCTCCCCACTGAACCTTAACTAATCTAATCTCCTTATTGTGGATCCACTTAGTGTCATGCTCTTAAATGCGGGTAGGTACACGACGAATAGCTGACTCACACTCCATCTTAACCTCCTCCAAATTGCTAGGTTCTACTACAATAACTGAATCATGTAAGCACTTTCGCAAGTGCAAAACATGGAAAACATTATGAACTCCAGCCAACTTCTTCGGAAGTCTAACTCTATAAGCCAATCTCTCAATCCTAGCCATAATCGGAAAGGTTCCAATAAACCACGAAGCTAGCTTCCTCGAACTTCCAAATCTCATTACATGTCTTAGGGGTGAGATCTTCACTTGTAAACTCCAACTCAGAATGCCTCCTATCTACACTTCTGTCGGTCCTGAGTTGTCTTCATTCTCTTCCAAATCAAGTCCACCCTCTCTAAAGTCTCCCTAACCATATCAAGCCTTAAGATAATCCTATCTGTAATGTCCTACCAACATGATGGTGATCTACAAAGTCTTTCATGTAAAGCCTCAAATGGTGCCATCCCTATGCTAGCATGTTAGCTATTATTATAGGCAAATTCTACTAGCGGCAAATGATCCTATCAAGAGCCTCCAAAATCAATGATACATATCCTAAGTAAATCCTCTAAAACCTGATTCACTCCCTTGACATGCCAAATACCACCATATCAAGAAACATGGATCCTTGATTTAAGGAAAAAGTAGTATCATAGAAATTAAGATATCAATGAATAAATAATCTAGCTAATCCAAACATCATCATAGTAGAAACATAATATCAAATATATGGATAATCTCATAATAATTGTAATAAAAATCTCAAAAGCATCAAGATATCCTAGTCTCAAGATATCATAATATCCTAATCTTAGAAAACCGTCAGTACATATCAAATATAAGAGTATCATAAAAATAATCCCTTATAAACAAAATACCGAAAGAGAAAATGTACTGATAGGAAATACATGATAAAGGATAAAATAGAACTAGACTCTAGGCATGATAATCTGAAGGCGACAATGGACCTGTCAATGGTTACTCTGTCCACTTATGGTGGGGGAAAAATAGAGTGGGTTAGATATAAAGCCTGGTGAATGAGAACAAGACTAACAAGGAAATTAAATACAACCGACTTCAAGTCAACTTTAGGTGATATAGGGTGTGTGTACAATGCCCATGCACCTTAGGTCATAAGCCTAAGGTCACCAGCTTAACAGTCATCAGTCTAACATCAAAGGAATAACAACATACCGTATCTCACCAAACGACGTCTAGTTTTGGGGAAACGACTGCCCTACTTTAACTCACACTAGGCATAGAAAGAAAGAACAAGCATGTAAACTTGCATAGTGACTCATCGTTTGCACTCGTGCCCAACCCCTCGATCCTAACAGCAAAATGCCTCTTAGGCACCCCAAGGAGTTACTGCACTTAACTCCACCTGGTATTGGGCACCACCTAACTTACAGCGTCTACACTCATACGGGCCCACAGGAGTGTCCATGACCCAATCTCCGATCCCATCACGCCGATTAATGAATGAAAATCTGATCCTAGCAGCCTCAACTAACGACCGGTAATTCGGTCCCAACACTTATGCACACCTTTCGCAACATAACCTGCACGTCTTAATGACACTCCGCATCCTACTCTAAGATACAGAAATGCAAACTAAGTCCGCCATCTCAAATAAGAACACATAAATGTGTCTATTCCATTCAAGCAATTTAGAGAGCTACAGGGTTCATGCCCTTATCGGCTTAAGGCCCCAAACAGTCTACTAAGTCTAAGGTGACTTACGACAGTCGAATTACGCTAGTCTTAGGTCGATTGCCTACAATCCAGATGTATTTCGAATTACTTTTTTAAGTAAGTTAACCATTTCATTTTATTTTTAGACTTAATCCATACATCTTTCAATTTACTTGTTTTAAATAAATTAATCCATTTCAATTATCAAACGTAATTCATTTCAATTATCAAACGTAACCCATTTAATTCTTATTTCAATTGGGCTAATCTATTTTTCCTATTTTTATTACAGTCATTCCAACATTTACATTATTCCAATTAGCAATTAATAGGTGTCAAATCCAATTTTAGCATATGATTTATGGCTTTACAGCTTACATACGTCAATTGCAATTAGATAAGAAGATACATTATTTCAGATTCCCAATTTAATAAATTAACGTATTAATATCAGAATTAATAGTCCATTCAACATAGGGTAGAAATTAAAATCAATTAGTTTAATTAACTTGTTAAATCTGTTCCCACTCACATTTATCCTAAGCTTTAGGTTTGTTACAGACGCAGCAAGCTTTCTTCCCTAAATCTGCTTTGGTCACTTCTCCAGTTACTTGATCTCCTTTTTATTTTAATTTAGATTGAGATTAAGAAAATAATTGGGGTTTAGAAATTGATTTGGGAAATTAGGGTTAAGGTTTTATTTTGGCAGAGCTTTGCTGTAATGGAGAGAATTAGGATTTAGATTAACCCTAACTATCAATTAATAAGGGAACACCTCAACTCACTACCGTCAGATCAGCCCAAAATCATCTCATTCCTTGTTGAAACCGTGGCCAACATGCAACAATCTCGCACGACGAAACAAATCGTCTTCAGGTCATCGCAACCCTACGATCAACCATGCGTCGGGTCGATGGCCCTTGGGAGACCGCCCATGGTTGACCTGGGTCCATCTGGGTCAACCTGGCCATAGTTGATTTCTTTTTTTCTATTTTTCTTTTCAACTTCTTATTTACTCAATCCTTCATAATTTTTTCGTTTTAGCTCGGATTTCAGAAAGATATATATGAAAGTTGTCCAGAAAATCACTACGGACACAATGGTGCAAGTCCCATAGTCAAATTTGGACATTTGTGAAAATTCTCCTTTTAGGTTAATTCTTATCTTTTAATCATGTTTTCTTATTTATTTTTTGAAAATCTCGGGGTGTTACAATATATGTATGTATGGAAACATACATGTGCTTCTTTAATTCAAATTCACAAGATGGTTTTTGTGTAAATGTAATATCTTGTATCAAACTTACAAAACTCAATATTATTAATTTTAGATTTCAAAATATATAAAATTGTCTAATACGATTTCAATATGCACACATACTTATATGCACCTAATACAACATACATACATACATACATACATACATACATACATACATACATACATACACAAATACACACACACATACATACATACATATATATATAAAGTCCTTGGACAACCAAAGTATGTGTAAATAGGAATGGGTTGGTTGCGAAGTAAACTCCAGCACCTACATATAGTCACATTAACTATCTACACTTCTTATATGTGGCAAGTGCACTTCACACAAACAAGTATATTTGATATACTTGTGCACTAAAATTATAAAAAATATATTAATTAGAATGAAAATTTTATTTAACATATTTTAGATTGGATTTAAAATCTGTTGGGTGAATTCTTACCCAGAGGACCTCGAGACCAAGAAACTTGCTTCATTCGGCAGACCCATTCGGCAGGCACCATTCGGCAGACCTCGCTCAACCTCATTCGGTAGACCCATTCAGCAGGCACCATTCGGCAGACCTCGCTCAACCTCATTCGGCAGGCACCATTCGGCAGACCTCACCCGAACCACCTCCTGCCGAACCAACCGAACCAACCTTCCCAACTCCCACCGAACCACCTCCTGCCGAACCAACCGAACCAACCTTCCCAACTCCCACCGAACCACCTCCTGCCGAACCAACCGAACCAACCTTCCCAACTCCCACCGAACCACCTCCTGCCGAACCATCTCCACACCGGACCAACCTCACCATCCCACCACCGGTCCAATCAACTACCGGTCCATCCTACACTCCAACCACCTCCGAACCAAGCAATGACGAACCAAGACGTACCAGGCCAGATCACATCAGCCCAGGCCCATCAGCAACTATACACGTCCTAGACCCCTACCCCCAGCCTCACTCTATAAATAGAGGGGCAGGGGTACAACAATGGGGACGAGTTTTGAGAGCTCAAGCACGGAAGGAACTCTTCAAACAACTTTCTTTTACTTGTATAAAAGCTTTGTACTTGTAATCATAAAAAAAGGAAGAGAAATAACATATAAAGTGGACGTAGGCACATTCTGGCTGAACCACTATAAATCTGCGTGTCTTTTTACAGTTTAGCCCCTGTTTTTTACGTATTTGCATAAATCACTCAAATTACTACGGATAACATAAGATCTACTAAGTCATACAACTTTGAGGTGTTTGTCCATTTTTTGTGCAAACATTTTTGGTGCTTTCATTGAGAGCTAGAAGCTCGAAGCTTCAGCTTCATCTACTTAACAAGTTTTCCTAACAGCATCGTCCGCCACTTGGAAAACATGCCTCCCAAACCGAGAAAAGATGTTAACAAAGGAAAAAACATCGCATCCAGCAGTCTTCCAGATCCAGCTGTCACGAATCAAGTAAATCGTCTTCCTCCAGCAACGGTAACAAATAAAGGACAGGCTAACCCAACCACTCCTGCCACAGAACAGCCTGCAGCAATCACTAGGGCAGATTTGGACAGAGTTGTTGTTGAAGTAACTAACCGCTTCACGTCCCAGCAGGAAGCCTTGGTGGACCATCTCATGTCACGCTTGAGGGACGCTGAAGAATCCAACCGCAACACTGAATCATGGGGCGAGTCCCAGTCTGGAGGATCTCAGAGACAGCAAAGGTCTTCCTTCTTCGAAGGAGCTAACGGCAGAAGTAGCCATGGTAGGAGCCGAGACCGAGCACAGCCCGAAGTTAGGCCTGAGGAAACGTTTGGTATCGAACCCAACGGGGAAGGTACCGGGCGAAGGTCAACTGTAGCTGAGCCTGTCATGCTGCCTAACCACAGAAACACCAGTGAACGGGGCCGAGCTAGAATTCAGCCCGAAGTTGGACCCGAGGAAGTGCTTAGATCAGAACCCAACAGGGGAAGATCAAGGCAAGGGCCAACTGTAGCTGACCCAAGCATGCTCCCAGAAGATCAAAGGCAGCCACTGGAAAATATGAGGAATGATAGACGATACCATCCCTACAGGTTGTCTGGACGGAATCAATCCCACATGACAGAACCAAACTCATTTCTATCTGCTCCAAGTTCTGATGAAAGGATGGCACGCTTATTCAGAGAGTGTGTCCAACGGGAGCAAAGAGATCGAGGGATAGGCGCTAGGGTAACCAGCCCTTTCGCCTGCAATATCGAAATTGCTATCACCCCCCGAGAATGGAAGATGCCAACAATGGAACCCTACAAAGGAACCTCCGATCCTGTTGTACACTTACAAAGGTACACGCAGCATATGCTCATGAGTGGAGCAACAGAGGGAGTACTATGCAAATGCTTTCCGCTCTTCTTAGCAGATCTTGCTACCTCCTGGTTCTGTCATCTACCCCAAGGATCCATCAGCTCATGGGAGATGTTGAAAGAAAAATTTATCAGTCAGTTCCGCATCCATGTGGAGCAACCTAAGGACGCTTATTCCTTATCCAGCGTCAAACAGAAACCTGGAGAAAAGCTGCAGCAATACCTAACCAGATTCAACGCCGCAGCAGCCGCAGTTCAAGATGCCGATGAGAAGCTTATCCTAATGGCCCTCTGCAGTGGGGTGCATCCAGACACTAAATTTGCTAGAAGATTGATAAAAGAAAAACCAGCTACTTTACCCGATTTCTTCCATGAAGCCGGGAAATACATGAGGCTTGAGGATGCTGCCATTGAAGAGCAGTCAGGACAGCAAAGTAAGACGACCCATGGCAACGCCCCTGCTGTGGCGAGGGACGTTCGAAGAAATGATTCCAGAGACAATGCTGGGGGCAAGAAGGTAGAAAAGCGCCTATATCGGCCAGGACCAAGATTCGACACTTACACCCCTTTGAACGAGACCGTCGAAAATATCTTCCTTGCCACCCAAGGCGAAGTTAGATACAAACGCCCACCATACAAGAAGGAATCAGATAACGCACAGAAGTCTGGAAAGTTCTGCCGCTTCCACGAATCTCACGGACATGATACCAACGAATGCCATCATCTCCGAGATCTGATTGAGGAACACATCAGAAGGAAGAAACTGGAACGTTATGTAAAAAGTCAAGACAGGACTCCAGCTCCTGCCAATGAAAACCCAAGGCTACCCTCACCAGGGACCGACAGAGGAAACCGCAACGCTAGCAGCTCTAGTCAAGAGAAGATAGTGGTCCATACCATCTCAGGAGGTCCGCACATCGCAGACAGAAGTTGGAGAGAGATGGAAAGGTATGGGAAGTCGCTTAGAGACAATAAAGACTGTGTCAATACGGTTATAGAAGAGCGCCACCCAAAGCGGAAAGAAAGTGATGACATCACATTCAGTAAACGCGACCTAGAAGGAAGACAGTACCCTCACATGGATCCCATGGTTATCTCTGCCCGACTCGGTCCCGCCGAAGTTTACCGAATCCTGGTAGACACTGGAAGCTCTGTAAATATCCTGTTCAAACACGCATTCGACAAAATGAAGCTATCAATGAAGGATGTATCTCCCTGCGATAAACCACTACACGGTTTCACTGGAGATGCGAAGATGCCCCTCGGGCAGCTGAACCTCTTTGTTGAGATTGGAAGCCATCCCCGCTCCGTTGTAAGGAAACAGACGTTTGTGCTGATAGAAAACCATTCGGCCTACAACGCCTTCTT
This sequence comes from Allium fistulosum, assembly GCA_030737815.1. Lineage (NCBI taxonomy): Eukaryota > Viridiplantae > Streptophyta > Magnoliopsida > Asparagales > Amaryllidaceae > Allium > Allium fistulosum. The sequence goes on along the minus strand of CM060908.1, from coordinate 257,564,949 downwards.
AGGAAGACCAGCCTTGTCTGACTTCCAGATTGTCCTAGCCCCATGGTGCCTGAAAATGAAGTTTCCAACAGACAATGGGGTAGGGGAAGTGGAAGGAGACCAGGATATTGCACGAGACTGCTATGTAACCGAACTTCGCAACAACCACAGGAAAGATAAAAGGAAAGGTGTAGAGATTGCCCTCTGCACAAAAAGCCTTGAAGCATAGCAACTAAAGAAAGCCCCTCCTCTTCGATACACCAGCGACCCTTTCAATGAATTAGACCCTAGGGACAAAGAGGAGGAGGCCACCGCCGAGCCTGCAGAGGCTATGGAGTTTATATCTGTAGACAAGCACGACTCAAGTAGGCTACTGAAAATTGGGTCGCAGCTGAAAGTTGAATTGAAGGAACAACTCATTGATTTTCTCCGCCACAACTTGGATGTATTCGCTTGGTCACACGCTGACATGACCGGAATCTCCCCCGACATAGCATGCCACGTATTAAACATTGATCCTACCAAGGCGCCTGTAAAACAAAAAAAGAGAAGTATGGGGGCAGAGCGATCAGCAGCCCTCGATGAAGAAGTAAAGAATCTACTCGCCAATGACTTCATACGAGAAGCTGTTTACCCAGAATGGGTCGCCAACCCGGTACTAGTAAAGAAGGCTAATGGGAAGTGGCGGACCTGCATTGACTTCTCCAACCTAAACGACGCCTGCCCAAAGGATTGCTTCCCGCTTCCCAGAATTGACCAACTTGTAGACAGCACAGCCGGGCACGAACTCCTATCTTTTATGGATGCATACTCAGGATATAACCAAATTCCTATGCATGCTCCCGACCAAGACCACACTAGTTTCATCACCGACCGGGGTTTATACTGCTACAAAGTGATGCCCTTCGGACTTAAAAATGCAGGAGCCACCTACCAGCGCCTCGTCAACAAGATGTTAGCAGGGCTAATAGGACAAACTATGGAAGTATATGTAGACGACATGCTGGTGAAATCACGGAAAGCCAAAGATCACGTAAGCTACCTAGGCGAAATGTTCCAGGTACTTCGACAGTATGGAATGAAGTTGAATCCACTAAAGTGCTCCTTCGGAGTGTCATCGGGAAAATTCTTAGGGTTCATCGTCCATGCCCGAGGGATTGAAGCAAACCCTGAACAAGTCCGAGCATTAAGGGACATCAAGATACCTTCCACCCGAAAGGAGATGCAAAGCCTAAATGGAAAAGTGGCCGCCCTAAGCCGATTCATCTCCAAAGCAACGGACAAGTGCGTCCCCTTTTTCGAAGCTCTAAAGAAAGATAAAGGAAAGTTCGAATGGACGGACGAATGCTTAACCGCTTTCCTTAACCTAATCGAACACCTCCAGAAACCACCGGTACTCTCGACCCCAAGCGAAGGCGAAGAATTATACCTATACCTTGCTGTATCATCTCACGCTTTAAGCGCTGCCTTGGTAAGGGAAGACAACCGCACGCAACGACCAGTTTACTTCGTCAGTAAAAGGTTTACTGGGGCAGAAGTCAGATACCCTAAACTTGAAAAGTTAGCATACTGTTTACTAATCACTTCACGAAAACTACGTCACTACTTCCAATCCCATTCCATCAAAGTTCTGACCGATCAACCACTGAGGCAGGTACTCCATCGTCCCGACACTTCCGGGCGACTACTTAAATGGTGTATTGAGCTGAGTCAATATGATATCACCTATCACCCTCGCACCGCCATCAAGGGACAAGCCATGGCTGATTTCATTGCAGAGTTCACTACCAACGAGGATAAGGAGCAACTGGAAATAACAGAAGATATCAAGTGGAATCTCTTTGTGGACAGTGCATCTAACGAACAAGGCTCGGGGGCAGGTGTGGTAATAATTACTCCCAGGGGAAATAAACTGCACTATGCTATAAGGTTGGATTTCGCTGCCACCAACAACGATGCAGAATATGAAGCAGTGATAGCTGGACTAGAAATTGCCATAGAAATCGGAGCCAATTCTTTGTGTCTTCACAGCGATTCTCAACTTATTGTTAATCAAATACTAGGAGAATTCCAAGCTCGAGAGGAACGACTCATAGCATATCTAAAGAAGACCAAGTTGCTTCTCAGCCGATTGGATCAGTACTTAGTCAAACACATCCCTCGGGAAGAGAACCAAGAGGCCGACGAATTGGCAAAGCAAGCGAGTATGAGAGACATCGCCATCTTCGGGGCAGTAACCATCTCAAAGCAAACGGTCCCAAGTTTTGAGCAAGTGAATCTGATAGCCGCAGCCGAAGAAGCAACTTGGATGACTCCCATCCGAGACTACCTACAAAGTGGCACACTACCCAACGGGCGTAATGAAGTCAAGAAAATCTTGAGGAAAGCGTCCCGCTATACAATACAAGAAGACATCCTCTATCGGCGCGGTTTCTCTAACCCATTATTAAGGTGTGTCGCCGGAAGGGAAGCCAAGGAAATCTTATCCAACATCCATCAGGGGAGCTGTGGAGATCACACCGGGGGGCAAACATTAGCAAAAAAGATACTCCGATACAGATATTTCTGGCCCACCTTAAGCAAGGACGCCTTAGATTTCGTCAAGAAGTGTGACAGATGCCAAAAATTTGCTAAGATCCCTCGGCTACCAACAACCGAGATTACTCAGATGACCAGCCCTTGGCCCTTCGCGATATGGGGAATTGACTTAATCGGCGAGCTACCAATGGGCCGAGGCGGGGCCAAATATGCTATAGTGGCAGTTGATTATTTCACCAAATGAGTGGAAGCGGAACCTCTAAATAAAGTATCTTCAGCAAAAGTTATTAACTTCTTGATCAAAAATGTTCTATGCAGGTACGGAGTCCCACTCAAAATCATATCAGACAATGGACTTCAATTTGACAGCGAGGAATTCGCCAACTGGTGCCAAGAACACGGAATTCATAAAAGCTTCTCGTCCGTAGCATATCCCCAGACAAACGGACAAGTCGAAGCAGTCAACAAAATTCTGAAAACTCTAATCAAAAAGAAGCTCGAAAAGTCAAAGGGCGCTTGGGTGGATGAACTTCCTACGGCACTATGGGCCTATCGCACATCTTTCAGAACATCGACAGGGCACACTCCTTTCTCTTTGGCATACGGATCGGAGGCTATGCTCCCAGTTGAAACTATTGTGCCTTCCCATCGTCGGATCCACTATAACCCAGAAGAGAACGAAGAACTCCTTCACATGTCTTTGGATCTAATCGAGGAGAGAAGAAACGATGCAATCCTCAAAACAGCAGCCCACAAGCAAAAAGTGGCAGCACAATACAACTCCAAAGTCAAGCATCGTACCTTGCAAGAAGGGGATCTTGTCCTCAAGCGAATCTTCCCTCGCCCCGGAGCACTAGACCCAATCTGGGATGGACCATATGTAATTCATAAAGATCTCCACAACGGAGCCTATATTTTGTCAACAGTGGACGGAGAGGTGTTCCAGAGGGCATGGAACATCCAACACCTCCGTCGATACTTTTCTTAACTTGTATTGCCCATATGAAGTGAATTAACAAAGAGAATCAGTGGACGTAGGCATTTTCATGCCGAACCACTTTAAAAAACCTTGTCTCTTTTTTAACTTGTTCCTTTGTATCTTGGCTGCTTGTTAACTTTATCCTTTTCTGTTGAACAAAATCCTGAGTATATAGCATTTCTGTTCAAAGCACTCCACAATGCAACTTCACATGGACAATACCCAACAGGTACTATGCGAATCTATGCCCTCGCCAATGAGACACTTTCGCTCCAGCATCCCTCTGCTGCGGGTTAACTCATTGCTCGCGACGGCCCTTAAAGCCAACTGTAATGAGCCGATTATAAGCCACCGAGAAGGCCGACTATAGCCGAGGCAGCTCATTACGGCGTTAGGCTCGCCGGCAACTGTGAACCGACTATAAGCCCCAACATAAGGTGTGGCCAGCCAGGGGCAGTTCACAGTTGACGATCGGCACCCACGCTAGCCGGCCACAGTAAATCGAATAATACCCACGATTACGGGCCATAATGGCCCGGGTAGTTACTGTGCGCGATCTCGGCTCCGATGTGTCTTAAGTGCGGCTGTGGTAAAAAAGAATTAACTCCCCGCGGAGGCGTAAGATGGGTGACAAATGTCTCCAAGACCCACAGCTAGGGAAAGTGACTACAAAACCCGTTTGCCACGAACTTAAGCACATCGAAGGCCTTCCGTGATTGGAAGTTTTACCTTTTTTACGTATTTCAATTTTACTTAAAAAGCTTTTTTTTTCCTATCCCCTCTAACAATCCCTAAAGTACATGATACAGAGTAGGAGATACTCGCCAATGGGTGTAGGGACTCACAGTGGCAGGACATTCGACTACATTCCATGCTCGGTCCTACAAGATATTCAAGACTGCCATCTACGATTAAAACATGAAAGGCGGTATTTTCTTCTTTTATGTACAAATATATGACTATAATTTGTTCACACCACACGCTAATATTGCAAGTCATGAAATTATGGTGTAGAACCAGAGTCTAACATCAAACACAATTTAATTACAAGAATATACATAGCTACATTTCTCATACGATATGTCGAAATAGCAACAAATATTCAAGAAACGACAAAATCAGCTTAAGTTAAAAAATTACACGTCAAGAATAATGTTGATTGTTACAAGTAGCAAGAATTACAACTTAGAAGTTACTCTACTGTCTTAAGACTAACGTATACAACCATGTCAAGTCTACAAAAAGAATTTTCCAGGTCTAATCAGGGAGCCGGTTGCGTCGGAGTCTTGTCCTTGCTCTGTTGCCCACCTGTCCGGTCGTAAAAAGAATTCATTAACGATAAGTAACCAAGTTAACGGAAAAACTAGAAAGGAAAACTTACCAGCACCTGCTTCTTGACCATCCTGGTCGTCATCCTCTACCTGCACACCTGCCTCCTCGGCAGCAAGCAGCCGCATACCCTCCTTTACCGCCACTTTCTCCTCCTTGGTGAACTGGGCAGTGACCACATCCATACTGAAGACCGTTCCACCCTCTTTATCTGCATCAGCCTTAGCCTCCTCCAAAGCCCGAAGATAGATCTTAGCCATGACCCTGGGATAATCATCCATCCAAGAGAGATTGCGCTGCTTCCAAGTTCGGAAATACATGTCCTGGAGCATGTCATCCATCATTCCCTCATTCTCCTCAAACTCCCTCATCCGGGCCTCGGAAGCCGACAACCTTTCGACGGCAGCATCTCTCTCCAATCTGTATCTCGAGCAATCAGCCTGAAGGGACCTCCGCATCACCTCCATCTCTTCCCTCAACTTAGCTTGAGCAAGCTCTGCAGCCTCAAGTTTCTCGGACAATTCCTCCACCTGCTCGAGATCCGCTTTCCGAACCTCATCCACCGTGGCAATAGCCATGTCAATCCGCTCTTTGCAAGTAGCTTCCATTTTCCGCAATTCGGCCCGACTGGCCTCTTCCATGGTTTTCCTTAGTCGCCCAGTAGCAGCCTCATGCTGAGAAATCTGAATAGCCTGATCCGCAAGCTGTTTGGCCTGATCCGAAACCACCAATCGAAGTCGGATATTGGCGCTCCCAATCTCCTCTCCGGCCTTAACCAGCCGAGCATGATGCCCCATCAGCTTCTTGGTCTCCTCTGCCACCCGATCAATATTAGCCTTGGCCTCGTCTCCCATAGTGACTATACGAGTAGTGAGTAGATCGAGATCTAAGGACTTGGCTTCATCAAGTACTCGTACCATGGGGTTACGGGGGAGAAGGTGTTCACCAGTGACTTCGTCAAAAGTAATATCATGAGAGCTTGGATCCAGATCAGGATGACCCGCAAATGGATTACGAGCCAAGTCGGGACGGTCAATATGAATAACAGAAGGGTTTCCGGACGGGTGCGGAGAAGGTGCAAACTCGCTACCCTCCTCAGTAATATCATGAAGAGGCTGAGCCGGAGGCTGAGGACCGGGCGAAGTTTCGGATAAAGGATGACTCCTCTTCCTCTGCTGAATACCCTCTTCGATGACCCCAAGAAGAGGACGGTAGCCGACTACATCCCCGGAGCGTTGGGTTGAGGGCTTCGGCTTAGCAGAAGTTTTGGAAAGTTTATATTGCTCAAGCCTGTGTCGAAGGTCTGAAGCTTTGGACGTCTTGCCTGCTCCTGATATAAAGAACAAGTGTCACAAACTTACATCACTATACGATTCGAGAAACGCGGTAAATTACAAGTTAAAAAAGGAAAAGAAACACAGCTGTGGTTGTACAAACCCTGGGGAGGAGTGGGATACTGCAATAAGTCCTGGATTTCATTCCAGGACGGGAGCGGGTCATAAAATATTCCTAAGTCCCTATCATTAATGAAGCATGCAGGAGTCAAGAGTTCACCTTGAGTCGTTGGAGCCACCTTGGCTGGAATGGTCGGAGAAGACTCACTTGCACCAGTCCCGGCTTTGTCCGCCTTCCCGGTCTTCTCTACCAAAGCCGGATCTCCATCCAACCCCTCAAAAGCCTGGTGGAACGCATCATCCGTCCACTCCTGAATCTCGCCCGCTTGCCCAGGAAGTAGGGCCCCGATGCCATCGCCACCTTTGTCACCATCCCGACCATCTCCACCCTCGCCTCTTTCCTCCTCTATGTCTTCCTCCTCCCGGGTAAGTGGACAATTGCTGGGGGAGGGACCGTCCGATTTCTTGAGTTTCTTACCTCCGACAGCTGGAGGTTTTGTGAAAGGTTTCCTCTTGCTACTCTCTGCCGTAACACCTTCCTTGGTCTGAGCAGCCGCCCTCTCCTCCGCCGTTTCCCTCAGCTTAACTACAGACTGCTGCGGAAGGATTAAGTTATATTCCAGAAGAATCGCATTTCTAATCAAGAAGGCAGATGATCTATATTTCCCAAGAATGGCTTCTATCTCAGCCGCCGTCTGAACCAGGCGGTCAGTCTCCACAACCGGAAAGCCACCTGTCGCTAGCAAAAATGAGGAAGTATGAGAAGAAGCATCGCAATCGGAATAGAAATTATAAGTAAAAGCATCAACTTACATCCAGAGGTAAAGCGCCGGATTGAAACGGAGTCGTCCTTAACAAAGAACCATTCTTTCTTGAACATGCTGAATTTAGAGTACAGGTCCAAGACCGGCTTGAAGGTCACAGCTGACTCCAAGCTAATGTATGGGGACCCCTTCTTATAGCCCCTTAAATTATACAAGTACCGGATCTCCCGGTTGGAAGGAGCACGACCATAGTTCCTCTGGAAAATAACGAAGAGGCTCACTAGTATAGCATAGGAGTTGGGTTGAAGCTGGAATAGGGCCACCTTGAGATATGTGAGGAAGCTGGCTACCCAAGCATTAAGAGGCGGAATGGCACCACACATGCAGTGGTATCTGCTGTAAGCAAAGAACCCTTCAGGAGGGTCGTATGGCATAACATCTTTCCCCGGCAACCGCATTCGCGCCCTGTCAATTCCGAAAGAGCGAGAGATGGCATCAAGCTGCTCTTCCTTAAGGGAGCTGGGATAGCAGTCCGGGGGAGAATTCAGAAGCTCCTGCGGACCGTACCCGTCCACTAACGATCTCGGGGTTGGTTCGTGGTGTTCTGGATTCGGCTGAGCTGGGGGCACGACAGAGGAACCTCTTTCACCCCCGGATTTCCTTTTGTCTGATCGGGTTTCCGCTTTACGGGACATTATCTACAACGCCGGAAAATCATAGTGTTAGAACAAAGGATGTAAACAAGTAAGCATATAATATGGAATTTCACTTAAAAGTTCGAAGTATGAAACACATGTTCACTCAGTACAATAGTTCATTCGGCGAACAGATGCAGCACTTCAATGGTTCATTCGGTAGTATAATATAAGTTTTCATTCGGTGCCCAAAGAACCAAGTTCATTCGGTAAATAAGGACCAAAACTCGTTCGGCACTAAGCCCTATTCTCATTCGGTAGTGCGATACAGGAAGCATTCGGCTTTAGAAACCTATCATGTTCATTCGGCGAAAGGACGTATACCTGGTTCGGTACGAGCTTGATTCGGCGAAGAGTTGATTCGGCTAAACTCGTCTCTCTGGTTCGATTGTTCGGTAAGGAAAAGCAAAGGGGGTATAGCCCCTATATATAGACAAGCGAAAGGCAACCGGATCAACCGGTTCGGCATTCCTCGCCGAACGAACCTATCTCAACTACAGGAAACGCCCAAGCTAAAACAAAGCGCGACACATGCAGACACGTGCCCCGCTTTGGGGGGCAAATGTTGGGTGAATTCTTACCCAGAGGACCTCGAGACCAAGAAACTTGCTTCATTCGGCAGACCCATTCGGCAGACCTCGCTCAACCTCATTCGGTAGACCCATTCGGCAGGCACCATTCGGCAGACCTCGCTCAACCTCATTCGGCAGGCACCATTCGGCAGACCTCACCCGAACCACCTCCTGCCGAACCAACCGAACCAACCTTCCCAACTCCCACCGAACCACCTCCTGCCGAACCAACCGAACCAACCTTCCCAACTCCCATCGAACCACCTCCTGCCGAACCAACCGAACCAACCTTCCCAACTCCCACCGAACCACCTTCTGCCGAACCATCTCCACACCGGACCAACCTCACCATCCCACCACCGGTCCAATCAACTACCGGTCCATCCTACACTCCAACCACCTCCGAACCAAGCAATGACGAACCAAGACGTACCAGGCCAGATCACATCAGCCCAGGCCCATCAGCAACTATACACGTCCTAGACCCCTACCCCCAGCCTCACTCTATAAATAGAGGGGCAGGGGTACAGCAATGGGGACGAGTTTTGAGAGCTCAAGCACGGAAGGAACTCTTCAAACAACTTTCTTTTACTTGTATAAAAGCTTTGTACTTGTAATCATAAAAAAAGGAAGAGAAATAACATATAAAGTGGACGTAGGCACATTCTGGCTGAACCACTATAAATCTGCGTGTCTTTTTACAGTTTAGCCCCTGTTTTTTACGTATTTGCATAAATCACTCAAATTACTAGGGATAACATAAGATCTACTAAGTCATACAACTTTGAGGTGTTTGTCCATTTTTTGTGCAAACAAAATCCATTTAGGCTTCATAGACTAATAAAGAACAATTTTTTTTTAAATTCACCCACTTAACCCACTTCCGACTGGCCTGGTTCTTGCAATAGCATCAAAACGAGGTAGGTTAAGGCATTCATCTAGTACATTGGATATCCAAGTCTGATCCTGCAACTAGCATGATAAGGGTTCTCACATTGTGATTTATGACAAGTACTGCCTCTTACCCTTACATGTTTTGTAATGGTTATGCTAGTCGAAAGGCTACATGTAAAACTCGCTCGTAAGGTATCTAGTTGGATCATCCTAAAGGAGTTCAGGTCGGACCTGCAATGGTATCAAATCCCAATAGTCTATGAAGTATTAAACTAGAAATGTTAGGGCTAATTGATTAAAGCCTACCCATTTAGTATAGTGTCTAGAAAGGTAGCATCGAAGGTTGGATTTGGATACTCGAGTACTCTACTCTACTTGGTTACTGGCTTAGCTCGAAGGATGAAGTAAGCATAAAGGTTATCCCCAATATAATTGTCAAAATTGATTTTGGGCCATGGGCTAATATTCAAAATCCGTTTGAAAGTCTAAATGATATTTTGAATTTAAAAGTTGGATTTAAAATATGAAATAAATTTTATAAAAGTTTAAAATGCATTCAACTTTTTCAAAATCATTTTGACAAATTAAATGATTAAATTTGAAATTTGGAAATTTGAAATTTAATTAGTATAATTAATTAAATGAAATATAATAATTAATTAACGGTTAATTAGTTATAACATATATATTGATACGCTCGAATAACTACAATATTATAGTAGTTTATTTATCTTAAAATGGTTTATAATAAATTATATTAAAATTTGAAATTAATTGAATATTTAACTAAATTGCTTAATTAAATAAAAATTAATTAGAAGTTAATTAATTAAAATGTATACATTATATGTACACATAAACGAACTATAATTTTTTTAGTTAATTAACAATTTTAAATAATTTAAGATGAATAATATAAAATAAATTAAATATGATTTGGTTAATAAGAATTAAATTAATTAAATAAGATTTAATTTATAAGATACATGTGTATATTATATAAGTAAATTAAATATAAGAGTTATAAATAATTTAATACTTGTATAATTATATATTTATAAAACTAAGTGAAATTGGAAAGAAACCCAAATTAGATTTAAGGAATAACTGCATCCATATAATATATATACCATGATTTTAAATGTGTATGACACTTGAATCACGAAGGTATTTCACAAGAAATATATTATTCCCTAAATCGATTTCACTCAATATGTGTATATTGAAGATTATAAATCCTTAATATATAAGTTGTCCTCTACCATTTATACATTAATAATTACTTGCATACTCTTTAGTTGTTGATATTTCTTAAGCTAGAGATGTTATGTGTAGTATTATTAATATATTGTCTATTCGAGGTAAGATACATGAACCTATTGATATTCCTTAAGGTACGTGCATTATACTTAGGCCGTCATGATATTATGGTTTCAAGTGAGTAATCTCTATTGATTTGTTGATATTCCTCAAGGTCTATATGAGATTAGGACAAAGAACATGGGTTAGGAGTTGTACAGGATACAACCGATAAACTGTTATCCGTCGCTTGCTGGCCTATGATTTGCTGATATTCCTCAAGATCAGAATCCTCATGCAAGCGAGTGCTAATATCAACTAGAGAAATCAAAAGATTTCTATATTTTTCTTAGTGTTTTTAAAAACATAAAAATATAGTGGGAGCCATATTAGAAAAATGAAATGGTAACATTTAACATTTCTAATATAAGTACTTCTGCTATGTAAAGTTAAAATAATCTACATTGATGAATTTGTGTAACTAATTAATCAATAAAATGTTTATCGATTAAAATATACAATCGAACTGAATTAAGATTGACAAGATATATAGCTTTATCATTCAGTGCATATGATCCAACTCCTTTTAGGTTTTATACTATGTACGATGAAGAACGCGTAATTTTAGAGAATTTTAGTTTAGTTTGTGTTAAACATTGATATTATATTCTTGCAATAAAAATAGGTAACCATATTTATGTGTGTGTGTATAAGATACAATAGCCCCCTTTATTTAGCACCATTTTATAGCCCTGATATCAGCCATTAGTTTCTATTTTAACATTTGTTCTTTCTCTTTCTTGTCACATAGAACAAATATTTAAATATAAACTTGTGGCTGATAACATGGGGCTACATTGAAATGAAAAATTAGTTTAGTACGTTAAGCACGTCCGTTGGACGTGCACAAAGAAAACTAAAAGCACATTCATTTATTGTGAAATAATGGTCATATGCATAAATAAAGGCCTCCTTGCTTATGTACATTTGCAGTCATCTTTATAATAATGGTTTTGTTTCCATGTATATATATTGCTCATAGTCAATTTAAGAAATTTTGTTTTTTCCTTCCAAAATTATGCTATTGTCTTTTGCACCATGACGTAAATGCAATACAATAATTGATATTTGGACGAAGAATATAATCGGTGCATCAGCATTTTTGACATCATGAAACCACAGAAAATGTATTAATCCAAAATTTATAATATACGCTAAGTATATTAGATAACATCAACCTTTACATTTCACTCATAATGTGGTAATATGAGGATACGTGTAGTAGAATCAACATAGATTGTACCCACACTCATTCAAGCAAGCTAGTAGCTCACTACTTCTTGGAAGTTTATGCTTAGTAATTAGTTTTAGCTTGCCACATGGACAATCAAATAATTGTATTCGTGCTTCCTCTTTTGCAAGTGCATGTACCACTTGAAGACCTATGACCTCTTTACTGTAGAAAGTTTCCACATTATAATGCCAATATTGAAATTATCACATAATAAATGGTCATAAACCAATATTTATACATGATAATAAGTAGTTAGAAGCATACCAAATACAGAAACGTTCTTTGATGTCAGGGGCTGAGCTAGCTCTGCTATAAATCATAAATATATGTAAGCAGATAATATAGAATAATAAAAAAGGTTAAAATGTGTAAATAGTGTTCATTTCACTCTCTTATTTGTTGATCCAAACTCCATGTTAAACTAAGTTGTCATCATGTGTGGTTGGATGAAATCTTAAAGATAACTTATCCTAGTGGAGGTATATATGAACATAATATTAATATTGCAAATTCCAAATGGTATGATAGTTATATAGTAAACAAAATGTCTAGAGATATATTTTTGTGCTCACAAATATATAAGAAAAAAGGAACATGGACATATTTTCTTAGTGTATTTTAGGTCGGTCTTTGATACCATCTCGGATCCAAACTCCATCAACCTAGATACACACACACATACATACATATATATATATATATAAAGCGGAAAAATAGAAGGGATCAGACATACGTTTGGTAGGTGGGCTACATTTGTACTCGACATATACGAAAAAAATAATACCATAACATGATATGAGTGTATTGCCCGGTCACCTCACGTCTTGCCATCACGTCACACCTAACCATCATACACATCTAGTCGTACCAAATCATCACTATATAGCCTCACTTCCTTGGACTGGTCTCATGTCATATAGGGCCACCGGTTGCCCATCATCATGTAACATGCTTATAGGACTCACCTCCTTGGACCACCCGAAGCCTACAGGAAAGTCTGTTGTCCTCGTGCTAATTAGACTCATGCCTTGGTCCACCCATAGCCTAAAGGGTCGCTTAACATCCACCACCTCTACATGGCCCGCTAAAGTGCTATAGGGGAGAAACACAATACCTGGACTACCTACTTATCTCATAGTTCCACATTCGCATCCGTATCCATATTTGTATCTATATCTATATCAATATCTGCATCCATTTTTGTATCCATATACGTTCCTCATCCTTATCCATATCGACATCCCTATTCATATACCATGACATCTACTTGCATCCAGACTCATTCACATTTCAAGCTCACCATCGTTTCATGTTTCCACATTTGTATTAATATATATGTTCCTTTCAAAAAACAATCAGTCTTCACATACACTCACTCAATTCGTAACTTCGTTGTTTGCCTCGTCGATAGCCTCCGATTTCCTTTAAAAAAATAAGAGAAACAAGACTCGAATTGATCGTTTATTATTTATATAGGTTCTTCTAGGTCCAGGTTCAGCTTGAGCCCGGAATAGGCCACCGGTGTGCCAGTCAAACCCACTGAGGGACCGGTGCTCGTAATTCCTGGTAGTTGCCAAGTAATGGAAATTGGTGGTTTTCGTCGTCGTTTCCGCCCCCAGTTGCCTCCTTTTCGCCTTGGGTCGCCTGAGAATGTACCTAATACCTTGCCCTACATTTCTAAGTCCATTTTATCACTTTATTTCATCAATTTGGGTGTAAGTTCATCAAATTTTCATATTTATATAAAAACCTAATTCTACTTTACTGTAATTATCGAATTCCCTCCTAAATCCCCATTTAATCTAAGTTTAAGTTTAGATAAATGTTTATATACTTTAAGTTAGACAACTTATCATTATTAGAGGATCATGATTGTAGTATATGAGGAGAAAAGAATGAATCACTCACCCAAGATATGCTCTCCACTGCCTAGATCTCCAATGTCCGGCCTGCAACATCTCCATGCTTTAAAGTTTTGCCGGCTTCACAATGCTTTTAGTATTAGGAATTTTCATTAAGGGAGATATTGAAGTTTGATCCTTGGTATATTGAGAGGATAGGAAGAAGGAGTAATCGGTTGGTTTCTGAAAAGAAAACTGAAGTACATGAGTTGTTTAAGTGGTAGGAGGGAAACAGTTCGTTTAAAAATTTAAATTTCAAACATCAAGTTTCGACGCCCGTTTGACCTGATACCATGTCGCCCATAATCAGAAAACCAGGATGATCGCAATGACATTGGTTTCGTTGTCAAATTCCAAAGTTGAAAAATGACTATAACAATCCACCATGGAACATGCCTAAATTTAGGCCCAGAAAAGGCCTATTGAAACTTAGATCCATTCTAAGGTAAGCTGTTGGTAGTAAAAAGAAATAATATTGCAGAGCCATAACTAAACTTTCAGAACTCACCGTGGATGGAACAAAATATAATAGTAAAGTGTACCAATTTATTTCAAAACAATAAAAGTGTCATAACACAAAATCCCAAAAAAACCGTCATATAATATCTGTTACAACAATTGTTTAAATCCATGGTAACACATGAAAGCAAATAATAATAAATACTACCACTTGCCGAGCTTCTTCACCTTTAAGCATCATCACCACCATCACTCCGTCCTTAACCTGTATTGTAATAAGGAGGGAGTCAGAACAACAAGTGTTTGGTGAATAAAAACCTCGAGTCTTACCTTTTCAGTACTTGGTAGTGTATTTAAAAATAAGAATATGTCTACGAACATAAAATCATTAAAATCATTTAATACTTCTTTATAAGGAAAGGAGGTGGGTCCAACCACTTAATATCTTCTATTCTAGAAGTATATCCCATATCTCAATCATACGTCATAAATGGCTAATAATGTAAGAGACGGTACCCAAGTCACTTAATACTTCCCAGTGGAAAATAGGCAGACCCTGTTATTTAAGACCTAATTCCAAAAGCACGCTCCTCAATGGTACTATCTAGCTGACATCATATGGAATCTCATAGGCCACTTAATACTTCCCAGTGGAAATAGGTTGATTTGTCATTTATGGCCTAATTCCAAAAGTGGACCCCTATAGAGATACCACCTGGCATAACCCCTTGACCATTTAGTACTTCATCTGGGGAAAAAGGCGGGTCCAATCACTTAATACCTCAAACCCCTAAGCATGCCCTTCTTCTTATGGCCCATACCTATAACGACGTCTCACATTAGTCCACTATTCGTAGGACCTGGTAGCTAGATTAGCTGGGCAGATTTCCCCTACTGGATTTGGAAATAACCTCGCATTATTACAAATATTTATCATAAGGACATCCCACATCAATAAAAGTATACACAGCTGTTGGTAGCCTCAAAGTGAAGGGTAGACTTCTATCATGCAACTCTATTAACCTTGCATCCCTATGACTTAGCCATATATCAATTACTCTACACACACACACACACTTCACCGTTTCATAAATAAGGCCTTATAAGGAATCTTCCTTATTACGCCTTAAAATAATAATTAGGCTATACAAGAGTTTCCTCTTATTTTCGCCTCAAAATCAGTTACCTTCCTAATGGAGAAAAATAAATATAAATAAATGCCTAATTAACTACACCATGTACGCAATAGTTCTACGTTAATTACGTAGATAGAAATAAATAAATATCCGCACTTAATAATTTCTAACTACACGGATTTTACGCCCTAAACTAGCGTTTAATGTCAATTCCCTAACCAATTATTATTACAAGTCCTTTTTCTTCAATTTCCCAAGATTTCATGGAATTCAAATGTCCAAAACATGGAATGAATATTCATGATCAAAACTGCAATAATAGACTTGTAAATAAAATAAAAACTCAATTTATTACACCAATTAAATTGAATATCTTAAACAATAAGAATTGCAATCTAAATCCCATATTCTATTCAACTCCTCTTTTACAAAGAAATAGATAAAAATAAGTGGTGTAAACTACAAATAGAATTCGTAATCTAAAACCTTTATTATATTGAAGAATCACAATTCAAGTCAAAGAAGAAGGAGAAGTGGAATAGACTATGGAATTGTCAAAAATTGCATAAACGAAACAAATTCCATCAAATTAATGTAAATAATTGAGAATCTCAACATAGAATTGACATTTCGACATAAAAAGTAATTTTAGGGGATTTTATTTATCATATTTTCGAAATCCCAAAATCCCTAAGGCATATTCAAATCCAAAAGAAATACACTAAATAATTGCTGATAAGAAATACTAAGGTTTCCACTCACAAATTAGCCTTAGCTTTACTCAAATGAATTTGTAGCCTTCCGATCTCTTCCAAAATCTCTCTCTTTTGATATATACACACGCACAATAGGGAAGAGGTTTATATATTCATTAGATTCAGAACAATTGGATAAGAATAGGGTAAGAATAGATTGGAGGAAGAAATAAGTTAAATCATTACCTGAATTTTCTACGGAGTTTCTGAATCTTTTTAGAAAGACAGCAATGACAGAGTTTCATCGTATTCTCCAAAATAATATGAATAAAGGTGGAGAGGATAGGGTTCTATTTATAGGAGTTAAAATGTACTAGAACTGTAGGATGGAAGTAGGTAGGAAATGGGTAAATCTAGAGTGCACAACTGAATATAACATAGCATAAAACCCTAGCCGCCACTGGCAACTATCGTTGCCAAGTGGTCGATCGCTACGGTCGATCGGTGACCTTTTCAGGTCGACCGCTATCTTATTTAGGGGAGTTTATTTTTCTTTCCGTTGTCGAATTATTTTATTCCCTAATTGACTTTTTAACGTTAAGCCTTAATTAATCATTTACTCAGCCTCCAAGCTAATTTTTTGAAATTTAAATCCTAGATTTTATTTCTTATTTGAATTTGAATTTAAACTAAATTAATTTAAATCTAAGAACTTCAAATTCTTATAACTTCTTTGTTTGATCTCTGTTTTCAACATATTTGATATGGAATCAAATCAGAATTTTGCCACAAATGCAATGGAATAACTTTCGTAATCAAATTCCAACTTTTATAAAATTTCCATATCCAAGCCTTACCATATTTAATTTAATTTATTTATTTATGGTTCATTTTATGGTGTGTTACATTATTCCCCCCTTAAAAAGAATTTTGTCCTGAAATCTTCCAAAGGGAGAACAACGTAACTCACAATACATCCATGTTATATAACCAAGTTCTCTACACAACCGTCTACTCAACCATTAGTGTAATGTGATTATGTACTGCAGACATGCTAAAATGAGTTCAATCCTAGCGTGAGCGTGTAATCGTGTCATGTAAGTATGTATGCAAATATCCTAAACATGCATAAAAATTTCTATATGAGTGTAAAGTGATTGTGAAAATGTGTAACAACAATCTCCTACCATCTAATCTAGCAACCATGATGCAACTAAAATCCTAATTTTGGAGAGAAAAATTACCAGCGAAAAACTCTGGGTGAGTGTTCTTCATCTTCTACTCGGTCTCCTATGTGCTTTCCCCCGGATTGTCCCAACATCGTACTCGGACCAACTTAATTATTTTATTGTGGTGTCTCCTAGCACCATGCTCCACAATGCATGCGGTGGCATGGGACACTGTCAGCTCCATCTTAAAATCCGCTAACTGATCAGGCACCGCTCTTCTAACAGTGTCATGGAGGTATTTTCCTATTATTTCCAGAATTCTGAATGACCCAATAAATCTAGGTGCCAATTTTCTAGACTTGCCAAATCAAACAACTTTCCTGAGAGGGAAGATTTTAACAAATACGATATCCCCAACCTCAAATTCAAGTTCTTTCCTTCTTCTATCTGCACAAGATTTCTGACGGTCTTGCGCTACCTTCATCCTTTACCTGATCAACTCTACTTTTTCCATGGTAGCACGGATCAAATCGGGTCTGAGCAACACTTTGTCGGTGGTTTCCCACCAACAACTAGGCGATTTGCATGGCCACCAATAAAGTGCTTCAAAATGGGCCATACCAACATAGTTTGATAACTATTGTTATACGCAAACTCAACCAAAGGTAGATGCTGCTCCCAATGTCCTCCGAAATCCAAAACACAAGCTCTCAACAAGTCCTCCAAAATTCTATTCACCCTCTCTATTTATCCATAGGTTTGCAGATGATATGTCGTGCTAAGGTTCAAAGAAGTTCCCAAAGCTATCTATAGGTTCCTCCAAAATTCGCTAGTGAACAAGGGGTCTCTATCACTGACTATGCTTACTGGAATTCCATGTAGACGAACTACCCCTTTAATATAAATCTGGGCGAGAGAGGCGCTAGTCCTATTTCTTCTAATCGGAACAAAATAAGCACTCTTGGTGGGTCTATCAACATCAACTCAAATAGCCTCATTGCCCCTCTTCTGACTTTTAGGCAATCCTTCCACAAAATCCATCGAAATATGTTCCCACTTCCAAGTTGGAATTTCCAAAGGTAATAATAATCCACCGAGCTTCCCTTGCTCAGCTTTTATCTTTTGGCATGTCAAACACTTAGAAACAAACTCAACTATGCTCCTCTTCATTCCATTCCAAAAGAAAATTCTCTTCATGTCCTTGTAGATCTTATCTCCTCCAGGATGAGTGGTCATCCTTGAGTGATGACACTTCAGAAACACATATCTCATCAAGTCATCAATCATTAGGACGCAAAGATGTCCATCTCTTCTCAAATGTCCCTTTTCATCAACTAAGTATCTCCTAGTATGGGGAAAATGCTTTCCTTTCCTTAATTTTTCCGAAATCTCTACTAACTCCTTGTCTTTTACTTGCTCATGACCTATACGATCTATCAAGGCCAGTCTAACCTCCATGACTGATAGAAAACTTTGGATGGGTTCTGTTGAAGGTTGGAGGTTAAAATTCAAGAGAAACTCCAACTGCCTCCATTCATATATAGCACCTAGGGTAGCGTGTATCCTACTAAGGGCGTCGGCGACTACGTTCCCTTTTCCGGGGTTATATTAAATACCAATGTCGAAGGATGCTATATACTCCATCTACCTCTGCTGCCTAAGGTTCAATTTTTTTTGGGAAAATGGGTATTTGAGTGATTTATGACCAGTGAATAGCTCAAACCTCTCCACCAAGAGATAATGTCTCCACATCTTCAAGGCAAAAATAATGGCTGCCAATTCTAAATCATGCATTCCTCTTTTCATGAACTTTTAGCTGTCTACTAGCATAGGCAACTACCTTCACTTCTTGCATAAGAACTACTCTTAATCCTATGCCACATGCATCCATCAAAACTATAAACGGCTTGGCTCCATCAGCAATAGTGAGTACGGGTGCACTAGTTAATGACTCCTTAAGCTTCTCAAATGCCTTGGTGCACTTATCATCTCAAACAAAGACTATATTCTTCTTAGTCAATCAGGTTAAAGGGGCTGCTATTTGTGTTAAGCTCTTGATGAACTTCCTATAGTAGCCTGCTAAACCTAGAAAGCTTCTAACATCCGATGCATTACTAGGAACCTTCCATCTTTGGACAGCTTCCACTTTAGTAGGGTGCACTACCAATCCTTTCTCTGAAACAATATGCCTAAGGAACCTAACTTCATTTTTCCAAAAGTGGCATTTAGAAAACCTGGCTTTGGGTTAGTTTCTTCTCAAGATCCCCAATACCTCCCTAAGGTTGTCCTCATGCTCCTGCTTGCCTTTGGAGAAAACCAAGTATCATCAACAAACACGCGACAAAGTTATTAAGTTGCCCTCTAAATATTCTGCTCAACAAATCCACAAAGTATGCTGGGGAATTTGTTAGTCCAAAAGGCATTACTTCCCACTCATAGAGTCTTTCTAGCGTATGAATGCGGTCTTCGGCTTGCTTTCCTCTGCAATCCTTAACTGATGGAATCTTGTTGCTAAGTCTAATTGGGCAAAGACTTTAGCTCCCACAAGTTGGTCGAACAAGTCATCTATTCTATGTAGAGGGTGCCTATTAATCCTTGTTAACTTGTTCAACTCCCGATAATCGACGCAAAGTCTTAAAGAACCATATGCCTTAGTAGAAAAACGACAGGGGCTCCCCACCCAGAAGTACTCCTGCAGATGAACCCTTTCTCAATAGCATCGAGATTTGCTTATCCAATTCCCTTCTTCCTTTGGGGGCCATATGTCTCTAAGGTAGAGCGATGGGTCTTCCGTCTTTCTCCAAATCGATTCGGAACTCAGTCACCCTATGGGGTGGGAGACCCTAGACCTCCTCGAAGACATCAAGAAATTCAGAAACTACGGGTACAGATAATGGTTCTCGATCAATAGATAGACTTAGTGAGTATAAATGACTTAACTCAACTAAAGCTTTGAGTGTATAAAGAAATTCTAGGTCACGACCTTGACAACTTGTTAATCGTACTACTCTTTTGTCACAGTCAAGAACGGCTTCCTAATATGACAACCAATCCATACCCATGATAAGTCCATACCCCTTGAAATTTAGAACGTACACAGTACATATGAAATCAATGTCGCATATGTCTAACACTAGATCTTTGCAAATAAGAGAAAGATGGGTCGAACCCCCAATGGGATTGGAAATCTCTATTGGGTTGTTGACGATCCAGGTTTTAAGATTTAAGGAATTTACTACATCCCTAGCTATAAAGGAATGTGATGCCCCTGAATCAAATAAGGTATGAATAGTAGCCCTAAAAAATAAGAGTTATACCTTCTAGAGCTGCTTTACCTTGGTCCCTTGGTGGGTTACTAACAATTGAGACAACTTCAATAGCGTATGCCTGTCTGCTTGGTCCTTCCTTAGCCATCTTGGGACATTGATTCTTGTGATGCCCTTACTCGTGGCAGTTAAAGCACTTTCCTTTAAAGTTTTCCTTCATCAGACTCATCCTTCAATCTTTGGGTTTGTAGCCCCTCCTTTGGCATCTCTTACACACCTTTACTTCCTTCTTAAACTCCCCCTTCGACTTCTTATTGGCCCAAAAGATCCCATTATTAGACCCTCCATGCTTTTGGGTTTGTGCAAACTTCTCTTTTCTCTCTTATCTTCCTCATTGGCCTCGTGTAGCATTGTCATGTCTACCAACATCTCATATGTGGCCCCCATAGGTACTCGGGTCAACAACATTTATCTTAGCATGGAATTTAAGCCCTTGACGAACTTCATGGCCTTATTCATAGGTGTGTCTATCAGGTTCATCCCGAATTTAGCTAATTCAGTAAACTTAGCTATGTACTCCTTAAGGGTGGAATCTTCGTGTCTCAACTGAAAGAACTTTTCCAATTGTAAGCTAACCTCTGCTCTAGACATGAATCTCATCTTGAATCGGTCCTTGAAATTCATCCCAAGAGAATATCCTACCCGGGTGCTCATCAGTCACAAAGTTCCACCAATTTAAAGCTTCTTCCCTAAGGTGCCAAGCTGCCATTCCTCTCCTTAACAAATCATCCCAACTCAGCTCTCTAAATATCCTCTCAAAGTTACCAACCTATGCTTTAGCTTTCGAATATCCTTCAGCTCCAGAGTATGTCTTCCCTCCCATATTGATAAAATCCTTACATAGCTTAGGAAAGTTGGCAGGGCATGGTGCTGCATCAGTAGTTGGGGCATTGGGTGCTACCGGTGCAGTTGGAGGAATAGGAATCTGTCTGACAGTCCTAAGATATTGTTTAAACCATTCAGGCATTCCACGAATGGGTGGTCTTCCGCGGGTAGGCTTCCCTTGTTCGAAAGAAGATTGATTATCAGCCATATCAACTATTTTTAGTTTAAACCTTTAGTGATGATTTCCAAAGATAGTATTTACATGCTGAAAGAAAAGTTCGCTTGGTGTATGTGCATATGTTCAAGAAGAGGGCATATAGGTGTGTGTTCACACACACACACACACACACACACACACACACATATATATATATATAGTAAGAATTCTTTTTGAAAAACATTTTTCAAAATAACAAATACGTCTCTCATACGTATAGTTTTTCCCTGTTGATCGGATAACCTAGAGCTCTGATACCAAATGTAACAACCCACCCCGAAACATGCCTAAATATCGACCCAGAAAAGGCCCAACGAAACTTAGATCCATTCCAGGGTGAGCTGTTGGTAGTCAAAATAAATAATATTGAAGAGCCATAAATAAACTTTCATAACTCACAGCGGATGGAACAAAATATAATAGTAAAGTGTACCCATTTATTTTAAAACCATAAAAGTGTCATAACACAAAATCCCATAAAAACCGTAATATAATATCCGTTACAACAATTGTTTAAATCCATGAGTACATATAAAAGCAAATAATAATAAATACTGCCACTTATCGAGCTCTTCACCTTTAAGCATCATCACCGCCATCACTCCATCCTTAACCTATGTTTAATGAGGAAGGAGTCAGAACAACAAGTGTTTGGTGAATAAAAACATCGAGTCTTACCTTTTTAGTACTTTGGCAGTATATTTCAAAATAAGGATATGTCTACGAACATAAAATCATTTAATACTTCTTTATAGGGAAGGGATGTGGGTCCAACCATTTAATACCTTCCATTGCAGAAGTATATCCTATATCCTAATCATAAGTCATAAATAGCTAATAATGTAAGAGACGGTACCCAAACCACTTAATACTTCCTAGTGGGAAATAGGCAGACCCCATCATTTAAGGCCTAATTAAAGAAGCATGCTCTTCAATGGTACTATTTAGCTGACATCATATGGAATCTCATAGGCCACTTAATACTTCCAAGAGGAAAATAGGTAGACCTCGTCATTTAAGGCCAAATTCCAAAAGCGGACCCATGTAGAGATACCTCCTAGCTAATCCCTTGGCCATTTAATACTTCATATGTGGGAAAGTCGGGTCCAATCACTAAATACCTCAATCCCCGAAGCAGGCCCTTCGTCTTATGGCCATACCTATAATGACGTCTCACATTATTCCACTATTCATAGGAACTTGCAGCCAGAGTAGCTGGACAGATTTCCCCTACTGGATTTGGAACTAATCTCGCGTCATTACAAATATTTATCATACAGATATCTCACATCAATAAAAGTATACACAACTGCTGACAAGCTCAAAGTGAAGGGCAGACTTCTATCATGCAACTCTATTAACCTTGTATCCCTATGACTTAGCCATAAATTGATTATTCTTTACATATACACACACACACATCTCACCGTTTCATATATAAGGCCTTATAAGGAATCTTCCTTATTATGCCTTAAAATAATAATTAGGTTATATAAGAGTTTTCTCTTATTTTTGCCTCAAAATCAATTACCTTCCTAATGAGGGAAAATAAATATAAATAAATGCTAGATTAACTGCGTAATACTTATACGTTAATTACATAGATAGAAATAAATAAATATTCACGCTTAATAATTTCTAACCGCATGGATTTTACGCCTTAAACTAGCGTTTAACATCAATTTCCTAACCAATTATTTTTACAAGTCATTTTTCTTTAATTTCCCAAGATTTCATGTAATTTAAATGTTCAGAAAAGAGAATAAATATTCATAATCAAAACTGCAATAACAGACTTATAAATAAAATAGAAACTTAATTTATTACACCAATTAAATGGAATATCTTAAGTAATAAGAATTGCAATCTAAATCCCATATTCTATTCAACTCCTCTTTTATAAAAAAACAAATAAGAATAAGTCTTGTAAACTACTTATAGAATTCATAATCCAAACCACTTATTATATTAAAGAATCACAATTCAACCCAAAGAAGAAGGAGAAGTGGAATAGACTATGAAATTATCAAAAATTGCATAAACGAAATAAATTTCATCAAATTAATGTAAATAATTGAGAATCTCAACATAGAATTGACATTTCGACATAAAAAGGAATTTTTTGGGGATTTTATCTATCATATTTTTGAAATCCCAAAATCCCTAAAGCATATTCAAATCCAAATGAAATAAACTAAAAAATTGCTGAAAAGAAATACAAGGTTTTCACTCACAGATTAGCCTTAGCTTTACTCAAATGGATTTATAGCCTTCCAATCTCTTCCAGAATCTCTCTTTTTTGATACACCCACACACACAATAGGGAAGAGGTATATATATTCATTAGATTCAGAAAAACTGGAGAAGAATAAGATAAAAATAGATTGGAGGAAGTAATACGTTAAATCCTTACCTGAATTTTCTATGGATTTTCTGAATTTTTTTAGAGAGATAGCAATGACAGAGTTTCGTCATATTCCCTAAAATAATATGAATAATAGTGGAGTGGATAGGGTCCTATTTATAGGAGTTGAAACGCACCAGAACCGTAGGATGGAAGTAGGTAGAAAACAGGTAAATCTAGAGCGCACAACCGAATAGAACATAGCATAAAACCCTATCTACCACTGGCAACTTTCGTTGCCAAGCGGTCAACCGTCCATGGGTGACCGGTCGACCGTTTGACCTATTTAGGTTGACCACTATCTTATTTAGGGGCATTTTTTTTCTTTCCATTGTTGAATTATCTTATTCCCTAATTAACTTTTTAACATTAAACCTTAATTAATCGTTTGCTTAGCCCCTAAGCTAATTTTTTTAAAGTTAAATCCTAAATTTTATTTCTTATTTGAATTTGAATTCAAACTAAATTAATTTAAATCTGAGAACTTCAAATGCTCATAAATTCTTTGTTTGAGCTCCGTTTTCAACATATTATATATGGAAACAGATCTGAATTTTGCCACGAATACAATGGATTAACTTTTGTGGTCAAATTCCTACTTTTTTAAATTTCCCATATCCAACCCTTATCATATTTAATTCAATTTACTTTATTTATTTATGGTTCATTTTACGGGATGTTATAATGACCATTTTGGTCCTACTTATCATTAATTTATTTTATTAACTCGTTAAATTTAATTATTTTCATGTTATTATATTATTAATATTATTTAAAAATATTTACCCACTTTCTAAGGTATTACATTCTCCCTCCTTTTCTAAAAGAATTTCGTCCTCCAAATTCCTAAGGAACGAAAAATGTAATATAACGCTCGCCCGTCAAACATATATCAACCAAGTTAACAAACACATCTCCAATTTATGCAAATGACAATAAAAATATGAATGATATAAAAACATATAGGTTGAGTGATGTTATGAACTTGCAGTTTCTATACTTACGATGTAGAAATACAGCTAATGCAAGCTATATAAATACAATAAGATGGCATATCAGACATGATGCATAACACTATAATATAAGTATATAAATGAAAATCAAATAATATAAAATCTAACAACCAAATATTCCTAAGATATCCAATCCTAATCCTAGAATAATTTAAACTAAGGTAATTAAACCGAAACGTATCAGAAAAGAGTTGAGGGTAGTAGCCCTCATCTTCCCTTCAGGCTTCCACGTACTCTCCATCAGATCATTCCCTCATTATACTATAACCAATTTCACTACTTATTCCTAAGTCTTTTCACCTCGTGCTCCATAATACAAGTTGGACCATGGGATGAACTCGGCTCAAAGTCCAACTTTATCACCTCTAATTGACTAGGTGCAGTCACAGTCATCGGATTATGTACACATTTTCGCAAATGCGACAAATGAAATACTTTTTGGACTCATGTCATCTTCTCTAGAAGTTCCACTCTATATGCTAAACTTCTTATCCTCTCTAGCACTGGAAATAAGTTGACAAACCTGGATGCTAACTTCCTCGAACTTCTAAATCTTACCACCCTCTTTAATGGAGAGACGTTAACGACAACTAAATATTCCACTTTGAATTCCAAATATTTCCTTCTCTTATTAGCATACGGCTTTTACCGATCTTGTGCGACTTTCACCCTCTTTTTTGTAATTACCACATTCATTGTGGTATCTCTAACCATATCTGGACCCAAAATAATCTTATATGAAGATTCCCACTATGACAATAACCCTACACCACCAATACCCAATATAACTAAATAGTGGCTGCTGCCGTGCCAAGCTAATGTAGGACAATTATCAAGGGTTAAAAAGAAATAAAATATCACAGAACTTGTTGTATATCTCACAGTGCATCGAATAAAATACAATAGTCAACACAGATATAAAACAAGAGAGATAGTAATAACTAAGTGAACCAAATGTCAAAGTACAGATCCACATAGTTGTACAGCATAGTAATAGAGTTTATACAAATGAAAATAAACTCAAATAAACCATCTCAACAGTAAAGCAAATAATTCCTAGGATCCACAGTGTTACGCAGCGGAATAAGAAATAGTATATCAATGTATAATACGAGAAAGCCCAATCTATCTCGTCCTCTACACAGCTACAACGTATCACCTAGAATTGCTATCTAATCTACTCATTTACGAGTACCCGAGATAATAAGAAGCAAAGCATAAAACCTTAAGTCAGACAACAGTCTAGTATGAGCGGTGAATGAATCTCAAAATACTATAAAATTCGATATAGTAACGAACAGGGATATATGAACCATACCTACCATGTCCCTGCAACCAAAGAACTAGCACATAACAACATAATATGCTACTCTACAAACATTATAAGGGTGTGTTATAAGGTAAGTATAGTGGCGGGTGTCCAGGTATCATTATCCGCAATACCTATCTCATGTAACATCCCTAGAGTGATAGACTATGGGAAAATACAACCAAAATTAACATAGCATCCCCCAAACAATCCTCACTATCGCTCAGTGTGCCCTGAATATATGATAACTCATATGACCATTCCTTTGCCGGAGATTAATGGATAAATCTTGGTTTTTAGTGTACTTGCCTTTAGCTCGAAGCTGATACTAGACCCATTAATTCGGTCCATGGTACATGAATCCATTCGACGAGCTGGGGTAACCAAATAAAATACCCTTGAGCGTTCTCACAATACCCCTACTTTCGAGTACATCAGAAAACACTTCGAGTATCAATGATCCATTAGCCCGCATATCCAAGCCCTTTCCTTACCCTATATAGTTTCCATTAACCTTAAGGAACCATTCCACATTCCTTCTTTCCATGATAGAACCATTCGATCGTCTATCGATGGGTCATCTTTCCAAGAACCCACCCATTGTGGACAACTATTTTCATGACTCCTTTAAACATCGAGCTACCATCATTGGAACCGTACTATATTCACCATCTAGTTACCATCATCGAAGTTCTGAAGCTATCATCCTTTATCGTGCTATTACGTCACCATCAAACCCCAAGTGAACAAACAACCACTTATAGCACAACCTGCAGAGCCCTACATTCCCCTTTGAAAATTCCATGACCCCTGGCCCCATAATTTCCTGTCGGTACCGATATGAGTGAAATACCCCACACCCCTTAGTATACCCAAAAAGGATACACTAAAAGATGTGGTGCGTTATAGGTATAGCTAAAACTTTACAAAAACTAAGATTCACAAGACAATTAAATAAAATAGCGGAAACATTTAAAATTAAACTTTATTATTCTAGAAAAATTCATCAAAACAGAATATGTCTTTAAAACCAAATACATATGTCTAGTGAAAAACACCATCTCAGTCATATCATCAGAGTACATGAAAGTAACCATCCCTCTCAAAAGTACTAGGACATCAAGTCCAAATGAAATAAAAACTGAAAGGGAGAAGAATACATGAAGAAAAACTCCGCAGCTAAATCTCTAAGAAAATCCGAAATCTACTGTCCCTGCCTCTGTTGACTTATGGGGGGAAAGGGGAAAATAGAGGAGCGGGTCAGACTAAAACTCTGGTGAGTGGAAGTAATTACTAGTATTTTTAAGCAAGATAAAGATAATAGACTTAGCAACAGTTCTAGTATAAAAGGAAATAAAGGAAAAGATAAAGCTGGAAGAAAATACTGTTCAACTATTTGCTGTGGTTATTTCGATTGCTTGCACTTGTCTTAAATAGATGCTTTGATTAGGCTGAAATCATAATCCTATTTTAAATTAGACTGAGATCCTAATTCTACCCTTTGATCGGCTTTCTATCTCTATTGTGCCACTGTGAGCTAGTCCCATCCTATGGGTCCCACAGCAAAAGACACCTATTTAGCGCTTTGGAACTCAATAGCGACTTATATCCCAGCATCGAGGCCGCACGCTCGGCCACCGTTAGGCTCGCACTATCTGCTGCTCCCTCTTTTGACCTCTTACCTACCCTAAATAGCATAAGCATGCCCAACCTCATCTGAGTGTGTCGTGAGACCATTAGTTCATGACTAACGGGGAATGCTGCCGGTACGAGTACTAACAAACAAAATCTAGTTGTGCCCCTTACCCAAATCCCCTGATTTGGGCTTCTATTTGTTGACCGCTTATCTACCCTAAACAACATAAGCGTGTCCCAGCCCCACTTAATCTATTATGAGACCATCATTCTTGACTGAAGGGGAAATGCTGCCGGTACGGGTCCTACTCCTATCTTTGCTTATTAACTTAGTATAAGTCTTTTAAATAAGCCTCTTCTGTTAATTCTGCTCTATTTGCTTATTAACTTATTCTAAGTCTTTAAAATAAGCCTCTTCTGTTATCTCTGCTATATTTGCTTATTAACTTAGTGTAAGTCTTTAAAATAAGCCTTTTCTATTCTTTCTATTTAATTATAACCTACGTTATAATTTCTCTTTTATCTTGTCTTTTTAGTTATAACTACTAGTTATAAACTTGCTTGCAAATGTCAAATTTGCCTATTCAGTCTATATTCTTTTTATTAAAGTTCTTCTTATTTACATCAAATTTTCGGTAAATTTAGTATTCCTATAATTTAGTCCATACTAGCGAATTATCCTCTTTTTATTATTTTTATTCGCGTAAAAAGGAATAAAAAGAACTAAAATTTACAGGCTGAATTCTAACGTAAAACGGATGTAAATAAAATACAAACAATTGTAAATAATAGTAAATAACTGTAAATAAATGAATAAAATAGCTAAAAAAAATAGTTGGATAAAAGAGACTGAGAAGAACTTTAAAAATTAACTGTAAACAATTTATATAAAAATGGTCTCAAAATTGTAGAAAAACTACAACTATTGAGAACCCTATTATTTTAAATTACTTAAAAATCTAAAATAATTACTTAAACACTCACCTGTGGTCCTTAGCTCTTTTCCTTGGCCTTCCCGGATCCACTTCTAGGGTATAAAATATTTTAATTAAAAAGATCTTCTCCTTTCGTTTTAGGGTCCAGCCTTAGGCAATGAACCCAGTTGGAGAAAATCTGAATGAGAAAAATAGCTAGGCCTAGGGTCTTATTTATAGTGTCACTTGTGGATCTCAGACCGTTGGATTTAAGGATTAAATTTGGTGCAACCACGTCATAGGCTCGATGAGTACCGTCGGATGGAAGCACGAACGCACAGGATAAAGTAGAAATGGAAAAACACGTCATATTGTAATCTGGACGAAACAACGTCCATATACTGAGACGGGTCGACATGCAGGTCGACCCTTGCATGTGTTAGGTCGACCTATAGGTCAACCCATAGGTCGACCCAGACACATTAGGGGTCGACCCTCTGGTCGACCTGGCCTATTATTTTTTTTCCTCTTCTCTTTTATTTTCTGATTTTTTCTTTCTTTCGTATCTCCTTCGTATTAACTCGGATTTCGACAATCTATATATGGAAATTGACCAGAAAATTACCACGGACACAATGGTGCAACTCCCGTGGCTCAATTCTTATCATTTCAAAAATTTATTTTATTATTTAATTAATTCATTAATTAATTATTATAGCTTAAATTTTGGGTTGTTACATTCTTCCCTCCTTAAAGGATTTCGTCCTCGAAATCTCCAAGGATAGAAGAATGAAATGAATGTTTTTATCCAAATTCTACAACGAACTACTCAACCGTCATCCATTACATCCATTTTCCTTAAGTTTTTATAATGCTATTCATGATATATATGCAATAGTGTAGTGTCAGTGTTCCTAACTAATTCAAAAGATTAGGCGGTCTACTAATTCAGTCGACCTCATTTTTATGCAATCATGTTCGTGCTATGTATCCAAATGAATGCAAGTTTCCTAATAATAACTGATAGTTCTATATGTATGCTACAATCATCATCCAAATGCAACAATCATGTGATAATCGTCCATTTATAGCGACCATGGAATAAGATAAAAATAAAATATGCAAATGCGCACACATTCATATGCATATGCTCTGGTGTCCTAGTTAGGCCGATCCCTAAGAGATAATAGTGCATAGTGTAAGTATATGTGTCCATTAGAATCCACTATCAAACACTTGCAACCACTAGCATCCATCATACATAACATGTTCTAATAACGTGTTTACATCAAATCCTACCATCCATAGATTAAATCCTAAGATCTACCCTCCCAAAGGATAATAAAGGAAAGAACCTATTCAAAACTAAAGATGGAAATAGGAAATTCAAAATTTACTATCAAAGAGATGTGGATAAGAGGTACGTATTTTCTCCTAATCAAATCAATCTCCTCCAAAGCCTCTCTAACCATGTCGGGACCAAGTAGCAATCTCTCTGTAGACTCTAGCCAACACGCAGGCAACTTGCACAGTCTTCCATAAAGAGCTTCGAAAGGTGCCATCCTAATGCTAGCTTGAAAACTATTATTATACGCGAATTCCACAAAGGAAGATGTTCCTTCAAAGTTCCTCCAGAACCAAGAATACACATCCTCAACCACATGTGTCTTACTATTTTACTAATATCACCTCACTATATAGTCTACACAAATGAAACAACATTCTGAGGTTCCCACTAGTGTCCTATACACTTTACGGAAACTTCTATTATTACTTCTAAAAGTAATCACTACTATCTTCTATATAGCCTTACCCTTTTTCCCGTCACACTTAGGAAATAATTCATATATACTCCATATCTAAAAATTTGGTTTGGTATTTATCATTTTATTTCAAAAACTAAAGCTTCTAAAAAATTTTAAAACATCAAATCCCGAAGTTTTTGCCTTTAAAAGTGTTATTTTCAAGTTTCTACTAAATTCAAAGGCACTTGGTTACTTAACATTTTACTTTTCTAGACCTGCACTCTTACAGCTTTTTGAATTTACAATATTCCCTAAACCTATATGGGAAAATTTACAAGTTCTAAGTTCAAAACTTATTCCTCTTTTTCTTTTAAAGACCTTTACAGCTTTCCATAAAAATTGGATTTTTAAATTTAACTGTTACTAAGTTTTTCGCTACCAAAAACTTATTTACTTTTTCACCTAACCATTTTTCTTTAAGATATCTTTAAAATGTCCTTACATGTTTTCAAAACATCTTCTTTTAATAGATTTTCAATTTTGCAAAAACTGGAGTAGATAAGATCAATTATTTTATTAAAAACCCCTTAACTTTCCAATTACCTAACCTTGAAGGAGTTTCTAACTTACTACAAATTGGGACTTTCAACCAATGCGCATAATCAATGGATATATAAAATTTCCATTGCTTAGCATTTTCTACTAAGACTCTCTATAACATCTCTCCTAACTAATACTGTCTCTAATTATCACACTTCTTATTACACCTAATGGTTTTATACCTTAGTGTATTGGAATTACTTTCTCTTATGAGAAACTATTAATGCTAAAACCTTCTAAGAATCCTTTTAAAAGAGGACTTCATGTTTATGTGAAACTACAAGGAATTATATTTTTCGAAACAGGCTATACAAAATATGGTGCTTCCCATACCTTGTACATCTCTTTCACGTATTCCTTATAACTTGCACAAAAACATCTTTATTTGTGAATTGGTTTCATAGAAAGTTATATCATTATTCATTTCATTCCAACAGATTAAAGTATGTTTAATCTATATTCTCCTACAATAGACAATTTCTATGAAATTTATTAATTTTCTAATATTTAACTTACACTTTTCTTTTTAGAAAAACTCATTTTCAAAACTGTTTTAATATATATATAACTAGAAAACATTTCCTCATACTTATTTAAATAATAAGTGTACTTACAAATCACTTTATTTCTATACTTAGAAATTATCTTCAAAATACATTTTTATTTGGGTCAAAACTGATGTTGTGTAAAACACTGTTACTATAACCCAAAAATACTAATGTATGGATTTAATTAAAATAAATACTAATAAATCTCATATACTATGCAAAAACATTTCCCTTGGGAGTCACTTACTATAACAATAGTGTTATAGTCTATGCCCCCTTTTATTTTCCACGAAAACATCTATTACAACAATAAATGATGCAACCTACGTTTTCGATACTTAATATACTCTAGGTTTTTAAAATCTTTGTTTACCTTCAATGAAACTATCGAGCTATATATGCTCTATAATTCTTCAAAAAGAATTTCATTTTTAACAAAATTTGAATCATATAAAAACTACTTTAAATGTCATACCACTTTTTTTTTCAAAAACCTAATATTTACATCCTAAAAAATATTGACAATTATATTTTTCAACTTTTCAATTCTAACAATTTCATTTTATTGGGCTAGACATAAAGTGGATTTTCTTCTTACTACCCTAGGAGTACCCTTCCTAAACCTTGGAAATCTCATTTCCTTACTAAAGTCTTTTATTCCTATTTCTCTTTTATGCTTATATTTATTCTAAGGTACTACCGTTAAATCCACTTATATGAAACAGTTATAATTTTTGCAATCATTTACACATGGGCTTTCCTATTCTCTTTCAACTAAATCTATTATACATCTCAAATCTTTGCATACAACTCTTTCGATTTCCATAATCCGAACCTAAATGTACAAAATCATTTCTCAAATTCTTTCTATGTGCTGACCTTCTCTATGCCCTAAGGAATGCACTTCCTTACACCAAAAGTGACACTTCAAGAATTTTGCCTTCAACTGATGAACACGAAGTGTACGAAGAACCTCCTTTAGATGAATAACATGCTCTTCCATACTCTTGGAAAACACCAAAATGTCTTTCGTGAATACTACTACGAACTTATTTAGGACATCTTGAAAAACACGACTCATCAAATCTACAAAAATAGGTTGGGGCGTTGGTTAGCCCAAATGGCATAACCAACCACTCAAAGAATCCATCGGGTATCCTAAATGTTGTCTTATCAATGCTATCGTTAGTGACCCTAAGCTGATGAAATCCAGTGGCTAAATCAAGCTGAGAAAACCCTGAAGAGCCAACCAACTGATCAAAAAGGTCATCTATCCTAGGAAGTGGGTAGCGTTTCTTCTTCGTGAGCTTATTCAATTCTCTATAGTCTACGCAAAGTCGAAGGGAACCATCCGCCTTTGTAGCGAAGACGACTGTCACTCCCACTCAGATATACTCCTTCTGATGAAGCCTTTCTCCAATATCTAACTGTTCTGCTTACTCAACTCCTTCCTCTCCCTAGGAGCCATGTGTCTCACGGGCAATGCCACTGGATTAGCATTGTCATTAAGATAGATCCTAAAGTCGACCTCTCTCTTAGGGGGGTAGTCCCCTAACCTCCTCAAAAATGTCTGGGAAATCTCTAACGACTGGAACAGAATCTAGCTCTCCTAATGATGAATCAAGGGAATAAAGAAAGCTCAACATGACTGACCCTTGTGGGTCGCAAGAAACCTCGAGAGTCCTACTGTTGCATGCCTCTAGTCTAACGACTCTCCTCTCGCAGTCCAATATCGCTCCATAAGTGGATACCCAATCCATCCCCAAAATCATCCCATACCCCGAAAATCCCAATACGTAGGTGTCAGAGTCAAACTCTACGCCTAATATGAAAATTTTCAAACCCCTACAAATCATGGATAAATGTTCCGATCCTCCTATGGGGTTTGAAACAACTATGGGGTCTACTACAAAAGAGATATCTAAGTGCAAACAATTAACCAAGGAACTAGAAATGAAAGAGTGTGATGCTCTAGAATCAAAAAGAGTCCGAATAGGAAAATCGGAAATAGAGATCAAACCTTCTACAGAGACTTTCCTACCTCGATCCGGTCTACTACTATAAGGTGCTGCATCCAAAGCCTGTACTTGCACTGTAGGTGCGCCTGCTCTCCGCCCCGTCCTATGAGGACAAGCTCTACAAAGGTGACCAGGCTGCCCATAGTTGAAACACCTCCCCTTCATCATTTTATTCTTATAGTCCTTTACATAATGACCAACCAATCCACAGTTATTACACTTCTCGCTTTTCTTGATCTGCTTCTGTGGTCCTCCTTCTTTCCTCTTGTCCCTATCCTTCTTGTTCTTCCACCATGACTTCCTAGAGCTTTTTGACTTAGGAACCTCTTTAAGCTCTCCCTTCAGCTGCCAAGGTGTAGGCTGAACTCTCTGTCCGTCCTCCAATCCTAACAGTCTAAATTCGTTCCGTATCCTCTAACCTAGCTCGTGCGTCCTCGAAATCCTCTGTTCCAGAAAATATCTTGCCTCCTAGACTAGCGAACTCATTGCATAGCTTAGAAAAATTGGCTGCTGTAGGTGGATTAACGGGATCCCCACCTGCTGGTGCTGTATTGGGCGATTGCCCTTGCACTTCTGGTACCGTAGCTCTACGGAACCAATCAGCCATACTATGCAAAGAAAATAAAATTTAGGCTCGAAAGAAGGTCGAACTGGACTTTGAGGGAATTTTTATAAAAACTCTTTTATACTTGAAAAACTATTTCTATAACAAGAGTTTCTTTCTGAAAAATACTTTGAAAATATGTTACTTTTCAAAAACACTTTACTTTTAAAACAAATTTTTAGGAATCCTGTAACCTTAGGCTCTGATACCAAGTGAAACACCCGACATCCCTTAGTATACCCAAAAAGGACACACTAAAAGATGTGGTGCGTTCTATGTATAGCTAAAACTTTACAGAGACTAAGATTCACAAGGCAATTAAATAAAACAGCGGAAAAATTTAAAATTAAACTTTATTATTCTAGAAAATAAATCGTCAAAACAGAATATGTCTTTAAAATCAAATACATATGTCTAGTGAAAAACACCATCTCAGTCATATCATCAGAGTACATGAAAGTAACCATCCCTTATAAAAGTACCGGCACATCAAGTCCAAATGAAATAAAAACTGAAAGGGAGAAGAATACATGAAGAAAAACTCCGCAGCTGAATCTCCAAGAAAATCCGAAATCTACTATCCCTACCTCTGTTGGCCTATGGGGGGAAGGGAAAAATAGAGGAGTGGGTCAGACTAAAAGTCTGGTGAGTGGAAGTAATTACTAGTATTTTTAAGCAAGATAAAGATAATAGACTTAGCAACAGTTCTAGTATAAAAGGAAATAAAGGAAAAGATAAAGCTGGAAGAAAATACTGTTTAACTATTTGCTTTGGTTATTTCGATTGTTTGCACTTGTCTTAGATAGCTGCTTTGATTATGCTGAAATCCTAATCCTATTTTAAATTAGACTGAGATCCTAATTCTACCCTTTGATCGGCTTTCTATCTCTGTTGTGCCACTGTGAGCTAGTCCCATCCTGTGGGTCTCACAACAAAACAACACATGTTTAGCGCTTTGAAACTCAATAGCGACTTATATCCCTGCACCGAGGCCGCATGCTCGGCCACCGTTAGGCTCGCACTATCTGTTGCTCCCTCTTTTGACCTCTTACCTACCCTAAATAGCATAAGCGTGCCCAGCCTCACCTGAGTGTGTCATGAGACCATCAGTTCCTAACTGACGGTGAATGCTGCCGGTACGGGTCCTAACAAACAAAATCTAGTTGCGCCCCTTGCCCAAATCCCCTGATTTGGGCTTCTATCTGTTGACCACTTATCTACCCTAAACAGCATAAGCGTGTCCCAGCCCCACCTAATCTATTATGAGACCATCAGTTCCTGACTAAAGGGGAAATGCTGCCGGTATGGGTCCTACTTCTATCTTTGCTTATTAACTTAGTATAAGTCTTTTAGATAAGCCTCTTCTGTTAATTCTGCTCTATTTGCTTATTAACTTATTCTAAGTCTTTAAAATAAGCATTTTTTGTTATCTCTGCTATATTTGCTTATTAACTTAGTGTAAGTCTTTAAAATAAGTCTTTTCTGTTCTTTCTATTTAATTATAACCTACATTATAATTTCTCTTTTATCTTGTCTTTTTAGTTATAACTACTAGCTATAAACTTGCTTGCAAATGTCAAATTTGCCTATTTCAGTCTATATTCTTTTTATTACAGTTCTTCTTATTTACATCAAATTTTCAATAAATTTAGTATTCCTATAATTTAGTCCATATTAGCGAATTATCCTCTTTTCATTATTTTTATTCACGTAGAAATGAATAAAAAGAACTAAAATTTACAGGCTGAATTCTAATGTAAAACGGATGTAAATAAAATACAAACAACTATAAATGATAGTAAATAACTATAAATAAATTGATAAAATTGCTAAATAAAAATAGCTGGATAAAATAGACCGAGAAGAACTTTAAAAATTAACTGTAAACAACTTATATAAAAATGTTCTCAAAATTGCAGAAAAACTACAACTATTGAGAACCATATTTTTTTTAAATTACTTAAAAATCTAAAATAATTACCTAAACACTCACTTGTGGTCCTTAGTTCTTTTCCTTGGCCTTCTCTGATCCACTTCTAGGGTATAAAATATTTTAATTAAAAAGATCTTCTCCTTTGAAAAATATTCCTTTTAGGGTCCAGCCTCAGGCAATGAACCCAGATGGAGAAAATCTGAACGAGAAAAATAGCTAGGCCTAGGGTCTTATTTATAGTGTTACTTGTGGATCTCAAACTGTTGGATTTGAGGATTAAATCTAGTGCAACCACGTCATAGGCTCGATGAGAACCGTCGGATGGAAGCACGAACGCACATGATGAAGTAGAAATGGAAAAACACGTCATATTGTAATCTGGACGAAACAACGTGCATATACTAAGGCGGGTCGACATGCTGGTCGACCCTTGCATGTGTTAGGTCGACCTATAGGTCAACCCAGACACATTAGGGGTCGACCTGGCCTATGTTATTTTTTTATTTTTTTTCTCTTCTCTTTTATTTTCTGATTTCTTCTTTCTTTCGTATCTCCTTCGTATTAACTCGGATTTCGACAATCTATATATGGAAATTGACCAGAAAATTACCACGGACACCATGGTGCAACTCCCATCGCTCAATTCTGATAATTTCAAAAAGTTATTTTATTATTTAATTACTTCGTTAATTGATTATTAGAGCTTAAATTTCGGGTTGTTACAATGAGTGTCTTGCCTTTTACCTGGCTAAGTAATTTTTCTCCTCGATCACTTCTTCTCGACATACTTAGAACTCCATGCTTCATTCCTTAAGCACCCCAAGCTCCAAGCTTCACCTAAATGCTTAAAGAACATTGTATCGATCAAAAGTGATCAGTACCGACCACCATACTCTGTCGAAATTTCAACTTCGAGCTTCTGGACCTCTTTCTACCCTTAACTCGAAGTCTTCCCTCAAGTTTTGTAGCCTAAGTTCCCAAACCTTGCTTTCACGCCAAATAGATCTTCAACTAACTCCACCATGAATTGTTCTCGTCACCAATCACTCATACCGACCTTGAATGACCTGTGACCAGAATCATGGGCACATCCCTTGCTCCAAAGCCCCTCCTCCAAGTTTTGTCCAATTCTGACGGCTTTTGCCTCATTTTTCCTAAATCAACGATCTCTTTCCTAACTTCACTAAAACACTAGCAAACCATATCAAAACAATTCATCCAAGCATACATATCATACATAAGCATTCACCAAACATACTCAAGCATTTCAAACAAGTTAGGATGCAAATGCTAGCTTAGATCTAACTTTATATCAAAACGATAATATGGTCCAAATGGGGTTGTAAAACTATGTAAAAATCAAATTTAATCTTTTTAATTTCAAACATAAATAATTTTAAAGATGTAAATAAAGTTAGAGAATATTTTTAAGATCAAAATAATGTTAAAAGACCTAATTTAACACTATGAACAAGCATAGAATAGTGAGAGGTCGAACCACTTACCTAATACCCAAATTACCACTTTAGATCCTCAAATCTGATGTGAACAACAAAACCACGAATTTCCAAACACCAAAATGATGACTCTATGATTCCCTTGGCTAGTTACCATTCAAATGATGATTTAGGCTAAGATTAGTAAGAAAGAAGGAAGCTTTTTTTGATGATATTAGGGCTAATGGAGGTTTTGATCTAATTTGGGAAGAAGAGAAATGATTTAGGGGTTGTTGCTACAACCATTATTGGCACAAATCCCAAGTTGGGCCATGGGCCTAGCCCCTAAAACTCTCTAATTCCCCATTAATCTATCCAGCAGCAAATAGAATTTAAAATATACATAGCTTATAAACGGTAAGCCTGTTTCCCTATTATGATCATTATACTAAAAGTGAAACCACAAACCTGATCTAATGGTAGTGGTTTCAAACCCTAATTCAATCCCTATCAAAAGTTATAGGCATTACAAGAATTTCTTAGTCCAAATCGTTCGATAAAATTCAAAAGGTGGAGAATGTCCCCAGTAGTCATTTCCCAAAGTATTAAAGTTATACGACCTCATATGAATTAAATAATTATATTTTACAATTCTCCGATGCGTAAAATACAAGTCGTTACACTCTCCCAATTTAGGAATTTCACCGCCGAAATCCCTAAACAAATTAAAAAATAGTCAACCATAGTTACTCTGCTTGCCTAACAATCATATACTACTATCAAACAACTCAAACAAGCAGCCATGCAAGCAATTGTATAGATAAATCTATCCTAGCATGCGAGATACTAAACTATCCTACATGGTATCAAATGTGAAAGTAAATATGATAAATAGTAGGCCTTACCATGCAAAAAGCTCTGGATATGCAGCCCTCATGCTCTCCTCGGTTTCCCACGTGCAATTGCCTTCACTTTCTGCCCATTGAACCTTCACTAACTCAACGGTCTTCCCCCTAAGCTGTTTCGTATTGTGTTCGATAATACGAACCTGCTTAGAATGTCTCAAAGCTTCTTGTTCAATCTCGATATCATCAAGTTGATTCAGTGCAACCGTCATGCCTGAGTCATGCACAAACATCCGCAAATGAGATACATGGAATATGTTGTGCATGCCCGCCATCTTTTGAGGCAAGTCGACCCTATATGCTAGGTTCCCAATCCTCTTTACTATCAGAAAAGGACCTATGAATCTCAACGCCAACTTTGCATTACTACCGAATCGAATAACATTCTTCAATGAAGAAATCGTCACAAACACCATATTGCCGATAGAGAACTCCAAATCTCTACATCTTTTATCAGCGTAGCTCTTCTGTCTATCCTGAGCAACTTTCATCCTTGCTGAATAATCTTAATCTTCTTTGAGATTTCTCTAATCATATCTGGGCGAAGTATTAGTTTCTTGTCTGCTTCCCACCAACATGAAGGAGTGTTACATGGTCGGCTATACAATGCTTCGTATGGTGCCATATCGATACTAGACTGATAGCTATTGTTGTATGCAAACTCAACCAAGTACAAATGATCATCCCATGAGCCTCCAAAATTAAGTATACAAGCTCATAAGAGATCCTCCAAAATACAATTTACTCTCTCGGTCTACCCGTCAGTACCTGTGTGACAAGTTGTACTAAGATGCAGCTTGGCCCCCAAGGAATCCTACAAGCTCTTCCAAAATCCACTAATAAATAACGGGTCTCGGTCACTTATAAGCTCTTCGACACATCATGGAATCACACCACCCATTTCACATACAACTCGGCCAACTTGGATGCTGTTCTACTAGACTTAACTAGTAGTAATTGGGCACTCTTCATCAATCTATCGATTATGACCTAAATGCTATCATACCTACCTCTGGTCCTCGATAATCCATCAATAAAATCCATTGAGGCTTGCTCCCATTTCCACTCTGGAACTTCAAATGGTTGCATTAATCCACTTGGCATCTTGTGCTCTGTCTTCATCAACTGGAAGTTCATAACTTCAAGAGGAATGTCCCAAGTTCCTTGTTTATCCCTTCCCAATAATATATCAACTTTATATCACGGTACATCTTATTACCACCAAGATGTACACTCAATCTAGAGTGATGTTACTGTCATAGCACCTCATCTCACAATCCATCTACATTGAGAGCAATCAATCTTCCATCCTTATGAAGCCAACCATCTCGATTGAGTCCTGTTATCCAGCATTTTGATCGGCTATATCCAAACTGACTAGACAAGTTAGACTCGGCTGTCATCAAGGCCAACAGCCTAGAGCGATGACTGTGGGGTCCAAAAATCAAGCATAGATGATAATATGAAGTAGAAGCATGAAAGCTCACTATTCCTCAAAGATGGATCAGGTATGATCTGTATTCTACACTATGGATCGTATCGATTCCATAACTCAATTTTGCAGCGATGATCGGTCAATAATTCAAAATCTACACATGCTATCAACATGAAACTTAGAGTACAAGCTTACTACAACATGTGGAACACCCCCTAGGGATCTCATTCCAATTGGAGAGAGTTGGAGGGATCGGCAGAAATCAGAATTCAAGCAACACTACTTCACGATAAATACGATATCCTACAAATCGTAAGTCAGAGTTGCACAAAATTTAGGGAGAAAGTAGCAACATCATAGGGCACCCCTCATATGGATCGCAACCCATTTAGACACACTAATAGGGATCGGTACCGATCCCTATTGGAGTCCCCGATAGGCCTGGAAACTTTTGGGTGGCCTCGTCTTGGCCTCCCGAACCTTTTGCCAAAATTTCAGTCTGATCCATGCATGTCTTCCCCTATAAATACAGTAGACATGGCGTCAGAAAAGGGATCCCGCTTTCTCTGTCGAGGCTCTATCATTTTTATTCTTCACTTTTGTACCAATGGATCCTAGTTGATCCAAACAATCTTGTAATCATAATCAAGTGGAAGATCAATAGAAATATGAAGTGGACGTATGCTAAGATTGTCGAACCACTATAAAAATCCATGAGTTCATTTATGATTTTTGCAATGTTTTAATTTCATTCTTCATTTAATCTCTACTAGATTCTATTAGGTGTTGATGTGCATTTTTGGCATCAACATTTTGGTGCTTTCATTGAGAATCAAATTCTCAGCTTGATTGGATCTCATCATCTACTTGTGGATTCTCATATTCGCGAGATAGATCCAGTTATAAAAAGACAAACTTCTTATTCTACTCAGATTTGGAGGAAATCTAAAGGAAGCTTATAGCCATGGTTAGAGGAACTAAGTCTGCTTCCCATGTTTTTGGAGGACTTGATTATGCTAATGTTCTTGTTTGGAGTTGTTTATGTGTTCATGTCCATTTGGAAGTGATCGGATTTAATCACGTATGCAAGTTCTTGGGATCAGATGCTGAAGTTTGCACTCAAGTTAGCCAAAATGGCTGATCCCTCTCTCAAAGCCTAGATGGTCGATCCCTCTCTCGAAGCCGAAATGGCCGATCCCTCAAAATAGCTGATCCTTCTGTCAAGGCCAAAATGTCTTATCCCGCTCTCAAGGCCAAAATGGCCGACCCCTCCATACCTACAATCGATCCCTATTTACATGTATATGCTCAATACCGATCCCTCCAAAGACGACAATACCAATCCCTCTGAAATAGGTATACCGATACCTCCAACGTATATGTACACCGATCCCTCCATATACCGATCCCTTATATGATCGATCTCTCATATTACCGATCCCTCATATGACTGATCCCTCGTATGACTGTTCCCTCCACACTCAACTACAATTGATCCCTATACCACCAATCCCTTCATATTACCGATCCCTCCATACTTCGTATGACCGATCCCTTTCACAAAATTTACAATACCGATCGCTAAGGGATCAGACATGTCATGACCGATCGGTCAACCCACTACTGATCCCTATGTCGCGTTCGTCCAGAACTAAACCCTTATTCAACCGATCCCTGCACCACACTCAACTACAACTGATCCCTATACCACCAATCCCTTACTATAGCAATTCAGCCGATCCCTATATGGATCGGGTATGGAACTCAACTTAAAGATGGTGCGTTCTATCCGCTTCCCTCACATCCTGTGATTGACCGGGGTATTGGGGATCAAGCAGTAGCTGTTGAATTGCGACCAAGGAATGGACAAGGAACTGCTACTCAAACGGTACACCCAAAGGCCGGATAACCAAGATGATGTGACACTAACTGGGCTCAGTTACTAGATCAGGCTTCTAGGGTAGATTACGACTGCTCTTAACTGACCAGCTTCCAAACGCCTGACTTGCCAGCTATGATATGATGGCTTGTGTGACAATCGCCCTACGTCGCTTATTATGCCATCTCAAATTATAGCTATCCATCATCAATGTCAAACCTGAAGTAGTCACCCATTCAACTCGAAGCAAAACCACGAAGTTCTAACCCAAGGTCAAACTTGGGTAAAACTAAAATTTTCTCCAAGCAAATAGCAAATTTTCTCTGGTCGGGCTCCAAGTAAATTATCACCAATCCGTCACATGTTGGAAAATCATGCATACAACATTCACAAGCATTACAAACAGCCGTAACTTGAAAACAGACTGGACTAACGACAACTGGATTATTTCCCCCAATCGAAGCCCATTCACTGAAGCCATTCAATATGCAGAATATCCCAAGAGATTCAATATGCCAACTATGCCGGCGTATTCTGGAAACACAGACCCCCAAGAGCATCTCATGGAAAATGAAGGGCACATGAATTTCGCCAGAGTGACGAACGCAATTAAATGTTGATTCTTTCCCATATTCCTCGGGGGAGTAGAGATCGATCATGTGATTTACGCGATCACCGCCCAGATCCATCTCCTCGTTTAATTAGCTGGCTAAGGAGTCTCCCCAACTTATCCCAAGCGCTAGGGGAGCCATTCAAAGACTTTTGGCAGAGATTTTACTCCGCTGTCACTAAAGTGAGCAATCCATGTAAGAATATCATACTAATGGCGTTGATAAGGGGAATCGACCCCGAGACACAGTTTGGCGATTGGTTACCTAGAGAGCCTCATATGACCTTAAATCATTTATGTTACAAAGTGAACCAGAACCTAAGCAAGGAG
Organism: Allium fistulosum; assembly: GCA_030737815.1. Lineage (NCBI taxonomy): Eukaryota > Viridiplantae > Streptophyta > Magnoliopsida > Asparagales > Amaryllidaceae > Allium > Allium fistulosum. The sequence continues at coordinate 257,522,166 of CM060908.1, read as the reverse complement.
GAGGTATAACAGACTAGGATAAAGAACGATGCAGGCTCATTGGTTGAAGGAAGTCAAAGCGAGGGCAGCATTAAGGCCTTAGATGAGGGCTCAGATTCTAGGAGACGATCCAGAATCTCAAAATCCGACTCATGTACTCCTTTGAACGATTCAATCAAAAACATCTACTTGGAGACTCACGACTCGAATCAGTACTGGAAACCAGCTTCGAGAGAGTCTACCGAAACCCAAAAGAAATTCGGAAAATGATGTATATTTCAAGATACACATGGTCATAAGACCAGCGATTGTAGACACCTCCGAGATGTGATCGAAAAGCAGATCCGAAAAGGAAAGCTTTAACAATATGTGCAAGCCCCGTCGAATGGCGGACAGGGAACATCCGACACTTACTAATACTGACCTTTGATTATCAGTTGGACCACCTACAATTGACTTCCAGATGAGGAGGGCTGGGGCAAAGAGGAATAGCAAGCATTCGACTCTGCTTCACTTATCAATAAGATTTATTTCATTTTCAATTATGTTGCGAACTATGACTAACTTTAACTAAACTACTTCCAAACGATGCAGGTGACCAACTAATTAGATTTGGGTGCCAACCAACCTCTATAGACCATGATCGAGCCTTTGGAGGATCATCAAGATGAGCGTGATTCAATCGCTTATCAACTACCATATGCCCCTGACTTGGAGGCAAGGACTTGAAATAGAAAATGGGTGTGACTCGACCATCCACTTCATACTCTGTGCTTCAATACTGACAGAACATCTATGCCTTACTCTGAGCCCAACAAGGTCAGAATCTAATACAAAGTGGACACGACTAACCATCCACTCTCAACCTCCACACTTGAATTGGAGACCAAAGAAAGACTTGGAGTGGATGCAACTCAACCATCCACTCTCAACCTCCACACTTGACTTGGAAACCAAAGAAAGACTTGGAGTGGATGCAACCCAACCATCCACTCCTTAGCTCATACTTGAAGTTTGCCAAAATACTTATGCCTCTCCCGAAGCTCAGCACGACTAAGGTCCTACTAAAGTGTACGCGATTTGACCATCCACACATTAACTCCTGGCCTAGACAGAGGAGGCAGTTTGAAAGCTCGACTTAAAGTAGGCGTGACTGACTGCCTACTCATCAACCACCGCCCTCAACATGTGTACACAACTACATCTTGAGGTGGATGTGACTTGATCGTCCACTTGAAAACTCTCTCCCTTGACTTGCTAGGAGGAGTACGAAGCAAAAAAGATGGACACGGTTCGACCATCCATTGACCAACTCTGGCTCTTAGAGCGCGGTCCGGAGTATAAACATCAAGCAGGTGTGACTGACCACCCATCATAAAACTCTGGTCCCCAAAGTGCGAATCAGAGTATAAACACAAATGGATGGACGTGGTTTGATCATCCATCGATCAACTCTGGTTCCCAGAGTGCGTATCGGAGTATAAACACAAAAAGATGGACGTGGTTCAACCGTCCATCGATCAACTCTGGTTCCCAAAGCATGAACCGGAGTATAAACATCAAACCGGTGTGACTGAACACCCATCATAAAACTCTAGTCCCCCAGAGTGTGGATTGGAGTATAAACACAAAATGATGGATGCGGTTCGACCGTCCATCGATCAACTCTAGTTCCCAAAGGGCAGACCGGAGTATAAACATCAAACGGGTGTAACTAACCACCCATCATAAAACTCTGCTCCCAGAGTGTGGATCGGAGTATAAACATAAAAAGATGGGCACGGTTCGACTGTTCATCGATCAACTCTGGTTCCCAGAGCGTGGACCAGAGTATCAACATCAAACGGGTGTAACTGACCATCCATTATAAAACTCTGGTCCCCAGAGCATGGACCGGAGTATAAACACAAAAGGTGGACGTGGTTCGACCGTCCGCTCCTTAACAATTGCCTTTTACTTAGGGGCAAACACATGACTCAAAGTGGATGCGATCTAACCATCTCCTTCCCTGCTCGAGCTCAAAGTTCTTCAGAACACCCATCTTACTCCTAAGGCTCGGCATAAACTGGATCCAAATGGAACTGGGCGTGGTATGACCGTCCATGCCTCGACTCGTGCCCTGGATGCAGGGGGCAGTTTAAGAGCCCAAGTTTAAACTGGATATGGTTCGACCGTCCAATCCAAAGAGGATGTGATATGTCCTTCCATGACCTGGTTTGCGCCTAAGGTACCATGAACTATCCAAGCCTTGCCCAGACATCGGCAAGCCAAAAATCCAAACCAAGACATGGATGCGATTCAACTGTCTAGCAAATAACTCTGGTCCCCCGGTGCGGATTGGAGTATAAACACAAATTGGGTGCGGTTCAACCACCCGCCAATAAACTCTTATCCCTAGGGTGCGGATATGAGTATAAACAAATAGATAAGTGCGGTTCACCACTCAATATTCCATAAACTATGACCTGAACTCGATAGGAGGAGTATAAACTCACTACGGATGGAATTCGATCGTCCACGAACTAACTCTGCTAACCCAAGAATGGAAGCGAGAGTCCAAACTACTACAAGCTAAGTACAACATCTTACTATAGCTCCGACCAGGTGATCTTTACAACTTAAGGCAACGATTGCAAGGAGGCCTCAATACCCGGAACGACATCCGAAGTTACAAGGGACCTACTATATCGTACCATCAGATCGAGGGTCAATATCGATCCGCACCAACCACAAATGGATGTGACCCGAACGTCCATTGAATAACTTCGATCACCAGAGCATGGATACGAGAATAAGCTACAAATGAGTGTGACTTGATGCAAGGAGGCCTCAATACCCGGAACGACATCCGAAGTTACAAGGGACCTACTATATCGTACCATCAGATCGAGGGTCAATATCAATCCGCACCAACCACAAATGGATGTGACCCGAACATCCATTGAATAACTTCGATCACCAGAGCATGGATACGAGAATAAGCTACAAATGAGTGTGACTTGATGATTAATTCTCCAGCACCCTCCTTCGATCCATCGGGAGGAGTATGAAACCGAATGAGCATGACCCGACTGCACCTGAGCCAACTCTATCCCTAGATCTAGAGGGAGAATATGAATCAAATTGGTCGCGACTGACCATTCAGCTTCGAATGAATATGACTCCACCGTTATTTCGTTGACTCTTACCATAATTGGACTAGAAGAGCAATATGAAACGAACATGGCTCGACCGTCCGCACACCAATCCTTTCCCTTGTTCCAGTAGGGAGAGCATCAATCACTAATTGGACATGACTTTCCTTCCTACTTATCAACGTATGCCCCAGACTTGGGGGCATGAGCAAGAAACAAGATGAATGTGAACCGATCATTCATCGATCAACTCTAAGTCCTTAGAGCTTAGGTAGGAGTATAAACACGACTAGGATGAGTCTTAACCGTCCATGTAGTACATTTATCAACTTGAGATCGGGGGTAGAGGTGTGATCATCCAAAGACTGACTATGATAGTTCAATACTATGATTCATACCTAGTGTCTATGATGACTCGAGGCTACGACCGAAAGGAAGCCCATAGATAGAATTGTCAAATCGATGCCCAAGCTCATTGGCAACCGATAATCACTTCAACTCGAGCAACGAGTAACAGATCGTAAGTACATTAAATGGAAAGCGCATTACTCGAATACACAAGACTAAACTATACTTGGTGTTTGATTCAATGCTCCTTTAATCTTGATCTTTAACCATCACAGATAATTGCTAAAAGTGTCTAAAAACCGTCACTATCAAACTCAACAGTTCATGATAAGACTTTGGGATTTGACCAGAGTGACCGTCATCATTGACCATCCCAGCCGGATTTCACGTTGTTTGTTGCGCGAAATAACTACGTTTGAACTCAAGGATCGGCTATCGGCATATAGGAATCTGACGTTCATATTCAAGTTCACTCAGGGCACATGTTACAATCCGTGCAAGTACAAATATGATAATATATTCAAGTCTGAAGTGGTAAGGATCTAGTTCAAGGCTATATGCTAGTTCAAATATGCGAGTCATATATGACATGTCCCATTGTTTGATTTCGAGTTCACATGGTCTAATACGCTTACGTCAAATCAAAAACTGCAAAGTTCCACTAAAACATGGGATCAAAATCGATCCTGTTGCTTGGGCAAATCCATTTAAGCATTTGTTAGCTCACAACATAAGGCTAATATCAAGCAACAAAAGCACAGTTGGTTCTATAAAGATATAGACCACAAAGATGAAGAAGAGGAGCCCAAAGAATCCAAGGATACACCCGTTGAGCTAACGGTCGACATACGGTTAGCCATGATGACCCATCATTGGTCCAGAAGATTGGATCACAGCTTAGTGCAACGATGATGAAGGAATTAGCTGGTTTTCTCTGAGCGAATTTTGATGTATTCGTTTGGAACCATTTTGACATGTGTGGGATCTCGTCAACCATCATAAGCCATGCATTGAATATCGACATGAGGTATGTCCAGGTGAAACAAAAACAATGCATCATGGATCTGGAGAGATTTGCTGCATTTAAAGTGGAAGTGGATAAACTCAAAAACAATAGGTTTACCCATGACACCCTCTACCCGAAATGGGTATCCAATCCATTTTTTGTGAGAAAAGCTAATGGAAAGTAGCGGACATTCGTCGACTACTCTTACCTAAACAAAGCATGCCTGAAAAAAAGCTTTCCACTTTCTAGGATCGACCGACTAGTAGACTCAACCGTTGGATATGAACTGCTTTCATTTATGGATGTGTGTTTCGGATACAACCAGATCCTGATGCACGTCCTCGACCAGGAGCACACCAACTTCATTACCGATCTAGGGCTATATCGTTATGTTGTGATGCCGTTTGAACTAAATAATGCTGAAGCTACTTACCAAAGACTGGTCAACAAGATGTTCAAAGACGAGATCAGGCGATCGACGGAAATATTCTGAGTTCCCGTCTAATTCGCTTAGATGTGATTCTTTTGTGCAGAGAGTCGGCTAACATGGAATTACCCGAAATAAGATGCTAAGGGTTCCCTTACTGACTTGCTTGGAAGTAGCCCGTGGTATGTTAGATCCAAGAGAATAGACACTTGACTGGAGGCTATAGCAAAGTCCGCTCCGAAGCTAGCTCATTCAATTAGGGGTGCTGAAGCTAGCTCAAATTGTGGATGATATGGTTGTGAAGTCACGACGATCAAATGACCACATCAATGACTTAGCGAAGATGTTCAGTATTCTACGAAAATATGAAATGAAACTAGATCCCTCGAAATTCTCTTTCGACGTTGCGTTTGGGAAATTTCGAGGTTTCATCGTCAGCTCTTATGGAATTAAAGCCGGTCATGAGAAGATTCAAGCTATTCGAAACATCTAGGTACCGAAGACGATTAAGCAGGTACCGAGCTTAAATGAGAAGGTTGCCGCCCTAAAGCGCTTCATCTTCAGGGCCATCGACAAGTGTATTCCTTTTCTCAACTTGATCAGGAGAGGGTAGAGGAACTTTGAATGGACGCAGGATTGCATAGATGCGTTTCAAGCTCTGGTAGATCACTTAGAGAGACCTCCCATCCTATCTAAGCCACTGGATCGTGAAGACTTATACATCAATTTAGCGGTGTCGGTACACGCCATAAGTGCCACATTGTTACGTGAAGAGAATCAGATCCAGAGGCCAGTATATTATGTTAGCAAGTGATTGACAGGTGCTAAGAGAGAAACTACTCAAAGCTGGAAAAGCTCGTGTACTGCCTATTGATTACGTCATGAAAGCTTCGCCAATACTTCCAAGCTCACCCCATCAACGTCTACACTGACCAGCCGTTACGATAGGTCCTACAACAACCTTAAACGTTTGGAAGGTTGCTTAAATGGAATATTGAGCTAAACCAATTCAATATCACTTATCTCCCTCGGAGAGCTATCCAGGGATAGACATTAGCAGACTCCATCTTTGAATTCACTACATCAGACGACGATCCGAAGAGCAATGGAGAACCGACCAACCCATGGAAAATGTACACGGATGGAGCATCCAATGACTGGTGTTCTGGCACCAGAGTTGTGTTAATGACTTCTGAGGAACGATCGATCTGCTACGCTCTAAAACTAGACTTCCCTGCAACAAATAACGAAGCTAAGTATGAAGCCTTGATCGCCAGGCTCAAACTTGCTAGAGACTTCGGAGTGGAAATTTTACATATCTTTTGTGATTCCTGATTAGTAGTATGCTAAGTCAGGGAAAATTATCTTGCTAGGGGGCAGTGTCTTGCTCGTTATCTTAGCTGGTTCTAAGAGCTACTGGCCGACTTCGAGTATTACACCATTACAATCATCCTTAGAGAACAAAATGAAAAAGCCAAGTCACTAGCCAAGCTGGCCAGTCCTGGGGATGTGCAGCAAATAGACTTGTCCCGATTGAAGTATTTAACATTCCAAGCATTGACAGATGGAGATCGACTATATCTTGGAGATGGAGCCAGAAAAGGAGTCATGGATGACTCCTATCAAAGACTATCTACAATAGGGAATTCTTCCTGAATGAAGGAATGAAAAACGACAGATCCTCCTCAAAGCTTCTCGTTGCATCATCCAAGAAGGAGTCATGTATAGAAAGGGCTTTCTCTATTCCCCTGCTTCGGTGTATCACCCATGATGAAATCAAATGAGTCTTGAGAGAAGTCCATGAAGAAGAATGCGGCGATCACAACATGGGGCAAACCTTGACAAAGAAAATACTCTGCTACGGGTATTACAGGCCAACAGTAAATCGAGCTGTAACTGATCACACTAGACAATGTGACAAGTGCTATATGTTTGCAAAAATTCCGAGGGCCGCGTCGATGGAAATTGCTCAAATGGTCAATCCATAGCCGTTTGCCACTTGGGGTATTGACATCACCTATTCCTTGCCGATTTCTAAAGGTGGTACAAAATACACCATCATAGCAGTGGATTACTTCACCAAATAGGCTGTAGCCGAACTTTTAGCCATGATCACAATGAAAAAAAAGTAATCAACTTCATTGTCTGAAACATCATCTATCATTTTGGCCTTCCACGAACCATTGTAACTGATAATGGAACCTAATTCGACAACATTGAATACAAAAACTTCTGCCGAGACATTATACTAAAAAGAGATTTGTGGTAGTTGCTCACCCTCGAGCGAATGGACAAGTCAAAGCTATGAACAAAATCATAAAGTCCATTCTGAAGAAACGTTTAGAAAAGGCTAGAGGCAAGTAGGTGGATGAACTCCCAACAGCATTATGGGCTTATAGAACCACCCACAAGTCCGCGACTGGCCATACTCCATTCGCCCTTGCTTACGGCTTTGAGGCCATCATCCTTGTAGAACTTGAAGTCCTCTCTCATCAAATGACTTATTACAACCCTTATTTCATTATAAAATAATATATAAAAAAGGAATTGCAATCCAATTGCAATTAAACTAGAAGGAATTGGTGATGACTCGTGAGCGTACAAACGCAACCGGGAGCCAGTGACAAGAAAGTGTACCTGAACATGCACGTGTATATTCAAAAAATTCAATTTCTTGAAATCAACAGAAATTGAATTTTCACCTAGAGTTACTAAAGAAAAGACTGGATTAGATAACCAAAGCTTATTAGCCCTGTAGAACCAGACATAGATAGAACTAATGGAATGCAATACTTAATTTATACTATTGGAAATTGACCAAGCGTCATGACGATCAAAGAGGGATACAACACTTTGGGATGATAATTCAACGGAAGGATAACGACTAGTCAGGAAATTGGATGGATTTCTTTTTGGCGACTCTAACTTGCTTCGATTCAAAGCATGTCATGTATGGAGCAAGATGTACTTTAGGAGGCAAATGTTATCCGGCATTTTGACTCAGCTATATCCGAACTGACTGGACAAGTTAGACTCGACTATCATTAAGGCTAGTAGCCCAGAGCGATGATTGTGGGGTCCAAAAATCAAGGATAGATGATAATATGAAGAAGCATGAAAGCTGACTACTCCCCGAAGATGGATCAGGTACGATCCGTATTCTACACTATGGATCATATCGTATCGATTCCACAACTCAATTTTGCAGCGATGATCGGTCAATAATTCAAAATCTACACATGATATCAACATAAAACTTAGAGTACAAGCTTACTATAACATTTGGAACACCCTCTAGGGATCTCAATCCAATTGGAGGAAGTTGGAGGGATCGGCATAACTCCCTTTCGAGGGATCAGCAGAAATCAGAATTCAAGCAACACTACTTCACGGAAAATGCAATATCTCACAAACCGTATGTCGGAATTACACGAAATTTAAGGAGCAAGTAGCTAGTCATATGGATCGCAGCTCATTTACACACGCTAATAAGGATCGGTATCGATCCGTATTGTGGGCCCCGATGGGCATGGAAATTTTTAGGTGGCCTCGTCTTGGTCTCCCGAACCATCTGCCAAAATTTTAGTCCGATTTGTGTACGTCTTTCCCTATAAATACAGCAGGCATGGCGTCAGAAAAGGGATCCAGCTTTCTCTTCCGAAGCTCTGCCATTTTTATTCTTCACTTTTGTACTAATAGATCCTAGCTGACCCAAACATTCTTGTAATCATAATCAAGTGGAAGACCAATAGAAATATGAAGTGAACGTAGGCCAAGATTGCCGAACCACTATAAAAATCTGTGTGTTCATTTACGATTTTTGCTATGTTTTAATTTCATTCTTCATTTAATCTCTACTAGATTCTATTGGGTGTTGATGACCATTTTTGGCATCAACAAGTCTATACTACTTCATCTCTTTAAACTCTACTCCTTCCTCTATCTTCATAACGATCTCCGCTAGTCTGGCATCTCGTCTTTAACTAGTACCGATCTACTCAATCAAAGTAGGTATGATGATCAAACTCGCCAGCATCTCTGGCTCTAACTCGTGATGAGGTCTGAAGTCATAACCAGCGATATCCTCTAAGTGCTTCCACTCTAGGAACAATGCTTCCAAAATGGCATGCCTTTCACTCAATGCATCGACGACTACATTCCCCTTACTAGGCATTTAGGAAGTGCTAAAGTTGTAGGAGGCCGAGAATTCTAATCATCGCTATCGACGAAAGTTGAGATCCTTCTGCGAAAAAATGCACTTCAACGAATTATAATCAGTGAATAGCTTGAACCTCTCTCCTAATAGGTAGTGCCTCCAAATCTTCAAGGTAAACACTATCGCCGCTAACTCCAAATCATGAGTCCAATGCTTCTTCTTATGTGGTTTCAGCTATTCTCTAGTTTAGGCGACAACTTTTACCTTCAGCATCAACACCACAACTAGTTTAGTACCATAGACGTCTATGTATACTGTCAGCTCCTCATTCCTGCTCGGAATAGTCAATACTGATGCACTCGTCAACCTTTCCTTCAAACTTACAAACACGTGTTTGCACTTTCGCTTCCCAAGAAAAAGTCTAATACTTCTTCATCAAATTGGTTAATGGCGCTACTGCCCTCGAGAAGTCCTTAATAAAACGTCTATAATATCCTGCCAATCCTAAGAAACTCCTCACTTCTATAGCATTCTTGGGCAGTGTCAATCCTAAACCGCTGCCACCTTGGCAAGTTCTACTGCAATTCTCTGCTCAGAGATGACATGATCCAAGAATCTCACTTTCCTCCTCCAAAAGTGACATTTAAAAAACTACGCTTTCAACTTATTCTTTCTCAACCCTGAAGACATCTTGTATACCTTCTCTATCCTAGAATAGACCAAAATATCATCTACGAACACAAGCACGAACTGATTTAGCCGATCCTTGAAGACATGGTTCATGAGATCAATAAAGTATGATGGGACATTGGTTAGCCCCAACGGCATAACCAACCACTCATAGAAACCAAATGACATACGAAACACAGTGACTGACACACTCTCCTTTGTTACGTACTCTTAGCTTGTGAAATCCCATCGCAAGATACAATTGAGAGAACACCTTTGCACTATGGAGATGGTCAAACAAGTCATCAATACGCGAGAGTGGGTACTTGTTCTTTCTCATCACCTTATTTAGTTCATGGTAATCAACATACAACCTCAAAGAACCATCCGCTTTAGCAGCAAATACTATAGGTGCTCCCTATTCAGATAGTCTTATGAATGAACCCTCTTCTCAACAAGTTATTCACCTGCACCTCCAACTCCTTCTTCTCTCTGGGTGCCATACGCCTCAAAGGCATAATTATTAGCATGGCACCCTTCACTAAGTTTACACGAAAGTCAATTTCTAGGAGTGGCAGTAATCCAGTCAACTCCTCGAATATATCTGGATACTCTCTAATGATAGGCACATATGCCAACTCATCCTATGGAACATCAAGTGAATATGGAAAGCTAACCATAAACCAATCCTTTAGCATGCAAGTAGCCAATCAGTATTTTCCGCCCTTCCTCAGGCCTGATTGTCACCAACAGCTTCTTGTAGTCCACCAATGGTGCATACTTCCTTAACTAGTAAATCACCAAGATAATCCAGAACCCAAAAAAAATTCAAAACAAAGCAATCACAAACAAATGAGCATCCTTGACTCAATAAGAAAAAACCATGATAAACCATACACAGGCTAGTAGAGCCTCTAATAGGGATCGTCGCAATCAAAGGTTGGTCAACTATTTTGGGTTTCAATCCTAATCTTTCTACAAGGTCACTAGATATAGAAGAATGTGAAGACCCAGTATCAACAAAACACGTATGGAAATGCCATAAATAGAAAGAATACCTTAAATAGTGATACTTTTTTTCACTTCTTCACCAAGGGAGCACTCGATGACGTCGGGACAACATCCAAAGTATATGACTTCACAACCTATTTTTGTTATGCTGGTTCTAGGAAATTCTTCTGCATGTGTCCGAACTTTCTACAGTTGTAGCACTTCTTCTTTTCATCAGCTTTACAGTCTCTAATCAAGTGACCCTTATCTCCATAATCATAGCAGACAGGATCCCACTTAGCCTTCTTCTAAGCATTCTTTCCTTGAAACTGATTTCTCTTACCATTCCATTTCTTCTTGCCTCCATGGACTTGTTGCGGTTTAATTTGGCTCTTCGTTTACCATGGCAGCTGATTTGGACTTGGGGTACAAACTCTCATGGTGAAGAGATTTCTCGTCAAGTCACTCAAATGGCTCATCTATGTGACTCGCCGACTTCTCCCCTAAGTAGTCGTATAAACCCATAAGAAACTTCTCATTCTTTCTCAGTGGAGTGTCGATAAAAACATCTCATATTTCAACAAGGTGTTAAACTCAGCAACATATTTAGAGACTAACGCGTCTCACTGCTTCAAGTCAGCAAACTTCCTGAATTGCACCGACTTCTGAGCAGTGGAATGAAGTTATCCTCGAATCGAGTTTTGAACTAGTCATAAGTAAACTGATCCTTGGGTTTATCAACTCTAATAGAATTCCACCAGTTTATGGCTCTCCCCTTAAGCTGGCGGGAAGCCAATCTCTTCTTTGTCGCATTATCCAACTTATGGTTATAAAAAATCCATTCGTAGGTGTCCAACTAATCCACTTTCATAGCCGATTCCATTGCTTGGAATGGTTTTCCACCAAGACTGGAAAAATCCTTATTCAGCTTAGTGAAATTGACTCTGGGCACCTGCACTTGAGCACCACTATCAATAACAACTTTTAGAATGGCTGCTTGGGCATTTTGCAGCCTTTTCGCTGTCATCGCATTGAACATCACCTACAAGTTATGGCTAGGAGTCCACAAACTCATTCCTTTTTTTACTCCAGAGACGGTGTCCCTCGTAGTATTTCTTGTATGCCGACTCAGTCTTAATCTACAACAAGAGCGATCAGTCTCTCATAAAGAAAACAACATCAATGATACTCATGTGTGCATGCGACTTATATACTATACGTACACTACTATATTTTAGTTTTGAAAACTAAAATATATAAGTGCGCACTCTCTCATAAATATATATACATATATGTCTATATATACATATGTACGTACGTATGTATGTATATGTATATATCTGTGTAGTTAAAGCCCCGCTAAAGTCTTTCAAAATCCCCACTATAGCTCATAGTGCTCTTTGACCCTTATGTTTTTCCAATGTAGCACTATTGAACAGTAGATCCGCTTTAAACCCCATTATTTTCCACCTCGCTCGCTAAATCAAGACCTTTTAGCATCTTCTTTAGCAACATTAATATAAAAAATTGACTTGACTATTCTCTTTTAAACCAAATCAATAAAGTTATGGTAAAGACCTAATTTTAAGGCATAATTGCTCAATATAAGTTAGAAATTTATTGTAGTCACTAAGCTGCATAAATCATGATATTCTTCGATTTTGTTATATAAGATCAAACAATATTTCCTTTTCCTACATAAATGATGTGAGAATGAGAATAAATTAACTCTATATATTTAGTTTTATATCTAATGAAGCTTTTTGCACCTCCGCTATTTTCCATTATATCCCCGCTTTATCCCGCTATAACTTTTTGCACCTCTACCACTATGGAACCGTTAAGCGCTTTAACTGCACAGGTATATGTATATGTATACACATACTCTCACTCTCTCTTTATCAAGTCTAAGGTGATTACTCCTTCCCTATCTCTACTGTGCCATGGTATCAACTCAGGTCCATCATGTCATCTAAGCTCTAATATCAAATGTGACAACCACCCTATACCATCGACACCTAATATAACTAAATAGTGTGCTGCCGCCATGCTCGATAATTGTAAGATGATTGTCAAGGGTTAAAAAGAAATAAAACATCATAGAACATGTCGTATATCTCAAAGCACACCAAATAAAATATAATAATCAACACATATATAAAAAGGAAAGATAGTAACAACTAAGTGAACCAAATATCATAGTACATATCCACAAAAATAAACAACATAGTAATAGAGCTTATACAAATGAAAATAAACTCAAATAAACTGTCTCAATAGTAAAGCAAACAACGCCTAGGCTCCACAGTGTTGCACTACGGAATAAGCAATAGTAAACCCATATAATGTATGAGAAAGCTTTATCCAACTCGGCCTCTAAACAACCATCGCTTATCACCTAGACTTGCTATCTATTCTACTCATTTAAGAATACTCGAGATAATAAGAAGCAAAGCATAAAACCTCAAGTCAGACAATAGTCTGCTGAGAGCAATGAATGAATCTCAAAATACTATACAAGTCGATATAGTAAGGAATAAGGGTATACGAACCATACCTGAATTATCCCTGCAACCAAAGAGTTAGCACATAACAACATATTATGCTACTCTACAAACATCATAAGGGTGTGCTGCAAACTAAGTACAATGGGTGTCCAAGTATCCCTATCCATAATAGCTATCTCATGTAACATCCCTAGAGTGATATATTATGGGAGAAACAACCAAAGAAAACATGGCCTCTACCAAACAATCCTTACTATCACTCAATGTGCCTCGGATATATGATAACTCATATGACCATTCTTTTATTAGGGATTAATAGATAATTCTCGGTTTTCAATGTACTCGCCTTCAGCCTGAAGCTGACCCATTAATCTGGACCACGATACATGGATCCATTCACCTGATCTGGGGTAACCAAACAAAGTACCCATAAGGGTCTTTACAGTACCTCTGCTTTTCAGTACATTGGAAAACACTCCAAGTATCAATGATCCCTTAGCATGCATATCCAAGTCTTTTCCTTGCCTCATCTAGTTTCCATTAACCTCAAGGAACCATTCCACATTCCTTCTTTCCACAATAGAACCATGCAACCGTTCCACGGGTCATCCTTCGAAGAACCCGCCTACAACATCCTCCATTCCGAGGCTCGAAAATAGATACTATTGATGCTACAGTTATCTTTAGCATTATTTCCCAATGATAGAATGAGATCTGTTATTGAATCATTAACACCAATAGGACTAGAATTCATAAAAAGATTAACTGAAAACTTCATTTATTAATTTGCAAATTTATTACAATTCATTTCCATAACCGCACGAATACATCGTTTAGATAAAATATAATAATTGCATATAATTCCCAAAGCAACATATGAAGATACCCTCTTGGATGATTAGAGTTTTAACTACTTAGACAGTTATAGTATCCGTCATCACATACATTTAACCAAAATAATAAGTAGTTAAAATGCTGCATAACAGAAATATATAATCTTGTATATAGTAGGTTGACTTCTACATGTCTCCAAAAGCTTATTCGTTTAAACCTGAAAAAGCCTTACTCTCATGCCAACTCAATTCCAAACTGAGCATCAATGAGTTTAGGGGAAAATAAAAAAAATTGGATCAGCAAAAAGTCTGGTGTGAATAATATTATATGATCTCGAACAAAAATACGGGTACTTAGTGAGATCACACCATTGAGTGGAACGGGTTTCCCCTCACTAATACCCTATCAAATAATATGCAATCCATAATATATTCTGCATCCAAAATGATTAGCACGTAATCGTAATATAATCATGCAATAATGGGTAAAATAAATAGTCCGTCATTCACTAAGGTCAAAGGACTACATAGTCCTATATTTAACCAATCCCAAAATGGTCCATGGCGTAGTATTCTCAAGGTCACTATGAGCCTATAATTCTCGGGCTAATAAAACCTATCTGCTAACTCGGCATGGATTTACCAAATAATTCAATGGTCTTCTAATATAATTAGAAGAAATACCAATGGTCTCCTAAGATCGGTAGGAGAATATAGCAATGGTCTGCTAAAAACGGTAGGAGAAATGAATAACCGTCTCCTATATACGGTAAGAGAAAATATAGGTGAGCTACCGACTCTGGACAAGGTTTACTAGATAACTCAATGTTCTAATACGGTCAAAAGAAATATCAATTGTCTCCTAAATACGGTAGGAGAAAATAATAGCTGTCTCCTATATACTATAGGAGAAATGTGAGCTACAAGCTATGAATTCCTTTGGATGCGTATTCTCCAAAATTTAAGTCGGCAAAGCCCTACACATTGGAATCCGTGTACCTGACCAATCGGGGCTAAACAGTTGGAGCATAGGGAGCGACCCTACACCGGCCTCCACCTTAAATTTTTAAACTAAAAAATGGATTTTAAAATGCCAATAAGTAATGTATTTTGATCAGTTTGGGCATCCTAACATAGTTTTGACCTTCATGATCTCCTAATTGCAATTCTACTCACTTCGGAGTTTAAGTCTGGCCATACCCACTATGGGAACAATCCTGACTGGTCATCGGTTCTTAAATCCCCAAGGTCACAAAGTTGAGTGACATCATTTGAAATATATATAAGTGAGCATGTCAACAATTCAATATATGCAATAATAACCAGTTAAATATATGCAATATATAAAATTGAACAAACAACACATAATCAATCAATTAAATATATATTCAATATGATAGCCAATTTATATACATATTACTTTCCAAAATAGTAACTTATTTCTTTGAAAACTCTTTCAAAAATGGGCTAATATAATTTTTTTTGCTTTTGAAACCTCATCAAAATACTTAACAAAATCATCTTTTAGTTTAAGTACAATTTAGCCCCAAAATAGAGTAAAACCTTCCAAGAGCTATAAAATAGCTCTCCCCCACATTTTAAAGCCATAGGCAAACGCGCCTTGAAAATTCACTTATTTTAACGTGTTAAAATATAGATTGTCGCGCGTTAAAATTTACTCCATCATCGCGCGTTAAAATATGGGTCATCGCACGCTAAAAATTTACTCCGTCGTCGCGCGTTAAAATATAGACCATCGCTTATTAAAAAACTCATAGTTGTTGTCTGTTAAAAATTCTCCTATCTGAAAAACCCTTACCCTCAGCTTACTCGATTCAAAATTGAGCACCTAAGAGTTTAGAGGAAAATCAAAAACTTTGCGTTAGACAAAAAGTTTGTTATGGATAATATTATACCATCTCAAACCAAAATATGGATACTTAGTGAGACCACACCGTTGAGCGGAAGGGGTTTCCCATCACTACTACCCTATCAAACAATACACAATCCATAATATATCCTACTTCCAAAATAATTAGCACGTAATCATAATATAATCAGGCAATAATGGATAAAATAAATAGCTCGTCATTCACTACGGTCAAAGGGTTACACAGTCCCATATTGATCCAATCCCAAAATGGTCAATGACATAGTTTTCTCAAGGTCATTATGAACCTATATTAGTTTTCTCAGGCCAATAAAACCTATCGGCTGACTCGACAGGGATTTATAAAATAATTCAATGGTCTTCTAATACAGTTAGAAGAAGTATCAATGGTTTTCTAAGATCGGTAGGAAAATATAACAACAGTCTCCTAAAAATGGTAGGAGAAAAGGACAACCGTCTCCTAAATATGGTAATAGAAAATATAGGTGAGCTATTGACTCGGGACAAGGTTTACCAGATAACTCAAGTCTGAAAAAATATCAACGTCTCCTAAATACGGTATAAGAAAATAATAGCTGTCTCATATATACAGCAGGAGAAAAGTGAGCTTCAAGCTACGAGTTCCTTCAGATGCGTATTCTTCAAAATTTAGCCTAAATCGACAAAGCCCTACGTATTGGAATCCGTGGACCTAACCAACCAAGAGCTTAACGGTTGGAGCATAGAGAGTGACCCTACATCGGTCTCCACCCTTAAATTTTAAATATAAAATTTGGTTTTAAAAATGCCAATGAGTCGCGTCTTTTCATCAGTTCGGGCATCCCAACATAGTATTGACCTTCACGATCTCGTTAATGCGATTCCACTCACTCAGGAGTTTAAGTCTGACCATATACAAATTCCCAATATACAAATGAAGGCAATCCCTACTTTTTAAAACCATAGGGAAACCCATTTTAAAAATTCACTTATTTTAACGCATTAATAACCGGCCGACGGACGTTAAAAATTTACTCCGTCGTCGTAAATTAAAATATAAACCATCGCACATTAAAAATAAAAATTTACTCCGTTATCCTGCCTTAAAATATAGGCTATCACATGTTAAAAATTTATCCCACCTTCGAAAGTATAGGTCTACGAATTTCAGAGTCATCCGTTAAAAATAAAAATCTTCGGGGGTTTCGTGTGCTAGTGGGCTAGCATGGGGCTACAATTATCGCATGGGGCTACAATTATCGCATGCTACTCGTCTTCATATTTACATTATTTTTTTTCGTTCAACTTGTTCACTGCATGATTGCCTTCATGCTTGGATTCATTCTCGGGCCAGTGTTATAATTATGAAGCTTTCGTGTATACTAACTATTAAAAGAGAGCTATGCATGTGCGTGTATGTTGCAACGTTGTATCGTGCTGACACGTGTTCCTTAATGTATCTTGTTCAAAACCTTGCATGTTCATTTCTTTCTTGCGCATGCATGCATTTGTGTTCATTTCGTGAATAGTGAATAATAATGTGAAGAGCTGACACGTCTTGTATGCTCTATTTCCTTGCGTATGCTATATTGTGCCTTCGTTAAACATTTTTCAACATTCAATGCATATAATTCATGTTTGATTAGTTCGCCTGTTACATCGCATGAACCTGTTTTTACATCGCATGCATCCATGGCCTGCCTATTTATTTGGTTTTATACATCAAAAGGCTGAATGCTCCCGTGGTGCCCCCTTTTACTCCAGCTTTTTGGTACAGAATTTCTCCATCCAATGCAAAGTCTAGTCTTTAATTGGTTGGTAGTACTTTATTAAAAATGGTATTACAGTTTGATAATTAAATTAAAGACAGATTATAACAACCCTGTTTTAAAAAGCAATAAATCTTTTAAATTTTTCTAAAACAAAATCTATTATTAAATGGAATTGAACATTGAAGATTTATTGAGAATTGAAGGTGATTTGAATAAAGTATAAAGATTTAATGTTTGAGAAGTTGGAAGATTTGAAATTAAAGATGCACACCAGGTTTGATAAGTTTAATTATAGGAATTTGCACTACAAAAACGACACCTCATAGCGACGGCTTTTAGCCGTCGTCGGCCGTCGCTAGCCGACGCTAAATACCGTCGCTATTTACCTTGTCGCGCAATAGAATCGCGATGGCTTCGTCACCTAAATAGCGACGGCTCGCGACTGCAAATGTGCTACGTGGAAATTTTTCAACGTCTAATTGGCGTCACTAGCCGTCGCTAAGCGACACAAACCTTTTGCACTTTGGCCGTCGCTAGCCGTCGCTAATCTGAACAAAATGGCTGTCGCTAGCCGTCGCTATACTGAACAAAATTCTGTGCACTTGCACAGCCCATATACACTTCAAACAATAATCATCAAATACCATCATCACAGCCACTATACACTATATTCATCAAATATAACCATCATATATCCATCATATAACATCACTATACATTCAAACAATATAAAATCCAACAAAACCAAACAAAATCATATACAATCCCAACAATACATATCATGTCAACCAATACAAGTCATCAAAATATGTACATAGTTTCCCAACCAAAATGTGTACATAGTTTTCCAACCACAACTACAAACCGTTAACCCAAACAAACCGTTAACACAACTACAAGTTATCAAAATATGTACATAATATCCCAAAATATATATACACCAAACCAACCAAAATGTGTATATACCAAACTGTAACATGAGCAAACAAGCATACCTACTCCTCACCATCACTGCCATCCTCTCCAGGCATCCTCCCATGCTGTTGCAAATAACCTGCAATCCGCTCATCCAGCTGTTGCTCGAAGAAACTCTTCCTCCAATCATTTATTTCATCCACTGTTTTCTTCAACTGAGCAATCTCCTCTTCTTGCTGGGACCTCCTGTATGCACTCTGCGATCTCATCGCCAGTAAAATAGTTCATAATTATTTATATATTAGTATATATATATATAATATTATTAAAATTATTTAACTATTCATATGCATGTGTAAATTTATATATTAGTACATGTCAAAATTTACCTCCAGATTTTCATAGCTATACCGCACATTGGTCCGAGAAGGCAGGTCAATAATAGCATCCCAGATATTGTTCGCCTCCTCTAGCGTAAGCTCTTCCCGACCAGTGGACTGTGCTACCCGAGCCCGCTCAGCTTCGTACCTCTCCTACGATTACAAACAATTGTTTTACACGATAAAAACCGAATTTCAAGTTTTTGAAAATAAAATAAGACAAAATATTGTTATTAAAAATAAATAAGTTTACCATTACGGATTGGGATTTGTCATCCGTCCACTCGTACGAAACATTGCCTTCTTCATCAGTCCTCTCCACGACATGCATCACCTTGAACAACTCGGCCATAGTGGGCTCGCGGTTGTATCTCGCGGTCTGAAAATATATAAATATTATTGCTAATCTGATTATAAAATATTTTAATAAAATGTAAACACAGTTTATAAATTTAATTACCAGCTCTCTCTTATGCTCCTGGAAGGATTTGGAGCCACCACGGTGCAATGCAGGATTTTTATTCCTGTTAGTCCGGTTCCACGCAGATAATTCCTACAAATTAAGATAAATTATCACGTATATATCTTGCGAGATTTATATTAGATTTAAATAACAAAGCAAACATATATTACTTACTTTTGCTGCTGGAGTGTCCCAAAGCCGAAGAAGATCAGTCCATACACCGTCACCCATCCAGTTCGGCTTTTTGCTTGAATTCTTAGCCTTGGACAATGTATCCCTGTAATTTTTCCTCATTCGTTTGTTCCAGTGATTTAAGAAAACGTCCATGTCGTCAGGGTCAACGCGGACTGCAGCCTGTAAATTGAAATTATTTTAAGTTATATAGATTATATTAATTTACAACTGAAATTCAAACTACTACTTACAAGTAAATCGATCTGTATTGCGTTCTTGACATGAGGGGGGATGTCGTTCCAGCGAGGCCAACAACCATCCATCCGGCTCTAAAAAACCTTCCTCGAAACCTGTAGAATATAATCTGATGGCTCCACCTCAAAGCCCCTACAAAAGTTATGATATCAACACTAATTATCTGAAAAACCTTCAACCAAGTTAATCATTAATATACACTAATTTTTCACCTAACACAACTAACCATGTTAATCGCCAACACTAATTATCTACATCAACCATTTATTCAACTTCATGATAAACTAATTAATCTAATACCTAATTTATCTTCATGATAATAAACTAATTAATCTACCAAATCAACATACAACACTACTAATACCTAATTTAACAACACTACTAATACCTAATTTAACAACAAATCCTAATTTAACAACAAATCCTAATTTAATTAGGGTTTAAACTAAACCTAAAAAACATCAAATTTACATTCAAAATAGAGATTAGAAGCATACCTAGGCGAATTTGGGTGATTTGGAGGCGGCGGAAGGCGGGGCGGCGGCTGCGGTGACGGGGGGCGGCAGATTGGGGGAAGGAGGGTTTAATTTTGGTGGGAAAGGAATCAAAGTTCTGCTCGCGGGAAGCAGCCTGTATATTTCGTATAGCGACGGCTAGCGACGACTACATTTTTTAGCCGTTGCCAGCCGTCGCAAACGCCATCCGCTATACGAAGCCGTTTTAGTAGTGTTGTTATTTGATATTCAAGTGCACAAATTCATTTTAATAAAAAAAACAGGGAAAGTTTCGATTATAATTGTTCATTTATTTAATTGTAAAGAAATGCAATTATCTTTAATTTTGTAAAGATTTCACTTCTAAAGAGCATTTAAAAGGGATTTTAAAAGCGTTGTATTGTAAAAAGGAAAGATTGATTTCGTAGTGAATTGGGTAATAAATACTAATTTTCTAATTTACAATTGTATACCTAGTGTGTGAAAACAAATTATTGAAAATAAACGTTGTATGCTGTTACAATTTTAGCATGATAAACATTTAAAGATTTGGATTAAAAGTTTGCTTTAAAACATTTTATTAAAAAGAAAAAGTGAAATAAAGTAAATGACATTTTGATATTGGGTTTTAGGTTTATTCACCAATTAGGTCCAACATTACTTGGAGAAACTAGTTTCTCTCCTCCTCATTTCTGTAAATTCATTTTCATAACCTGAAAACAAAAAGGAGTAAAATCCTCTTCATTCTTTTATATACCTAACCTTAACCTTAGCAAAAATCAAATCAATTCAAATAAAATTCAGAAAATCTCAGATTTAAAACCAAGCTTTTCTACATCTCTCTCCACTTTTTAGACCTGAAAATATAGAGTTTTGGCCATGGTTGGAGGTTGGAATTGGTTGAATAGCAAGGGAAGAAAAGTGAAAATCTGGAGCTAAAAACCCTCGTTAGTCTATAAATCCTAACTAGTTTCAGAAAAATCTAAAAAATATGAAATTTTTATATGTTGTTCGTAACTCACTTATGAATCTTCTGCTAAAATTTCGTGAGAAAATATTAATATTTTCTATACGAAATCATCACGGCACTGAGAATGAAATTCAGGAATTTTCACTACTTTAGTATTGAGTATGATGCATGCTATTGTGAAGTTTTTTGGAATGTATAGGTGAGTAATCCTCGCCACTCTCTCTAAAATTGATTGTATATTTGTATAATTATGATTTGAGTTGTAAATTGAATGAATTAGTGTGGTTATGCAGTGATTGAAAGTAACGTATCTTTAAAACATAAGGTGGTAGCTGAAAATTTACTTGGAAAGTGTGTTGTAGTAAAACAGTGATAACTTGCACTTCCTAAATCCATTTGGGGTCAATCTCTTTGGGTTAGAAATTATATTCAATGAACAATAATTTCTCTTTTGGTCACTTTTTAATTTTTAGCAGTTTACTTGACCTTAAATGGATTTGAAAGTTTAGTCACAGTTCTGTCTTTAAAGTAATCTTCTGAGTTTAAACCCGAAATTGATTTGGCCATAACTTTTGAACTGTAAGTCCAAATTTGATGATCTTTTCCTCACTGGAAATTCTAGATTATTATCTACAATTTTCATGTTTTGAGTTTTGCAAAATTTTGAGTTAAAGGGTTGAAACCGCATTTTTTGTTACAGCCCTGAGATTGAATGGTTCAGGAAACTTTGCCTGATGGCCTGTGTTTTCTTCGACCATTCTTGCAATTCTTCACGGTTGCTTGTATTTCGGTGTGCCTTCGACTTTTCGAGATCTTTTTATAATATTAAAAGTGTTTTTAAACGATTTTACGTGTAGATGAAAATTGTTTAATTAAAATGCTTTTATATATAAGTGTGTGTGTATGTATGTATGTGTATATATATGCACACTTCAAAATTTCCAAGGAATGCATTATAAAACATCATTTTAAACTATTTTAAAAATGAGATTATTATTCTTATTTCTAAGGTAGATACATTTGGTTTTAATTTTTTTTTCTTTTATTTTGGAAATAGAGTTGGTGATTTGTTGGAATTTCCTTTCTATGAGATAATGAATATTAATAAACGGATTAGAATTATCGAGCGGTATGAAACGTTCTCTAAATCTACTCCGCTTATTTTTATAACTTGTTAAATAGAGAAATGAGTGGAATATGCAATCTTTTAGTAAATATTCAAGTATCACCAAGTGGTTATGGGACATTAAGGGAAGCTCGAGTATTTAACATTAGAAAGCATATAACACTTGAGATCAGAAATGATCTTTGAGAAAATACACTACTACGCATGTATGACAAGCATCGGCTTGTCTTATTATGGCATGCATCCATGCATGATCGGCGGGTATCGGCTCGTCTTTTAGATAACACATTTTCAGACGTGTTTGGCAAGTATCGGCTTGTCTTTTTATGACCCACATCTAGGCATGTACGGTGGATATTGGCTTGTCTTATTATGGCATGCATTTAGGTGTGACTGTCGGGTATCAGATCATCTTGTGTTGACTCGCTTTCATGCATGTCCTTTGATTTATGAATTTATTTGTGAGATTTTGATTTGACTTGCTTTCATGCATGTTTTTAGTTTTGACTCACTTTCATGCTTGTCTTTGGTTCCGACTTGCTTTCTTGCTCGTCTTTTGAGTCTGACGTGCGATTATGCTTGTCTAATGGTTTTCACTTACTTTCATGCAAGTTTATGATTTAGAATATGAGATATTTCGATTCATCGTATTTTGAGATGATTGTTTATGATAAGCATGATATGATTTTATGACATGGTGATTTTGGCGTTGATGCCTTTTTGTTGTGATTTAGGCATATTAAATAGTTCTTACTATATTATTAAGATTCTTTCATGCTTATTATCACAATCTCACCTTTTATGGTATTGGAGATAGTTTGATCCATTTATTATTTTTATAATACTCGGGTTAGACTGAGACTTTTCAGGTACAGAGATTCAGTGACCTTGGAGGTGAGCTAGCGTTAGAGATAGACATATATATTATATGTATCATTTTGTTCTAGTACTTGTATACATGTTTTGTATGACTCGGATATGAGAAATAGTGACTTGTATGTATATATGTGAGTCTAGTATTCTCTTTTGTAGATTCACTCCATGTAATATATTCGGCCTATATTATAATTTCCGTTGTGATATGTGATTCTGTGTTATGTATTATGTAATATAATGTTCTGGTTTATAGCCAACGTGTTTATTGCTTTGTGCCAAGACTAGTCATGCCATTATATTTCTTCTGGTATAAAGGTAAAAGTGTGACAGTGCTAGTCCAAGGAAATAAACATGGATGGTCGTTTCTATCCATCCTTATTCTCTATACGATATTACTATGTAATATCATTTGTTAGCATGGGTATAAAGTTGGGGCATTACAGTTTGTTATCGAAGCAAGGTTCATAACAAGATAGAATATAAGAGACACGAATCTTGGCCTAGGAAAACTTAGAATCCTATCCCTTGGATGTGCTGGTTAGAAATTGGAATTTATTCCTATTTAAGATATAAATATAAATGATTATTAAGGAATAATCATTGGGACGTATTTGTAAGATTCTATATTACTATATAAATTATTGTTATGGATAGTGTAGATCATACTTTAGATGGCTTAGAATTGAATTGCTGTGTCCTGATCCATTACTGATCAGAGTTGCATAGTGGTAGCGAATGGACTGCTTTTCGTTAAGCACATTATCTAGTTTGTCTTATATATTATTGATTAGTGGATTGATGCTTGGCTGTTTGAAATTGCAAGTAATTGTTTAAATTTGTATTGAGTATGAAACAACACTTGAAATTTAGAAACCTACTCCATATGATAATAAGACCTTGCGGTGTCTTTAGCAGTTTAATTACCCCAAGGAATATTGAAAATTTTATTTTATATAAAATGGAAGATTAATTCATATGTATGATTAATTAACTGTAAAATGAATTTAAAATTTTTATGTTCGCTTAATGTATGCGTAAATGAATAAATGTATTATGTAATTATTATCAATGAATTATTAATTGCATATATAAAGACTAACTGAAAGTATTTAGCATAAGCAATCATCTATTTAAATTAAAAATCCTTTTGATAGAGAATATACCTAGATAAGGCATTTGTTTAAATTCGATATAAGCAAGCTAGATCTTTATGAAGGCGATATTATTAAAGGAAATATGTATATCATATTTGATGGAATTTTTGGGAATATATTTGGTTAAATTTCCCGTCGGGTGCTTTAAGAACTTTGGTCGAGATACATATACCATATTTAATGGAATTTTTAGGAATATATTTTGTTAAATTGCCCGTCGGGTGCTTTAAGAACTTTGGTCGAGGCGTCTGGCCAACGTTACCAATAGGGATTCCTAAACACTGGGACGATACAATTAGACATAAAGTTCTGGAAATAAAGTTCAGAGAATTTTTTTTCGAGATAAAGCTTTGGAAGTAAAGTTTTGAAAATAAAGATTTGGAATTAAAATTTTGGAAAGTATCATGATCTATATTTTGAAAATTAGTATGATATGTTCTGAGAATCTATAAATAATAATTTAAGAACTTTTTTTGAACACGATTCGTTAGTGCCAACAAGTGTCGATCTTGGAAATTGAACTCATGACCTTTTATCTCCTAGTTTAATCTATCAACCACTGAGCCAACCTTGTTGGAAATTTGAGAACCTTTTGATATAAGAAAGTATAATATATTTGTAAAAGTAAAAGGTTGTTGCATATTGGATGATGTGTGTGTGATTTTCAGCATATTGTAATGTTATGAATATTGAATGAAGATATATGTGAAGAATTTCTTAAAGAAGTTTTAAGATGAATACGATATTTTTATATATTATAGAAAATTTTATTTGTTGAGTAATAATTATGGGATTAACAAATATTTTCAAAAAAGGATTTTCAAGTAGAAAAAAATTTGATTTTCAAATATCTTTTGTAAGGTGAAGTTTGAAAAGAGGAAGCAAATATTTTGGAAAGAAATATTAATTTGAAAACAATTTCAAAGGGTTCTTGAAGAAATAATGGATGTTATTAAAGCAGAAGAAATTATGAAATGTTCGATAGAGTAATATTGATTTAAGAAATATTATGCAAACAAAGTTGAAGTTTGAATTATCCTTGTAAATGGAAGAGTACAAATAAATCAAAGAAGAATTATCTTTCATAAGTTAGGAAATTAAACATGTTCAATTTTAAAAGGGAATACAATTTTTATTTGTAAATTGAATTGGAAATTTTTATATACAACGTTGGAATTTATTAAAATGAAATTGAATGTGAAATTTTATATTTGCTAGTGTACCCTCCAAAAATAAATTATTTTGGAAAGAAGTTATAAAATGGAAAACTATTTTAAAATTCTCTTTCGATTGGGAAATTTTTGTTAAATTAAAATGACATGAAAGCTTTGAATTCTTTTTATTTATCCATTCACATATACGTTATTGTATATAATTTTTTATGTTAGTAAATCATTTAGTGTTCGCTCGTGCAAACAATTATAAATTCACTATCTATGAATTGGTGAAATTATTATAGCATAACATAAATTTTTTGAAACAATTGGATTGTTGTGGGTATGTACAATTATAGAATGGTAATATAAAGTGTTTAGTATATTGTTTGGTGGATGGTTTGAAAAAAAGGTTAACTTATTGTGCAAATATCTGTTTTAAGCAATTTTGGATTTTTGACAAAAGAATTTGATCATCTACATCTTGTATTTCTTTTCCAAATGGTGGGTTTTAATCCCCAGGAAATTATCTTGCAATGTGGAAGAATTATTTTGTCAAAGTTTTTATTTGAAACTCAATTCAAATCCTTATAGTTTATGGACCATATCTTTTCCATTTCAAGTTTGATTTTATCGTTATTACACTTTTTGGAAAGATAATATGATAATGAAGAACTTTGTTCTTGAACACTTTTGAAAATTTTGAAATTTTCTACCTTTAAAACCCATTTGAAAACAAGGATTAGCCACTTAATACCTTTAAAAGGACTAGGCGGACTTCTAACCATTTAATACCTATATTCTAGGCAGGTCCCCATCACTTAATATCTATCCTCGGGTGGACTCCTCACTGGTACTATCGTTATTATGGCATTAGCAATGTGAGAGACTGTATGCAAGCCACTAAAATACCTCTTTAATAAGGTCTAGGCAAACCTCTGACCATTTAACACCTATTTATAGGTAGGCCTTTGTTATTTAATACCTAACCCCAAGGCGGACTCCTTACTGGCACTATCTAGCTGACATTGCTTGGAAATCTCATTGCACACTTAATACTTCTTTTATAGGAAAGAGGCAGACCTTAAAGTCACTTAATACCTCAAACCTGAAGTGGACCCTTTCCGAGATATTAACTATCACTCTTAATTATAAATATGAAATCTCATTAGGTTATTTCTTTCGATAGGGAGGCGGTCCCTACAGCCACTTAATACCTCAACACTGAAGTAAACCCTTTTAGGGACATCCTTATTTATTTGGAATCTCACTAGGTTTCTTAATAATTCCTTTTAGGAGAGAGATGGACCCTACAACCACTTAATACCTCAAACTAGAAGCAAACACTTATGGAGATATCCCTCACCGCTCCTAATTTCAAATTTGGACCATTTAATACATTCCAATTAAGAAAGCAGACCCAATCTCTCACGTAGTCATGGGTCCTAGGATTAGTGATATCTCACTTCAGTAGTAAGTGCACCCAACTGTTGGTAGCCTCAAAGTGAAGGGCAGTCTTCCGTTGAGTGACTCTACTAACCTTGCATCACTAACCTACTAAATCCAATTAATCATCCTAAGTCTTTACTTATATTATCTTAGGCAGACATTGGACTTAGCTTACTAATTCCCTTTTTATTTAAGGCAATAAGATTTACCTTAAATACTTATCTACCCATAGATCCCCTTTTAATACTCATAAATGTCAGTTTTTCCATAAAATCCTAACAGACATTTCTTAAGACATTTACGCGCGATTACTAATTTCAAATTAGTAACCTTTTATATCTATTCCATTTTTATCAGTCCCATTTTATCCGTTTACCGTATCAAATTATTGCAACTTCCATATTTATTACCATTTATTTCCCATTCATTGGAGTTACAACCTTTCAAATTCCTTTCTCATTAGTTAGTTATCCTAAACGCAAATATTACGTGTAACCGTCGTTATTAGCTAAGTTATATTTAATTATTATAAGCACAGTAAATTGCGTACAAATATTTACTTTTATCAAATATATTCTATTTATATATCTTCACTAGAATATTCTATTCCATGTTCAATTGTTGAATCATATCTGAAAAGATTATCCGCTATAATTTCTATAAGTTAGTCCAAAACAAAAGATTTAACTTTAAAATATAAAAGATTACATTGTTTGAAATTATAAGGAATAATCATTCTTTTATTACTGAAATATATAGTATAAACTACAATGAATTCATACTTTACACATCACTTTCTCTTTTTATTTGCTTATATTCCTTGTTAGATCAAACGCTGTATTTTTCTAAAAGGGAAAGAAATCAAACTAGTTTACAAATATTCAAAGGATCTAAATTCCAACAATTCCAAGCATGGAAAAGCATACATTCCAACAAGATTAGGGTAATAATCCAAATTCATAACATTATTATACAACCTATTTTCAGATCAGGAATAAATTTCATTCAATTAATATTCTAAATTCATACTTTTGGGATTGATTTTCATATCAAGTTGTAAACAATTCTAAATCAATTCATAAATAAGAATATGCATGTGATATTTATTATGTTTAAATTATATTAAATTTGTTTCCTACAACTCATATACAATTATCATGTTAGATACAAAAATCAAATAAACACCAACAGGATAATTTTCATATTATAACAATCTATAAAATTTCCTACTCACCTTTCAAAAGCGATCCAAATCTTCAGATCTAAAGTAGAACCTTTGAGTCATCTCCAAATCCTTTTTAATCTAAGAAATATGCATAAAAGGATATATATACATATATTAGATTTACAGATCTAAGAAGAGATTTAGGATTGGAAGAGAAAACAGATACAAATATATAAATTACCTTAAATACGTGTATAGTTGATTCTCTTCTCTTCTCCTTTTTATTAGATTTCTATCCTTCTTCAATTTGTATGAATATAGATATAAATATCTTATTTTTATAATTTAGAAAGAAAGTGGAGAAGAAATGGCAGAGCTTCGCTACTGCCTCCATAAAAATATAAGAAGAGAAGGGAGGTTGATGCCTGAATTTATAGGTGCTATAATTAACTAGAACCGTTAGATCAAAATATATTAAATTCGGGCCGTGCATGGCCTATGTTTACTGGAACCACCACACATGAAGCGATCGACTGCCCCCGTTCCTAGGGTTCAACCGCCCCTGATCGACCGCTCCAATATGCAGGTCGACCTGTGGGCCCCAGATAATAATTAAAAACATTAATTCTTCTTATTTATTTATTTTCATTCCGAATTCGTTTTTCGTCCGTATCTTCTTCGTTTGGACTCCAATCGCAAAACTCCAAATGTGGAAGTAGCTCAGAATTTCGCCATGAACACAATAGTGCAAGTTCCGTGGTCAAATTCCATCGTTTGCACAAATTCTATTTTTGGAGCCTAATTAATTAACTAACTAACTAATTTAATAACCAACGTCAAATTACGGGGTGTTACAGGGTCGATCCCTCGACATGATTTGATGACAAAATAGACTTATGTACAAGGTCAAGTTTAAGGGCTAATTTATCGACTAGTGCACTTATAATGAATAAATGCACCACTATCAAATAAAGTACAAACATGAGAATTAGATAAAATCAACACAACTTCCATTACAATCTGTTTCCCCTTCTCCTAAGCTGATGATGGTGCTTTACTAGAGGTAGGGAATGACATCCAAAGCACATGCCTTCATTATCTGACCATCACTTTTCAATGCTAGGTAGTCCCTTTTCATACGTATGAACTGGTCACTGTTATAACACTTAAATTTCTTCTTAGCTAGGGTTTCGTTACGATCCTTTGCCAAATGTGCCACCGGGTTACAGTTATAACACTTGCCCTTAGGTTCGTCCTATGGTTCTTGGCCATATGTCCCACTTTCTAACATTTATGACAAGTAACCACCTGCTTCTTTCCTTGCCCTCCTTGCAGTCCATTTCCTTTGCTCTTTCCCTATTGCTGACCCTTTGCTTCCTTTATCAAAGTTCTATTCAAAGAATTCATATGTGCTTCCTCCACCAGTCCCTCAATCGTCGCACCATACAAAATCTGATTTAATGCTAGTTCTCTCAAGGGTGAATTCAAACCTTTTGCAAACTTGGGGTCATTCTTCTCCTAGGTGTCTACTAACTCAAATCCAAATCTAGCTAACTCATTGAAATGACTTTCGTACTCTCTAACTATCACTTCTCCTTGCTTAGATGAATAAAATTCTCCAATAACAGATCTTACTCAGCACCAAAAAGAAACTTCATCTCAAACCTTGTCTTTAACATCCTAAAAGTAATATTATTCTCATATACTTCAGCTGTCACCACCCCTCACTAACACGCCGCCTTACCTTTCAAATTCCTAGTAGATAACTATCTCTTAGTAGCATCACTAAGTCCTAAGAGGTTAGAAACCCTTTTCACAATCATTCAGCCAAACCCGTGTCATTAAGCATGATTCTATCCTGAGAAAAGGCATCCTACGACGCTGGAGAAATAATTACATAGCATGGAAAAGTCAATAGTTGGTGGTTCTAAGGTTGGATCACACTTGGTTAGTAGTGGAACTGGAGGATACAGGTTCAGTGGGGTTCGCATTAGCTTGGCTCATCGCTTGAATATAGCATCTGGGCCATAATGGAATATTAATTCCGAGAATATCTAGTACATCTACTCCGGTGCTAGTCCCAGCCCTAGTCTCTACCACACCAATATAGACTATGTCGATCTCTGTTCTAGTTTTAATTGAATTACTCATTTCAGTTATCTATAAAAATGAGATCATTATCAATGTCTCAATAGATAGTAAACAAAATAGGAATAGTATTTGGGTATGTGCATATGTACTTGGATCCTATATATATATATATATTAGAAAACAAAAATATGTTGTTGGCGTCAAAAATAGTCACCAACATCCAGTTATGTGAAAGCACCAATATCCAGTCACAGTTCTCAGATAATACAAATGTAGAGAATATAAATTAAAGAATAATAAAATTAAAATAGAAAGCAAGTAAAGAGAGACACATATATAGTGGTTCGGCTAACTCTGGCCTATGTTCACTTCAAAGTAATCCTTTATTTGTTTATACTGTTGTTACAGTTACAATGATATGAATTTCAGTAATCAAAGTGACAGAGTGTTGCCTGGATAGAAAATGAAGTGAAGCAGAAAGAAGATCCTTTTTATGATGCCATGCCTGCTGTATTTATAGGGGAAGACGTGTACATATCGGACTGAAATATTTCCAAAGGAACCTCTAGGCCTAGACGACCCGGCCCAAAGAAACTTGGACCGATAATTCTCCAAAATAGGGATCGAGGCCGATCCATATTTTTTTTGATTTATGGGGTTCGATCTTTATTGTGGGTCTCCTATGCCATAATATACTTGTCCTCCAAGTTTGATGTCAACTGGATCCATAGATGTTGAGTTATTGATCGATATTTGTTGCAATATGTCGTGAAAGCTGATTATAGCCGATCCCTCTGGAGGGAAGTGGGCCGATCCCTCCAACTTGCTCTATTAGATGTGTGATCCCTAAGGCCCCTTCTTCTTGTTCCCGAAGTTTCACTTCAATCCGCCTTGAGGTTAT
Organism: Allium fistulosum; assembly: GCA_030737815.1. NCBI lineage: Eukaryota > Viridiplantae > Streptophyta > Magnoliopsida > Asparagales > Amaryllidaceae > Allium > Allium fistulosum. Next base: position 257,490,908 of record CM060908.1, on the reverse strand, counting down.
TGAGTTATGTAGCGATCGTCATTAAGTTGTGTGCATCCTGTTTAATCCGACCCCTCTACTCCGATCCCTCTATTTCGACCCTTTTTGTAGAGTGAATATTCTGATCCGATCCCTCTCCGAGGGGGAGTGCTGGTTGCATACTTTGCCTTTTTTTGAGTGCTGTCCATCCGAATCCATTCAATTATAGTCCATAGTTTCAAATATAATCGATCTCCAATCCTAGTAACCATCTCTCCTGACTTTCTGCCTTGATGATCATGAAGTTCCTTGGGATAAATCTGCATATGTACAACCTTGCCAAAATGCAGGTTAACATTTTGCCCCTCAAAACATGCCTTGCAATAGGAAGGTTTGTTTTGAATTGTCATAAATCCAAAATCCGAAGTCCATACTCCATCGATAGCCATATTATCCAATCTGAATCCAACCCATTGCCAATCCAAATCCATGATCTCTCTGGATCGTTAGTGAAATCCATGACCATTTCGAGTCGATATCCAATTCCTAATCCATGATCTCTCTGGATTGTTTTATCCAAATCTGTAACCATCAGAAGTTAAATCCATTGTCGTTTGAGCTGATATCCAAATCCGTGACCACTTCGGGTCGTTACCCAAATCTGGGACCACTCCAGTCCCATATCCAAGTCCACGACCGCTTCGGGTCAATGTCCAAATCCATAGTTGTTCGAAGCTGATATCCAAATCACTGACCTCTCTAAGTCTTTGCCGAGCACAATCCATAATCGACGATCGAGTAAGCAGATCCTATCACTCTCCAACAAAGCAGCGTTACTTCCTATACTCTGGTTCAGTGACCCTGAACATTGAATGATGTATTGGCCTAAGTCCTAGGCCAATCGTGGTCTCTTCGGACCCTTGCCGAGCATAATCCATAATCGATGACTAGAGTAGGTCAATCCTGTCATTCTCTGGCAAAGCGACCTAATCCTTGCCATGCATAATGCATACCTGACATCCTATTGGGTTTTATTCTCCGGCCTTGACTCTCCAGTCGATGACTTAATCCATGTGCGAGCCCATTATGTTGCTCTCCAACGAAGGGACTCGCACCTTGCGGTTACCGCCCCGTCACTCCATTCGGGACAATAATCGCAACCTGTTTTATTCATCATAATAATTCGGACTATAATTAACCTAATGAATAAGAGTTCGTACATCCAAAAATCCAAAAAACTAAAAAATCCTAAGAGTGCCTCTTTGGGCACGACGGTTCATAATCATCTCAGAGCATGTCTAGGGACCATCCTCGATCCCGTACATGTGTAAGTGACTCAGCTGCTTTATTATAGAGTTTATTATTATTATTATAGCCGGAATCCAAGTCTTGAACTTGGCCCTTAACATCATGATCAGTTAATGACGATCTGCGACCCCTAAACAGGGCCATTCCTGTTTCCATTCGATGCGGATGGTGGCTGCTTCTGTTCTATCGTTGTTGTCTGATTCCCCACATACTGTGGCAGTCTTCCATTCATGACATGCACATCAATCATATCCTTTAAATGCTTGCATTCGTCCATGGTGTGCCCATTCAATTCGTGAAAAAGACATTACTTTCCAGACATATGCTCCTGCTCCGTGGGATCCCTTCTTGCCGATTTCTAATAGGGGAGTTGCCCCTTTGTGTCCAAATAAATCTGTTCTAGGCTTTCCTTCAAATCTGAGTAGGAGGTGAACTTCGGCTCCTGCTTTTTCCATCTCCATTTCATCCCATCATATCCATCATCCAGTTTCTGTTTGCCTTTATCATTCTTGTTTGTATCTCTTGATGATCCTCTGCTTTGTACAGCGTTCACCTCTGGTTTGTCGGCTCGTGCATCTTCCTACCGTAGGAACCTTTCTGCTTTATGATAAAACTCCCCAAGATCCATAGGTGGAACCTACGCATGCCATCGGCAATTCCTAATACAACTGCCATCAAAACCATGGATGGATCTGGCTGATCCACTGATGTCACCGTGGTATTAAATCGCATTAGAAAAAACCCTAGGAATCTCTGGTCTTCTGCTTCAGTGTTGCCAGACTCATCACATTTTTGGGTCTCGAAATGTGAACCCTGAACTGCTTCAGAAATCTTTTGACCAATTCCATCCATGTGCCAATAGAACCACTCTCCAACTATCTAAACCACAGTGCAGCTATAACCATTAGAAACAGGGGAAAGCATCATGCCATGACTTCCTCTGATGCCCTTAGTACTTCCTTGTGCCATATATATCTCATCATATGCATAGTTGGATCCGACTTTCGGTCATATATTCCAGCATTGGTAGTTTAAACTCCGGTGGATTCCTAACATTCCTGATATTTGGAGTGAATGGACTTCTATTTACATCCTCCAAATCCATGTTCACCAATCCTCCATGCATAGCTCGCCTGATCATCTCCGCAAACCTGTCATTATCATCCAGCGGTATTCTCCTATCATCATTCCCAAACCGTCTCCCGAGTTCACGAGGGAATTACAGAACATACTCTGTCAAACGAGCATCCAAATTTCGATTCGCACCAGGCTCCATAGGATCGACCGTAGGTCCTCCAACCTCACGATTGACCCGACCCGGGGGAATGCCCCCAAGCCTTTGGGGATCGGGGCCTATCCTTCTGGAGGGATCTGGGCCGATCCCTTTAAGATGGTCGGAGACTGCCCCCGGTTGCTCTGTTCTATTCCTTTGTCTAATAGCTCCGTCTCCATATTCCCAGTTCTGATTTCCACCGATTCCTGCTGCTTCAACTCCTTGATCTAAGTTTTCATTAGCTCTTGCTACTCTATTCCCTTGGTTCTGCACTCCAGCTTATCCAATCCGTCGAAGTAAATTCTGCATCATCTCCTCCTGTCTTTACAGCATCCTTTCTTGCATAACATCCATCATCATTTCCATTTCATCCATGGTGATGTAGATAGATGCTTGATTAGCTCTAGCTCTTGAGGAAACCTCCTGACTCTCTCCATGGTGGCTCCTTTCTGATATCACTCTCCTTGTTGGTTGTCTCACCATTGCTCCAAATCTAGGCTCTAGATCTTTTCCAAACTCTGAAATCCAAATCCCTAGGGGCTAGCTCTCTCAATGAAAGCACCAAAATGTTGGGGTCAAAAATGGCCACCAACACCCAGTTATGTGAAAGCACCAATATACAGTCATAGATCTCGGATAATATAATGTAGAGAATATAAATTGAAGAATAAAAAAATTGAAACATAAAACAAGTAAAGAGAGCTACAGATTTATAGTGGTTCGGCTAACTCTGGCCTACATCCACTTTAAACTAAACCTTTATTTGTTTATACTGTTGTTACAATTACAATGATATGAATTTCAGTAATCAAAGTGATGGAGTGTAGCCTAGATAGAAGATGAAGTGAAGCAGAAAGAAGATCCCTTTTCTGATGCCATGCCTGCTGTATTTATAGGGGAAGACGTGTATGGATCAGACTGAAATTTCGCCAGAAGAACCTCCAGGCCCAAACAACCCGGCCCAAAGAAACATGTACCGATCGCTCTCCAAAATAGGGACCAGGGTCGATCCCTATTTTTGTTGGTTTATAGGGTACGATCACTATGGTGTGTCCCTTATTTCATAATATACTTATCCTCTAAGTTTCATGTCAATTGAATCTATAGATGTTGAGTTATTGATTGATCTTTGCTGCAATATGTTGCGAAAGTTGATTATAGCCAATCCTTATTGAGGGAAATGGGCCAATCCCTCCAACTTGCTCTATTTGATGTCTGATCCCTAGGTTACGTTCTTCTTGTTCTAAAGTTTCACTTTAATCTGCCTTGTGGTTGTTGAGTTATGGAGCGATCATCATTGAGTTGTGTTCATTCTGTTCAATCCAATCCCTCTACTTCGATCCCTCTATTCCGGTCCCTTTTTGTAGAGTGAATATTCCGATCTGATCCCTCTCCTAGGGGGAGTGCTAGTTCCATACTTAGCCATTTTTGTGTGCTGTCCATCCAAATCCTTTCAACTATAGTCCATAGTTTCAAATATAATCGATCTCCAATCCTAATAACCATCTCTCCGGGCTTTCTGCCTTGATGATCATGAAGTTCATTATGTTAAATCTGTCTATATACTGCCTTGCCAAAAGGCGGGTTAACATATGCTCTCTAAATACATTCCTAATTCCTATCCTAGTTTCTAACTTAAGCTCTGATAACAACCTGCCCTTTCGACATTGGGTCCAATGCCTGAACCGACATCAATACCCGAGAATTGAAAGGACATGTTGCAAGGGTGAGATAAAAGAAATACAACTGATAACAAATATGAAATACGGTTCTAACTAATGCTATCTAATAACTATCTACTTTCAAAGTACCACATCAGAAGAAAATAAAATATAATACATTAATAATAACCTTAGTCACATCATCATAACATGTCTAAAATGTCAAATACATGTGTCAGAACAATACAACTACAACCCAGATCGTACCAATAGTCAAATCCAGGTTACAACACTTATTTGCATCATACAAAATATATAAAAATGTGTCACCATCTTTGATATCATCTCGTCTCCAAACTCCATTAACTTGAACACACACATACTCTTATACGTGCGCCCACGCACACACACACATACATACATACATACATACATACATACATGCATACATGCATACATGCATACACACACACACACACACACACAGATATATATATGTAAAGGGGAAAAATAGGAGGGGGTCGAACATATATATAGTGAGTGAGCCATACTTTCTCTATATATACTACAAAAATAATACTATAAGATGATATGAGTCTATCGCCTGGTCACCTTACGTCCTGTCATCATGTCACACATAACTATCGTACGCATCTAGTCGTACCGCATCATCACTATATGGACTCATTTCCCTGGACCGGCCTCATGCACTAAAGGGTGAGACGTTGCCCATCGTCATGTAAAACACTTATAGGACTAACTTCCTTGGACTGCCCGAAGCCAACAGAAAAGCCTGTTATCCTCATGCTAATTGGCCTCATGCCCAACTCTGCCCATAGACTACAGGGTCGCTTAACACGCACCTCATCCACTTGGCCCGTCGAAGCACTATAAGAAAGCAACGTAACACCCAGACTATCTACTTGTGTCACAGATCCGTATCTATATTTGTATCCATATACATATCCATATCCATATACATATCCATATCCATATACATATTCATATCCGTATCCACATTCGTATCCATTTCTGTATATGTATCTGTGTAACATCCCGTAAACTGAACGATAATTAACTAAAATGATTTAATTAATAATTATTAATGCCTAAAAATAGAATTTTTTAAACATTAGAATTTGGCTACGAAACTTGTACCATTGTGTTTATGGAAATTTTTTTGATCAATTTTCATATATGAAGTTTTATGATAGGAGTTCAAATGAAATAGTTATTAACGTGTGAAGTTTTCGGATGAGAAACAATTCAAAATCAACTAAGAGAGAGTTAATAACTTAATATTAAAATGGACATTAAATATAAATGTTAACATTAAAGAAAATGGATGTGGTAAATCGAATTAAATCGGCAATGAAAAGGAAATAATTTATAAGGGTGAAGGTAATGAATATTAACATTTAAAAATAAAGGAGACAATAAACATTATCATTTTAGCATTTATGCAATCGTTAAATATAAATGTAAATTAATAGCATTCAGTTAAATAAATCTAATTAAGCAAGCATGGAAGAAAATAAATAAATTGAACGCAAAAGGAAATAAATATTGTAATTAAAAGTAAACTATAACTTATTTCCTAAGAAACATTAAAATTAAGGTTAACATATTAAAATCAGCAATAAATGAAAGAAAGCGGGCAAAAAATTATAAAGCAACCTGGTCAACATCCTAGAGCTCACCGGTCGACTCCTAGCGGTCGATTGGTGGAGATTGAGCGGTCGACCGATCAGCTAGTTTTGAGCGAGAATGAACCTAGGTCCAACATACCCAATTTAATAAATTAAAATCTATCGGATGTAATTGATTCTTGCGCCTATAAATATAGGCCTAAACCCTACTTTTCTTCTCATATTTTCTTAATCAAAAGGCGAAGCTCTGCCTTTTTCTTTTCTCCACAAATTCTAGAAAAATAGAAATTATAAATTAGTATTATGTATGTATGTTTGTAACGACCGGCCTTTTTGGACGTTTTATGCAAACACACGCGTCAGACTCAAACCATTCAAAGGGGCAGATTGTTATGGGGTAAATAAGAAAAGAAGAGAAAGAAATATAAAAAATACAGAATCTCACAGCGGAATGACAAAATATAATAATCAAACAACAGATCATGAAGCTATTTTTCAAATACATTTGGTTATTCTTTTACAGCAAAAAATCATAGTTACATATAACAGGAAGAAATAAATAAATGCAGTGGAATAACATGAAGTAGTGGAATACATATAATAAGTAATAATAGTACAAAATCTTTGTCTTCATCCTTCAGAAAGCAGTCTTCGATAAACTGAAAAGCTCAGACTGACCCGAGCGAATTGGAAAGACAAAACACCCGAGTCAGAACTAAAAGATCTTATGTAAGTTAAATCAACGGTCAATAAATATGAGTGTAACGACGTCAGAGATGTTTACGGGGTTTGACATCTCCTATCCAGTGTCTAACGTGAGTGCAATAACTTAAGAGATGTTCGGGATTCCCATCTCCTAAGAATCTGTTAAACTATCTACATACATAGTACAATACACTAATATAATAGTGTCTACAGTAAAGTAAAGTATTAAAATAACGTTAAGGCATTACCCATATCCCCCTTAACACATTTTATATAACGCCATAGTCTATACAGATACTGTAAACTCCACCCGCAGGTGGGCTATCATGGAGCACTCCATAGGTACGACACAAAACAAACTCGTAGAAGGCGCGATATGGCATGTGAACACGACACCGAGGCAATGCCAGGGTAGATATACCAATTGCACTCCCGGACTGGTGGTAACACATAGCAGCTACTACCGCCCACCTCGGACACACTCCCATAATCAAAATCAAGGGCTGGACACCAAATCAATCACAAAGTCAGAATATAGTATCGAAGAAATGTGACCGATAGGAGGAATGACCTCACTTGGCCCGGTATAGCTCTTGTTTTAGCCACATCAAGCTGACTCATGGGAGTCAGGGTCATGTAAATACCTCATACAGAACCGTTCACCAAACCATCCTACTTTATTTCTGGAATCTCCACCACGTACACAGTTGTTAAAGTGGTTTCGGTATTGGCAGAGAGTATGACAATATATGATCCCGGTCTCTTTAACAACCAACCGCTTATTTCACACCGGATGGTTCTGTTATATTTCAAAAAGTCAATTCACAATTTATATCAAAATATCATATTCGATTTCAAATCATATCTCTTTCAAAATCATATTCACTTTCAAAACAATATTCACTTTAAAACCTGTATTTAATTCCAAAATCATATTCACTTTTGAATTTATCGATGAGATCGGTTAATTAAATTCTAGTTCCAAAATCATCGTATTTACTCGAATATGTCATTTCACAAAAATGTATCAATTCCAAATTCCAACTTAGGTCATATCATCATCGAGGATTTAAACATAATTACTTCACCTTTACACAGTCTGCAATTTTAGAAAATAGTTTAGATAGTCATAAATAGTTTTAATAGTTTAAAAATAGTTTAAATAGATTAAAGTAGTTTAAATGGTAAAATAGTTTAAATAGATTTAAATTTGATTTAACTAGATTTAAATAGATTAAATATAGATTTAATAGATTTAATTAGATTTAAAAATGATTTAAATAGATTAATTATAGATTAAATAGATTTAAATTATATTAAGTAGACTTTTAAATAGATTAAATAAATTTAAAATAGATTAAATAGATTTAAATTATATTAAATACATTTAAAATAGATTAAATAAATTTAATTAGTTTAAAATAGGTAAAATAGATTAACTTGGATTAAATAGGTTATATAGATTAAAATAAATTAAAATAGTTTTAGTTGATTAAAATGGTTTAAATTAATTTAAAATAGATTTCAAGGTTATATCCAAACATTTCCAATAACTCCATTTCCGATAAATTCATTTATATTTGACACTTCAACTTTGAGATTCCAATTTAAATCCTTTGAACAATTCATTAAATCAATTCCAATTTCAACATTTACGCTTGGACTTCCGGAAAAAATTCAGTTTATATAAATCAAATTTCTATTTCAAAATACCAATTAACTGAATTCAAAAATTTAAAGATTCAAAAATCACCTAATTTAACCAATCTAGTGTTCGTATAAAATTTTCTACCCTAGGGTCAAGTGATACAGATATTTATCATTTCAATCCGCAATTTAAAATTTTACGGTTATATATCATTTCAAACCGCAATCTCGAATTAAATAAAATCCATAAAATCGCTCGAGTTTATCATTTCAACCCATATTGATTTTTTCCTAATCTATAGATCGTTCGGGTATGTATCATTTCAACCCATAGGGAACCTGAAGTTATAACAATATAGAATACAACATCCAGTCATCCAATATCAACAGTCGAACATTCATCACAATCATCATCCAAATCAATCAATAAACATCAATAGATAATTGAAAATCAATAACAGGTATTAAATTGACAATTTAAATTCAATATTAAATTTAACGATGATTAAATGCAATAAAAGTCAAATTTAACTAGAATGACAATTTAAACATACCAAACATCGATCAATTAATTTCTAATCATATCATAAATTTAATTTAACTAACATAAGATAGTTTAGTAATTGTGAGTGTGTCAAAACACTCACCTTTGATTTCAAATAGATTTGAAATACACAATATGGCCCAAATTTGAATAGTCTCAGAATTTTTCCAAACAAGCAGAAAAATGTCCGAAATTCCGATTTGATCCCAACGAAACAAACCGTGCGTAAATCGGATCTCGTATGTAAAAGTTACGATGATTATAAGATTGAATTTTCAAAATTTAAATTAAAAAGAAAAAAAAGAATACCACGTCAACATCTCTAGTACGCTCTCAACCCTAGACACATGAGCCTCGTTCGAACTACTCTGCACACGAACCCAAACCAGCGCCACGGCCGCCGTCCAATGCTGCTCATCCACGTCGTCGTTCTTCGATCGGAGACCACCACTGCCACGACCATCGTCCATCGCATGCATAGCCACCGCGCGAGCACCTCCGCCCCACCAGAACTGATTTACCATCGTTCATCTTGTCTCGACGATCATGGCGAAATCTGGCCCATCCGAGACAAACAAAGGCCACCAATCACGACTGCTTGACCTCCTCTTCATGCCCATGCCCTTCGATCGTCCCCTCGTCGCAAATCCACCGTCGAAAAATCGAAACCCTAATACGGACAACTAAGGTTCAACCTCGATTTCTGGACAAACGGTGAATCCGATTGGAAAATGAATCACACCAGTGAATCACACTCGTTGAGAGCTTTAAATTGATATATAATTCGATATAGTTTGAGGAGTTTTATTTTTTCGATTTGATTTTAATTTGCAATTAAATTTGGAATTTGGAAATAGGTTTTGGTTTGTCTGCCATTGGAAAGAGAGAAGCAGATAGAATTGAACATACAGACAAATGGAATAAGAAATAGCTAGGGTTTATAATAGGTTATAAATAGGCAGATCAGAATAGAAACAAATGGACTAGATCGATTTGAAAGTTGAACGATAAACGACCCGAAAAGCCCGTTTCATTCCCGAAACGGAAATGGGTCATCCCATATATCAAAATAGATGTTTTTTATATTTTAAACTCAATGGAACAGGTTTCAAGTCCTAATTCCATCATATGAAGAAGATAGCTTTAAAATTAGCATATTTCAAATTGATTTCAATTGAATTTAATTAAACTGATTTCTACGCGTTTCGAGTCCGTACGATCAAACGACAAGTCCGATCGCTACGAAACTTGAAATCCTACAATAATTCACCATTTCGGATCCGATGAAACTGGTTTCGCGGAAATCCATGACAGTTGCCAAAATGGTTTCATGTTAATTAAATAAATTATTATTAAATCAATTAATCACTTTTTAATTCAACATATATAAACTAACAAATTTCATCATTGTTTTTGATTACTTAGACATTTACAATAATTTTAAACAAATATACATATCAAATTCAGTGTTAAATATTTCACTAATTACAGTGTTCCATTTCAACTTTAATTAAATCCAATTAATTAAAATTAAATTCCAATAAATTGTTTTAATTTGATTTCAGTCTTTTTTCCAATCAATTATTACTCTACAGACATAGTTAACATTTGTTTATATCTTGTTACACTAACATTCTACAATTATCATCTTAGTTTTCATTAACGTAGTATTAATTACATTAAATTACAATAAACCGTTTATTATAGCTTAAATTCCAATAAATTGATCAAACTTGATTTCAATTCTTTTTATTATATCAATGGTCATATTATGGATAAAATTTACATTGGTTACATCTTATTGAATTTCTATTTTACAATTATCAATTAAATCTACATTAACTGCACTAATCAAGTGAAATAATTGCAATTGATTTCCAATTTAATTAAACAGGCTAAATCAATAGGTAACATATAATAATTGTCACCATTAACTTTTAGTCACATCATATAAGTTTATTATCCACTACAAGTGTTATAATTACTACTACAACACTAAATTTATCCAGTTACAATTCATTACACATTATTTCAATCAATCTACTTTTAAATTATCAATTGCTCTTTTAATTCAATTATCAATTAATACATACATTACTATAATTTATTTACAATCTATATCAATTTTAACTCTTTAATCCTTTTATTTAATTGGAATTACATTTAAAGCAGTTACCTTACATTAATACTATTTCATTTTTTTCCGGTCATATTCTTATTATTAAATCACAAATTTTTATTTCTTCCAACATTAAGTCACAAAACCTTATTAAATTTACAATTTTTAATTATCGAAAATTACGGGTCGTTATACTCTCCCCCACTCAAAACTTTTTATCCTCGAAAAGGAAAAAGAATGGAAAAGAAGGAATTAAGAAATCATTATATCTTATTCAAAATATTAAATTTAGAAAAAATTAATTTACATAATTTAATAATTTAAATAAAATATATAAATTTATAAACAATTAAATCCTTTATATCCAAGTTAACAAAGTTTGGAAAATGTTTCGAAAATTTTTCTGAGTCCAAAATTCACGAAAAATATTTGTAGAGTCTCCTTTGTACGGAGAGGTCTGGGGAAAATAATAATATCAATATTAACAATATATATCATATATTTCAAAATAAAATATCCCAAACCACGGGAAAATAATATAATATCGCTAGAAAACCGTAATCCGAGAATGTATCTATTTGTCGGGAAAACAACGCTTTATTTTATGAAACCAAAAGCAGTAGCAATTGCTTCCAAAACCTGTATTTCGCATATATAATCCAAAGGAGTTAATAATGATATAAAAGTGAAATAATTAAGTTGTCTCAATTAATAACAAAACAAATCAATATAACATAACAACAATCACTTGCAACCAAAAGCATACAATCATCACATGAAATCAATGTAATCAATCATACATCCATAGCATCCAAACAAATTGTTTGTTTGGGTTTAGACACTCTTAATCGCATAGAATTATAAACAACTACTAAGTATACCATACACTCAGCAGTCTTAGATAAAGCTTAATAGATTATGTATACATTCTAAACAATTTAAAGCATCACTTCCCAACATCCATAAGCCAAAACAAACAATAAATTTCAAATATTATCAAGTTATATTCTTATTACTTTTCTTTCACATTATTTACTATTCATTTTCATTTGTTCATACATTGCTTGTTTAATTACTTGATATTTATCACTTACAGAATTCATTTTGCATTCATTTATTCAATACCATTTTTCTTTTCATTATTTTACATTCATTGCTTACATGAGTTATTTCCATTTCAATTATTAGATTTATTCATTATTATGTAAGTCTCTTTACAATTTAATTCACCATTTATAGATTATTTCTTTTTTTTCACATTCATTCTTCCATATATAGTATTATTGAATATTAAATCCATTTCTAAATCATTTCAATGTTTTCAGAATTTATAACCATTCAATTAATATAGTACTCATTTTAATTATAAATGGCTTCAACATTAATTTAAGTTTATAATTATTTACTTACAGTATTCACCTTTTACTATTAAATCTGATTATAGGTAGCCTAAAATGTTACTTAAGTTTATAATCATTTTCCTTACATTATTCACTTCTATTACATTTAATTAGTAGCACTTTAAACTATTAACTTTAGTTTATAACAATTTATAACATTAGGATTTTTATTTATAAAAGTAAGTCCATTGAACACTTTCATTTACTAAAGTTTACCTGTACAATATTCTACTACATATTCTTTTTAACATTTCAACTTTTAATAATTTGGTAAGTTATATATATATATATGTTTTTAGAATGCAATTGGATATTATACAAGTTCATCTTATTTATTTAGTTAATAAAATGTTCAATAATTACAATTTCTTATTTTCCACTTCCTTTTTATTTACAGTTTACAAATTTTCAGTTTCTTATATTTTCATCAATCATTTAGCATCTAGTTTCTAATTACACATCTTAGAAGTTTTTAGTTATTAAATAGTTAAGATTTCATTTCATTATAAAAATTGAAATTTCCAATTTGCAGAAACTTAAGAACTAAATACCGGGTTCCATTCTAAAATCATTTCAAAATGATATATATGTATATACTCATAACTTATATATCAAATCATATTTAGAAAGATTAAGATTTGTTATCAAAATAAATGTGTAGTAAAACTACTATAGCAGCCATCCCATCTTGAAACTCGAAAATGATTGTCAATGATGCGTGCACTCTTCACTGAAATTTATTTTCCAGTGACAGAGAGGGGAGTACAGAACTTATTTCCTTCAAAAGAAGAAATTTCTTTTAAAACTTTCTTTCAAATCATCGTGAAATGTTCATATCAGAAAATACTTCTAAATACTAATAATATTATATTCCAAAACCTTTTGAAAGAAATTTCAAAATCCCGGAACTTGAGTTCTAAAATTCCCAATTTATATTTACTTTATTTGTAAATCCTATTTCAATCAATATTTATAAAATTTCACCACTTAACCACAAACATATTACATCCAACTATATCATTTATAAAATTTATTATTTTATCTACAAAATATATAATAGGAAAATTATTTCATTTACCTATATTTCAAACAAATATTGTGTCAGTCTGCCCTATTAAGTGTTTAGAAATCCCTATCGATGTCATAGCGTCCTATGCACCGACTAGAATTTATAAATACAAAATGGAACAAATTAACACAATACAAAAACCTTTTATAACACTAACAAATACGCTCTCTCGTATATATACACTCATTGACTCATTCTAGGGTATTACTACCCTATTTTATATGAGTCAGACCCCACAAAGCTAAGGTTATCGCTAAACCAAAGCTTTGATACCAACTGTAATGACCGGACTTTTTGAACGTTTTAAGCAGACACACGTGTCAGACTCAAACCATTCAAAGGGGCAGATTATTATGGGGTAAATAAGAAAAGAAGCGAAAGGAATAAAGAAAATACAAAATCTCGCAGCAGAATGACAAAATATAATAATCAAACAACAGTTCATGAAGCTATTTTTCAAATACATTTGGTTATTCTTTTACAGCACAAAATCAGAGTTACATATAACAGGAAGAAATAAACAAATGCAACGGAACAACATGATGCAGTGGAATACATATAATAAGTAATAATAGTACAAAATCTTCGTCTTCATCCTTCAGAAAGCAGTCTTCGATAAACTGAAAAGCTCAGACTAACCCGAGCGAATTGAAAAGACAAAACACTCAAGTCAGAACTAAAAGATCTTATGTAAGTTAAATCAACAGTAAAAAAATATGAGTGTAACGGCGTCGGAGATGTTTACGGGATTTGACATCTCCTATCCAGTGAGTGCAATAACTTAAGAGATGTTCGGGATTCCCATCTCCTAAGGATTCGTTAAACTATCTACATACATAGTACAATACGCTAATATAATAGTGTCTACAGTAAAGTAAAGTATTAAAATAGCGTTAAGGCGTTACCCATATCCCCCTTAACACATTTTATATAATGTCGTAGTCTATACAGATACTGTAAACTCCACCTGCAGGTAGGCCATCAGGGAGCACTCCATAGGTACGACACAAAACAAACTCGTAGAAGGCGCGATATGGCATGTGAACACAACACTCGAGGCAATGCCAGGGTAGATATACCAATTTCACTCCCGGACTGGTGGTAACGCATAGCAACTACTACCGCCCACCTCGGACACACTCCCCTAATCAAAATCAAGGGGTGGCCACCAAATCAATCACAAAGTCAGAATATAGTATCGAAGAAATGTGCCCGATGGGAGGAATGACCTCACTTGACCTGGTATAGCTCCTGTTTTAACCACATCAAGCTGACTGACGGGAGTCAGGGTCACGTAAATACCTCATACAGAACCGTTCACCAAACCATCCTACTTTATTTCTGGAATCTCCACCACGTACACAGTTGTTAAAGTTGTTTAGGTATTGGCAGAGAGTATGACAATATCCGATCCCGGTCTCTTTAACAACCAACCGCTTATTTCACATTGGATGGTTCTTTTACATTTCAAAAAGTCAATTCATAATTTATATCAAAATATCATATTCGATTTCAAATCATATCCCTTTCGAAATCATATTCACTTTCAAAACCATATTCACTTTAAAACCCGTATTTACTTCCAAAATCATATTCACTTTTGAATTTATCGATGAGATAGGTTAATTAAATTCTAGTTCCAAAATCATCGTATTTACTCGAATATGTCATTTCACAAAAAGGTATCAATTCCAAATTCCAACTTAGCTCGTATCATCATCGAGGATTTAAACATAATTACTTCAACTTTACACAGTCTGCAATTTTAGAATATAGCTTAGATAGTCATAAATAGTTTTAATAGTTTAAATAGATTAAAATAGTTTAAATGGTAAAATAGTTTAAATAGATTTAAATTTGATTTAACTAGATTTAAATTGATTTAAATAGATTAAATATAGATTTAATAGATTTAATTAGATTTAAAAATGATTTAAATAGATTAATTATAGATTAAATAGATTTAAATTATATTAAGTAGATTTTTAAATAGATTAAATAAATTTAAAATAGATTGAATAGATTTAAATTATATTAAATAGATTAAATAAATTTAATTAGTTTAAAATAGGTAAAATAGATTAACTTGGATTAAATAGATTATATAGATTAAAATAAATTAAAATAGTTTTAGTTAATTAAAATAGTTTAAATTAATTTAAAATAGATTTCAAGTTTATATCCAAACATTTCCAATAACTCCATTTTCGAAAATTCATTTATATTTGACAGTTCAACTTTGAGATTCCAATTTAAATCCTTTGAACAATTCATTAAATCAATTCCAATTTCAACATTTACGCTTGGAAATCCGAAACTAATTCAGTTTATATAAATCAAATTTCTATTTCAAAATACCAATTAATTGAATTCAAAAATTTAAAGATTCAAAAATCACATAATTTAACCAGTCCGGTGTTCGTATAAAATTTTCTACCCTAGGGTCAAGTGATATGGATATTTATCATTTCAATCCGCAATTTAAAATTTTACGGTTATATATCATTTCAAACTACAATCCCAAATTAAATAAATCCATAAAATCGCTTGAGTCT
This sequence comes from Allium fistulosum, assembly GCA_030737815.1. Lineage (NCBI taxonomy): Eukaryota > Viridiplantae > Streptophyta > Magnoliopsida > Asparagales > Amaryllidaceae > Allium > Allium fistulosum. The sequence continues at coordinate 257,475,020 of CM060908.1, read as the reverse complement.
ATCATTTCAACCCACAATGATTTTTTCCTAATTTATAGATTGTTCGGGTATGTATCATTTCAACCCATATGGAACTTGCAGTTATGACAATATAAAATACAGCATCCAATCATCCAATATCAACAGTCAAACATTCATCACAATCATCATCCAAATCAATCAATAAACATCAATGGATAACTGAAAATCAATAACACGTATTAAATTGAAAATTTAAATTCAGTATTAAATTTAACGATGATTAAATGCAATAAAAGTCAAATTTAACTAGAATGACAATTTAAACATACCAAACATCGATCAATTAATTTCTAATTATATCATAACTTTAATTTAACTAACATAAGATAGTTTAGTAATTGTGAGTCGGTTAAAACACTCACCTTTGATTTCAAATCGATTTGAAATCCACAATATGACCCAAATTTGAACAGTCTCAGAATTCATCCAAATCAAAGTCAAAATGTCCGAAATTCTGATACAATCCCAATGAAACAAACCGTGCGTGAATCAGATCTTGTATGTAAAAGTTACGATGATTAGAAGATTGAATTTTCCAAATTTAAATTAAAAAAAAAGAATACCACGTCAACATCTCTAGTACGCTCTCAACCCTAGACGCATGAGCCTCATTTGAACTACTCTGCACACGAACCCAAACCAACGCCACGGCCGCCGTCTATTGCTGCTCATCCACGTCGTCGTTCTTCGATCGGAGACCACCACTGCCACGACCATCGTCCATCGCACCCACAGCCACCGCTCGAGCACTTCCGCCCCACCAGAACTGCTTCACCACCGTTTATCTTGTCTCGACGGTCATGGAAAAATCTAGCCAATCTAAGACAAACGAAGGCCACCGGTCATGACTGCTTGACCTCCTCTTCGTGCCCATGCCCTTCGATCGTCCCCTCGTCGCAAATCCACCGTTGAAAAATCGAAACCCTAATACGGACGATTGAGGTTCAACCTCGATTTCTAGACAAACGGTGAATCCGATTGGAAAACGAATCACTCTAGTGAATTACGCTCGTCGAGAGCTTTAAATTGATATATAATTCGATATAGTTTGAGGAGTTTAATTTTTCGATTTGATTTTAATTTGCAATTGAATTTGAAATTGGGATATAGGTTTTGGTTTGTCTGCCATTGGAAAGAGAGAAGCAGATAGAATTGTACGTATAGACAAATGGAATGAGAAATTGCTAGGGTTTATAATAGATTATAAATAGGGAGATCAGAAATAGAAACGAATGGACTAGATCGATTTGAAAGTTGAACGATAAACGACCCGAAAAGCCCGTTTCGTTCCCGAAACGGAAATGGGTCATCCCATATATCAAAATATATTTTTTCAATATTTTTAAACTTAATGGAACAGGTTTCAAGTCCTAATTTCATCGTATGAAGAAGTTAGTTTTAAAATTAGCTTATTTCAAGTTGATTTCAATTGAATTTAATTAAATTGATTTCTACGCATTTCGAGTCTGTACGATCAAACGACAAGTCCGATCGCTACGAAACTTGAAACCCTACAATAATTCACCATTTCGGATTCGATGAAACTGGTTTTGTCGAAATCCGAGACAGTTGCCAAAATGGCTATTTTCACGTCAATTAAATTAATTATAATTAATTCAATTAATCACTTTTTAATTCAATATTTATAAACTAACAAATTTCATCATTGTTTTTTATTACTTAGACATTTACAATAATTTAAAACAAATTTACATATCAAATTCAGTGTTAAATATTTCACTAATTATAGTGTTCCATTTCAATTGTAATTAAATCCAATTAATTAAAATTAAATTCCAATAAATTGTTTTAATTTGATTTCAGTCTTTTTTTCAATCAATTATTACTCTACAGATATAGTTAACATTTGTTTATATCTTGTTACACTAACATTCTACAGTTATCATCTTAGTTTTCATTAACGTAGTACTTAATTACATTAAATTACAATAAACCATTTATTATAGCTTAAAATCCAGTAAATTGATCAAACTTGATTTCAATTCTTTTTATTAAATCAATTGTCATATTATGAATAAAATTTACATTGGTTACATCTTATTGAATTTCTATTTTACAATTATCAATTAAATCTACATTAACTGCACTAATCAAGTGAAATAATCGCAATTGATTTCCAATTTAATTAAACAGGCTAAATCAATAGGTAACATATAATAATTGTCACCATTAACTTTTAGTCACATCTTATAAGTTTATTGTCCACTATAAGTGCTATAATTACTACCACAACACTAAATTTATTCAGTTACAATTCATTACACATTATTTCATTAATCAATCAACTTTTAAATTATCAATTGCTCTTTTAATTCAATTATCCATTAATACATACATTACTATAATTTATTTACAATCTATATCAATTATAACTCTTTAATACTTTTAATTAATTGGAATTACATTTCAAGCAGTTACCTTACATTAATACTATTTCATTTTATTCCAGTTATATTCTTATTATTAAATCACAAATTTTTATTTCTTCCAACATTAAGTCACAAAACCTTATTAAATTTACAATTTTTAATTATCGAAAATTACGGGTCGTTACAATGTTAGTACACTTCATTCCAATGAATTAAAATACTGCTTAATTCCTAATCCAAATTATAAAAACTTCAAATTTGTATTTACTTTCATTCAACCAACAAACCTTGAATTATTATCCAATATTATAAATCTAGGGACTACTTTCACCCTTACTTTCCACATTCAATTATATGCAATATTAAATCATAGTTAATAATTCATAGAATATGTAGGCATGGTTTTCAAATTTATTACATGTATATATTCTCTAAAATTATATTCGGAGATACCAGGAACAGATTTACAACGATATAAATCCAATAATATATTAAAATATATAATTTTCTACTCACCTCTAAGCTTCCAAATCTTCAGATCTAAATCCATACTTCATGTTTGACTCCGTTTTCCCTTCTACCAAAATATGTATTAAAGTGTATAAATATTTATTAGAATTATAGATCCGAGAAGAAATTTGAATTGAACATAGTTTTAAAGTTTAAGATTTAGAACTTACCACTTCTTCGCAAAATTGATTCACCCCATATTCTTCTTCTCTTTCATTTTCCGCTATTCTCCACACACACACACTATTTTATCATTTCTATATTTCATAGAATTTGTGGAGAAAAGAAAATGGCAAAGTTTCTCTCTTTGATTTAGAAAATATAAGAAAAAACGTGAGGGATTAGGCCTGTACTTATAGATGCACGAATCAATCCCATCCATTAGATTTTAATTTATTATGGAAGAAAATAAATAAATATAACACAAAAAGAAATATATATTGTAATTAACAGTAAACCAATACTTCATCCCTAAGAAACGTTAAAATTAGCGTTAACATTAATATATTAAAATTAGAAATAAATGAAAGAAAACTAGCAAAATTATAATGCTCGCCGGTCGGCACCCTATATCCCACTGGTCAACGCCTAGCAGTCAACTAGTGGGGATTAAGCGGTCAACCGATCGGCTAGGTTTTAGTAAGAATGAACCTAGGCTCAACGGCCCCGATTTAATAAATTAAAATATAACAGATGTAATTGATTTGTGCGCCTATAAATATAGGCATAACCCCCACTTTTCTTCTCATATTTTCTTAATCAAAAGGAAAAGCTCTGCCATTTTCTTTTCTCCACAAATTCTAGGAAATGTAGAAATTATAAAATAGTATTATATGTATGTATGTATGTTTGTATCTATGTATGCATGTATACATTAGTATACTTTATTCCAATGAATTAAAATACTACTTAAATCGCAATCCAAATTATAGAAACTTCCAAACTATATTTACTAACATATAACATTCAACCAACAAACCTTGAATTATTATCCAATGCTATAAATCTAGGGACTACTTTCACCCTTACTTTCCATATTCAATTATATGCAATAATAAATCATAGTTAACAATTTACAAAATATGCAGGCATGGTTTTCAAATTCATTACATGTATATATTTAAGCCTATAACTCCAAAATTACAATTGAGCATACAAGGAATAGATTTACAATGATATAAATCCAATATTATATTAAAATATATAATTTTCCACTCACCTCTAAGCTTCCAAATCTTCAGATCTAAATCCATTCTTCTTGTTTGACTCCTTTTTTCCTTCTACAAAAATATGTATTAAAGTGTATAAATATTTATTAGAATTATAGATCGGAGAAGAGATTTGAATTGAACATAGTTGCAAAGTTTAAGATTTAGAACTTACCACTTCTTCACAGAATTGATTCACCCTATATTCCTCTTCTCTTTTATTTTCCGCTATTCTCCACACACACGCATACAGATTTATATATATAATATACTATTTTATAATTTCCATTTATATTTAACGATTGCTTAAATGCTAAATTGATACCATTTAATACCTCCTTTATTTTTAAACGTAAATATTCATTACCTTCACCCTTATAAATTCTTATTTATTTTCATTTCAATGCTGATTTAATTAGATTTACCACATCCATTTACTTTAACATTAACATTTATATTTAATGCCCATTTTAATGTTAAGTTATTAACATTTACTTTCTTAAATGGTTTTGAATTGTTTTCGATCCAAAAACTTCAAACGTTAATAGCTTTTTCGTTTGAACTCCGATCGTAAAACTTTATATATGAAAATTGATCAGAAAATAGCTAAGAAAACAACTGTTCAAGTTTCATAACCAAATTCCAATGTTTACAAAGATTGTATGTTTAGGCATTAATAATTAGTTATTAAATCTTTTTAATTAATTATCATTCAATTTGCAGAATATTACATTCTCCCCCTTAAAAGAATTTCATCCCCAAAATTCCTCAAGGACTGAATCATGCAACATAGTGCGCAACCAATCTAAGCTATCTAACCAATTAGTGTGCAACCAATTTTGCAGCCAGTCGTGTACAAGTGCATGGTGTATCATAATACATATGGTATGCATGTTGAATAGTACTGAATCGGCACCTCCTTTTTGAATGCATTCTTTAAAACAATTTTGAAAATACGGTGGCAACAACATATATATATTGGCAGTTCTATAGGTATGCAAATTTTGAAAATCAAATCTTTGTTTTCGCATCCAAATTTTCCTATACTTCTACGAATAAAAGTATAGTTCAACCAATTTTGCATCCAATCCCTACCATCCAAAATCCTATCACATCATTTCTAACATCTAAAATTTAAAAAATTCCAATTTTCTAAACCTATATTATTTATGCCCGAAAAGGGCTTGGATAGAAAATTAGATATTTCCATCCTTTCATTCTGTACCCTTTTTCCGCTATACCTTGTAACTTTCTCTTGTACCCCCATTTCTTTTCTAACTTTTCCAAGTACAGTCCACATAAAGAAATTTTACTTTTAAACTTTTAAAACGGAATTATTTTAAAACAAGTTTTGTTTATCCCAAAGCAAAAATAGTTTTTTCCCTCACTAACCATTTTACTTACTGCCGTTGTGGGTGTATTTTCTCCACCACCGGACCAGGTCCCGCCAAATCGAACTCCAACCAACTCCACTCACTGCCGAATCAACGCACATCCCACTCACAACCGAACCAATTCGCAACCTACCACTCCATTGCTTGCCGAACCAATCTCCACCGGATCAACCTACGACCAAACCAATCTCCATCGGATCAACCTACGACCAGACCAACCTCCACCGAACCAGCCTATGCCGGAGCAACTCCCCACCGGACCAAACCTATCCACCGAATGAAGTCTCCACCAAACGAAGCAACACATCTCACCACCGGACCACTCATCTCACCACCGAACCAAAGGAAACCGGACCAGATCCACCAGGCCAGATTACGTCAGCCCAGGCCCGCCAGCTGCTATATACCTCCAAGACCCCTACCCCCAGCCTCACTCTATAAATAGAGGGGCAATGGTACAACAATGGGGGACAAGTTTGAGAGCTCAAGCACGGAGAGAACTTTCAAACAACTTTCTTTTACTTGTATCAAAGCTTTGTACTTGTAATCTAAACAAGAGAAGAGAAATAACATATGAAGTGGACGTAGGCACATTCTGGCTGAACCACTATAAATCTGCGTGTCTTTTTACAGTTTAGCCCCTGCTTTTTATATATTTGCATAAATCACCAAAATCACTAAAAACCACATAAGATCTACTAAATCATACGACTTTGAGGTGTTTGTTCATTTTTTGTGCAAACATTTTTGGTGCTTTCACTGAGAACTAGAAGCTCGAAGCTTCAGCTTCATCCACTTAACATTTTTCCTAACAGCATCGTTTGCCACTTGGAAAACATGCCTCCCAAACAGAGAAAAGATGTTAACAAAGAAAAAAACATCGCATCCAGCAGTCTTCCGGATCCAGCTGCGACGAATCAAGTAAATCGTCCTCCTCCAGTAGCAGTAACAAATGAAGGACAGGCTAATCCGACCACTCCTGCCACAGAACAGCCCGCAGCAATTACTAGGGCAGATTTGGACAGGATTCTGGTTGAAGTAACTAACCGCTTCACGTCCCAGCAGGAAGCCTTGGTGGACCATCTCATGTCACGCTTAAGGGATGCTGAAGAGTCCAGTCGCAACACTGAATCATGGGGCGAGTCCCAGTCTGGAGGATCTCAGAGACAACAAAGATCTTCCTTCTTCGAAGGAGCTAACGGCAGAAGTAGCCATGGTAGGAGCCGAGATCGAGCACAACCCGAAGTTAGGCCTGAGGAAACGTTTGGTACCGAACCCAACGGGGGAGGTACCGGGCGAAGGTCAACTGTAGCTGAGCCTGTCATACTGCCTAACCACGGAAACGCCAGTGAACGGGGCCGAGCTAGAGTCCAGCCCGAAGTTGGACCCGAGGAAGTGCTTAGATCAGAACCCAGCAGGGGAAGATCAAGGCAAGGGCCAACTGTAGCTGACCCTAGCATGCTCCCAGAAGATCAAAGGCAGCCATTAGAAAATATGAGGAATGATAGACGATACCATCCCTAAGGTCATCTAGACGGAATCAATCCCACAGAACAGAACCAAACTCATTTCTATCTGCTCCAAATTCTGATGAAAGGATGGCACGCTTATTCAGAGAGTGCGTCCAACGGGAGCAAAGAGATCGAGGGATAGGCGCTAGGGTAACCAGCCCTTTCGCCCGCAATATCAAAATTGCTATCACTCCCCGAGAATGGAAGATGCCAACAATGGAACCTTACAAAGGAACCTCCGACCCCGTTGTACACTTACAGAGGTACACACAACATATGCTCATGAGTGGAGCGACAGAGGGAGTACTGTGCATATGCTTTCCGCTCTTCTTAGCAGATCTCGCTACCTCCTGGTTCTGTCATCTACCCCGAGGATCCATCAGCTCGTGGGAAATGTTGAAAGAAAAGTTTATCAGTCAGTTCCGCATCCATGTGGAACAACCTAAGGACGCTTATTCCTTATCCAGCATCAAACAGAAACCTGGAGAGAAACTGCAGCAATACCTAACCCGATTCAATGCCGCAGCAGCCACGGTCCAAGATGCCGATGAGAAGCTTATCCTAATGGCCCTCTATAGTGGTGTGCATCCGGACACTAAATTTGCTAGAAGGTTGACAAAAGAAAAACCAGCTACTTTACCCGATTTCTTCCATGAAGCCGGGAAATATATGAGGCATGAGGATGCTGCCGTTGAGGGGCAGTCAGGACAGCAAAATAAGGCAACTCACAGCAACGCCCCTGCTGTGGCAAGGGACGTTCGAAGAAATGATTCCAGAGACAATGCTGGGGGCAAGAAGGGAGAAAAGCGCCTATATCGGCCTGGACCGAGATTCGACACTTACACTCCTTTGAACGAGACCGTCGAAAATATCTTCCTTGCCACCCAAGGCGAAGTTAGATACAAACGCCCACCATACAAGAAGGAATCAAATAACGCACAGAAGTCCGGAAAGTTCTGCCGCTTCCACGAATCTCACGGGCATGATACCAATGAATGCCATCATCTCCGGGATCTAATTGAGGAACACATCAGAAGGAAGAAACTGGAACGCTATGTAAAAAGTCAGGACATGACTCCAGCTCCTGCCAATGAAAACCCAAGGCTACCCTCACCAGAGACCGGTAGAGGAAACCGCAACGCTAGCGGCTCTAGTCAAGAGAAGATAGTGGTCCATACCATCTCAGGAGGACCGCACATCGCAGACAAGAGCTGGAAAGAGATGGAAAGATATGGAAAGTCGCTTAGAGACAGTAAAGACTGTGTCAATTCGGTAATAGAAGAACGCCACCCAAAACGGAAAGAAAGTGATGATATCACATTCGGTAAGCGTGACCTGGAAGGAAGGCAGTACCCTCACATGGATCCCATGGTTATCTCTGCCCGGCTCGGTCCCGCCGAAGTTTACCGAATCTTAGTAGACACTGGAAGCTCAGTGAACATCCTGTTCAAACATGCATTCGACAAAATGAAATTATCAATGAAGGATGTATCTCCCTGCGATAAACCACTACACGGTTTCACTGGAGATGCGAAGATGCCCCTCGGGCAACTAGACCTCTTTGTTGAGATTGGAAGCCATCCCCGCTCCATTGTACGAAAACAGACGTTTGTGCTAATAGAAAACCATTCGACCTATAACGCCTTCTTAGGAAGGCCAACCTTGTCTGACTTCCAAATTGTCCTAGCCCCATGGTGCCTAAAAATGAAATTTCCAACGGACAATGGAGTAGGGGAAGTAGAAGGAGACCAGGACGTTGCTCGAGACTGCTATGTGACTAAACTTCGCAACAACCATAGGAAGGATAAAGGGAAGGGTGTAGAGGTTGCCCTCTGCACGAAAAGTCTAGAAGCATAGCAACTAAAGAAAGCCCCTCCTCTTCGATATACCAGCAACCCTTTCAATGAATTAGACCCTAGGGACAAAGGGGAGGAGGCCACCGCCGAGCCTGCAGAGGCTATGGAGTTTGTATCTGTAGACAAGCACGACTCAAGTAGACTATTGAAAATTGGGTCCCAACTAAAAGCAGAGTTGAAGGAACAACTCATCGATTTTCTCCGCCACAACTTGGATGTATTCGCATGGTCACACGGTGACATGACCGGAATCTCCCCCGACATATCATGCCACGTATTAAACATTGATCCTACCAAGGCGCCCGTAAAACAAAAAAAGAGAAGTATGGGGGCAGAGCGGTCAGCAGCCCTCAACGAAGAAGTAAAGAATCTGCTCGCCAATGACTTCATACGAGAAGCCATCTACCCGGAATGGATCACTAACCCAGTGCTGGTAAAGAAGGCTAATGGGAAGTGGCGAACATGCATTGACTTGTCCAACCTAAACGACGCCTGCCCAAAGGATTGCTTCCCACTTCCCCGAATCGACCAGCTTGTAGACAGCACAGCCGGGCACGAGCTCTTATCTTTTATGGACGCATACTCAGGGTATAACCAAATTCCTATGCATGCTCCCGACCAAGACCACACTAGTTTCATCACCGACTGGGGTTTATTTTGCTATAAGGTAATGCCCTTCGGACTTAAAAATGCAGGAGCCACCTACCAGCGCCTCGTCGACAAGATGTTTGCGGGGCTAATAGGGCAAACTATGGAAGTATACGTGGATGACATGCTGGTAAAGTCAAGGAAAGCCGACGATCACGTAAGCCACCTAGGCGAGATGTTTCAAGTACTTCGACAGTATGGAATGAAGTTGAATCCTCTAAAATGCTCCTTCGGAGTGTCATCAGGAAAGTTCTTAGGATTCATCGTCCATGCCAGAGGGATTGAAGCAAACCCTGAACAAGTCCGAGCGCTAAGGGATATCAAGATACCTTCCACTCGGAAGGAAATACAAAGCCTGAATGGAAAAGTGGCCGCCCTAAGCCAATTCATCTCCAAAGCAACGGACAAGTGTGTCCCCTTTTTCGAAGCTCTAAAGAAAGACAAAGGAAAGTTCGAATGGACCGACGAATGCCTGACCGCTTTCCTTAACTTAATCGAACACCTCCAGAAACCACCGGTACTCTCGACTCCAAGCGAAGGCGAAGAATTATACCTATACCTTGCTGTGTCATCTCACGCCCTAAGCGCTGCCTTGGTAAGGGAAGACAACCGCACGCAGCGGCCAGTTTACTTCGTCAGTAAGAGGTTTACGGGGGCAGAAGTCAGATATCCTAAACTTGAGAAGCTAGCATACTGTTTACTAATCACATCCCGGAAACTGCGTCACTACTTCCAGTCCCATTCCATCAAAGTTCTGACCGATCAGCCACTGAGGCAGGTACTCCACCGTCCCGACACTTCTAGGCGACTACTTAAATGGTGCATCGAACTAAGTCAGTATGATATCACCTATCACCCTCGCACCGCCATCAAGGGACAAGCCATGGCTGATTTCATTGCAGAATTCACTACCAACGAAGATAAGGAGCAATTGGAAATAGCAGAAGACATCAAGTGGAATCTCTTTGTGGATGGTGCGTCGAACGAACAAGGCTCGGGGGCAGGTGTGGTAATAATCACTCCCAGGGGAAACAAACTGCACTATGCTATAAGGTTGGAGTTCGCTGCCACCAACAACGATGCAGAATATGAAGTAGTGATAGCCGGACTAGAACTTGCCGTAGAAATCGGAGCCAATTCTTTGTGTCTTCACAGCGATTCTCAACTTATTGTTAATCAAATACTAGGAGAATTCCAAGCTCGAGAAGAACGACTCATAGCATATTTAAAAAAGACCAAGTTACTTCTCAACCGATTGGACCACTACTTAGTCAAACACATTCCTCGGGAAGAGAACCAAGAGGCCGATGAATTGGCAAAGCAAGCAAGTGTGAGAGACAGCGCCATCTTCGGGGCAGTAACCATCTCAAAGCAACTAACCCCAAGTTTTGAGAAAGTGAATCTGATAGCTGCAACCAAAGAGGCAACTTGGATGACTCCCATCCGAGACTACTTACAAAACGGCACACTACCCAACGAGCGTAACGAAGTCAAGAAAATCTTGAGAAAACTTCCTGCTACACAATACAAGAAGACATTCTCTATCGACGCGGATTCTCTAACCCGTTATTAAGGTGTGTCGCTGGGAGGGAAGCCAGGGAAATCTTATCCAACATTCATCAAGGAAGCTGCGGAGATCACACCGGAGGACAAACATTAGCAAAAAAGACACTCCGATATGGATACTTCTGGCCCACCTTAAGCAAGGACGCCTTGGATTTCGTCAAAAAGTGTGACAGATGCTAGAAGTTTGCTAAGATTCCGCGGCTACCAACGACTGAGATTACTCAAATGACTAGCCCTTGGCCCTTTGCAGTATGGGGAATTGACTTAATCAGCGAACTACCGATGGGCCGAGGCGGGGCCAAATACGCTATAGTGGCGGTCGACTACTTTACCAAATGGGTGGAATCGGAACCTCTGAATAAAGTATCTTCAGCAAAAGTTATTAACTTCTTGATCAAAAATGTTCTGTGCAGGTACGGAGTCCCACTCAAAATCATATCAGACAATGGACTTCAGTTTGACAGCGAGGAATTCGCCAACTAGTGCCAAGAGCACGGAATTCACAAAAGCTTCTCATCCGTAGCGTATCCCCAGGCAAACGGGCAAGTCGAAGCCGTCAACAAAATTCTGAAAACTCTAATCAAAAAGAAGCTCGAAAAGTCAAAGGGCGCTTGGGTGGATGAACTTCCTACGGCACTATGGGCCTATCGCACATCTTTCAGAACATCAACGGAGCACACTCCTTTCTCTTTGGCATACGGATCGGAGGCTATGCTCCCAGTTGAAACCATTGTGCCTTCCCACCGTAGGATCCACTATAACCCAGAAGGGAACAAAGAACTCGTTCACATGTCTTTGGATCTAGTTGAGGAGAGAAGAAATGATGCAGTCCTTAAAGCAGCAGCCCACAAACAAAAAGTGGCGGCACAATACAACTCCAAAGTCAAGCATAGTACCTTACAAGAAGGGGATCTTGTCCTCAAGCGAATCTTCCCTCGCCCCGGAGCGCTAGACCCAATCTGGGATGGACCATATGTAATTCATAAAGATCTCCACAACGGAGCCTATATTTTGTCAACAGTGGACGGAGAGGTGTTCCAGAGGGCATGGAACATCCAACACCTCCATCGATACTTTTCTTAACTTTTATTGCCCATATGAAGTGAATTAACAAAGAGAATCAGTGGACGTAGGCATTTTCGTGCCGAACCACTTTAAAAAACCTTGTCTCTTTTTTAACTTGTTCCTTTATATCTTGGCTGCTTGTTAACTTTATCCTTTTCTGTTGAACAAAATCCTGTGCATACAGCGTTTCAATTCAAAGCACTCCACAGCGCAACTTCACCTGGACAAGACCTGATAGGTACTATGCGAATCTATGCCCTCGCCAATGAGACACTTTTGCTCCAGCACCCCTCTGCTGCGGGTTAACTCATTGATCGCGACGGCCCTTAAAGCCAACTGTAATGAGCCGATTATAAGCCACCGAGAAGGCCGACTATAGCCGAGGCAGCTCATTACGGCGTTCGGCTCGCCGGCAACCGTGAACCGACTATAAGCCCCAACATAAGGTGTGGCCAGCCAGGGGCAGTTCACGGTTGACGATCGACACCCACGCTAGCCGGCCACGGTAAATCGAATAATACCCACGATTACGGGCCATAATGGCTCGGGTAGTTACTGTGCGCGATCTCGGCTCCGATGTGCCTTAAGTACGGCTGAGGTAAAAAAGAATTAACTCCCCGCGGAGGCGTAAGATGGGTGACAAATGTCTCCAAGACCCACAGCTAGGGAAAGTGACTACAAAACCCGTTTGCCACGAACTTAAGCACATCGATGGCCTTCCGTGATTGGAAGTTTTTACTATTTCCTATATTTCCTTTCTATTTTTTCCTCTTATCCTCTATAACGATCCCTAAAGCACAGGTCACAGAATAGGAGGCATTCGCAAATGAGACCGGATGGCCGGGCACTCGACCACATTTTCATACTCAGTCGCGCTAAAGCCGCCGTCTACAACTAAAGCAGGAGGGACGGTATTTTATTTTTGTGTGCTTAAAAACATAGCTATAGTTTATTCGCACATCACATTAGTATTACAAGATATGAAATTATACTTTAAGCAGGAACTTAGCATCAAATACCACTGAATCACAAGTACACACATAGCTATATTTCTTATTCAGCACGTTAAGACTACAAAAAACATCCATATATAACGAAATTATCATAAGTTAAGAATTACATGCCGAAAATCAAATCTCTTATTACAAGTAGCACCATTATAACTTGAAAGCCATGTTACTATTTCAAAACCAACATGTGTAACAGTATCGAGTCAACCAAAAGAAACATCCAGGTCGAATCAGGGAGCTGGCTGCATTGGATCTTTACCCTTGTCTTGTTGGTGTTGACCGCCTGATCAGGCAAGAAGAGAAATCATTAGTGATAAGCAACAGAGTTAACGAAAGAAGAAACTAATGAAGAAGAGGTTACCAGCAACTTCCCCTTGATCGTCTTGGTCGTCATCCCCTACTTCCACACCTGCCTCTTCAACCGCAAACAACCGCATCCCCTCCTTCACCGCTATCTTCTCCTCCTTGGTGAACTGAGCAGTAACCGCATCCATCCTAAAGGCCGCTCCACCCTCCTTATCCGCCTCAGCCTTGGCCTCCTCTAAAGCCCTGAGGTAAATCCTAGCCATAACCCGGAGGTAGTCGTCCATCCAAGATAAGTTGCCCTGTTTCCTAATGCGAAAGTACATATCCTGCAGCATATCATCCATCATCCCCTCATTTTCCTCAAACTCCCTCATACGAGCCTCAGAAACCGATAGCCTTGCAATGGCAGCATCCCTTTCCAGTCGGTATCGCGAGCAGTCAGCCTAAAGGGACCTCCTCATCGCCTCCATCTCCTCCTTTAGCCTGTCCTGAGCAAGCTCTGCGGCTTCAAGCTTCCCCGACAGCTCCTCTACCTGCTCAAGATCCGCCCTCCGAACCTCGTCCACTGTCGAGATGGCCATATTTATCTGCTCCTTGCAGGCAGCCTCCATCTTCCGCAATTCCGCCTTACTAGCCTCCTCCATAGTCTTCCTCAACCGCCCGGAGGCAGCCTCATGCTGAGAAATCTGAATGGCCTGATCAGCAAGCTGTTTGGCCTGGTCCGAAACCATCAATCATAGTCGGATGTTGGCACTCCCAATCTCCTCTCCAGCCTTAACCAGCCGGGCATGATGCCCCATCAGCTTCCTAGTCTCCTCCGCCACCCGATCAATATTAGCCTTGGCCTCGTCTCCCATGGTAACTATCCGAGTGGTAAGTAAATCGAGATCTAAGGACTTAGCCTCATCAAGCACCCGTACCATGGGATTGCGGGGAAGAAGGTGCTCACCGGTAACCTCGTCGAAGGTAATATCATGGGAACTTGGATCCAGATCAGGAAGACCCGCAAATATATTACGAGCCAAGCCAGGACGATCAATCTGAGTAGCGGTGGGATTTTCAGACGGGTGTGGAGAGAGTGCGAACTCAGTATTCTCCTCCGTGATATCGTGAAGAGGCTGAACTGGGGGCTGAGGACCAAGTGAAGGTTCAGATAAGGGATGACTCCTCTTTCTCTTTTGAATACCCTCTTCAATAACCCCGAGAAGAGGACGGTAGCCGACTACATCCCCGGAATGGTGGGTCGAAGGCTTCAGCTTGGCGGAAGCTTTGGAGAGCTTGTATTGTTCAAGCCTGTGCCGAAGCTCTGAGGCCTTGGCCGTTTTACCCGCTCCTGATATGAAGAACAAGTGTCACAAGCTTACATTGATCCATAATTCAAGAAACGCGGTAAATTAAAAGTAAAAAAAAAGGGAAACACATATGTTATACAAACCCTGAGGAGGAGTAGGATACTGCAATAAGTCCTGGATTTCGTTCCAGGACGGGAGCGGATCATAAAATATTCCTAAGTCCTTATCATGAATGGAGCCTGCAGAAGTCAAAAGTTCACCTTGAGTCGTCGGAGCCACCTTGGCTGGAATAGTCTGGGAAGACACGCTTGCACCGGTCTCGGCCTTGTCAACTTTCCTGGATTTCTCTACCGAAGCCGATTCTCCGTCCAGCCCCTCGAAAGCTTGGCGGAATGCATCATCCGTCCACTCCTGAATCTCGCCTGCTTGCCCAGGAAGCAAGGCCCCGATGCCATCGCCACCATCACCACCTTCCCGGTCATCTCCACCCTCACCTCTCTCCTCCTCCACATCTTCCTCCTCCTGAGTAATTGGACAAGTGCTGGGGGAAGGACCATCCGACTTCTTAAGTTTCTTACCTCCGACAACGGGAGGTTTCGTGAAAGGTTTCCTCTTACCACTCTCTACTGTGACACCTCCCTTAGCTTGAGCAGCCGCCCTCTCCTCCGCCGTTTCCCTCTGCTTGACTACTGACTGCTGTGGAAGGATCAAATTATACTCCAGAAGGGTCGCATTTCTGATCAGGTAAGCAGCTGATCTATCTCTCCCGGGCATAGCTTCTATCTCGGCCGCCATCTGAACCAGGCGATCAGTCTCCACAACCGCAAAGCCACCTGTCGCTAGAAAAAAATGAAAACGTATGAAAAGAAGCATCGCAACCAGAATAGAAGTTATAAATAAAGCATCGACTTACATCCAGAAGTGAAACGCCGAATAGAAACAGAGTCGTCCCTGACGAAGAACCACTCCTTCTTGAACATGCTGTACTTAGAATATAGATCCAAGACCAGCTTGAAGGTTACAGCTGACTCCAAGCTGATGTATGGGGACCCCTTCTTATAGCCTCTCAGATTATATAAGTACCGGATCTCCCGGTTGGAAGGAGCACGCCCATACTTCCTCTGAAAGATGACAAAGAGGCTCACCAATATAGTATAGGAATTGGGTTGAAGCTGGAACGGGGCCACCTTTAGATATGTAAGAAAGCTGACTACCCAAGCATTAAGAGACGGGATGGCACCACACATGCAGTGGTATCTGCTGTAGGCAAAGTACCCTTCAGGAGGGTCATATGGCATAACTTCTCTCCTTGGAAACAGCATGCGCGCTCTGTCGATTCCGAAAGAACGAGAGATGACATCAAGCTGCTCCTCCTTGAGGGAGCTGGGAAAGCAATCAGGCGGGGAGTTCAGAAGCTCCTGAGGGCCGTACCCGTCCACCAGCGATCTCGGGGCAGTTCCGTGACGTTCCGGTCCTGGCTAAGCAGGGGGCACTGCAGAAGATTCTCCTTCGCCCTGGGACTTCTTTTTATCCGATCGAGTTTCTGCTTTTTGAGACATTTATCTGCAACACAAGAAAAGCACATTATTAGAACAAGGAAAGGTAAAAATACAGACAAGCGAGTGCGCACAATCCGGGGTTTTCGTTTGCGATTTAAAGGCATTCAAGCCCAAGGTTCATTCGGTACTCCCAATACCAGAGTTTCATTCGGCATTCAAGCCCAAGGTTCATTCGGTACTCCCTATACCAGAGTTTCATCCGGCATTCAAGCCCAAGGTTCATTCGGTACTCCCTATACCAGAGTTTCATCCGGCATTTAAGACCCAAGTTCCATTCGGTAAAACTGAGCAAACCTCGTTCAGCAGTCCAAGGACAAAAGGACATTCGGCAGAGTAGACCCTCACCTGATTTGGTGAAGACTTTGGTTCGGCTAGCACTGTGATTCGGCAAAGACAAGGGAGTATTTCGGCTGATGAGGAAAAACGGTGGCGTGAAGCCCGTACTTATAGACGAGCATGAGGTGACCGGACCAAACGGTTCGGCACTTTGGACCAAATGGGGCTATCCAGATAACAAAGCATGGCATACGCTGGCATATTCCCCACTTTGGGGGGGCCAGTGTGGGTGTATTTTCTCCACCATCAGACCAGGTCCCGCCAAATCGAACTCCAACCAACTCCACTCACTGCCGAATCAACGCACATCCCACTCATAACCGAATCAATTCGCAACCTACCACTCCATTGCTTGCCGAACCAATTACCACCGGATCAACCTACGACCAAACCAATCTCCATCGGATCAACCTACGACCAGACCAACCTCCACCGAACCAGCCTATGCCGGACCAACTCCCCACCGGACCAAACCTATCCACCGAATGAAGTCTCCACCGAACGAAGCAACACATCTCACCACCGGACCACTCATCTCACCACCGAACCAAAGGAAACCGGATCAGATCCACCAGGCCAGATTACGTCAGCCCAGGCCCGCCAGCTGCTATATACCTCCAAGACCCCTACCCCCAGCCTCACTCTATAAATAGAGGTGCAGTGGTACAACAATGGGGGACAAGTTTGAGAGCTCAAGCACGGAGAGAACTTTCAAACAACTTTCTTTTACTTGTATCAAAGCTTTGTACTTGTAATCTAAACAAGAGAAGAGAAATAACATATGAAGTGGACGTAGGCACATTCTAGCTGAACCACTATAAATCTGCGTGTCTTTTTACAGTTTAGCCCCTGCTTTTTATATATTTGCATAGATCACCCAAATCACTAAGAACCACATAAGATCTACTAAATCATACGACTTTGAGGTGTTTGTCCATTTTTTGTGCAAACAGCCGTCACTTGTGTTGCACAATAAAATTAATATTTGCTAACCCGTCATTTTTTCCCATGCTAAGGATGTGGTTTTTAAAAAATCAGGAAATTTTCTCCTTTCTTTCAAAATCATTTTCAATTAAATTTTAGAAATTGCTGAAAAGTTTAAAAATAGAAGCTCGTTTTTAAAATAAAGATTTTTTTTACAAAATTTTTCAAAATTATGCATTTTTACTTTTGAGAACAAATTTAGCAACATCCTGCACAGTCGAGGTTTAGTCAATGTGTAAACATCCATGATTAACTCTTTTATACTACACGGTAAATTTTCAAACTTCTAAAATTTTTGTTTTATTTTAGAACATCAATTAGCACATAAGTTCATCTATAAATTTCAGCTTTTAAGGCGCATGAATAGTGACCTGTGATTTCGCAATTATCTTTCCTTGTCCTTCGCTTGCTAAAATAGATCTTTCCAACATTTTACGGCTTTTGGGACTTAACATTATTTTACTTTTAGTAGCTAATAAATTTCTTAATTCATTTTATAAACTTTCGGTCTTATTTTGCATTAGTTAAGTGTCTACATGAGATTTCCTTACTTATTCTGCATCCCAATATATAGCGATCGATCAAGAAAACCAACATAGAATAAAATGGAACTTTTCTCTAAAGTATGGTACGCGATTTTATACAAATAGGGACAACTAATGCTTACAACTCAACTACCCTAAAAGAAACAATTGCTGGAAGCTGTCCTTCAACATTAACTGACATTAATGATGTTGTATCCCTATCACTTCCTACTTAAATTAAATGGACCTTTTAACATGTCATTCTATTGTAACCCATGTATCTTAACTTTTTCTTTTTGGCATCTAATAAATAAGGTTCATCCATTACTTCCATTATCACAATCAATTATATTACTATCTTCTTTTAATCCAAATTTCTTGATAGTATTCTCAATTCTTGGTATATGCTTTCTTTATTTTATTTTATTTTATTTTTCATGGGGGTATACCATTTCCCATTTTCTTATGGGTTCTTCATTATAGTCTCCACCCATGATTAATAATATATTCCTTGGCTCAAACTAATATTTATTATATCTAACAAGAATTTACTATTGCTATTCTATGAGCATTCATCGCTATTTTACTTATAACCTTAACTTTTACCCTATCTAACCTAGGCAGTCATCCATATCTACTCCATATTAAAAAGATTGTTTGATTTTCGCCACATTTTCTACAATTAAAACTTCACAATCATGAAGTGCTTAATCTTAAAACATTTGACTTTAAAAAGTATAAACTTAGAAACTTATTATTAAATTCAACAACAACTTGGTGTCTTAACTTTTAAAACTATAATTTAGGAATTTTGAATTAAGTTTAATTATCAAGTCCAAAAGGAAATGTTAACAATTTAATTTAAAAAAGTTTCTTTAGTTTTCCTTCAAATCAACTTTTCATTCAAAGCCTTTTCTCAATAAAGGTTTTACCTCTTAGAAAGTGGTATTTTTAAATCAAACAATTTATTAATTTTTACCTTTAAAACTCAATTGTTATACCAAACCTTTATTTTTCAAAAATTCACTTTACAATGTTTTTAAAACATCTTTTATAATTTTAAACAATAAAATTGGAGTAGACAAGGATACTTCCATCTTATTAATTTTCTACTACTTATGTTATTTCCACTTTCAACCCCAGTGGAGACTCTAGTAGCATATGAGGGGGACTTCTAAAAAGGTATATGCAATTACTGCATATATTTATGGAACTTATTCATTTTTTCTATATTGTTTCTAATTACTAATATTATTTGTATAAATTTTTAACATTGTTTCTATTTATATTTCATAATGTTACTTCTATTTAACCTTTTTTTCCTACCTAAACAACTCTTTATATAGTTTTTCTCTCAATTGATTGACTTTTTTATTAAACTATCACAGTGATTTTGCCTACTTCTTTGTCCTTGAGTTCTTGTCTCCTTTTCATTTTTTTTACCCCACTTAAAACTAATATCACTTCCTATTGTCCACCCTTTAAAAGAATTTTACAACTCTAAAAACATTTCATCTCGAAAAAATCAACAGGCTATATATACACTCTACTTTTTTTCCAATGACATATCTCTTTATTAGAACTCATTTTTAGCTGAAATTTTTGGTCCAACAAAATTTAAAATTTCAACTAGAAATTTTTATTCAATAAAATAAGGATATTTTAATTTTCTAGAAATTTAATATTTACTTACTTTTCAAAAATATGGTTTACTTTTAACAAATCTCTTGAAAATCGTTTCAAATATATTATTTATATATTTTCCTCAAACCTCTTTTTTTTTAATATTTTATTAAATTATTTCATATAGGTTCGGACTCAAAGTGGGTTTTACTTATCCCTACTCAAGGCTTTTCTCATTTTCCACTTAGTTCTGGCTTATCTTCCTTCAGAATATTAAAATCTGGCTATCATCTTAGAGTGATTATTACCCACCTTCTTTCGAAAACTTATATAATTCTTACTTTCAAATATCTACAACATATAGATTCTTACTTTCCCTTTATTTGGATCTAATGTACATCATCGATCGGCAATCCTATAGGGAAATACAACAATAGTGTATTTTGTGCTCTACAAGGAAGTCAAGTACTGTCCAGCTTTTGGGATCCCTCAATATGTCACATTCATGCTCGTCTTAAGTAAATGTCTTCCAATACGACCTACTTCCTATGGGGTAATCATGATAGATGTATACCTTTAACTTCAACTATTTTTCTATCTCATATTCGCATTACTCATCTTTTCAGAATATGGTTGCAACTACTTCTGTAGTCGAAATTTGCAGAGCTTGGCATATAATACGAATAATTATAGTAATGATACAAATATGTTCACTCAACATATCCTAATTCTTAAGATCAACCATCCTAAGCTCTGATACCAAATGTAACAACATGCACATTAGTGGGCCTGAATTTTCGCTAAAGCGAAGTCCACCAAAGTACGGATCGTTGGTGTTGGTATCTTGTAATTAACAAAAGTATATCAGAGCAGCAATGATATAAACTCATAGCATAATAGTAAAGTACAATAAACATATAATTACTGACCAAGGCTAATACCTCTGATATCTAGTGCCGTTTTTAGTGTTAAGCATGCATGTTCTTCCACTATTCGCACCTTGTACCAATAACTGTCTCTCTAAATTCATCTTCTGGGTTGTAATAAGAAGAGGGTCAGAACAACGTTTGGTGACTGGTAAATTATATATTTTATACATAACACTAGTTTATGTCGATTGCTATCCATTACATATTATGTCTACTTTTTAAACTTGGTCATCTTGACTTCATATCGTGTATGATAACATAACATTCAAATGGGCATTAAATATAAATGTTAAGTTAAAGGAAAAGGATGTGGTAAATCTAATTAAATCAGCATTGAAAAGGAAATAAATAAGAGTTTATAAGGGTGAAGGTAATGGATATTAACGTTTTAAAATAAAGGAGGTAATAAATATTATCAGTTTAGCGTTTATGCAATCATTGAATATAAATGTAAAATTATAGCGTTCAATTAAATAAATCTAATTAAGCGAGCATGGAAGAAAATAAATAAATTGAACATAAAAGGAAATAAATATTGTAATTAACGATAAACTAATACTTCATCCTTAAGAAACGTTAAAATTAACATTGACATTAATATATTAAAATCAGCAATAAATAAAAGAAAACATGCAACAAATTATAAAGCAAATTTGTAACGACCCGATATTTTCAACCATTCGCATCCGCACATGTCGGACTTGAATTGCTCAAAATACCGCGTTGTAAATAAAATTTGGCAAATCTCAGAATATACAGTAAATAAATAATCACAGATCACAGATACAAACACAGAGTAAAATAATGCAGCGGAAGTAAAAGAAATAGTAGTTCATGAAGCTACTATGTAAATATATCAGAGTTAAATAAGATACAATAGAAGAAATAAAGTACAACAGAAGTCTAAATATGATAACCAAGTACAAGCTAAATAGAACTACAGAACTGAAATAGATAGGACAAGACAAGCAAATAATCTCCAGCGATTCAAATCTCCAAGAGAGCGGAAATCCAAATCTGTGAATAACTCAGGCTGACCCAAGCGTAAATAAAAATACAAACACTCGAGTCAGGACATACATACTTATACAATGTAAACCAACTCAAGTGAACTGTAATAAAGGTACAAGTAACTTAAAGAATGCTTGGGATTGCCCATTCTTTAAGGATCCGTTAAACTATCTACTATGTAGTAATATTCGCTATTATAATAATGTCTAATCATAAAATAAACATACTTTAAAATAGCGTTAAGGGGTTACCCATATAGCCCTTAACACATAATAGTGCCAATAGTCTATACAGTACCTGCATACCTCGCAAGGCTATGAGAAGATACTCCATAGGTACGACATAAATAGAAACTCGTAGTAAAGCTCGATATGGTAGGTAACACGGCACACAAGGCAATGCCAAGGAAGATATACCAATTACGCACACGGACTGATGGAAACGCATAGCAGCCACTACCGCTCCACCTCGAACAACACTCCCAAATCAAGGGTGCACACCAAATCAATCACAAGTAATAGAATGGTATCGAAGAAGTGTGTCCGATAAGAGGTGCTACCTCACTGGTCCGAGATCGCTCCTGTTTTGGCCACCTTATGCCAACTCACGGGAATTGGGTCCACGTATATACATTAGGATCGTCGTCACCATCCTACTTCATTCTGGAAACTCCACTGCGTACACAGTTGTTAAAGTGGTTTTCGGTATCGACAGAGAGTATATCCATATCCGATCCCTGTCTCTTTAACAACCAATCGTTATTATAACCCGTGGTTATAATTTAAAATAGTTTATACTTCAAAATAGAATATCATTTCAAATCCAAATCTTTATCAAAATAAAGATTAAATCAATTCCAAACCATTTCAATATATTTAAAATATCATATCATTTCAAAACTTCATTTCAAATCATTTTAATATATTAAAATATCATATCCTTCCAAACTTCATTTCAAATCATTTTTTGAGTTCAAATCCAAATATTCAACTTTACATACTTTTTAAATTCAAAGATATCATTCATTTATTATCATTTCAAGTCACCTTTAAATAATTTATATTCCAACAAATTAATTCATTTAAAAGTGTAAGTATTATATTTCAAATCAAGTATTCAATTTCCAAAGTTTCAATTCAATTCAATCATTTATTTCAATTAAATTTCCATAGACCATTTCAAATCTTATAAATTTCAAATATAGATTTAATCTACAAAATAACTATTCAAATTATAAAATAAGTTCCAAAGCTTTAATATCCTATATTTCATAAGTCCAATATCTTTTAAATAGATTCAAATTACAAGTAAACCAAATATTTTTCATACTAATATAAACTTCAATTATTCATTCCAAGATTTAATATCATTTCAGATTCATTTCAAAATATCATTTATTTAATTTAAATTTAAATACAATTTAATAACATTTTAAAATAGTTGTATTTCCCAATCAACTATTCCATTTAAATCGTTTAAAGTCAATTCATTATATTTAATAAATAAATATTTAATTTACAAAATTTAATATTTTTCAAAGATCATTTATTTAATTTAAATTTAAATACCATTTAATCACATTTCAAAATAGTTGTATTTCCCAATCAACTATTCCATTTAAATCATTTAAAGTCAATTCATTATATTTAATATTCATTTGAATTTATTAAACAAAGAAAATTCAACTTTCGCAGCACTTAGAAAATGCTACGAAATGTTATGTTTAAAAACAGTTCATTAACAAAAGACAACATTTAAAATGCTGTAATTTCTTAATTTAGTTTCAATTAAAATTTTAGTTAAATTTAACAACTATAGCACTAACAAAGTGCTATAATAACCCTTAGTTCAAATTTGCTATTTGGTTCATTTAAAACAACTACAGCATTTTCCAATGTTGTAATATCTTTATATTACATTTCAAAAATGCTGTCAAATCAAATTCAGAGTTTTATTTACAATTTCACACATAATTAACTTTTAATATAAATCATTTTAACTTATAAAATCATATATTTTCACTTTTAAAAACAATCATTTAAATACCTTTATTTCTATGATTTATAAAGTCAAATTTCAATACAAAAATCAAATTAAATAACAATTAAATTTTCATTTCTTTAATTAAATTCTTAACTTAACAACTAAGTATAAATTTCCAAAATATAAATTATTTCCCATTTATTTTACTTAATTAAAATTTCACTTTTAACAAAATTCACAATTTCCTAATTTAAGTTATATTTCAAAAAAATCAACTTAAACATTCATTTATTTCATATTTTAATTTATAAAAAATCATTAACACTTTAAAAAAAATATTATTACTTAATGAAGATCATTAAATTCATCTTTTAAATCAAAATTTTCATATATTCTTACTTTACATAAATTCCATTTATAAACAAAATCATAAATTCCAAAATTAACTTATATTTCAAATTCTACTTCACCATCTACTTAATTCACTTATTTAATTTGTAGAAAATCACAAATATTTTATAGAAATCATTTTAATAAAATTTAAATCAAAATATCATAATATTTACATTTTTAAAATATTTTAAAATTTTCAGAAAAATATATAAACCACGGGTCTGTATAAAATTTTCTAGCCTAGGTCAAGTGATACGGATATGTATCATTTCAATCCTCAGTTTACAAAGAAAACCGGGTTCTATCATTTCAAACCCGCAATCCCAAGTTAAATAAAATAAATAAAAGTCGCTCAGGCTTATCATTTCAGCCCATAACGATCTTTCCCTATTCTAATGTCCGTTCGGGTATGTATCATTTCAACCCATAGTGAACCTAATCTACAGGGAACTTGCAGTGTGATAAACTGATAAATGAACAGTATACAATATATAACAGTAGCAGATGATATAACATGTGTATAAACAGGGGTGAACATTATATGATCATAATATAATAGTTATAACAGGATGATATAAATTTACAGATTCAAAAGATGTCGGTTTACTAGTTATATAAGTACACATCGTCTGGTGAGAATTACTCACCTGTTCAGAGCTGGAGATATCCACCAAAGCACACAACACAAACATAATGAAGGCACGATGACATGGATATGACTTGAGAGTGGAGAGCCAAAGCAATTTGACTTGTTCAATTATTTACACAAAACAATACAAGCATATGTAAGTTTCAACTCGAATTAAACATCAAATAACATTAGAATTCAAAGCCCAAAACAATGCCAATTTCTTTGCACTTGTTCTCAACCTCATATGCTTCAGTTAGACATGTGTTAAGCTCAGCCAAGGAAGGTGATTGGGTCTGGTTTGTGTCACAAAAGGGTCTGCCATCATGGGTTATCAAGGTGAATAGGTCTAGGTGCAACCATATGCAACTACAAGCCAAAGTTCATCCTTTCAAGGCCACAAAAGGGTTCGGCCCTAGGTCCTATGGTCATGGCCTGATGTCCAGATGGTGGTGGATGATGTGGCAGAGGGTGGAGGTCAGGTCAGAGGTGGTGGTGGAAGTGGCGGCTAGAGGTGGTAGAAGGTGGTGCTAAGAATCTAGGCTCGGCTAGTGTAATATGTGATGGTTTTTGTTGATTTTGGTGGTGCTCCTTGCCATGGATGTGCTTGGCCTGCCTTGGTGGTGTAGTAGGGTGGGTAATGATCATAGAAAGGGGGTGGTGGATGTCGGACCAGATTTGGTTGAGGAGGAGTGGAGCCATGAAGGTGAGAACAAGTGACAAATTTCAATAGAAAAAGCTAGAAAACAAAGAAAAAGAGAAGAGAAAAATTTACCAATTCCTTATCAAAATGGCCGTACTATTTTGGAGCTTGAGGAGAAAAATTTTGTGCGTGAAAACAAAATGAATTGCAGTTGAAAGAAGGTAGAAAAGGTACGACCAAAATCATAAAGAAGGAGGTTGAGAAAATGAAAGGTCGGAAGAGGAAAAGACCCTGGAATTTTAAAAGTTTACAACCTTTCAAATTTCCACTAATTTCTTTTTAATTTTAAATAACTGAAATATATATATATATATATAAATTCAGATAAAAATACGAAAATTTATTAAATAAACAAAAATAAATAAATAAATATTAATTATATATAATTTAATTAAATAAAACAGCAAAATTTGCAACTAGTCTTGAAAATATGAAAAAAAAAATGCAATGAACTTTAGAAAATTTTTATGTACTTAAAAATATTTATAAATAAAGATAAGAACACAAAATAAAATGAATTCACAAAAATAAATAAATAAATTTTAATTAAATAAAATTTTAATGAAGAAAATAGCAGAAAAATGGAAACTAGCCTTTAAAAAAAGAAAATAAATGCAACATATTTTGGAAAAATTCTATTATCACTTTAAAAATATTAAAAGACAAAAATATACATAAAATAACATATTAACACATATTAAAATAAAACATGACAAAGAAAATAAAATTTATATCATATAAAATAGACAATATTGTTAAATAAAACAAATTATACTCAAAATTGAAATGTACATAACTTTCACATTTTAAATCTGTTTCCAATGAAACGGAAAACAGTATTCATGTTATAAAATCTATTTTCATAATAAAATATAAAATTTAAGAATTTAAATATTTAAATTTGAAATTTAAAAGTCAAAGTTTGACCAGTTTGAACAGAAATTCACTTTTCAATGAAATATCCAATTTATACTAGTTTGAAACTATAATTCACTTAATAATCAACATTTATATTTTAAAATGAAATGTTTGAAACAAAATAAATTTAAAATAATTTAAAAATAAAAGAAAATCCATTTTACATAATATACAAGAATCTAGGGTTGTTACAAAATTGGTCAACACCCTAGAGCACATCGGTCGGAACCTAGCGATCAACCGTCAGCTAGGTTTGCACAAGAATGAACCTAGGCGTAATGGCCCAAATTCAATAAATAAAATCCAACAGATAGAATTGATCCATGCACTTATAAATACCGGCCTAAGCCTACACTTTTCTTCTCATAGTTTCTGAATCAAAGAGCAAAGCTCTGCCATTGTCTTTTCTCCACAAATTCTAGGAAATATAGAAATTATAAAATACTATACATACATACGTACATACATACATATACATATATATATATATATATATATCTGTGCGTGCGTGCATGGAGAATAGTGAAAAACAAAAGGGAAGAAGAATAAGGGGTGAATTAATTCTGCGAAGAAGAGGTAAGTTCTAAATCTTAAACTTTATAACTATATTTAATTCAAATTTCTTCTCAGATCAATAATTCTAATAAATATATGTACACTTTAATACATATTTTGGTAGAAGGAAAAAGAGAGCCAAATAAGAAGAAGAGATTTAGATCCGATGATTTAGAGGTGAGTGGGAAATTATATATTTTTATATAATATTGGATTAATATCATTGTAAATATGTTCCTTGTATGCTTGATATAATTTTGAAGTAGTAGGATTAAGTATATACATGTAATGAATTCGAAAACCATGCCTGCATATTCTATGAAATGTTAACTGTAACGACCCAAAATTTTCGATTATTTGAAATTGTTTATTTAATTGATTTTAAATATTTGAAAGTTAATTTTATAGATTTAATAACTCGAATTTCAAGTATAATGATTTATTGATAATTTAATTTTTGGATTAAATCATTGAAATCGTTAAAATAATTTAAATCTTGGATTTTTATTTGGAAAAAATAGTTTAAAGGCTTATTAAATTAATATTCATAAGAATGGAGGTAATAGAACTTTTAAATTGAATTTAAAAGTAATTTACTCGATTTTAAAAAAATAACTCGTTTAAATTAGCATATAAAAATAGCCTTCTGGGACACAGTCTCGGATTTTGACGAAACCAGTTCCATTGGATCCGTAATAGTGTATTATTATCGGATTTCAAATTTTGTAGCAGTTGGAATTATCATTTGGTCATACAGGATAAAACGCGTTGAAATTAATATCGAAAATTTAATATTATAATTGAGTTCAAAAAAGCCATCTTCCGCATACGATCGAATTGGGACTCGAGACTTGTTCCATTGTGTTCTAAATAGGGGTATAACATTATGAACGCCTGGCGGCACACCTCGATCGGGGTTCGAAATCAATAGCTAGATATTTTGACTTTTTAAAATAATTTATTGATGAGACTAGGCAGCCTACATTCTTTCCTTTCAGCCCATATTATTTCTTTTCAGCCGCACCTATACGCTTCAGCCACCCTACTTTATGATTGGAACCAGCCTTCTCTTATGAACATGTTCTTTTCCCCTCTTAAAATTTTCAAACAGAAAGAAAGAAGAAAAAATATAGCAAACTAAAGACTTAGAAGAAAAAAAAAGATAAACACATTCGTCTCCTGTTACGAATTTCCTCCCCCCAAAATCCTACAGCTCACGATGGTTAGAGCCACTCAAGGTTGAGTCAGGCAAGGCCGTCAACTAGAGTCTGGTGCGCGTCGATGAGATGAATGTAGTGAAAGGTGGAGATTGGTTTTAACGTGGTGGATGGGTGGTGGTTCACGGTTGAACGACGCTGTAGGTTTTGGGTGATGTGGTGTTTCGGTGGAGATTAGGGGGATGGTGTCTGAAGGGAAATCGTAGGGGAGGGGCAGGCACACCCTTGGCCAAAGTTTGGTGACCGAAGATCAACCGCGGTGACTGGAAAAGCAAGTTGAACCACGACAGCCTTTTGCCGATTTTTCATCAACGACGACGAATTGGACGTGGAGACCTGAAGCAAATGTGGAGAGATCGATTAGAGCGAGGTTCTGGCCAAGTTTCGTGATGACTGGACTAGTGTGGTGGTCAAAATATGAAGATGATCGAAAGGCATATGGGTTCGGGTTTGGTGGATTTTCTGGTTGGCGGTGAGGTTTTGGGAGGAGGCACTGGCACTGGCGGGTTCAGCGGAGGCATGGGAGTCGTCGGTAGAGAGGGGCGGAGGTCCGATCACCTTTCGTGGAGTCGCGTGCACATGCATGGCATTGGGGAAGTCACGTTCATATGCAGGCAATATGAAGAGGAAGAAGAAGCAAAGTTGATGGGCCAGGCTTTTAATTTATGGGTAATGAATTGATTAAGTTATATAATTTGTTTAATAAAAATTCAAACTCTTATAAATTGCGTAATTCATTCGTTTTAGGCCCAGATCCAACGCGATCAGTCGCGTTGGGTTCGTATTAATGAGCTCTTTGCCATGGAATCATATTGGTTGAGTTTATAGTTGGCAAAATTTTCAGTTAAATTCGAACGCATTCGAATTTAATCGGAATCAGTACGCGAAAGAAACAGCAGAAAATAAAAGGTGAGTGTTTTTAATGCTCACGATGTACTTTAATATTTTTATGTTCGTTAAAATTGAATCGTGAAGTTATCTAATTTTATTGACTGTTAGTTGAAAATGAAATTGACATATGAATTGACTATATGTATTGAAATTGACAGTTAAATTTGAAATTGGAACTTAATTGCCAGTAAATTACTTGATACTAATAACTATGAAATTGTTGTGGATTATTTTGACTATTTGGATGATTGATTGTGATAGATGCCAATTGATTGATATTTCGATGTTTGGATGTTTATTTATGTTTAATATATCATGTTATCAACCTGTATATTATTACAGTATATAAAACTGTAAAAAAATCGAATTATTTTGAATAAATTAAGAAACAGGTTGAAATGATATACACCTATGACATTTATTTTGGATTGAAATGATATATATCCATCCTTGGAATTAAATTGAAATAAATGATTCACTTGGCCATAAGATAGAAAATTATATACGGATACCGGATTGGTTAAATTAAATGATTTTCAGATTTTGATTTGAAATTATTTAAATTGATTTTTATTTTATGAAAATAAAATTGAATTTATGGAAATCAAATTATTTTTGAACTGGAGCTCGAAATGTTGAAATTTAAATTTGGTAAACGAAATGTTTTAGATAATTGAAGTTGAGATTTTTAAGTTATAATCGAAATATGTTTTAAATTTCTGAAATTGATTTGATTTAAAGGATTGGACTTTTATTCGAACTTTGAATATTACTAAGTAAAAGTGATATAAAACGATATTTCGAAATTGAGCTCGGAATTGAATTATATTTGAAAATTTGGATTTTATATTGGGTATTGAAGGCAAATTTGATTTAAGTGTTTCGAATCGATGCTTTGAAAATCGAACTCTGAATTGATATAGATCGAAATGGTTTAAATTTGAAATTGAAATTATTTTTGAATTGTAACTAAAATTAATTTGAAATTGGAATTGAAATTAATTTGGAATTAACACTGAAATTAATTTGGAATCGAAGTAAAATTCGACTTGAAATCGAAATTGAGTCGATTAAATCGAAATTGAAATTTAAAGTGATTTGAATCGGGAAATTTGGAATTGAATTGGTTTGACTTTGAAATTATTTTCAAATAAATTATTTTAGTATAAACTATTAAAAAACTATTTTTTTACATATTCAAATTATTTTGATTTTCCAAACTATTTTACTATATAAACCATTTTCAATACTCCAACTATTTTCCATTAAACTATTTTACTATTTAACTATTTTAAAACTATTTAAACTATTTTCTAAAAATTCAAACTGGTCAAAGGGGGTGGAATGTTAATATTTAAATCTTGGATTTAAATACAAATTGGGTTAAAATAAAGTTATAATCTAAATTGAAATTCGAAACAATTTTGGAAGCGAAATCGGAATATTAAGGCGAAATGATTTTGAAATGAAATGGTATATTTTGAGTAAATATGATGATTTCGAAATGGATTTGATTTTGAAGCGAATATGATATTTTGATATCAAGTACGAACTGTTTTTGAAATATAAAAGTACCAACCAGTGTGTAAAACGACGTTCAGTTGTTAAAGAGACCAGGGCTTCTAACTGGCATACTCTCTATCAATATTGGAACCACTTTAACAACTCTGTACGTGGAGTGATGGTCCAGAATGAAGTGGTTGGATTTGGCGTACGTTTGCTGGATTTGAAGAAAGAGAACAATGATGGATTGGCCTAACACTTGTGTCAATTTGAAATGACTAAACAGAAGCCGTACCGGTCAATGAGGCTAGCTACCTCTAGCGGACACACTTCTTCGTATTTCCGTCATTTACATTGTGATTGATTGGTGCGCACCCTCTGATTTTGGGAGTGTTGGACGCGGTGGGCCGTTAGGGGTTACCACCAGCCGGGAAGGGTAAACTAGTAGCATCCTACCTTGGGCATTGCCTCACGTGCCTTGTCATACTTTTATCCTTATACGAGACCCCTACGATTTTGGTTTAGTATTGTCGTATCACGGCACATCACTGACTACCAACGTGCTACTGGTGGTGTCAAATGCAAACTGTACGCCAATGCTTAAAAATGCGTTAAGATGGATTAATGTAAAGCCTTAATGCTAAGAAAAATATTTATTTTACTGATTATAACGTATTCTACTATATATAAACATTTTGACAGATCCTTAAGAGATGGAAAATCCCGTAACATCTCTTGAGTTATTGCACTCATGTTATACACTGGATAGGAGATGTGAAACCCCGTAAACATCTATGACATCATGGCACTCATGTTATATGTGATATCAATTTGACTCACATAAGAATATTTTAGTCCTGACTCGAGTGTTTTGTCTTTTCATTACGCTCGGGTCAACCCTGAGTTTTCAACTTATCGAAGATTATTCTCTGAAGGACGAAGACGAAGATTTGGTATATTATTATTACTAATATTATTCCCAGCATCATGTTGTTCTGCTGCATTACTTTATTTATCCCTGACGTATATATAACTCTGAGAATTGTTGTATAAATTATAATCAAATGTATAGTAAACAACTTCATGAACTGTTTATTTGATTATTATATTTCGTCATTCCACTGCAAGATTCTGTGTTTGTTTTCTTCTTCTTTTCTTATTTGTCTTAATTAACTCCATTGATTATCTATGTTCCGGATTGTTTAAGTCGAACATGTGTGGATTATTGTCGATTTAAACCTTCCGAAATATGGGTCGTCGCATTAACTTTGATTTAGTATGTCATATAATTGAATTTGGAAAATAAGGATGAAATTAGTCCCTAAATTTATAATATTGGAAATAATTCTAGTTTTGTTGGTTTAATGATATATGATAGTAAATAAATTGGAAGTTGTTATAATTTGGATTTAGATTTAGGTAGCATTTTAATTCATTGGAATAAGTGTGTTGCAATGTAAATTTCTATAAATTATCCAATTTTATAAATATGAATAAAAGTGTATCATTTGAAATAACAATAAATGTCTAAAAGAAAGAGATGTATAAAATAGAGATGTTTACCATAACCTTCTATGTCAATAATAACAGGAAAGATAATTCCTTGTATTTCCAAACATAACACAAGTCCTTCTTTCGATAATTTATGGAAAATTATAATGTTAACATTTCTTTTCAAAAAGGTATAATTCCAACGTATTAAAATGCAGAAATATCTAAGCATAAACCAAAGCACTATAAGTAGAGATAATAACAATAATTTAATTATAAATCTAATATATGCGATAAGTTAGAAAATAACAATAAGTGATGGAATTTTTGTAAAGAAATGAAATAAGCAATTAAGAGAGTTACTGTAACCAAAGAAAAATAATAATAATTGAAAAGAAACAGTAGGATATGCCTAATAGTATCAAATGGAAGTTAAAAAAAAGGTATTTAATCTATTAAATTAAAAGTAATCGGTAAATGACATTAAGTTGGTGTAAATGAAATAAAAAGCAAGTTGGGTAAAATAACTAATTACCACCAGTCGAACGTAGAAGGTGTAGTAACTAAATAAATTTATGCTGCCTCAAGTATGCATTTATGACGGATGTGAATTATTGAATTTAGTCAATAACTTAGAGTAATTAAATATGACCTAATCATTAATATGGTTTGGAACGAAGGTCAGTAGTGTTATGCAACAGAAGTCTGCCCACTGCAAGGGGACTTCAGCAGTTGTGTATACATTATACTGATGTGGGACATATCTAATTGTAGGACCCATGGAATTATACGTTTGCGTATAGGTGAAGGGAATATACCAAAGTAGGATGGTTTGCCTAGGTCGAAGTGTCAAAGGGCCAAGTAGAGTGCTTCAATATTTTGGGGGGTACATATTAGGTGACCAAATGGGAATTTTCTTGGTTGCATTAGGCAATCTAAATGGGGTAGTGAGCATAGGTTCGGCGCTATGACAGTGAGGTTGGTACCATATATGTGAAGAGTAGGAGCTATTTACATAGGTCGAGATTATCATCGGTACTCAACGGTTAATGGAAAGACAAGGGTTACGCCTAAACGAGCTACACCTCCTACTAGTATAGACCATGTTTTGAACATGCACTGTCTCACAGTCGTTTGTTAGTTTGTTTGTTATTATGAGGTAATGCTAGATAACCTTTTAATGGAGGCCTTCAAAACGAGATAAAATATGGATAAATAAATGTAATTCCATTATTAGGCACTGTGGGAGTTGCTTGGTATGCATGGCGGTAAGGACATGATACTGCATTGACGGTGGATACTAATGAGGTGCAGGGTTATAGATACTAGTGGGGAAAGTATCTTGATGGAGAAAGTATCTTGATCCAAAGAGGGACTATGATACTTATATATATATATATATATGTGGTTATTGTATACCTCAAATAGGTAGGGTGTATCGTACATGTATATGAAGTCAAGATGACTAAGTTAAAAAAGTAGACATGTAATGGAAAGCAATTGACATAAAATAATGTTATGTATAATGTATGTAATTTACCGGTCACTAAAATGTTGTTCTAACCCTCTCCTCATTACAACTCACAAGATATATTTAGAGAGAGGTACAAGGTGGGAATGGTGGAAGGACTGGCATGTTCGGAACAAACAAGGTATTAGATATCGGAGGTATTAGCCTTGGTCGGTAATTATATGTTTATTGTACTTAACTATTCCGCTGTGAGTTTATATCGATAGTTCTCTCATATACTTTTGTATTTATAGGATACCAACACCAACGATCCATACTTTGTTGGACTTGAATTTTCAATTTAGTGATAATTCCAGCCCAATAAGGTGCAGGTTGTTACAATCTGTATCTTCATCCTTATCTATATATACATCCCTATTCATGTCCAGTGATGTCTACCTACACCATAGACTCGTTCACGTATCAAGTTTCCACATTTGCAATAACATATATATTCATTTCAAAAAGCAACTATTCATCACATATATTCACTCAATTTATAACGCCGTTATTTGCTTCATCAGTAGCCTCCAATTACCTTCCAGTACATAAGAGAAACAAGACTCAAATTGATCGTTTATTAATATAGGCCTTTCTGGGTCCAAGTTCAACCAGAGCCCAGAATAGGCCACCAGTGCCCCAGTCACACCCATTGGTGGACCGGTGCATGTAATTCCTTGTGATTGCCAGCTTATGGAAATTTATGGTTTTCACCATCGTTTTCGCCTTCGTTTCACCTCGAGTTGCCTGAGATCATACCTAGTACCTAGCCCTATGTTTCCAATTCCATTTTATCACTTTGTTTTATCAATTTGGGTGTAAATTCATCAAATTTCCATATTTATATAAAAACCTAATTCTACTTTACTATAATCAATGAAATCCCTCCTAAATTTTCATTTAATCTGAATTTAACTTTAGATAAATGTTTATATAATCTAAATTAGCCAACATATCATTATTAGAGGATCATGATTGTATTATATGAGGAGAAAAGGATGAATTGCTCATCTAAGGTACTGCATAAATATCCACTGTTCGGCCTGCTACATGTCCAAGCTTCCGAGTTTCGCCTCTAAATCACTTTTGATTCATAGTCCTTTTTGATAGCTTTGCAACGCTTTTGGTCTCATGACTTTTTGTTGAGATTCGAGGGAGATATTGAAGTTTGATCCATGGTATGTTGAGAGAGGAAGAGAGGATGAAGAAGGAGTAATCGATTAGTTTTCGAAAAATAAACCTAAAGTATGCTAGTTGTTTAAGTGTCGGGAGGGAAAACATTCGATCAAAAATTTAAGTTTCAAATTACTTTATGGCGCCTGTTCGACCTGATACCATTTCACCCATAATTCCTTCATTCGAACTATACATGAGATAAATCAAAATAATGTGCGAATAAAAAAAACAAGATGGTTGTAATGATACAAGTTTTGTTGTTAAATTCCAAAGTTGAATAAATGACCATTTTGTCCCTTCTTATTTTTGATTTATTTTATTAACACATTAAATTCAATTATTTTCATGTTATTGTAATATTAATATTATTTTAAAATATTTACCAATTTTCCAGAGTATTACAACTTAAGTTTTGTAAACATAATAACCAAATCAGATGTATACACATATATAGGCAATCCGTAAAATATTTCTGAATACCTACTTCTTTGCATTAAGAAACAATTGTTGTTTTAAGAAATGCCAACTTCATGATGAAGGAATTTATTTTATAAATTATTGGTAGTATAATGGATTTGGATACGATCCAATGAGAAAACTGATTACAAAGGGTGGAATGAAATCAACCGAACCATTTAGAGATGACGCGTTAGAATGTCTAATAATAAATCTTTCACATTAAAGACAAACTATGAATTTTAATAATGTTGAGGAAAAACTTCCTCGATTCAGTGACACTACCATGTGCAACGATGTGCAAATCCGAAATGGATTCCAAGTAAGTTTCAAAATATAATTATGATATTGGTATTCGAGAAGATATGATCCATCGATTATAAAAGTATCTTCAAGAAGAAGATCAATGCAGTTGGAATACATTCCACGTTGGTAAGAGTAACGTCGTAAATTTCAATTGTCGGAACTAACGTTACAGATTCTTCATTCAACGTTCTTTAGTTAATTTGGATTTTACTCACAAAATTTATCGCCCAGTATGGCTTTGAGTTTTGGCATATATATGTTTAAATGAAAATAATGATCTGTTTGCACATAACAACCAAAATGTCTCAGAGCCAGTGGGAGCGATAACTGAGTCCGTGTTATTGGACATGATCTAAGAAATGGCACGATAGTGTTATTCGATAAGCATCAGGGTTAAGCAAGTATTTTGATAGAGAAATCAAATAATTTGAAATTCAATCAAAATGCGGAAGAAGCGTGTGTCTATAAGGGAGAACATTAACAGGTATTAAAATATTTCTAAAACTATAGGTAAATAACAAATTTATGATTGTTGGCGATGTCCTTATGTTAAAATTGTTTTAATTTTGTTGTTTAAATAATTAATATTGAATTTGAAAATAACATCTTTTATAATCAGTACAAAAGGATATTGGGAATGTCCCAAACGATATAGATATACAACATATTAAAATGTTTAATGTGGAGCATGTAAGATGGATTTGTAACACCCCGCATTTTTAGATAATTAAATAATCAAATAACGATGAAAAGTAAAAATAAGCATTTTTGGAATTGTCAGAATATGGCCTCGAAACTTATACCATTGTGTTCATGGTGATTTTCTGATCAATTTCCATATATAACTTGTTGAAATCCAAGTTAATATGAAGAAGTTAGGAGAAGAATAAGAAACCAGAATTATATAAATATATATAAACAATTAGACGAACAAAAAGAGTAGGACCCCACGGGTCGACCCATAGGTCGACCCGCAAAGCACACGGGTCGACCTGTGTTTTGCCCAAGACGAGAAATTGTCCAGGGACGTGCTGAAGTTTTATAATTTGATTTTTGCGCAATCTCGAGCGTTGTTTTCTAGATCTAACGATTCGCAGCAAGTCTGTAACGTGGTTGCACCAGATTCAATCCTAAAATCTGACGGTCTGAGATCCCTAAGATTCACTATAAATAGAACCCTAGGCCTAGCTATTTTCTCACAATCACATTTTCTCCCAATTGGGTTCATTGCCTGAGGCTGAACCCTAAATAGAAAATATTTCTAGGGAGAATATCTTTTTAATAAAAATATTAGACGCCTTAGAAGTGGATCCAGGAAGGCCATGGATTAAAGCTAAGGACAACAGGTGAGTGTATTTAAATTATATCTCTTTTATGTTTATGATATATAATATCGTTAGATTCCCGTTAAATATTTAATTCAGCATTTGGACTAGTTTCAGTAATTGGTTCTACTAGCTAGTTATGTTAAAACTGTAAATTTTGTAAGAAAAGTGTACTTATATTTAAATGTTATTTATATGGAAAAAAGAAAGGAATCCAATTAAATATAAGTAATATTAGGCTTAAAAATTATAGAGAAAGGCATAAGCCTAAAATTGAGAAATTTACAGTAAATTATGTTAAAACTCGGGGAATGAAATAAAAAGGGGAAATCTAATAACTTGATTTAGAAATTAGTGATAGATTAGTTGGCTGGTTTAGAAAAGGAAATACATTTCCATAGTTTAATATTGTAAGAAAAATGGTAAACGTAATTGCAAGAATAAAAGCAAGAAAAATGGAATTAGTGCAAAATAGAGACATTACTGTATTTTGCCTTACCCAACAATTAAAGAAACAATAAAAGAAATATCTTGCAATTATGGGTTCTTGTTTATAGCATTATTTAGTATTAAAATATGGAAATGGATTTTTATCACAGTTTTTGTAACCAACCAAATAAAATAGTACTACTTCCTAGAATAAAAGAGAATAACGCGAAGCGTTAAATAAATTAAAGAAGAAGAAATAATCAAGTTAATTATTTGACAAGACTAGAAACAATAAACAGAAAATGTGACTAGATCTGCATTTATTGCACAGATAGCAGAGTAAAAAGTAAAGCAGTTATTATGATAAGTAACTTATGATAGTTGGACGTAGTCCCAAGTTAAGGCTGTTATATAATATAAGAGAACTAAAGAAAATTTAGTATCATA
The DNA here is from genome assembly GCA_030737815.1 of Allium fistulosum. Classification (NCBI taxonomy): domain Eukaryota; kingdom Viridiplantae; phylum Streptophyta; class Magnoliopsida; order Asparagales; family Amaryllidaceae; genus Allium; species Allium fistulosum. The sequence continues at coordinate 257,437,346 of CM060908.1, read as the reverse complement.
ATAATAAAAGACAGACTAGAATAGAAAAGAGACACTTCCAATTACATTTATAACATGTAGGTTATAAAAGAAAGAAAAGAATATAAAAGTAACAATTGCAAGTAAAATTGTAACACGTAGGTTATAATTAAAAAGAAAGAAATAGAAGAGGCTTATTTTATTAAACTTATATCTTGGATTAAGTTAATAAGCAAAAATAATAGCAGTGGCCCGTACCACTAGCTTTCTCTTTCAGGTCTAGGACTAACGGTCTCACACATGGGTTGGGCTGGGCATGATGATTAGGGTAAATAAGTAGCCAACAGAATAAGAAAAGTAAACTAAACACATAATAAAAGATTAGACGCAGGGTCTAATGAAATGGTAAGGTGCATTTGGAGCAGCCCGAAGGGAATCTAGATAAAGAGCCTAACGAAGCAGTTCATCGCAGATTTTTAGTACAGAAAGAGCACGTACAACTAGTTATTTTGGGCTACAAGGAAGTACGAGACTTTAACGGGACGTGAGGATACTCTAGGATGCCCCTATGGTGTAGGCCTAACGAAGATGCACCCCCGGAGGCAGGTCTGTAGGTGTCCCATCAAGAGAGTATGTCATGATTGCTTTTGCATTGCATGCCTAATGATGTGGATCTTTATAGGTAGTCAAAAGGTTGATGATGCAGTAGGATATTCGTATGACACCGTACTCTAGTTTGCGAGTAGGTTAGTGTGCAGGACCTATAAGGATAGTCGCATGCGGATATCGGCCATCATCAGTAAGAGAAAGTTCAGGAAATACTAGAGTTAAACCAACAGGCTAATGATTCTTTCACTATCGAGACATTGGATGAGGGGCACAACCAACTGGATGTTTAGATTGTTTGCAGTAGGGCACAGCCACTTAGCTCTTGAAAGGTCTTTCGATTAGTTGATGGGGGGTTGCGTGGGGCCATAGCCATGATGAGAAAAGAGACAGACCAAGTAGAATATCTGTATTGTAGGCCTAACGAAGCAGACCTTTGCAGATATAGAAAATCCCCAACTAAGTTCCGTACAAGGTAGACCTTGTTGGCGGAATTTAGGGAATAGACAGAACGATTACATGTAGTCCTCAAGATACGCACTGGGTGGTACATTGTGGATGTCCGAGCACTAGTATAAGCTAGTGCGGATGCAGTTTCACATTTTCATAGTAGACGATGGAACATCTGTATTGTAGGCCTCATGAAGGTGTCCTTTATAGATGTAGTTACAGTATGCTCTAGTAGCGAGACGATGGAGCCCTTTTCAAGGACGATATGGAAGGTACTATGGGTAGTACGTAGGACCGATGTGATCTTTGGGCATGTAGCTACATATAAATATTGGTTATTAGGCCTTAATCTACTAGGAGTAGATGGATACGATTCACACTCAGAGGTGAGAGTATTATAAACCCAATAAACCTAATATAACAGAAAATGGAAATAGAACGGTATATGTAGAATTATGCTTAGAAGTGTATAATTTGTCCATTCACCAGAACTTTAGTTCTGACCCCATATCATCCCACAGGTTAGATAGATGGAAGAGATTTTCCAGCTTTGAGAAACTTGTTTAGAAAGTGTTATTACCTTGGTGAGTATTTACTTATTACTATATGTTACTCAGTTCTGCTGTGAGACATTTGTTTGAGCTCTGATATATTTATCTTTGCCTATTTGCAAGATACCAGACACCCAACTCGGGCTTCAGTAGATTTGGGTCAAGGTTTTAAATCTTGGATTTCAGTCACGTCTCGTCTTGAGGAATTTAGAGAGCTCATCTCGTATCGGGTGAGATCTCGAACGAGATGAGTGCATCTCGGTCGTCCATCTCGGATTTACATCTCGGTTTCTAAAATTCATTTCGGAGTTATCTCGGAGTATATGTCATGTCGAAAATTAATTTTCATACACCTAAATTTATAATACTATTCACTACCTTAAGGAAAACACTATGCACTTACCTTGAATATATTACATGCTTATCATTAGTAATTTAGTATGGAAAAATATCACTTGTATCATGTGAAATAAACAAATAACTTGATTTCATGAATAATGTTCAATATAATGTCATATGAGATAAAGTAGACAAGAAACAAGCCATAATATATGCACATTTACTTTGTTTGATCATTCACTTAACTTTTCTACATAATATAATGTCTCATTTCTACCTTTTATGATTTATAGTGCTACAAGGAAAATCTTAATTTTATAACTTCAAATACAAATGTCTACAAGTAGAATTAAAATATTCTAGTTTGATTATATTATTTAATTATTAGCAAACAAAATCTCATTAAGCAACTAATAACATAGAAATTTCAAACAAACGTAGAAAATAGCATATATAGTACAAACAATTTTCAAACATTTAGTAATATTAAAAGAAAAGCAAAAAAATGATGTACGAATGAACATGTAATCATCAAATGAAATTAATAGATGAAATAGAATTCCTTTATTACTTAAAAATAAGCCTTGAGGAAAAAAATTATGACAGCAAAGGCAAAATGAAATCAGATTGGGAATCCAATTGGAACATAAAGTTAAATAAGTGAAGCTTAAAATTTATAGCCACAAAAAAATAGGGTTAGGAAAAAAACTCAAGAAAGTGTCGAAAAAAGAACATTGAAATCGGATGTAAATTAATTTGGATCAGAAACCTAAATGAAAACCATAAAGTGAAATACTTACCATAATCGATGTAGATTTTATCATCTTCTTACATTCGTCACTGCCGTAAAATAAGAGACGAATATTAAATGAGATTTATACAAGAAATAAGGGTTAAAAAAGTACAATTAAGAAGGCTTAAATTAAGGTAAAGGATGAGCCAGCTCAATATGGAAGAAGAGTTGATTTTTTCCAAAATTCAACAACTCGGCCGATATCTCGCTATTAAATCTCATCCGAGATATCGAACGAGATACCGAAATATCGTCCGAGATTTGGGTCAAACGAGATTCAAACAAAATAGCCTGTTTCGAATCGCCCAGGCTTGAAAACAAGATCTCGGCCGAGATCTCCGAGATGAGCGAGATTTAAAACCTTGATTTGGGTTTTAGCATTTTTGCGAAAAATCCGGACCCATTGGAACTCGGGTTGTTACATTTGGTATCAGAGCTTAGGTTAGTAGATCCTAAGTAAATTAGGAAATATGAGTGAATGTATTTGTATTTTTGAATAAAATATAAATATATTATGTACTAAAATCCAAATAGTCCCCAATTATAAATTTTATCATATGGAAAGTTTTTATAAGTACATTTGTGCATAGTTTGCTAGTTGGGTTTGGGATGGCCCAAGGATGTTGAGCCCTATGTTATTGCCAATTTATAGTGTACAATAAGCTATGTTTTGAGAGAAGATTGGTATCCATATGTTACAGGAAGCGGGAAAGTTCCCTAGGGATAGTAGGGAGAGTATTTTTATTTTGGAAGGAATAAGAGTTTTAGTAAGGAAATGAGATTTCCAAGGTTTAGGAAGGGTATTCCTAGGGTAGTAAGAAAAAAATCCACTTTATGTCTAGCCCAATAAAATGAAACTTTTGGAATTGAAAAGTCAAAAAATATAATTGATAATATGTTTGAGGAAGTAAACATTGGGTTTTTAAAAAAAAAAGAATTTAAATTGGTTTTTGTATGATGTAAATTTTGTTAAAAGTGAAATTCTTTTTGAAGAATTATAGAGCATGTATAGCTCGCTAGTTTCTTTGTAGGTAAACAAAGATTTTAAATATAAAAACCTAGAGTGTGTTAAGTATCGAAAACGTAGGTTACAACATTTATTGTTGTAATAGATGTTTTCGTGAAAAATAAAGGAAGCATAGGCTATGACACTATTGTTATAGTAGGTGACTCACAAGGGAAATGTTTTTACATAGCATATGGGATTTATTAATATTTATTTTAATTGAATCCATATACTAGTATTTTGGGTTGTAGTAACGGTGTTTTACGCAATATCTGTTTTGACCCAAATAAAAAAATGTGTTTTGAAGATAATTTCTACTATAGAAATAAAGTGGTTTGCAAGTACACTTATTATTTAAATAAGTATATGGAAATGTTTTATAGTTATGAAAATATTAAAACAGTTTTGAATATGAGTTCGTTTGAAAAATAAGATGTAAGTTAAATATTAGGAAATTAATAAATTTCATAGGAAATGTCTATTGTAAGTGAATATAGATTAAACATACTTTAATCTATTGGAATGAAATGAACGATGATATAATTTTCTATGAAACCAAATCACAAATAAAGATGTTTTTGCAAGTTATAAGGAATACGTGAAAGAGATGTACAAGGTATGGAAAGCACCATATTTTGTATAGCCTATTTCGATAAATTATAAAATAAGTTCCATGTAATTTCACATAAACATGAAATCCTCTTTTAAAGGATTCTTAGAAGGTTTTAGCGTTAATTGTTTCTCATAAGAGAAAGTGTAATAACCGGGATTTTTGTAATTTCAATTATCGTCAAAATGACGATTTAATTCAGTTGATAATTGTTATTGGAATTCGAATCGGATTTGAAATGTGAAAATTGTTTGATTGCAATTGAGATTTATTCGGGTTAAAATTCTTTAATAAGAATTGTAAAACGTTGTTTGGGAATTTGAATCAAATTGATATTCTTTAAACAATTTTCAACTGATTGAGTTGGGCTTTTGAATCTAGCCCATGTTTATATTTCATTGTTGCCGTTCTATTTTGTCAAGGAGAAACCCGTTCCCCATTTCAATTGGCATAACCCTAAAATCATACGAGCGAAAGAAAGAACCATGGCGGCCACAATTTTCCTTGTTCGTTCGTTCGAAAAGCTAGGGCTTCGGTCGACTCGTGCAACTCGATCGAACGATGCTTCGATCCCGACTCCTTCGATTGTTCCTTACTTCTTATTGCTTGCAGTCGCTTCCAGTTGGTCGAGTCGAGTGTTGGCTAGGTCGTCGAAAACGGTGAGTTTACTCACATCTAATTCCATACTTCGTTATGGCAGTTCGATTTTGTTTTGTTGTTGGTAATTTCTGAATTGGTTCGATTCGTTGATACTTCGGCTTTGAATTCTCTAGCACTGTGACTTTGGTTACGTTGATTTTGTGAATGTATTTTGGCTTCGGCCTCCGTTGTTATGCGAACTTAATTTGGGTTTGTTGTGTTGATTTTTGATCGTATTTGGCCAATTGAAGTTAATTTGAATTCTAGACTTCGTTCGTTTTTGATGTACTTCGACTTTGCTTCGTCATGCCTGACGTATTGCATTTCTGTTGAATTTTATTCCGGTTGCATTGCATACTGTCACTGCCCATTTGTGTTGATCTCGGCTTGTACCTTAATTTGCTTAGGGCCATTAACTGTTGGTCTCGGCCTTGATTTTAAAATGTGAAACTGCTTCTGACTTTCGTAGTTTCATATTTCATGACTTTGTGTCTGCATATATTTTATATATTACTCTGGTGGCTTCATTTGATCACTTAGTATCCACACTTCTAGTTGTTGTTGGCATTGATTAGTTGTTACTGGCCTGTGTTCGGTTGTTTGCTGGGCCTTGCTATGCCGCCTTGTCTTTGGTATACTGCCCAGTTCATAATGCTGGCATCGATTTGTGTTATCCCTATCGTGTTTACACTTCCTGTCGCACACCCGTGCATTCCAAAGTATATACAGTGTTGTTCTTTGTATAGGTGCGTTTGATATATCTCGCAGTTGTATTCACTTAAGTTCGTTATAACTTGGTCATCATTTTATGTTGTCTGCACTTGAACAGAGCCTTGTGCGCGTTCACTTTAGCTGCACTTGGGTCACTTGTGTCCTGGTCCTTGACTTGAATAAGTTGCATTCTTTATAGCATGGCCATCCCGCCTTTTCATATGTTCTCTGTCTAGTCTCTGACCATCTCTGTGTTACATGATTTCGACTTTTGGTTATTACTGCGGTATGATTATGATGTTAATACTGTCCAGTACAGTACTATATTTATGTTTGCAATTTGTTCATTCGGGTTTTGAGGCTGTTTGCACGCAGTGCAATGTAGTCATTTGTGTTGTTATCACACTTGAGTTGAACCCGATTCGGGGTTTGACCTTGTGATCAGTTGTGACTTTCACTGAGCTTTTATGTATCTCCTACGATAGTGGCGAGGCAGTACACGCGTGCGTGTACTGCATCCCTATCAGATTTGACAGTTTTAAATTGATGTTTCAATTTGTTGAATGGTTTCGTTGGTTAATTTCAATGGTTTGGATTTGTATTCCGATTTGGATTGTTGATTTGTCATTTAACACCGTTTAGTGTTATATCTGCCGTTATCCAATTCTCGTATCGAGAGTTGGATATACGATATTTCTGTGATTGTCGTCTATTTGACGATCTGATTATTATTGCTGCTATACCCTAATAACTGAGTTTGAATTAGACTGACCCGTGTATTATTTTCTTTTGAATGTAATACTCGGGTCAGACCCGAGTTATTTCAGGTTGTAGATTTTCTTCTTTGAGTTGCTGTTCAGGATATGAAGACTTTTCACATCTTCTGAAGTTGTCAGTGTCATTTTGTAGTAGTCGTGTCATTGTATAGAACGATATGTATTCAGGTATATTAGTCGATAATGTACTTGTATATATAACTTCTAGAGTCGACAGTTGTAGTTGTATCATATGTATCGTGTCAACTATATTGTAACTGACATCGGTTATATATATGAGATTTTTGTTAATCTGTGTTCCGCATTTATATTATTTGTGTTATTGTTATATCTAATGTCCTAAACTATTATGAACTATCGTAGTTTGTTTTATACTGATAACTGGATATGTCGATGGGAGTAAATAAATAATAGATGGAAAATAAAAAGTATATACCACTCCTATCGAGCTAACCAATATTAGTGTAAGGCCAATTACGGATGGTCGCTCCTATCCAGCCTTATTCTTCGTAATAATAGACAGTATTTCTTTTAATACTCTTTGTTATTATGAGCATAGAGGTGGGGCGTCACAGTTGGTATCAGAGCTTGGGGTTTATGGACATAATATAAAACTTAACTCGGAAGGAACATATGTTACAACTATTGGTCGATGTTTTATTTGTGCTTGAGTCAAAACTAAAGTTTTGAAATTTGGATGAAATTTTTAAATAACTTTATTTAAAAATAATAGTGAAATTGTGTTCTGATGATTTGATTGATTTGTGTTCTGTTTATCAGAGTGCGCAGCGGAAACAGTGAAACTGTCTTCGCTGAGTACAACTGATAATCTTTTTGATTTAAAAATCAAAATACGAAATTAATATGAATTTCATTTGTTGTTTACATAGCTGTAATTATTTTATTTCTTTGAGAACTTCGAATCCGAATTGAGGATTCGAAGAAATTGCAGATATGTGATTTTTGTTGAAATTTCCGCTGGCTTTCTTGTGTACTAATCATCTATTGATTAGATTTTTGCTGTTTTAAATTATCTTCATTGAAGATACATTTGAATGATTCTTTGTTCATTTTGTAGTACGTGCAAAAATTTAAATTGCACGTTATTGCATTTATTTTACATTGAACCGATGCTTGGTTATGAAACGTATTTTGTTGCCGTTATTTTTACAACGGAATTTTACACCAATGCTATATTTTGAAGTACGGTGTTTTGTGGCATTTTGATGAATGAGAATTCACTGACATTACATTTTGATGTAGATTGTTTTGATGTGATTTTGACATTTTAAAACTACTGTCGCTTTGGCTTCCGTAACCGTCAAATTTTAAAAGTGGATTTTCAAGCGGTTATTCCGCAATGCTGATTTGTAACCGTTTTTACGGTATTTTGAGAAGTACAATTTCCTTATCGAAATTGTTACTGATTTGCTGTTTTAATCACGTGATTGGAAAATCGTTTTAAAATGAAAATTGTTTTATAAAATTTTAGCAGTTTGCGTTTTCAAAAGAATGAGAAAGCGACTTAAACGATTCAGCAAAATCGATGATTATGACCCCTTTCTTTTACTGTTTCGCTTAACTCCGGACTTGTTCAGTTGAGAATGCGAATTGTTATTTTTACAAAATAAACAAAATTGTTTTCAAAAATTTTACAGTTTGCGATTTCAAAAGAATGAGAAAGCGATTTAAACGTTTCAGCAAAATCGAGGACTATGACCCCTTTCTTTTACTGATTCGCTTAATTCCGGACTTGTCCGTTTGAGAATGTGAAATGTATTTTTACAAAATACACAATTTTGCACTTTCAAGGAAACGATGAAGAGAATCAAACGATTTAGTAAAACACGTGGTATGGGACATGTGCGTTTGCTATTTCGGTTAATTCCGGACTCGTTAATTGAAATATTTGATGATTTTGTGTGCTTTCGAGCCACTATGAGGATTTTCGGGTCATTTGTTGGACCTTCGGGTCATTTGTTGGGCTTTCGGGCCACTCTGCGGACCTTCGGGTCAAATACCAGTACTAGACCTTCGGGTCACTCTGCGGACCTTCGGGTCAATCTGATGGGCGCCAAAATTATGTTGAGTACTTGGTAGGCTTCGGCCACTCTGAGATGCACGTGCGGCGAATTAAAAACTCGCCATCTGATGGGATCGATCCAAGCTTTTATGTTGATTTTCTAGTCTTCTTAACTGATTTCTGGATATTTGTTGTTTCTAATTATCTGCAGGTAATTAGATATCTGATGTTATGAGGTTTAATTATCGTATCGATAATTAAATATTTGAGATTCTGATTATCGTTTTTGATAATCGGATATTTGTTGTTTCTAATTATCGCTTGTGATAATTAGATATTTGTTGATATGAGTTCTGATTATCGTTTTTGATAATCAGATATTTGTTATTTCTGATTATCGCTTGTGATAATTAGATATTTGAGATTTAATTATCGCTTTTGATAATTAAATATTTGTTGATTTAAGATTTAATTATCACTTTTGATAATTAAATAATTGTTGACTTGAGAGATTTGATTATCGTTTTTGATAATCGAATATTTGCTGATTGGAGATTTGATTTTCGTTGTTGATAATCGAATATTTGTTGATTTGAGAAATTTGATTATCGTTTTTGATAATCGAAAATTTGCTGATTTGAGATTTGATTATCGTTTTTGATAATCGAATATTTGTCGATCTGAAATTTTGATTACCGTTTATGGTAGTTGGATATGTGCTGATTTGTTTTCTGATTATCGTTTGAGATAATTAGATATTTGATGTTTTCTGATTATCGTTTTTGATAATCGGATAATTGTTGTTTCTAATTATCGCTTGTGATAATTAGATATTTGTTGATATGAGTTCCGATTATCGTTTTTGATAATTGGATATTTGTTGCTTTTAATTATCGCTTTTGATAATTAAATAATTGCTGATTTGAGATTTAATTATCGCTTTAGATAATTAAATATTTGTTGATATGAGATTTAATTATCGCTTTAGATAATTAAATATTTGTTGATATGAGATTTAATTATCGCTTTTGATAATTAAATATTTGCTGATTTGAGATTTAATTATCGCTTTTGATAATTAAATATTTGCTGATTTGAGATTTAAGTATCGCTTTTGATAATTAAATATTTGTTTTCTGACTATCGTTTGAGATAATCAGATATTTGATTTGTCTTCTGACTATCGTTTGAGATAATCAGATATTTGTTTTGTCTTCTGATTATCGTTTGAGATAAGTAAATATTTGCGATTTGAAAATTCAATTATCGTTTTTGATGATTGAATATTTGCGACTTTTGAGATTTGAGCTTCGTCTTTTTCTCTGGCGATTCAGGTGAGTAATTTGATTTACTCACATTCAATTCGTGCTCTGTATGGGATTTCTGCTATGTTTTTCCTTCTCTTTTAGTTGCTGGAACTCGATTGTTCTTGCTTTTGTTAGTCGTCTGATTTTGATCCCTGATTCCCACGATGTTGATTCTTTTGATTTGAAGCAGTCGAACCTTTTGATTTCTTATCTAATACTTCCCCGCTGACACTTGCTTTGCTTGTACATTCGATATTGCCATGCTCTTTTGGTTGCTACCTTTTATCCATTTATTCCCTATGATTGCGTGGACGCAATTTCTTTGATAATTGTGTTCTCAATTCTTATTTTCTAGCATAACTAGTTTAGGTTAGAAGAAAATTGTTATAGACAATCTTGATTAGGAAAATTGCGGGGACGCAATTTTTATAAGGAGGGGAGTCTGTAACAACCGGGATTTTTGTAATTTCAATTATCGTCAAAATGACGATTTAATTCAGTTGATAATTGTTATTGGAATTCGAATCGGATTTGAAATGTGAAAATTGTTTGATTGCAATTGAGATTTATTCGGGTTAAAATTCTTTAATAAGAATTGTAAAACGTTGTTTGGGAATTTGAATCAAATTGATATTCTTTAAACAATTTTCAAATGATTGAGTTGGGCTTTTGAATCTAGCCCATGTTTATATTTCATTGTTGCCGTTCTATTTTGTCAAGGAGAAACCCGTTCCCCATTTCAATTGGCATAACCCTAAAATCATACGAGCGAAAGAAAGAACCATGGCGGCCATAATTTTCCTTGTTCGTTCGTTCGAAAAGCTAGGGCTTCGGTCGACTCGTGCAACTCGATCGAACGATGCTTCGATCCCGACTCCTTCGATTGTTCCTTACTTCTTGTTGCTTGCAGTCGCTTCCAGTTGGTCGAGTCGAGTGTTGGCTAGGTCATCGAAAACGGTGAGTTTACTCACATCTAATTCCATACTTCGTTATGGCAGTTCGATTTTGTTTTGTTGTTGGTAATTTCTGAATTGGTTCGATTCGTTGATACTTCGGCTTTGAATTCTCTAGCACTGTGACTTTGGTTACGTTGATTTTGTGAATGTATTTTGGCTTCGGCCTCCGTTGTTATGCGAACTTAATTTGGGTTTGCTGTGTTGATTTTTGATCGTATTTGGCCAATTGAAGTTAATTTGAATTCTGGACTTCGTTCGTTTTTGATGTACTTCGACTTTGCTTCGTCATGCCTGACGTATTGCATTTCTGTTGAATTTCATTCCGGTTGCATGGCATACTGTCACTGCCCATTTGTGTTGATCTCGGCTTGTACCTTAATTTGCTTAGGGCCATTAACTGTTGGTCTCGGCCTTGATTTTAAAATGTGAAACTGCTTCTGACTTTCATAGTTTCATATTTCATGACTTTGTGTCTGCATATATTTTATATATTACTCTGGTGGCTTCATTTGTATCACTTAGTATCCACACTTCTAGTTGTTGTTGGCATTGATTAGTTGTTACTGGCCTATGTTCGGTTGTTTGCTGGGCCTTGCTATGTCGCCTTGTCTTTGGTATACTGCCCAGTTCATAATGTTGGCATCGATTTGTGTTATCCCTATCGTGTTTACACTTCCTGTCGCACACCCGTGCATTCCAAAGTATATACAGTGTTGTTCTTTGTATAGGTGCGTTTGATATATCTCGCAGTTGTATTCACTTAAGTTCGTTATAACTTGGTCATCATTTTATGTTGTCTGCACTTGAACAGATCCTTGTGCGCGTTCACTTTAGCTGCACTTGGGTCACTTGTGTCCTGGTCCTTGACTTGAATAAGTTGCATTCACTATAGCATGGCCATCCAGCCTTTTCATATGTTCTCTGTCTAGTCTCTGACCATCTCTGTGTTACCTGATTTCGACTTTTGGTTATTACTGCGGTATGATTATGATGTTAATACTGTCCAGTACAGTACTATATTTATGTTTGCAATTTGTTCATTCGGGTTTTGAGGCTGTTTGCACGCAGTGCAATGTAGTCATTTGTGTTGTTATCTCACTTGAGTTGAACCCGATTCGGGGTTTGACCTTGTGATCAGTTGTGACTTTCTCTGAGCTTTTGTGTATCTCCTACGATAGTGGTGAGGCAGTACACGCGTGCGTGTACTACAACCCTATCAGATTTGACAGTTTTAAATTGATGTTTCAATTTGTTGAATGGTTTCGTTGGTTAATTTCAATGGTTTGGATTTGTATTCCGATTTGGATTGTTGATTTGTCATTTAACACCGTTTAGTGTTATATCTGCCGTTATCCAATTCTCGTATCGAGAGTTGGATATACGAGATTTCTGTGATTGTCGTCTATTTGACGATCTGATTATTATTGCTGCTATACCCTAATAACTGAGTTTGAATTAGACTGACCCGTGTATTATTTTCTTTTGAATGTAATACTCGGGTCAGACCCGAGTTATTTCAGGTTGTAGATTTTCTTCTTTGAGTTGCTGTTCAGGATATGAAGACTTTTCACATTTTCTGAAGTTGTCAGTATCATTTTGTAGTAGTCGTGTCATTGTATAGAACGATATGTATTCAGGTATATTAGTCGATAATGTACTTGTATATATAACTTCTAGAGTCGACAGTTGTAGTTGTATCATATGTATCGTGTCAACTATATTGTAACTGACATCGGTTATATATATGAGATTTTTGTTAATCTGTGTTCCGCATTTATATTATCTGTGTTATTGTTATATCTAATGTCCTAAACTATTATGAACTATCGTAGTTTGTTTTATACTGATAATTGGATATGTCGATGGGAGTAAATAAATAATAGATGGAAAATAAAAAGTATATACCACTCCTATCGAGATAACCAATATAAGTGTAAGGCCAATTACGGATGGTCGCTCCTATCCAGCCTTATTCTTCGTAATAATAGACAGTATTTCTTTTAATACTCTTTGTTATTATGAGCATAGAGGTGGGGCGTCACAGAAAGTAGTTCCAATACATTATGGTGTAAAACCATTAGGTGTAATAAGAAGTGTAATAATTAGAGACAGTGTTAGTTAGGAGGGATGTTGTAGAGAGCCTTAGTAGGAAAGCTAAGCAATGGAAATTTCATATTTTTCCATTGATAATGGGCATACTTTGCTTGCCTTTATAGAAAGTCCCCATTTGTAGTAAGCTAGAAACTCCTCTAAGATAGGTAATTGGAAGAGTAGGAAAGTTAAGGGATTTTTGATAAAATAATTGTTCTTATCTACTCCAGTTTTCGTAAATTTGAAAATCTATGAAAAGAAGATGTTTTGAAAACATGTGAAGACATTTTTGGAAGTCAAGAAAAAAAATGTTTTAAGGACAAGCAAGGCATGTTTTAAAGAAAAATGGTTTGGTGAAAAAGTAAATAAGTTTTTGGAAGAGAAAAACTTAGTAAACAGTTAAATTTAAAAATCCAAAATTTTTATGGAAGGTGTAAAGGTTTTTAAAAGGAAAAGAGGAATAAGTTTTGAACTTAGAATTTGTAAGTTTTCCCCTCTAGGTTTGGAGAATAATTTAAATTCAAAGAGCTGTAAAGTTGCAAGTCTAAAAAGATAAAATGTTAAGTAACCAAGTACTTTTGAATTTAATAAAACTTCAAAGTAACACTTTAAAAGGCAAGGATTTTGGGATTTGATGTTTCAAAAATTGAGAAGCTTTAATTTTTGTAATGAAATGATAAATACCAAACCAAACTTTTAAATATGGAGCAGATAAGAATCATTTCCTAGGTGTGATGGGAAAAGTGTAAGGCTATGTAGGAGATAGTAGTGATTAGTTTTAGTAGTAATAATAAAAGTTTCGGTAAAGTGTATAGGACACTAGTGAGAACCTAGGAATGTTGCTTCATGTGTGTAGACTATTGAAGAATAGTGAAGTGATATTAGTAAGATAGTAAGACACACATGGTTGGAATAGGTAGACCTTAGTTAGGGAAAAATGAAAGGTAAAGGTAAAGAGAAAATTTCCCCAAGCTTAGTTTCCTTTTTATATAGAGACTGCATAGATTGAAATCCTTATTCGTTGCAGTGAATGAGACTTGGTTATTCCATTTTGAGTATGGAATGGAAGGGATGAATAGATCTTATTCATCGTGAGTAATATAACGTAAGTTAGTAACGAGTAATATGTGGCAGGAGGAGCATATGAGTTACTTGGAATCCTAGAGTAGGACCTTTCTGTGTCAGGGCGGACATGGTCCTAGGCCTCCTAGCCCTACATGATAGCCGTGTTTAGCTGCTATATTTACCTATCTAGTATCGCTTTGTAGTAGGACTTGTTTTCTCTTTTAGCTATGAGATTTTACTACTATATGTAAGCATTTAGTTCCTATTGTAGTAAATCAGTGATGATTAGTATGATGCTCTTTTTCTATGATGTTCACAAAAAGAGAATAAAAACATAGGATGGTAAGGTGCGTTTGGAGCAATGGTCTAGGACCGATGGTAAGGGATGATTAGCATTCCCTTTCAGGTCTAGGACCGATGGTCTCACACATGGGTGGGGTTGGGCATGCTGATTAGGGTAAATTAGTAGCCAATAGAATAAGAAAAGTAAACTAAATGCATAATAAAAGATTAGACGTAGGGCATAATAAAATGGTAAGGTGCGTTTGGAGCAACCCGAAGGGAATCTGGATAAAGAGCCCAACGAAGCAGTTCATCGCAGATTTTTAGTACAGAAAGAGCATGTCCAACTAAGTTATTCTGGGCTACAAGGAAGTATGAGACTTTATGGGGACGTGAGGATGCTCTAGGATGGCCCTTTGGGGTAGGCCTAACAAAGCTGCACCCCCGGAGGCAGGTCTGTTGGTGTTCCATCAAGAGAGTATGCCTTGACTGCTTTTGAGTTGCATGCCTAATGAAGCAGACCTTTGTGGGCAGTCAAAAGGTTGATGATGGAGTAGGATATTCGTATGACACTTTACTCTAGTTTGCGAGTAGCTTATAGTGGGTAGGACCCATAAGGATAGTCGCATACGGATATCAGCCATCATCAGTCAGAGCGAGTTCGGGAAAGACTAGAGTTAAACCAACACGCTAATGATTCTTTCACTATCGAGACATTGGATGATGGGCACAACCAACTGGATGTTTCGATTGTTTCCAGTATGACACAACCACTTATCTCTTGAAAGGTCTTTCGATTAGTTGAAGGGGGGCTGCATGGGGCTATAGCCATGATGAGAAAAAAGGCAGACCAAGTAGAATATATGTATTGTAGGCCTAACGAAGCGGACCTTTACAGATATAGAAAATCCCCGACCGAGTTCCGTACAAGGTAGACCTTGTTGGCGGAATTCAGGGAGTAGACAGGACGATTACGTGTAGTCCTCAATGTATGCACTGTGTGGTACATTGTGGATGTCCGAGCACTAGTATAAGCTAGTGCGGATGCAGTTTCACATTTTCATAGTATATGATGGAACATCTGTATTGTAGGCCTCACGAAGCTGTCCTTTATAGATGTAGTTACAGTACGCTCTAGTAGCAAGACGATGGAGCCCTTTTCGAGGAGGATACGGAAGGTACTATGGGTAGTACTTAGGACCGATGTGGTCTTTGGGCATGTAGCTACATATATAATGGTTATTAGGTCTTAATCTACTAGGGAGTAGTTGGGTACGATTCACGCACAGAGGCGAGAGTATTATAAACCCAACAAACCTAATATAATAGAAAATGGAAATAGAACGGTATATGTAGAATTATACTTAGAAGTGTATATTTTGTCCATTCACCAGAACTTTAGTTCTGACCCCCTCCTCATATCATCCCATATGTTAGATAAATGGAAGAGATTTTTCAGCTTTGAGACACTTGTTTAGAAAGTGTTATTACCTTGGTGAGTGAAAGTCTATATGAGTGGATCGTCTAGATTATATGCAAGTATAGACAGTTAACTATATAATATAACACTATAAACGATAGTATCAAAGTAGATAAAACTAATCACACCGGTATTTTATACTGGTTTGGACCTCCCGTCCTACGTCCAGTCCCGAAGCTCCTCTTCGGAATTTCCTTTCAACTAACCCTCGCTTAACCCGGAGGAACAGGTTTACAATAGCAGAGTTTCTTTGTCAAGAATGTGTTCTGTAACACGGATGTTGACTATCGAGTACAAAGGTGCTTCCAATATATATCTATCTTGAGAATATCTGAATGAGGAGTTCTATATATATGGAAGGATGGATTACAGGTATTTGATTGCTTATAGATTAGGAATAAATCAGAGTACAAGAGATAAGAGTGTAAGTAAGTCAGGTTGTTCTCTTCTCTTGAATTCCTGATGCTATTTATAGTGATGAAGAGTTTTCTTGTATAGTTGCATCTGTTGTAATCTCCATAAAGTCGCTTCTGATGGTGATGAAGAGTTGCGACAAAGAGAAGTGGATGTGTCTTTTCGAATATGGCAGTTGAGCTTTGAAAATGCATAGTCGAGTCTTGAATCAGACGTCTGGAAAGTAACCTCAGACGTCTGGTCTTCATATCTGTTATAAGCCTAGATACTTTTCAGACGTCTGACGTTGGTAACCAGACGTCTGATTGCTTCTGAACTATGAACCAGAGGAATCATTCAGACGTCTGGCTTGTGCTCTCAGATGTCTGAAAGTGTGCATGTTGCTGTATCTTGTGCATGTCCTATTTCTCTTCTATCTCTTCTGATTTGACATCTTTTGATTCTTCTCTTGAGTGTTGCTTTAGTTTCTTTGGTGACGTTACTCTATAAACTATCTGTAAATATAGATATATATGTACATTCGATTTCCATTGTATAGTTGTTATCATCGAAACCATAGAATTGATTTCCTAACAATCTCCCCCTTTTTGATGATGACAACTATTCAATGTACTTATATATATATTTCAAATCTCCCCCTGAATATGTGCTTAGTTTGATAAGATTATATATATATTTCTCCCCCTTTGACAATATCAAAAAGAGTATATAAAAATTTGCATTAATAATAAGAAGGAGATATATGAGGGAGATAGCAAAACTTTAGACAATATCTTGAAGTGAACAAATTCCTTAACTTCGTCTGAGTTTTATGAAAGTTTGTTCGTTTAATGGTTTCGTAAATATGTCGGCTACTTGATTTTCGGTACGTACATATTCTAAAGATATAGTCCCTTTTTCAACATGGTCTCGTAAGAAATGATGTCGTATATCTATATGTTTTGTGCGTTAGTGATTTACAGGATTTTTTGACAAATTTATAGCACTTGTGTTATCACAATATATTGGAGAATTTTTTATAATTTTACCAAAATCCATTAGTGTTTGTTGCATGTATATGACTTGCGCACATGCTAGGGCTGCGGAGATGTATTCAGCTTCACATGTAGATAAAGAAACACAATTTTGCTTTTTACTAAACCACGAAACTAACGATTGTCCTATAAAATGACATGTTCCACTAGTACTCATACGGTCTGTTCTACAACCACCAAAATCCGCATCGCTATATGAGACAAGTTCAAAAGGTGATCCTTTAGGATAAAACAAACCATAATCTTTAGTACTAGATAAATAACGTAAAATGTGCTTAATAGATCGTAGATGAGATTCTTTTGGTTTGGCTTGAAATCGGGCACAAAGACATACACTCATCATAATATCTGGTCGACTAGCCGTTAAATATAGTAGAGAACCAATCATACTTCGATATAACTTTTCATCAAAATCTTTTCCATTTTCATCTTTTTCTAAGTGACTAGTGGTACTCATTGGTGTTGGTTTGCTTGAAGTTTTATCCATTTTAAATCGATGTAATAGATCGTTACAATATTTTTCGTGGTGAATAAAAATTCCATTTTCTAGTTGTTTTATTTGTAATCCTAAGAAGAAATTTAATTCTCCCATGTGTGACATTTCAAATTCATTTGTCATAATATTTGAAAAGTCATTACATAGTTTTTCGTTGGTCGAACCAAAGATGATATCATCAACATAAATTTGTACAACTAAAATATCATCATCTTCTCTTTTAATAAATAAAGTTGTATCTATTTTTCCTATATGAAAACCAGATGTTATTAGGTGATTTTTAAGACGGTCGTACCATGCACGAGGTGCTTGTTTTAATCCATATAGTGCTTTATGTAATTTAAAAACATGATCGGGATAATTTTCATGAACAAAAAGCGGTGGTTGTTCAACATATACATTTTCTTTGATAAAACCATTCAAAAAGGCACTTTTGACATCCATTTGAAATAGTTTAAAATTATTATGAGTTGCAAAGGAAAGTAAAGTACGAATGGCTTCTAATCTTGCTACCGGTGCAAAAGTTTCATCGTAATCTATGCCTTCTTCTTGATTGTAGCCCTGAGCAACTAGTCGTGCTTTATTTCTGACAATATTTCCATTTTCGTCCGCCTTGTTTTTAAATACCCATTTTGTTCCTATTACTGATTGATCTTCAGGTCTTGGTACTAATTCCCATACATTATTACGTTCAAATTGATGTTGTTCCTCTTGCATAGCTATTATCCAAAAATTATCATTTGAAGCTTCTTTATAATTCTTTGGTTCAAAGTTTGATACAAACGCTATATGGCTTATTTGATTTAGTTGATTTCTAGTAACTCTTGAATTAAGATCTCCAATAATATTATCTATTGGATGATTCTTAAGAATCCTAGGAGATGATAAAATAGTGTTATTTTGTATATTGGCTTCATTATTACTAGAATTTGTTGAGTTTGTTGGTGGAATAATTTCTTCTTCATCATTAGTTTGTTGTTTGAAAGGATTTTCGTCAAACGAGACATGTAGACTCTCTTCTATAGTATTATTATTTTTATTAAAAATTCTATATGCCTTGCTACGATCTGAATATCCAACAAAGATACCTTCATCGGCTTTTGGATCAAATTTTCCTAATTTGTCTTTTGTATTTAATATAAAACATTTTGAGCCAAAAGTTTTAAAGTATGATACTTTAGGTTTTTTACCAAAAAATATTTCAAAACAAGTTTGTTTAGTCATTGGGCGAATAGTTACTCAATTCAATACATAACAGGATGTAGCAATAGCTTCGGCCCAAAAGTGTTTTGGTAATCCGCTACTATTTAATAATGTTCGTGCGCACTCTTGTAATGTACGATTTTTTCTTTCTACGACACCATTTTGTTGGGGTGTACGAGGAAAGGAAAAATTATGGGTTATTCCCTTTTTATTGCAAAAATTTGAAAAAAGATCATTTTCGAATTCTCCTCCATGATCACTTCTAATATTTTTAATTTTCAAATTCATTTGAGTTTTAATCCGTTTTGCAAATATTTCAAACATACCAAAAGTATCGCTTTTATGTTTTAGAAATAAAGTCCATGTATATCTTGAGAAATCATCAACTATTACAAAAACATATTTGTTATGATTAATAGATCTTACTTGTGTTGGACCAAATAAATCTAAATGTAATAATTCTAATGGTTGTTTTGTAGAAATATTATTTTTAGATTTAAACGAGCTTTTCTTTAGTTTACCAATTTGACAATCATCACATAAATTTTCTACTTTGTAACTCATTTTCGGTAACCCTCTTACTAACTCATATTTAGCTAACTTATTAATATTTTTAAAATTAATATGACAAAATCATTTATGCCATAACCATGGATCATCATGTTTGGCGGTTAAGCATAAGCTTGAATCTTTATTAATATTCATGTTTAATATATAAATGTTTTTGTTTCTAAAACCTTCAAAAATGAGTTGTTTGTTATTATCTAAAATGTTACATCTATCTTTTTCAAAATTTATTTGAAAACCTTTATCACATAATTGACTAATGCTTAATAAGTTGTGTTTTAAATTTTCTGCCAGTAAAACATTTGTAATAACAGGAGAGTTAGATATACCAGAGTTGATGACTTCTCCAATGCCTATGACAAATCCCTTTGAATTGTCCCCAAACGTTACCGTTCCACCATCGATGTATGTTATATTTGATAACATTTTTGAATTTCCAGTCATATGTTTGGAGCAACCACTATCTAGTATCCATTTCTCCTTGTTTTTCATTTTGGGTACCTGCAAGATAAAAAATATTTTAATTGGTACCCACATATTTGATTAGGGTCCTAATTGTTAGAGGGAGGTAGCCATACCCAAGATGGTTTGGTACCTTTATAAATATAATTTTTATTATAAACTACATTTTCTAAGTAATTATTGATATGCTTTTGTCTAATCAATTTATTATTTGTTTTAGGAACCCAAATTTTCACACTTTTGGTATTCAATTTTTGTTTAGATGAACTTCTAGTTTTTATATAACTAATATTTTTAGCATTATTTTCTTTTTGTTTAGAGCATTTATCAAATCCTATTCCATTTCTATTACCTGATGGTTTTGATGTTTTGATAAGGTTTTCCAAATCTTGTTTTCCTTTGTTGAATTTTGACACATTATTGGTAATTTTATCTAATTTTTCTTTTAATTCTCTATTTTCTGTTTTTAATAATTCAATATCCTTTTTAAAATCAACATTTTCTTTTAGCAAATTTTCTTTTTCTAGAGTAATGTTCTTACTTTCTATCACATTATTTCTTAATTTTTCTTGAGATATTTCAAGCTCTTCTTCTAAAATAGTTTTTTCATCTTTCAACATTCCTACTTCAAGTTCTAATCTATTTACTTTTACTATATATTCTTTGTTCAATTTTTTTTTGTCTAAATTTATCATCTAATTCTATGCTAAGTTCAAATAATTCTTCATAGCTAAGTTCCGGACATACCTCATCTTTTTGTGCCATAAAACACACATTAGCTTGTTCTCCGTCACTATCGCTATCACTTTCTGAAGATGAAGAATCGGAATCATCCCATGTTACCTTGAAAGCTTTCTTCTTTTTGAGTGTTTCAGATTTGCTCTTCTTTTTATCATTGTTAAGTTTTGGGCAATCCTTCTTCATGTGTCCGTATTGATCACATTCATAACACTTAATTTGAGATAGATTCATTGAGTTAGTTTTTCCTTCTTTTTGAAACTTGGTCATCTTTCTAAACTTCTTGAATCTATTGTAGTTTTTGGCAATGAATACTATCTCATTTTCATCTAAATCTGAGTCATCATTCTTTATTGATGGAAATGCTATGTTCTTTGTCTCCGAATTTAATTCTTTACGTGCCTGCAAATTAGCTTCATAGGACATCAAATTTCCTACCAACTCTTCAACTTTGAGAGTAGAGAGATCATTAGCTTCTTCAATAGCTAATACCTTTCTTTCCCAATCAGGTGTTAAAGAGTTGAGTATTCGAGAAACTAAATCAAAATCAGTAAACTTAACTCCTAATGCCATAAGATCATGTTGAATAGTTTGAAATCTAGAATACATGTCTACTATAGTTTCATTTTGTTTCATTTTAAAGGATGAAAATTGATTTTGCAAGATTGAAATTTTAGTTTGTTTGACCTTTTTTGTACCTTCATGTGTAATTTGTAAGGTAAGCCAAATATCAAATGCAGTGGTACATAACATTACACGTGAAAATTCATTTTTGTCAAGTGAGCAAAACAAAACATTCATAACTTTAGCATTATTTGATGCTAAGGTCTTTTGTGCATCGGTCCATGTGTTCATAGCAGTAGTTGGAGCTTCATATTTATCTTGAGTGGCTGACCAAATTTCTAAACCATTAGCTTCCATAAAAATTCTCATACGTGTAGACCAATATGAATAATTAGAGCAATTAAACAGTGGGGGTCGTGCTGTGGATTGTCCTTCTTGAAAAATACTTGCCATATTAGAATGATTTAAAAAACGTGTTACTGTTTTTCTAAACGAACCTTGCTCTGATACCAATTGAAAGTCTATATGAGTGGATCGTCTAGATTATATGCAAGTATAGATAGTTAACTATATAATATAACACTATAAACGATAGTATCAAAGTAGATAAAACTAATCACACCGGTATTTTATACTGGTTCGGACCTCCCGTCCTACGTCCAGTCCCGAAGCTCCTCTTCGGAATTTCCTTTCAACTAACCCTCGCTTAACCCGGAGGAACAGGTTTACAATAGCAGAGTTTCTTTGTCAAGAATGTGTTCTGTAACACGGATGTTGACTATCGAGTACAAAGGTGCTTCCAATATATATCTATCTTGAGAATATCTGAATAAGGAGTTTTATATATATGGAAGGATGGATTACAGGTATTTGATTGCTTATTGATTAGGAATAAATCAGAGTACAAAAGATAAGAGTGTAAGTAAGTCAGGTTGTTCTCTTCTCTTGAATTCCTGATGTTATTTATAGTGATGAAGAGTTTTCTTGTATAGTTGCATCTGTTGTAATCTCCGTAAAGTCGCTTCTGATGGTGATGAAGAGTTGCGACAAAGAGAAGTGGATGTGTCTTTTCGAATATGGCAGTTGAGCTTTGAAAATGCACAGTCGAGTCTTGAATCAGACGTCTGGAAAGTAACCTCAGACGTCTGGTCTTCATATCTGTTATAAGCCTGGATACTTTTCAGACGTCTGACGTTGGTAACCAGACGTCTGATTGCTTCTGAACTATGAACTAGAGGAATCATTCAGACGTCTGGCTTGTGCTCTCAGACGTCTGAAAGTGTGCATGTTGCTGTATCTTGTGCATGTCCTATTTCTCTTCTATCTCTTCTGATTTGACATCTTTTGATTCTTCTCTTGAGTGTTGCTTTAGTTTCTTTGGTGACGTTACTCTATCAACTATCTGTAAATATAGATATATATGTACATTCGATTTCCATTGTATAGTTGTTATCATCGAAACCATAGAATTGATTTCCTAACAGTGAGTATTTACTTATTACTATATTTTACTCAGTTCCGCTGTGAGATATTTATTTGAGCTCTGATATATTTATATTTGCCTATTTGCAGGATACCAGACACCCAACTCGAGCTACAGTGGATTTGGGTTTTAGCATTTTTGTGAAAAATCCGGACCCATTGGAACTCGGGTTGTTACATGATTCCTTATTGTATTTCCAATAGGAACTATCATACATGTTGTATTGTCTATAATGTCGTATTTCGCTTATTTATTTGATACATAAAGCAAGTATCAGATCCGAATTAAGATCACTATATGATAATTGAAAGTGTTCTTGAGCATTTGCAAAATACTATAGAATTATTTATTCAAACAAAAGACTCCTTTTGAAGGAGTGCTTAGACTCGAACTTCATAAGTGATATCGTATATAGTGTGTCAATTCTAAGTTCATTTTCGATCATATGTGGAGAACTTTAAGTTGGAAATGTTCCAAGCAATATTAACGACCGATTCAACCAAAGACTAAGCAGATTTCCTTGAATAGCGCTGCAATATTGTAAGTATAAATAAATGCACAAATTTATAACTAAGATAAGGGTGATTCAAGATCTTGAGAATCTTATGTCATTATTGTATGATAAGAATGTCATGATACAGATTACGAAAAGAATCTAGAACTCACAGGAAGTCGATTAACATAATCTAAAAATTTCCACATGATATGATAGGCTATCAGTGTTGGAGAGAGTTGAATGAGGGAGTAGATAATTAAAACAAAATAACATACTTGTTCACTAAGGGACTGACTTGATTAGCTTTTGTGAAATCCGATCAAAGAAGTTGGAATAAGATTCCATAATTAACCATAAGTGTAACTGGGAGATTGATAGAGTTAGGGGATGCCTCAGGGGCAATCATTTAATTTGTTATATATAACTAACTCGATAACCAATCTTGTTCATAAATAAAGCGTTTTCTTTATATTATGAACTTGTTATATTGTGACATAATTAATTAAATAATTAGTTTAAAGTATATTAAATAGATAATCCTTAAATAATATGTTATGTGATACTAATTTCAATATGTTGTAATCATGAAAAATTTATCACATTGAAAATTACATCATTTTAAATATTCCTAGTTAAGATGTTTTGAAATAGGATATCGATACATTCATTGAGACTAGAGTGTGTAACACTCTCCAAGTGTTTGACACTATATGACTCGTTGATTTTGGGGAAACCAAGGGGTTATGTACTAATAGTTATTGGATAACTGTGGAATATCTCTCTCTCGAGTTTTTATTGGTTAATATAACTAAGGTCAAACAGAGAATCTCAAAGTGACGATGCTACATAGTCCCTCGACTTGAGAATATCATGGAACTTAAATGTAGACACTCCACTTTGATTATAGTTAAATTGCGATAGAGCATTTGTTGAATGGCTATAGTTAGGTCTAAGTTGAAGTATTGGAAGTGAAACACTATTCAATAGTGAATTCGTCTCCTCAGTCATACAGAGTTTGTATCAAGATCAACTTTAGCCAAATCAAAGTCGAAATCTTTGGACATAGCAGTATGGTTAATAATAAATGTTATTATTGAACTAAGGACTTTGTTTATGGAATAACCAAGTTGAATGTGGATGAATTCAAATTTTGATCAAAACCAAATTCCATAAGTCCTAATATGATATAGTGTCTACGAAGTGATTGGTGTAAATAATCGTTACTACAAAAACCAAGTGGGTAAAATTTTAATTTCCTGAAAAGGATACGTAAGCAATAAATTCAGTCAAAATGTCATATCATTAGCTATGGTGGCGTGCTAACGTTAATATCCGAATTGTTCGATATTAATCGCTGATTGAGTTTACACCTTTGAGTCGCACACCGCAATGATGAATACTCCGAATAAACCACACGATTTATGTAACAACCCAAAATTATGGTCATTTGATTTTAAATGTTTAATTAATTTTAAATATTTAAATAATTGGATTTTGGAATTTAATAGCTTATAATTTAAATATAGGGAATAATTAAATATTTGAATTATGAATTAAATGTTAATTAAATGGATTTAATAATTTCATTTAACTCCTTTTAATTAATAAATAATATTGGTGTATTCAGTTTGTAAATCTATTTACAAATATAAATAGATCGGATTAATATCGATAATTAAATATTTAAATCTGTCAAAATTGTCATTCCGGGGCACTATCTCGGATTTTGACGAAACTAGTTTCATTGGAACCGTAATAGTGCATTATATTATGCCGTCGGATTTCAAGGCGATCAGACGTATTGTTTGGTTATGCGAGATCAAAACACATTGATATTTATATCGGAAATTTAATATAATAAACAGGTTCAAAAAGCTATCTTCTGCATACGATCGAATTAGACCTCGAGACTAGTTCCATTGCGTTCAGAATAGGGGTATAACATATAGAACGCCTTGTTTGGAGTTTGAAATTTTCCGGTATGTTTTGTTGAATATTATAGAATTATATATATATATATATATATATGCACATACCCACCATTCCTACCATACCCTTGGCCCATACCCCATCCTTTCAGGCCATACCACCCACGTTCACACCCCTCACCTCCTTTCTCTTTATATGCATCAGCTCAAACATGATTGTGAGGCTTTTACAAACTTCAAATTTAAATTAAAAATCCTATGCTCATATAAAAATCGAAATTCTTGACTCGTTGAACTCGCATAGGTTTTTCGGGGTTTGTGGTCGTCAATTCGAAAAACGGAGCTCGGATTTGGGTTTTGCGATGGAAGGAGATGCATTGGCCGGAGTTTGGGGTGGTTCGGCCACCTATGAGGGATCACAACTTTGTTAAGGTCACCGTGAGGGTTGGTAGGTCGCGCTTTGAACTGTGGCCTTTGGGTGTGGGTTTTTGGTACGAGCGAGTGGAGATTTCGAAGAGAAGCTCATCGGCGCGATCGATATTGAATTTCGTCGAGTAATGGCCCATGTCACTCCATTGCCATGCACGTTGATGGGTGCCTGTGCACGTTTGTTTCAGCTGATTTGGGGAAGATGATGGAGGGGTAATCTTGTAAATATTGTTAAATTATTTAATTATAAATTTAAATTATTCAATAACTTATAAATTTTGTATCTCGCTCATACGAGGTCGGATTCGAACGCCGTTTTTTGCGTTGGGCTCGTATCATCGAGATCTTCGCAATGGAGTTAGTCTTGTTGGATTTAGAGCAAGTGAAAATTTAGACTAAAATCGGATGACCGTTCAGTTTTAGTCCAAATCGGGATGTTTCGGCGAAAAAGAAAATCAATGTGAGTTTAACTCACACTAAATTTTATCATGTCATATCTATGATGTTATAAATGTTTATTGATTGTTTGGATCTAAGTTAAATTGTATGATTGCGCGTTTGGTTGAATTTCCGTTTGGAAAATGGATGACATAATAATTTGGTCTTTATGAACTCATATGATTATATATATTATCCATAACCATTGTTTTGCAGGGGAAATCTATAGAGAGACCCTGAGGGGTTTCTCACCAATAATTATTTATTTACATCCTTATGCTATTATATTGACGGTTAATTAAAATATATCCTGATATTCCATTAAAATTATTAAGTGCCGTTATAGCAATTTCGCTATATTGTCATTTATTCAATTTCATCCCCAAAACTATGTCGTTTGAGCTTGAGCTTATGTTTCCACTAAAAAGAATATTGAAAATTCATTGATCATTTTTTATTAATGATAAATTAAAATAATTAATCATTTTAACTAATGATTTTGAAATTAATTAACCAATTTAATTAATGGTGTTTTAAGATTGGTTTATGTTTAGATTTGATTAATCATTTTTGCTAATGATGTTTTATACTTAATTAATCATTTTAACTAATGATTATTTGGGTTTAATTAATTATTTTAATTAATGATGATTGGAATTAATAATCATTTTAATTAATGATATTTAAAAGTAATTAGTCATTTTAAATAATGATATTTGAACTTAGTTAATCATTTAATTAATGATTGTTTTTAAATTTAATTAGTTGTTTTAACTAATGATATTTGGAATTTAGTTAAATCATTTTAATTGATGATGTTTTATAATTAAATAAATCATTTTAACAAATGATATTTTAATTAATCTTTTTAACTAATGTGGCTTGAATTTAATTCATCCAATTAATTTATGATTATTTGAACCTAATTAATTGTTTAAATTAATGGAATTTTAAATTACATATCGTTTTAATAAATGATGTTTGAGATGACTTATTCATTTTAACTAATGATTATTTGAATTTAATTAATCATTGTAATTAATGATATTTAAAGTTAATTAATTGATTTAATAAAAGCGATTAAAGTAAATTAAGTAATATAATAAAATTGCTTTAATAAACTGATTTAGAGTTAATAAATTGATTTAATAGAGATTTTAAAGTTAATTTACTAATGTTATAAAAGTGCTTGGAAATAATTATCTATTTTATTAAAGATAATGGATTTGTTTATTTAAAAGAGATTTTAAATGTGATTAATTATCTTTCGGGATAATTAATATTGTTTTAAAGTTATAAAAAGGAATTGGAACTTGATTTTTGGGATGTTAAGTTGGATAATCTTCTATGAGTTCGGTCTGATGTTGGTTTAGGCCTTCAAGGTCGCGCACTTGGAAAAATTATTCTCTTAACGTTTTAACAATAAGGAACTAATTATAAAAGTATTTTACCAATATGGAAATCAAGCACAAGTTCAGTTCGTTTTTAAAAAGAAAAAGTTTGATTCATTTATGGAAATGAATTATTTCCATAAAGCAAATCACTTATATGGAAAAGATTTATTTGTATAATTAGCACTAAACATCGAAGAAGTAAACTTGTCGCTATTTCAAAAGTTAAGAATAATCGTTGGACATGACTTTGAGGTAACACTACCTTGACTTGTCCGATATTATTGTTAACCAAGAAAAAGTACAAGTTTGAATTCAATGAGTGGTGATACATATACAAGACTTAATTTCCATATACGATCGTTTTATATCTTCGATAGCCAGTTTCTCTACTATCGGTTACTTCAGCTTCTTTATCATCGTCATTCTAAGATGATTTATTGCTCCATTGAGCTCTGTTATCCTTTATCGAAAATGACTAAAACCAAGGCGCGAAAAAGGGGGGCGCACCCTCTAAGTCATTATTGTGCTTCGTCATTCTAAGACGATTTATCGCTCGTTTTGAGCATTGATATCCTACACCGGAAAAACTAAAACCAAGGCGCGAGTGGGAATCAAGCCATGTGGGTCGCGCCCATCAGGGTATGTTCACATCATCTAGAGAGGTTTCGGTATGCATGCATTGATGTGAAATATTCGGATGCCCATGTGAAGCAGGGTCCAGCTTGGAATTCCCGAGAGTGACGCGTGTGCTCTCAGGTATATTTTATCTAGAGGTATACTTTCGTGGAAGGGGGGAGCACCCTCCTAGTTACGTTAGATAAATTCATTTTACTTATTTGATTCGAACCTTTGAATCGGTTTTTCTGTAATTGCTATGGGAAGAGTCAACCACTCTTCACGATGTTTGATTATAGTTTTTTTGTCCATTCTATCAAGTTTCGACAGTTATCTTGTTTTGTCCATTCTATCAAGTTTGGACAGTTATCTTGTTTTGTCCATTCTATCAAGTTTGGATAGTTGTCTTGTTTATCCATTCTGTCTAGTTTGGATTTTGCTCAGATTATTTCCATTCTTTCAAGTTAGGTTTTAATATTAAACATGCCCATTCTTATTTGGATTTGTTTCCTGATATTTATTTCTGCTCTTGCCTGTATGGATGTTATTCTTGTGAGGTGAAAACCCGCTACGCGTTAGCGGCGTGGTTCTACAGAACTTTTATATATGTTCCCCATTATTCGAGTTATCTCATGTTGGTATTTCCAGACCGATCCGAGTGTTATTTATTTATAATGCTCGGGTCAGATCAAGTATTTTCCCAGGTTGTCAATGGTGATGTGGAGGTCTTAAAGGGGAGCTGAAGAGTCACCTATCATAGTACTTTAATTTTCCGCTGTAATATATAGTATACCTATCGGCATTTGTAAGGTCAGGATTTTATAATTGTCCGGCTGATAAGGTTTGATTTTAACTCTGATATAATCTGTATGTTTGGAGTGACGGTTTCTACTATCCTTGTTATATTATATGTTGTCGATTCCGCTGTGAGATTATGTTTTTCTCTGTTCTCTGTTCTTTTCTTTTTATTTACCCTAACAATCTGCCCTTTTGTCGGTTGGATACGCGACATTTGTAACATCCCACCTTTTTGTACGCTTAAGCAGACACATGTGCCAACTTAAACCATATAGAAGGGCGGATTGTTATGGGGTAAATAAGAAAAAGTGGAGAAATAAAAGAAACAAAATAGAATCTTGTAGCGGAACGATAAAATATATTAATCAAATAACAGTTCATGAAGCTATTTTACAAAACATTTGATTATACTTGTATAATACATATTAGAGTTACACATACCAGAGAATCATAATTAATGCAGCGGAATATAATGGTGTAGTGGAATATAATAAATAGTAGTAATAAAATCTTCGTCTTCGTCCTCCAGACATAGGGCCTTCAAATCCTGAAATGCTTAGGCTGACCCGAGCGAATTGAAAAGACAAAACACTCGAGTCAGAACTAAAAGATCTTATGTAAGTTAAATCAATGATAAATATATGAGTGGAACGGCGTCAGAGATGTTTACATGATTTGACATCTCCTATCCAGTGTCTAACGTGCGTGCAGTAACTTAAGAGATGCTCGGGATTCACATCCCCTAAGGATCCATTAAACTATTTACTATGTAGTAATATTCGCTATTATAATAATGTCTAATATAAAATAAACATACTTTTAAATAGCATTAAGGAGTGACCCAATATTCCCCTTAACACGTAATAGTCCCAGTAGTCTATCCAGTATTAGCATACTCCCAAAATGGGGGCTACCCTCGATACTCCACAGGCTACGGGAGAAATCACAACTCGTAGTAAAGCTCGATATGGTAGGTGACAAGGCACAACTAGGCAATGCCAGGGTAGATATACCAATTACGCATCCAGACTGGTGGTGACGCATAGCAGCCACTACCGACCACCTCGAACAACACTCCCAAATCAAAAATCGAAGGGTGGCCACCAAATAAATCACAAGTAATAGAATGGTATCGAAGAAGTGTGTCCGATCAGAGGTGCTACTTCCTTGGTCCGTCAATCGCTCCTGTTTTAGCCACCTTATGCCAACTCACGGGAGTTGGGTCCACGTATATACCTTAGGATCGTCGCCACCATCCTACTTCATTCTGGAAACTCCACCATGTACACAGTTGTCAAAGTGGTTTTCGGTATCGACAGAGAGTATGTCCATATCCGATCCCGGTCTCTTTAACAACCAATCGTTATTATAACACCGTGGGCATTTAAATATATATATACTTTTAAAAACACAATCATTGCCCTTTCAAAACATATTCTTTATTTCAAAATAGTATATACTTCAAAACCCAAAATACTATTGCCATTTCAAACCATATCCTTTACTTCAAAATAGTATATATGTTTGACGTGTTTTCACCGAACCAGAGTAAGGAGAGCATTGCCGAACCAACACTCGCTTCACTACCTGCCGAACCGGACCATCTCCCATCTACCACCGGACCAAGGTCCCACCAAACCAACCATCTACCACCGGACCAAAGTCCCACCGAACCAACCATCTCCCACCGGACCAAGGTCCCACCGAACCAACCATCTACCACCGGACCAACTACCGGACCAAGCCAACCATCTACCACCGGACCGAAGCACTACCGTACCAAGGCGTTGCCGAGCCAACGTTGCCAGGCCAGATCGCATCAGCCCAGGCCCACCAGCAGCTATATACATCCAGGACCCCTACTCCCAGCCTCACTCTATAAATAGAGGGGTAGGGGTACAACAATGAGAGACAAGTTTGAGAGCTCAAGCACGGGTAGAACTTTCAAACAACTTTCATGTACTAGTATCAAAGCCTTGTACTTGTAATCTGAACAGTAAAGGAGAATAACATATAAAGTGGACGTAGGTATATTCTGGCCGAACCACTATAAATCTGTGCGTCTTTTACAGTTTAGTCCCTGTTTTTTTATATTTGCATAAATCACCCAGATCACTAAAAACAACATAAAATCAACTAAATCATACGACTTGGAGGTGTTTGCCCAATTTTTGTGCAAACAATACAACTCCAAAGTCAAGCATCGTAGCTTACAAAAAGGAGATCTTGTCCTCAAGCGAATCTTCCCGCGCCCCGGAGCGCTAGATCCAATCTGGGACGGACCATATGTAATTCATAAAGATCTCCACAATGGAGCTTATATTTTGTCAACAGTGGACGGGGAGGTGTTCCAGAGGGCATGGAACATCCAACACCTTCGTCGATACTTTTCTTAACTTGTACTGCCCATATGAAGTGAATTAACAAAGAGAATCAGTGGACGTAGGCATTTTCGTGCCGAACCACTTTAAAAAACTTGTCTCTTTTTAACTTGTTCCTTTGTATCTTGGCTGCTTATTAACTTTATCCTTTTCTGTTGAACAAAATCTTGTGTAATGACATTCCCATTCAATACACATCATGGCGCAACCTCACCTGGACAAGACCTAACAGGTACTATGAAAATCTATGCCCTCGCCAATGAGACACTTTTGCTCCAGCATCCCTCTGCTGCGAGTTAACTCATTGCTCGCGATCGGCCCTTAAAGCCAACTGTAATGAGCCGATTATAAGCCACCGAGAAGGCCGACTATAGCCGAGGCAGCTCATTACGGCGTTCGGCTCGTCGGCAACCGTGAGCCTACTTTAAGCCCCAACATAAGGTATGGCCAGCTAGGGGTAGTTCACGGTTGACGATTGGCACCCACGCTAGCCGGCCACGGTAAATCGAATAATACCCACGATTACGGGCCATAATGGCCTGGGTAATTACTGTGCACGATCTCGGCTCCGAGTGTCTTAAGTACGGCTGTGGTAAAAAAGATAAACTCCCCGCAGAGGCGTAAGATGGGTGACAAATGTCTCCAAGACCCACAGCTAGGGAAAGTGACTACAAAACCCGTTTGCCATGAACTTAAGCACATCAAAGGCCTTCCGTGATTGGAAGTTTTACTGTTTCTCATATGTCAATTTTAT
This sequence comes from Allium fistulosum, assembly GCA_030737815.1. Classification (NCBI taxonomy): domain Eukaryota; kingdom Viridiplantae; phylum Streptophyta; class Magnoliopsida; order Asparagales; family Amaryllidaceae; genus Allium; species Allium fistulosum. Next base: position 257,405,509 of record CM060908.1, on the reverse strand, counting down.
TTAAAGAACTTTCCTCCTATCCTCTATAAAGATCCCTAAAGTACAGGACACAGAATAGGAGACACTCGCTAATGGGAATAGGAGCTCACAACTGGACACTCGGCTGCATTCCATACTCGGTTACACAAGACATTCAATGCTGCCATCTACAACTAAAACACGAAGGGCGGTACTTCCTTCTTCGTGTATAAATACGTAGCTATAATTTATTCACACATCACATTAATATTGCAAGATATGAAATTATGTTTTAAGCAAGAACTTGACATCAAACCCGATAGAATCACAGGCATATGCACAGCTATTCTTCTTATGCAACACATCAAAAATAACGAAAGCGTTCAAACACGACAGAATCAGCTTAAGTTAAAAATTACACGCCAAGAATAAAGTCGTTTATTACAAGTAACATAATTACAACCTAAAAGTTACGTTACTGCTCTGAGACTAACGTAGACAGCAATGTCAAGTAAACAAAAAGATATCCAGGTCAAGTTAAGAAGTCGGCTGCATCGGAGCTTTACCCTTGTCTTGTTGGCCCTCCGAAATCTCCTTAGCCACGGAGTGGGAACTTTCAGCATGTTGACTTGAGATATTTGGTGCTCCAGAGATCCCGCCTGTCCGATCAAGGAAAGAATTCATTAATAATAAGCAACCAAGTTACGAAAAGCTAAAAGGGGAGACTTACCTGCATCTGCTCCTTGGTCATCATCCTCCAACTGCACACCAACCTCCTCAGCAGTAAGCAGCCGCATACCTTCTTTCACCGCCACCTTCTCCTCCTTGGTGAATTGAGCCGTAACCACATCCATTCTAAAGGCCACGCCACCCTCCTTATCTACATCGGACCTAGCCTCCTCCAGAGCCCGAAGATAAATCCTGGCCACGATTCGGGGATAATCATCCATCCAAGATAAGTTGCCCTGTTTCCAAGTGCGAAAGTATATATCCTGAAGCATCTCATCCATTATCCCCTCATTCTCCTCAAACTCCCTTACTCGGTCCTCAGAAGCCAACAACTTTGCAATGGCAGCATCCCTCTCCGATCGGTATCACGTGCAGTCAGCCTGGAAGGTTTTCCTCATCGCATCCATCTCCTCCTTCAGCCTGGTTTGAGCAAGTTCTGCGGCTTCAAGTTTCCCGAACAACTCCTATATCTGCTCGAGATCCGCTTTCCAAACCTCATCCACCATTGCAATTGCCATGTCAATCCATTCCTTACAAGCAGCTTCCATTTTCCGTAGCTCTGCTCTACTAGCCTCTTCCATGGTTTTCTTTAGTCGCCTGGAGGCGGCCTCATGCTGGGAGATCTGGATGGCCTGATCAGCGAGCTGCTTGGCCTGGTCGGAAACTATTAACCGCAATCGAATATTAGCACTCCCGATTTCTTCTCCGGCCTTGGCCAGTCGGGCATGATGCCCCATCAGCTTCCTGACTTCCTCAGCAACCCGGTCGATTTTTGCCTTAGCTTCGTCCCCAAAAGTTGTGACCCGAGTAGCAAGCAAATCAAGGTCCAGGAACTTAGCCTCATCAAGCACCCTTACCATAGGATTACGAGGAAGAAGGTGCTCACCAGTAACCTCATCGAAGGAAATATCGTGAGAACCCGGATCCAGATCCGGATGACCCACGAACGGATTACGAGCCAAACCATGGTGATCTATTGGGATAACAGTAGGATTTTCAGACGGGTGCGGGGAAGGTATAAGCTCAGTATTCTCCTCCATGACATCCTGAGGAGGCTAAGTCGGGGGCAGAGGACCAGGTGAAGATTCAAACAAGGAGCGACTCCTCTTCTTCCTTTGAATATCCTCTTCGATAACTCCAAGAAGGGGACGGTAGCCGACTACATCTCCAGGACGGTTAGTCGGAGGCTTTGGTTTAGTAGAAGCCTTGAGGAGTTTGTACTGTTCAAGGCGGTGCCGAACATCTGACACCTTGGCCACTTTACCCGCTCCTGTAATAAAAGCCAAGTGTTACGAGCATACATTGAGCTATAATTTAAGAAATACATCAAGTTAAAAAAAAGACGACGCATTTGTTATACAAACCCTAGGGAGGCATGGGATACTGCAATAAGTCCTGAATCTGATTCCAGGATGGGAGCAGGCCATAAAATATTTCTAAATCCTTATCGTAAATGGAGTCGGCAGAAAATTCACCTTGAATCGCAGGAATTGCCTTAGCTGAAGCACTCTTAGAAGAATCAGCATCGATCTCGGCCTTGTCAGCTTTCTTAGGCCTCTCCACTAAAACCGATCCTTCCTTCGACCCTTCAAAAGCTAGACGGAGATCATCATCTGTCCACTCCTAGATCACAATTGCTTGCTTAGAAGACAAAGCCCCAGTACCACCACCGCTCTGTCCGTCGCCACCATCATCGCTCTGACCATCACCATCACCTTCTCCACCACTTCCACTCTCCGCCTCACCTCCTTCATCCTCGCCTCTTTCCTCTTCCACATCTTCCTCCTCCGGGACATCTGGACATGTGCTGGGGGAGGGTCCATCAGACTTCTTAAGTTTCTTCCCCCCAGCAATTGGATGCTTTGAGAAGGGTTTCCTTTTGCTGCTCTTCGCCGTAGCCCCTCCTTTAGCTTTGGCAGCCCTCTCCTCTGCCGTGTCTCTCTGCTTGACCACGGACTGATGTGGTAGAATCAGGTTGTGCCCCAGAAGTGTAGCGTTCCTGATCAAGTAAGAAGCCGACCTATCCCTTCCCAAAATGGCTTCTATTTCCGCAGCCATCTGAACCAGGCGATCGTTCTCCACGACCGTAAAGCCACCTGTCGCTAGCAAGAAATAAAAACACATAAGAAGAAGCATTGCAGTCAGAACGGAAATTATAAATAAGCTTCAACTTACAGTCGGAGGTGAAGCGACATATAGAAACAGAGTCATCCTTGACGAAAAACCATTCCTTCTTGAACATGATGAACTTTGAATATAAATCCAGGACTGGCTTGAAGGACACGGCCGAATCCAAGTAATATACGGAGACCCCTTCTTGTAGCCTCTTAAGTTGTACAGATACCAGATTTCCCGGTTGGAAGGAGGACTCCCATGTCTCCTTTGGAAGATAACAAACAGGCTCACCAAGATGGCGTAGGAGTTAGGCTGAAGCTGGAATGGAGCCACCTTCAAGTAGGTGATGAAGCTGACTATCCAAGCATTGATCGGGGGAATGGCACCACACATACAATGGTACCTACTATAAGCGAAATATCCTTCGGGGGGATTATATGGCATCACTCCTTCCCCCGGCAACAGCATACGAGCCCTGTCAATCCCGAAAGAGCGAGAAATAACATCAAGCTGCTCATCTTTGAGGGAGCTAGGAAAGCAGTCGGGCGGTGAGTTCAGAAGCTCTTGAGGACCGTACCCGTCAACTAGCGATCTCGGAGTTGGTCCCTGTCGTTCTGGTGCTGCCTGAACCGGGGGCACTACGGATGGCTCTCCTCGGTCCTTGGACTTCTTCTTGTCAGAGCGAGTTTCAACTTTATGAGACATTATCTGCAAACACGAGAAAGCACATTGTTAGAACAAGGGATGTAGAGATATAAACAAGCAAGTGTATGCTGTCTGGAGTTTCACTTGTAATTTAAAACATAAACTCATTCGGTACTTAAAGTCCCCAAGTACATTCGGTACTTAAAATCCCCAAGTTCATTCGGTACTTAAGGTCCTCGAGTTCAGTCGGTAAGACAAGTCTTCGAGTCCATTCGGTACTTAAAGTCCCCAAGTTCATTCGGTACTTAAAATCCCCAAGTTCATTCGGTACTTAAGGTCCCCAAGTTCATTTGGTAAGACATATCTTCGAGTCCATTCGGTACTTAAAGTCCCCGAGTTCACTTGGTAAAACAGGTCTTTGAGTTAATTCGGTACTTGGAATCCTCAAGCTCATTCGGTAATTCAAAGTGAATAGTCATTCGGCGAAAGAAGGCCTCACCTGATCCGGCAAACAAGTCTAATTCGGCACAATAATTGATTCGGTATTTAAGAATTTGGTTTGGCTCTTTCAGTCGGTAAGGAATGATGGATGCATAGAGCCCCTACTTATAGAAAAAAGTAAGATAGCCAGACCAACCGATTTGGTTCTCGGGCCAAACAAGGGTGTCCGAATAAACAAAGCGCGACATATGCCGACATATGCCCCACTTTGGGGGGCAAATGTTGTATGTGTTTTCACCGAACCAGATTAAGGAGAGCATTGCCGAACCAACACTCGCTTCACTACCTGCCAAACCGGACCATCTCCCATCTACCACCGGACCAAGGTCCCACCGAACCAACCATCTACCACCGGACCAAGGTCCCACCGAACCAACCATCTCCCACCGGACCAAGGTCCCACCGAACCAACCATCTACGACCGGACCAACTACCGGACCAAGCCAACCATCTACCACCGGATCGAAGCACTACCGAGCCAAGGCGTTGCCGAGCCAACGTTGCCAGGCCAGATCGCATCAGCCCAGGCCCACCAGCAGCTATATACATCCAGGATCCCTACTCCCAGCCTCACTCTATAAATAGAGAGGTAGGGGTACAACAATGAGAGACAAGTTTGAGAGCTCAAGCACGGGTAGAACTTTCAAACAACTTTCATGTACTAGTATCAAAGCCTTGTACTTATAATCTGAACAGTAAAGGAGAATAACATATAAAGTGGACGTAGGCATATTATGGCCGAACCACTATAAATCTGTGCGTCTTTTACAGTTTAGTCCCTGTTTTTTATATATTTGCATAAATCACCCAGATCACTAAAAACAACATAAAATCGACTAAATCATACGACTTGGAGGTGTTTGCCCAATTTTTGTGCAAACAATATAGTTTAAAACCAAAATATTTTTGCCTTTTCAAAACATATCCTTTACTTCAAAATAGTATATACTTTAAAACCAAAATATTATTGCTATTTCAAACCATATCCTTTACTTCAAAATAGTATATACTTTAAAACCAAAATATTTTTGCCATTTCAAAACATATCCTTTACTTCAAAATAGTATATACTTTAAAACCAAAATATTATTGCTATTTCAAACCCAAATTATCGATGTATTATTTCCATTTCAAAACCCAATTAAATAATATATCATTTCCATTTCCAAAACAATTCAATAATATATTATTTAACTAAAACCCAATTTCCAATCACTAATCTTTCTTTAATTTAGATAACTTGAAATATTCTTTTAAATCATCTTAAACCCAAACCACATTTTGAAGTCATATTCTAAATTTTCAATTTCAATAGGTTTCCAATCAATATATTCACAGATAATTCATAAATAAATTCTATTTCAAATAAATTCATTTTTCAAACCATATTACTTTCAAAGTTATAACAATTTCGAAAACCAATACTTTGAAAACAATAATACCTTAATTTCAATAAAACATTTCAATTTTGATACATTTCAAGTCTTTAAATATTCCAAAATTCCCAACCAAATCTGATAATCTTATATATACCTTAATTCAATTTACTATTATTTAGTTTAGAAATATTTTTTTAATAAATTCAATATCACTTAAATAAAGCTCAAACTTGAAATATTCGTAAATCAAACTTAAAACATCATCAAGTTATACATAGCTTAAATTTTAGAATTTAACTATATATAAAATAATATTTATATAATATCAAAATTAGTATTTATATAAACCCTTATTTTCCAAAACCCATAGAAATCATTCCAAATATATATATATATATATATAGACCGACGGTGTCTGTATATGATTTTCTATCCTATGGTCAAGTGATACGAATATTTATCATTTCAATCCGCAATTTAAAAATAAAAATACGGTTATATATCATTTCAAACCGCAATCCCGAATGAAATAAAAGTGCATAACAACTTGCAGTTTATAACAATATAAATACAACATCCATTCATCCAATATCGACCATCAACCATTTATCACAATCATCATCCAATTCAACAATAACATCAATATAGAACAGAAAATAAATAACAGGTATTTACTGGCTGTTTATATTCAAAAATAAGTTATATAATAATTTAACTGGCAGTTTAAATGCAATAATAAATCAAATAATAATTTAACTGGTAGTTTAAATGCAATAATAAATTAAATAAGAATTTAATCCAATAAATTCAATTTAACTGAGATGATGATTAAAAATATGCCAAACGGTAATAAATAAACTTTTAATCACATCAATAATTAATTTAACACACATAAGAAAATTTAGTAGTTGTGAGTGGGTTAAAACACTCACCTTTGGATTTAAATTGAATTTAAATCCAATTTAAACCCAAAATTTAAACAGTCTCCAAATTCAACCAAACAAGCGTCAAAGTGTCCGGAATTTCGATACGATCCCAGCAAAACAAACCGCGTCCAAATCCGAGTCCGTATGCAAAAGTTATGATAATTAGAGTATTGAAAAATTCTGGTCCTGGGTCGACTTCGGGTTCAACTTCGGTCCGCCGCCTCAAATCCCCGGTGCTTGCTCTGAGTTTTTGCCAAAACGACCCGGAGACCCGAGACATTTTCTTCCTGACCCGAAGTATCTCCAGGGTTTTTGCCTCTGAAACCCGAAGCGCGACCCGAAGTTGCTGCAGATTCGCAATTTTTTTTCTTTTTTTTTTATTTTTTTTAAAAATTAGATTTTGGAATTTGGGAATTAGGTTTTGTCTGCCATTGGAATGAGGAGCTAAGAAGGAGATGTATGTACAGACAAATGACAATGAGGAACAATTAGGGTTTATAACGAGGTATTTATAGACAAAGCAGAAAATAGAGTAGACGGACAAGATTGATTTGAGTTTTGAACGTAATTGACCCGAAAAGCCCGTTTCGATTTCGGAACGGAAATGGGTCAACCCATATATCAAAATATATGTTTTCAAATATTTTAAAATCAATGGAACAGGTTTCAAGTCCAAATTCCATCGTATGAAGAAGTTATGCAAAAATCAAGTTATTTCAAATTGATTTTAATTAATTTCAATTAAATTGATTTCAAGGCGTTTCAAGCCCGTACGATCAAACGACAAGCCCGATCGTTATGAAACTTGAAATCCTACAAAAATTCACCATTATGGATTCGATGAAACTGGTTTGTCGAAATCCGAGTCAGTGGCCAAAATGCTATTTTCCAGTTAATTAAATAAATAAATATTAAATGAATTAAGTCCCTTTTTAATTCAAATTTAATAGCTAACAATTTCTACCCCCCCCCCCCCCCCCCCCCGATTACATATAAACTTATAATTCATTAACCGAAATTTCCATGTCAATCAAATAAGGATTAATTGCAAACTTACAGAGTTTACCTTCAATTTACGTAAATTCAAGTAAATTATATTTTTAATTTAAAATAAATTAATTCAATGTGGTTCCAATCTCTTTATTTAATCAATCATCCTCTTATGGATAAGTTTGACATTACTATATATCCAATTACCCTAATATTTTACAGTCATTACCTAAATTCATATTAACATAGTATTTAATTACGTTAATTAATTGCAATGGATTTAGCTCTAATTTAATTAAATAATTAGGTAAACAGTTAATAATTATCACCATTAGCCAAGGTTAATATCATTCATACTTTATTATCAACCAACAAATATTATAATATAATCACTTATCTAACATTGAATTTATCAAATTCCAGTTTATTACGTATTATTACATCCACTAATATACCTTTGCATTTATTTCCCAATTTACTATTTACAATCAATTATAACCTTACAATTGTTTTCAATTAATTGGGATCGCACTAAATTAGCTATTCATTAACTTGCATTAACATTATTACCTTCCATACCTGTTCTTCAATCTATTATTATCAAAAATGGATGAAATTGACATTGGTTATATTTATTACATTGATATTACCCAATTCATTCTAATATCAATTTGTCATAGTATTTAACTCCATTTATTATGGATTGAATCCAATTAAATTTTAAATTAATTCCAAATAAACTAAATAGATTCAATTCCAATCCTTTAATTAAGTCTAATATTACTCTATAAACTTAGTTACTATTTGTTTGTCTTTCATTACATTAATATATCCAAATTTCCATCATTATAATTTTTCCAAATATATACACTAATCACGATTAATATTCTCAATAAATTTATTTACTTGGTTTCATGCTTTTTATTACATCAATTACTACCTTATAAATAGATCTACGTTTCTGTTAAATTTATATTCACACTTTCCGTTATTATATTAATTATCATTAAAGTAACCTTTAATTACCTTTATTCGTAATTGGTAAATTAACTGGTAACAACAACCATTTGTCACCATTACACCCTTTATAACTTGCATGTTTATTCTTCGCAAACAATTACCATCTATTATATTATTTCACACATTAATTCAAAAATTACATATGCTTTCTCATACTCCATTTATAACCAAGTCATAACATTTAAATTATTTTATTTAATTGGGAATTTCATTCAAGTTCATTAATTAATAACTTTAATTAACCTTGTTACGTTTCCTTTTAGTTAATTTTCATTATTATATTATTACAACCTTTATTAATAATTCACAACTATTTATTTTCTTTAATATTAAATTTCAAAAATCTCATTAATTTAACAGTTTTAATTATTGAAAATTTACGGGTCGTTACAACATTGGAACACAGTGGTAGTGTTCGGTGTCAACTTTCGATGGTCAAAAAGGCGAGTCGTCACAATTTAATTAATATATAATCACTGTAAATTAATTAGTATTTATGAAATATTAATTACTAAATTTAATTTGTCATTTGAATAAGATTAGTGTTTAATAAAGTGTGTATACATAAAAAAAGTTGGGTATACATATATCAATTAAAATATTGGCAAAACATTTAAATGGATCCGAATGTAATAAATATTAATTCGGTTTGGAATTTTTAGGGCCTATTTCCTTATTATTATGGCCGGCTAAAGGGAGGGAGAAGAGGAGTTTTGAATTTGAAATGAAAGGGCTAAAACATAACTGAAGAAAGGTGAATCATCCAGATCTTTAATTATCTTTTATTGCCTCCTTTATGTGATTTAATTCATTAAGTTTTTTCTCTTTTACTCCCATTATGTCAATCCTAAAATTTTCATGACGGTCCAGGGATAAATTTTTGTAAAATTAAATACAAATTAAATCAGTTTATTAATGGTGGTTCTTACCTCTTGATCTTTGCAACATCTGAAGGTTGATTCATGAATCTACGAGTATCGATTCACCATTCAAGGTGTGTCTGATGGCAGTATCCTAAGGTCACTCTCTAATTTAATTTTTTTGCTTGTTTCTATTATTCATATGCTTGAAATCTTAATGATTCATCTTAGTTTTAATTTTTCATCTTGCAACTTGCAATTCAAACCCTTTTTTGTCATCTTAATTAAAAGTATGTCTATTATGTTGATTTGGTTCGGTTCTACTTTTGTCCTTCATTTCCTTTCAATATATATTCATCATAATTGACATGATTATCTTTATATCCTTTGATAATTTGTTGTTGTCCTTTGTATTATTTAGATCTAAATGTTCTTATCACGAATTTACATGTGACTAATTTGTTTAACTCCATTTCTTTTGTTTTGTTATTTTTTTTAAAATAATTAAAAAAGGTCTACTTTTATAGAGCTAGTTTATAATTTAATAATATTCACATACATCAATGTAAATAAACTGTATTTCTTAATTATTTAGTTTTACCTTTAAAATTAATGTCTTTGTTGTATGATTGATGTTTTGAATACAAATATTTTGGATGTTGTTTACATAAAAATAAAAAGTTTTTGATTTAGAATTCATGAATGTGCTCTTGTGTAAATTATATATCTTTTATCTCTTTTCTAAATTTATACTTTTGTGTAAAATACCAAACTTTAGTTTCATTCCTAAGCTAAACTTTGATTTAAACTATTAACGTTGAATTCTAACATAATTATATATATATATATATTAAAAATTACAATGTTACATATATAAGTTGTTTCAAAACTAAAACATTAATTGTAATATATGTAATACACACACACACACGTGCGCACACGCGCGCGCGCACACACACAGATATATATATATATATATAAACATACATGTGTTGCTTTAATTCAAATTCACAAGATAGATCTTATATAATAATGTAATATTTGATATCAATTTTCTAATAGAAACCAAATTCACTATTGTTAATTTTAGATTTCAAAACATATAAGCTTTTCTAATATAATCAATATATATATATATTCACATACTTATACACATTTAATATATATATATATATATATATATATTTATATTTAAATCAAGATCTTGGACAACAAAGGCATATGTAAAGGGGAAATAGTGTATTGCGTGTAAATCCCAGCATCTAGATACAATCACATTAACTATGTATACTCCATATCTGTAGCACGTTCACTTCAATAAACAATTATATTTGATATACTTGTCAGCTAAAACAAGAAAAAAGATTTTTAAACGTATTGAATAAATAAAGATTTTATTTAATATATTTTAGATTGGATCTAAAATTCATTTAGGCTTCATAGACTCAACTACGTAAAAAATGATTTTTTATGGACTTCACCCATTTAACCCGCTTCCAACTGGCCCAGTTCCTACACTTTGTAATACAAAGTTACAATAAATACCAAACATATTTGCATATAGTGCTTGCTATAAACACACATATAAATAGTTATAAATCCCAATAACTATTGTGTGTATTATCATCTATATATACTTATGTTTCTATTTTCATATTGTTATGTATTTAATTTACAAATTTTTTTAGTATACTAATACTCACATTCAAAATTAAATTTATTTATGAAACAATTTCCAGATCAATCAGATCCACCACATGTTATTATGATTAGACTATTTAACACATTCGGTAGGGCTTGTGAGATTTCCACTAAGAGGGGTGTTTAGGTAAGGGTTTTTAACTAAGGAGAAGGCTACTCTTACTCAGGAACTATGTTACGAACGTAAAACATCCTTACTTCTGGCACTCACTTATCTTGTTAATGTAGTTTATCTATAAGGTATGGTATAAATATAAGGCCTAAATTGTTTATGCCTTAGGTTGATTCAAATACGAATTTGAATCAAATATGAATCAAATTTGAAAATTATTTTTAAAATTTATAAACTATAATTTTAAAACAAATTTAAAATTTAATTGATATTTATACTAGTTGCAAATATAAATGTAATTTTTTTAAATGTGAATTAAACATGAATTTAAAATTGTTTATATTTTTAATTTAATTGTAAATGTTATAATAATTAAACTAATTTCATTTGAATTTAACATTGAAATTTAAATGATTTAAATTTAAAAACAAATTAATTATAATTGTTATAATTAAATTAAAAATAAGCTGAAAATTGTTTTGAATTTAAAAGAAATAAACTATAAATGTTATAAACATAATTTAAAAATCTTTTGAAATAAAATTTAAGTTATGAAAGTCATAATTTAATTAATTAAAAAATAATTAATGAATTAAAATTATATTAAATATTATGAAATAATAAACTCATTAACGTATAAAGAATGTGTATGTTATATTGGGTTATGACATGTCAATGGAAGCTATGTACTTATCATCCCATATCATCTATAACACTCAAATTTGTTACTATAGATTATGATTTTATAGATACAGGTTGCTTTCTATCTTTCACATAGAAATCGGTGTACTAGAGTATACACATGGTTGTTGAGCAAACCCAAGCTATTATTTTAGAGAAACCTTGTATACCCCTAAATAGTAGATATGTAAGATAATTTGTATGACTTTGTTAAGCACACTTGAGTCGTTTACTTATAGTTACACATCAAAAAATGATAGGACATGAGTGTCTAACATAGTTGTGATTTGTTGAGAACACTAAAGCTAATAGTGATGAATAAGAGAAATGATTATAATGTAAGGAGTTATATGATATAACCAATAATGCGTTATTCACCATCTATGGATACCACGATTTGTGGGGGCACGATCAAGATTGTAGGCACAAGTTAAATGGTTCCTAACACCACTAGACGATTTCTAGGAATTCTATAATAGTCTGAAATTTTCAACCATTCGCATCCACACATGTCGGATTTGAATTGCTCAAAATATCAGATTGTTAATTTAAATTTGGCAAAACTAAGCATATACAGTAAATAAAATAATCACAAAATCACAGACACAGAGTAATAATAATAATGCAGCGGAAATAAAAGAATAGTAGTTCATGAAGCTACTATATATATATATAATAGAGTTAAATAAGATACAACAGAGGTCTCGAATACATAGATGTCTCAATACTATAGTCAAGTACAAGATCAAAATACATCACTTGAATCAACTGAATAAATGAAAGCTGGATAAATAGATGGATCGCCAAGCGAAGCTCCAACTCCAAAGGTGAGTCTCGAATGCTGTATCACTCAGTCTGACCCGAGCATAAAGCAAAACACAAAACACTCGAGTCAGGATTAACATTCTTATATCAATAAATCCAACTCAAGTGAAATATCAACCGAAATACAGTAACTTAAAGAATGTTTGGGATAACCATCCTCTAAGGATCCGTTAAACTATCTACTATGTAGTAATATATGATTTTATAATAATGTCTAAATTAAAGTAAACTATTTAAAAATAGCATTAAGGCGTTACCCATATCCCCCTTAACACATTTTATAACGCCAATAGTCTATACAGTACCGTAATACCTCCAAATCGGGAGGCTACCAGAGGATACTCCATAGGTATGACACAAATCAAACTCGTATAAGGCGCGCTAGGGTAGGTGACACGGCACAACTAGGCAATGCTAGGGTAGATATACCAATTACGCATCCGGACTGGTGGTAACGCATAGCAGCCACTACCGCCCACCTCGAGCCACACTCCCAAAAATCAAAGGGTGTACCAAATCAATCACAAAGTAATAGAATGGTATACGATGGAATGTGTCCGATCAGAGGGGCTATGTGACGCCCTACCTCTATGCTCACAATAACAAAGAGTATTAAAAGGATTATTGTCTGTTATTACGAAGAATAAGGCTGGATAGGAGCGGCCATCCGTAGTTGGCCTTACACTAGTATTGGTTACCTCGATAGGAGTGGTATATATATATTTTTCCATTTTCGTCTCTTATTTATTTACTCCCATCGACATACCCTATTCTAGTATAAAACGAACTACGACGGTTCATAATAGTTTAGGACAATGTATATAATAATAACACAGATAATAAAATGCGGAACACAGATAACAAAAATCTCATATATATATATAACTGATGTCAGTTACAATACATTTGACACAATACATATGATGAAACTACAACTCTCGACTCTGGGAGTTATATATACAAGTACATTATCGACTAATATATATGAATACATATCAACCTAAATCAATACACTGACTACTACAAAAAGACGAAGACCACTTCAAAAGATATGAAAAGTCTTCATAGCTCAAACAGCAACCCAAAGCAACAATACGATTCAAAGCAACCCAAAGCAACCCAAAGCAACTACACGGGTCAGTCTAATTCAAACTCAGTTATTAATGCACATAAGTAATAATAATCCAATATCAAATAGACGACAGTCACAGAAATCTCGTATATCCAACTCCTCGATAAGAGAATTGGATAACGGCAGATATAGCACTAACCAGTGTTAAACAACAAATCAGCAAATTCAAATCATCAACAAAGATATATGAAAGGATTATCAATGAAGATAATTTAGAAAACAACATAATTTCCTAAGCGGCAATTAACAACAAAATCATTAAATTAAACCAAATCACAATACGATTCAAAATATATTGAATTGGCAACATAAAACAATTTTAGCAATAGAAAACATCAATTAAAACATCAGATCTAGTAGGGCTGTAGTACACGCATGCGTGTACTGCCTCGCCACTACAGTATGAAATGCACAAAAGATCAACGGAAGTTCACAAACGAGCACAAGGTCAAACCCGAGCGTTTCAGCTGGATTCAACTCAAGTATAAATTCAAATGATATGGTCAAGACATAAAACCCAAGCCTCGATCCAAGTTCAAATCAATCGACAGAAAACAGAGACTGAAATAAACTACAGCCACCTCATGTATACAAGGGCACACGACAACAAAAGAAACTGCAACCACCACAAAATCACACATGAAAACAACTTAATGCAGCCACTAACCCAAATGCAACAGGGTTTCAAATGAACATGACTGCATGGTGAAACACAAATCAGGTAATTGGTAACCAGTGGAGCAGTGAAACAACAATGGTGCAACAACATACATATATTTATGTATGATCGCATATGGTGATGCTTCGGTGACTCCATTCAACATGACAAAAGAAGTGAGATTGTCTCGAGGTAAATAGCCTTAAGACAACTCAATGTAGTCTCAACCCAAAACCAAAAAGAAACAAATGCAACTCAATATTCCAACAAAGGCACTGCATCTTGTATACAGGATACGGACACCAGTGCAACAAAATATCACAAAACCCAAAAGCAACTACAAAGAGCATCATCAATTCGAATGACAAGTGCACCAAACAGTAACAGTGCAATCCCAAATTGAAACAGCAAGTGGTACAAGTTAATGTCTGCATCACTACTGCCACTAAAAGTGAAATAGGCATGCTTACCCAAACTAAGGCAACACAGTAACAAGCAAAATACAATGCCCAGGAGCAAGTATCGGTTTTGAACCAAGGTAACTGCAACAAAAACTCAGATGCAAGCACATATAAAGGAATAGCAACAAGTCAGGGTCAAAGCACAAATGCATACAGACCTGAAGACCATATGAAGAATCAAATATAAATGGCAATGCCTCAACAACCATTGTATCATATACATGAAATACAACTGAATTCACTTGGATAAAATAGTGCACACTTGACTGCAACAACATGATGAGCAAAAATGCAAGAAATAGTCAATGGTTAGACTGGTCAGTGCAAGTTCAAGTGCTCGACAAATTTAAAAACTGCAATGCAACAACATAAGCATAGGTAGTTAGAATAAATACTCAATGCATATAAAGAAACCAGACCTGATAGAAGTATTCAGGCATTGCAAATGTACAGTGATAACCTGGGTGCAGTGAAGAACTCAAAAACCCAAATGTATTTGAATACTTGAAACCGAAAGTGGAGCTAATACACCATGCAAATGATACACAATGGTGTATGATCAGAGGTGATGCAAGCAAAGCTAACAACTATATATAACTGTAGTGCAGCATATATCAAGTGAAGGCTAGCACATAATATGGTTGTAGTGAATCAAGCAACTCGACCAAATCCAACTACTATATGAATGCATGCATATGGTCAAGTAATGATAAAAAAAGAAACGCAAAACTTCTAGATGAATACAAGCATCAAGTAGTAGTTTCAAAAATGGTCAACAGCAGAGAATCAAAATGGTAGTGGCAAGTTCGAGCAAAGCTCGATAGCACAAGATCAAGCAACAACAATGTACCGGTCAATGAAGTTCCAAGTCAAGGCCGAGGTCATCAGAAAATTCACGAAATCAAAATACCCAAAAATCAAAATCGCGATAGCCAAAGAAATCACAAATTACCATGGCCGAAGTCCAGGCAATGTTGAAGTTAACATAAAATCAATTACCGGAAATTCGAACAAGTGAACCAAGAAATCCTCATCACAGCGAAGCAATTTACAAAATCAAAGTAGAAATTCAACAATTTTAGGGGTTCGATTGTCGAAACCCCAATTCACCAATTCACTAAAATTCAAAGCAGTAATTTCAACTGAAATCAAAGCCAAGGAAATCAAGCAACAAAATTTATACTAACTTGAATTAGATGCGAGTGATAGAATCACTCACCTTTTTCCTACGAACTCGACCAAAATAGAAGCGGCCGAAAGCATCTCAGAGGCGAGCATCTCAAAAGCAAGGAAATCGAGTTGTAATTGAGCATTCGTGATCGGCATCAACGAAGACGAGCGAAGTCGAAATTGAACCCTAGTTTTTGGACGAAGAGGAAGAGGCCGCCATTTATTTTTTTTCTTTTTCTTTGTTCTAGGTTTTTAACGAATGAATGAAACGAGAGAGAGAGAGAGGGGAATGGTATAACTTTATCACGGTACCAATATCAAATGTGGGCCGAGATTAATTTTTAAAGCCCAAACTACACTTAACAAATTTTTAAACGAATTTCGATTGGTTAAATGCCAAAAGAAATTAGCAACCAAATTAAATCGTCATTTGACGATAATTTATTGTTACAAAAATCCCAGGGTTGTTACAGGCTACCTCATTGGCCCGGAATCGCTCCTGTTTTAGCCACCTTTTGCCAACTCACGGGAGTCGATTCCACATATATACCTCATATAGGATCATCGCCACCATCCTACTTCATTCTGGAATCTCCACCGCGTACACAGTTGTTAAAGTGGTTTTCGGTATCGACAGAGAGTATGCCCATATTCGATCCTGGTCTCTTTAACAACCAATCGTTATTATAACACCGTGGTCATTTGAAAATAGTCTATACTTCAAAACCAAAATATAATTTCCATTTCAAACCATATCAAACGATATCATTTTCACTTCAAATAAATCCATTTCCAAAATCATATCACTTTCCAAAGTTATATCGCTTTCGAAATCATAAGTCTTTTAAAATAAAAACACTTTCCTCTTAAACAGTTTAGATATTAAAATTAGTATATAAAATAAAGTAGTTTATAAAATAAAAATAGTTTACATATAATAGTTATAAGTTAAAATAGTTTATAATAAAATAATTTATATTGAAAATGATTTATATTAAAATAGTTTATATTAAAATAATTTATAAAGTAAAAATATAAATAGTTTTAGATATAGTTTAAAAATACTTTATAAACTAAAATAGCTTCCTCAAATTTCACAAATCGATTCAAATCAACTCGAATTCAAAAATTCAATTTTTAAATCAAATCTCAAATCATCAATTTCAATTCGATTCAGTTTCCCAATAAATCATTTCAAATTATCGATTTCAAATACATATTTGAACCATAAAATAAGCCATTTCAATTTCAATATTTTTCAAAGCTTTAAATATTCAACATTCAAAACTAAATTCGATAATTTCATATATATATATATATATATCAAATTCACTTTACTATTATTTAGTTTTGAAATATTTACTTAATCATTTCAATAACATCTAAGTACAACTTCAATTTACAAATTTAAATAAACAAAATATCCCATTTAAATTTATATAAATTTGAAATATTCATTTAAGTCATTTAAAATCAAATCCAAGTTATAAAATCATATATTTAAAATTTCAAATTTAATAAATTTCAAATCAAACTTATTTCAGTAAAATTCTTAAATAAATATAATTTCAAATCAATTTCAAATTTATCTTTCCAACCTGAATCATTATAAACTCTATATTTGAATATATATATATATATATATATATATATATATTAAATAAATACTTAAACATATTATATATCAACTTTATTAAACAACCTTAATAAATATTTTAAAATAATTATTTATTAAAACCATATATTTCTTTTCAAACCATAGAAATCATTTCCAAAATATTTATATATAGACCAACTGTTTCTGTATATAATTTTCTATCCTATGGTCAAGTGATACAGATATTTATCATTTCAATCCGCAATTAAAATATATACGGGTATATATCATTTCAACCCGTAATCCCAAATTCAATTCAATGAAAATCGCTTGAGTTTATCATTTCAACCCATAACGATTTTCTCATATTCTACAGATCGTTCGGGTATGTATCATTTCAAACCATAGTGAATTCTATACTAACAACGAATTTGTAGAGTGATAACAGTAATAATAATATAACAATCGGTAACAGGCATATATCATCAGTGATAAATAACAGATAATGGTGTCAGATGTCATAGGTGAACCGATACAGATAATGGCATATATATGGCAATATAAATAACTAACAGTAGAATATTTCAATTGTCGTTCCAATTGAAATCAAATTTAATAAATATAAGAACGTTAATCGTGAGTGATTTCTCACCTTTCGAGGCTATATAGCTTTTGACAAAGGAATAAGCTAAGAATTCCAAAGCAATGCTAGATGGACACGATTCGTCGAACAAAGCTGATAGTTTGAATTGATGAGAACGAATTAGAATCTCTTAGATAAAAACCGAATATATATTATTATTATTATTTTCTTTTCCATGAAATCAATCTTAAAATTTAAGATGAATAAAAATATATATATACTTATATATAATTAAAAGTCATTGTTTACATTTTAAACACATAAAATAATGTATTAACATACAAAGTACAGTTTCAAATCAATTAAGAAAAATGGAAACAACTTATCTACAACTTATATACAAATCTGTATATATATAATATACTACAAAACTGTCACTTAACTTTAAAACATATAGCTGAATATAACTAACTTTAAAACATATAGCTGAATATAACTTCCATATCATAGTATATATATAAAACAAGTTAACAGGCAAATATAAGCTAATATAAGTAAAATTTATATATACTACAAATAACTAACATATTGATATACATATACAATTCTAATAAAATATACAGCAAGCATATATACCATTTATAAACTGTATAAACTACATAACGTAGTTACTGCAACTATTTGAAAAGAAAACCACATAAATACAACATTCATATAATATAATGCTATTATGAAGTAATATATATATATAGTACTATATGTATACATATAAACAAATAAATAAAAATGCATATAAACACCAACATAATATATATAACTAATATATATGCAGCATATAGCTTCCATCAATCATAGAGGAACATGAAAACAACTTTATAAGAAACTTATATATACATGCTGACATGCCCAAAATTCTTCACTAACCAAACAATTATATATATAATACTAACAAAACAATACCTGTAAACAAACCTATGCAATCAGTTATACAAATAAATTTTCACAAACAAAAGTATATTTCATAGCAGAGAAGCAAGATCTAACAATTATAAATACTCGTTTAAAATATACCTACTTTAATATCCATATAAACATATAGCTTACATAACTTTATATATATATATATATATATATTATAAAGTTAAAACTCAACTCAGTATATATACAAACAACTTACAGGCTATATAAATGAAAACAAACATATTATTTATATATGTCAATATATCTCATAACTTATATAAGCTTATATATACACACAATGAAAATCAATATTACTAAAATCTAATATACCTTTAAATCGAAATATATATGAATATAAATATGGTTACAACAACCGAAACATTGCTTCTGACATATATATACATATATATATAACAATACATAGAACTTGCATACTATATAATATATATTACTGATACATATATATACATACTTTATACAATATATATAAATCTTAAAAATAAGAACAATGGGAACTAATATATATATGTATATGAATATACCTCTTATGTTTCTATATACGAGAAAACTGTTGTTACTAGAAGACGAGGAGGGACGAGACCGAAACAGGCTACATGGTGAGGAGAGGGTGGGCCGATGCTTGGTGGGCTGGCGGCGTTCGTCCTGTGCTCGGCAGTATAGGGGGAGCTCAGTAGTGGAGGCTATGGGAAGAGACGCGGTGTGAAGGCGACCCTTAGATCCAAAGCATCCATTATGTACTTTAATATATACATACGACTTGATTTATATATATATTATTGATATTTGTTTCCGCCAGGGAAGAGAGAGAGGCTGCTCACCAAAGTAAGAAGAGTATTCATGAGATGGAGAGGCATAGAAAACTGGAGATGTGGGAAGTGGTGAGAAAAATGAACATGCAAAATTTATATTAACATTTTAATATGTATTGTACTCAACAACAATTTAGAGATAGGAATGCAAATCGGTCCATATATGTTGAAAAAGAGGAATTGCAAATGTCAAATGGTAAATACTAGGAGTTTTAAAAGTCAACGACTAATGGTTCACACAGTATATAATTGAAAGGTCACGGGATATCAAAAGGTTTAAAAACGGAACCGGTACGGAAATCGTTCGGTAGATTTTGTTGTCACTCGGACTCCGAAACACACAACGAATATACCGTGGAGATCATCATGACGAGATGATCAAAACGGTATAAAGATATCAGTGGTACGATCATCCGATCAAAAGTTGATATTGGTACCGAAATGCTACTAAAATGTGAGAAATAAGATGAACGGAGGAGCAATAGAAGTCCAAATTTGACGAAATAAAATATGACGTCTCACTCAGAAGATGATTTACAAATTTTCTGTATAAAATATTCAGGTTTGGAAAACATTTTATTATCATCAATTAATAACTGATTTAAATTGAAATAGAATTACTCAATAAAATAGACTTTCATATTATCAGATGAAAATTTACCATTTGCTATGTTAAAGTAGACATATTCCAAATATCAAATTTATATTTCAAAATTTTATTGTTTAAAATTTCACAAAAATTAAATAAATTAAATTAATAAACCACTAAAATTTACGGGTCGTTACAAATTCTCATATATTCCTTAGGGATTGGGAACATACGGAAAATCTAGTCGAAACCCTATTATAAAATTTTATCAAACCATTCTAGTAATTATAAGAGCACATGCGATTATTATCTAATGTACCTTATAAATTTATGAGAAATTATTTCTTAAATAATGACATAGAAATTAATTTGAATCATGAAAGGATCAACTAGGAAATGTAATATAATACTCTTCTATAAAACTTTAGCATGATGCAGGCTTAATTCCCATAAAAGAGCTGAATAGTATGATGAGATTAAAAAAATTGAGTCTCGGTCACTTGACTGCAAACTTACCCAACGCCACACGTTGACTAATGTGAGATAACATAAGGGTATGGATATTCATTCCTTATTCAATAACATATAATAGTTGTATGGTGAAATGTCTCATTTCGCTGGGTCTAAGAGTCCAAAGAACATTTGAACATGGGCAAGGAACAGCAGTGCAAGATTGTGTGCTTAATATGAATAAGTACATCGGGAAACTTTCTGATTATACAACTCTAGATCAGAACCTAGATAGATCCTTTTGTTGGATCACTAATGAATTAGATCAATCCATTCATACTAATAAACTCGCCCAAATGCATTTTAGTAGATCACCTTAAAATGTTAAGGACAATAGTAAGGCACTTCTATGAAAAAAATATGATTTACTGATTATTTTTTTCAAAATATATTTGACCATATAAGAGAAAGAAAGGAAAGTTAAAAGATGGTAATAACAAAGACACGGTTGGGAACGAATAGAATGGCGATTGTCATCATTGCTCAAAGAAGGGATAATGAAAACAGAACTGTTCGAATTCTTTAAAGATGATTAAAGATAAGAAGAAATGCGATCCCCTTTTCAAAATATTTTCTTATAGAATGTTATATTTCTATTGGTTCTACTTCTTGAGTTTCAAATACTAGATTTAGAACTTATATCTACGATTGTTACAAAAAATTTAAAAGTAGAAGAAACATAGCAAATGGTTTATTGGAATTTTACATTGTAAGCGAAGTAGTGTGAGAGTACCATGAAACACTTGTTATTGAACACATCTAAATTATAATTAATGTCATTATGTGCATAAATTATTTGTGAAATAATTTCTATTTCGTATTTGATGGAAAGTGGATAGTTTTAATTCAATGAGAATGTTACGAATATTCAACTTGAAATAAAATTATCTTGGTTTGAAGTATGAAAGCATCTAAATAAATGAAAAATACTTCTAGCACTGTAGACTTCATCATATTATTAAGAAATGATTGTACAGATTGAGAAATAAAAGTTATCTACCTTGATATGATTTGATTCATATGATATTTGTGAATCGTATCTCAAAAGCAATGCGGACAAGCATCCATTCAGTGGGAGAATAATAGAGTTGTTAAACTCTTAGGATTAGTACATATATATGTATGCAATCAAATGTCTATGAGTACCAAAAGCATATCAACTTAATTTTTCACATTTTTCGATGATTCTATAGATATGGACATGCAAAAGAGAAATTCTTCAGTCAGGCCGAAGAGGTCAGTGCCTTGGATATGACCTAAGAGTACTTAAAGAGAATTGATTCTCTCTCAGGTCAATCGACCCAATTCTTTATAACACAACTGTGTTTTGGATGAGAGAAATCAAACATATTGGACATAGTCTAATTTACGATGAATGAAGTTGAGCGTAACATCTTTTAATAAAAATAATTTACTAACTTAAAAAGGGAATTTTGGTAATTTTACATCAAGTTGAAAAATAGAATTTTTATAGATGAAGGAATTTGGAAGATATGATTTTTCCATTGTGTCAACTATAATTTTCTAGTCTGAATTCATATAAAAAAGTCAAAAACAAACATCAAATTAAAGAGATATAAACTGTTTATCGTAATGTGCATCTCGAGGCAAAATGGTTCGGAAATCCAAATGGGCTAAGGAGGATTTCATAATTTGTGCCTATATAAGAGAAAGTTGTAACCCTAATTAACCCAAAACTCATTCTTCTTCTTTTGGAGCCATTCCCCAACCCTAAACCTAAAACTCCTTTCGTTTTCTTCTTCTTCAAATCTAAACCAAAATTCTTCAAATAAATACTAAAACAAGTAGAAAAGAGAATCTAATCCAACCATTAGCAATAGAAATAGAAGAAGAAAGATGCAAATTCAAATCGACTCAGAGGAGGGAATTAGAGATTTCTACCAAAAATCAACAAAATTTCAAATTAAGGTAAGTGAGTTTATCTACAAAATAAATATGATGTTAGATAAGCATTAAATTATGTTTATATTTCTATTTAGGTTTAAATATGACTTAAGAATTGAATTGGTGCTTTTAATTAATAACTTACAAGAATTAGATAAATTGGAAAACCTTATATCACTATTTTGACAATGAAATAAATATAAATTTGGGGAAGGGTTAATTTGGATCAGTTTGACATATGCATAATTAATCGAGATTTTATAGAAAAGATAGATAAAATAATCATACATCATTAAAGATGAATATAGTTTAATTTCATGAATATACCAATCATAGTGTAGTTTATATTATTGAATTGTAATATTTACATTGGAAATGGATTATAATAAAATTGAATGAATTTATAATATATGAAATACACATTATGGTGTTAGTAAGTATGAATAAATAAAAACATGAACCTAAAATGAATAGTACATCTGATTCAAAGGTTGGAATAAAATAGGATGAGATAGTAAATAAAAATATTCGAAACGATGAAGATTAGAATGTTGAAACGCATGCTACAGGCAAGAATTCGATTGGGAAAAATTCTATTTGATTGGTAAAAAGTCAAAAAGTGCCAGAGAAAAGGAGCGGAGCTTAAGTCGATTGGAAACAATATTCCAATCGACTGAGAAAGTAGGCTGGCGCCTACTACATGCATCTAGTCGACATGAAAATGTTTCAGTCGACTGGAAACCTGCACAAGGGCCAGGTTGAACATGAACTGGGTGCAGGAAAGCAGGGAAGTTGTGATGGTTTTCGGCATCATTTGGGAATACAACAAATAAAGGATTATAGAATTAAATATCGATCAATTGTTTCAACATCATAGTATTTTGAAATTCAATATCCATATATATTGTAACATCCCAGCTCCAGTGATGAAATATCAAAGGTAGTATATCGTCCGATAGTTCAGATCAATGGACATGAAATGAGCAATCTATCATGTACACTACTTTGGGTCAACACAGATACATTTTAGTGCCTGAATCGATCTAAAATAATACTTATCTCGTCTTTATGCAAAGCAATGTACACGAGTTCTAGAATTGAATAATACAGTATTATAAACACAAATAAAAATTTCCAACTAACATAATCAGAGTGAATAAAAATGAAAATCATATTTAAAATCTTATACATTATCTCGTGTGTGTGTGTTTATTTGTGTGTTTATGTACACAAAAAACTCATCATATCATATCGACCAATACAATAACATCTCAATATAAGTATAGGTAAATACTCGCCATCGTCATCAGCTCCAGAGTTCAAATCGTGGACCATAAAGCATAAACAGTCATAATATTGGTATGTAAAACAATCTCAAGCTAACCTAAGGAGTTGTCACAAAAAACATCAAGTCAGGCAAGACATCTAACTATGGGTATAATCGTGCAAAAGAAATAGATGAATGTATCGTGTCAGGTTTAATAGAGTATATAAGCTACATACATGACCATACACATCATAAAATTTCCCAATCCTTGTTATTAAAAATCAATGATAACACTTATGTCATAGCTGTTGAATATACTAGAATATGATTTTTGTTTGATGATAATAACCATATATATATATATTCAAATAAATGTATTTATTTTTCACATAATTAATAAATATTTGCTGAATAAAATAAATAACACAGAATTTAAATTGAAACAGATATTTTATTCAAAAAAATATTTTATTATAATTTTGAATAATACAAATTTGAGCTCTCACTATATACACAATTTCTATTACAATACAATTCCAAATTATAATACAATATTTCACTATACATACATTTGCACCTCGGTACATATCACTCATTCGCTCGTATTTGTTCTTCAACCATATTCCAATTTGTATCCAGCATCTGAATTATCTGCAAAATAAACACTGACGTAGTAAAATTGAAAAAGAAATATTTTTGTAGTGTAAAATAAAATGTGTTTTTGAAAATATTATTTGCCTCGGTTATTTGGGTTGTTCGTCATCATTATTTTGAGTTCATCATACACGAACAACTTGTGACATGCACAGTGTATCACAGTACATGCCAGAAGGCCGTGCACACCGATATAGACTTGACAAAACTGCAGGGAAAGGTGGGCACAAGGTCAAACCCAACCAAAAGCTAGGATCAACTCAAGTGCAATACAAATAAAGTCACGATACGAGCACAAGGTCAAACCCAAGCCAAATCTAGGTTCAACTCAGGTGCAATACAAAAAAAATAGAATGGTCAAGTTTTAATGACTGGAACAAGCTCGAACACACTATGATCACACACACATCGAACCAGTGCAAAACATGCAATGGACAAAACTGGTCTGGAGTGAACCAAATTACATGACCACTAGTGAAACAAAAGCCCCAAACAAATGAACACAACATCAATGTAACTCAAGCAAACAAAGGCATCATATATATATATATATATCTGTGTGTGTGTACTCGAGGCAACCAAACTACATGCATAAATGCCACTAAACTCAACCAGAATTCAACTCAGAGCTCAATGTAACACAGACCAGAGGCACACATGCATACAGTAAACAAAATAAAGCAGCTACACTCATGTATACATATACATATACATATACAAATATATATATATATATACATGCAGTGTCACCAACAAGTCAACTGAGCAAAGCCGCAACATCAAATAACAACAAAATTGTAAATGGTCTTGAAGTCAGAGACATGAACAACCAGTCCAGAATGAATGCAAATGAATACAAGTGCAGACACTACACCAGAAAAGACTTTTGGTAGCGTTGAAAAAACGCTACCATAACTTATGGTAGCATTTTAGAGAACGCTGCTATACGACATGCAACTAAAAGTCTAAAACTTTTTGTTGCGTTGTAGTAAACGCTACCAAAAGTCACTTTTAAATGCAACTATAGGTATTTTCTGTAGGATTTAAAAAACGCTACCAAAAGTCACTTTTAAATGCAGCTATAGGTTTTTTCTGTAGGGTTAAAAAACACTACCATAAGTCTTCATTTTTTGGTTGCATTTTTTGCTTATATGCTATTCATATTAAAACGAACGATCAATCGCATAATTTTCATATATTTAAACAAACAATTAAATCACATAATTAGCATATACAAACAAATAAGTCACATACTACAAGTATTCACAGACAATTAAATCACATAATTAGCATATAATTAGCATATCTCACAATCAAATATAATATCCATAATCAATTCGATAGTAGTTTTTCAACAAAATAAGTCACATACTACAAGCATTCACAGACAAGTTTCCACAAATGGTACTAACAAAATACGACAACATATATAACAATTAAATTCATGTTCGTTGCTTGATTACCAATAGTTCTTTGTTGTCGACAGTCTTCGCTTCGAAATAGCTAATTACCTGCAAACGAGTTTAACAATCAACAATATATATATGTATGGTTAAATTGGTCCAATTTAACTTACAGTATGGTTAGAATGGAAAAACAAGTAGTGAGTCGTTTTTTCAAACAAGCAATATGACTCGAGTCAACTCGACACAACAGATACAACTAGCTTTCGGTATTGTATTGAAATACCCCTTGATAAAAATTGAAATCAATAGGCTTGTGAGGGTAAACTGATCCATTTACCCTATAATGGAGCTAAAATATTAAAAACATGACATTGACTTGTTTTTGTCCAAAAAATAAATAAAAATAATGTGATTTTGCACTAATATTAAAAACGTGTAGATTTCTGAAAGATTGGTTGTGTCGGTTGATGTTCCATAACTGACATATATAGCTCCGTGTACATAATATAATGTAGGTTGTATTCCTACTCTAACCTATAATTGCTAAAGGCTATGACAATGGAAGGAATTTCAAGAAAAAAAGTTGATGTAAGAAAAGTTACCTTCTTTTGAAAATGTAAGGGACAACTTTCCCGGACGAGTCCATAACAGCCCAACCCTTAACTGTCTCCCGGTAGTTCAATGTCCTTTGCATCATTCCATGATATGTATTTACAATTATGTCTTCTCTCTTTCTTTTTTATTTGATAATAGAAGTTTTTTTTGGTGTTTACAATTTATTATCTTGCTTGCTTTATGAGAATCTATTCTGTCTTCTTGTTACCTATATACGTATTTGTACTACTGCGTTTATCAGTCCAATTCATCTTCATGATAAATCATCTCACCAAAAATATGAGCACCCAATTCAAGAGACAACAACACAAATCAAAACTGCAAAAGAAGAAGAAAAGATATAAACAATTAGCTTCATATAGTATCATGATCAAGCATATTAATTCCTGTTGATTATACTAACCTGGGTATCATTAAGAGCAATGGGAGATTGGCCTTCTGAATGCACTTTAGAAGCCTGCAAACATATAAATGCTAACATGAAAACATCATACCATAAATATATGCCAGATAAAGGATCTATGTATGCTAATAGACTTCAATTAACAGTTCATTTGCCCAACAATAGATCACTCTGTTGTTTGATACCACTCCAGTGTTTGTTCTATTGTACCGACACTTTTTCAAACAACAACCATACAAAAGTTCACTTTCTACCATACAACATAGCCAACATCCACTCTACCACATAGCATGGTGTCTCCAGGTCCGAAAACACAAGCCCATATCGGCTTTCCTTGCTTGATAACCAAAACAACTGCATCGTCATCGAACTTGATCTCACTTCCATCACATCTGCCTTTTTGCATGGCTGCACAAACGTTTGAAGACTCAAAAGACGATGTCAGTAATTATTAGCGTTACATATTATGTTTATACATACTTACTAATTAAGATATTGCTTCTTTATTTGAATAAAAAGTCTGAACAACTTCTATTAACTTAAACTTATAGAAGTACTCATGAAACTATCATATGCATAGTCCCCTAAATCACACTCATAGCCGCAACATATCAATGCAATAGGAGAAGGTTCTGCCTTGTGCATATCATAACGAGAAGCTACATGTACTTAATTATGCAAATCAGTGCATATATCGCTATGCACAACCACATCTATGCATTTATTTCCAACACTAAGTTCAAGTCCAACACTAAGTTGATTTGAAGAAAAATACATGATATGATTATCAAATAGGGAGGTTCATCCCAAGAACACTTTAGTTATTTATTTTTCAAGACCAACAAAATCTAGATAAAACATTGCACTTGAGCCACTTTCACAGAGGGGAGAAAATAACCAACCAGTATATATAATGTAAAATATAATTCCCTCACCATTCTACATTCATAACCTTTAAAAATTAAATCCAAACCTGAACCAATTTTAAATTTAAATTTTATGTATTATTAGAATTTCAAAATAAATCCTTATATTATTCACACTAACTCAATGCACTCATTACCAATTGCAGGAATAAACCTACCTTAAGTCTGGTGTTGAAGGCACTAGTGTGTTTAAGGCGTTCGTATACGGATCCTAAGGCATTCATTAAATGCCTCGGTGTCATAACAAACTGCTATCGCGGGAGTTTGAGTTCTGTATCCCAAGTGCATCTGCAGCAAATTTAATAAATTCATTTGATATATATGATGGATGATATGAGTTTTATGGATGATATGAGTTTTTAGGCCCATTAGAATAGCAAAGAGCATAAAGTACATGGCCACCTATCAGTCTCTTGTTATGGTTATTACCAAATTTCACTTTAATACGTACAAATTTTTTAAAATAACCAAAGTGCCAATGTTTATCATTTAAGAAAGACAAACCCAAAAATTGCAACGCACAATCTAGGATACATTGTACACTCAAGCAGCCCTTGCAACCATCGTCCACATATAATGCATATTAAGAAATGCAGGATATTGCAAAAGATTTACCAAAGAAAAACTTGTTCTGTTCTCAAATTAGAAAGTCGTACGGAAGTGGAATGTAGGGCTAAGCTTTTTCTATTTGAAAGTAGTTCTGATCTCGGCATTGCATGTATAATTTCAACAGATTGTAATAATATCAAAGATGTCAATATAAAAGTTCCATGTATGGAGTACAATTCTACTGTTTCATAATCATGTGCACGGCCAAAAAAATCAAAATATAACTGACCATTATCTTATCATATATTGTGAATTATTATCAAAATTATTTCCCAATTAAAAGCATTCAATTTTTAATAAAACAAACAAACACTTTCTTACCATTGTTATTTTAGGAATTTAGTACTTGCACCCTAATGAATTCATGCATCTTCACAAATCATTGCTGAAGGCGTTATCTCAAAGGAGAAGAAATTAACAGCCTACCTTAAATAATCACCCAAAAATAATTTGCAAGTAAGTTTAATTAATTATGAAGAATCCAAATCAAAAAGATACTTAAAATCCATAAGGTTCCTAAAAATCCTGCAAGAAGAAGAAAGAAAAAAGAAAATTAAACTCAGATACTGCTCCTACTAATTATGTAGTAGCTCTTCAGTAACTTCATTTTCAAATACTTCACCTTCCAGAGATTTTGTTTCTCATCAACTTCTTCATCTTAATAAGATCTACTAATTCTACCGTCTCCTTATCTCTCAATTCATCAACTCATCCTTTTCTATAATGTTCCATTCTTCAATTAGAAATTCTCCCCATGATCTTGTCAGAATATATAATGTAAAATATAATTCCCTCACCATTTTCATTCCTTCCATTTTTTCCCCTTCTGAGCTTGTGGTTGTTTCCAATTCATTACAAAACAACACGAATCAAACATTTATGCAGCAAGAAATTAAATGTAACATACAAGATCAAAGAAATTTGGGTTTTTTTCCCAATATTCAGCCATTCATTTAATTCATTGGTGATTACAGTCAAATTATCACACTTAGCAATTAAACAAAGTGAACCCAAAAATAATAATCAGATTTGAACGAATTCAATGTCGAGCAAGAATTTGCAGTTTTGTGCTTACCGATGGCAGCAATGGAGGTATAGGTGGCAGATGCGACGTGATGGAGCTAAGACACTAACGCAAGTACCAGAGCACAACTAAGCAACCATGGAAATATCTTTTGTGACATCGTCGAGCGCAGTGCATGGGCTTTCCATCGATCGAAGTCTGGAGTTGCCAGTCGCATCGTGTGCCATCTTCGCCTCATCCTTAGCAGTGATTTGGATTCGGTTGCCAATTTTTTCTCTTTCGGCTGCGTATTTTGATGTTTTATATATGTTGGTGCCGTATAATTTACGTGGCCCAAAGCGATTGCCTCTTCAACTTTACCGACGATGTGGTTTTTGGGGTTTCGTTTGAAGGTAGAGGAACAAGAGGTTGAGGTTGGCGATTTAGGGCTTTTGGATGATAATGCTGCGAAGTGGAAATAAGGCGGTTTTGAAAATTGAGAGACTTGGTACTTTAAAAAATTTCACGAAAATTTTTGGCGGGGGTCCTGGCGCGCAGTAAAAACATAAAACCAAATATTTACAGCAGCACTTACCTTACAAACGCTGGCAATAAGTGCTACTAAAAGTATATTTTCTTGTAGTGAGACTCAAATATCAATGGCACCAGGGCAATGAAACATATACAAAGGGCTACAACAAGATTAAGTATACAAAGACCAGCTCAATATTGCAAACAATCAATCTACAGCAAAGCACATGATGCAATGCAACAAAGTATGAGCAAACATTTTCAAAGGATGATGCCAGAGAATCACCAAGTTAAATAGAGGCAAAACAAAATCACAAGCATTCATATATACATGAGTAAACAACATGTATACATATGGAGTGACAATATGGGATGCAGTGAAGTAGTAAACAACATGTATACATATGCAATGACAATATAGGATGCAGTGAAGCAGTAAACAATATGTATACAAATGCATATGGACATGACTCAAAGCATCATCAATGAACCAAATCTCAATACAGTAAACAGTGATAAGCAACAATGCAGTAAAGCTCTGAAACAAAATCAAAGGGAACCAGATCAACAACACATATATACACGCAAACATATGTATGTATGTACATATATGGTGATACAGCAAGTTCATACACAACAAATAAAATCATCACAATATGCAATAATGAACTAGACAACTGACAATATGAACTGAGTGAAGCCATGTGTAACAAGCAGTGGTGACAACATGACTCAAGTGCGGTTCGAATAACAATTGCCAGCAGTAAAGAGAAGCAATTCACATGAAGCCTTGAGTAAATGAACGAAGTCGATTTTTATCTCAAGTCGGCAAATTCAAATACCATAAACGAAGGCGCAAGAATTATCTCAATTTTTAATAACAAAGTCAAAGCCAGGTGATAACAAATTGAAGTCAAATTTTCACAAAATCAAAGTGACCGAAGTCAAACATAAAAAAAAGAACGGAACAACTCAACTACGATTAAGAAAATTCGAATACATCAGAAGTGTATAAAGCAAAAAGTATGAACGAAAAATCAGAAAACCAAACAAGCCGTGGTTATCAAGCAAAGGACATCAGAAAAATATTCGAAATTGAACCAGTCAGGATTAATCACAAGCAACCAATCAAAATCGTATGGCCGAGCATAGCACCATGATGAAATCAAGTCAAATATACGAATGATAATTTAGGTTTTTATTCCCTATAAATACCATTAACATCATCGGCATTTAAAAGCATCGAGTTCAAGCATATCAATGAGAGCAATAAAGGAAATCACATACCAGATTTATTCAAATCGAACTCGACAAATTGAAGCAGCCGTTTGCAAATCAAAGAGACGATCGATCGACAAAGCAATCAATGCGAAGATATCTATTCAATCGATCAACTGGAATCAGAGAAATTTACAGAAGCCCTAAATTGTTGAAAGAGGATCGAACGCAGCCATTTTTCATAAAGCAAAGAATACGAGCCGTAGAAATTAAAAGAGAAAAGGGGGACAATTTTTTATCACTGCATTCTTTTCTTTTGGGCCGGCTTATAATTACTTTTGGGCTTTTAATTTTAAATTAGGGTTTCTAGTTTTGAGTTGTTTTTATTTGTAATTTACTGTTAAAACTTTATAAAATTCTAGTCGTGTGACTAGGGGACGAACTACGGTGGTGTAGTTTGAGAATTTGCAACTCAGTGGTTGAGTTGTGGCAGGGTTTTGAGCGTAGCTTTAGGTTATTCGATAGCGGGTGTCGCAAGTTTACGTGTGTAAGCGTCTGACTACTTAATTTCTAGTAGAAACCTTGGGGGCAGCACGTAGGCAGGGTTTTGCCAAAGCTGGGTAAATCTATGTTGTTCTATTTCTTCTTTTATTATTCTGCTATTATCTGTGCTGTAATTATTTTATATATTTCCACATTAAATTTTTATAATTATTAGTATCACCATATTCACCCCCCATGGTGAAATCGATCCTACAAGTGGTATCAGAGCTAGGAACAAAACCCAATTTTTGTTTTAAAATTTTGATTTTTAAATGGCTTCGTTTAATAATGCTTTTGCCAAGGGACAGTGCATAGTAGACCACCAATGTTCAATGGTGAATATGCTTACTAGAAAAATAGAATGAATTTTTTTCTGAAAAACGTTGATGTTTGGAATATTGTTGAGACGGGATATAGGACACCAACTTTAATGGTAGATAATCAGGAAACTGAAAACCTATGGATAAATGGACAGATCTAGAAAATAAATTACAAAATGCCAATGCTAAAGCTATGAATTCTATTATTTGTTCATTAGATAAAATTGAATTTAATCGTGTCTCACATTATCTAACTGCGTAGGAAATTTGGCACACACTTGAAGTGACTCACGAAGGAACATCTCAAGTCATAGAATCTCGCCTTGCCATGCTTAGTAGCGAATACGAGAACTTCATAATGGCCAAGGATGAGAATGTCAAAGAGATGTATGGATGACTTTCTAATCTCGTATAAAAATCAAAAGCTCTTGGAAAACCACACACAGAATTGGAAATAGTCCAAAAAATCCTCAGAGTCCTTCCACGAAATTTTGAAGCCAAAGTCACTGCTATTCAAGAATCGAAGGATTTGAAACAAATTAAAGTTGAAGAACTCATTGGAAATCTCACCACTTATGATCTAGAAATGAAATTCAAGGAAGAACGTGAAGGAGGTGATACTCGAAAGAAATCAATAGCTCTCAAAGGAACAACTGAAAGTGAAGATGACGACGACGATGATGGAGCAGCTGAACTGGCGCTACTAATAAAGAGATTCAAAAAGTGAAACCGCAAATACGGAAATCCAGCTCTAAATCAACATCTGTAAAGCAGAATAGTCAGATTTCTAGACAACCCAGAAGAGCATGAGATCATATGTCACAAGTGCAACAAACCTGGTCACATCAAGCCCAATTGTCCTCAAAATCAACTCGGCCAAGGAAAGAAATCGAAAAGGAGAAGTTTTGCAGCCACGTGGAATAAAAGTGACGACGATAATAAAAGCACTAGCAGTGAGAGTGAAAAAGCAGATTTGTGTCTTCGAGATGATATTACTGATAGTGATGACGACGAGCCAAGCGTGGTATCAAAGCTCACTCACTCAGAATTACTTATATATTTTCACGAAGTAAATGTCTGCTTTGAACGACTTAGGGAGAAGTACGCTAAAATTGAATCACAAAGAGATAGTTTGATATAACTAAATAAACAGCTTGATCAATTGGTTAAAAACTATCAAAAAAAGTTCCCTAAGTGTGATAAGTGTCTATCATTTGAAGAAGAGATTAAAATCAGAAGTTAAAATTAAATCACTTGAAAATGAAATTCTGATTTTGAAAGAAAGTGAAAATACTAGGAGAGAAAATTCTATTAAAAAGTGCACTCAATTATTGAATGAAAATGAATCTCTCAAAACACAAGTCCGACAATTGTCTACAACTTTAGGAAAATTTTCCAAAGGAGAAAGATCGCTAAATATGTTATTAGGGAAACAAATTGTTAATACCATTAGACAAGGACTTGGATATAATCAATCTAAAATTGTTAGAAGCGAAATTAATCAACTCAAATCCGAGTGCACAATTTGTAGAAAAATTGGACACAATCAAAACAATTGTTGGTATAAGCCCAAACACGTGAAAACCATACCATTTTGGGTTCCAAAAGGCACGAATATAAAATCCTTTAAAGTCAAACAAATCTGGGTGCCGAAAGGAACAAATATAGATTGTTTTGGGTCTACACAAAAATATTTTTCGAAAGCTTTTGCCACTAACAATCATGGACCTATAAAAACAAATAGGTCACAAAAATATTTCCTCGTGTAGGTGTGGTGGCAGGCTAAGGAACAACAACAGTGTTATCTGGATTCTGGCTGTTCCAGGCACACGGCGGGCGACAAATCAAAGTTCCTTAGCCTAGTACAAAGGTGGCAGAATCACAATGAGTAACAATGAAAAATTATCGTGAAGGTAAACTAGGTAACGGTATATTTATCTTGAACGATTTATTTAATGTGAAAATATGCACCATAATCTGATTTAAATCAGCCAATTATGTGATAAGGAAATAAATGTTAATTTTGATTCTGACCTATGCAAAAATGTTGACCAATCATCTTTTCGTCTTTGAACTAGTTCACATAGATTTGTTTGGAATAATGATGTTCTTTATTAATGATTACTCTAGATACACGTGGATATATTTGTTTTATTTTACTTATTCTAGACCTGTCATTATGTTCACTGTTTTTTTATTTGCACGGTTTCAACTCAAATCCAAAAGAATTTCATTTAAAAGCTGTAAAAAGGATTTTAAGGTATTTGTTGCACACTCCACGATCTGGTCTATAACATCCAACTAATGATAATCTTGAGTCAAAGGGAAATTCGGATGCAGATTACACCGGTAATCTAGCTAATAGAAAAATTACTAGTGGAAAGTGATTTATGTATAGACATTCATTAGTTGCATCACATTTTCAAAGAAAATATTTGCATATTTTTCATTCCAACCGATTTTCAATTAGCAAACATTTTTCTTATAAAACCCCTTCAAGAAAATAGTTTTTGACCTTGTTTCAGATTAGTCATTTTAGAAAATTTGATTTTATAATTATTTTTGGATTTGATCTTAAATGACCACATTAACTAATCTGACTCCCTACTGATTATCGAAAAGATAAATAGTGATTGAAAAAGTGATGAGTGTCGATATTAATCATATATTATGACTTGAGAAAGTATATTTAGTAAATTTCTTTAAAAAGTCTAAACAAGATTTATAATAATTTTTGTTGGTAAAAATTCCATGAACATCTCTATTTCTATCATATTTCTAACGACCATCACTCATCAAGATCCAATATAGTATGTCAATATGTGGTATTTTAAAAGGGAAATTATTCGTTATTCATTTTATTTTATTTTTTAGCAAGAAAAACATCCAAAGTATTCACTCTCATTTAAAAGTCCTCACGGTTATGCATGGGTGAATTACTTGGAATATTTGTTTATGTGCTTTCATGCTCATTTAAAAGTCCTCACGGTTATGCATGTATGGAACACATATCAAAAT
The DNA here is from genome assembly GCA_030737815.1 of Allium fistulosum. Lineage (NCBI taxonomy): Eukaryota > Viridiplantae > Streptophyta > Magnoliopsida > Asparagales > Amaryllidaceae > Allium > Allium fistulosum. Next base: position 257,370,159 of record CM060908.1, on the reverse strand, counting down.
TGGTTATTAAATAGACGAGTTGATTCTGATCCCATTTAAAAGTCCTCACGGTTATGCGTGGTTAGAAGATTATTGAAATTTGTTTTTTTTTTAAAAATTGGGAATAATACTAATCTTATTTAAAAGTCCTAACGGTTATGTATGGTTAGTAAGTATTCAAATTCCTGATATAAATATACCACAAATAGACACAACTATATGGTTTTATATACCGAAATCACCCCTATCACTCTAAAGTGGAATATGCATCTAACAAAGTATTTATGATTTTTGTTTGATATTTTATTGAAATTTAATATTTATACTCGATTGGGTATTAATGTTGTATTAATGTCTATCACTTCATCTTTATTTTTCTAACACTATTATTCTTTTGCTGATAACAAAAAAGGGAGAGAAAAGTTAAGATTTTGGCAAATAAAGGTTAAATATTTTATGTTTTATCTACATATTCCCATATAGGTTCATTTGCATATTTTTATTTATTTTCATGCATATATGAAGGGGGAACTTTGTTGTAGAGAGGGAGCATTCAAATAGGGGGAGCAAATAAAGTTCATCAATGACCAAATACATTTAATAAATTCAAAATCTTAAATATATGTTTGTTATCATCAAAAGGGGTAGATTGTTGAATATTCTAGTATATGATTTTTGTTTGATCATAATAAACATATATATATATATATATTCATTTAAATCTATTTATTTTTCACATAATTAAATAAATATTTGCTGAATAAAATAAATAACACAGAATTTAAATTCAAACGGATATTTTATTCAAACAAATATTTTATTACAATTTTGAATAGTACAAATTTGAGCTCTCACTATATACACAATTTCCATTACAATACATTTCCAAATTATAATACAGTTTTTCACTATACATATATTTTCACCTCACTACATATCACTCGTTCACTCGTATTTGTTCTTCAACCGTATTTCAATTTGTATCCAGCATCTAAATTATCTGCAAAATAAACACTGGCGCAGTAAAATTGAAAAATAAATATTTTTGTAGTGTAAAATAAAATGTGTTTTTGAAAATATTATCTGCCTCAGTTATTTGGGTTGTTCGTCATCATTATTTTGAATTCATCATACACGAACAACTTGTGTCATGCACAGTGTATCACTGTACATGCCAGAAGCCCATGCACACTGATATACACTTGACAAAACTGCAGGGACATGTGAGCACAAGGTCAAACCCAACCAAAAGCTAGGTTCAACTCAAGTGCAATACAAATAAAGTCACGATACGAGCATAAGGTCAAACCCGAGCCAAATCTAGGTTCAACTCAGGTGCAATACAAAAACAAAAATAGAATGGTCAAGTTTTAATGACTGGAACAAGCTCGAACACACTATGATCACACACACATCGAACTAGTGCAAAACATGCAATGGACACAACTGGTCTGGAGTGAACCAAATTACAAGACCACCAGTGAAACAAAAGCCCCAAACAAATGAACACAACATCAATGTAACTCAAGCAAACAAAGGCATCATATATATATATATATATATATATATATGTGTGTGTGTGTGTGTGTGTGTGTACTCGAGGCAACCAAACTACATGCATAAATGCAACTAAACTCAACCAGAATTCAACTCAGAGCTCAATGTAACACAGACCAGAGGCACACATGCATACAGTAAAAAAATAAAGCAGCTACACTCATGTATACATATACATATACATATACATACATACATACATACATACACATATATATATATATATATATATATATGCATTCAGTGTCACCAACAAGTCAACCGAGCAAAGCCGCAACATCAAATAGCAACAAAATTGTAAACAGTCTTGAAGTCAAAGACCTGAACAACCAGTCCAAAATGAATGCAACTGAATACAAGTGCAGACTTAAATATCAATGGCACCAGGGCAGTGCAACATGTACAAAGGGCTACAACAAGACTAAGTATACAAAGACCAGCTCAATATTGCAAACAATCAAGCTACAGCAAAGCACATGATGCAATGCAACAAAGTATGAGCAAACAATTTCAAAGGGTGATGCCAGAGAATCACCAGGTTAAATGGAGGCAAAGCAAAATCACAAGCATTCATATATATATATATATATATATGAGTAAACACCATGTATACATATGGAGTGACAATATGGGATGCAGTGAAGCAGTAAACAACATGTATACATATGCAGTGACAATATGGGATGTAGTGAAGCAGTAAAAAATATGTATACATATGCATATGGACATGACTCAAAGCATCATCAATGAACCAAACCTCAATACAGTAAACAGTGATAAGCAACAATGCAGTAAAGCTCTGAAACAAAATCAAAGGGAAACAGGTCAACAACACATATATACACGCATACATATGTATGTATGTACATTTTGATGATACAGCAAGTTCATACACAACAACTACAATCATCACAATATGCAGTGATGAACTAGACAACTGACAATATGAACTGAGTGAAGCCGTGTGTAACAGGCAGTGGTGACAACATGACTCAAGTGTAGTTCGAATAACAATTTCCAGTAGTAAAGAGGAGCATTTTACATGAAGCCGTGAGTAAATGAACGAAGTTGATATTTATCTCAAGTCAGCAAATTTAAATACCATAAATAAAGGCGTAAGAATTATCTCAATTATAAAATAACAATGTCAAAGCCAGGTGATAACAAGTCGAAGTCAAATTTTCACAAATCAAAGTGACCGAAGTCAAAGAAAAAAAAAGAACGGAACAACTCAACTAGGATTAAGAAAATTCGAATACATCAGAAGTGTATAGAGCAACACGTATGAACGAAAAAATAGAAAACCAAACAAGCCATGGTAATCAAGCAAAGGACATCAAAAAAATATTCAAAATTGTACCAGTCAGGATTAATCACAAGCAACCAATCAAAATCATATGACCAAGCATAGCAACGTGATGAAATCAAGTCAAATATACGAACGATAATTTAGGGTTTTATTCCCTATAAATACCATTAACATCATCGGCAATTAAAAGCATCAAGTTCAAGCATATCAACGAGAGTAATAAAGGAAATCACATACCAGAATTATTCAGATCGAACTCGACGAATTGAAGCAGCCGTTTGCAAATCAAAGAGACGATCGATCAACAAAGCAATCAACACGAAGATATCTATTCAATCGATTAATTGGAATCAGTGAAATTTACAGAAGCCCTAAATTGTTGAAAGAGGATCGAACGCAGCCATTTTTCATAAAGCAAAGAATACGGGTCGAAGAAATAAAAAGAGAAAAGGGGGACAATTTTTTATCACTGCATTCTTTTCTTTTGGGCCGGCATATAATTGCTTTTGGGCTTTTAATTTTAAATTAGGGTTTCTAGTTTTGAGTTGTTTTTATTTGTAATTTACTTTTAAAACTTTTATAAAATTCAAGTCGTGTGACTAGGGGACGAACTACGGTGGTGTAGTTCAAGAATTAACAACTCAATGGCTGAGTTGTGGCAGGGTTTTGAGCGTAGAGTTAGGTTAGTCGATAGCGGGTGTCGCAAGTTTACGTGTGTAAACGTCTGACTACTTAATTTCTAGTAGAAACCTTGGGGGCAGCACGTAGGCAGGGTTTTGCCAAAGCTGGGTAAATCTGTGTTGTTCTATTTCTGCTTTTATTATTCTGCTATTATCTGTGCTGCAATTATTTTATATATTTTCGCATTAAATTTTTATAATTATTAGTATCACCCTATTCACCCGCCCTCTAAGGTGAAATCGATCCTACAATAGCACTATTCAATAAATAACATACACAGTTGCAGCTTGCAACTCTAATCAACTGAGATATCATATCCTATCAGTTTACTTATGAGTTGCCTTGTCCTGTATAAATTCAAATCAATTTTTTAAAAAACCCATTTTACGAGTAAAACGACATCTTTACTAATACTTGTGAGAAGGCTAGATCATCTTCTTATCTTGTGAATCCTAGGAGGATTGCACACTAATAAATCTCATCTATGCATTTACCCTCTACATAGGCTACTCTACCCCCGTAAGTCATGTTAGTCTATTTCGCCCATACACTTCCATTCAGTTGTGATGTTCACTTCACATGATCCCTTAGTTGCAATTCCCTTAAGTTATCTAAAGGCATGATAAATCTTTCTGGTTGGGGTTGAGGGGGACAACAGTGGGATCTTGAATGTTTGGCATTATTTTCCTTAAAATTAGATCACCTTTCTCAAAAGTTTGGCTATGGACTTTCTTCTTGCACTATCATGACATTTGTCACATGTAATCAACATTTGGAGGCTAGATCCCTAGATTCTGAAAGAAAGTCCAATGATTCCTCTCGTAGTTCTTTGTTTTGCTGAGGATTATCAAACATCCTATGGTGGCTTGGAATGAAAAGTTCTACTAATAGCTTCATGCCCATAAGCAAAGAAGTATGGAGTGTGTATGGTAAGTGTTCGACTACTTGTTGTGTTTGCTGGAATACAATGGGAATCTCTTTGGCCAGGTTCCCTTTTGCCTTGGTTAGTCGCTTTTTCAAACATGTCTTAATTGGCAGCTTTGCAATGCCATTTGCTTGTGGATGTGCTGCCAAAGAAAAAAATTTCAAAATGTAATTCTCTCATTAGTAGTCAAATTAACTTCTTGCTTTGTAACAACCCGTAATTTTCAATGTTTTAAATTTGTTAATTTGAGAAAGTTTTGATAATTTAATATTGAAGGAATGAAAAAAATTGTTAATTAATAAGGAGATAATAACTTAAATGAAAAGTAACAAGGTTAACCAAAGTTAATTATTAACTATTTGAATGGAATTACAATTTATAGGATTAGTGTAAATGGTATACTTGGCTATAAATTAATGTAAGAAAAATAATGCAAACATTTAAATTTATAAATGGAATAATATTGAAAAAAATAAAATTTGTAAATGAATAATGAAATAATAACTAGGATGAAATGTAACAACGAAGTTAATTAAAGCTGAATTTGTATAAATTGAATGAAATTGCAATAAATAAAATAATGTAGAATGGTATAACTTGGTTATAAGATTGAATATAAGTAACAAATGTAAATGTTGATTTATTAATATAAATCTGGGTAATAAATGGGAATTGAGTAGGATTAGTGTGATATGAGTTGGTTTAATCATTGGTGACTAATAATGAACATTTCTTTAATGACAATTAATATAATAACGGGAAGTGTGAATGTATAAGTTACATAGAAACATACTAAACTGGTATAAGAATGGAATTAAGGTAAATTCATTAATTGGTTTTAAAACCTTAATTAATATGTACAATTGATAGAAGTACACATTTAGAAATGTAATATTTATTCAAGTTAAGATGTAAATAGGCATATATTAGTGTAATGGGATAAAACTAATGTAATTAGGTATGAATGTAAGTCTTGTATAAATAAAGGAAATTTGTAAATTGTTAATGAATTGATAATGGGAATGAAATGTAAGAATGTTGATGTAAGCTAATAAATAATTATTTCAATGCAGTCCCAATTAATTGAAATAATTGCAGGGTTATAAGTGATTGTAAATAGTAATATTTGGTAATAAATTTAATACAAGAAAACAAACGTAAATATTGAATTAATTAATGAATAAATATATATTGAATGGTAATTGAATATAATCAATGTTTAGTAAGAAATTATAACATTGGTTTGGAAATGATTAAACTTGTAAGAATGTGATCGAGAGTTAATGATAACAAATTTTTAATAGTAATTGGATGTAAATTAAGGTAATAATGTTAATGCAAGTGGATAAATAACTAATTTAGTGCCATTCCAATTATTTGAAACCAATTGCAATAAATGAATCAAATATTACGTTAGTGTGAATTAAGGTAATATTTGGTAATAATGTATTGTTAATGGTTTATGAATGAAGCAATAATTAAAATAATACGTAATAAACTATAATTTGATAGAATCAATGTTTGATAAGTAATTATAATATTTGTTGGTTGATAATAAAGTATGAATATGATTGTTGTAACGTATCGGGTTTTGCCCGCTCGAAAATCAACATCCGTACTTCACATTGTACTAGAATGCCGCAGATTCGACCGTTCAAATCCGATTCGCCGGAGCTATAACACAATTAAGTAAATAACACAGCGGAAGAAAAGAAATCAATGATATCATATACAACTCCAATGAATACAATATCCAGAATGATATACAACAATGATATCAATATGATACAACAATATCAGAGATACAAGAAATAGCAGCGGAAAAGTAAATGATAACAACAGCAGCGGATAGAATATCAATAGAAATGATAACTCCAAAATGATCTTCAGACAAGAATGAATCCACAACTCCAAGATAAGCAACTCCGATGAATGAACTAGCTCCAGATAATCTACTAAACCTGAATATCTGAAAAGAAACCCAACTCTAGACTGCTCGTGTGGAAAATTATGAGCACCCAAAGTTTAGGAAGGAACAATAAACTCCGGATCAGTCATGGGACTGGTGTGAGCAACAAAAACAGTTTATCTTTAAAACAAGCAACAAAGGCTTTTAAACATTGAAATCCGCAATGCTTTTGGAAAATGAAACTACCATAAGACCTCCCACCACACACACAATGCAAACGCAGAATTGGAGGAGATTTCTTCTTATGATAGTCAAAGATGCTTACTACGTAAAATCAAATCATTTGATATTATTATTAGTGCATAGTGTAGAAAACATTTCGAAAGTATAATATTAATCTTAGCCAACATACGACCAGTATCGTATGCCTACTATAGCTACCATCTAAACAGTGGTGACCACCGTACGTAAATGGCAGGTTCTACAACTAAAACCGTACAAGTTCCGTATTGGAGAAATGGATTTCCAACAAATGGTCAGGCTAAGGAACTTCCTATGCCACGAAGGAAACGCCTCTGGCGGGACGTTCCGAGAGACAAACTGCTCTCTGCCAAACAAGGCCGGGTTACCCCTGTAACAGGTAACTCACGAATATGTCACCTCCCGGTCCTTTGGGACCTTTATCCGAGCTCGGTATCCAACATCACACATCATAAAGAAAGTGTATCCACATGAGTAAGTATCTGGGCTCCATACCATGATACCACCCCTTTCCAGAAGGAAATGACATACCCTAAAGGGCGCGACCCTCATAACCTTGCCGCAACGATCCTGTTTCGACCATTTCCGGGTTGTGAGGTCCTGACGAAGTCTCGTCCACAAAGCTACGCTTTTTCAAAAAGCCATGCTTTGGGTCAACAGATGATCAACCTATGATCACAAAGATAAATGATCAAATAAATGATCATATCACAAATGATCAAACACTGATCATCACACAGCAACACTCAGCATGTCACATTACCAAATTGGGATATATCGCTGATAAATTTCAACTACATAACCTCTGAGCTCGTACGTCTCAGAGAAGGGTGTTAAGCTAAGAGAATAAATTCTCCGCCACCAACAGAAATGTATTTGAAAGAAATCGGCTTTATATCTCAAAGTGTAATGTCAGACATACAATCCATACAAGTCTGTTCCGGGATCGAACAGAACCGAAGGCACTTCTCACGAAGCCCTTGCAAATCCGGATAATTTCCAATCACGTCCGGACTTCCCGTCACTAAGGATGATAAAACCTCTATATCGGGGATCAGCCGATGCAGAGTAACTCGACGGTAATCCTTCCGTTTTCAAAAATATCCGGTCTTCAACACCGGTCTTCAAATGCTATCCATATCGACGTATCACATATTCGGAATGGGTTATACGACCCAAAGGTCCTCTCCCGGCTAAACCGAATAGTGAGCGTAATATTTAAAAACATATGGATATGGGATTTCAATTAAGTCACAACTTAAAACCCAAAATCTTTCTTTTCAAATGGTTTAACAAATTACCATTTTAAATCTTTTTAAACAAAAAAGATTCATTTCAACAACCCTCATCGGTTTAAACAATTTCCACACTTTAATCTTTTAAACAAAAGATTCATTCACAGATTTTCCAAATTAATTTCCATTTCAATTTGATTAACTCGTTAAACCTTTAAATCAAGATTTAACTTATAGCTTTCAAAACAATCCCATTTCAAATGATTTAAACCAATCATTATTTTAAATCTGTTAAAGATAACAGATTCAATTCATAGCTTTTCAAAACAATTCATTCATAACTTGGAAAACCATTTTCACTTCAATATTGAAATTCCTTTAATTAAACTGGAATTTCATTTCTTATCTGAAAGCTTTTATTCCTTTAAAACAACAGTTTCATTTCAGAAAATCTGATTCATTCATACGAGTGGAAATCCTTGGGTTAAATCCAAATTCTCAAAATTATACTTTTAAATGGTTTAAATTCAGATAAACACATTTATAATATCTTTAATCCCTAGTTTCAAATCATAGGATTCAACTCCCAACTTGAATTCAAATTTAAATCAAATTATTTAAATTTTCAAAACTCGATTAAGTTACTCAAAATAGCTTTTATCTTTGAAATTCCATTCCGAAAGCTTTTCACTTTAAACCCAAATTTCTAATTTCAAAATCAATTGAAATTAAAATTTCAATTTCAAAAATATTAAATTTAAATTATCTGTGACTTAACCGATTTCCACGTGAAATCCATATTTGTGTGTGTAAAAGTGTAGTCCAGGGGTTCAACACAATAGTGCAACATCATATAATCATCACAGATCAGAATACAGAAATATAATTGATAAGCGGTATAAAAACAACGCTTATCGTTCATTCACAGATCATAGATATATAAAGGTCACAGATAAGTAAACTACAGATCACAACATAAATCAGGATGTATCACAAAGCATCATATATCAGGGATATCAAACAATCAAGTCATTCAATAGAATCCAAATATTCATAAGTAAGGTCAAGTATTCAATAGTCATTTATAAGTAGGATAAATTAATTGTTTAATCCTAATTAATTCAATTTATTTCCAATCAAATTTATTTACTTATGAATTTATTATCCAATTCTGATTTATTAATTACAACCCATTAGATATAAATTACTTTATTGATCATCTTAATTAATTATTCCTTAATTGCTCATTTAATAAATTAATTATCCATAATAAATTATCTCCAAAGTTAATCCTTTGATAAATTACAAAGGTAATTACCCAAATTACTTCATTTATAAATCATCTTCACTAATTTCATTCCAGTAATTATCATTAACTACTTCCTTAAGTAATTATCTCCATTTATTCAACTAAGTAATTTCACTCATCCAATTATCAAATGGTTTTCTTAAATTAATTAAACTAAAATAAATGAATTTTAATTAATCAAAATATCAAAATTTGTTGAAATAAGTAATTAGTCCCTTAATTACTTTCATTAAGTGAATATTTTTAAGTAATTAATCATCCTTTAATTAATTTTTTTCTTTAATTACTTATTAATCAAACTTAAATTATTAGTTGACTTACCATGATTACTTTTATTAAGTAATTTACTTTCAAGTAATTAATTTCCTTTTTATTTCATTTCTAATTTTAAGATTGAAAATAACTTGAAATCTTTCGTAATCAAATTTAAATTAAACGAATTTCAAGATTTCTTAACTAAATATTTAAGGAAACAATTTAGTATAGTTAAAGCAACTTATATAAGAAGTTTAACCCAATTCATTTGTTTTAAATTTCAAAAACTATGTTTAAAATCCTTTTTTTTTAAACTGTTTAAAAGTCTACTCTCTTTAAGTTTAAAATTTGAAAACCTGTAACTACTAAACAGTTAACCAGTTTTAAACATCATATAACTATTCGAGTAACCCTCCAAATTTCCCGAGTAACTTCCCGTGCTACTCAGCCTCCTCTCTCTCTTCGAGTCAAGCACGCGAAAATAACGAGTCTTCCCCGAGCCCTAACCTTCCTTCCCCAAACTCAGAACTAACCCACAACACTGACACGAACGTGCACGGTGCACGTCTCCCCTCAGCCCTGGCCAACTACGATCGTCACGACCATCGCCTACAACCACTCGACCACATGCGAACCCAAAACCCAACCCAGATTCACGAATACATCAACGAATCGAAATTCGAACCTCCAGCTTGCAAAAGCTTCAGCTGCTCGAACCATAAAACCCATCGCCACCGGCCAACCTCACGCCGATGAACCTCGCCGTCCCCACCATCGAACCCCACGACCACGAGCTACCTTCTCCCCAAAAGCGAACGCCTCCGGTCCTATAACCAAGACGCGATAGCCATGGCCATACAACAGTGAATAAATCAAAGAAAAACCCTAGTTCGATCCCACTCGAACTATTTACTCATTAGAAAAATTCTTTTACATTTTTCCCATAATCCACCATCTATAATCAAGCTTCGATCACAATTTTATCTCATATTAATGTGTGGATAATCGGCAACTCTCAAAATTCCAAATTTCGCATTAATACAAAATCCTCGTTTAATACCCAATTAAAAATTATGATAGTATCATCTAAAATCATGATTTTTCATCACGATTACATATAGATAATCCAAATTCGAATTTAAAACAGTTGATTTTTAACCAAAGTTTGAGCTTCACTGTATTATCCTATTTAAACATTTTAACTTAATTTAAAATTTACAGAAACTATTTTTAAAATTATCTTCACATCCTAACAAACTAGTTTCATTTATACATCAAAGTCAAATATGAACTCTATCGTTAGATTTTGAATTTTTTATATCAGCCAGAACTAAACAAGAACAGAGCATGAAAATAACAGGTATCCAGATACTTGCACTTTCATACATATACCAGATATATATCACAAAGAAAAATATGCCACATAACTTGAGTTATTAAAATTTTAAAAAAAAAATTGTTACTCACCTTGTTTTTCCAGAGGAAGAAGAACAAAGCACTTTCATTTTTGAAACAGGCTTTGACAATTGGCAAGTTGAAGTCTTTTTTTTCTTTTGATTTCCTTGTTGATCTCTGAGTCTATATTGCTATTTAAATTTGAGTTTTATTCACTTCAGATTTTAACTTAGTTTGATGGAAGAAACTGAGATGAAGCTTGTTTGAATATGAAATAATATTTGCTCAGTTTGGAAGATGAACGAAAGGAAATGAGGAAGACTTGATAAAAATATGAGTTTACAGGGTAATGTTTTTGTACAATTTCTTATTTAATAAACATAGGTCAGAGATTTTTCTATAGAGGAGGCTGAAATGAGATATAAAATGTACTAGAGATACAAACATTTAATGCTTATGTCCTTATGTCTACAAATACATCCTTTAATTTATATTTCGTAAGTACTTAGACATCAATTTCCTTTGTATATATTTCTTTTCAGGTGTACATATTATTTTATACTTCCTGTTCAAACATCATGAAGATATCTTTTCCCTTTTATACTTTGTTTCTCAGCCTACATACATACTTTACTTAACATATCTTACTGTCTTCTTATGCAAACTTTTCATTTGTATATACTTTGTTTTCTTTTGCTTGGTGGCTGATTCGTTCACTCTGGTGGCTGAGAGGATATAGCATTAATTGCTAGAGTCCTTTATGTTTCATATTATATTTTACATGGTGTACTTTATGTTTCTACTTTTGCAATATTACTTCGGCTGTACAAAGGAAGAGGGAAGTTTATAGGGATTATTACTTTGTACAGGTGATAAAATATATTTGTACAAAGCATGGGTGAAGTGTTTTGTTTGTACAGGGTATTGTTTTGCTCTCGGCTGGGAGATAGTTGTGAAGATATTGTTGACTTCCTCTATGAGCTCTTCATCTATAAAATTTTGTTTCTCTCTTGTTCACTTTGCTTTACTAAATAGAAGAAATTGTTTAGTTATTTAAATTAGATTTATTACTTATTTTAATATGTTTACTTTATATTTTATCATAATTTAACTTTTATATGTATTTCTATCTCAATCATTTATTTAAATTTTTAAACGATTTATAAAAAAAAATATGCTTGGATATCGGGGAAACTCGCATCACCTTACCATTTAATTTTACTATTTTAATTCAAAAATTCATTTAATTATTAATTCAAATCTATATAAAATCCGGGGTCGTTACAGACTTCCCCCCTTAAAAGAATTTCGTCCTCGAAATTACCAAGGAGACAAAAAGATAGATGAAGGATATTTCATCAAATCAACTGAACATCTATTCTGCATTTGGCTTGCCAAATCAGAACATCTATAACAGATACAAGAACGAATCTGTTTTAATACTTCATAAGATACTCGGGTTATCCAGATCTACGAAATATGCAGTGGAATCGGTTAGTTCAAAGGAATAACTAACCATTCGTAGAATATACTGGGACCCAAAGAATAAACGGATATATGGATACAATTTCAAAATTTTCAGTTCAGAACTAAAGTATACCTATCAACCATTGCAAACAAAGCAAACAAGGCAGCCAATACATCCAAACAAACAAATTTGGCTCAGCTGGAGTTTATGTCCCATTTTTATATATCGAATCTTCTTTCTGGATCTACCAGAAACTATCGAAGAATTGAGAAAAGATGACAAACAAAAGAGATCGATAAAGAAAAGATTGCTTCCTTGTTGTTACAGAGTATTGACCATTTCTAGTCGTATTCCCCTGTCCCCTATCGCATCCTCTTCTTGCACTCATACTCACTATCAGTGGACAGCAAGAGAATTTACTGAGACATTCGAACGGATATCTGAGGATACTCATTCTAGGGTATACTTCACCCTATCTCTAATGAGCTACTTAATGTGTTATACTCCTGAGCTAAAGTTCAACCTTAGCTCTGATACCACATGTAACGTATCGGGTTTTGCCCGCTCGAAAATCAACATCCGTACTTCACATTGTACTAGAATGCCGCAGATTCGACCGTTCAAATCCGATTCGCCGGAGCTATAACACAATTAAGTAAATAACACAGCGGAAGAAAAGAAATCAATGATATCATATACAACTCCAATGAATACAATATCCAGAATGATATACAACAATGATATCAATATGATACAACAATATCAGAGATACAAGAAATAGCAGCGGAAAAGTAAATGATAACAACAGCAGCGGATAGAATATCAATAGAAATGATAACTCCAAAATGATCTTCAGACAAGAATGAATCCACAACTCCAAGATAAGCAACTCCGATGAATGAACTAGCTCCAGATAATCTACTAAACCTGAATATCTGAAAAGAAACCCAACTCTAGACTGCTCGTGTGGAAAATTATGAGCACCCAAAGTTTAGGAAGGAACAATAAACTCCGGATCAGTCATGGGACTGGTGTGAGCAACAAAAACAGTTTATCTTTAAAACAAGCAACAAAGGCTTTTAAACATTGAAATCCGCAATGCTTTTGGAAAATGAAACTACCATAAGACCTCCCACCACACACACAATGCAAACGCAGAATTGGAGGAGATTTCTTCTTATGATAGTCAAAGATGCTTACTACGTAAAATCAAATCATTTGATATTATTATTAGTGCATAGTGTAGAAAACATTTCGAAAGTATAATATTAATCTTAGCCAACATACGACCAGTATCGTATGCCTACTATAGCTACCATCTAAACAGTGGTGACCACCGTACGTAAATGGCAGGTTCTACAACTAAAACCGTACAAGTTCCGTATTGGAGAAATGGATTTCCAACAAATGGTCAGGCTAAGGAACTTCCTATGCCACGAAGGAAACGCCTCTGGCGGGACGTTCCGAGAGACAAACTGCTCTCTGCCAAACAAGGCCGGGTTACCCCTGTAACAGGTAACTCACGAATATGTCACCTCCCGGTCCTTTGGGACCTTTATCCGAGCTCGGTATCCAACATCACACATCATAAAGAAAGTGTATCCACATGAGTAAGTATCTGGGCTCCATACCATGATACCACCCCTTTCCAGAAGGAAATGACATACCCTAAAGGGCGCGACCCTCATAACCTTGCCGCAACGATCCTGTTTCGACCATTTCCGGGTTGTGAGGTCCTGACGAAGTCTCGTCCACAAAGCTACGCTTTTTCAAAAAGCCATGCTTTGGGTCAACAGATGATCAACCTATGATCACAAAGATAAATGATCAAATAAATGATCATATCACAAATGATCAAACACTGATCATCACACAGCAACACTCAGCATGTCACATTACCAAATTGGGATATATCGCTGATAAATTTCAACTACATAACCTCTGAGCTCGTACGTCTCAGAGAAGGGTGTTAAGCTAAGAGAATAAATTCTCCGCCACCAACAGAAATGTATTTGAAAGAAATCGGCTTTATATCTCAAAGTGTAATGTCAGACATACAATCCATACAAGTCTGTTCCGGGATCGAACAGAACCGAAGGCACTTCTCACGAAGCCCTTGCAAATCCGGATAATTTCCAATCACGTCCGGACTTCCCGTCACTAAGGATGATAAAACCTCTATATCGGGGATCAGCCGATGCAGAGTAACTCGACGGTAATCCTTCCGTTTTCAAAAATATCCGGTCTTCAACACCGGTCTTCAAATGCTATCCATATCGACGTATCACATATTCGGAATGGGTTATACGACCCAAAGGTCCTCTCCCGGCTAAACCGAATAGTGAGCGTAATATTTAAAAACATATGGATATGGGATTTCAATTAAGTCACAACTTAAAACCCAAAATCTTTCTTTTCAAATGGTTTAACAAATTACCATTTTAAATCTTTTTAAACAAAAAAGATTCATTTCAACAACCCTCATCGGTTTAAACAATTTCCACACTTTAATCTTTTAAACAAAAGATTCATTCACAGATTTTCCAAATTAATTTCCATTTCAATTTGATTAACTCGTTAAACCTTTAAATCAAGATTTAACTTATAGCTTTCAAAACAATCCCATTTCAAATGATTTAAACCAATCATTATTTTAAATCTGTTAAAGATAACAGATTCAATTCATAGCTTTTCAAAACAATTCATTCATAACTTGGAAAACCATTTTCACTTCAATATTGAAATTCCTTTAATTAAACTGGAATTTCATTTCTTATCTGAAAGCTTTTATTCCTTTAAAACAACAGTTTCATTTCAGAAAATCTGATTCATTCATACGAGTGGAAATCCTTGGGTTAAATCCAAATTCTCAAAATTATACTTTTAAATGGTTTAAATTCAGATAAACACATTTATAATATCTTTAATCCCTAGTTTCAAATCATAGGATTCAACTCCCAACTTGAATTCAAATTTAAATCAAATTATTTAAATTTTCAAAACTCGATTAAGTTACTCAAAATAGCTTTTATCTTTGAAATTCCATTCCGAAAGCTTTTCACTTTAAACCCAAATTTCTAATTTCAAAATCAATTGAAATTAAAATTTCAATTTCAAAAATATTAAATTTAAATTATCTGTGACTTAACCGATTTCCACGTGAAATCCATATTTGTGTGTGTAAAAGTGTAGTCCAGGGGTTCAACACAATAGTGCAACATCATATAATCATCACAGATCAGAATACAGAAATATAATTGATAAGCGGTATAAAAACAACGCTTATCGTTCATTCACAGATCATAGATATATAAAGGTCACAGATAAGTAAACTACAGATCACAACATAAATCAGGATGTATCACAAAGCATCATATATCAGGGATATCAAACAATCAAGTCATTCAATAGAATCCAAATATTCATAAGTAAGGTCAAGTATTCAATAGTCATTTATAAGTAGGATAAATTAATTGTTTAATCCTAATTAATTCAATTTATTTCCAATCAAATTTATTTACTTATGAATTTATTATCCAATTCTGATTTATTAATTACAACCCATTAGATATAAATTACTTTATTGATCATCTTAATTAATTATTCCTTAATTGCTCATTTAATAAATTAATTATCCATAATAAATTATCTCCAAAGTTAATCCTTTGATAAATTACAAAGGTAATTACCCAAATTACTTCATTTATAAATCATCTTCACTAATTTCATTCCAGTAATTATCATTAACTACTTCCTTAAGTAATTATCTCCATTTATTCAACTAAGTAATTTCACTCATCCAATTATCAAATGGTTTTCTTAAATTAATTAAACTAAAATAAATGAATTTTAATTAATCAAAATATCAAAATTTGTTGAAATAAGTAATTAGTCCCTTAATTACTTTCATTAAGTGAATATTTTTAAGTAATTAATCATCCTTTAATTAATTTTTTTCTTTAATTACTTATTAATCAAACTTAAATTATTAGTTGACTTACCATGATTACTTTTATTAAGTAATTTACTTTCAAGTAATTAATTTCCTTTTTATTTCATTTCTAATTTTAAGATTGAAAATAACTTGAAATCTTTCGTAATCAAATTTAAATTAAACGAATTTCAAGATTTCTTAACTAAATATTTAAGGAAACAATTTAGTATAGTTAAAGCAACTTATATAAGAAGTTTAACCCAATTCATTTGTTTTAAATTTCAAAAACTATGTTTAAAATCCTTTTTTTTTAAACTGTTTAAAAGTCTACTCTCTTTAAGTTTAAAATTTGAAAACCTGTAACTACTAAACAGTTAACCAGTTTTAAACATCATATAACTATTCGAGTAACCCTCCAAATTTCCCGAGTAACTTCCCGTGCTACTCAGCCTCCTCTCTCTCTTCGAGTCAAGCACGCGAAAATAACGAGTCTTCCCCGAGCCCTAACCTTCCTTCCCCAAACTCAGAACTAACCCACAACACTGACACGAACGTGCACGGTGCACGTCTCCCCTCAGCCCTGGCCAACTACGATCGTCACGACCATCGCCTACAACCACTCGACCACATGCGAACCCAAAACCCAACCCAGATTCACGAATACATCAACGAATCGAAATTCGAACCTCCAGCTTGCAAAAGCTTCAGCTGCTCGAACCATAAAACCCATCGCCACCGGCCAACCTCACGCCGATGAACCTCGCCGTCCCCACCATCGAACCCCACGACCACGAGCTACCTTCTCCCCAAAAGCGAACGCCTCCGGTCCTATAACCAAGACGCGATAGCCATGGCCATACAACAGTGAATAAATCAAAGAAAAACCCTAGTTCGATCCCACTCGAACTATTTACTCATTAGAAAAATTCTTTTACATTTTTCCCATAATCCACCATCTATAATCAAGCTTCGATCACAATTTTATCTCATATTAATGTGTGGATAATCGGCAACTCTCAAAATTCCAAATTTCGCATTAATACAAAATCCTCGTTTAATACCCAATTAAAAATTATGATAGTATCATCTAAAATCATGATTTTTCATCACGATTACATATAGATAATCCAAATTCGAATTTAAAACAGTTGATTTTTAACCAAAGTTTGAGCTTCACTGTATTATCCTATTTAAACATTTTAACTTAATTTAAAATTTACAGAAACTATTTTTAAAATTATCTTCACATCCTAACAAACTAGTTTCATTTATACATCAAAGTCAAATATGAACTCTATCGTTAGATTTTGAATTTTTTATATCAGCCAGAACTAAACAAGAACAGAGCATGAAAATAACAGGTATCCAGATACTTGCACTTTCATACATATACCAGATATATATCACAAAGAAAAATATGCCACATAACTTGAGTTATTAAAATTTTAAAAAAAAAATTGTTACTCACCTTGTTTTTCCAGAGGAAGAAGAACAAAGCACTTTCATTTTTGAAACAGGCTTTGACAATTGGCAAGTTGAAGTCTTTTTTTTCTTTTGATTTCCTTGTTGATCTCTGAGTCTATATTGCTATTTAAATTTGAGTTTTATTCACTTCAGATTTTAACTTAGTTTGATGGAAGAAACTGAGATGAAGCTTGTTTGAATATGAAATAATATTTGCTCAGTTTGGAAGATGAACGAAAGGAAATGAGGAAGACTTGATAAAAATATGAGTTTACAGGGTAATGTTTTTGTACAATTTCTTATTTAATAAACATAGGTCAGAGATTTTTCTATAGAGGAGGCTGAAATGAGATATAAAATGTACTAGAGATACAAACATTTAATGCTTATGTCCTTATGTCTACAAATACATCCTTTAATTTATATTTCGTAAGTACTTAGACATCAATTTCCTTTGTATATATTTCTTTTCAGGTGTACATATTATTTTATACTTCCTGTTCAAACATCATGAAGATATCTTTTCCCTTTTATACTTTGTTTCTCAGCCTACATACATACTTTACTTAACATATCTTACTGTCTTCTTATGCAAACTTTTCATTTGTATATACTTTGTTTTCTTTTGCTTGGTGGCTGATTCGTTCACTCTGGTGGCTGAGAGGATATAGCATTAATTGCTAGAGTCCTTTATGTTTCATATTATATTTTACATGGTGTACTTTATGTTTCTACTTTTGCAATATTACTTCGGCTGTACAAAGGAAGAGGGAAGTTTATAGGGATTATTACTTTGTACAGGTGATAAAATATATTTGTACAAAGCATGGGTGAAGTGTTTTGTTTGTACAGGGTATTGTTTTGCTCTCGGCTGGGAGATAGTTGTGAAGATATTGTTGACTTCCTCTATGAGCTCTTCATCTATAAAATTTTGTTTCTCTCTTGTTCACTTTGCTTTACTAAATAGAAGAAATTGTTTAGTTATTTAAATTAGATTTATTACTTATTTTAATATGTTTACTTTATATTTTATCATAATTTAACTTTTATATGTATTTCTATCTCAATCATTTATTTAAATTTTTAAACGATTTATAAAAAAAAATATGCTTGGATATCGGGGAAACTCGCATCACCTTACCATTTAATTTTACTATTTTAATTCAAAAATTCATTTAATTATTAATTCAAATCTATATAAAATCCGGGGTCGTTACAATTGTTGATGTTGATTGAATGAAATTGACAATTGTTAATGTGATTTCAATCAATTGTAATGGTAAAACAAATTAGGAATGTAATTGTAGAGCTCAAATTGGAAATAATTGTAAAGTTTAATAAGGAAGAAAACAAATGACCATATGAATGTAAACTATAAGTGGCGATAGAGATGTACATATATACATTATACACATGTTTATATTACTTTGCTTATGCTATCATATTTTTGAATGTATGTTAATGCATTCCTAGTAAAACATTCAATTAAAATGTTAACATATTTGTTTAATTCCCAATCTAATCACAAAGAGGGAGAAATAAAAAAGTTCTTAATGCTGTATATTCTTTTAATTTATGACACAAATTTGTGTAGAGAATTTATTTTCCTTTATTGTGTGTTAATTAAATCTTTAAAGGATGTTAATTTTGGTATGTTTAGGGTTAACAAAATTAATTAATTGAACGATTGTTTTGAAATTTGAATTCTAAAAGTTTGTTTACAGTATAGAGTTGGTCCATTCATTCCCTTTCTAATTAATAATTACCTCTTTGTAATACCTGCTACTTTTAAAAAGGCTGTTCATATTTACTATATTTCAATACCAAGTTTGTTCATATTTACTTTATTTTTTTTCATTCATTTTCCAACTTCATTTTCTGAAACATCATTTCATTTATTTTTAATTAATAGCGGCCTCTCTTTTCAAATCTCTTTGGCCCTAAACCTAACTCTAACCTTATAAATAAGATATGACGTAAATGAAACCCTGGCCTCCATTCTAATCTTCTTCTTCTTCTTCTTTTTTCTTTCTTCTTCAAATCTCCTTATTATCTCTCATTTTAATTTTTCATTCCTCTTCAAATATTCTTCTTCTTCAAATTTTCTTCTATTTCAAACTTTCTTCTTTCTTTTCAAATCTATATCTTCTCTTCCATTTTTCAATTCTTATTTTAAATCCTTTTCTTTTTCAATTCTTTTTTTTTCAAACCTTTTAAAAATACATACATATATATATTAATATAATAAGGAGGAAAATTAAAGTAAATCAAAATAAAAGAAATATTTTTGGAACAAAGCTAGTAATCAAGAAAGAGACTAAGGAAACATAGAGCGAAGCTATTAATTAGAAGTCTATTATTTTCAGATTTGTATAAAGGTGAGTGTTTTAACCCACTCACAACTTCTAAAATTTCTTATGTTTGTTAAATTGATCTATGATGTGATTAGAAGTTTATTTATGACTGTTTGGCATATTTTTAATCATCATCTCAGTTAAATTGAAATTATTGAATTAAATTGTTACTTAATTTATTATTGCATATAAACTACCAGTTAAACAGTTATTTAATTTATTATTGAATATAAACTACTAGTTGATACCTGTTATTTATTATCTGTTATATATTGATGCTATTGATTGAATTGGATGATGATTGTGATAAATGGTTGATGGTTGATATTGGATGAATGGATGTTGTATTTTATATTGTTATAAACTACAAGTTGTTATGTGTTTTATTCCATTCGGGATTGCGGTTTGAAATGATATATAACCGTATTTTTTTATTTTAAATTACGGATTGAAATGATAAATATCTGTATCACTTGACCATAGGATAGAAAATTTTATACAAATACCGTGATATATATATATAAATATTTTTGAAATGATTTCTATGGTTTGTAAAGAAATATATGGTTTTATGAGATATTGATTTGGATATTTTATAAATGTTATTTTATATATAGTTAAATTCTTGGTTTTAAGCTATAAATAAAATTGTTTTATAAAATAAGTTTAATAATAAAGTTTGATTTTATTTAAAATATAATATGGATAAGTATTTACTTAAATTGTATTTTAATATAGAGTTTATATTGATTTTTATTAAGTCAAGGATGAGAAGATAGTTTTGAAATTGATTTGAGATTTTATTTAATTAAGAATTTTATTTAATAAGAATCCATTTGGAACTTATTGAAATTGAGATTTTAAAAGAATATGGTTTTATAACTTAATTCGAATCTAAGGTTATTTAAGTGAATATATCAAATCTAAATAAATTGAGGAATATTCAGTTATTGAAATTTGTGGTTTTATTTAAAGGATATTGGATTTATAAAGCAAATATTTCAAAACTAAATAATAGTAAAGTGAATTTGGTATATATGAATTATAAAGTTTAATTTGAAATATTGAATATTTAAGCTTTGAAATATATTGAAATTGAAATGGTTTTTTTTTAGATCAAATCTGTTTTGAAATCAATATAATTTGGAATGGTCTATTAAAAAACCGAATTGAATTGAAATTTAAGATTTGGGGATTTAGTTAAGTTTCAAAATTTAGAAATTCGGGTTGTGTTGGAATTGATTTGTGAAATTTGAGGAAACTACTTTATTTTATAAAGTAATTTTAAATTATATTTAAAACTATTGATATTTTACTTTATAAATTATTTTAATATAAACTATTTTAATATAAATCATTTTTAATATAAATTATTTTATTTTAAACTATTTTAACTTATAACTATTTATATAAACTATTTATTTATAAACTATTTTATTATATATACTAATTTTAATATCTAAACTGTTTAAAAGGAAAGTGTTATGATTTCCAAAATGCTATAATTTCAAAGTGTTATGATTTCCAAAATGCTATGATTTCAAAGCTGTGATTTCCAAAGTGTTTTGATTTTTAAAAGACTATGATTTCGAAAGTGTTATAACTTTGGAAAGTGATATGATTTTGAAAATGGATATATTTGAATTGAAATGATATCGTATTAATTTGGTTTTTGAAATGAAAATGATATTTTGGTTTTGATGTATAAACTATTTTGAAATGACCGCGGTATTATAATAACGTTTGGTTGTTAAAGAGACCGGGATCAGATATGGGCATACTCTCTGTCGATACCGAAAACCACTTTAACAACTGTGTACGCGGTGGAGATTCCATAATGAAGTAGGATGGTGGCAACGATCCTAAAGGTATATACGTGGACCCAACTCCCGTGAGTTGGCATAAGGTGGCTAAAACAGGAGCGATCTCGGGCCAATGAGGTAGCACCTCTTATCGGTCGCACTTCTTCGATACCATTCTATTACTTTGTGATTGTTTGGGTACACCCCTTGATTTGGGACTGTTGTTCGAGGTGGAGCGGTAGTGGCTGCTATGTGTTTCCATCAGCCCGTGTGTGTAATTGGTATATCTACCTTGGCATTTCCTTGTGTGTCGTGTCACCTACCATATCGAGCTTTACTACGAGTTATGATTTCTTCCGTAGCCTGTGGAGAATCGAGGGTAGCCCCCATTTTGGGAGTATGCTAATACTGGATAGACTACTGGGACTATTACGTGTTAAGGTGGAAAATGTAAATCCTTAATGCTATCTAAAGTATGTTTATTTTATATTAGACATTATTATAATAGCGCAATATTACTACATAGTAGATAGTTTAACGGATCCTTAGAGGATGTGAATCCCGAGCATCCTTTGAGTTACTGCACTCATGTTAGACACTGGATAGGAGATGTCAAATCCTGTAAACATCTCTGACGCCGTTCAACTCATATATTTATCATTGATTTAACTTACATAAGATCTTTTAGTTCTGACTCGAGTGTTTTGTCTTTTCAATTCGCTCGGGTCAGCCTGAGCATTTCAGGATTTGAAGGCCTTAATTCTGGAGGACGAAGACGAAGAATTATTATTACTATTTGTTATATATTCCACTACACCATTGTATTCTGCTGCATTATTAATATTCTCAGGTATGTGTAACTCTGATATGTATTGTATAAGTATAATAAAATGTTTGTAAAACAGCTTCATGAACTATTATTTGATTATTATATTTTATCGTTCCGCTGCAAGATTCTATTTTGTTTCTTTTATTTCTCCACTTTTTCTTATTTACCCCAAAACAATCCGCCCTTCTGTATGGTTTAAGTTGGCACGTGTGTCTGCTTAAGCGTACAAAAAGGTGGGATGTTACATGCTTTCAAATTGATCCCTATTATGCGGGATGATTTTGTATATAAGACCAAACCTTGTAATTATATTCTTAATGACGAATACTACCACCTTTTGAGTGATGATTGTAGCTAGGGGTCAGCTTTAACCTGTTTAATAAAGTAATCAATGGGAATTATGACAAATCTAGTCCCACCGTTAGCCACATGTGGTGGGTCAACAAGATCAATACATTATATGTCGAAGGGTTATGGCCTCATCATCGAAACTAGCTCACTTGAAAAAGCTCTCGATATTTTGAAGAAATTTTGACATTAGTCATATCTCTAAACATAATTAATTGAGTCTCGCTTTATGACGACGTTATATTTAAAAGCCATAGAATTAGCATCTGAAGAGATTTTATATAAAAGTTGGATAAATCATTGAAGATCAAAATCTATAAAATTTCTCGGGGATTAACGGTGATGATCATTTAATCGAACCTTGGTTCTTTGGCTAAAATAATTCTCTAAAGTACCCCAAAATATGTATGCATGGATTAGCAGTTGATTAATGCACATATTAATGGAGTCTAACTAGAGAGTCACTGATTGAAGAGTCTCTATTAAATAACCTGTTACAAAATCTCCATTTACAAGAAGTAGAAAGAGAAAATGTATAAAACTCTCCTCCATTGTAATCTTCTCTAAGTTAAATTATTCTCCAAAGAAAATTCATAACTTATATTTCGAGTTAGAGGAAAGCTTATCGAAAGAAAACTAACAATCCGACATGTGAGAACCAAACAATATCAAAAGGTAAACTTCTCATATATATGTTTTGATTCATATAAAAATATGCTTATATATAAATATACATATATACACATATTAGTCAATGTAAAAAATTCTAAAAAAACGTACATACGTACATACAAACATACATACACACATATAAACACACACACAGATATATATATATATATATTGCACGTACATATTTATGTATATGTAAAAGAATTATAAAATTTTTATGCACATATACAAATATAATTTTGAGTTTTTAAACTTAGAAATAAATAAATATATGTATTTATACATAATTTAATATTTATATCTATAGCTAGCGAATATATATATATATATATATCGAAATACACACAATTCATCGCCTACTTGGAAATCCATATTGAAAATCAGAAATAAAATGTCTGCTAATTGCTCAAGAGAAATAGCAAAAGGGAGAGAAATAGATTTATGGTGTGATCCATGGATCGATGGAGAATCGTTGATTGACATTTTAGGGTAGTACACTTACTCAGTGTATGGTTGTCCGATGAGGAAAGTTGTAAGACCCCTAATTTTTGATAACATTATTCAGGAGATTTAGTTAGATAAATTAAATAGAATAATGTAAATTTTAAGTGATAAGGGGATTGAGACTGGAATTAATTAATTAAGGTTGTGCCTAATAAACTAACTAATGGACTTAAGAATGGTTTTGGGTTAAACAAATTACATAAGGGTATAATAGGAATTTGCCGCCCAATGACCCTTACCCTTATATATATTTCATTCCTACCATTTTCTTCCCGTTCACGTCATTATAAAACGCAAGAATCAAAAGCATAGGAACGGCCGGCCATTGAGAGATCAAGAGAAATTCAAATTAAAAGCCAGAGAATCAAGCTTAGGCGAAATCAATCTCAATTCAATCTCCTTATCTAAATCAAGGTGAATAATAATTCCATCTCTGTTTTCTTTTAAATCATATATTTTCAGATTTAAGAGTAAATTCATTTTTATGATATATTGGATGATGATATGCTTGATTCATGATTTATTTGATTTAAACAAGATTGTTTAAAAGAGTTTTTGCATGGTTTTAAGGTAAAATCGAGATCTAATGATGTTTTAATGCCGTGGGAAATTTTTTTGATATGAGAAACATGATTTTGGAGTTGGGTTTCAATTTTAAGAATTTTCCAAGCGGTGGAAAGATTATTATGAATTTTCAAAGAAAAATATGGTTATTTGGGTTTATAAATTTATTTTGGAAAACATATTGAAAATTTAGGTCTAGAATTTTGATATGTTAGATAACATGATTAAAGAGAATTTCTGGAATTTTTGGGGATTTTTCCAAAGTGATTTGCTATGCAAAATAAATTATTTTAGAAGAGGGACTTCTTTGCAAAATTGGTTTTGCTTAATGGAAGGGATTAATTGATTAACTTAACCATGGTTTAGATCTAGATTAGCAGCAATTATTTTTGAGAAAAGAATTTGAAAAAGTTAAGGCAACCAATCTGGTGTTAACACGTGGCAGGTTAGTTAGAGAAAAGTTTACTTTAGAAAGAACTAAACCAGGTTTACTCAAAAAATGGGTTTCGCCTGCTTTGGAAGACACCTTTCAACACAGAAGCTTCCGCCTTCATCTTTGTCAAAACCAACTATGCCGAAACCAATACACAAGGTATCACCAAGATGGTACGTAGTGGATTGGAGATAGGCGAAAGGTTAAGTGTCGAAAGCATAACTTCCGAAGGAGTCGAAACCTTGGTTTGTTTTAAAGTGAAAAGCGCCTGCCTTTGTTTTGAATTAGCCTTCGACAAAGTCGAAGAGTTTGGTTTTGAAAGGGTTGCCATTAACTTAAGTTTGTTTTCTACTGGGTTCCTTACTTATGAAAGAATGTTTTGAAAGAAGGGGTTCCGACCTAGTCGAAACCCTGTTGTCGTTCTTTAACCTTTCGATGGTGTTGAAGATATCAATGCTATTGAAAGGATACTTTGTTTATAAGTTAGAGCCACTTCCAGTAGCTTTCGAAATGGGTTAGGGGTTTCGAAGGTGATGGTTTCGAAAGGGGTTTCAACACCAACCTTCTAATATTTTTACCCAGATGTTAAATGCTTTCGAAAGTGATGGCGCCAGCGCCATCAAGTTTTCCCCAATATTTTTATATTATAAAGGATGGTTTTGAAACAGATGCTTTCTACTATATTCACTTTGGACCAAATAATATTTTAATATCAAACTAATGCTTTCAAAAGGGGGACTTTTAATGATTTCGGAAGGGTTACTTCCATTGATGTCGAAAGGGGTACTTTCAACTGGTTTCGAAGCTAAGCTTCTATTGTTAAATGCTAATACTTTAATATATTCGAAAGGTTTCTAAAGGTATATTTTAAAGTATTAAAAGGGCAGGAGCCTAATGTTTTTGAGTGCTTTCAAAAGAGGTCATCCTATGAAGTTGAAAGCTAGGTTTTGAAAGGTTTTATAACCCAAACTCTATTTTTAAAAGGAAAACCCATGGCTATATTAAAGGAGTTTTTATAATGGTTTTAAGAAGAAGCTATCTTGATAAAGTAATAGGTTAAAGGGATTAACCATGTTTTATTTTAAACCCACAGGGGTGGTATTTCTATGTTGTTATATTGCTTCTTCAAATATGATTATATTCACTTTAAAATGAACCCATAACTGCATTTTGGGGATAAAGTGTAGAAGAACCAGTTAGGTTAACCCAGTAGTGAATATAAATTGATAAAGCTCCTAAATGAGCAAAATTGCATCCAGGAGGTCAGATAGACCAGCATATAGGGTGCTAAAATATAAAAGAAAGATATTGGTAGGGGCCAATAGGTTCTCAGTAAGCCCATGAAAACTGTGTAAAGGAAAAGATATTGGCAGGGGCCAATAGGTTTATAGTTAGCCCATGAAAACTATGTATAAAGGAAGATGTCAAAAGACATGTTCATAGTTAGCCCATGAAAACTATGTATAAAGGAAGATGTCAGAAAGACAGATTCATAGTAAGCCCATGAAAACTGTGATTGGATACTGGTAGGGGCCAGTAGGTTTGTAGTTAGCCTATGAAAACTATATCCGGATGAAATATTGATAGATGTCAATAGGTTCCTAGCCAACCCTTGAAAACTAGGATAAGAGTAAGATATTGGAGTTACCAATAGGTTCATAGTGATCCCATGAAAACTATGTAATTGGACATGAAGTCCTTAAATGTTTAACTGGTTATTAGTCAGCTCATGAAAACTAATAGGTTAATAGTAATCCTAGAAACTATTATTGTGATAGATAGTCTAAAATGAATGGAGATGGGTAATATAGAAATTGATTCATTTGTTTTGCATATCATCATATTATACTATTTTGAATTGTTTTAACCATTGTGGATGCAGGAGCACAGTATATAGTTTTATAAAGGTTTTAAGATACTAGTGAGGGGTAACACATTCCGCTAAGTGGTGTGGTCTTACTAGATATCTAAATAATTTGAGATGGTAGATTATTATTCATACCAGGCTTTATATCTGACTCGAAGTTTATGTTTCCCCTTAAACTCTCGGGTCTCAATTGATTTTGAGTAGTTTGAGAGTTAAGGTTTTCAGGTACCTCTTAAGACGAATAAGCTTCCCGAGACATGCAGGAGGCATGATTGCTATTTAGAGTTCTCTTTTCTTTTGATTCTGTTGTGTTGATTGTAATGGTAAAGTTGTTATATTGGCTGTATATACTCTGATAATCCAATGGGGCATCTTCATATGTCGCTCTTGGGCGGATGTTGTAATAAATATATTTTCTCTGAATGTGATTTGCAAGTTTGGGATTATGTAATGAATATGAAATATTCTAGAATGAAATGTGATTTTGCTTGAAGTTTAAATTTTTTCCATATTAATGTGGTTCTATGTATTAATGAGTCTAACACCGCCTATTTGGTTGCCGAGGATTAATAAGTATGGATGACTGCAGCATCCGTAGCCGTTAGTTTTGGGCCTCCAAGTATGGGGATGTTACCAAAGTGGACACTATAATTCAGGATAATATATGGAGCTATGAACGAATTCCTTGCAATAGAGTTCAAAAACATAAAATCGAAGTTATGCCACTATTTACAGGAAGAGACAATGGCATATGGGCTTGGAAACACTCGGCTAAGGATTTCACTAGTAAACCTACCTAGGATTCAACAAGAACGAAGTTTCAGAAAACTGGTTCGAGCAAAATAGTTTAGGATCATGCCAATTGCCCTAGGCTAGCCTTGACCATCTACCAAGTGACTATGGCAGGCTACCTACTCGTGATAGGCTCTCAAAATGGGGTTTACGCACGAAAAAAACTGTGTTTTGTGTAATTCTACAGTGGATGTAACGACCCACTATTTCGGACCATTCAAATCGACAATAATCCACACATGTCTGACTTGAATAATTCAAAATAATAGATTGTAATAAAATTTTGAGCAAATAAAATCAAACACAGAATCACAGACACGGAAAATCAGAATAACTCGCAGTGGAAATAAATACCATAGTAGTTCATTAAGCTACTATATACAACTCTCAAAACATATATAAAATATCATAGTTTAAAAATGGATACAATAGAAGTCGAGATACATAAATCACTAATGCAGAAGCAATACCGAATAGTAAATAACTGGATTAGACGAGAAGAAATAACAGATGGATAGATAAGCTCTAGCAAATCTCTAGCTCCAGAAGATAAATTCTAAAGCTGTGATTCTCAGGCTGACCTGAGCGTAAAGTAAAACACAAAACACTCGAGTCAGGACATATATACTTATACAATGTAAACCAACTCAAGTGAACTGTAATAGCAATGCATAATAACTTAAAGGATGCTTGGGATCGACCATCCTTTAAGGATCAGTCAAACCATCAATTAAGTAGTAATAAACACTATCATAGAAATATCCATAATAAGTAAACAATGCAAATAACGGTGTTAATGAGCATCACAGCCATCATTAGGAAATCAAATGACATACAGAGAAGTATACCCGTGGTTATAATATTTTAGAACAATATTTTATACTTCAAAATTAAATATCATTTAAAATCCAAATCTTTATCAAAAATAAAGATTAAATCATTTCTAAACCATTTCAATATTTCAAAATATCATATCTTTCAAAAACTTCATTATCCAATCATCATTTGAATTCAAAGCCCATATTTAAGTTTAAATACCTTTTAAATTCCAAGATACCATTCATTTATTCTCATTCAAATCACCTTTTTAATAGTTTGTATTCCAATCAAATTAGTTCATTTAAACCATCTAAAAGTGAAGTTATTATACTTTCAACTCAAGTATTCAATTTCCAAAGTTTAGACCATTCTGAGTTCATTTACTTAGTTAAAACCATAAACATTGAAAATTTCAACCTTTCACAACATTTAGAAAAAGCTGTTATAAGTTATACTTGAAAACATTTTTATTCAGCAAAGACAGCATTTAAAACCGTTGTAAAATCTCAATTTTAGTTGAAAATTAGTTCAATTCAGCAAAGACAGCATTTCCAGAAATGCTGTAATAGCTCAGGTTTCATAATAAAGGTTTTAATTAAACTCAGCAAAGACACCATGCAACTACAGCATTTACAGAACTGCTGTAATAACCCTTTATTAAGTTTTTAGCCTTTTTGTTTACTTTTTCAACTACAGCACTTAGAAAGTGCTGCAGATTCTATTATTTCAGTTTTTAGTTCATTTCCAGAAACAATAGCATTTCTGAAATGCCATTAACGAATTTCCAAATTTTTAGTGTATTTCCAGCAAACAATAAACTTTGATTTTTAACCCATTAAACATTATAAAAATCATAATTTAACATTCAAAATGTTCATTTAAAATATCTTTAACTTATGATTTTTATAAATAAAATTTCTTATAAATAAATCCAATTTTCAATAATTCACTTAATAAAATTTAAGTGTAAAATTTCCATACTTTACTTTTTAACAAATAAACTTAACACTTAAATTTTGTTACCATTTTTCCAAATATAACTTAATTTCCATTTTTATTTATATAACTCAAATTTTCTTTTAAACCCAAAAATCCAAATTTCCAGAGTTAAGTTATATTTCAATAATTAAAATTTAACCATTTATTTAATTACATTTTTAACTTATAGAAGAATCAAAATTTCTTTATTTAAACATTAAAAATCAAATTTAAATCAAATTTATTTACACTCTTAAACATATTTAAATATTCAAAATACTTTATAAAATAACCATGGGCCTGTATATAGTTTTTTTAACCTAGGTCAAGTGATACTGATATATATCATTTCAATCCGCATTTTACAAAAAAAATCCGGGTTCTATCATTTCAAACCCGCAATCCCAAGTTAAAATAAAATAAATAAAAACCGTTCAGGCCTATCATTTCAGCCCATAACGATTTTCCCTATTCTAAAGTCCGTTCGGGTATGTATCATTTCAACCCATAGTGATTCTATTCTACAGGGAACTTGCAGTGTGATAAACAAAATAGAATAAATAGTAAAATAAAATAAAACATAGCAGATGATGTGACAAGTTAATAACAGGGTTTAATATCATAAATATACAATCACAGGCAGGTATAACATAATATAATAGTTTCTACACATTCAGTTGTTGTCACTTCACATTTGCATAAGTATAAATGTCAGGTGTGAATACTCACCTCTTTGTGCTGGGGATATCAATTCAAATGACACAACGGATTCTAGAACACAATGACAAGGCTATGAATCCAAGTGGAGAGCGAGATCCAAGTTATAGATCTTGTGTTACAATCCAAAACAAAACCAAATAAAATTATAATTCAATACAACATTGAATTGAAATAACTTTGGAATAAAAAGCAAAAATGGAATGAATGTTTTTGCCTTGCTTTCTACCATTGCTTGCTCGACCTAGGGAATGGTTTGGATCAGGTTTGGACATGCTTTGGCTCGGGTATGGTCTGGTTTGGACCTAAAAAGGTATGGCTACATGGCAAGAACAAGGTGGAGGTTACAAGGCATGAGAATACAAAGGGTCTAGGCTTGATAGTGGAGTTTTGGTGCACCACAAGGCTCGTCTACATGCATTGTTTGGCTCGGCTCTTCATGTTTTAGATCTGGACAGAGGATGAAGTGATGGGTGGTGGTCATACCAAGGTGGTGGTGGCGGCTATAGGTGGAGGCCATGGTGAAAAATGAAGGCAGTGATGAACTAGTGGTGGCTATGCATTGTTTTCAAGGTGATTGTTTCATTTATGTGGAGTTTTTGTCATATAGGGTGCACGGCCTGCCATGGTCGGAGGGGTAGGTGGTTGATGGTGAAGAGGAGGAGGTGGTAGAGGTGATGGCTGAGGATAGCTAGGTGGTGGCCGAACATACAAGTAAGAAAACAAGGCAAAACAATGTAAAAAATGAAGAAAAAGTGAAGAGAAAAGTAGAAAAATGGGAGAGGCCATTACCAAATTTTTCAGATCTAAAGCTTGGCCAAAATTTTGATGGAATGAGAAGTGTATTCACGTGAAAAACAAAATAAAACATACGACTACAAATGAGAAAAGGAACGGCCAAAAGATAAAGAGATTTGGCAAGTGAAAAGTCATTGTTTTTAACACTTTTGTCTCTTTAAATTTCCACTTTACATTAACCCAAAATAAAAAAATAATGTAACGATCTTGACTCAGCCTTCGAAAATCGGCACTCGTACTTCACCTGTACTTGAATGCCATGGATTCAAACACCGAATCTGGCTTGCCGGAGCTTATAACACAGTAAGTATAACAACACAGCGGAATAAAGAAATGAATAATATCGTATACAACTCCAATGAATACAATATCCAGAATGATATACAACAATGATATCAATATGATACAACATTATCAGAGATAAATAATAATGCTACAGCGGAAACAACCGAACTGATAACTCCAAATGATCTGAAAAGGAGAATGAGTCCACCAACTCCAATATCAAACTCGAACCACCATCACGTTGCACCAAGATAAGCAATGTCAGTCGTCCGTGAACTCCAAACATTGAACTAGTTCTAGATACTCTACTAAACCTGACTATCTGAAAACCCCAACTCTAGACTGCCCGTGTGGAAAATTGTGGGCATCTAGAGTTTTGGAAGGGAACAATAAACTCAGAGTCAGTCATGAGACTGGTGTGAGCAACAAAAACAGTTTATCTTTTAAAACAAACAACAAAAGGATATTAAACATTGAAATCCGTAATGCTTTTGGAAAATGAAACTACCATAAGACCTCCCGCCACACACACAATGCAAACGCATAATTGGAGGAGATTTCTTCTTATGATAGTCAAACATGCTTACTACGCAAACAAAACTCTTTTTATATTATTACTAGTGCAAATGTAGGAAAACCTTTCGAAGGTATAATTTTAATCTTAGCCAGCATAGGCATTCCGCACTTATGCATACTATATCTACTATGTTCAATAGCAGGTTACCGCCACATTCCATAGCAGGTTATACAACTAAAACCGTACAAGGCTCGTATTGTTTCTTTGGATTTTCCAACAAATGGTCAGGCTAAGGAACTTCCTACTGCCAATGGGTACGCCTCTGGAGGGACGTCCCGAGAACCAACCCGGATCTCTACCAACATAAGGCCGAGTTACCTCTTACACTAGGTAACTACTACACGAATATGCCACCCCCCGGTCCTTTGGGACCTTTATCCACGGCCTCGATCACACAGCAACAATCACACAGGTAAATGAGATTGGAGCAACCAGATAGGTTAAATATCAGGGCTCCATACTTGATATCACCTTTTTCCAGAAGGAATGACATACCCTAAAGGGAGCGACCCTCATAACCTTGCCGCATCTTTCCTGTTTCGACCATTTCCGGTTTGTGAGGTTCGATGAGGTCTCGTCCACAAAACTACGTTTTTTAACAAAGCCATGCTTTGATCAACAAATGATCAGCAACACACAGCAACACTCAGCATGCCACACTACCAAATTGGGAGTATATCACTGATAACCTTCAACTACATAACCTCTGAGCTCGTACATCTCAGAGAAGGGTGTTAAGCTAAGAGAATAAATTCTCCGCCACCAACAAAAATGTATTTGAAAGAAATCAGCTTTATATCTCAAAGTGTAATGTCAGACATACAACCATACAAGTCTGTTCCGGGTTCGAACAGAACCGAAGGCACTTCCAAAGAAGCCCTTGCAATCCGGGTATTCACAATCCCGGTCGAACTTCCCATCACTTAGTGAATCTCTATACCGGACGCTACTCGGTGCAGAGACAATCAATAGGTTATCCTATCGTTTTCACAAATACCCGGTCTTCACCACCGGTCTTCAAATGCAATCCATTTACGTCGTATCACTATTCGGAATGGGTTATATGACACAAAGTCCTCTCCCGGCTAAACCGAATAGTTAGCGCAATATTTTAAAACATATGGATAATGGGATTTCAGTTAAGTCACAACTTATTATCCAAAACTTTTTTCAAATGGTTTAAACAAATTACCATTTTAATCTTTTACATAAAAAGATTTATCTCACAAAGTTCACCCAGATTCACAAAGATCTATTCATAGATTTTCAAATCGATTTCCATTTCAATTTGGATTAACTCGTCCAATCTTTAAAACAAAGATTTAATTGATAGCTTTCAAAACAATTCCATTTCGAACTTTTATACAAAAGGTACACCTTTCCAATTTCAAAACAAAGTTTAACAATCTTTCACAAAGATTTATTCATAACTCGGAAAACTATTTTCATTTCAAACTTGAAATTCTTTTAACACAAATTGGAAATTCATTCCTTATATGAAAGCTTCTATTATTTGAAAACAAATAGTTTTCATTTCGGAAAATCTGATTCATTTATACGAGTTAAACCCCTAGGGTTAAATTCAAATTCTCAAAACCATACTTTTAAAATGGTTTAAATTCATATAAACACGTTATAACATCTTTAACCAAAATTCCCAATCATGGAATTTAATTCCAAATTTTGAATTCAAATTCAAATTAAATTATTTAAATTGAATAACTTTACCAAGTTATTCAAAATAACTTTTATCTTAAAAACTCCTTTTCAATATCTTTAACATTTAATCCAAATCCATTTCCAAAATAAATTGAAATTAAAATTTCAATTTCAAAAACATTAAATTTAAATTATCTGTGACTTAACTGATTTCCTCGTGAAATCCATATTTGTGTGTGTATGGTGTAGTCCAGGGGTTTCACACAGTAGTGCAACATCATTCAATCATCACAGATTAAGATACAAAAATATAGTTGATAAGCGGTATAAATTAACTATAACGCTTATCTTTCATTCACATATCACAAATATATGTATATATATATATACAAATGTACCACAACAAATGAATAAATTATACACAACACAATCCATAGAACAAAATATCACAGATCAGATAGGACAATCAATTCAAGGCATCTCATACAATACAATCATTCATAAGTAAGGTCAGCACTCAATAATCAGTTATAAGCAGAATTAATTAATTGTTTAATCCTAATTAATTCAATTAATTTCCAATTAAATTAATTACTTATGAATTAATTATCCAATCCTGATTAATTAATTAATTACAAATCATTTGATATAAATTAATTAATCAATTACCTTAATTAATTAAATTATTCTTAATTAATCATATTAATTAAATTAATCTCCATTTCTTAAAGTCAACTTATTCATATTTAAGATTTAATTGTTGTTTACCATATATTGAAACATTGTTTCAAATTTCCTTTTTAATTCCAATTTAGATTTAAAATTTGAAATAAATCCTTATTTACTTTAAATAAAGTTTAAAGCAAATTTCCTTAACACTTTAAATTTACATGTTACCATAACTATTAGTTATAAAGGAAATTGTAAAAAGTTCAAAATCACTTTCTTTTAAATTTAACATATTTAAAATTTACTTTAACACTTAAGTTATAAATCTTAATTACTTTCAAAAGCTGGAAATCTGGTTTAAAAATTTATTTCAGGTTGAAAGCCTGTAACAGAATGTAACCCGAGCCAAATTCTAATTTACCCGAGCCCTGCTTCGAGTCTTTCCCCAAACTAACTCATAACTATCTTTTTAAAACTTTAATTTCATTTAAGTGTTAACCCGGTGTATACACAAAATTAACCGATCCTAATCACGAGCCAGCACCCTAATTCCTCGAAGACAACTTCGAGTCAAGACCCTTTCTTTTCAAATCCAGGCAACTGACACCAACCTGGCATCGTGCACATGCACCGTTGATCGAAACGACTCCGACCACCACCAACCCTTCCAACACAACGTCGACGACCACTACTCATAATCCCCTCTAACAAATCTTCATCACGAACTCCAGATCGAAATCGAGCTATTTGGTCAGATTTGGAAACAAACCCATCGCCTGAAAACCCTCTCGACTCGACGACGCTGACCACCAGTATCCCTGAAACTCCGGCCGTGAACTCGTAAACACTTCCTCTTCCACCTCCCAAAACTCCACAGCACTCGATCGTCTATCGGCGACGAACGAATCGAAAATTTCCGACCTCTCAAAACTAGGTTACCAGACTTCGAGAGCTTCCCGCCGCCGCCACGATCAACTACACACCGCCACTTCATTTTTCCTGCAACCCCCGTACACTCCACTACCATCTCAGAGAACCCCGACCTCCTTCATCATCGAGATCATCGGAATTCGCCAAAACGATGAAGTTCGAACAAACTCGAACTGCTCTCAAATCCTAGCTCGAAAAGTTATGATTTTTTGTTTAAAAATCATGTTTTAGTATGAGGATTCAATTTATATTCTTGAATGCGTGAATTAAAGTGTTTGAAATTTTACTTATTCAAAGTTGGGTTCAACTATCTTGATTTCCAGAAAGATTCATAAATTGTTTTAGCTTACTTAGATTTTTAACCTTAAGTATATTCTATAACAAACAGTTTTGGTTTGAATTTTAAATCCAAACAGTGGGTAGATTGAGTAGAAATGATTTTTGAATCAAATCTTGGTTTATGAACTAAGACGGAGAACTTATGAAAATAACACCCTGCACACACATTCATTCATCCTTCCAATATACAGAGCATTCATACATATATATAAGCATACTTATAAGCATACTTATTTTCAGATGTAAGTGCAACAGAGTCAAATTTTAAATTTTGAAAAAGATAGAGTGTTACTCACTTGTTTTTCCAGAAATAACAGAACTTCTATGTTGAACAGCTTTGAAATTGCAAGCTGAATCTTTTCTTGATCTCTGGTTTGTATTGCCATTTAGATTTGAATTTTTGTTTAAGTTATAAGTGATATTTACTTTAGATTTTCTCAACTTAGATGGACGAATTGGAATGAAAAGAAGATGATGTATATAAAATTTGAGTTTACAGTTGATAATATGTTTTGTACAAATACCAGAGATATTTTTCTTTGGTTTGAAGGCTGCATTAATTATCACGTACCTTTATACTTATCCGTACACTAGTGTCTTCCTTGATAAACTTCGTAGATATTTATATCTTTTTTTCTTTTACTCATACTTATCCATATTTTGTTCACACTTGAATGTATATTACTTGTTTCATATTTTCATTCACATAAAATTTGATTTGTTTACATACTTGAATGTATTCTATTTTTCTTTAGTCTTATTATTTCATAATATAAATAAATTTCTATTTTAATATGTTGTTTGAATTTAACTAATTTGTTTGCTTTATATTTTATAATATATCTTATATACATCTATTTCTATTTTTATTTAATCTTATTATTGTGTAATATAAATAATTCCTATATTTTATATGTTGTTATAATTTATTTATGTATTTATTTTATTTTGTTTCATATTTATTTTGTAATATAGGTGAATTTCTATTTTAGTTTATGTTATTAGATTTTATCCAATGTATTTACTTTATACTTCTATATTTTATATAATTTGTATTTTTTTATTTTTAACCCATTTATTTACGATTTAAATTCAAATCAAATATATATATATATATATAATTTCAAATTTACTCATATATGCCCAAATACATATATATTCACATATATACATATATATAAAATATTTAAATTTTAAATGATTTAACATAGAATTTATTTGAACTCGGGGAAACTCGCATCAATTTATCAATTAATTTCACAAATTTTATTCAAAACTAAATTAATTATAAATTTAAATATTTATAAAATCCGGGATCGTTACAACCTTCCCCCCCTTAAAAAAGATTTCGTCCTCGAAATTTGCAAAGGAGACACGAGGATAGATGAAAAATGTTTCATCAAATCAACTGAACGTCTATTCTGCATTTGGCTTACCAAATCAGAATATCAATAATAGATACAAGAACGAATCTGTTTAATTTTTCCACAAGATACTCGGGTTATCCGGATCTACGAAATATGCAGTGGTATTGGTTAGTTCAAAGGGATAACTAACCATTCGTAGAATATATTGGGACCCAAAATAGACAGATATATGGATACAATTTCAAAACTTTTAGTTTAGAAACTAAAGTATACCTATCAACCATAGCAACCAAAGCAACCAATTCATCTAAACAAACAACAATTCTGACCTATTTGGAGTTTATGTCCCATACAAATATATCAAATCTTCTTCCTGGATCTACCAGGAACCATCAAAGAATAGAGAAAAGATGACAAACAAAAGAGATTGATAGAGAAAAGATTGTTTCCTTATTGTTACAAGGTATTGACCATTTATAGTCGTATTCCCCTGTCCTCTATCTCATCCTCTTCTTGCACTCGTACTTACCATCGGTGGATAGTAAGAGAACTTACTGAGGCATACGGACGGATTTCTTAAGGATACTCATTCTAGGGTATACTTCACCCTATATATAATGAGCTACTTAATGTGTTATACTCCTGAGCTAAAGTTCAACCTTAGCTCTGATACCAAATGTAAAGATCCTGACACAACCTTCGAAAATCGGCACCTGTACTTCACCTGTACTTGAATGCCGTAGATTCAAACGCCGAATCTGGCTCGCCGGAGCTTATAACACAGTAATTATAACAACACAACAGAATAAAGAAATGAATAATATCGTATACAACTCTAATGAATACAATATCCAGAATGATATACAACAATAATATCAATATGATACAACAATATCAGAGATAAATAATAATGCTACAGCGGAAACAACTGAACTGATAACTCCAAATGATCTGAAAAGGAGAATGAGTCCACCAACTCCAATATTAAGCTCGAACCACCATCACGTTGCACCAAGATAAGCAACGTCAGTCGTCCGTGAACTCCAAACACTGAACTAGTTCCAGATACTCTATTAAACCTGACTATTTGAAAACCCCAACTCTAGACTGCCCGTGTGGAAAATTATGGGCACCCAGAGTTTAGGAAGGGAACAATAAACTCCGAGTCAATCATGGGACTGGTGTGAGCAACAAAAACAGTTTATCTTTTAAAACAAACAACAAAAGGATTTTAAACATTGAAATGTATAATGCTTGTGGAAAATGAAACTACCATAAGACCTCCCACCACACACACAATGCAAACGCAGAATTGGAGGAGATTTCTTCTTATGATAGTCAAACATGCTTACTACGCAAACAAAACTCTTTTGATATTATTACTAGTGCATAGTGTAGGAAAACCTTTCGAAAGTATAATATTAATCTTAGCCAGCATAGGCATTCTGCACTTATGCCTACTATAGCTACTATGTTCAATAGCAGGTTACCGCCATATTCCATAGTAGGTTATACAACTAAAACCGTACAAGGCTCGTATTGTTTCTTTGGATTTTCCAACAAATGGTCAGGCTAAGGAACTTCCTACTGCCAATGGGTACGCCTCTGGAGGGACGTCCCGAGAACCTACCCGGATCTCTGCCAACACAAGGCCGGGTTACCTCTTACACTAGGTAACTACTACACGAAAATGCCACCCCCCGGTCCTTTGGGACCATTATCCGAGGCCTCGATCACACAGCAACAATCACACAGGTAAATGAGATTGGAGCAACCACATAGGTTAAATATCAGGGCTCCATACCTGATATCACCTTTTTCCAAAAGGAAATGACATACCCTAAAGGGAGCGACCCTCATAACCTTGCCGCATCTTTCCTGTTTCTACCATTTCCGGTTTGTGAGGTTCGATGAGGTTTCGTCCACAAAGCTACGCTTTTTCACAAAGCCATGCTTTGATCAACAAATGATCAGCAACACACAGCAACACTCAGCATGCCACACTACCAAATTGGGAGTATATCACTGATAACCTTCAACTACATAACCTCTGAGCTCGTACGTCTCAGAGAAGGGTGTTAAGCTAAGAGAATAAATTCTCCGCCACCAACAGAAATGTATTTGAAAGAAATCAGCTTTATATCTCAAAGTGTAATGTCAGACATACAACCATACAAGTCTGTTCCGGGTTCGAACAAAACCGAAGGCACTTCCAAAGAAGCGCTTGCAATCCGGGTATTCACAATCCCGGTCGAACTTCCCATCACTTAGTGAATCTCTATACCGGGCGCTACTCGGTGCAGAGACAATCGATAGGTTATCCTATCGTTTTCACAAATACCCGGTCTTCACCACCGGTCTTCAAATGCAATCCATTTACGTCGTATCACTATTCGGAATGGGTTATATGACACAAAGTCCTCTCCCGTCTAAACCGAATAGTTAGCGCAATATTTTAAAACATATGGATAATGGGATTTCAGTTAAGTCACAACTTATTATCCAAAACTTTTTTCAAATGGTTTAAACAAATTACCATTTTAATCTTTTAAACAAAAAGATTCATCTCACAAAGTTCACCCAGATTCACAAAGATCTGTTCATAGATTTTCTAATCGATTTCCATTTCAATTTGGATTAACTCGTCCAATCTTTAAAACAAAGATTTAATTGAGAGCTTTCAAAACAATTCCATTTCGAA
The DNA here is from genome assembly GCA_030737815.1 of Allium fistulosum. Lineage (NCBI taxonomy): Eukaryota > Viridiplantae > Streptophyta > Magnoliopsida > Asparagales > Amaryllidaceae > Allium > Allium fistulosum. Next base: position 257,330,474 of record CM060908.1, on the reverse strand, counting down.
CTTTTATACAAAAGGTACACCTTTCCAATTTCAAAACAAAGTTTAACAATCTTTCACAAAGATTTATACATAACTCGGAAAACTATTTTCATTTCAAACATGAAATTCTTTTAACACAAATCGGAAATTCATTCCTTATATGAAAGCTTCTATTATTTGAAAACAAATAGTTTTCATTTCGGAAAATCTGATTCATTTATACGAGTTAAACCCCTAGGTTTAAATTCAAATTCTCAAAACCATACTTTTAAAATGGTTTAAATTCATATAAACACATTATAACACCTTTAACCAAAATTCCCAATCATGGAATTCAATTCCAAATTTTGAATTCAAATTCAAATTAAATTATTTAAATTGAATAACTTTACCAAGTTATTCAAAATAACTTTTATCTTAAAATCTCCTTTTCAAAAGCTTTAACATTTAATCCAAATCCATTTCCAAAATAAATTAAAATTAAAATTTCAATTTCAAATACATTAAATTTAAATTATCTGTGACTTAACTGATTTCCTCGTGAAATCCATATTTGTGTGTGTATGGTGTAGTCCAGGGGTTTCACACAGTAGTGCAACATCATTCAATCATCACAGATTAAGATACAAAAATATAGTTGATAAGCGGTATAAACTATAACGCTTATCTTTCATTCATAGATCACATATATATGTATATATATATATACACAAATGTACCACAACAAATGAATAAATTATATACAACACAATCCACAGAACAAAATATCACAGATCAGATAGTACAATCAATTCAAGGCATCTCATACAATACAATCATTCATAAGTAAGGTCAGCATTCAATAATCAGTTATAAGCAGAATTAATTAATTGTTTAATCCTAATTAATTAAATTAATTTCCAATTAAATTAATTACTTATGAATTAATTATCCAATCCTGATTAATTAATTAACTACAAATCATTTGATATAAATTAATTAATCAATTACCTTAATTAATTAAATTATTCTTAATTAATCATATTAATTAAATTAATCTCCATTTCTTAAAGTCGACTCGTTCATATTTAAGATTTAATTGTTATTTACCATATATTGAAACATTGTTTCAAATTTCCTTTTTAATTCCAATTTAGATTTAAAATTTGAAATAAATCCTTATTTACTTTAAATAAAGTTTAAAGCAAATTTCCTTAACACTTTAAATTTACATGTTACAATAACCATTAGTTATAAAGGAAATTTTAAAAAGTTCAAAATCACTTTTCTTTTAAATTTAACATATTTAAAATTTACTTTAACACTTAAGTTATAAATCTTAATTAATTTCAAAATCTGGAAATCTGGTTTAAAAATTTATTTCAGGTTGAAAGCCTGTAACAGAATGTAACCCGAGCCAAATTATAATTTACCCGAGCCCTGCTTCGAGTCTTTCCCTAAACTAACCCGTAACTATCTTTTTAAAACTTTAATTTCGTTAAAGTGTTAACTCGGTGTATACACAAAATTAACTGATCCTAATCACGAGCCAGCACCCTAATTCCTCGAAGACAATTTCGAGTTAAGACCCTTTCTTTTCAAATCCAGGCAACTGACACCAACCTGGCATCGTGCACATGCACCGTTGATCGAAACGACTCCGATCACCGCCGACCCTTCCAACACAACGTCGATGACCACTACTCACAATCCCCACTAACAAATCTTCATCACGAACCCTAGATCGAAATCGAGCTATTTGGTCAGATTTGGAAACAAACCCATCGCCTGAAAACCCTCGCGACTCGACGACACTGACCACCAGTATCCCTGAAACTTCGGCCGTGAACTCGTCAACACTTCCTCTTTCACCTCCCAAAACTCCGCAGCACTCGATCGTCTATCGGCGACGAACGAATCAAAAATTTCCGACCTCTCAAAACTAGGTTACCAGACTTCGAGAGCTTCCCGCCGCCGCCACGATCAACTACACACCACCGCTTCATTTTTCCTGCAACCCCCATACACTCCACTACCATCTTAGAGAACCCCGACCTTCTTCATCATCGAGATCATCGGAATTCGCCAAAACGATGAAGTTCGAACAAACTCGAACTGCTCTCAAATCCTAGCTCGAAAAGTTATGATTTTTTGTTTAAAAATCATGTTTTAGTATGAGGATTCAATTTATATTCTTGAATGCGTGAATTAAAGTGTTTGAAATTTTACTTATTCAAAGTTGGGTTCAACTATCTTGATTTCCAGAAAGATTCATAAGTTGTTTTGTAACAACCGGGATTTTTGTAAATTTCAATTATCATCAAGATGACGATTTAATTTGTTAGACAATTGCAATTGAAATTTTATTCGAGTAAAATTCGTGCATAAATTGTTAAGTGCTGTTATCGGTTGTAAATTCTTTTATAAATGGTAATTGGGGTGTATATCAGGCAGAAATTCTTTTGAAAATTTTGTTAAAGTAGTTGGGCTTTAAAACTTGTTTTGACCCATGTTTTATGTGGTTGCCGAGTTGTTATCACCCATTCTCCATTTTGTTCGTTCAACAACTGATTCCCCTTTCATTTTTAGAAAACCCTAAGTCTAAGAAAAAGAAATGGTGGCTCCGGTATCGTTCGTTCCTCTCCTCTCTTGCTCGAAAATTAGGGTTTTCGCTAAATCGTTGGTGGCGATTACAACTCAATCTCCTAGATTTTAGTTGCTCGTCTCTGGGATACTTCAGCTACTTCAAATTGGCGAAAAAGGTGAGTAATTCTACTCACATCTAGTTCGTCCTTGGTATGGTGCTTCGGCAATTCGTTTTTGATTCGATGTTGTTTTATCTCGTCCTCCTGTTTTCACTGATGTTAGTAACCGATGTTGCTATGAGAAATTCTACAATGTTACTGTCGTTCGACGTTGTTTTAGTGTCGATGATTTCTTTATCTCGGCTATTTAATTTTGTTTTAATGATTAGTGATTTCTGACTTGTTTATGACAAATAACTTGGTTTACTTGCATTAACGATGTTGAGGTCGTTTTGTTGATTTTGGTCTTGTCGTTCCTTTGGCTTCGGCCCTAGGCATTGGATATTGTCTCTGGTAGCATTGGCATAATTGTTCAATTTATATTTGTTCGAACTGGCATATTCGGAAATTATTGTATAACTCATTCACAGTTTGGCTTGTTCAAATTATTGCTTGATGCTAGTTCATATTATCACTGGCCCTTTTACACATGTTTGAACTGTCTGTTCTATTTGCTTAGAGCATTGGTTTGAGTTAGAATTCAGCTTGTACTTTTGTCTCTTTGATGTTGTCTATGTTTGCCTCTTGTGATTGCCACTGTGTTGCATTGAGCCCTGTTAGTTGTCAGAGTAGCTTGATCATTTGGGTCATTCACTTGATACTGTTTTACTTCCCTCTGTCCCTGTAGCTCTCTGTCTTTGATCTTCACTTGGTTACAACTGGTTCATTCTAGCATTACCTGTGACTTGAGTTCATTTTGGTGCATTTGTCACTTGAACTCTGATCTACATTGATGAACTTGATCATGTTGATGTTGGATTTGTTGGTTTTACTTGAATCTGGGCTTATTACCTTTCACTTGTGCAATTCTTTATTGCATTTCTGTTTTGATGTTTCAGCTGCCATCATGTTGAATTGTGAATTTACGTGTTACCATTTCCTTGTATCTTTTATTGATGGTGTTGTGGTGCCACATTTTGGTGCCCTCACCTTCATAATGCGATGTTCATGTAGCTGTATCCTTTTGTTGGCGATGCTTGAGATTTTGTTGCATTTTGTATCACTTGGTTATGGGCTGCATTTTATGACTGCACTTGATTTTGTGTAGTCTTGACTCTGTATATACACTTCATGTAGTGTAGTGTGCAGACATTTACTCGTGATATCCAGTTGAGCTTGACACTTGAGTTGTCATTGTTTGACTGTTTATTTTCCCGGTTATTCGCTTATTTCAACTGCAGTTTTATTATGCAGTTGTTTCTGCTTTCTTTTGCATAGTTTCGCCTTTGTAATTATTGTGGTGGCTGCAGTTTTGTTGCAGTTTGACCTTGCGAGCATTAGGACTTTCACTGAGCTTTTGTGCATCTCCTGCGATAGTGGCGAGGCAGTACACGCGTGCGTGTACTGCAGCCCTATCAGATTGATAGTTTTAAATTGATGTTTCGATTTGTTAAATTGTTTCGTTGGTAAATTTCAATGTTCTGAAGTTGTATTCTGATTTGGACTTGTAGATTCGCTGATTAACACTATTCAGTGTTATATTTGCCGTTATCCAATCCGCGTATCAAGAAGTTGGATATACGAGATTTCTGTGACCGTCGTCTATTTGATATTTGATTATTATTGCTTCTATGCACTAATAACTGAGTTTGAATTAGACTGACCCGTGTATTATTTTCTTTTGAATGTAATACTCGGGTCAGACCCGAGTTATTTCAGGTTGTAGATTTTCTTCTTTGAGTTGCTGTTCAGGATTTGAAGACTTTTCACATCTTCTGAAGTTGTCAGTGTCATTTTGTAGTAGTCGTGTCAGTGTATAGAATGATATGTATTCATGTATATTAGTTGATAATGTACTTGTATATATAACTTCTAGAGTCGACAGTTGTAGTTGTATCATATGTATTGTGTCAACTATGTTGTAACTGACATCAGTTATATATATATGAGACTTTTGTTTTTATCTGTGTTCCGCATTTATATTATCTGTGTTATCGTTATATCTAATGTCCTAAACTATTATGAACCATCGTAGTTTGTTTTATACTGATAATTGGGTGTGTCGATGGGAGTAAATAAATAAGATGAAAAATAAAAAGTATATACCACTCCTATCGAGATAACCAATATTAGTGTAAGGCCAATTACGGATGGTCGCTCCTATCCAGCCTTATTCTTCGTAATAATAGACAGTATTTCTTTTAATACTCTTTGTTATTATGAGCATAGAGGTGGGGCGTCACAGTTGGTATCAGAGCTTGGGGTTTATGGACATAAAATAAAACATAACTTAGATGGAACATATGTTACAACTATTGGTCGACGGTTTAATTGTATTTTGAGTCAAAACTAAAGTTTTGAGATTTGGATGAAATTTTTAAATATCCTTATTTAAAAATAAAAGTGAATTTGTGTTCTGATGATTTGATTGATTTGAGTACTGTTTATCAGAGTGCGCAGCGGGAACAGTGAAACTGTCTTCGCTGAGTACAACTGATAATCTATTTGATTTAGAAATTGAAATAAATTTCATTTGTTGTTTACATAGCTGTAATTATTTTGTTTCTTTGAGAATTTCGAATCCGAATTGGGGATTTGAAGAAATTACAGTTATGTGATTTTTGTTGAAATTTCCGATGGCTTCTCTTGTACTAATCATATATTGATTAGATTTTTGCTGTTTTGAATTATCTTCATTGAAGATACATTCGAATGATTTCTTTGCTCATTTTATAATACGTGCAAAATTTGAATTGCACGTTATTGCAATTATTTTACGTTGAACCGATGCTTGGTTATGATACGTATTTTGTTTCCGTTATTTTTATAACGGGATTTTTACACCAGTGCTATTTTAAAGCACGGTGTTTTGTGGCATTTCTGATGAATGAAAATTCACTGATATTACATTTTGATGTAAATTATTTTGATGAGATTTTGACGTTTAAAAAAAATTTCTGCTGCTTTGGCTTCAGTAACCGTCAAGTTTTAAAAGTGGATTTTCTAGCGGTTATTCCGCAATGCTGTTTTGTGACCATTTTTACGGTATTTTGAGAAGTACAATTTCCTTATCGAAATTGTTACTGATTTGCTGCTTTAATCACGTGATTGGAAAATCGTTTTAAAATGAAAATTGTTTCATAAATTTTTAACAGTTTGCGTTTTCAAAAGAATGAGAAAGCGACTTAAACGATCCAGCAAAATCGAGGATTATGACCCCTTTCTTTTACTGTTTCGCTTAACTCCGGACTTGTCCAGTTGAGAATGTGAATTGTTATTTTTACAAAATAAATAAAATTGTTTTCAGAAATTTTAACAGTTTGCGCTTTCAAAAGAATAAGGAAGCGATTTAAACGTTTCAGCAAAATCGAGGACTATGACCCCTTTCTTTTACTGATTCGCTTAATTCCGGACTTGTCCGTTTGAGAATGTGAAATGTATTTTTACAAATTACACAATTTTTCACTTTCAAGGAAACGATGAAGAGAATCAAACGATTTAGTAAAACACGTGGTATGGGACATGTGCGTTTGCTATTTCGGTTAATTCCGGACTCGTTAATTGAAATATTTGATGATTTTGTGTTCTTTCGAGCCACTATGAGGACCTTCGGGTCATTTGTTGGACCTTCGGGTCATTTGTTGGGCTTTCGGGCCACTCTGCGGACCTTCGGGTCAAATACCAGTACTAGACCTTCGGGTCACTCTGCGGACCTTCGGGTCAATCTGATGGGCGCCAAAATTTTGTTGAGTACTTGGTAGGCTTCGGCCATTTGTTGATGCATGTGTGGCGAATTAAAAACTCGCCATCTGATGGGATCGATCCAAGCTTTTATGTTGATTTTCTAGTCTTCTTAATTGATTTCTAGATATTTGTTGTTTCCAATTATCTGCAGGTAATTGGATATTTGTTGATATGAGTTCTGATTATCGTTTTTGATAATCAGATATTTGTTGTTTCTAATTATCGCTTGTGATAGATATTTGTCGATATGAGTTCTGATTATCGTTTTTGATAATCAGATATTTGTTGTTTCTAATTATCGCTTGTGATAATTAGATATTTGTTGATATGAGTTCTGATTATCGTTTTTGATAATCAGATATTTGTTGTTTCTAATTATCGCTTGTGATAATTAGATATTTGTTGATATGAGTTCTGGTTATCGTTTTTGATAATCAGATATTTGTTGTTTCTAATTATCGCTTGTGATAATTAGATATTTGTTGATATGAGTTCTGATTATCGTTTTTGATAATCAGATATTTGTTGTTTCTAATTATCGCTTGTGATAATTAGATATTTGTTGATATGAGTTCTGATTATCATTTTTGATAATCAGATATTTCTTGTTTCTAATTATCGCTTGTGATAATTAGATATTTGTTGATATGAGTTCTGATTATCGTTTTTGATAATCAGATATTTGTTGTTTCTAATTATCGCTTGTGATAATTAGATATTTGTTGATATGAGTTCTGATTATCGTTTTTGATAATCAGATATTTGTTGTTTCTAATTATCGCTTGTGATAATTAGATATTTGTTGATATGAGTTCTGATTATCGTTTTTGATAATCAGATATTTGTTGTTTCTAATTATCGCTTGTGATAATTAGATATTTGTTGATATGAGTTCTGATTATCGTTTTTGATAAACAGATATTTGTTGTTTCTAATTATCGCTTGTGATAATTAGATATTTGTTGATATGAGTTCTGATTATCGTTTTTGATAATCAGATATTTGTTGTTTCTAATTATCGCTTGTGATAATTAGATATTTGTTGATATGAGTTCTGATTATCGTTGATAATCAGATATTTGTTATTTCTAATTATCGCTTGTGATAATTAGATATTTGTTGATATGAGTTCTGATTATCGTTTTTGATAATCAGATATTTGTTGTTTCTAATTATCGCTTCAGGTAATTAAATATTTGTTTATTTCGGATTTAATTATCGCTTCAGATAATTAAATATTTGTTGATTTCGAATTTAAGTATCGCTTGAGATAATTAAATATTTGTTGATTTTAGATTTAATTATCGCTTCAGATAATTAAATATTTGTTGATTTTAGATTTAATTATCGCTTGAGATAATTAAATATTTGTTGATTTGAGATTTAATTATTGCTTTAGATAATTAAATATTTGCTGATTTCGAAATTAATTATCGCTTGAGATAATTAAATATTTGTTGATTTGAGATTTAATTATCGCTTGAGATAATTAAATATTTGTTAATTTTAGATTTAATTATCGCTTGAGATAATTAAATATTTGTTGATTTGAGAATTAATTATCGCTTGAGATAATTAAATATTTGCTAATTTGAAATTTGATTATCGTTTTTGATAATCGAATATTTGTTGAATTTGAAATTTGATTATCGTGTTTGATAATCGAATATTTGTTGAATTGATAATTAGATATTGGGTGTTTGCTGCTTTTATGGATATGAGATTTTCTAGTCTCTAATTGAGTTAGATTATGTTGATTTTAGTGAATTGCTATTTTCTATCTATCACTGTTGATAATTGAATGTGCTGATAATTGTATTTATTCAGTTCTGCTGTTTTCTGATTATCTATTTAATAATCAGACTTTGTTGAAAATTTGTGAATCTCTTTTATGAAATTAAAAGGTTTCTTTGGTGTTTATATCCTCTACCTTTTATTTTCTAGCTTAACCAGTTTATGTTAGAAAATTTATTGTTAATGACGACCTTAATTATGAAAATTGCGGGGACGCAATTTTTATAAGGAGGGGAGTCTGTAACAACTGGGATTTTTGTAAATTTCAATTATCATCAAGATGACGATTTAATTTGTTAGACAATTGCAATTGAAATTTTATTCGAGTAAAATTCGTGCATAAATTGTTAAGTGCTGTTATCGGTTGTAAATTCTTTTATAAATGGTAATTGGGGTGTATATCAGGCAGAAATTTTTTTGAAAATTTTGTTAAAGTAGTTGGGCTTTAAAACTTGTTTTGACCCATGTTTTATGTGGTTGCCGAGTTGTTATCACCCATTCTCCATTTTGTTCGTTCAACAACTGATTCCCCTTTCATTTTTAGAAAACCCTAAGTCTAAGAAAAAGAAATGGTGGCTCCGGTCTCGTTCGTTCCTCTCCTCTCTTGCTCGAAAATTAGGGTTTTCGCTAAATCATTGGTGGCGATTACAACTCAATCTCCTAGATTTTAGTTGCTCGTCTCTGGGATACTTCAGCTACTTCAAATTGACGAAAAAGGTGAGTAATTCTACTCACATCTAGTTCGTCCTTGGTATGGTGCTTCGGCAATTCGTTTTTGATTCGATGTTGTTTTATCTCGTCCTCCTGTTTTCACTGATGTTAGTAACCGATGTTGCTATGAGAAATTCTACAATGTTACTGTCGTTCGACGTTGTTTTAGTGTCGATGATTTCTTTATCTCGGCTATTTAATTTTGTTTTAATGATTAGTGATTTCTGACTTGTTTATGACAAATAACTTGGTTTACTTGCATTAACGATGTTGAGGTCGTTTTGTTGATTTTGGTCTTGTCGTTCCTTTGGCTTCGGCCCTAGGCATTGGATATTGTCTCTGGTAGCATTGGCATAATTGTTCAATTTATATTTGTTCGAACTGGCATATTCGGAAATTGTTGTATAACTCATTCACAGTTTGGCTTGTTCAAATTATTGCTTGATGCTAGTTCATATTATCACTGGCCCTTTTACACATGTTTGAACTGTCTGTTCTATTTGCTTAGAGCATTGGTTTGAGTTAGAATTCAGCTTGTACTTTTGTCTCTTTGATGTTGTCTATGTTTGCCTCTTGTGATTGCCACTGTGTTGCATTGAGCCCTGTTAGTTGTCAGAGTAGCTTGATCATTTGGGTCATTCACTTGATACTGTTTTACTTCCCTCTGTCCCTGTAGCTCTCTGTCTTTGATCTTCACTTGGTTACAACTGGTTCATTCTAGCATTACCTGTGACTTGAGTTCATTTTGGTGCATTTGTCACTTGAACTCTGATCTACATTGATGAACTTGATCATGTTGCTGTTGGATTTGTTGGTTTTACTTGAATCTGGGCTTATTACCTTTCACTTGTGCAATTCTTTGTTGCATTTCTGTTTTGATGTTTCAGCTGCCATCATGTTGAATTGTGAATTTACGTGTTACCATTTCCTTGTATCTTTTATTGATGGTGTTGTGGTGCCACATTTTGGTGCCCTCACCTTCATAATGCGATGTTCATGTAGCTGTATCCTTTTGTTGGCGATGCTTGAGATTTTGTTGCATTTTGTATCACTTGGTTATGGGCTGCATTTTATGACTGCACTTGATTTTGTGTAGTCTTGACTCTGTATATACACTTCATGTAGTGTAGTGTGCAGACATTTACTCGTGATATCCAGTTGAGCTTGACACTTGAGTTGTCATTGTTTGACTGTTTATTTTCCCGGTTATTCGCTTATTTCAACTGCAGTTTTATTATGCAGTTGTTTCTGCTTTCTTTTGCGTAGTTTCGCCTTTGTAATTATTGTGGTGGCTGCAGTTTTGTTGCAGTTTGACCTTGCGAGCATTAGGACTTTCACTGAGCTTTTGTGCATCTCCTGCGATAGTGGCGAGGCAGTACACGCGTGCGTGTACTGCAGCCCTATCAGATTGATAGTTTTAAATTGATGTTTCGATTTGTTAAATTGTTTCGTTGGTAAATTTCAATGTTCTGAAGTTGTATTCTGATTTGGACTTGTTGATTCGCTGATTAACACTATTCAGTGTTATATTTGCCGTTATCCAATCCTCGTATCAAGAAGTTGGATATACGAGATTTCTGTGACTGTCGTCTATTTGATATTTGATTATTATTGCTTCTATGCACTAATAACTGAGTTTGAATTAGACTGACCAGTGTAATATTTTCTTTTGAATGTAATACTCGGGTCAGACCCGAGTTATTTCAGGTTGTAGATTTTCTTCTTTGAGTTGCTGTTTAGGATTTGAAGACTTTTCACATCTTCTGAAGTTGTCAGTGTCATTTTGTAGTAGTCGTGTCAGTGTATAGAACGATATGTATTCATGTATATTAGTTGATAATGTACTTGTATATATAACTTCTAGAGTCGACAGTTGTAGTTGTATCATATGTATTGTGTCAACTATGTTGTAACTGACATCAGTTATATATATATATGAGACTTTTGTTTTTATCTGTGTTCCGCATTTATATTAGGGTACTTTTGGCACAGGTCCTTATTAAGTTTCAAAATTCACGAAAAGTCCTTCACTAAATTTCAGTGTAAATTAGGTCCCTGTTTTTTATTCACGATTATTGCAGAGCATGATGCAACATTACATAAAAGTTGCTGACATTTCCGCAATATTTATGTACACTGTGAACATAGTGTATGAAAGTTGCTGAAATATCAACATTTATTTATAAAAGTTGCTGATATTTCAGCAACATTTATGTACACTGTGAACACAGTTTATGAAAGTTGCTGAAATATCAGCACTTATTTATAAAAGTTGCTGACATTTCAGCAATAATTTTTCTTTGTTTTTACAATAAAACTTTGACACGGATAGTTGCTGAAATATCAGCACTTATTTATAAAAGTTGCTAACATTTCAGCAATAATTTTTCTTTGTTTTTACAATAAAACTTTGATACAGATAGTTGCTGAAATATCAGCACTTATTTATAAAAGTTGCTGACATTTCAGCAATAATTTTTCTTCGTTTCCAAAAAACAGGGACCCGCTTTACAATGAAACTTTGACAGGGATCCGCTTTACAATATGAAAGTATGATAGGGATGCCTCCCTAATTTCCACTTTATATTATCTGTGTTATCGTTATATCTAATGTCCTAAACTATTATGAACCATCGTCGTTTGTTTTATACTGATAATTGGGTGTGTCGATGGGAGTAAATAAATAAGATGAAAAATAAAAAGTATATACCACTCCTATCGAGATAACCAATATTAGTGTAAGGCCAATTACGGATGGTCGCTCCTATCCAGCCTTATTCTTCGTAATAATAGACAGTATTTCTTTTAATACTCTTTGTTATTATGAGCATAGAGGTGGGGCGTCACATGTTTTAGCATACTTAGATTTTTAACCTTAAGTATATTCTATAACAAACAGTTTTGGTTTGAATTTTAAATCCAAACAGTGGGTAGATTGAGTAGAAATGATTTTTGAATCAAATCTTGGTTTATGAACTAAGACGGAGAACTTATGAAAATAACACCCTGCACACACATTCATTCATCCTTCCAATATACAGAGCATTCATACATATATATAAGCATACTTATAAGCATACTTATTTTCAGATGTAAGTGCAACAGAGTCAAATTTTAAATTTTGAAAAAGATAGAGTGTTACTCACTTGTTTTTCCAGAAATAACAGAACTTCTATGTTGAACAGCTTTGAAATTGCAAGCTGAATCTTTTCTTGATCTCTGGTTTGTATTGCCATTTAGATTTGAATTTTTGTTTAAGTTATAAGTGATATTTACTTCAGATTTTCTCAACTTAGATGGACGAATTGGAATGAAAAGAAGATGATGTATATAAAATTTGAGTTTACAGTTGATAATATGTTTTGTACAAATACCAGAGATATTTTTCTTTGGTTTGAAGGCTGCATTAATTATCACGTACCTTTATACTTATCCGTACACTAGTGTCTTCCTTGATAAACTTCATAGATATTTATATCTTTTTTTCTTTTACTCATACTTATCCATATTTTGTTCACACTTGAATGTATATTACTTGTTTCATATTTTCATTCACATAAAATTTGATTTGTTTACATACTTGAATGTATTCTATTTTTCTTTAGTCTTATTATTTCATAATATAAATAAATTTCTATTTTAATATGTTGTTTGAATTTAACTAATTTGTTTGCTTTATATTTTATAATATATCTTATATACATCTATTTCAATTTTTATTTAATCTTATTATTGTGTAATATGAATAATTCCTATATTTTATATGTTGTTATAATTTATTTATGTATTTATTTTATTTTGTTTCATATTTATTTTGTAATATAGGTGAATTTCTCTTTTAGTTTATGTTATTAGATTTTATCCAATGTATTTACTTTATACTTCTGCATTTTATATAATTTGTATTTTTTAACCCATTTATTTACGATTTAAATTCAAATCAAATATATATATATATATAATTTCAAATTTACTCATATATGCCCAAATACATATATATTCATATATATACATATATATACAATATTTAAATTTTAAATGATTTACCATAGAATTTATTTGAACTCGGGGAAACTCGCATCAATTTATCAATTAATTTCACAAATTTTATTTAAAACTAAATTAATTATCAATTTAAATATTTATAAAATCTAGAGGCGTTACAAATAAAAACTCAGTAAATAAAATAAAACAAACTGAAATAAATTGAAAAAGAAAAATAAATAATTTATTTTAGGAAAATATGAAGGTAAATAAAGAAAGTAGCTTAATATCTTGAAACTAGCTTTTAAAATTGCAAACCCAATACACTTAACTTTGGAAGAATTATAACAACACTTCTAAACAAATAAAAAGTCAAGTAAATAAAATAAATGATGAACAAAATAAATTGGAAATGAAAATAAAATAAGATTTTAAGAAAATAGAAAATAAATAAAGAATTTCTTTAATTAAATGAAACTGGAAATTAGAAATTATAAACAGAATACAACTGACATTGGAAAATGTTTATTACACTTTGAAAAATGTTTTGAAACCAAAATATATACATAACATGTTATTTTACCCATATAAATATAAATTAGAACATTACATGACCAAATAAAATATTATTTATATAATTTAAAATAAACAATTTTTGTTAAATACAGTAAATTACACACAATATTTAAAAGGGCATAACCTTCACAATATAAATCTGATTTCAACGAAACGAAAAGCAGTATTCTTGAAATTTTATTTACTTTCATAATAAAAGATAAAATTAAAAAATTTAAACTTTTAATATTTTAAATTAAAAGTCAAAGTTTGACCATATTGACCAAAATTCACATTTATGGAAAATATTCTATTTAGTCATGTTTGGAATTCTAATTCACATCAAAAATAAAAAATTATCCATTTAAATAAATAAAATAAAGTTTTTAAATAAAGAAATTCAATTTAAAATAATTAAAATATACAATTAAAATAATCACAAAATACAGGGTTATAGTGGAATTGCACATGCACTTATTTTTTGAGTGTGCTAATCAACTATGGAAAAACTGCTAACTTACGATCAATTTCACCAATTCTAGCAACAAATTAACAGAAATCATGAATTACCTTTTGAGAGTGGTCGTGTTGGAAACTTGGAATCCAAAGTGAGATGCATTGCCCTGATATCCGTTATTTGGAGCATTTGGAAAGAGAGAAGCCGCCGCGTGTTTCAGAATAAAGTTAGAAGTGTCTTAGAAGTAAGAAAACTAGTTATAACTGACATGAAGATAACAAGCAAGAGAATCCATCGAAAATTTCTTACCAATAGCTCGGCACTAGCAGCAGACGTGATTGTAGGAGCGGATCAGAGGTTGAAACAGGCAGAAATCCAAGGTAGAAGAAGCGAAAATTTTCAGCCGCCATAGGATAGCTTGTTGAAGATGGAGGAGAGATAAATACAGAATGTTTTACTTTAATTATTCTTGAACTAGTTCATTTTTGTAAAGTGGGGATTTTCACTATATACAGTATCATTGTGTGATTTAGTTTGCGTGTATTTGTAAGGGCCGTTTCGGGCCGATCAACTTGGGCTGCAAATGCCTAATAAAACTTTACCCACTTTCAAAATACATACATACATAAATATATGTATGTATGTATGTATATGCATTATATATATGTGTGTGCATGTGCACTGTATGTATCTCTGTTGCGTGTGCGTGCATATATTAGTTTATAAATCGCTTTTAAAAATAGATTATAATTTATCTTAATAATGTATCCATGTGTGTGTGTATATAGGACTAGGATCAATAGTCCTTCTTTATTTAGCACCATTTTGTAGCCATGTGATATTAGCCATATGCTTTTATTTAAATATTTGTTCTTTCTCTCTCCTATCGCATGGACCATAATATATATATATCTATATCTGTGTGTGTGTGAGAGAGAGAGAGGAGCATTCAATGTAACCTTAATTTTGCAGCACCCTTTGTAGCCCCTGATTTCCACCAAACATTCTGATATAAATAATCGCATGATATGGAAGAGAGAGAAAGTACTATTATTTAAATTAGAATGCACTGTGGTAATTAGGGGGCTACATGGATGTTGCAAAATTGGGGTGTCATTGAATATTCCTCTATACATACACACACGCACGCGCGCGCGCACACACACAGATATATATATCTTATTTACATAATATACGACTCAATATTTCTTTGTCATGTTGTTGTTTAATATCTAGGATATATAAATTAATGGCATATTGATATCATATTAATAACCTAACATACTTGGTTGTACTAAACTATAGTATATTACTATTTTACATGATACATAACTTAACATTAATTTATCAAATAATGTCTAATATTAGGAGCTTGTAAATTAATATGATATCGATATCTATAGATGTTATATTAATAACTCAATATTACTACAATTTAAACTATACATACATATACATATATGTTCATTTTTTAGTACTTATTTATCCAAGTCTCATATATTATAATATAATTATTTTATTTTTAAATTACAATTGGAAAATTAGCCTAAGACCCAAAAACCAATTTAGGCCTTACATGTGAGCCAATCTTTTGGGCTCACTCTACCCATTAGGCCAGGCCGGTATACAGGGAGGAAAGAATACTTGATCCTCTAATCCCAAGCCTAGACAGTACTTTTCTAGACATCATAGGGTAGATAATTTTAGTTAGTTATCCCTAAATGTTGACTAATTAGACTACATCGACTATTTAGACTCTAATACCATTAAGGGAACCCGATCTGTTTTGCAATGGGTCAGATGTGTAGATTTCAAAATAGATTCCCTAATTTGAATCTTAGTAGGCTAATGAAACCTAATGTTTAGTGGAAGATCCAATCTAGTTGTTTTTATAATAAAATCGAATTTTATTAATATGGTCTTATTCTTAATTAAGTAAATCTATATTAATTTAGTATGGTATTGAAATAAATATAAATATATCAAATACATTTATATTTCTAAATGGTGTGACATACATGTGTAACATATGGTGAATATAATTGCTTGGTATATAAAGATGAAAACAAACATATAATTAGATCTAATCATAGTGTAATGTCCCACCTCCTGTAACATCTAGAATTTTTGAACCTAAGCAACATAATTCCAAAATGGTGTCATTGATTATGTTTTGTTAAGGGTAAGATATGTAAACATCAATTAATATCACAGAGCATATCTATCACTAAAAATTTAATTCTCATAGCGAAAGGATATAAAATATAATATCAACATAAACATGTAGATTACTAAATGTATATCATACAAAGAAACATAAGATATAATATCAATTCACAATAATCGATGATACAGTCAAATCCCATAAAAATACATGTATGAAAATAATACATTTATCTACATGTCGATACACAAAGAAAATAGATAGATATAACCATAACGGTAATGTTGCTATGTCTCTATGAATCGCTTCCAGTTGGCAAAGATCCCCATTCTATGTCACAAAGAATAGACAACAAAAGACAACAAAGAGAGGGTTAGACATAATGTCTGGTGAAAAGGAACTATCACTAATCTGCATGATTACCAAAATGCAAATATATCATGAGTAGTACCAAATGGAAATATCCGAGGTAGTAGAACCATATCTCAACCTGCATCTTCACTTGCATCCAACAAGCTAACACATTTCAACTATTGTGCTACGTTATATGATAAACTATCATATATAAAACAACACTGTGCCAATCATGACTCAACCATCATCACACTAGGCTAGTGGCCCATGGGTCTCCCAGTAAGGCAAAAACATGCCAAGTATAGCCACTAATATGAGCCAATACTTACGACGCTCCCAACGCTTCATCCACCACCTAAGAACCGTATCGAACCCAAATATATATATATACGTGCCTAACCTGTAACACCCCATAAAACTAAAAGTAATAAATTAAAAGATAATAATTTGGGTTAAGTACTTCATTACTGTGAAGTTCAATAATTTTACAAAGATTGGTGAAAACCACACCAACTTTGATACAGAGTTGATAGGGATGACTGCCTAGGTAAGACGTTGAAAAAATTAAGGTTATGAATAAAATAGCTGTGAATACTCATAGAGTAGCAACAAGAAATCTCCATTAGTATAAGGAATATTGGCATGAACCTAGGAATTTTTTATTAGCCATGTGTGAAAGCCATAAGAAGAACCCACAAAGGAATGGGGAATTGTATCAAAGCACACTTCTGCGAGTTCTAGATATAATCGCATGGAAGCTCAAAGATAAAGAAAATAAATATCGTATTTTCAAAAGGATTTGTTGAAGAAATTTATAAAAGGAATTAAGATTGGATTTCCACAATTTGACCTTCTTAATTTTGATGGTGTGGACCATGCTTAACACCGAATAAATAGTGTTTGGATTTATCCTTATCTCTGTTTCTTTTTTAACAATATTTGTTTTAATCCTTTTGATATGATTTTAAAATAAGAAATCTTTCATAATGTTTTGTGAATGTAGTTATACCATTAAGATAAGTATATGAATACATTTTCTAAGTAGAGAAAGTGCAATGTTTTTGTTAATATAATTGTACCATTGAGATAAGTATATGGATATTATCCAAGTATCGAAAGGAGTATAAAAGGTTTGTAAATATATCTTCGTAAAATTATTTTGATACAGGTATTTACAAAGTGATTTTAATTAATAAAAGGATTAATTAAAGAAGTTAGTGGTTGCTTATGTGCTCAACCAATGTTGATTTCCCTATAGAAATAAATCTTGGATTTGATTGTTGTTTTTTATTTGATAGTTAAATAACCGACTTTCAAAACTTGGCCAATTTTAAATTATCATTGTCGGTTCAGGGAGACCGGGATCAGATATGTTATTCGAAAACTACTTTGAACCAGCATAAGTGTTCGAATGGATAACATTTTGAGGATGATGATTTCTAAGGCGGAGTTCTTTGAAGTGCAAAGGCTACTTGCTACTAATCCTGAGGGTGATTCTAAAATGGATGTTGCAGAAGTAATAACTTTGGTTTCGTTCAGTCCCATAATGAACTTGTATGGATGAATACTGTCATTGCATTTCTGCTTGGAGGGCAGTGTTAGCATTCCACGTGGTAATTGCTAGGAGGAATAAGGTAATTGTTACCTCACGAACGTCACACCTGGTAATGACTTAAATAAGGACATTTAGAAGGCTATGTGGGTCGCTCTCATTAACGTATGATCATCGCCTAGTCTAGAGTGATATCTATGATTTTATGTACGCTTTGTGCGAGTATGGTTGTTTGGTCTCAACCAAGGGGTGATCATATTCGGCGCAATCCAGTAAAGGGTAGGGTAGGTCCTAAGTAGTTGAGGTGTAACGTGTTGTAGCCTCAAGTACATTTTATCTAGAGTTGTACTGATTCGGTGGGTAGACCTTTACCCATTCATAGTTGAAATCCATTTTCTAATATGAGCCTTCGGAATTGATTGTATATCTATTATGCTGGAATTTAATTAATGTAATAATTTCAGCTATATTCAATATTTATTTTAAACCTAAGACATTATTATAATATCATAAGATTTCCTATGAAATGTTTAGGTTGAGTGAACACATAGGCCTTCGTACGGTAGAACTCATTATAGATTGGGTTAGTAATACCCTAGAATGAGTGACTCATTAGAGATGGAGTCAGTGGCACCCTAGAATGAGTTGAGTGTATTATTTATAAGATCGCGTATTTTTTAAGGTATAAAAATGTTTTGTATTGTGTTGATTTATCTATTGAGCGGTTTATAAATTCTAGTCGAGACGTAGGATGCCAGGGTATCGATAGGAATTTCTAAACAATTGAACATGGCAAACCGATACAATATTGTTTTTAAAATTGGTAAATCAAATAATTTTACCATGATTTTATATTTCATATATAAAGGAATAATTTTTATAAAAATTATATAGATATTTTTGTGTGCTTGTTGTTAGGAAATGATAATATTCAATTATTATCATTATTTTTGATTAGTCATGCCCACCCAGTTAAGAGCATTGGCTATTATTTATTGATTGAGCAGTTATGCCCGACCAGTTTATGGGCATTAGCTATTATGGTTGATTATGAACAGTTTTATCCTTTTCACTGCATGGGTTGGGTAGACAACGATTTGGGGTTACATTGAAACGAACACCTCATGAATTTAGTTTCACATTTTGACTATAAGGCGTTCGGTGATAACGTTGGATTAAAGTGTGATTTTAATAAAGGTTGTTTATTATAATTTAAAACAAAGTAACATTTGTGAAATGATTTTATATAAGAAAGTGAAATTATATAAGTATGATTTATAAATGTCGTTTATAAATAAAAAAGATTTAAGCTGAGAATTTGAGGACTTAAATCCCGATGTTTTGGAAATTGTTCTTCAAAAGTTTTGGAAGAAATAATAATAGTATTATTTGAAAGTATTTTTGGAATAGAAATATATTTAAAGGATTTTAAAGGAGATAGAAAGCACTGAACTCACTTCGGTCGCTGGAAAATAATTCCGGTGACTACTGCAGCATCATTGTTGTTCATT
Organism: Allium fistulosum; assembly: GCA_030737815.1. NCBI lineage: Eukaryota > Viridiplantae > Streptophyta > Magnoliopsida > Asparagales > Amaryllidaceae > Allium > Allium fistulosum. Next base: position 257,310,946 of record CM060908.1, on the reverse strand, counting down.
TTTGAGTTTCTAAGTAGGGAATTGCTACCATGGTAATTTGTTTAGAATTGTTTTAGTAAACCAAGTTTTGAGTTAAATTCAGAAGTAAGTTTGTTATATAAAAGGAGAAATGTATATTATTTTTCTTTCAAAATGATTTGATTTAATATTAGGTGTTTAATTCTTAAATTTTTATCAAATTAGTATATGGATGCATGTATTCTATGTATTAGGGTAGCTTGGCTTGTGCGTCTCCTTATGATATGTTGATTGGTAATTTTCATTTACTGAAAATGAATGGAATTTTCCGACGATTTTGGATAGTCGGGACTTCCAAATTTGATATAGGGATTGAAGCTAAGTGTTTTTGGTTAGAAAATATAGAAGTTATGTTTTTGTAACTCCTAAGTTATGAAGATAATAAATTTTAACAAGTTTTAAAATTGTTGAACATCCCGGATTCGAAGACAAATCGGAATTTGTATATATACTCTTAGGATGTAGAAGAGTGTTATAACAATATGAACTTAAGTATGGAAGGGCCTTACAAATGAAGTTGTGGCTTTTTGAAATTTGTTTGAACTTAAGTTTTGAAGTAATTAATGAACCCAATTTGTGTTATATAAGATTTTATGAACTTAAGTAATGTTTTATGAAATAGGTCTAAAAGGATTTGGCAGTAAATGGAATACTACTGATAAAATTAAAGGTGATTTAAAATGAAAGGCAATTGGTATAATTAAGAAACCAATTGGAATGAATACATAGGATGTACATAGATTATTTTATTCGCATGAGGAACTTTGATCCAGATTCGGGTACATGATTTTAAGATTGTTTACATCGGTCCAAACAAGGATTCTTCACTCAATTCTTGATGGCGAACACTCGATATGGATTTTTAATATGATTCTGAAGTTTTCTATCATAATATAAGGCTATGTAAGGAGACGGAGGGTTCTAATCAAGGAACCAGATCGGAGTTCGCACTAGAGAAGTCGAGTGAGCAATACTAGTTCGAAAGTGAAATTTGTGTGATCAAGCAAGCGATCAGATTTAGTATTGCATACGGATGACATATGTACATCGTACGGACTTTATTATAATTATTTGCTTCTGACATTAGAAATGCAAGTTACATGATGTGATATGACATGTTGGTTTGAGATGATTGTTATCTATGGTTTGGCATGCTTAGATTCATGTTATATGTTATTGAGTTATTATATTGTTTTATTTTTCACGTTTAACTCTCTTTTAGGTTATGTAAGTGAGTTTGAGGTACATGGAAGCAAAGGCTAGATTGCTGCTTTTGGTTTCATGAGTAGAATTGTTGCCCGACAAATTGGTATGGTACATGGAAGCAAAGGCTAGCTTGCTGCTTTTGGTTTCATGAGTAGAATTGTTGCCCGACAAATTGGTATGTAGTAGTTTTAGAGTTTGGGGATTGATTAGCATTTTATGCCCTCGATATGGGAAGTCACTTTTGTGCTTTGTTTTTTTGTTGGTTTGGGCCATATGTGGCAAGTTGTAGTTTTTCGGATCTAACCGCACAAAGGAGGAGCTGCTGAAATTTTCCAAAAACTTAGGCCATAACTGATAAGAAGTTAGAACAAGGATGTTCAGATATGATCGATAGTCTTAAGAATTGGTGGCAGAGATTTCTGGAATTGCCCTTAGTGACTTAGGAATTTAGGGACAATATGGAAAGTTGTCACTATCGATACAGATGTTGTTACTTAATCATTTCAAGTGTGTATATCTCGATTGAAGTGAGAGTGCCATGTTGGTTGAAATGTGCACAGTAGGTAGGATAGTGTCCAGGATAATTTAGTGTGAAGTTTGCTAATTTGCCATAAGCTGAAGATGATTTTTATATCATCATATATGTTTAGGAGTTTGGGTTTGTTACATAGTCTTTTAGGATTTCGAGGACGAAATCATTTTAAAGGGGGAGAGTGTAAAAACCCGTATTTTTAGGGTGCTATGAATATTTAAATTTTTGATATTTAAATATTTAATTGATTTATTTTATCGAATAGCTTGAAAATTTGATTTTCGCAGATGGACTTTTTAGACTCGAGATTATTTCCATTGGGCTCGGATGGTCAGAGCGAGCTAGAATGAGTACAAGCATTGATAGATCCCGACCGAATGATTAGTAGTTAGAAGGTCGAGTTAAATTAGTAATATCATGCAACCAAAGAGTTAACTTCTATATATTTCAGAATTAGGTCCCGAAAATAGTTCCATTGAGTTTGGAATAGGGGTATTCAGCTAAGAACGCCAGTGAGCAAGCATTGGTCGGAGTTCATGAATTTTTGGGCGTGAATAGTATCGGTTGGTTACCAATATAAGGACCCTCATCCATTTTCATTTTCACAAAACCCTAGCCGCCATTTTTTTATTTACCTCCATCCAATGACCATAGTTCATCGGACCCTCTAGAGGGATTTTTAGGGGACGACCCAACTAGGAAAATGTGCTGGGTGTGGAGATGAGCAAGATGATCTTTTGGATCGTCGTGAAGTGGCCGGAGTTGGCCTGATCTGAGTTCGATGGCATGGCAGTTTTGGGGAATTTCGTGCCGATAGAGGGGAGTTGGACGATGGCGCTAGGGTCTTTTAGTTCGCCTTGGATGAGGCTTCATGTAGATGGAGTGCGACAGCGCGATATGGTCTCTGGTGGCGGTGGCGAACGAGAAGGAAAAGTCGGGGTTTTGACAATTAGCTGCCTAGATTAGTTAGGGTTTAATTAAGTTTAATTTGTGATTAATGATGCAACTAATAAATTAATTATATTATTTAATTCATAAATCTTATAGATCCCATATCTATTCCATACGAGGTCAGATTTGGACGCGGTCGGTCGCATTGGGCTCGTATCGACGATAACTACATTTTGGAATTGGATTGGTTGAGATTAGAGCTAATGGAATTTGGTGCCAAAATCGAACGGGGTTCGATTTTAGACCAAATTAGAATGCATAAGCAATAACTGGAATTTTGGTGAGTTAAACTCGCCTCTTTGGATAAATTAGTATATTATATAATAGATAAAATTTCACTATTTGCGTTTAGCTGAAATTATTGACGGATTGGTTATATACACTTCGACAAGCAATTAATATTTAAAATTGAAATGCAGGAAAATTTGTAAAGAAATCTAGATTTCTCGAAATTGTGATTATTAATTTCCAGTTATATTCCTGTTGTTTTATTTCAGTTATATTCCTGTTAAATAGATTGTTAAATGCTAAAATTTAACTAAGTGGCCATATTGGATGTTACACTGACACTTGTGAAAAGTTAAACCATTTTAGTGAAAAATGAAGTAATAACATTTGTTAAGTGTCATAGTAACTATTGGCCTCGATATGGTATTTTGGAAATAGTGTTAAGTGAATTTTGATTTGGTAATGATTTCCGATTTGGAAATTATTTAAAATTGATGTTGGAGTTTTTTGTGATATTTTATCTGAAATGGATTTTGAACTCCTCTATTTCACTCCAACTTTTTGTTAGTCTTTCATTATTATTTAATAATGTTTAAAGTTGTTTAACTATTGTTTAAAAATGATTTAGAAGTTGTTTATTTATATTTATTATTGTTTAATGATTATTTATTTATATTTAATTTATTTGAGTAATTAATATTGTTTGAAGAGAATTAATAATTTTTATTTATTAATGATGTTTTGGAATTAATAATAATTTAATAATGTTTTGGGAGTAAATTGTTATTATTATAATAATGTTTAAAGATTAATTATTATTTTTTATTAATAATGCTTGAAATTATTAATTATTATATTTATAATGGTTTGAAGTTATTAATTATTATATTAATATAGTGTTTTGGAGTAATTTTTTTTTATTAATGATGTACTACTGGAAAATTGATTATGTTACTAGCGTTGTTGAAAACTAATTTATTATTTATTTATAATGTTTAAAGTTAATCAATTTATCTGATTGATTGTATTTAAAAATAATGAATTGATTTATGAAAGGAATCTCATTTAATAAAAGAGTTTACAAATGAAATTGGGTTTTGGATTTATAAAGGATTTTAAAAGGGCTTTATAAAGGATTTTATAAAGGATTTTTATAATGGAGTTCTATAAAGGAAAAGAGTTTTATAAATTGTTATGGAGATTTATAAAAGAGTTTTATAATTGACTTTTGGATATTTATAAATTAAGTTTTATAAACGATCTTGGATATTATAAAAGAGTTTTATAAATAAACTTGGAGATTTATTAAGAGTTTTATAAATGGATTTTGGAATTTTAGTAAAGGAGATGTTCATAGATGAAAGGATTTATTAAAAAGGATTTATTGAGAAATTTATAAAAGGAATTGAGATTGGATTTCCCCAAATTGACCTTCTTAATTTTGGTGGTGTGGACTTTCGTTCCATGCTTAACACCGAAGAAATAGGGTTTAGGTTTATCCTTATCCCCGTTTCTTTTTGAACAATATTTGTTTAAATCCTTTTGACATAAATTTGAAACAATAAATCTTTCATAATGTTTTATGAATATACTTATACCGTTGAGATACATATATGAATACATTTTCTAAGTAGAGAAAGTGTAGTGTTTTTGTGAATATAATTATATGTTAAGATAAGTATATGGATATTTGCCCAAGTAACGAGAGGAGTATAAAGGGTTTGTCTTTGTAAAATTATTTTGATACAAGTATTTACAAAGCGATTTTAATTAATAGAAGGGTTAATTAAAGATGTTAGTGGTTGCTTATGTGCTCAACTAATGATGGTTTCCCTATGGAAATAAATCCTTGATTTGATTGTTGTTTTTATTTGATAGTTAAATAACCGACTATCAAAACTTGACAAGTTTTAAACTATTGTTGTTGGTTTAGGGAGACCGGGATCGGATATATTATCCGAAAACCACTTCGAACCAGCATAAGCATTCAAATGGAAGATATTTTGAGTATGATGGTTTCGAAGATGGAGTTTCTTGAAGTGCAAAGGCTACTTGCTACTAATCTTGAGGGTGATTCTAAAATGGATGTGGGAAAATATTGCCTTTGGTTTTGTTTAGTGCCAGAACGAACTTGTATGGATGAACGCCGTCATTGCATTTCTGCTTGGAGGGTAGTGTTAGCATTCCACGTGAGAATTTCTAGGAGGAATAAGGTAATCGTTACCTTATGAGCCTCACACCCAGTAAATGACTAAAGTAGGGACATGGAGTAGGGCTATGTGGGTCACTCCCATTAGGGTATGATCATCGCCTAATCTAGAGCGATATCTATGATTTTATGTATGCTTCATGCCCAGTATGGTAGTTTGGTTGCAACGAGGGGGTGATCATATTCGGTGCTATCCAGCAAGGAGTAGGGCCGATCCTAAGTAGTTGAGGTTCAACGTGTTGTAGCCCCTAGTACATTTTATCTAGAGGTGTATTGATTCGGTGGGTAGGCCTTTACCCTTTCATAGTTGAAATCCATTGTCCAATACGAGCCTTTGGACTTGATTGTATACCTATTATGCTGGAATTTAATTAATGTAACAATTTCAGCTATATTCAATATTTATTTTAAACCCTAGACACTATTATAATATCAGAAGATTTCATATGAAATGTTTTAGTTATCGCAAGGTAAATACCTGTCCGTGTTTATGTGCAGCGTGGTCTTACGAGTTACCTTTTATTTTGAAAGGGTTCTATAAAAATAGAAATCAATATGCTTTGATTGAGTTTTTCCACGCTGGTTTACAAGACTGATCCGGGCGTTATTTTCTTATAATGCTCGGGTCAAACCGAGCATATTTACAAACTCAGTTTGGATACTTAGAGCTTCAGGAGATGAGCTGGATGTCCAATGCGTTTCTCTCGTATATTCTTTATTTTTACCGCATTTGTTGTTTTATTTGTCAAATTTGCGAGGACGGGTTGTTATAACTGTCCAGGCTGATGATTAGTAATTATGTATACTTTGATTTTGATGTGTGTATATATTACAGTTTCCTTTTGAAAAGATCATTGTGTATATTATGGATTACTCAGTATGGTGTGAGACTATGTTCCGTCTATTATTTTCTTTTACCCTAACAATATGTCTTTCCAACACTTGAATGCTCGGCACGTGAATACATGGATGTATTAGTATCGACTTTATAGGCCGAAAAGGCAGGTCAATACAACTTCCTTTATTCATTTCCCTAAACCCTCCCTCTCTCATTCATTCTCATTTCATTTTACAAATAAAATACAAAACATAAGAGAAGGCTGGCCATTACCTGGGAAGAAAAGAAGGGGATTAATCAACATCAAATCTCAATCTCCCTTATACAATTTAAGGTGAATAATAATATCCATCTCATTTATTTATGCTTGTTTTTGGATCTATGAATAATTTTTGAATTGATTGTGAATGTATGTCATGCTTTGATTGATGATTATCATTTTTGGATTGAATGATGATTTATTGGAATTTTCACGGAATTATTCTAATAGGGTTTAAAGTTGAAACCTAACTATTTAATCTTCGATGGATTTGAAATATGAATATGTTGTGTAAAACATTATTTTGAAGATGGGTTTTCAATTTCATAATTTTCCAAGTTCATATAAATATTTTATGAATTTCATAAGAGGATAAATGTGTTTATTTCAGGTTTTTAATTATTAAAAATAATTCAATTAATATTTTGGGTCTTGAAATATTTATACAAGAAAGAAGATGGAAATTAAGATTTTTTTTATTTTTTGGGATTTTTCTCAAGTGGTTACGATTTTCTATAAATTTATAACGAAAGAAAAGCTTTTAATTAATAATGTTAGTTTTAAAGGTTTGCAAATTAACTTGGAAAGGTAGAACATGACCTACCAGTAATTTCAGAAAAGAAAATGTGAAGTAATTTTTTATCTAATGAAATTTCAATAAGAGGCATGAGTTGGTGGAAAGTATTAGCTTAAAAAGGAAATAAAATAGTTTTAAACTTATTTACTAAAACGCCATTGTAGATACTCGACACCCCTATTATATTGACATTCAACATCTATAATTAACGATACCTGGAATAACTACTTTATTGTTATACGAGTTATATAATTTATAGGATCGTCCTCTATATGGGTTGATGCATGCGATATCTACTTAGTAGATATAATGTACCTGCTTGTATAGAAGTATGGCACAAAGTATTATAGGGTTTAGTATCTCAATGTTATAAAGGCTCGACAACCTATAGTTTCAAGACTCGATACTGTTCTTTTTAAAGTTCCATCACCTTCTTTGTTTTATCCATCTCTAGGATTTTGGCTAAGTGTTGGGCTATGTTTTCCTTGTTTTAAAGAATGATTTTAAGTGGTTAATCATTTATAAGGGTAAATGTTTTCAAGGAAATAAAATGGTGTTTTAGCCCAAGTTTTCTATGAATTTTCAAAAGGAAATTATTACTTAAGATTAAGCAATTTTGTCATGCCAATGACTATTGATTGAACATACGTTAATGAATGATGTTATATGTACTTGTTATCATTTGATCAAATAAATTTGCATATTTATCATTGTGATACTCACATCGTTATGACCCAACATTGCATCTTGGGATTTGGGGGCATAATTACCTATTAGGTTGTCCCGGTAATGAGTATGGTCAGACTAAACTACTAAGTGATTAGAATTGCATCTAGGAAATCAGATAGATCAATTATGTTAGGATGCCTTGAACTGATCAAAAGGATATGACTTATGGACTTAACATCTGGATAGGTTGATTAGTTACCTGTGAAAACTAGTTGGTTCATAGTAACTCTAGAAAAACTATGATATATGAGCAGATGTCCATATGATTCTGGATAAGGTTGATTAGTAACCTGTGAAAACTAGTAGGTTCATAGCAACCTTAGAAAAACTATGATACAAGGACATATAGTCCTTTGATTCAAACAGACAGTCCAGTTTTACTTCTAACCATATTTGGAGATTTTGGAATATCTATTAAAAGTTTTGGCCCGAGTTAGCCCGATAGCTTATTGGTTGGCCTGCAAAACCATTGAGTTCATAGTGACCCTAGGAAAGCTATGATTTGAGACAAACAGTTTATTTTTGAGAAGGGTAAACCTTGGGTGTGCATAACCCTAGAATGATAGACTAGTCAAACTACCCATGTTGCATGCATGCATATGACCATGTTACGTTTTGTTCTAACCACTATGGTTGTAGGTGCATGATTTGAGACTAACACATTTGAATAAGATACTACTGAGGGGAAAACCCTTTCCACTCAGCGACATGGTCTCACTAGATATCTATTTTGGTTCGAGATGACATATTATTATTCATACCAGACTTTTTATTTGATCCGAAGTTTTTGTTTTCCACTTTAACTCTTTGGTACTTATTTGAGTAGGTCGGGAATATAGATTTTAAGGTTAGATGAATAAGTTTCTGGAGACGTGCAGGAGGCAAGCTAGCTAATATTAGGAGTTTATTTCCACTGTGTTGTTTAAAGTCCATGCTATGTTTGAATGGATTTAATGACAGGATTTGTAACTGTCTAGCCGCTAAACTCTTATAACCCAATGAGGCATCTTCATATATCGCTCTTGGGTTATAATTATAACTATTATATTTTCTCTAAACTTGGAATCGATGGGATTATATAATGAATATGAAATTTATTGATGAAATGTGTTTTGAAATTTTTTCATATTCATGTGCTCTTGATGTTATAGATACAATTATCTAATCTCATTTTTTCACTAGGACATAATACTATTGATGACTACAGCATCAATAGCACTTATTTTCAGGCCTTAATACGGGGGATCTTACAACTTGCTATCAGAGCATATATTTATGTAAAACTTATAATATTTTGATAGAATAAAACTAAAAAGATTTTAAAAATATAATCCTAATAGATAAGAGAATAAGTATGGGGTATAGGATAACGCTATAGTAATGCACTTGTTATTTTCTATATATAAGTATGTATTCTATCTTTATTCTCCCCTTTCTCTTAGACCATTCTTTTATATCTTACAAAGACTCGTATGCAAAATTACGAAAAAGTAGGATATGGAAGCAGGAAATGGAAGAGTGAATCTAGGTGGAGGAAGCACCACAACTAATGGAAATGTTCGGCCCAATACTAGAAGCAATCCGGGTTGACAAGCAAATGCTAATCCAAATGCAATTGATAATGTGAGTGCTAAAACCCTGCAATAGATATGAGGACTATGTACCAGTTTTTTGTGAATATGATGTAAGCTGGAGGTACTCCTGGTTTGGCTAGAGGAAACGTTGGTAATGTAGGAGGTGCTAATCTCGAGATACCTGCCCATAACAATCATGGCAAATTGAGCCATGAGTACACCATTCTTGGAGGAAAGCCTTTTCTAGGAACGGAAAGTGCTACTGAAGTAGAGAATTGGTTGTTGCACTATGAAAGGATTTTTGCTGACTTAGGCTTGAATGATGAGCATAAAAGGAGGTTGGCATTTAGACAGCTGCAATGAGCTACTGAGTTTTCGTTGTGGGAGAGTTGCAGATGATTTTGAGCCAATTACCAGACTATCATCGAAATGAGCTATTGAGTTTCAAATAGATCTTGTACCTGGAGCAGAAGTCGTGAGTAGACCGCCCAATAGAATGACACCTACTAAGACGAAAGAGTTAAATGTGCAGCTGGTGGACTTAGAAAGAAAGAGTTGTATTAAACCAAGCAGTTCGCCTTGGGGAGCAGCTACAGTGTATGTAAAGAAACCAAACGGGTCGGTAAGGATGTGTATTGATTATCATAAGTTGAGTGAGAAGACGATAAAGAATCGGTATCCTTGGCCAAGAATAGATGATTTGTTTGATCAATTGAGTGGAGCTAAGATATTTTCCCAACTGGATTTAGCAATAGGGTTCCATTAAATAAGAGTGGCGGAGGACAGCATTCCATTAAAAACATTTTGAACAAGATATGGTTCGTATAAATGGTTACTTATGCCCTTTAAACTAACTAATGCGCTTGCTAACTTTGTGGATTTGATTAACCAGATCTTCCAAGAGCATTTGGATAGATTCATGTTAGTATAAATAGATGACATTCTATTATAATCTAAGAATGAATGAGATCATGAGATTCATCTTAGAATAGTGCTAGAAACGTTAAGGCAGCATCAACTAAAGGCGAAGTTTTCAAAATATCATTTTTGGAGAAAGAAGTAAAGTTTCTTAGCCATGTAGTTTTTGAAAATAGTTTTTCAGTAGATCCAGCTAAGATTGACTGTTAGTAATTAGAAAAGGCCTAAGACTGTGGCCGAGATAAGAATTTTTCTGGGGTTAACAGGCTATTACTGGAGATTCATTAGATTTCTCTTGTATTGCGGCGCCTATGTCTAAACTAACAAGGAAGTATGTAAAGTTTCTTTAGACTGATAAGTATGAAGAAGCATTCTTGAAGTTAAAATATTTATTGATCAATGCGCCTGTGTTACTTGTTCCAGATGAGAATCAAGGTTTAGTGGCGTATATGGATGCTTGTAGGACAGGGTTAGGAGCCGTGTTAATGCAAAAAGGTAAAGTGATTGCTTTCGCTACTCGACAGATCCAACCACATGAAGTTAGATATCCGACTCATGGTCTAGAGTTGGCAAGGGTGATCTTTGCTTTGAAAGTGTGGAGAGGAAAGCTAGCTAATATTAGGAGCTTATTTCCACTGTGTTGGTTAAACTCTATGCTATGTTTGAATGGATGTAATGACAGGATTTATAACTGTAAAGTAGTTAGACTCTGATCACCAAGGGGCGTCTTCATATGTCTCTCTTGGATTATAATTATAATCACTATATTTTCTCTGAACATGGAATTTATGGGATTAACTAATAAATATGGAAGTTATTAATGAAATGTGTCTTGAAAATTTTTCATATCCTTGTGCTCTTGGTTTTATATATACAATTAACTGATTTTATTCTATTATCAGGAAATAATACTATTGATGACTGTAGCATCGGTACCGCTTATTTTTAGGCCTCAAATTGGGGGATGTTACATATTCACAGACCATAAATCCTTAACATATATTTTCTCCCAGAAGGACCTCGGCCTTTGTTAGAAGCGATAGTTAGAGTTCTTAGCCTCTTATAAGTTTAGCATTTCTTATATGCCATGAATGGAGTAGAAGACATACTAGCTTGAGGGCGATGTTACTAGAGTGAAAGAAGTTGGAGTTTATCACTTGTTATGATTTTAGACTTCGGTGCAAGTTAGAGTCGTAAATGTTGGCTAGCTTGACTATCAAACCTACTTTGATCGAGCGGATTGGTACTAGTCAAAAGCGAGATGCAAGACTAGCAAAGATCATGGAAAAAATAGAGGAAGAAGTAAAGTTTGAGGAGACAAGGCAATACGAACTAGACAAAAATGGTTGGCTCCACAAGGATGGGAGATTGTTTGTTCTCGATATTGATAGATTACAAGGTGAGGCGCTATGAGAGTGCCACCATTCTAGATTGATTATACATCTTGACAGTAATAAGATGTACCATGATATGAAATAGATGTATTATTGAGAGGTAAGAAAAGGATGTCGGGACATTCATCTCGAAGTGTATGAACTGCCAGTTGGTAAAGGCAGAGTAGAAGAATCCAAGTCGGTTGGTGCAACCACTTAAGGTTCCCAAGTGGAAGTGGGAACAAGTTTAAATGGACTGCCAAGGACCAGAGTAGGGTACGATAGAATCTAGGTCATAATTGATAAACATACAAAGAGTTCTCAATTCGTACCAATTAAGCCCAGTATAAAGACATACAAATTCGCCGAGTTATATATGAAATGGGTAGTGCGATTCCATGGTGTGCCAAAGAGCATTATGATTGACTGAGACCCTTTATTCACTACTGGGTTTTGGAAGAGCTTACAAGATGCGTTGGGGATCGAGCTGCATCTTAGTGCAGCTCATCACCCGCAAAAAGATGGGCTGACCGAGCGGTTGATACATATATTGGAAGATCTCTTGGGAGCATGAATTCTTGATTTCGGAGGCTCATATGACGATCACTTGCGTCTGGTGGAGTTCGCATACAACAATAGTCATCGGTCTAGTAACGATCTTCAAAGTGTTATATGGCCAATCATGTAACGCTCCTTTATGTTGGTAAAGACGAGAAGCTGATACTTAGGCCAACTATGATCAGATAATCTTTGGAGAATATTGAAGTCATTCGAAAAAGAATGAAGGCGGCCCAAGATGGGCAGAAGAGCTACATTGATAAAAGCCATGTAGATTTGGAGTTTTCTGTCGGTGATATAGTGTTTATGAAGATTTCTCTATTGAAGAATATTATTCGATTCGGTAGTAAAAGAAAGTTGGCGCCAAGATTTGTATGTTCTTTTCTAATAGTAGAGAGGATTGGGAAAATAGCATATAGGATTGACTTATCTTAGAAGATGGCTGGCATGCACAATGTATTCCACTTTCTCACTTGTAGAAGTTTGTTCATGACTTAGGCGTGACGATTGCACCATAACAACTTGATGATATCGAGATTGAACCTAAAGCTTCGAGACCTCGTAGGTCGATTCATATTGCCAAATGCGACATGAAACAACTTAGGAGAAAAACGATAGAGTTAGTGAAGGTTCAGTAGGGTGAAAGCGAAAACGAAAGCAATTGCACGTGGGAAACCGAGGAGAGAATAGGGGCTGCATATTCGGGGTTCTTTGCGTGGTAAGGCCTACTGTTTATCTACACTGTTTATTACGTGGCTGCCTGTTTGGTAAGTTTGACGGTTGCATATGATTACTAGGCGTGCCGGTTAACTATGGTTTACTATTATTTGACTTGTTTGGGGATTTTGAGGGCGAAATTCCTAAAGGAGAAGAGTGTAACGACCGATATAACCCATATTTTACATATCGAACGATCGTAAAATATTATTATTTAATTCATATGAGATCGTATGACTCTAAAATTTTGGAAAATGACCACTAGGGGCATTTTTCATCTTCAGAATTTTTATCGAATAGTGCATCCAGAAATTCTTGTAAAGGCTATAACTTATGACAGAGGTTGATTTGGGGTCTAAAACCATTTCCATTAGATCGAGATGATGATTTATCTTTTCGTAGAGTGGTCGGAACCGGAAAACGAACTTATTATTTATGAGATATGGCCATTTTAAATTTAGACTGCTGCTGGCCGGATTAGTAGTGATTAGTCAAGCTCAAACTCAAGCCCACTAAACAATTTTGGGAATTATGCCTAATTGTAACTGATGGGACTGATCTAAATCATTTTGCGCTTCCCGAAAAGAACTCTAAACCTCCATAACCTAGATTTCATCAAAAAGCTCACCTCTTTCATACTAATCCTAGCCTAAACCATCATTAGAAGGGTAATTAATGAATGGGATTGTAGATCTATCATTTTGGTTGCTTTGAAATCTGTATTCTTGATGTCCATTAAAGATTTGGAAATTTGATTGGTAATTTTGATATTAGGTGAGTGATTTATAATTTCTCACCATTTTTTTTGATATGATTTATATGTTAAAACATTTTCAAATTTTAATTTAACCTTCATATATGTTTATAGCCGAATTAAAAAAGATAGAGACTAATTTCAAATGTTTTTATAAAACCTTGTGAATCTTATTGCCATTTTGTTATAAAACTAGACCTAGGAAATTTCATGATTGTAAATAATGTTTGGATAGATTAATTATGTTATTTTCCTACTTATGAATAATGTCTGCTTTGGTATATGTTGCTTTGATATTTTTGTTAGTGCTTTTAGAGTAGTTAGGATGCAGTTATCGATTTGATCAAAATGAGGACAAAAATGCTCAAAATGAAATGCAACTTGGAGGGGAGGCTCTAGTGGAAGGGAGTCTCTGAAGAATGGGAGAAGCCTACACTTTAGGTCGCAAGTTGTTCGGAGCTAATTAGAGTTCTCAAAATCATATCGGTACTGGGTATAAAGTATGGTCGGTGGAAGTTCCAATTCAAGTCGTTGGAGAAGGCGCTTCAGGATTTTCGCTAGGAACTACGAGACATGCTTAGGGATAAGGCAAGGAAGGGGTTTGGAGACTTAACTTTAGAATTTTGGTGAAGTACACAACTCGGTATTGATATATTTTGATGGTTGCCAACCTCATTTTCGAGCAAAAGATTGGGCTACGGGGCTTGGGAAGTTGAGACATGGTGAAGGGAAGCTTTAGGCAACCAAAGGAGGCAAGAGATCGACATGAAGTACTTAGCCAAGATTTGGCTAAGTAATTTATAATAGCACCGGCATAAAGCAATTTACATCGGTATTGATATGAATAGGAGTGACCATTCTCAAACAAACTTCCATGGAATGCTCCGAGGCTCCAATAGGTCGTACTGAAAGTGTTTGTTTGTTTACTTGACGTTCGATTGCAATGTCGCAACATGATGAACGATGATGGTTTCGGGACTTGATGATGGTAACTCGATGACGATGGAGTTATGTTTTGGTGATGAAGGCTCAATGTTTGGGAAGTCGTAAGAATGATTATCTACAAGGATGGGTTCTAGAAAGGGTGATTCATGGATAGAATGTTGAAAGGCTGTATCATAGAAAGAAAGGAACGTGGAATAGTTTCTTAAGATTGAATGGAAACTAGATGGAGTAAGGAAATGACTTGGGTACACATCTAAGGGATTGTTGATGCTCGAAGTGTTTTTTGATGAACTCATACGCAAGGGTATTGAGAGGACTCTCATTGGGTACGTGGGGAAACTCTCAGAGCCACTACCGAACCAGCTTCTCAGAGCCACTACCGAACCAGCTTCTCAGAGCCACTACCGAACCAGCTTCTCAGAGCTACTACCGAACCAAGCTCCTACAAGCTACTACCCATGCCACCCTCAAACACTCTACCGGACCAGCACCTCCCCATGCACTGCCGGACCAACTCCAAACCAGACCAAGGTACTACCACCTAGCACCGAATCACCTACAACCAGTCCACTCTACACTCCAACCATCTCCGAACCAAGCGATGCCGAACCAAAGCGTCTACCACCTACTGCCGAGCCAAAGCAATGTCGAACCAACGCTACCAGGCTAGATTACATCAGCCCAGGCCCACCAGCAGCTATGTACATCCAAGACCCCTGCCCTCAGCCTCACTCTATAAATAGAGGGGCAGAGGTACAACAATGGGGACAAGTTTTGAGAGCTCAAGCACGGAGAGAACTTTCAAACAACTTTCTTTTACTGGTATCAAAGCTTTGTACTTGTAATCTGAACTAGAAAGGAGAAATAATATATAAAGTGGACGTAGGCACATTCTGGCTGAACCACTATAAATCTGCGTGTCTTTTACAATTTAGTCCCTGCTTTTCATATATTTGCATAATTCACCCAAATAATTGAGAACAATATAAAATCAATTAAATCATACGACTTTGAGGTGTTTGTCCATTTTTTGTGCAAACATTTTTGGTGCTTTCATTGAGAGCTATAAGCTCGAAGCTTCAGCTTCTTCCACTTAACCTTTTTCCTGACAGCATCGTTCATCGCTTGGAAAACATGCCTCCCAAGCAGAAAAAAGATGTTAACAAAGGAAAAAACATCGCAACCAGCAGTCTTCCAGATCCAGCGGTCACGGATCAAGTAAATCATCCTCCTCCAGCAGCAGTACCAAATGAAGGACAGGCTAATCCGACCACTCCTGCCGCAGAACAGCCTGCAGCAATTACTAGGGCAGATCTAGACAGGGTTGTGGTTGAAGTAACTAACCGCTTCACATTCCAGCAGGAAGCCTTGGTGGACCATCTCATGTCACGCTTAAGGGATGCTGAAGAGTCTAACCGCAACACTGAATCATAGGGTGAGTCCCAGTCTGGAGGATCTCAGAGACAGCAAAGATCTTCCTTCTTCGAAGGAGCTAACAGCAGAAGCGGCCATGGTAGGAGCCGAGATCGAGCACAACCCGAAGTTAGGCCTGAGGAAACGCTTGGAACCGAACCCAACGGGGGAGGTACCGGACGGAGGTCAACTGTAGCTGAGCCGGTTGTACTGACTAACCACGGAAAC
Organism: Allium fistulosum; assembly: GCA_030737815.1. Classification (NCBI taxonomy): domain Eukaryota; kingdom Viridiplantae; phylum Streptophyta; class Magnoliopsida; order Asparagales; family Amaryllidaceae; genus Allium; species Allium fistulosum. Next base: position 257,294,919 of record CM060908.1, on the reverse strand, counting down.
GCCAGCGAAAGGGGCCGAGCTAGAGTCCAGCCCGAAGTTGGACCCGAGGAAGTGCTTAGATCAGAACCCAGCAGGGAAAGATCAAGGCAAGGGCCAACTGTGGCTGACCCTAGCATGCTCCCAGAAGACCAAAGGCAGCCATTGGAAAATATGAGGAATGATAGATGATACCATCCCTACAGGTCATCTGGACGGAATCAATTCCACAGAACAGAACCGAACTCGTTTCTATCTGCTCCAAATTCTGATGAAAGGATGGCACGCTTATTCAGAGAGTACGTCCAATGGGAGCAAAGAGATCGAGGGATAGGCGCTAGGGTAACCAGCCCTTTCGCCCGCAATATCGAAATTGCTATCACCCCTCGAGAATGGAAGATGCCAACAATGGAACCCTACAAAGGAACCTCCAACCCCATTGTACACTTACAGAGATACACACAGCATATGCTCATGAGTGAAGCAACAGAGGGAGTACTGTGCAAATGCTTTCCACTATTCTTAGCAGATCTCGCTACCTCCTGGTTCTGTCATTTACCCCAGGGATCCATCAGCTCGTGGGAAATGTTGAAAGAAAAGTTTATCAGTCAGTTCCGCATTCATGTAGAACAACCCAAGGATGCTTATTCCTTATCCAGCATCAAACAGAAACCTGGAGAGAAACTGCAGCAATACCTAACCCGATTCAATGCCGCAGCGGCCGCAGTCCAAGATGTCGATGAGAAGCTTATCCTAATGGCCCTCTGTAGTGGTGTGCATCCGGATACTAAATTTGCTAGAAGGTTGACAAAAGAAAAACCAGCTACTTTACCCGATTTCTTCCATGAAGCCGGGAAATATATGAGGCTTGAGGATGCTGCCGTTGAGGGGCAGACAGGACAAAAAAATAAGGCAATTCACAGCAACGCGCCTGCTGTGGCAAGGGACGTTCGAAGAAATGATTCCAGAGACAATGCTGGGGGCAAGAAGGGAGAAAAGCGCCTATATCGGCCAGGACCGAGATTCGACACTTACACTCCTTTGAACGAGACCGTCGAAAACATCTTCCTTGCCACCCAAGGCGAAGTTAGATACAAACGCCCACCATACAAGAAGGAATCAGATAACGTGCAGAAGACTGGAAAGTTCTGCCGCTTCCACGAATCTCATGGGCATGATACCAATGAGTGCCATCATCTCCGGGACTTGATTGAAGAACACATCAGAAGGAAGAAACTGGAACGCTATGTAAAAGGTCAGTACAGGACTCCAGCTCCTGCCAATGAGAACCCAAGGCTACCCTCACCAGAGATCTGCAGAGGAAATCGCAACACTAGCGGCCCTAGTCAAGAGAAGATAGTGGTCCATACCATCTCGGGAGGACCGCACATCGTCGACAGAAGCTGGGAAGAGATGGAAAGATATGGAAAGTCGCTTAGAAACAATGAAGACTATGTTAATTCTGTTATAGAAGACCGCCACCCGAAGCGGAAAGAGAATCATGACATCACATTCGGTAGGCGTGATCTAAAAGGAAGGCAATACCCTCACATGGATCCCATGGTTATCTCTGCCCGGCTCGGTCCAGCCGAAGTTTTCCGAATTCTAGTAGACACTGGAAGCTCAGTAAATATCCTATTCAAACATGCATTCGACAAAATGAAACTATCAATGAAGGATGTATCTCCCTGCAATAAACCACTACACGGTTTCACTGGAGATGCGAAGATGCCCCTCGGGCAACTGGACCTCTTTGTTGAAATCGGAAGCCATCCCCGCTCCGTTGTACGGAAACAGACGTTTGTGCTAATAGAAAACCACTCGGCCTACAACGCCTTCTTAGGAAGGCCAGCCTTGTCTGACTTCCAAATTGTCCTAGCCCCATGGTGCCTAAAGATGAAATTTCCAACGGACAATGGAGTAGGGGAAGTAGAAGGAGACCAGGACGTTGCTCGAGACTGCTATGTGACTGAACTTCGCAACAACCACAGGAAGGATAAAGGGAAAAGTGTAGAGGTTGCCCTCTGCACAAAAAGTCTAGAAGCGTAGCAACTAAAAAAAGCCCCTCCTCTTTGATATACCAGCGACCCTTTCAATGAATTAGACCCCAGGGAAAAAGAGGAGGAGGCCACCGCCGAGCCTGCAGAGGCTATGGAGTTTGTATCTGTAGACAAGCATGACTCGAGTAGACTATTGAAAATTGGGTCCCAACTAAAAGCAGAGTTGAAGGAGCAACTCATCGACTTTCTCCGCCACAACTTGGATGTATTCGCATGGTCACACGCTGACATGACCGGAATCTCCCCCGACGTAGCATGCCACGTACTAAACATTGATCCTACCAAGGCGCCCGTAAAACAAAGAAAGAGAAGTATGGGGGCAGAACGATCAGCAGCCCTCGATGAAGAAGTAAAGAATCTACTTGCCAATGACTTTATACGGGAAGCCATTTACCCAGAGTGGATCGCCAACCCGGTGCTGGTAAAGAAGGCTAATGGGAAGTGGCGGACATGCATTGACTTCTCCAACTTAAATGACGCCTGCCCGAAGGATTGCTTCCCACTTCCCCGAATCGATCAACTTGTAGACAGCACAGCCGGACACGAACTCTTATCCTTTATAGACGCATACTCAGGATATAACCAAATTCCTATGCATACTCCTGATCAAGACCACACTAGTTTCATCACTGATCGGGGTTTGTACTGCTATAAGGTAATGCCTTTCAGACTTAAAAACGCAGGAGCCACCTACCAGCGCCTCGTCAACAAGATGTTTGCAGGGCTAATAGGACAAACTATGGAAGTGTATGTGGATGACATGCTGGTAAAGTCAAGGAAAGCTGACAATCACGTAAGCCACCTGGGCGAGATGTTTCAAGTACTTCGCCAGTATGGAATGAAACTTAATCCTCTAAAATGCTCCTTCGGAGTATCATCAGGAAAGTATCATCAGGATTGAAGCAAACCCTGAACAAGTCCGAGCTCTAAAAGATATTAAAATACCTTCCACTCGAAAGGAAATGCAAAGCCTGAATGGGAAAGTGGCCGCCCTAAGCCGATTCATCTCCAAAGCAACGGACAAGTGCGTCCCCTTCTTCGAAGCTCTAAAGAAAGACAAAGGAAAGTTCGAATGGACTGACGAATGCTTAACCGCTTTCCTTAACTTGATCGAACACCTCCAGAAACCGCCGGTACTCTCGACTCCAAGCGAAGGCGAAGAATTATACCTATACCTTGCTGTGTCATCTCACGCCCTGAGCGCTGTGTTGGTAAGAGAAGACAACCGTACGCAGCGGCCAATATACTTTGTAAGTAAGAGGTTTACGGGGGCAGAAGTCAGATATCCTAAACTTGAGAAGCTAGCATACTGTTTACTAATCACATCACGGAAACTGCGTCACTACTTCCAGTCCCATTCCATCAAAGTTCTGACCGACCAACCACTGAGGCAGGTACTCCATCGTCCCGACACTTCTGGGCAACTACTTAAATGGTGCATTGAACTAAGTCAGTATGATATCACCTATCACCCTCGCACCGCCATCAAGGGACAAGCCATAGCCGATTTCATTACAGAATTCACTACCAACGAATGTAAGGAGCAATCGGAAATAGTAGAAGACATCAAGTGGAATCTCTTCGTGGATGGTGCGTCAAACGAACAAGGCTCGGGGGCAGGTGTGGTAATAATCACTCCTAGGGGAAATAAGCTGCACTATGCTATAAGGTTGGAGTTCGCTGCCACCAACAACGATGCAGAGTATGAAGCAGTGATAGCTGGATTAGAACTTGCCTTAGAAATCGGAGCCAATTCTTTGTGTCTTCATAGCGATTCTCAACTTATTATTAATCAAATACTAGGAGAATTCCAGGCTCGAGAAGAACGACTCATAGCATATTTAAAGAAGACCAAGTTACTTCTCAATCGATTGGACCACTACTTAGTCAAACACATCCCTCGGGAAGAGAACCGCGAGGCCGACGAATTGGCGAAGCAAGCAAGCGTGAGAGACGGCGCTATTTCCGGAGCAGTATCCATCTCAAAGCAACTAACCCCAAGTTTCGAGCAAGTGAATCTGATAGCTGCAACCGAAGAAGCAACTTGGATGACTCCCATCCGAGACTACTTACAAAGCAGCACACTACCCAACGGGCGTAACGAAGTCAAGAAAATCTTGAGGAAAGCTTTCCGCTACACAATACAAGAGGACATCCTCTATCGGCGTGGATTCTCTAACCCCTTATTAAGGTGTGTCGCTGGAAGGGAAGCCAAGGAAATCTTATCCAACATTCATCAAGGAAGTTGCGGAGATCACACCGGAGGGCAAACTTTAGCAAAAAAAATACTCCGATATGGATATTTCTGGCCCACCTTAAGCAAGGACGCCTTAGATTTCGTCAAAAAATGTGATAGATGCCAGATGTTTGCTAAGATTCCGTGGCTACCAACAACTGAGATAACTCAAATGACCAGCCCTTGGCCCTTTGCAGTATGGGGAATTGACTTAATCGGCGAACTACCAATGGGTCGAGGCGGGGCCAAATATGCTATAGTGGCAGTCGACTATTTCACCAAATGGGTGGAAGCAGAACCTCTGAATAAAGTATCTTCAGCAAAAGTTATTAACTTCTTGATCAAAAATGTTCTGTGCAGGTACGGAGTCCCATTCAAAATCATATCAGACAATGGACTTCAGTTTGACAGCGAGGAATTCGCCAACTGGTGCCGAGAGCACGGAATTCACAAAAGCTTCTCATCCGTAGCGTATCCCCAGGCAAACGGACAGGTCGATGCCGTCAACAAAATTCTGAAAACCCTAATCAAAAAGAAACTCGAAAAGTCAAAGGGCGCTTGGGTGGATGAACTCCTTACGGCACTGTGGGCCTATCGCACATCTTTCAGAACATCAACAGGGCATACTCCTTTCTCTTTGGCATACGGATCGGAGGCTATGCTCCCAGTTGAAACCATCGTGCCTTCCCACCGTAGGATCCACTATAACCCAAAAAAGAACGAAGAACTCCTTCACATGTCTTTGGATCTAATTGAGGAGAGAAGAAATGATGCAGTCCTCAAAGCAGCAGCCCACAAGCAAAAAGTGGCAGCACAATACAATTCCAAAGTCAAGCATCGTACCTTACGAGAAGGAGATCTTGTCCTCAGGCGAATCTTCCCTCGCCCCGGAGCACTAGATCCAATCTGGGATGGACCATATGTAATTCATAAAGATCTCCACAATGGAGCTTATATTTTGTCAACAGTGGACGGAGAGGTGTTCCAGAGGGCATGGAACATCCAACACCTCCATCGATACTTTTCTTAACTTGTACTGCCCATATGAAGTGAATTAACAAAGAGAATCAGTGGACGTAGGCATTTTCGTGCCGAACCACTTTAAAAAAACCGTGTCTCTTTTTTAACTTGTTCCTTTATATCTTGGCTGCTTGTTAACTTTATCCTTTTCTGTTGAACAAAACCCTATGCGTATAGCATTTCCATTCAAAGCACTCCACAGTGCAACTTCACCTGGACAAGACCTAACAGGTACTATGCGAATCTATGCCCTCGCCAATGAGACACTTTTGCTCCGGCATCCCTCTGCTGCGGGTTAACTCATTGCTCGCGACGGCCCTTAAAGCCAACTGTAATGAGCCGATTATAAGCCACCGAGAAGGCCGACTATAGCCGAGGCAGCTCATTACGGCGTTCGGCTCGCCGGCAACTGTGAACCGACTATAAGCCCCAACATAAGGTGTGGCCAGCCAGGGGCAGTTCACGGTTGACGATCGGCACCCACGCTAGCCGGCCACAGTAAATCGAATAATACCCACGATTACGGGCCATAATGGCCCGGGTAGTTACTGTGCGCGATCTCGGCTCCGATGTGTCTTAAGTGCGGCTGTGGTAAAAAAGAATTAACTCCCCGCGGAGGCGTAAGATGGGTGACAAATGTCTCCAAGACCCACAGCTAGGGAAAGTGACTACAAAGCCCGTTTGCCACGAACTTAAGCACATCGAAGGCCTTCCGTGATTGGAAGTTTTACTATTTCACATATTTCAATTTTATTTAAGAAACTTTTCTCCTATCCTCTGTAACAATCCCTGAAGTACAGGACATAGAACAAAAGACTTTCACTAATGGAAGCGGATACTCACAGCAAGATACTGGACCGCATTCCATCCTCGGTCACACAAGACATTCAAAGCTGCCATCTACAAGCAAAATATAAAGGGCGGTATTTCCTTCTTTCATAAGTAAACACGTGACTACAATTTATTCACACCTCACGCTAACATTGCAAGTCATGAAATTATGTTTTAAACAAGAACTTGACGTCAAACACAATTTAATTACAAGAATATGCATAGCTATATTTCTCATACAACATGTCAAAATAGCAAAAACATTCAAAAGACAACAGAATCAGCTTAATTTAAGAAATCACACGTCAAGAATAGTGTTGTTTATTACAAGTAGCATAATTACAACCTAAGAGTTATATTATTGTTTTGAGACTAACATATACAACAATGTCAAGTCCACAAAAAGATATCCAGGTCCATCAAGGAGCCGGCTGCGTCGGAGTCTTATCCTTGTCCTGTTGCCCACCTGTCCGGTCAGAGAAAGAATTCATTAGTGATAAGCAACCAAGTTAACAGAAGGACTAGAAAGGAAGACTTACCAGCATCCGCTCCTTGATTATCTTGATCATCATCCTCTACTTGCACACCTGCCTCCTCAGCTGCAAGCAACCGCATACCCTCCTCACCGCCACCTTCTCCTCTTTGGTGAACTGGGCGGTAACCACATCCATCCCGAAGGCCACACCACCCTCCTTATCCGCCTCAGCCTTGGCCTCCTCTAGAGCCCTGAGATAGATCCTAGCCATAACCCGGGGGTAATCATCCATCTAGGACAAGTTACCCTGCCTCCAAGTACGGAAGTACATATCCTGGAGCATCCCATCCATCATCCCCTCGTTCTCTTCAAACTCCCTCATTCGGACCTCAAAATCCCGCAGCTTTGCAACAACATCATCCCTCTCCGATCGATACCGTAAACGGTCGGCCTGAAGGGACCTCCTCATCGCCTCCATCTCCTCCTTCGACTTGGCCTAAGCAAGCTCCGCAGCCTCAAGTCTCCCCGATAGTTCCTCTACCCGCTCGAGGTCCGCTTGCCGAACCTCATCCACCATGGCGATAGCCATGTCAATCCGCTCCTTATAGACGACCTCCATCCTCCGCAACTCCGCCTTGCTGGCCTCTTCAATAGTCTTCCTCAATTGTCGGGATGCAGCCTCATGCTGGGAGATTTGGATGGCTTGGTCGGCAAGTTGTTTAGCCTGGTCGGAAACCATCAACCGCAGCCGAATGTTGGCGCTTCCTATCTCTTCCCCAGCCTTGACCAGTCGGGCGTGGTGCCCCATCAATTTCCTGGTCTCCTCAGCAACCCGATCAATATTTGCCTTAGCCTCATCTCCCAGAGTTATGACCCGGGTAGTAAGTAGATCAAGGTCCAGGGACTTAGCTTCGTCAAGCACCCGTACCATAGGATTACGAGGGAGGAGGTGCTCACCAGTAACCTCATCAAAAGAAATGTCATGAGATGCCGGGTCCAAGTCCGAATGACCCGCAAACGGATTGCGTACTAAGCCAGGATGATCTATTGGGATGACGGTTGGATTCTCAGACGGATGGGGGGAGGGCATAAGCTCGGTATCCTCCTTTGTAATGTCGTGAATAGGCTGGAGTGGGGCCGGGGGTTCAAGAAGAGGTTCAGACGAAGATTGACTCCTCTTCCTCTTCTGTATATCTTCTTCAATAACTCCGAGAAGAGGACGATAGCCGACTATGTCTCCCGAGCGATTAGTAGAAGGCTTCGGCTTGGCGGAAACTTTGAGGAGTTTGTATTGTTCAAGCCTGTGCCGAAGATCTGAGGTCTTGGCCGTTTTGCCCACTCCTGGAGTAAAAATCAAGTGTCACCAGTATGCATTGAGCCATCATTCGAGAATTAAAAGGAACAGAGGGAAATTCACCTTGAACCGCAGAGGTTGCCTCAGTAGAAGCGCTCCCGGAAGATAAATCGACGCCGGTCCCAACTTTCTCAGCTTTCTTGGACTTCTCTGTTCCCTCCAAACCTTCCAAGGCTTGGCGGAAAGCGTCATCCGTCCACTCTTGCATCTCGCCTACTTTCCCAGAAGACAAAGCCCCGAAACCGTCGCCACCTCCAGCGCCTTCTCCTCCATCTCCGCCTTGCTCCTCCTCCACATCTCCCTCCTCCGGGATATCTGGACATGTGCTGGGAGAGGGACCGTCAGACTTTTTGAGCTTCTTCCCCCCGGCAACCGGATGTTTCAGAAAGGGCCTCCTTTTGCTGCTCTTCGACTCGGCCCCTTCTTTAGCTTGGGCAGCCTTCTCTTCGGCCGTGTCCCTCTGCTTGACCACAGACTGCTGTGGAAGGATCAAGTTGTGCTCCAAAAGTGTAGCGTTCCTGATCAGGTAAGCAGCCGACCTATCTCTTCTAGTAATAGCTTCTATTTCTTCTGCCGTCTGAACCAGGCGATCATTCTCCACGACCGCAAAACCACCTGTCGCTAGCAAAAAATAAAAACACATAAGGAGGAGCATTGCAACTAGAACGGGAATTAAAAATAAAGCTTTGACTTACATCCAGAGGTGGAGCGCCGAATAGAAACGGAATCATCCCTGACAAAAAACCATTCCTTCTTGAACATGTTGTACTTGGAGTATAGATCCAGGACCGGCTTAAAGGATACGGCCGATTCCAAGCTGATGTAGGGAGACCTCTTCTTATAGCCTCTCAAGTTGTACAAATACCGGATCTCCCAGTTGGAAGGAGGACGCCCATATCTCCTCTGGAAGATGACGAAGAGACTCACCAGAATGGCATAGGAGTTGGGCTGAAGCTGGAATGGAGCTACCTTTAGATATGTGAGAAAGCTGACTACCCAGGCATTGAGGGGCGGGATGGCACCACACATGCAATGGTATCTGCTGTAGGCAAAATATCCTTCGGGAGGATCATACGGCATCACTCCCGCATCCGGCAATAGCATGCGCGCTCGGTCGATCCCGAAAGAGCGAGATATAACATCAAGTTGCTCGCCCTTGAGTGAGCTAGGGAAGCAATCGGGAGGCAAGTTCAGAAGTTCCTGAGGACCATACCCGTCCACTAGCGATCTCGGGGTGGGCCCATGTCGTTCTGGATTCGGCTGAACCGGGGGTACAACGGGAGATTCTCTTTTGTCCGTAGATCTCTTCTTTTCTGATCAAGTTTCCACTTTGTGAGACATTATCTGCGGCATGAAAAAGCACATTGTTAGAACAAGGGATATAGAGGGTCAAATGAACAAGTGTATATTGTCTAGAATTCCACTTATAAACACGTAAAGTCATTCAACAATTACAAAGTCATTCAACAGTACAAAGTCATTCGGCATTTCCAACATGAGGTTCATTCGGTAACCAACATCACCAGACTCGTTCGGCCGTTTAAAACCGAAGGTTCGTTCGGCACCAGGTTCATTCGGTAAGTCATGTTCCTAAGCCCATTCGGCAATAACACGCTCGGCAGAAGGGGATCTCACCTGGTTCGGCAAAAGTTGAAAGCTCTATTCGGCTAACAGGCTTGGGTTCGACGAAGACAAAGGTTTGGCTCGGCTAGTGAGGGATAACGATGGCATCAGACCCCTACTTATAGGCAAGATATAAACGACCGGACCAAATGGTTCAGTACACCGAACCAGATAGGAATGGCCGAACAAAAAACAAAGTATGCCATGTGCGTGCACATGCCATGCTTTGTGGGGGCAAGTGTTGGGAGAGTTTCAGCCGAACCAACCCACTACCGAACCAGCTTCTCAGAGCCACTACCGAACCAGCTTCTCAGAGCCACTACCGAACCAGCTACTCAGAGCCACTACCGAACCAGCTTCTCAGAGCTACTACTGAACCAGCTTCTCAGAGCTACTACCGAACCAAGCTCCTACAAGCTACTACCCATGCCACCCTCAAACACTCTACCGGACCAGCACCTCCCCATGCACTGCCGGACCAACTCCAAACCAGACCAAGGTACTACCACCTAGCACCGAAACACCTACAACCGGTCCACTCTACACTCCAACCATCTCTGAACCAAGCGATGTCGAACCAAAGCGTCTACCACCTACTGCCGAGCCAAAGCAATGCCGAACCAACGCTACCAGGCCAGATTACATCAGCCCAGGCCCACCAGCAGCTATGTACATCCAAGACCCCTGCTCTCAGCCTCACTCTATAAATAGAGGGGCAGGGGTACAACAATGGGGACAAGTTTTGAGAGCTCAAGCACGGAGAGAACTTTCAAACAACTTTCTTTTACTGGTATCAAAGCTTTGTACTTGTAATCTGAACTAAAAAGGAGAAATAATATATAAAGTGGACGTAGGCACATTCTGGCTGAACCACTATAAATTTGTGTGTCTTTTACAGTTTAGTCCCTGCTTTTCATATAATTGCATAAGTCACCCAAATAATTGAGAATAATATAAAATCAATTAAATCATACGACTTTGAGGTGTTTGTCCATATTTTGTGCAAACAGATGTATACCTTAGATAAATGGAATGGATCAAGAGTCAACTATGGGCTGGTGTGCGAGTAACACTAAAAACTAGGAATTTTTCTATTAATTCTTGATGGAAGAATGGTCAAATGAGTTATCATATTTCCAGGGCGCATTAAGTGACAGTGAGGATTGTTTGCTGGATGCCACATTTGTTATGGTTGTTTTTTCCTATTTTCGTCATTCTAGGAATGTCATATGATGTAAGTACTATGATGGAGATAACTAGAGACTCGACGTTTTACTTTGTAATACCCCGTGGTTTTCGATAATTAATTTAAAAATTAATTAATTAATAAATAATAATTAGTGAAAAAAGGAATTTTTGTAAACATCATAATTTGGCTATGAAAATTATACCGTTGGGTGCGTAGCGACTTTCTAATCAATTTTCATATACAATGTTTTCCGATCGGAGTTCAAACGAAAAAGTTATTAATGTTTGTAGATTTAGCGTTGGAAATAATTATATATGTAAATAAGGTGATAAAATCAATTAATGCCAATTAGCAACGTTAATGGAAGCTTAAAGGTTAAGAAAGGTTAATATAAAAATTAAATCTAAGTGAATATAAATAAGGGGAAACAAATGATAGCAATCATCGTTAATAAGGAAGGAAACCAATGATTTAATTAACAAATGTAAATAAATTAAACAAAGATCGCACGCTAATAATTTAATGCTCAAATACACACAAAGGTTGACCCCAAATGTGCCTAGGTTAACCGGTAGCAGTTGATCAAAGGCATGGGGCGGTCGACCCGTGTATGTTTAATTATGGCAGTAAATTATTTTCTAAACGCCCCAGATTTAATATGGTTTAATCGAATGGTTGGCATTGATTTGAACTCCTATCAATATAGACTTAGATCCTTATTTCCAAACTCACAATTATCTTATGAGCGTGAAAGCTCTGCCATTTTCTCTTCTCCTCCACAACTCTAAATTCATATAAATAGTTCTAGGTTGCTAGTGGATTGTAGAAGATGATAGAGATAGAGAATAAGTTCAAATCAAGTCACTACAACTAAGATAAACTATAAATCTAGATTTGAAATTATAAGCAACCTAAATTTCTCCTTTCTAATCCAAAATTGTAATAGATCTATATGTATATGTTATATGTGAATCTAAATATGGAGTCAAAGGTGAAATACAGATAATAGAGATTAGACCCAGAGATTTAGAAACACTTGGTGAAAAAATTAAATGTTTTGTAATAAGATTATATTTATTTCATTGTAATCTATTTCAATTATGCCTATTTATAATCAATTTGGATATAAATATGTAAGTGCAAAATGATTAGATATAAATATGTAAGTGAGCAATGCTTAGATATAAATCTGTAAATGCATAATGATTAGATATAATTTTATTGTTTACGCATAATGGATTTAATAGAATAAATATAATGAAATTTACTATAGAATTAGATTTGATGACATTGGAAGCTTTCCTAAAATTATTATTAACAAATGTGGAATTGTGAATTTACCGTGAATTTGTAAATAATAAATTAGAATGTGAACAAATGATGGAAATGTAAAATAAAGTGAGTGTTATTAAGGGTTTAAAGGATATTTTAATTCATTGGACTTCGTGATGTCACAAGCAGATTCCTATGTATTATCAAGTTTAGATAATTAAAAGTGTGATGTTTGAAATGGCAAGGAATACACCTAAATGAAAGAGATGTACAAAATAGAGGTTAATACCATATTTTGTATCGTCTATTTCAGGAACTAAAAAGATAATTCCTCATAATCACAAATACTACACGAATATCTTCCCTTTTAGAGACATGGAAATTTATCGTGTTAACATTCGTTACGTGGAAATGTAATTCCAACACATTAAAATGTAATAAAACCTAAAAGTTAAATGATAAGGTATGAATGCGATAAAAATATCTTAAATATTTAGATGTGAAATACCAATAAAAGTTAATGTAAGTAAAGAACAAAATATGGAGAATAGGCAAGAGGAAATACAGGAATAGAAATGGAAATTGGAAAATAGATAAAAAGGAAGTATAACGATATTATGAATTGAAAAAAAGGAAAGTGGTAAATAAACTTAAAGTAAGAAATGGTAAAACGCATAATGTAATAAGACCTAGGTCAACTGAGAAGCTGTGGAGGTATGATAATTTAAGAAGGTACGAATGAATATATATATATATATAAAGATATATAAGTAGCCTTGCATATGCGTTTATGATGGTTGTGAACTATTATCAGTAATGATTAAATATAAGAATGATATGGCAAAATGGTCATTAGAGTAGGATTGAATGCGAGATCAATAGTGTTACACAATAGAAGTCTGCCTACTGAAAGGGGCAACCAGTAGTTGTGTAACATTATACTGATGTGAGACATGTCCAACCATAGGTCCCATGGAAGACATACGGTCGCGTATAGATAAAGGAGTACCTCCAAAAGAAAATTTAGTATGTTTCAAATATGTATTAGAGGGTGGTATTGCCTTTATTGCACTAGGCAATCTAAACAGGATGGTGAGCGGGATCGGGCACTATACAACATGTGTTGGGACCAAGGTCAAGGGTAGGGCTGTCATAGGTCGAGAACGTCATCTGTCCTCAGAGGTCAATGGGATAGGCAGGGTTACATCTAACTGGTCTTCGTCTACCTACCAGAGTAGACCACGTTGAGTTATGCATTGCCACTGTTGTTTGCTTGTTGTTTGTTAGAGCAAGGCAAGTTAACTCATAAAGGAGTTCCTTCAAAATGGTTAGGGTGGTCCGTGGAGGCGAGTTCGCAATAGGAAGCAAATGAAGTAGTAAATCCCCAAAGCGAGATAGAGTATAACAAAATGTATGAAAAGCCATCATTAGGCACTACGAGAGTCCCTCGATATGCGTAGGAATAAGACTATGATACGACGAGAGCAAGGGATCCCGATGGGGTGCTATTAACCACCATGTTGTTAATTACCTAATTAATTAAGTTTAGTTTTGGATAATTAATTCTAAATTGTGGTTTGCGAAATTTTGTTGTGAAATAAAAAGTAGTTGAGATTTTTAATAAATATTATTTGTGAGAAATGAATTTATTTAGATTTAAAAGTTGTTAACTTTGGAATTTTTCATTAAATGAAAATAAGATATTGTCCTTTTTTAAATATTTAAAAAGACGGATAAAATAAGTGTTAATAATCTTATTTCTTTCCTTTATTTTGAAGTTAAAAGGTTAAAATATAATGTATAGTTTTTATATAAATTTTTACAACTGTAATCTAACTTGTAATAGGAGTTAAAATGAAGGAAATAGGTGGAAAATAGAGTTTTTAGTTATTTAATTAAAGTACGGGTTTGGACATAAGTGAATTTCAGCCTATTAGTGCAAATAAGAGAGAGTTTTCTCTCCTTACCATTTTCTAAATGAACTATACATTAATTTGCTCAAACTAGTAAATGAAAGAAAGTTTCTCAAAAGCTAAGAAAATCCTAGCTTCAAAAATCCTCAATTTCAAGTTCTAAATCAAAGGGCTTTTGTTTAAATCTTGTAGAAATCAAAAGAAGGTAATCTCCTACTCCTCTACTGAATCGATTGGTTAGTAATTTTAGTTTTATCTTTTGGTTGTAATCTTCTCTTTGCAATTACTCAAAATAACTTAGGTAGTAATCAAGAGAGATTGATCCGGGATTATTTCACCAATTTCAATTTTAAAGGTGAGTTTACCTCACCAACTATCTCTAAATTCATGAGTATGCGATTATTAGTTGTTGTCTGGGTTGAATCGGATGAATATTGGTTGTATTGTTTATGTTTATACTGTTCAATTTCTAAAAACTACTGAAACCCTAGTCTTTGATCTCATTTAGTTGATAATTATAGTTGTTTATATGGATGCATGCCCTTTGAAATCACCTTAGGACAATCACTCAAGCTATAAGATTGAACCAGCATTACCAAAGTTTGGCCATGGAGGATTTCTAGAGCTGAAATTGCTCTAGAAACATCCCGACCGGTAGACCGATCAGAACAATCGGTGCACTTGTGGGCGAAAATCTGGAGCTGATTCAGCTCCAGATAAATACCCCGGATCCCCAGTTTGTTTCCTCATTTGTCGCCATGTTTATGGTTGATGTTTTCTTATGTTTTATGTGTTTGTTTGTAGTTCTTTTGACATCCATTTCCTTTGGTTTGTTTTTTTTATAAAATTAGATTTGGAGACCATATAGAATTAAAAACCTTTGGACCAAATTATGTTCTGACCTTGTGATGTGTAGTAGTGTATTCTCTTGTGTTACGGACATGGAATCACCTTGATTTAAAGGGTTGTAAATTTATAAACTTATATCTAACTATTTTCTAAATATGAATATAAGTAAATTTGTAAATGAAATTTTATTTAAGTTTATAAATATCAAACTTGTTTCTAAATCAATCTATATCCTTTTAAAAACGATTTTGTTTTACTAGTAGTTACTATATACTAAGAATTGTAAGTAAACATAAACATGGGATTGGAATTATGGTTTTGGAAATATAAACCTAATTTATTTCTAAATAAAATAGTTAAATATATCAAAATGGATTTCAAAGAGTAATAAATAAGGTTTTATAAAATAATGGACTTATATATACTGGTTTTTGGAAACAGGATTTGTTAACAAAATATCTTGAATGGAATTTTGTGACAACTATGTATATGTATATCATTGTATTTTTTTAAAACAATTCAGGTTTATGGAATATTTTATCAAATAGTGAATAACTATATAAAGATAAACAATAAAGGAATTTATGGAAAATTCTATTATTTGTTTTCTAAACTGAAAATTATATTATTTGTTTTCTAAACTATAATACTCTTAGATAATAAGTGTTTTAAGAGGCTTAGTTCTATAATATGGGAAATGCTAATAATCAACTTAGTATTACCGATTAGTTTAAATGCTCTCGAGTAACGCTTTGTTGAATATTGCACAACTCATTGCATTGAATGTTTGAGTGGGATTTCCTAACTCCTTAGTGAATACTTGAATTTCACCGGGTAGTATGGGATACTCTGGTTAAGTGCTTGTGATAACTTTTAGAGAAGTGTCTAAATCTTTAGAGTTGTATTATCTTTTGCTGTTCGATGGGACCTATAGATCCTTAAGAGAATATAGTTTAGGTTTTTCTGATATCCGTAACAAGTGAGACTTACTAGCTTCTAGCAAATACTTGAATTTCACCAAGCAGTATGGGATGTTTTGGTTAAGTTCTTGTGATTACTAAAAGTGATTCACACTTTAGAGTTTACTATCTTTTGGTGTTTGGTTGGACCGATATATCCTTAAGAGGTATACTCGCAGATTTCTTTACGATCATAAATACAAAATAATAATGAATAATATTGGAAATTCGAGTCATGGTTGCGACGATGCTTCTGATTGGTCGAGATTTTGCATTCACAATACTTGAGATTGGTTGTGATCCTATTTCACGGTATGGACGATCCTTGGTATTAGATCATTATAGAAGATACCAATTTTTTTTTTTTGCCACGGTATGGACAATCATTAAGATTGGTATGGATGATCAGGAGGATCAGTATGAATTTGGATTCTGTGTATTAGAAATATTGTTGTCTGTTCTGGAATTCTGTGTTTAGTGACTATCATGTGTTTCCTAATCTACACATATATTCCCTTGCCATTAGATAAATTCCAAGTTAAATCATTTCAGCGACTAGTGTATTTTTATCATGTCATATACCTTTATGTTATATCTTATTCTCACCGATATTTAGTGACAGTTTGACCCGTTTATTATTATATAACACTCGGGCGAGGTCGAGACTTTTGAGGATTCAAGACGCTCAGGCTTTTGGGTAGGTGTGCTAGCAGATGATAGACATTTTGATGTTTTAGTTTATCTTTTGTAGGATATTTGCATGTTGTATTATGGGAAGTATTATTGGAGATAGTGACTTATTTTGGATGTGTATTATGTGAGCCTAGTTGCGTATTTCGTAGACTCCCAGTATGTATTGTATATGATGTATATTATTTTGGCTGTGATCTATGATTATTATTTCATATGATATATTGTTCTGATTTTGAGAAACTGATGTTTTTATTACTCTAGATTGAGACTGTACATGTTAAAAATTTGATTCCATATATTCAATAAAAATAGCAAGCTTGACGTGTCGATGTTAGTTTAAAGATATATTCACATTTGGTCGTCCTTAACATGCCGCATTCTCCATATTATTCGACGACATAATATATAATGTTCCTTAGTAATATGGGTATAACGATAGGGTCATTACATGCTAATAGAGAGATATTAGCGGGAATAGTATCTAGGTCTAATTAGGGGACCATGGGATATACATACATATACATACATACATACATACATACATACATACATACATACATGCATATATATATATATATATTGTTATGATTTTACAGAGGATAGATGGGAACGGATCCTACATGGACATGGAGTTAAGACGACTAATAAAATGTAAACCAACATAACATGATACAGAGAACAATACGGAAATAGTGAATAATTGAAATTTAAGTTAAATAAATCGAAACGATTTCTAATGTTGATATAAATTCTATAAGAGTTAGAATTGAGTCAGTAAGTTTTTAAAACTGAAGTTTCATGTGATTTCACAAAATTTTGAAATCGTCGATTTAATCGACGCGTTAAAATAGCGATCCGGGACGCAGTCTCAGAATTTGACGAAACTAGTTCCGTTGGATCCGTAATAGTGTATTATTATCAGATTTCAAATTTTGTAGCGTTTGAATTACCGGTTGGTCGTTCAATCTGAAAACGCCTAGAAATAATTTAATTTAAATTAAATAGTCGATTTAAAAAGCTATCTTCTGCATACGATCGAATTAGGACTCAAGACTTATTCCATTAGGTTCGGAATAGGGATATAACTTTAAAAACGCCAAGCGTCATGCCTCGTTAGAAGTCTAGGATTTCGAGTTACGTGGACATAATATTTTGAGTATAAAAAATTATAAAATCAAATCACAGATCACTTCAACGCTGACCTAGCCTGAACGAGCCACCCTAACCTATTTGCTATAGTACTTTTCCCCTTTTAAAATACGAGCTTCCTATTCTCTTTAGGATTTTAAATCGAGATAACCAAATCGAATCAAAGAAAAAAAAAAGAAGCCCACGATCGAAAATTTATCATGCTAACTCTTTCCCCTTCTCTGTTCAAAGTCACGAACGATTTACATTCGATGTTGTGGGGGGAGAGGGGAAATGCGACTGGAAGTTGAAGGGTGGGAGATAGTGGAGGACAAGGCGCGGTGAGGCTTGGTGGAGGAACTCGCGATAGTCGCGACTTGGAATGGTAGTGCGACGACGACTTCAAAGGGGATTGCAGTGTTGTTGGGGAGAGGCGATAGTGAAATCGCAGAAAGGGGAGGTTTTGGTTGTTGGCTTGGAGGCGCGGTCATGACATTGACTTGGAAGGCTGGAGATTGATCTTGGATCGATAAGGAAGGAAAAAAAAGAAATTGCAATCGAATCAAAATCGTGCGAGAGCGTGGAGAAGAGAGGGAGCGCGGCAGCGCTAGGGGCGTGCGATGGCGGCACGTCATCGAAGCTAGGGTTTCTCATTTGTACATGTGAGGTTGGGGGCGCGATTTCAACTGGGACGAACTGAGGTTGCACACGTGAGATTGTTGGTCGCGCAAATGAGAACGAAGGAAGGGAAGTGGAAGTCACGACCATGTCAAAGGCAGCTGATGATGATGGCAGCTGTGATGCTAGGGATGAGGCGAAATCTTGGTTGGAGGTGTCACATGTCGTGGCTGCAATTCGAGAAAGGCGGAGGGATTCAATGGCAGGGAGTGACATCGGAGGCAACACAGAGGTGAGGTGGTTGTTAGGTCATGTACGAGCAGGCTGAGCTAGGCTTAGGATGGAGGGGCTGGTGGAGTTGGTGGTTCGACGCAGAGAGGTTTAAATTTAATTTAGGTAATTAAAATTTTAATTATTGTAATTAGTAAATTTAAGATCTTATTTAATAATCAAAACTTATAAATTTTATATCTTATCCATGCGAGGTTTAAAAAAATTACAAACACTACGAAATGGAACAAAAATTTGGGATTGGAACGATTAACAATTTCGAAAAATCAAGGTGAGTAAATCTCACTCATTTGGATTGCTAGTTTTTAATTTTAAATAGTTAAAATTAATTATTGGTTGAATTTATATGTTACAATCAGTTGGACGCTATATTATATATATAGTAGTATATATATTTGTAGTTGGATATATTCCCGCATATTGGAGCGGATGAGACCCTATGCGCCCCGCATAATAGCAGATGACCCTATATTACCGCGATATCCCGCCTCGAAGCGGGATTGGTATGTTTGTGTTATCTAAAATCTGTGGATGCAGGGAAAAAGGTTGGAGGGATCCAATTGGATTCCTCAAAAATATATTTATTTTTCACATATATTGATATATGATGTGTGTGAATAAATCTGATATAGATTTGTTGTGATTGAATTTTGGATGCTATAGTAGCACTGGCCTTGATTTTGGTATTTTAAATACCATAAATATTATTTTTAAATTTTTAAGGAACTAAAAGGAGATTTTGAATATAAAAATAATTTTATCAAAATTTGGACTATTTAAAAAAATAATTGATTGAATAAAACAATAATTTGATTTTTGGTTATGCTTAATAAATTCGATAATTGTTTAAATAGGGATTTTTAAAAATAATCTATATAAAGGATTTTTAAATGATATCCGGAAAATGTAAAAAGGGGTTGAAATCGATATTAAAAATTATTTTGGCGGAATAAATGGAATTTATAAGGAAATGGATTTATAAAATGAAATTTTATAAATAAGATTTGTTTTTATAAACAAGTAAAACCCCAAGGAGTTATAAAAATTTATAAACGATGTTTATAAATAAGGGAAAATGATAGCAGTTGCTAAATTGGGAATATAAAATTCATATGGTGAATTTATATTCGAATATGGAAATAGGGTTGAGGAAAATAGTGGATACTATTTTTTAAAAGTGGAAATGGTTAGGAGAATCGGAATGAAATCGATGGGTTGTAGATCGAGAGGAATCTATAAATTAATTGGTTATTGAAATTTTAAAAATATATTGTATTACTAAGAAATTAAGTTGTTTTTAAAAAGGGCAGTTTTATTTATCAAACTATGTAATTTTGAACTAGTAGAATTGAAATACATTGAAAAGTGAATTTTTCAAATAGTTAATATTTATTTTAATAAATCCTAATTTTTAAAATTAGCTTTGAAAATTGATTTGTTTATCTAAAAATGAGTTATTGATGTTTATAAAAAGAGTTTCGATATTTTAAATAATTACTTGAGCATGTTTTAAAAATAAATTATTATTCTTTAAATGCTTATTTTATATATATATATAGAGAGAGTTTTGTAATGATTTAAATTTATTTATAAATCTTCTCGAGGTTTGGAAACGGGGTTTATTCAGTAGATGGGGTTTATAAGAGAAATTCTCAACATGGAATTTGGGGAAATGTAAGAAAATTTTTTGAAGTATTTAAATAAAAGTGAACTTCGAAAAATGAATAAGGATTCATAAAAGAAGTTAGAAATGGATATTTGGAATTATAGACAAGTGTTTTGACTTTGGAAATATTAAAGGAAATTAATTAAAGAACCCTGGAACTTATAGAATTCGTTATAAACGAGTTAAGGAATTTACAATATAAATTGTGAAGGATTTTGAGAAAAGAGAAATAAATGGAACTTTCCTAAGTGTTGAGAAGTAAGGGGTTTAGAAAAAAATATTTTTAAATATTTTGTCTAAGTGTTGAAATAAGAGATGATTTGAAATATCCTGATATGGATATAAGTATTTAAGTTGCCTCAAATATTGAAAATTTGGAAAGGATTTGAATATATATCTTATAAAGATATTTTGAAAATAAATTTTGGAAAATTATAATATGGGCCTAGTGACTGATTATGGATGTTATGTTGATAGTTAAATAACCGACTATCAAATATTGACCAATTTCCTTGATCGTTTCGAAGAGACCGGGATCAGATTTAATTATCCGAAAACCACTTCGATCTGATTTAAGCGTTGTGAATGGTGATATAGTGAAGATTGTGATTCGGTTTGTCCAGACCCAGGAAAACTTGTATGGATGAATGCTATCATTGCATTGTTTGCCTGGAAGGCAGTGTTAGCATTCCAAGTATGAATGTTATTCTAAAGGTAAACGTAGCCTCAAGCCTCTTCAACCGGGAAAATGACCGAAACAGGGCATGCGGCAGGGCTAAGTGGGTCGCTCCCATTAGGGCATGTTATCACTTTTCTAGATACCCTCGGATATATTATAATTATGGAAATGGTTGTGCATGGAAAGAGAGCGCTCGATAAGGGTGGGAACACCTGGGGTGATAACATATTCTGTACTAGTAGTCAAGTGCTAGGCCGGTCCTGTGTGGCAGGGTACAAGACGTTCTTGTCAGACTCGGGTGCATTGGTCTAGAGATGCACTCATCGGAAGGTAGTTCCTTACCTGGTCATAGTATGGAATCCATTCTCCAATAAGCGCCGTATGGTTTTGATTGTATACCAACTATGCTAAAACGTGAGATGCAAGTATTTCAGCTATTTTCTAATTTACTTTCTATAGACACTATTATAATATTATAGGATTTTGATATAAAATGTTTTGGTTATCGTAAGGTTAAAACCCGTCGTGTTTATGTGTGACGTGATCTTACGAGATACCTTTGGTTCAAAAGGATTTTGATGATAATAATAATTCAAATTGAGTGTGTTTTCTTACGCTGGTTTTCCAGACTGACTTGGGTGTTTTTTATTAAAATGCTCGGGTCAGACAGAGTATTACAGATTCAGGTTAGGATACTATGGAGCTCAGAAGACGAGCTGGATGACAGAGACGTACACCCGACTTGATTATATTCCGCTGTGTGTGTAGACTGTATAGACAACACTGGTGAGGACAAGTTATAATAACTGTCCATATTGATGTATTGATTGTTGTACTCTAATGATTGTATATATATTTATAGTTACAGACTCTTTTGTATAAAAATCTGTTATTATACATTATATTTTGTTCCGCTACGTTTGTGAGATTCTGTGTTGCTGTTCTGTCTTCTTCTATCTTCTTCACCCCTAACAATCCGCCTATTTATTCAATTTGAGTTGACAGGTGTGGTTTATTGTCGGCTTAGACTGTACAGAAAAGTGGGCCGTTACAGTAATAAGGGGAGAAGTAGATATACCGATGTTAATGATGTCTCCATTACCGATGACAAATCCTTTTGAATTATCTCCAAATGTTACTGTGCCGTCGTCGATATATGTATATTTGATAACATATGTGTATTTCCTGTCATATATTTGGAGCATCCGCTATCGAGTATCAATTTCTCCTTGCTTTTAACTGTGTTTTTAGGTACGTGCAAAATAATAAGAGTTTAATTGGTACCCACCTCCTCCATTAGGGTCCTATGTGTTAGTGATGGAAGGTAGCCATACCCAACTGGGTCTGAGACATTTAAAAACATAATTATCATTATACACAATATTTCTAAAGTATTCTTCTATGTGTTTTTTCCTAATCAACTTGTTATTTGATTTAGGAATCCATCTTTTGACATATTCGTGTTAGAAGTATTAATATTAATTTTAGATACAGGCTTCTTAAACTTAGTATAAAATGTACTATAGTTCCTATGCTTTTGCTTAGCTTTAAATCTTGATCCATTTCGATTTCCTGATGGTCTTGATATCTTGATCAAATTTTCTAAGTTTTGTTTTCTTTTCTTAAACTTTGATATGTTATTGGTAATTTGATCTAACTTAGTCTTAAGATCAGAGATTTCGACGTTGGTAGAATCTAAACTTGTTTTTAGTTCAAGCTTTTCGTTTTCAAGATTATTGTTTACCAGTTTGCTATTTTCTAAATCATGTAATAAGGCATTATTTTGAGAAGATAATCTTTTACATTCTTTTTGTGTTATTTCTAATTCCTCTCCAAAAATGGTTTTCTCATCTTTTAAGAAACCAATTTCTAGCTCTGCTCTATTCAATTTTCCTACATATTCCATATTTAGTTTCTTAGATTCTTTATACTTATTGTCTAATTCTATGATAATTACCAAAATTTCATCATATGTTAGTTCAGGACGTACCTCATCAGTGCTAGCCATAAAACAAACATTCGCTTGTTCTGAGTCGCTTTCATTATCACTATCAGAAGAAGAGGATGAATCGGAGTCATCCCAAGTTACTTAAAAGGCTCTTCACTTTTTCTTGAATTTCTCAAATTTGCTTTTCTATTTGTCATTATTGAGTTGTAAAACAATCTTTCTTCATATGGCTAAACTTGTCACATCATAGCATTTGATTGACATTTGATTTAATGAACTCAAATTGCCACCATTCTAAAAAAATTTCATTTTCTTAAATTTCTTAAAATGTTGTAGTTCTTGGCGATAAACATAATTTCTTCCTCGTCCAAATCGGAATCGTTATTATTTGCTTAAAAGGCAATATTCTTCTTTTCTTGATTTTGTTCCTTTCTCGCCTGTAAATTAGCTTCATGCGACATCAATTTTCATATTGATTCTTCGACTTTGAGTTAAGAAAGAACATTATCTTCTTCGATAGCTAAAACTTTTCTTTCCCATTCGATAGCCAAAGAATTTAAAATTTGTATAACTAGATCAAAATTGGTGAATTTGACCCTAAGTGCCATAAGATCGTGTTGTATAGTTTGGAATCTAGTATACATATCAATAATAGATTCATTTTCTTTCATTTTGAAAGATGAGAATTGGTTTTGCAAAATAGAGATTTTTGTTTGCTTGACTTTTGTCGTGCCTTCGTGAGTTACTTGTAAAGTGCGCCATATATCATATGCAGTTGGGAAAAGCATGACTCGTAAAAATTCATTTTTATTAAGTGAACAAAATAATACATTCATTGCTTTGGCATTGTTAGTTGTTGTTTTCTTTTGTGCATCGGTCCAAGTGCTTAAGTCGGTGGTAAGTGCTTCATATCTAGTTTGAGAAGTTTTCCAAAGTTCTAAACCATTAGCTTCCATAAAAATTCACATACATGTTGACCAGTAACCATATTAGACCTAATAAATAGTGGGGGATGAGGAGTTGATTGATCTTCTTGAAATGTACTTGCCATATTAAAACGTTTCAATCACATGTTACAGTAAATTGAAATATCCTTACTCTGATACCAAATGTAAGTCTAGTGGATCGTATATAATAGACTTGTGTATCAAACAAGTGTGTGTATCGTAATATAAAAAAAATGTAAATAGCTGAGTATAAAGGTAAAGAATAAAAATGAGCACACCAGATTTTTTATACTCGTTCGAACCTCTCGTCCTACGTCTAGTCCCAAAGCTCCCCTTCGGTGTTCACTTACCAATAATCTTTGCTTCGCTCGAAAGAATAGGCTTATACAAAAGTATTTCTTTGATAAGCTTGTGTGCTATACAACACGAATATTGACTGCTAGTACAATTCTTCCTATAATCTTCCTTAAGTGTTTGTGAGTGTATGTTCTTGGATTTATAGGAAGTAAATTTACCAAATACAGATTTTGGTTATAATTGATTAATAGTATGAAATCAATAATAGCACAAGAGAGTTTAAGTACTTTATAGCAAATAGAGAGTGATGGTAGTTGTAAGTAAGTCTCAATCACAATCGTTTGATATATTTATAGGTAACAAAGACTTGTATTTCAAAGGGTATGTCTTCTTGAAGAGCTTCCTTTGAATCAAGAGTTGTAACTATGGGAGAAGGCATGAACGTTTGAAATGAAGAGAAGTGACTGTTCAAAATATGACAGTTGAAACAGTGTCAGACGTTTGGCATATATTGTCAGACGTCTAAGACCGTTTAGGGTTTTAACCTGAACCATCTACTAGACATTTGGCATTATGTCCCAAACGTCTGAGATTGTTTAGTTTGTAACCTGAGTATTTTAAGTACAATTCGCAGAGTGTTTTGATGATATGCTTGTGTGCGCTTATGATAACTCAAAGGGATTGTACAAGATATTCTAAGACCACTGTACAAATATATAACCTTACTTCAATAGTATGATCTATCATTCTTTAGGATTGTCTTCATGCCATGTATCGATCAGTGTAGTGATTTCTTCTATCATATACCTGTAAATAGATAAGGTATTTCCTGTATATGTGACTGTATAGTTGTTGTCATTAAAATCCCAGAAGAGAGGTTCTAACAGAGTATCCAGATGTCTTTAAGGAAGTGACTGAATTGCCTCTGCATAGAGAGATAGAGTTTTATATTGACTTGGTGAAGGAAGCCAGACCGATAGTTATGCCTTTAAGGCGTATAGCACCTAAAGAGTAGAAAGAATTGGAGGTGCAAGTAAATGACCTATCGAGGAAGGGGTACATTCGAAGAAGCATATCTAAGTACGGCACACCTGTTGTATACGCAACTAAGGCGGATGGCTCCTTGAGGTTATGTGTGGATTATCATGAGTTGAATAGAGTGACGAAGAAGAACAAGTACCCACTTCCGTGTATCGATGATTTGTTCAATCAGCTGCACGGTGCGAAAGTGTTCTCTCAAATGGATTTGGCAATGGGATTTCACCAGCTTCGAGTAGCGAAGGAGAGTTTGCCTATTACTGTGTTTCGTATGCCATCGGGTTTTTATAAGTGGTTGGTGGTGCCATTCGGGTTGACTAACTCTCCAGCATACTTTTTGAATCTCATGAATCAAGTTTTCAAAGACTAGGTGAATAAGTTCATGCTTGTGTTCATGAATGATACTCTGATCTACTCCATAACTAAAGAGGACCACAAGATGCACTTGAGGATTGTGCTAGAGGTATTGAGGAAGCATAAGTTGAGAGGGAAGTTCTCTAAGTGTCACTTTTGGATGGAAGAAGTGAGGTTCTTAGGTCATGTCATTTTGGGATAGGTTATAGCGGTAGATCCTGCGAAAGTGGCAGCGGTCCAAGATTGGAATAAGCCCAAGAATGCTATGGATGTGAGGAGTTTCCTAGGATTGGAGGGATATTATAGACGCTTCATCAAGGACTTCACAAAGACATCAGTGTCGTTGACCAATTTAACGAAGAAGAATCAACCTTTTATTTAGGATGCGAAGTGTGAGCATGCATTTTGATTCTAAAGGAGAGGTTAATGAGTGCACCGGTGTTGATCAATCCAAGAGGTCACGAAGAGTTTACAGTATACACAAATGCATGTGATACTGGATTGGGGTCAGTTTTGAAGCAAAAAGGAAAAGTTGTTGCCTATGTTAGTCGACAGCTAATGCCGCATAAGAGGAATTATCCGACCCATGATTTGGAGTTAGCAGCGATTGTCTTTACTTTGAAGATACGGAGGCACTATCTATTGGGAGAGAGGTTTGAGCTGTGTACTAACTATAAATACCTGAAGTACCTTTTCTCTCAGAAGAATCTCAAACTTCGTCAGCAACGGTGGTTAGAGTTCTTAACCTCTTATGATTTCGATATTTCCTATACACCGGGTAAAGTGAATGTGATCGCCGATGCATTAAGTAGAAGACATGCTAATTTGGGAGCAATGTTATTGGAATGGAAGTAGATGGAGTGTACTGTCGGATTTGATTTCAAGCCTTACAACGAGCTAGAACTTGAAATGTTAGCAAGTTTGTCGATCACACCTACTTTTATAGAAAGGATGGGTACTAGTCAAAAGCGAGATGTTATGCCAGCGGAGACCATAACAAAGATAGAGTAAGGAGTAGAATATAAAGATATGAAGCAATTCAAACTCGACCAAGAAGGTCGGCTTCGTAATGATAGGAGGTTGTTTGTTCCCAATATTGATGGATTATGAGACGAAGTGTTATGAGTGTCATCATTCCAGATTGACTATTCATCTCGATGGTAACAAGATGTACCAAGATATGCAGCAAACTTACTACTGGGAATGCATGAAGAGGGCTGTTGGGGCATTCATCTCGAAGTGTATGAACTTACAATTGGTAAAGGCTAAGAAAAAGAAACCTAGTGGACTGTTGCAGCTGCTAGAAATTCTTGGTGGAAATGGGAACAAGTATTGATTGATTTTGTAGATGGACGGCTGAGGACTCGAGTAGGGTATGATGGCATTTGGGTTATAGTAAATTGATTGACCAAGAGTGCGAAGTTTATTCCCATCAAGTCAAGTACAATGACATACAAGCCGGTGGAGTTATATGTAAAGTGGATAGTATGATTTCCCGGTAGGCCAAAGAGCATTGTGAGCGACTGAGACCCGTTGTTCACTTGTGGGTTTTGGAAGAGCTTACAAGAGGCATTAGGGACAAAGCTGCATCTTAGTAAAGCATATCATCTATAAATAGATAGGTAGAACAAGAGAGTAAATCGTATATTGGAAGATCTCTTATAAGCATGCATTATAGACTTTGGTGGATTATGGGATGATCATTTGTAATTGGTGGAGTTTACATACAACAACGGTTATCAATTGAGTATTGGAATGACTCCATATGAAGCATTGTATGGAGGACTGTGTAACACTCCTTCATGTCCATGGGAAGCGGGTGAGAAATTGATATTTGGACCAGATATGATTAGATAAACATCGAAGAAGATTGCGATCATTCGACGACGAATTACAACTGCTTAGGATCGACAGAAAAGCTTTGCGGATAAGAGATGAAGGGATTTAGAGTTTTCTGTCATAGACATGGTGTTCGTGAAGGTTTCTCCTCTAATGAATGTAGTTCGATTCGATAGAAAGGGGAAGTTGGCATCGAAGTTCATATGTCCTTTTTCGATAATCTAGAAGATTGGGAAGCTAACATATAGGGTCGACTTACCTTAGTAGATGGCTAGTGTTCATAATGTTTTTCATGTCTCTTATCTATTGAAGCTTGTGCATGACCCAGGCATGAAAATTACATCGAATCAGCTAGAGGATGTTGAGGTAGAACAAGAAGTTTCTATATCTCGTAAGTCGGTTCGTATTGTTAGGTGCGATACGATTCAGCTTAGGAGGAAGACGATGAAACTAGTTAAGGTATAATGGAGCGGAAGTATTGACGATTGTACAGGAAAGACGAAGGAGAGCATGATGATTAGGTGTCTGGAGCTCTTTCGAATGGTAAGACCCAACGTTTATCATATCTACTTTCACCATTGTATATTATATTAGATAGGTTAGTATTCTGCATGCTAGGATAGATCAACTATACTATTGATTGCATGGTTGTTTGTTTGATATGTGTGATGGCTGTTTTTGATTGATAGGCACGTATGATAACAATGGCTGCTTATACTTTGGCTTGTTTGGTGATTTCGAGGGCGAAATTCCTAAAGCGGGAGAATATAACGACCTGTATTTTACATATCGAAGGATTGTAAAATATTTCTATTTTATTCGTATAATTCTATAATTTTAGGATATGACTCTTAGAGACATTTTACACACTTGTGATTTTTCTCGAATTTCCATGTGACAATTTTAACCCTAAAAATCTTGTTTGGGCTATAACTTTTGATAGGAGTTGAATTAGGGTCTTAACCTAGTTCTGCTTTAGGATGATGGTTTCTCATTTCGTATAGTGGTCATAATAGAAAAACGGACTTACAATTAGGCAATTATGCCTGTTTTAAGTTTTAAAAGTTGCTGGTGAGAATTAGAGTGCAATTAATTAAGCCCATTAGTTGGTCCATTAGTCTAAGTAGAGAATCATTATAAAGAGAGGCTGTAGGAGTCAAACTAAAAATTTCGCTCTCATTTCAAATCAGGTCTAAAGCCCAATTAGCCCTAAATCCATCTTAATTCATCCAAATTTCTCTCTAAATCAAACTAGATTATGGATTAGAGATTTGATCTTTGGCTAGAATCTAGAGATAATCAAATTGATTAATTATAAGTGCTTTTCATTGCTGTCCAGATTGGATCTAAATTCAAATTGATTGAATTTGGTAATTTGTGAGTGGTTTATACATTCTCACTGTACTATGCATGTTTATATGGTAGAATTATAGGATTTAACATATTTGAAATTGATTTTTGGCCATTAACATTTCTATCTCTAATTACATGTTAATTCATGCATATGATATAGATTGATTAGAAATCACCTTTGTTTATGTTCATATATTCATGCTACTTGTAGATCTATGTTAGTAATTGACTTGTGTATCTTATTTCTATGGATTGGTTGTTTGAATGAATGAAATTGCTTGTTGTTCTATGTTTGTATGATGTGATTTCATGTTGTTTGTTAGTATTTTAGATGTTTAGAAAGATAGGTAGGAGAATTAA
The DNA here is from genome assembly GCA_030737815.1 of Allium fistulosum. Taxonomy (NCBI): domain Eukaryota; kingdom Viridiplantae; phylum Streptophyta; class Magnoliopsida; order Asparagales; family Amaryllidaceae; genus Allium; species Allium fistulosum. The sequence continues at coordinate 257,265,951 of CM060908.1, read as the reverse complement.
GCATATCAGAGGCAAAGATGGTTGGAATTAGACGGGAGCCTCCGGAATATGGAGAGAGTCGGTGATTCAAGTCACGTCTTCAAATTCTTTAAGTAGACATGTCACCATCGACATGTTCATGTCAGCACCAACATGTTTATATTAGTCCTATGGGTTGGTGACTTTGGTGGGGCCAAGTGCAATGTTAGTGGAGGTTGCCCATGGTGATGGATTGGTGATTGGCTAAGTGTTGGCGGTTACGACGACTTGTTTCAAGAATGTGAAGTAGAGTGATTTGAAGATAAGGCTTGTTCCTATGACGAATTTTTTTGGGTTGATAGGTCGGGGTAAAAGCATCTAGGCATGGAGTACTAGAAGCAAGTATGGAATGGAAGAAATCTCGGGCACTGATTGGCTAAGTAGAGAGATTGACACTGATATGAAGAGGTCGGTACCGACTTGTATTGGTGAGTCCAATGGTAGTGGAACTTCTGGAGAATGATGTTGAGGTTCTATAGGTCATGCTGGATTGTTGGTTCATCGCATCAGGGTTGGATGACGATGTAACAACATGACAAAAAGCTAGAATCTTCGGACGTCGGCTCATATTGGGAGTAGGTTCTGAAGATGGTGGCTCGGTAATGGAGGAAGCCGTAGGATCGGGGAATATGGAAGGGTTCCTCATGAATAATGGAAACCGGATTGAGCAAGTAGAGCTTAGTGTCCAAGAGGAGCAAAGGAGGCCTTGGATAAGTATGCGCTAAGGAATCATTAATGCTTGGAGTGTTTTCTTGTGTACTCAAAGCAGGGGTATTATAAGGGGGGACGTCCATGGATTGGTAATGAGGATCTGAATACCATAGACCAATGGCTTTGGGTCTATTGTTTTGCTTTGGGGCTACGAGACACATATCGTGGTTTGGGCTGCGTGATCTGAGAGTACACAAAGACTGGGACTGCCTTTAGTCCCTGGTAGTAAGGAGGCCATACGAATTATCTTATATTCAGGGCACAGGGGTCAGTGATAGCGAGTCTTGTTTAATGGATTTTATGGTTGCTTTGGTTGCTCTCCTTTAGTGGTCTATCACGTGGGGATATCATTAGGATAGGTACTAGAGATAGGGATATTTGGACATCCATTATGGTATTATGTTTTGTACCTTTATGATATAGTAGAGTATCATATTATACTGTCATGTGCTAACTATTTGGTTATAGGAGCAGGTCAGGTATGGTTCGTGTACACTTGTTCCTTACCATATTTACCTGTATAGTATATTAAGATTTATTTATCTCACACTAGACTATTATCCGACCCAAGATTTTATGCTTTGCTTCTTACTATCTTTGGTACTCTTAAATGAGTAGACTAAATAACTGGTCAAGGTGATGCAGTAGCTGTTCGGAGGACGAGCTAGATGGAGCTATCTCGTATTATATACTTATATGAAGTTTACACTTATTTCATTGTGCAACATTAGGGAGCCTTAGTGGTGACTTCTTACTATTTGTATTTGATACATTTGTTGATTTTTTTCCATTTTATAAACTCTACTATTGATGTATAACTCTATGGATATTATACTCTGGTAATGATTTGTTCACATTGTTATTATTGTCTCTTCTTTTGTATATGTGATATTATATTTTTCCCAATGCGTTGTGAGATATACGACAAGTTATATGTTGTATTTGTTCATTCCAAACCCTGATGATCATCCTATATCGGCCGGGCACAAATATAGCATACTATTTATACTCTACTGGTGCCCGTGGTATAGGGTGATCGTCTCTACTGTTTAAACAATTTAAAACCCGCAGCTTAAAACCCGCATAACTTCTTCATACGAACTCTAATCCGGACAAACCAATATATTATTCTCACCAAAAAAAATGAGTCTTTCGTTAAAGCAGGGTCAAAATGCCGGATAACACTTGCCCTCCAAAGTACGTTTTGTGTTGAACATGACGTGCTTTGAATCGAAGCAAGTTAGAGTCGCCTGAAAGAAATCCATCCAGTTTTCTGAATAGTCGCTGTCCTTCTATCGAATTATTTTCCCAAAGTGTCATGTCTCTCTTTGATCATAATGATGCTCGGTCAATGTTATCCCACCTTTTGGCAAGGCCGTGACACCAAGGAATTGAGTAGTAACCAATGACAGCCCGTCCTAGAGATTAGTTATACACAGGCTCATTATGGATATCGACGAATTTTGTCCAAGTCCGGACCGAGCCAAAATTGGTAGGACATGACAAGCTAAGCTATGAGAGTCAACGTTCAGAATCTCAAGTCAATCCGAGTTCGTATGCTCAAGTTACGAACGATGCAAAGTTGAGTAAAAACAGCCTTCCCGACTCGCTCTAGTTCGAATCCATCACGGGTGGACACTTCGACTCGCTCCGCTTCGAGCCTGCTTCGACTCGCTCCGCTTCACCTCCATCAGATGCCTTCTTCGAATCACCCAGTTCGCATCCCATAGGAAAGCATACTTTGACTCACTCTGTTTGCCTACTTCGACTCGCTCCGTTTGCCTACTTCAACTCACTCCGTTTGCCTACCTCGACTCGCTCCGTTTGCTTACTTCGACTCGCTCCGTTTGCCTACCTCGACTCGCTCCGTTTGCCTACTTTGACTCGCTCCGCCTTCTCCGCTTCGACTCCAACACAGAATCACTCTTCGAATCGCTCCTCTACGACTCCATCAGAGAACCACGCTCCGAATCGATCTACTTCACATCCACATAACAGAGCATGGCAATCGAGGTGAACGAAAGCATAGTCATCGATATGAACGAAGGTACTCGCATCGATACGAACTGGGCTGATTCGTAACCGAGTCGAACAGAGTGAGTCGAACAAAACAACCAACCGGAGACTCTAATTCGTATCGGTCATATCTCCTAATCTACAAGTCCAAATGCTATGAAATTTTCACAGAAGACTACGTGCATGCTAAAGAATGTCCACACCAAATTTCGACTCCATTGGATGAAATCTTGATCGATACGAAATCTGTTCGTATCGATCACGGATCGGAGCGAAACTTCACGGGCTTGAGCACGCGGGCCTGGTCACGTGCCAGAGAGGATCTCCCAAGATCTGAGCGAAATACCAGCCTCCTACACCTATAAATAGACCCCCAAAGCCAACAGAAAATAGGTTCTTCTTCCTCTTTGGGATCTCCAACGCCTGGACTCCGCCAGATCCAGATCTGAACTAAATTGGCTACTGCTACCAACGAAATTCATTGCTGAAAATCATAATTGTCTGCTGTAAATCATTGAATTCACTTATAAACACAAAAGAAAGATCAATAAAGCAAACTACTTCAAATTGGACATAGGCAAGATCCCCGAACCACTATAAACCTTGTGTCTCTGTCTATTTCTTTCTGTTTTAAGTTTATTATTCTTCACCTTTTATCCTCTACATTACTTAAATCTGAGATCTGTGATTACATACTGCTAATTTGTGTTCATACAATGGTGCTTTCACGATATTTGGGGTTTGTGCCCATTTTTGGGGCAAACACTTTGGTGCTTTCACTGAGAAGGCTAATTCAGGATCCCATCGTTTGGAAGTTGAGTTCGAAGGCTTAGAGATTCAGATCTGAAAAGCTATGACATGGCAATCAAATAGAAGGCAAAGGCCAGAGAGAAGTCAGCATGAAGGAAGTCAAGAGGCTTCTTCAGGTGCAAATCAGACATCAATCTACATCACCAGGGATGAGATAGAGACAATGATGAAAAGACAAGAGGAAATGATCCAGAACTTGTGTCTTCAGATTGGGCAACTTGGAGCACAGAATCAAGGAGCAACCAGAGTTCAGAACGGAGCAGGACAATCTGGCACAGCGCCAGAGCTAAGGGGCAATGAGCATGTTGGCCCGATCCCGGGCGGGGTACCAGGTGGAACTACGCAACGCGGCGTTGATAGAGAAGCAAATGCTCATTCGGGAGAGCAGACTCCAGGAATCCCTCATGAACTCGGGGGGCAAATCGAAAACGATGGACAAGGACTGCAACTTGGAGATAGTGATAGGTTGGCGGAGATGGTCAGACGAGCCATGAGAGGCGGACTAGTGAATAGAGATCTAGAGGATGTGAATAGGAGTCCCTTTGCTCCTACAATCAGGCAAGCCAGGAATCCACCAGAGTTCAAGCTACCGACATTGGAGGTGTATGATGGAAGGACAAACCCTGTTGTTCATCTGACGAGGTATATGCGACACATGGAGGTACTGAGGGCATCAGAGGAAGTTATGGCCAGGTGTTTCCCGTTGTATCTGACAAACATAGCAGCATTATGGTTTAGACAACTAGAGAGTGGCTCCATAGGAACATGGACCGATCTGACTGAGAGGTTTATGACGCAATTCAGAGTTCACATTTCAAGACCCAAGAATGTGATGAGTTTGGCAGCGCTAAAACAAAGAACCGGGGAATCTTTGAGGAACTTTCTGACGCGATTCAATGCGGCGGCAGCATCGGTGGATCGACCCGGTCCATCCATGGTTTTGATGGCAGTTGTATCTGACATAGCTGATGGCACAGAGTTCAAGAATTCGTTAACAAGGGATCACACTATGGATCTAGGAGAGTTTTATAACGAGGCTGAAGGATTTTTATGATTAGAGGATGCAAATGCTGAAAGAGAGGTAGGAGAAGGAACCGAGGTTTACACGGTTAAAGGTGAAAATCCTGCTAGATCAGATTCAGGGACTGATAAAGGGAAATAAAAGGCTGAGGATAATAGTGACGAACCGACGTGACCACGAAAGGAGCCAAGATTCACCTCTTACATGGAGTTGAATGAGACTTTGGAGCGAATCTACCAGGATACTAGGGGGCAGATTTCCTATCGAAGGCCAATGAGAAGGGATCCAATCAACAATGAAAGAAGATCTGACAAGTATTGCTTATTTCACGAGCTGAGCGGTCATAACACAAATGACTGCAGGCACTTGAAGGATGAGGTTGAGGGACATATCTGGAATGGTATGCAATCACAGTATGTAAGAAGGAGAACGACAGCGGTGGAACGGGAGCGACCACCACCTGCACCTGCTGGGGACGGCTCAGGATCGAGGCATCAGCTTGTCATTAATTGATTGGGGTAATGACGAATAAGTAACAAATTCCACACCAACGCGATTAAGTCATTTACACATGTACAGTACCGCGAACGATCCTCAGGCATGCTCTGATATGACTACTAATCGCAACGGTGTAGGTGTTTGCACTTTGACGTCCTTGTTTTCCTTTTACTTTCCATTTCTAATATTTGAACCTGATTTTGTTGAACATTTCTGTTGAAAAACTCGTTTTGAATAAAAGTATGCTATTTGTGATGACATGACGGCTAAGCCACTTACACATGTAAGGGATCACGAACGGTCCTCAGGCATGCTCTGAGGCGGCGATAAACCGCCACCACAAACAACTCAGAAACTCACTCGAACGTGAAATCTGACATTGTTAATACTAAGTCCCCCCCCCCCCCCGGGCACACAAAATTCGCCTCGAACGGCACCCGACCGCGAACAGTCACAATTCGCCTTGAACGGCACCCGACCGCAAACGGTCACAATTCGCCTCGAACGGCACCCGATCGCGAACGGTCACAAATCGCCTCGAACGGCACCCGATCGCGAACGATCACAAATCGCCTCGAACGGCACCCCGACCGCGAACGGTCACCATTCGCCGCGAACGGCATCCGACCACGAACGGTCACATATCACCTCGAATGACATACGATCCCGAACGGTCGTCATTCGTGGTCAAACAAAACTATCAATTTCTTTGCAGGTCATCAACAGGATATGAACATCCAGCTTATGGCATTACAAAACACACCTTCTTATCACAAGGCATGTTTTGTGGGGCAAATGTTATCCCGCCTTTTGGCAAGGCCGTGACACCAAGGAATTGACTAGTAACCAATGACGGCCCGTCCTAGAGATCAGTTATACACAGGCTCATTATTGATATCGACGAATTTTGTCCGAGTCCGGATCGAGCCAAAATTGGTAGGACATGAAAAGCTAAGCTATGAGAGTCAATGTTCCAAATCTCAAGTCAATCCGAGTTCATATGCTCAAGTTACGAACGATGCAAAGTTGAGTAAAAACATCCTTCCCCGACTCGCTCTAGTTCGAATCCATCATGAGTGCACACTTCGACTCGCTACGCTTCGAGCCTACTTCGACTCGCTCTGCTTTGCCTCCATCAGATGCCTTCTTCGACTCGCCCAGTTCGCATCCCATAGGAAAGCATACTTTGACTCGCTCCGTTTGCCTACCTCGACTCGCTCCGTTTGCCTACCTCGACTCGCTCAGTTTGCCTACTTCGACTCGCTCCACCTTCTCCGCTTCGACTCCAACATAGAATCACTCTTCGACTCGCTCCTCTACGACTCCATCGGAGAACCACGCTCCGAATTGATCTACTTCACATCCACATAACAGAGCATGGCAATCGAGGCGAACGAAAGCATAGTCATCGATACGAATGAAGGGACTCGCATCGATACGAACTGGGACCGAGTCGAACAGAGCGAGTCGAACAAAACAGCCAACCGGAGACTCTAATTCGTGTCGGTCATATCTCCTAATCTACAAGTCCAAATGCTATTAAATTTTCACAGAAGACTACGTGCATGCTAAAGAATGTCCACGCTAAATTTCGACTCCATTGGATGAAATCTTGATCGATACGAAATCTGTTCGTATCGATCATGGATCGGAGCGAAACTTCACGGGCTTGGGCACGCGGGCCTGGTCACGTGCCAGAGAGGGTCTCCCAAGATCTGAGCGAAATACCAGCCTCCTACACCTATAAATAGACCCCCAAAGAAAACATAAAAGAGGTTCTTCTTCCTCTTTGAGATCTTCAACGCCCGGACTCCGCCAGATCCAGATCTGAACTCAATTGGCTGCTGCTACCAACGAAATTCATTGCTGCAAATCATAATTGCCTGCTATAAATCTTGTGTCTCTTTCTATTTCTTTCTATTTTAAGTTTATTATTCTTCACCTTTTATCCTTTACATTACTTAGATCTGAGATCTGTGATTACATACTGCTAATTTGTGTTCATACACTGGTGCTTTTACGATATTTGGGGCTTGTGCCCATTTTTGGGGCAAATAGTCGATTTCCAATAGTACAAACTCGGGATTATATTCCATCAGTTACAATCTATGTCCGATTCTACGGGCTAGTAAGCTTTGGCTATCTGATCCAGTCTCGACCTTGGAAGCTTTAGGTGAGAATTTAATTTCCGTTGATTTCAAAAATTGAATTCTTAGAATATACACGTGCACGTTTAGGTACACGTTCTTATCATTGGCTCACGGATGCGTTTGCACGCTTACGGGTTGTCGCCAATTTTCGTTGAATTAGATGCAATTTCATTTCATTTATGTATTTATTTACTTTATATATTTTTTTATGTACATGTTTGCATGCACATTTGGGTCGTACTCGATCCTTTTCCTCTTTTTTTATGTTTATAGGGATCGGAATTCCTCTAGCCGATCCCTTTCTCTCCAATCTTTTCTCTTTTTTTATGTTAATAGGGATCAGAATTCTCCTTTCTTCAATTAGGGATTGTACCCGATCCCTTTCTTTCTCTCTTCTTCCCCTTTTTTTATTTATACATAGGGATCAAGTAGATCCCCCTTGGATAGGGATCGTACCTAATCCCTTCCAACGTTGGGGCCTAAAATTTCGGCTCCATGGAGAAGCTCAAGCAAGCCGATCCGTATTATCCTTCATATATAAACCGATACTCCACCCCTCCATCTCTTCACTTTACTTCATTTCTCATTTGCCTTTGTTTCCTCCAAGCTCACCTCCGAACCCTCTCCTTCTAGTTTAAACTTCAAACCCTTCCCTTCAAATTAATTACCGTGTCCATCCGCCATCCTCTCTTGCTCTGGACCACCACTTCACGTTCGATTTGAATAGAAATCTAACATCTCCCTTCGAGTAACTCGTATTTTATACATTTAGGTAGGTTTTCTTGCATCTAACTTTGATTCATGATGAGATGATGGGTTCGGTCATGCCATAGGTCGAATTAGGTGAAGAAGAGGAGAACGGTGGCGACATTAGGTTTGGTGAGGTGGCAAAATGGGAGAAGGAAAGGAGTAAGGGATCGTACTAATGATTTAAAAGGGAGAAGGAAGGGATCGGTGGTTTGTTTCTTCAAACAGGGACTAGGGGAAGGAGTGAATGAAGAGAAGAAGGGATCCCACTATAGGGATTAGTGTGAATATGAGAATGAAGGGATCGGTCGCATTGGTGGACGAGGGATCAGTTGTTTATGGAGCAAGGAGGGATTGGTCATTTTTCATTCATGACACAGGGATCGGTGGTGGAGTGTTTGAGGAGAAGTGTGAAAACGGCTAAGTAAAGGGATTGATGCAGAGGCATGTCATATGGATCGGTTATTGAAGTTTGAGGAGGGATCGGTGAATGAGTGCTCAACTAATGGATCAGTTGTGTTGGTTTTGGCATCGAGATCGGTTATAAATAGGGATTGGTCATGTTGGGTCAGTTTTTGCTTTATGAGAGCGATCAGCTGGGGACTTAGCCGATTTTGGGCCCTTGAACCAAGCTTGAACCATTAAACAAACCAATCCATGTAGACTTGTACGAACAATTAGAACCAATCCTATCTTAATGAACTTGAACCTATGAAGTTAAACGGACAATAGGACTTGCATATCCAACTTTGAATTTGAAATCGAACAACTAAACTTGTAGGATTTTAATATGGACTGCAACTTAGCATAAGTACTTTAATAATGAAATTTGTACTTCAACAAGTCAATAGTCGATCCCGAAGCTTACACAACCGATCAATGTTAACGCTAGTTGATATGGTCAGCAATGACGGCCACTTTGTTCGAAACCTAAAGTCTTGTCACTACTTTTGCTTTTAATTCATAACTGTTTATCTCTGCACTGCACAACATTGCACCACACTAGTTTACACTTAGCATGGGGGAAAGGTAAAATTTTCTAATCTTGATTATCTATTGAGTTTAGTTGATATGGGGTCTAGACGCTCAGGGCATTTAGTTGTAATGTCTTCTGGACAACCTTCACAGAGTCAAGTTCTTCAATTGTATTCGGTAGACTTTCTCCTGAACACCCAACTAAGCAACTGGAGAGTTTCGGTCCATTGGTCGACCTTTTCTCTGACGTTCCCATCCTCCTGGTGGAAGAGATAAATCCTTCCCTTGACACTTTAGAGGGTGATGTATTTCTGGATAACCCGATGAATTCCCAGCCCTCCATAATTGGTGATGTCGCTCTCCATAGGCCATGCTCTAAAAATGGTATCCCGTTTGGAGATGTTCTAGTCCCTTCAGGAAATGACAGGGCCCATTTGCCCCAGAAGGGTATATGGTTTTTAATAAATTTATGTGTTGGGCCTGATGTGTGCCGCCTTTTAATTCTTTTATACGATAGGTGCTGAATTATCCGGGAATAGCTCCCACTCATCTGCATCCAAACAGCTATGCTTTTCTTCATGGAACTTTCTTTCTATTTATGGATGTTTTGTGTAAAACCCCATATTTTTAGTAACACTATTTAGGAAATTTAATTAGTTAAATAAAATAAAATAATGTGCGTTGATTAATGGATTGAGATTTGTGATTTAATTAAGGGGTAGCCGTGCAATGTTAATGAGTAAACAATAAACTAAAGAATTAAAGTGTTAGGAAATAAGGGAGGGAAAAATAGAAAAAAATGAGTATTCTAATACTCTAAACCCTTAGGAATCTAAACTACATCTTCATTTCATTTGTCAAAATTATCAAACTTGAGACCGGCCACCATTAGCAAGAGCAAGAGAAAGAAAAAGCTAAGGAAGAAGATTAATCAAATCAAAGCTATTCAAATCTCACATCCTTAATCACAAAGCTAAGGTGATTAATGACTACATCTCTTTTTCTTATGGTTTTCGATTTTAAGGTCAATCCAAACTTACTTTGCATGATTATGCAATATTTTGAATGATTAAATGTTTATATGTTGATGATTTATGCTTAATAGATTTTATGATATGTTTTGATGTGAAAACCCTATTTAATGATAACCAAATGCCTTGCAATTTTAGATATAGATCAGAAATGATATTATAGAGATGGGTTTCAATTTTCATAATTATCTGAATTAATGGGGATTTTATATTAATTTTCTAGTAAAGAAAATGATTTATTGGGTTATAAATAATTTACGGTTAAATTATAGATAATTTGGGTCTGAAATTTATATATGTTAGAAAATATATTAAAAAGGATTTTATGGAATTTTTGTAGAATTTTCCAAAGTGTTTTGATGAATATATAAAATTATTTAAGGTATGGGACTTAAATGTTTTATATATTTATAAAAAGAGAAGGGGTATTTTGTAAATAAATTAAATTGTTATTTCTGAAATTATGGTAGTACTTTTAGAAGAGAGAAATTAGCAACCAATAAGATTTTGACAAACATGGCAGTTTAGTTAAAAAGATTACTTAAAAAGGTTAAAAATCAATTATTCATGCCAAATGCATGTTTCGCCACTTTCGGTACCCTACCTTCGACTTTGATGGCTTTCAACTTAGTTCCTCCGCATCTATCACTAACGAAACCAATGTGCATGGCATCAAAGACTTGGGCGCAGCGAATTGGAAAGAAGGCGGAAGGTATGAGGTCGAAAGCAGGGGTTCCGAAGGAGGTCGAAGCGCTACTTTATTTTAAATAAAAATGCACCTGCTTTGCTTTCGACTGTATAGCTTTTGGAATAGTTAAAAGGTTTTAAAGAAATGGTTGCGCCTTTGTTTTGAGCAAACTGCTTTTGACCTGGTTGGCTTACGACTAGGTCAATGGTTTAAAAAGAATGGATTTAAAGGGGTTGCGCCTTTGTTTTAAGTATAGGCTATCGACTAGGTCAAAGCCTTAGCCGCCGCTTCTTACCTTTCGAAGCAATGCCTTCAAAAGGGTATACTTTGTTTTATAAAAACCCCACCGCTTCTCCAATGCTTTCGGAAGGATGGTTTCGACACCACCACTTCTTTGCTTTGTTTTGGCTTTCGAAAGAGTTGCTTTCGACCCTGTTGTTTGTGACCCTTAGAGATTTTTAAAGATTAACCCAAAGGTTTCGAAAGATAAGGTTTTGAATGGTTTCGAAAGGTGTTTCCACATGTTTTAAAATTGAACCCAAATGCTTTCGAAAGGTTTAAGGTTTTGATGTTTTCGAAAGGTTTTTAAGGAAGATTTCTAAGGGATAGTTCCCCAATGGTTTCAAAAGTTTTAACCAGTGGTTTCAAAAGGTATAAAGGAAAGATTTTCTAAGGTTTTTCAATGGTTTCAAAAGGCTATGTTTAATGGTTTTAAAGATAGGATGTCCAAGGTTTTTAACTTTCGAAGGAAAAGGTATTTCAATGGTTTTAGAAGGTTCTGAAAGGAAGGTTTTGGCCTTTCGGCCTAGGTGATATAAAATATTTTACTTGGTTACGAAAGGGGTGCTTTCAATGGTTTAGAAAGGGGTACTTTCAAAGGTTTAAATGTTTTCATCAACTAAGGTTTGAGTAAAGTATATTTATAACATGGCAAGAGGATTTTGAGTAAAGAATAGAGTATATGTGTTTTCCTTGTTTAAGTATGGTTTAAAAGGTTTTTAAATCACTTTCAGATGAAAAGGTTTTCAAGGAAAATTTTGGGAAGGTATCCTTAAGTAAAATGACTCAGATATTAGAATACTAGATGGGACTGGTATAAGGTCGCACCATATACATTAGCTATTAGCCCCAGCTAATATAGTCCAAAATTCCAGTGTGTAGGGCTTTGTCACAAGTAAGACTAAAATTATGGTTACACACATAAGGGAATATATACCTTTATACATATAGGTTATTGGTGAGCCTGCAAAACCATTAGGATCAGGTGACCCTGGGAGATGTTAATGGAGGACAGACCGTCCAGGAGATAAGTATTTAACAGATAGTTAAGGACAGACTGTCCAGAGGAAAAGGTGTCTAACAGATGTTAGATTATTTTGATTCTATTGTCTGTTAGGCCTGAGTCAGCCAAAGGTTAGTAGTAGCCAAATAAAACTATGGTGTTTGGACAGATAGTTCATTTGTTATCTGATATGTATGTTTACATAATAATGCTTTACAGTTTTGACCAGTTTTGTTTGCAGGAAATGGATTTGCAAAAGATATGTTTTAAAAGGATATTAGTAAGGGGAAACCCGTTCCGCTAGCGGCGTGGTATCACTTAATATCAAATACCAAGATGTATATTATTATTCACACCAGGCCTTATGTTTGACTCGAAGTTTATGTTTTTTCCCTTAAAGTCTCGGGTGCTCAAAAATGATTTGAGTAGGATGAGGGTTAAGGTTTACAGGTTTTAGTAGGATGACGAATAAAGCTTCCGGAGATGATCAGGTGGCTGACGGATAGCTATTTAGGAGTTGTAGTTCTATTTTGATGTATTTCCGCTGTGTTTGTATTAAGTCATATATGACTATATAGTGACACTGATCAACCAAGCGGGCATCTTCATATGTCGCTCTTGGCGTATTTATGTAATAATTATATTTTATCTGAACCTGGGAAAGCGATGGGATTATGTAATTTGAATATGGAACATTTTTTGAATATGTAATGTGAAAAGATGTTTTTTTTGAAATCTGTGATTTTGTTTCATATTCATGTGATGTTGATATTATGAATGCCATTAACAATACCGTATTTGGTCATCGGAAGTTAATATTATGGATGACTGCATCGTCTGTAGCGCTTACCTTCGGGCCTCCAGATAGGGGATGTTACAACTTGGTATCAGAGCACGGTTTATGAAAGACTTTAACTAAAAATGATTTTTGAAAAACATAACCCTTAGGAATTAGAGTTAAGATCGGGGTATGGGATAACGCTATAGTATCGTACTTGTATTTGTTATATATAAGTATACGTTATATCTCTAGTTTTCTATCTCTATTAGGGTATTCTTCTGTATATTATGAGGTTTGAATACAGATATGGATTCGGGAAGAGTGAATCTTGGAGGAAGCACCACCACAAATGGAAATGCCAGACCGAATACTAGAAGGAACAAAGGTCAGCCACAAGCTAAACATGTTGGTGCAGGAGTCCCACAAGTGGAGGTATGGGAGATATGTATCAGTTTTTCGTGAATATGATGCAAGCTGGAATTGCTGCTGGAGTTGTTAGGGGGAATGTAGGAGTGGAGTTCAAGAAGCTCCAATTATCAACAATTATGCTAAGTTGAGTGGAGATTATGCAAAAATTTGAGGGAAGCCATTTATTGGAACGGAGGATGCCAAAAAATAGAGAACTGGTTGTTATACTGTGAAAGAATTTTTGCCGACTTGAGGCTCAATGATGTGCAGAAGAGGAGGCTTGCTTCTAGACAGCTTCAAGGAGCGGCTTTATTTTGGTGGAATAGTGTAACAGCTGGTGTGGATGAGGAGACAATGGCATGGGAAGAGTTTAGAAGAAGGTTTCAGGAGAGATTCATGTCTATGATGGCGCAGTCTGCTTTGCTTAGAAAGTTCGCTAACTTAGAGCAAGGAGAGATGTCTGTTTTGGAGTATGCTAGAAGGTTCGAGTAGTTGGCTAGATATGGATATGCCACTGTTGATACTGTGCTGAAGAGGAATGAGAAGTTCATCAAGGGGTTGAAGCCTGAGTTGGCAAGGCTACAGTACCTCATATCGGAAACCCTTGTGATGTTGTAGTAGAGATGGCTTTATGACAGGAGGAAATGCTTGCTTGACTAGAGAAGAATAAGGCCAAGGAGGTCTAGGTTGGGCAAAGTCATAAGAGAAAGTTCTTTCATAATAAGGGTGCTCAGAAGGGTGGAGCAGCAAAGAATGGAAAGTATGAAGTGGTTTGTTATAAGTGCGAGAAGAAGGGCACTTTGCTAATGAATGCCGCACTAGAAAGGCGAAGGAAGTGATCGGGAAGAAGAACATCAAGTGCTTCAATTGCGATCAGATTGGCCACTATAAGAACTAATACAAGGTACCAGCAAAGGAAGGGAGAGGAAAAGTATTTGCATTGGAACCAGCTACCTCGAGGCCAACGGCACATGAGAAAGGAAAGGCAGTTTTTGGAGGTACGCTTTAGATTCATGGTATATCTGTTAGCGTTTCGTTTGATACTGGTGCATCACAATCTTTTATATCTCGATGCTCGGTAGATAAGCTTAACCTAGAACCCACATATTAGTTACTTCCTTAAGAGTTGCGAATCCGATAGGAGGGTAAGCGACAATTGGGATGAAGTGTAACCACTTACAGTTCGACTTGCTAGGTTACACATTTGTTTGCAGTTTGTATATATTTGACTTTGTAGGGTTCGGGATCATATTGGGCGTGGATTGGTTAAGTTAGTACGGTGCTAGGATATTTTGCCATGATAGGAAAAATCACTTAGACACCCTGATTGTAGTGATCAGATAGTATATACCGTAGAAAGCCCTAGTTGTGAGGTGAATGCATTGTTGGGTGTTATGGAGTTAGAAGACGAGTTGAATTGAGTTTTCATGGTCAGAGAATTCACAGATGTCTTCGAGCCGATAGTAGGATTGCCACCGAAACAAACCATTGAGTTTTGGATAGATTTGGTGCTTGGAGCAAAACTAGTTAGTATGCTGCTAAATAGGATGACACCTATAGAGATGAGAGAGCTGAAGCTACAGTTGGTGGATTTGGAAGGGAAGAATTTTATCAAACCTAATGGTTCACCTTGAGGAGTAGCCGTAGTGTTTGCTAAGAAGCCGGACGGATCATTAAGGTTATGTATCGATTATTGTAAGTTGAATGAGAATATGATAAAGAATCGATATCCATTGCCTAGAATTGACGATTTGTTCGATCAGTTGAGTGGAGCCAAAATATTTTCTCAGTTGGATTTGGCTACAGGTTTCCATCAGCTTAGGGTAGCTGAAAAGAGTATACCTTTGACGACGTTTAGGACCAGATATGGATCATGCGAATGGTTAGTTATGCCGTTCGGACTAACTAATGCGCTGACATTCTTTGTAGACTTGATGAACCTAGTTTTCAGATGGCACTTGGATATATTCTATTGGTGTTCATTGATGATATTTTGATATACTCTAAGGATCAGAAAGAGCATGAAGTTTACCTTAGAGTGGTTCTTGAGACTTTGAGAAAACATTAGATGAAGGCGAAATTTTCGAAGTACCAGTTCTGGAAGAAGGAGGTGAAGTTTCTTGGTCATGTAGTTTCAGAAAGAGGATTGGCAGTAGATCCAACTAAGATCGAAGCAGTGAATAGTTGGAAGAGACCAGAAACAGTAACTGAGATAAGAAGTTTTCTTGGATTGGCTAGATATTATAGGAGGTTCATAAAAGATTTTTCGCGGATAGTAGCGACGATGACCAAGCTAATGCAAAAAGATGTGAAGTTTGTTTAGACCGATAACTGTGAGGAAGCATTCCAGAGCTTGAAATACTTATTGACCCACGCACCTGTATTAGTTGTTCCGGAAGGGAATCAAGATTTGGTAGTTTGTACAGATGCCTGTGGAACTGGATTAGGAGCAGTGTTAATGCAGAAAGGTAAAGTGATTGTCTATGCTTCTAAACGGCTTAGACCGCATGAGATTAGATACCTGACTCATGACTTGGAGTTAGTTGCAATTATTTTTGCTTTGAAGGTGTGGAGACATTACCTGTTAGGAGAAAGGTTTGAGCTCTATACGGATCATAAGTCGTTGAAGAACTTGTTCTCTCAGAAGGAGTGGAACGTGAGGCTGCAGAGATGATTAGAGTTTATTATTGCTTATGATTTTAGAATTGAGTACACACCGGGTAAAGGCAACAAGATTGCAGATGCGCTTGGTAGGAAGCATTGGAATGGAGTGTTGGTTATGATAGAAGAATGAAAAGACTTGGAAATGTTGTCGACTTGCAGAGTGCAGTAGAGATCAGAGGCTGAGTCTAGTGGAGAATCTGCTATGTTATCTTGTTTATAAGTCCGACTGGTATTGATTGAGAAGATTGCTTCTAAACAGGAAGAGGATCCAATGTTAGCTGAAAGGATCAGGAAGTTAAGAGATGGAACACAGAGTGATGACTTAAAGGATTTTAGTCTTGACTAAAGTGGGAGGTTGAGAAAGAAAGGTAGATTATGTGTTCCAGATGTGGGAGACACAAGGAAAGAAGTTTTGGAGGAATGCCATTGTTCGAAGCTCACTATTCACCCAGGAGGAACGAAGATGTATCAGGATATGAAGAGAAGTTTCTTCTGGGAAGGAATGAAGAGGAATGTTGGCTTATGGGTGAAACAATGTTTGAACTGTCAGCAGGTGAAAGTCGAACATCAGAAGCCAAGTGGATTGCTTCAGCAATTGGATATTCCCGCGTGGAAGTAGGATTCGATTTCTATGGATTTCATTGATGGGTTGCCGAGATTCTATAGAGGAAATGAAAGTATATGGTTCACAGTGGACAGATTGACTAAGAGCGCCCCATTCCCGTTAATTCAAATAGGACGGCACCTGTGTTGGCTTAGTTATTTATGAAGAATGTGGTTAAACTGCACGGAATTCCTAGTAGTATTGTTAGTGATAGAGATTCCTTATTCACTTGCGAGTTTTGGAAAAGTCTACATGAAAGTTTAGGAACCAAGCTCAAGAAGAGTACCGCTTACCATCCGCAGACAGATGGGCAAATGGAAAGAATTAACAAGGTCTTGGAAGACTTGGTAAAAGCTTATGTATTAGACTTCTGGGGATCATGGGAAGACCATCTACACATAGTCGAGTTTTCGTATAATAATAGTTATCAGACTAGTATAGGGATGACACCGTTTGAAGCTTTGTATGGAAAACCATGCAAATCTCCCGCATGTTGGTTAGAGACCGGAGATAGATAAGTCCTTGGAGAAGCTGTAGAGAAGATTGAGCTGATAAGGACGAGAATGAAAGAAGCTCAGTCTAGGCAGAAAGCTATGCTGATAGAAGATGGAAAGATTTAGAGTTCTCTGTTGGAGATCATTTTTCGTCAAAGTATCACCGATGAAAGTTGTTATCAGGTTCGGGAAGACAGGGAAGTTAGCACCGAGATTCGTAGGACCGTTTCCTATTTTAGAGAGGATCGGGAAACTCGCATATAGAGTAGAGTTACCGAGTAGTTTGGTAGGAGTCCACGATGTTTTCTATGTATCTCATCTGAGAAAGTGTGTTAGGGATCCAGACACACTACTATAGCACCGACTGTGTTAGAGGATTTAGTGGTGGAACCAGAATTGACTATAGTTAGGAAGCCTATCCGAATAGTTGCAAGAGATGAGAAGAAGTTGAGGAACAAGACAGTCAGATTAGTAAAAGTCCAGTAGAGTGACGATGATAGAGACTGTACTTGGGAGACTGAGAGCAGGATTAGAGACACTTATCTTGATTTGTTTGATGGTATGTTTTACCTTTGATTGTTTTGATGTGCACCTTATCGTAATTTGAGGACAAAATTTTTTGAGGAGGGGAGATTGTAACACCCCATATTTTTAGTAACATTATTTCGGAAATTTAATTAGTTAAATTAAATTAAATAATGTGGGTTGATTAATGGATTGAGATTTGTGATTTAATTAAGGGGTAGTCGTGCCATGTTAATGAGTGAACAACGAACTAAAGAATTAAAGTGTTAGAAAATAAGGGAGGGCAAAATAGGAAAAATGAGTATTCTAATACCCTAAACACTTAGGAATCTAAACTACACATTCATTTCATTTGTCAAAATTATCAAACTTGAGGCTGGCTACCATTAGCAAGAGCAAGAGAAAGAAAAAGTTAAGGAAGAAGATTAATCAAATCAAAGCTATTCAAATCTCACATCCTTAATCACAAAGCTAAGGTGAATAATGATTGCATCTCCTTTTCTTATGGTTTTCGGTTTTAAGGTTAATCCAAACTTATTTTGCATGATTATGCCATGTTTTAAATGATTAATGTTTATATATATATATATACTTGTTGATGATTTATGCTTATTCATATAGATTTTATGATATGTTTTGATGTGAAAACCCTATTTAATGACATCGAAATGCCTTGCGATTTTAGATATAGATCAGAAATGATATTTTAGAGGTGGATTTCAATTTTCATAATTTTCTTAATTAATGTGGATTTTATATTAGTTTTCTAGTAAAGAAAATGATTTATTGGGTTATAAATAATTTACGGTTAAATTATAGATAATTTGGGTTTGAAATTTATATATGTTAGAAAACATATTAAAAAGGATTTTCTGGAATTTTTGTAGAATTTTCCAAAATGTTTTGATGAATATATAAAATTATTTAAGGTATGGGACTTAAATGTTTTATATATTTATAAAAAGGAGAAGATGTATTTTGTAAATAAATTAAATTGTTAGTTCTGAAACTATGGCAGTGCTTTTAGAAAAGAGAAATTAGCAACCAATAAGATTTTGACAAACATGGCAAGTTAGTTAAAAAGATTACTTAAAAAGGTTAAAAATCAGTTTTTCATGCCAAATGCATGTTTCGCCACTTTCGGTACCCTTCCTTCAACTTTGATGGCTTTCGACTTAGTTCCTCCGCCTCCATTACTAACGAAACCAATGTGCATGTCATCAAAGACTTGGTGCGCAACGAATTGGAAAGAAGGCAGAAGGTATGAGGTCGAAACCAGGGGTTCCGAAAGAAGGTCGAAGCGCTACTTTATTTTAAATAAAAATGCGCCTGCTTTGCGTTCGACTGTATAGCTTCTAACATAGTTATAAGGTTTTAAAGAAATGATTGCGCCTTTGTTTTGAGCAAACTGCCTTCGATCTGGTTGGCTTACGACTAGTTCAATGGTTTAAAAAGATTGGATTTAAAGGGGTTGCGCCTTTGTTTTTAAGTATAAGCTTTCGACTACGTCGAAGCCTTAGTTGCCGCTTCTTACCTTTCAAAGTAATGCCTTCGAAAAGGTATGCTTTGTTTTATAAAAACCCTTCTGCTTCTCCAATGCTTCAGAAGGATGGTTTTGACACCATCACTTCTTTTCTTTGTTTTGGCCTTCGAAAGCATTGCTTTCGACCCTGTTCTTTGCGACCCTTAGAGATTTTTAAAGATTAACCCGAAGGTTTTGAAAGATAAGGTTTTGGAAGATGTTTCCACATGTTTTATAATTGAACCCAAATGCTTTCGAATGGTTTAAGGTTTTGATGTTTTCGAAAGGTTTTTAAGGAAGATTTCTAAGGGGTGGTTCCCCAATTGTTTCGAAAGGTTTAACCAGTGGTTTCGAAAGGTATAAAGGAAAGGTTTTTCCAATGGTTTCGAAAGGTTTAAAGGAAAGGTTCTCCAATGGTTTCGAAAGGCTATGTTTAAAGGTTTTAAAGATAGGATGTCTAAGGTTTTTAACTTTCGAAGGAAAAGGTATTTCAATGGTTTCGAAAGGTTTATGTAAATGATTTCGAAAGGAAGGTTTTTGCCTTTCAACCTAGGTGAAATAATGGGTTTTACTTAGTTTCGAAAGAGGTGCTTTCAATGGTTTAGAAAGGGGTACTTTCAACAGATTCGAAATAGGTACTTTCAAAGGTTTAAATGTTTTCATCAACTAAGGTTTGAGTAAAGTATATATATAACATGACAAGGTGATTTTGAGTAAAGCATAGAGTATATGTGTTTTCCTTGTTTAAGTATGGTTTAAAAGGTTTTTAAATCACTTTCAGATGAAAAGGTTTTCAAGGAAAATATTGGGAAGGTATCCCTAAGTAAAATGACTCGGGTATTAGAATACCAGATGGGACTGGTATAGGCTCGTGCCTTATACGTTAGTTATTAGCCCAAGCTAATTTAGTCCAAAATTCCCGTATGTAGGGCTTTGTCACTGATAAGACTAAAATTACGGTTATACACAGAAAGGAATATATATTTGTATACAGATAGGTTATTGGTGAGCCCGCAAAACCATTAGGATTAGGTGACCATGGGAGATGTTAAGTCAGGGACAGACCATCCAGGAGAGAAGTATTTAACAGATAGTTAAGGACAGACCCTCTAGAGGAAAAGGTGTCTAACAGATGTTACATTATTTTGATTATATTGTCTGGTAGGCCCGAGTCAGCCAAAGGTTAGTAGTTAGCCCAACAAAACTATAGTGTTCGGACAGACAGTTCATTTGTTACCTGATATGTATGTTTACATAATAATGCTTTACAGTTTTGACCAGTTTTGGTTGCAGGAAATGGATTTACAGAAGATATGTTTTAAAAGGATATTAGTGAGGGGAAACCCATTCCGCTAAGTGGCGTGGTCTCACTTAATATTAAATATTGAGATGTATAGTATTATTCACTCCAGGCTTTATGTCTAACTCGAAGTTTATGTTTTTCCCCTTAAACTCTCGGGTGCTCAAAGTTGATTTAAGTAGGCTGAGGGTTAAGGTTTACAGGTTTTAGTAGGATGACGAATAAAGCTTCTGGAGATGAGCAGGTGGCTGATGGATAGCTATTTAATAGTTGTAGTTCTATTTTGTTGTATTTCTGCTGTGTTTGTATTAAGTCTGATATGACTATTTAGTGACTCTGATCAACTAAGGGAGCATCTTCATATGTCGCTCTTTGTGTATTTATGTAACAATTATATTTTATCTGAACCTGGGAAAGCGATGAGATTATGTAATTTGAATATGGAACATGTTTTGAAAATGTAATGTGAAAAGTTGTTTTTTTGAAATCTGTGATTTTGTTTCATATTCATGTGATGCTGATATTATGAATACCATTAACATTACCGTATTTGGTCACCGGAAGTTAATACTATGGATGACTGCAGCATCTGTAGCGCTTAGTTTCGAGCCTCCAGATAGGGGATGTTACATTTTGTTCCGCCATCTCCTAAAGACATTAGATTCATCTATAATTTTAAGCGATGGACAGGAAGTCTTTCTTATACTTTCCTCGAGCCCACGCCCAACTGTCAATTTCTTACTGGTGCTTGGAACAAGCTTGATTTCTTTAAACACGAATGGTTCTACGTTCGTTGTCCGCCTGGCTTCGCGAGGCGATGGTTGGAGGGACGTAAGTGTTGCCTTCACTTTATTCTCAAATTCTTAAGCCCAAGTCGTATCCTAAACTAAAAAATACTTTGAAAATTTATGGGTGTCCATCCACGCCCTGAAGGCGATAGTTTTTCAAGGGCGATTTCTGCAATCCACGCCACCCCAGTTGAGGACAGGGACATTAGATCCCTTGTAACCAATGAGTGGTTATCTATTTTCGGGCTGTTGGAAGAGGGTTGCAGCATCGGACTTCCAGGAAGCATTGCACCATGAAGGAATGTTGTGGAACAAGAAGGCGGCACTAATTGTCCCGTCGTGCCCCTAGTTGAGGAGGCTTAGTAAAATGCCGAAGAAGGTGAAATTAGAGGTAATGAATCCATCAAGCCTGGCAATGACGATTAGGTTCGGGCAACATGCCTATGGTCAAATCATCACAAGGCACGTGATCTCATACGCTGATAAGAAAAGGGAAAAAAGCTAGATTACAAACTCCGTAGGAGAAAAACTGCTAAAAAGTCTGAGTTCGCCATCACCTCTATTTGAGAAGAATCTTCCTCTCAGCCTTTAGAAATTTCGATGGAAGGATTCTCAAATCTACTGATTCCAAATGACATCGAGATTTTTAACTTTTCCAACATTAGTGTCGAGGGGCTTAATTCTCCCATCAGGACTGGTGATGACATTCCTCCCACTAGCAAAGGGGAAATCACTCCTATGAGCCAGGCCACAGTAACTGGTCCGTCGGGGGGACACTTAGACACTCAAATCATGTGCACTTCACTGCATGATTTTTTTCTATCTTTTATTTGATGATTACTTATGTGCTATTGTTCAGTTTCCAGGTGCTATGTCTCATTCTCGTGCCTTTAATAGCTTGAGGGCTCCTCAACACAGTATGAATCTGGTCGTGGTACAGACTCAAGCAGGCATCGAGAAAGGGGTGATAGCCGGGAAAGAAGTCATCATTTAAGGGAGTCTTTATCCTCTAAGCACAAGTCCAAATCTCAATTATCCCATCTAGAAGTTTAGCCCAATCTTCCTATACATAGCGGCGATCAGACCTCTTCTTATGTTCCCCAAACTATTGTGCCACCCATGCATCATTCATGTTCACCTGGCTCTCGACAGCCTCGCGATGGCTGGTCGAGCAAATGTCCTATTGTTACTTGTAACGACCCTAATTTTGATTAACATTGTTTAGGATATTTAATTAGTTAAATAAAATAAAATAATGTAAATGGTTAAGGGATTGAGATTTGTGTTAATAGGGGTAGCCGTGCCAACTTAAACAAATAAACTAAAGGGAAACTAAAATAAAATAGGTAAAGCAAATAGATGAGGGGCAAAGTAGGAATAGATCATATCCTTATACCCTAAACCGTCATACATGTTCATTTTCACGTTTATAAGCAAAACCAAATTTAAAAGAGAGGCCGACCACCATTAGGGGAAAACAAGAAGAAGATAAGAGGAAGAAGCATAATCAATTCCATCAAGATCAAATCTTAACTCCTTAATCACAAAGCTAAGATGAATAATAAGTTACATCTCATGTTTTTTATTTTCGGTTTTAAATTGAGATCCGAATTATTTTGCAAATGTTTGCCATGTTTTGATTATTAAATGGATATATATGCTTGTTGATGATTTATGCTATTTCATATGGATTTTATGAGTTTTAATGTGAAAACCCTATTAAATGACATCCAAATGCCTTGTGAATTTGATATAAGGTCAGAAATATTATTTTAGAGATGGGTTTCAAATTTCATAATTTTTTGAATTAATGTGGATTTATTATAAATTTTCTAGTGAAGAAAATAATTAATTGGGTTTTAAATTAATTACGGCTATTATATATATGTTTTGGGTCATAAATTTAAATATGTTAGAAAACATATTAAAAGTGATTTATGAGAATTTTTGTAGAATTTTCCTAAGTGTTTTAATAAGTATATGAAATTATTTAAGGTATGAGACTTAAATGTTTTATATGTTTATAAATGGAGAAGGGGCAATTTGCAAATGTTTTAAATTATTTACTTCTAAAATTTGGCAGAACTTTTAGAAAAGAAATTAGCAACCAATCATTCGAAGGGGTCGAAACACCTAGCCGCCACATTCAACTTTTCAAAGCAATGCCTTCGAAAGGGTGCTTTCGCTTTTAACCTTTAGCCGCTTCTCCAATGCTTTGGAAGGGATTAGTTTCAACACCATCCACTTCTTTTTCTTAAGAAATTGATTTCGAAAGAGTGCTTTCGACTTAGTTGTTTTAAGACCTTTTGTTCTATTGAAAGTTAAACCCAAAGGTTTTGAAAGGAATGGTTTTAAATAGTTTCGAAAGGTTGTTTCACATGTTTTACTTGAACCTAAATGCTTTCGAAAGGTTTGATTTATGTAAAGGGCTTAGTGCTTTCGAAAGGTAAAAGATAAAGGTTTCGAAGGGGTGGTTCCCCAATGTTTTCGAAAGGTTTTAAATGGAGGGTTTCCAATGTTTTCGAAAGGCATGTTTAAAGTGTTTTGAAAAGAGGATGTCTATGGTTTTATAAAGCTTTCGAAAGAGATTTTTTTCAATGTTTTTGAAAGTACTAATGTAAATGGTTTCTATATGTATGCTTTGGCCTTTTGGCCCAAGGTTATAAAGTAAAGTAGTTTAATGGTTTCGAAAGGGGTATTTCAAGGGTTTCGAAATGGGTACTTTCAATGGTTTCGAAAGGTGTTGTTTAATGCTTTTAAACAAGGGTTTCAAATATGTTCATCAATAATGTTTTGTGTAAAGTATATATAACATGGCAAAGTGGTTTGAGTAAAGCATAGAGTATATTTTCCTTGTTTAAGTATAATCAATTTGAAAGAAATGTTTTCAAGGAAAATTTAATGGGTAGTTGACCCTAAGAAAATGACTCAGATATTAGAACACCAGATGAGACTGGTATGGGGTCGCGCCCTATACTTTAGCTAGTAGCCCCTAGCTAATATAAGTCCAAAATTCCAGTGTGTAGGGCTTTGTCACAGGTAAGACTAAAATGTTGTTACACACATAAAGGAATATACATAGTGAAGATAGGTTATTGGTGAGCCCACAAAACCATTAGGATCAGTTGGCCCTGGGAGAAGTAAGTTAGGGACAGACCGTTCAGAAGAGTATCTAACAGAAGTTAGATTATTTGTTTATTTTGTCTGGTAGGCCCGAGTCAGCCAAAGGTTAGTAGTTAGCCAACAAAACTATAGTGTTCGAACAGATAGTCCATTGATTACCTGATTTGTATGCCTACATGATATTGATATTATTGCTTTAACCAGTTTGGTTGTGGGATTTTGGTTTGCAAAAGATATGTTTTTAAAAGGATATTAGTGAGGGGAAACCCATTCCGCTAAGTGGCGTGGTCTCACTTAATATCAGTAAACTGAGATGTATAGTATTATTCACACTAGGCTTTATGTCTGACTCGAAGTTTATGTTTTTCCCTTAAACTCTCGGGTGCTCAAAATTGATTTGAGTTGGCTGAGACGAGTAGGAGGCTGATGTTAGCTATTTAGGAGTTGTTATGTTTTTATTTCCGCTGTGATGTATTATGACAGTTTTTGTCTATTTAGTACCCTGATCAACCAAGGGGGCATTTACATATGTCGCTCTTGGCGTATTTTTGTAATAATTATATTTGATCTGAACCTGGGAAAAGATTGGGATTGTGTAATTGGATATGAAACATGATTTTGTGAAATGTAATCAGAAAAGTTGTTTTCGAAATCTGTGATTTTTTTTCGTATTTATGTGTGCTTCTGATATTATGGGTACCATTAACATTACCGTATTTTGTCGCCAGAAGTTAATATTATACATGATTACAACATCAGTAGTGCTTAGCTTTGGGCTTCAAGATAGAGGATGTTACAACTTGGTATCAGAGCATAGGTTTATGAAAAACTTTAAACTTAAAAATGATTTTGAAAACATAATCCTAAGGAATTAGAGAAAAGATCGGGGTATGGGATAACGCTATAGTAACGTACTTGTATTTTCTATATATAAGTAAATGCTTTATCTCTATTCTCCCATCTCTCTTAGGCTATTCTTCTGTATGTTACAAAGGCTCGAATGCAGATATGAATGCTAGAAGTGGAAGAGTTAACCATGGTGGGGGAAGCACCACAACTAATGGAAATGCCAGACCAAATACGAGAAGGAACCAAAGTCAGGCACAAGCTGCAAATGTGGGTGCTGGAGTCCCACAAGTAGACATAGGAGCTATGTATCAGTTCTTTGTAAACATGATGTAAGCAGGAGTTTCTGCTGGAGTAGTAGAAGGAAATCAAGAAGCTCTAGTGGTTAACAACTATGCTGTTTTGAGTAGGGATTAGACTCGGTTGGGAGGAAAGTCATTTATTGGTACTGAGGACGCAATCGAAGTAGAGAAACTGTTACTTCATTGCAAGAGGATTTTTACTGACTTAGGGCTCAACAATGAGCAGAAGAGAAGGCTTGCTTCTAGACAGTTACAAGGAGCGGCGCTATACTAGTGAAACAGTGTTACGATTGAAGTTAACGAGGAGACTACGACTTGGGCTGAGTTCAAAAGGAGATTTGAGGAGAGGTTTATGTCGGAGATTGCGAAGTCTACTCTGCTCAGGAAGTTTGCTGAGTTGGAGCAGCGGGGTTATTACAGTGCTTGAGTATGCGACGAGGTTT
The DNA here is from genome assembly GCA_030737815.1 of Allium fistulosum. NCBI lineage: Eukaryota > Viridiplantae > Streptophyta > Magnoliopsida > Asparagales > Amaryllidaceae > Allium > Allium fistulosum. The sequence goes on along the minus strand of CM060908.1, from coordinate 257,240,204 downwards.
GAGGAGCTAGCGAGATATGGCTATGCTACTGTTAATACTGTGATTAGGAGTAATGAAAAGTTCATTCGAGGTTTGAATCTTGAGCTTGCTAAGGCCACATTACCGCATATTAGGGATCCATGCGATGATGTTATTGAGATAGCCTTGAGGCATGAGGAGATACTTTCTTTTCTTGAAAGAAATAAGTCAAAGGAAGTTCAAGGAGGGTAGAGTCAGAAGAGAAAGTTTTTCCACTAGATAGAAGTTCAGAAGGGTGGAGCTGCCAAGAAGGGAAAGGCAGAGGTTGTCTACTATAAGTGTGATAAGAAAGGGCATTTCGCAAATGAATGTCGCTCAGGAGATGGAAAGAAGGTGATCGGAAAGAAGAATATTAGATGCTTCAACTGCGATCAAATTGGACATTACAAGAACCGATGTGAGGAGCAAGCCAAGGATGGAAAGAGAAAAGTGTTTGCATTAGAGCCGGCTACCTTGTGACCAACAGCAGAGGAAAAAGGAAAAGCTGTGTTGGGAGGTACGCTTATGATTCATGGTATGTCAGTTAGCATTCTATTTGATATCGGTGCATCGCATTCTTTTATACCTCATTGTTTGGTAGATAAGCTTAACCTAGAACCCTCATACCTAGTTACTACCTTAAGGGTTGTAAATCCGATAGGAGGGTATGCGACACTTGGGATGAAGTGTGACCACTTAGAGTTTGAATTGTTAGGTCATACCTTTCTTTGCAGTTTGCAGTTTGCATGTGTTTGATTTCGTAGGGTTCGGAATTATTTTGGGTATGGATTAGTTAAGTCAATACGATGCTAGAATATTTTGCCATGATAGAAAAATATCGCTTAGACACCGTGATTGTAGTGATCGGATTGTATACTCTATATAAAATCCTAATTTTGAGGTTAATGCTTTGTTTGGTGTTGTGGAGGTAGAAGACAAGTTGAATCGAGCTTTCGTTGTTAGAGAAATTGCAGATGTCTTTGAACTCGTAGTAGGATTGCCGCCAAAATGAGCTATTGAGTTTCAGATAGATTTAGTACCTGGAACAAAACCGGTGAGTAGACCGCCAAGTAGGATGACACTTACTGAGATAAAGAGCTAAATGTGAAATTGGTGGATTTGGAAGGCAAGAATTTGATTAGACTAAGCAGTTCGCCTTAGGGAGCAGCCGTAGTGTTTGCCAAGAAGTCGGACGGATCATTTAGGTTATGTACCGATTGTCGTAAGTTGAACGAGAAGACGATAAAGAATCGATATTGGTCGCCTATAAGTGACGATTTGTTCGACCAGTTGAGTGGAGCCAAGGTATTTTCCCAGTTTGATTTAGCAACAGGTTTCCATCAGCTTAGAGTGGCAGAAGATATTATTCCTTTGATGGCGTTTAGGACCAGATATGGATCGTACGAACGGTTAGTAATGCCATTCGGACTAACTAATGCGCTAGCATTTTTTTGTAGATTTGATGAACCGAGTTTTCCGAGATCACTTGGATAGGTTTGTGTTAGTTTTCATAGATGATATATTGATATACTCTAAAGATGAAAGAGAGCATGAAGTTCATCTTAGAGTGGTGCTTGAGACATTGAGGCAGCATCAACTGAAGGCGAAGCTTTCGAAGTGTCATTTTCGGAAGAAGGAAGTGAAGTTTCTTGGTCATGTAGTCTTAGAGAAAGGGTTGTCTGTAGATCTAAGTAAGATCGAAGCGGTGAATAATTGGAAGAGACCCGAGATAGTGACTGAGATAAAGAGTTTTCTTGGATTAGCTGGGTATCATCGGAGGTTCATAAAGGATTTTTCATGGATATCAGCATCAATGACCAAGCTAACGCAAAAGGATGTGAAGTTTGTTTGGACTGATAAGTGTTAGGAGGCATTCTAGAAGCTAAAACACTTATTGTCGAATGTACCTGTGTTAATTGTTATAGAAGGAATCAAGATTTAGTAGTGTATACAAATGCATGTGGAATAGGATTAGGAGATGTGTTAATGCAAAGAGGTAAAGTGATTTCCTATGCATCTCGACAACTTAGACCGCATAAGGTTAGATATCCAAAGCATGATTTGGAATTAGCTGCGGTAATTTTTGCATTGAAGGTGTGGAGACATTACCTTTTGGGAGAGCAATTTGAGCTGTATACGAATCATAAGTCGCTAAAGAATTTATTCTCTCAGGAGGAACTGAATACAAGACAGCGGAGGTGGTTAGAGCTTTTAGCCGCTTATGAATTTGGTATTGAGTACACACCGAGAAAAGGCCATAAGGTTGCAGATGCACTTAGCAGAAAACATCAAAATGCAGTGTTGGCAATGATAGCTGAATGGAAAGATTTTGAAGCGCTGACGACACGCAAAATACAGTGGAGATCGGAAGCTAGGTCTAGTAAAGATACTGCAATGGTGTCATGTTTAGAAGTTCGACCGGTGATGATCGAAAAGATTGCTTCTAATCAAAATGAGGATCCATTATTAGTTGAACGGATCAGAAAGTTAAGGGATGGAACAGAGAGCGATGACTTGAAATATTTCAGTCTTGGCCCAGAATGGGTGGTTAAGGAAGAAAGGAAGATTATGTGTTTCGAATGTGGGAGACATTAGTGAGGAAGTTCTTGGAGAATGCCATCATTCTAAGTTCACTATTCATCCGGGAGGAACTAAGATGTATGAGGACACGAAGAGGAGTTTCTTCTGGGAAGGTATGAAGAGAGATGTAGGGTTATGGGTAAAGCAGTGTCTAAACTGTCAACAGGTAAAAGCCGAACATCAGAAACCATGTGGGTTACTTCAGCCTTTTGATGTTCCAGTTTGGAAGTGGGATTCTATCTCAATGGATTTTATAGACGGGTTTCCAAGTTCAAATAGAGGAAATGAAAGTATAAGGGTCACAGTGGACAGGTTGACCAAGAGTGCCCATTTCATTCCAGTTAAATCAACTAGGATGGCACCTATTTTAGCTAAGTTATTTATGAAGAATGTAGTTAGACTGCATGGAATTCCTAGTAGTATAGTAAGTGATAGAGATTCCTTATTCACTAGCAAAATCTGGAAGAGTCTACAGGAGATTTTGGGAACCAAGCTCAAGCTGAGTACCGCTTACCATCCACGGATCGATGGGCAAATGGAAAGAGTTAACAAAGTCTTAGAGGATTTGTTACGAGCTTGTGTGCTAGATTTTGGGGGATCATGGGAAGACCATCTACAATTATTCGAATTTTCGTATAAAAATAGTTATCATACTAGTATAGGGATGGCACCGTTTGAAGCTTTGTATGGAAGGCCATGCAAATCTCCAGTTTATTGGTTAGAGACCGGGGAAGGGTTAGTACTTGGTCTGGATTAGGTTAAAGAATCTGCAGAGAAGATTGAGTTAATTAGAGCTAGAATGAAGGAAGCTCAGTCTAGGCAGAAGAACTATGCTGATAGAAGATGGAAAGACTTGGAGTTCTCGGTTGGAGACCATGTTTTCGTCAAGGTATCACCGATGAAAGGTGTAGTTCGATTAAGGAAATCAGTGAAATTGGCATTGAGATTTGTTGGACCATTTTCTATTGTAGAAAGGATCGGGAAACTCGCATATAGAGTAGAGTTACCGAACAGTTTAGCAGAAGTCCATGATGTTTTTTATGTTTCTCACCTAAGGAAGTGTGTTCGAGATCCGGAGACTACTATAGCACCGACTAGGTTAGAGGACTTATTAGTGGAACCGAATTTTACTATTGTTAGAAAGCCAGTCCGTATAGTCGCGAGAGATGCGAAGAGGCTAAGGAACAAGACAGTCAGATTAGTTAAGGTCCGATGGAGCGACGACGAGAGAGACTATACTTGGGAAACTGAGAGTAGGATTAGAGACGCTTATCCTGATTTGTTTCATGGTATGTTTTACCATAATGATTGATTTGTTGTGTACCTTATCGTAATTTCGAGGACGAAATTCTTTAAGAAGGGGAGTTTGTAACGACCCTAATTGTGATTAACATTATTTATAATATTTAGTTACTTAAATAAAATAATGTAAGTGGTTAAGGGATTGAAATTTGTGTTAATAGGGGTAGCCGTGCCAACTTAAACAAATGAACTAAAGGGAAACTAAAATGAAATAGGTAAGGCAAATAGATAATGGGCAAAGTAGGAATATATCATATCCTTATACCCTAAACCCACATACACGTTCATTTTCACGTTCATAAGCAAAACCAAATTCAAAAGAGAGGACAATCACCATTTGGGGAAAACAAGAAGAAGATAAGAGGAAGAAGCTTAATCAATTCAATCCAAGATCAAGTCTCAACTCCCTAATCACAAAGTTAAGGTGAATAATAAGTTACATCTCATGTTTTTTATTTTTGGTTTTCGATTCAGATCTGAATTATTTTGCAAATGTTTACCATGTTTTGATTGTTAAAAGGGATATATATGCTTGTTGATGATTTATGCTATTTCATATAGATTTTATGATAAGTTTTAATGTGAAAACCCTATTAAATGACATCCAAATGCCTTGCGAATTAGTTATAAGGTCAGAAATATTATTTTAGAGACGATTTTCAAATTTCATAATTTTATGAATTAATGTGGATTTATTATAAATTTTCTAGTGAAGAAAATAGTTAATTGGGTTTTAAATTAATTACGGCTATTATATATATGTTTTGGGTCATAAATTTAAATATGTTAGAAAACATATTAAAAGTGATTTATGAGAATTTTTGTAGAATTTTCCTAAGTGTTTTAATAAGTATATAAAATTATTTAAGGTATGGGACTTAAATGTTTTATATGTTTATAAATGGAGAAGGGGAAATTTGCAAATGTTATAAATTATTTACTTTTGAAATTTGGCAGCACTTTTAGAAAAGATTTTGGAAAAGAAATTATCAACCAATCATATACTGACAAACAAAGCAGGTTAGTTGGAAATAATTTACTTTTTAAAGTTAAAAATCAATTTTACCATATTTCTGTTGTTCGCCACTTTTGGCACCTACCTTTCAACTAGGTACTTCCGCCTCCAACCAGTTCGAAACCAATACACATGGTATCAAATACTTGGTACGTAGTGGATTAGAGATAGGCGAAAGGTACAGAGTCGAAACAGGGGTTCCGAAGGGGTTGAAACCTTGTTTTGCATTTGAAAGGAAATGTGCCTGCTTTGCTTTTGAAAAGAATGCTTTCGACTTAGATAGCTTTCAACTTGATCAAATTGTTTTAAAGAATGGTTTCGAAAGAGGTTGTGCCTAATTTTAAGAAAATATTTTCGATCTTGCTTGCTTCTTTTTTCTGGTTCTGATCCTGGATATCCTCCTGTCTCTTTAGCATTCTTTCTTGCATAACATCCATCATTGTTTCCATTTTGGCCCTGCTCTTTGTCTTCTTGTTGATTGCCTAGCCATTGCTTCTAAAATCCAAGTTCCCAAGCTTTCAAATCCATGATCCTAACTTCCAAATCCCTGAATGCATGCTCTCTCAGTGAAAGCACCAAAATGTTGGATGGAATTTTGGCATGGATCAGAGCTCGGATGCACGTTTGGAAGAGGATAATCTCGGATTCCCTCGTGGACCCGGGGGCAGGATGGAAATGACAATCGGAGACCATTAATGGATGTTGGAACAGCTAGAAATTGGAATCTAGGATTTATAGCAGAAATAAGCAGGCCTATATATGGATTGGATCAACCGGGGGCAAACCCCGACCAAGGAGAATGGATTACCACAACTCAGCATGGAATTGGGGGCATGGATTTGGATGGCTTTTCTTGGAAATGGATAGCGATGATGGAACAGGAGTCGTCATCATCCACCACAAATTGTAGCTAGGCCGGCTTAAGGGCACAGGTCGTCGTCTCTTGATGGATTGAACTAAATAACTAATAATAAATCTTACACCAAAACGGCTAAGTCACTTACACATGCACGGGATCGCGAATGGTCCTTAGGCATGCTCTGAGATGGCGATGAACCGCCATAACAAATGATTCTGAAACTTACTCGAATGTGAAATCCGACATTTATAATTCCGAGTCCCATCTGGACACTCACATATCGCCTCGAACGGCACTAAATCTCGAACGATCACATTTCGCCTCGAAGGACACACGATCTCGAACGATCACATATCACCTCGAACGGCACTCGATCTCAAACGATCACATTTTGCCTCGAACGGCACATGATCTCGAACGATCACATATCACCTCGAATGGCACTCGATCTCGAACGGTCACATTTCGCCTCGAACGACACAAGATCTCGAACGATCACATATCGCCTCGAATGGCACTCGATCTTGAACGATCACATTTCGCCTCGAACGGCACTCAATCTCGAACGATCACATTTCACCTCGAACGATGGCACACGATCTCGAACGATCGCATTTCGCTTCGAACGGCACACGATCTCGAACGATGGCATTTCGCCTCGAACGGCATACGATCTCGAACGATCGCATTTTGCCTCGAGCGGCACATGATCTCGAACGATCATATTTCGCCTCGAACAGACGCTTGATCCCATGTGATCATTATCAGCCTGGGATGGCTACGAATTTTATTAACGGTCCCGAACGATCTTTACTAGCAATCAGGCAAGATCATTGATCTCTTCACAGGTCATCCACAGGTTTTGAACATCGGGCTTATGGCAATACAAAACACGCCTTCCTATAGCAAGGCATGTTTTAGGGGGCAAAGTGTTAACCTGCCTTTTGGCAAGACAATATACAAGCGGATTTAACCCAATAGACTTCATGATTATCAAGGCTAGAATATCATAGACTTGGTTCGGATGGATGAATGGATAATCAATTATGGATATGTAGCCAGGGTTAAGCATAGTCAATGGATAAACGACGCAGGACTTGGAGAAAGGTGTAGCTCGGGTCGTCATAGAGTTGCTTCGGGTTCAACTTCGGGTCGGCATAAGGTTCGCTTCGGGTTCTACTTCGGGTCGGCATGGTGTTGCTCCGGGTCGGCATAGAGTTGCTTCGGGTTCTACTTCGGGTCGGCATATGGTTTGCTTCGGGTTCTACTTCGGGTCGGTATGGTGTTGCTCCGGGTCGGCATAGAGTTGCTCCGGGTCGGCATAGGATGGACGAGTTGGGCTCGACGATCGTTATGGTGGGCCCATATAGGTGAGAAGGCCCTGTTGCCGAGATTTCACCTTTAAATACAGTAGGCTTGGCTTCAAAAAATAGGATCTTCATTCTATTTCTCTTCATCTTCTACCCGGAGGCTACTCTGCCATTTCTATTCTGGAATTCTGGATTGTAACTGTAATCAAATTTCTGATAATAAAAAGGATTGTTGTAGAGTGGACGTAGGCCGAAGTTAGCCGAACCACTATAAATCTTAACTCTCTTTTACTTGCTTTCATTTTAATTTTGGTTATTTTTGATATTATATTCTCTACATATACTATATCTGTGATCTGTGACTAGATATTGGTGCTTTCACTTATAATCAGGTGTTGGTGGTCAATTTTGACGCCAAGAAAGGGGTCGAAACCCCTAGCTGTCACATTCAACCTTTCGAAGCAATGCCTTCGAAAGGGTGCTTTCGCCTTTAACCCTTAGCCGATTCTCCAATGCTTTCGAAGGGATTGGTTTCGACACCATCCACTTCTTTTTCTTAAGAAATTGCTTTTGAAAGAGTGCTTTCGACTTAGTTGTTTAAAGACCCTTTGTTCTATTGAAAGTTAAACCCAAAGGTTTCGAAAGGAATGGTTTTAAATGGTTTCGGAAGGTTGTTCCACATGTTTTTCTTGAACCCAAATTCTTTCGAAAGGTTTGATTTATGTAAAGGGCTTAGTGCTTTCGAAAGATATAAGATAAAGGTTTCGAAGGGGTGGTTCCCTAATGTTTTCAAAAGGTTTTAAATGGATGGTTTCCAATGTTTTTGAAAGGCATGTTTAAAGTGTTTTGAGAAGAGGACGTCTATGGTTTTATAAAGCTTTCGAAAGAGATGTTTTTCAATCTTTCGAAAGGACTAATGTAAATGGTTTCGAAAGGTATGTTTTGGCCTTTCGGCCCAAGGTTATAAAGTAAAGTGGTTTAATGGTTTCGAAAGGGGTACTTTCAAGGGTTTCGAAATTGGTACTTTTGGTTTTGAAAAGGGTTGTTGAAAGCTTTTAAACAAGGGTTTCAAATGTGTTCATCAACAATGTTTTGTGTAAAGTATATATAACATGGCAAAGTGGTTTGAGTAAAGCATAGAGTATATTTTCCTTGTTTAAGTATAATCACTTTGAAAGAAATGTTTTCAAGAAAATTTAATGGGGTAGTTGACCCTAAGTAAATGACTCAGATATTAGAATACAATATGGGACTGGTATAGGGTCAAGCCCTATACTTTAGCTAGTAGCCCCTAGCTAATATAAGCCCAAAATTCCAGTATGTAGGGCTTTGTCACAGGTAAGACTAAAATGATGTTACACATAGAAAGGAATATACAGTTTGCGCCAAAAATGGTCACAAACACCCAATTGCGAGTGAAAGCACCAATATCCAGTCATAGATTACACACAGAGTATATGTAATGGATATAATATGAAGAATAACAAAAATAAAAAGAAAGCAGTACAAAAGATGAGATTTGTAGTGGTTCGGCTGACTCCGGCCTACGTCCACTCCAGAAATTTCCTTTTTATTATCAGAGAATTGATTACAGTTACAATCCGGATTTTTTGAAACAAGAATGGCAGAGTATCCTTTAAGTGGAAGATGAAGGGAAAAAATAATGAGCATCCTCTTTTCTGAAGCCCCGCCTGATGTATTTATAGGCCAAACATTGGTTGTTGGGCTTCCTTGCTGATATGGGCCCAACAAAACCAGAGCCAAGCCCATACCCATCATCACGACCAACCACAAGCTCTGAATATGCCGACCCGACGCATCCTGAGTATTGACCCGAAGCAAACCTAACAATGACTCGAAGTAATTCGCTCTATGACTCGAAGCAGCTCGTCCTCTAGCCTATGTCGATCCATCTCCACATCTCCTCATTGCCGACCCGAAGAAACAAGCATGTTGGCCCGAAGAAACAAGCATGCCGACCCGGAGAAAACTAGCAATGTCGACCCCTGCTTCATGCCGACCCCTTGCAATAGCTGACCCGAGTTCCTTCTAATGCCGACCCGAGCCTTTCCCAACGCCGACCCGAGTCTCTCCAAAATGCCGACCCCTTAATTCATGCCAATCCCTCAAGATACATGCCGACCCCAGATTACATGCCGACCCAAAGTTAAGTTAGCGCCGACCCTAAGTTAGCACCGACCCTATGAAAACATGCCGAACCCAAGTGACCCGAAGCATCCCCTTGCCTAACTCGAAGTAACCACCATGAATACCCGAAGTAAATCCAAGTGTGACTCGAAGCAAACTCCAAGCGACCCAAACCGACTCGACTTTTGTCAAAACCCATACTTAAAATATCTCGCACTTTTTGTCCATCGACTATGTTGATCCTCAACCACAATCATATTTGTCATCCATGATTGATCGTCAATCCATCATCTGGACCAATACCATCATATTCCAGCCTCGATAACTGAGCAATCGTTTGAGTTAATCCCTCTGTCTACGGACTTGCCAAAAGGAGGGTTATCATTTGCCCACGAAAACATGCCTTGCTATTGGAAGGCGTGTTTTGAATATCTTTAAATCCGATATCCAAAATCCATATTCCATTCATGGTCATACCATCCAATCCATTATCAAGCAATTCCGTCCAAGTCTGATAGCCAAATCTGTGACTGTCCCGAGTCGTTATCCAATTCTGAATCCATTCCAAATCCATTAACCGAATCCACGATCTCTCCAGATCGTTTTATCCAAATCTAGGACCACTTCGGGTCCTGTCCAAATCCAAGGACCTCTCCGGGTCTGAATCCAAATCTGTGACCTCGCCTGGTCTATATCCAAATCTGGGACCACTCCGGGTCCTTAGCCAAATCCTCAGCTATTCAAAGCCAAATCAATATCCATTTCACATCTTGGAAGTCAATAACTGAATCCTACGATCTCTTTGGATCATTGACGGCCTTTCTAGACCCTTGCTAAGCTCGATCCAAACTTAACGATTGAATAGGCAGATCCTATCATGCTCCGATGAAGCAACCTATCCCTTGCACTCCGGTTCAATATCCCTGAACATTAAGCGATGCCCTGGTCCTCGTAGACCAATTGTAGCCTCTCCGGACTCTTGATGGATCCCATCCTGTGACTCTCCGGTAAAGGGGAAACAGCGTCGAGCGAGCCGATCCTATCGCTCTCCGGTGAAGCGGCGTCACTCCCTGCACTCCACTTCAGTATCCCTAAACATTAAGCGATGCCATGGCCTAAGTCCTTGATCGATTATAGCCAATCCGGGTTCTTGTTGGATCCTATCCTGTCACTCTCCGGTGAAGGGGAAACAACGTCGAGCGAGCCGATCTTGTCATTCTCCGGCAAAGCGGCATCACTCCCTGCACTCAGGTTCAGTATCCCTGAACATTAAGTGATCAATTTCCAACTAACTTCCAGTATATGTCCCTTAACTCTCCGGTTAGGGTGCCGTTCGATGCGAAATGTGACTGTTCGAGGTCTGGTGTCGTTCGAGGAGAATTGTGACCGTTCGAGATTGGATGCCGTTCAAGGCGAATTGTGACCGTTCGAGGTCGGGTGCCGTTCGAGGTGAATTGTGACTGTTTGAGGTCGGATGCCATTCGAGAAGAATTGTGACCGTTCGAGGTTGGGTGCCGTTCGAGGTGAGATGTGACCGTTCTTGGTCGGAGTTCATTATTATCAATGTCAGATTTCACGTTCGAGTGAGTTTCTAAATCATTTGTCGTAGCGGTTCATCGCCATCTCAGAGCATGCCTAAGGACCGTTCACGATCCTGTACATGTGTAAGTGACTTAGCAGCTTTGGTGTAGGATTTATTGTTAGTTATTTAGTTTATGCCATCAAAAGACGACGACCTTTTCCCTTAAGCTGGGTCTAGCTCCGATTTGTGGCGGATGATGACTGCTCCTTTTCCATCACCGCTATCCATTTCCAAGAAAAGCCATCTGAATCCATGCCCCCAATTCCATAGGGAGATGTTCTAATCAATTCTCCTTGGTCGGGGTTTACCCCCGGCTGATCCAACCAATACTTAAGCCTGCTAATTTCCACTCCAAGGCCTGAATTCCAATTTCCAACCGTTCCAGCATCCATAGTTTGTCTCCGATCACCATTCCCATCATGCCCCCGAGTCCACAAGGGAATCCTAGATCATTCTCTTCCAAACGTGCATCCAAGTTTTGATCCATGCCAAAATCCATAACTCCATCCAACATCCTGCTTGCTTATTTTTCCTGGTTATGATCCTGGATTTCCTCCTCCTTCTTTAGCTTCCTTTCATGCATAACATCCATTATTGTTTCCATCTTGTCCTTTCTCTTTGTCTCCTCGTTGATTTCCTAGCCATTGCTTCCCAAATCCAAAATCCAAGCTCCCAAATCCCTGAGTGCTAGCTCTCTCAGTGAAAGCACCAAAATGTTTGCGCCAAAAATGGTCACAAACACCCAATTGTGAGTGAAAGCACCAATATCCAGTCATAGATCACAGACAGAGTATATGTAGTGGATATAATATAAAGAATAACAAAAATAAAAAGAAAGCAGTAAAAAAGACAAGATTTATAGTGGTTCGGCTGACTCCGGCCTACGTCCACTCTAGAAATTTCCTTTTTATTATCAGAGAATTGATTAAAGTTACAGTCTGGAGTTTTTGAAATAAGAATGGCAGAGTAGCCTTTAAGTGGAAGACGAAGGGAAACAGAATGAGCATCCTCTTCTCTGAAGCCCTACCTACTGTATTTATAGGCAAAACCTTGGTTTCTAGGCTTCCTCACTGATATGGGCCCACCAAAACAAGAGCCAAGCCCATACCCTTCATCACGACCGACCTCGAGCTCTGAATATGCCGACCCGAAGCATCATGGGTATTGACCCAAAGCAAACCTAATAATGACTCGAAGCAAGTCGCTCCATGACTCGAAGCAGCTTGTACTCTAGCCTATGTCGATCCATCTCCACATCTCTTCATTGCCGACCCGAAGAAACAAGCATGCCGACCTAGAGCTAACTAGCAATTCCGACCCCTTGCAATAGTTGACCCGAGTTCCTTCTAACACCGACCTGAGCCTTTCCCAACGTCGACCTGATTCTCTCTAAAATGTCGACCCCTTGATTCATGCCGATCCCTCAAGATAAATGCCGACCCCAGATTACATGGCGACCCACAGTTAAGTTAGCGCCGACCCAAAGTTAGCACTAACCCTACGAAAACATGCTGAACCCAAGTGATCCGAAGCTTCCCCTTACCTGACTAGAAGTAACCACCATGAAACCTCGAAGTAAATCCAAGTGTGACTCGAAGCAAACTCCAAGCAACCCGAACCAACTCGACTTTTGTCAAAACCCATATTTCAAGTATCCCGCACTTTTTGTCCATTGACTATGTCGAACCCCGGCCACATAATCATGTTTTTCATCTGTGATTGATCGTCTATCCATCATATAAACCAATACCATCATATTCCAGCCTCAATAACCAAGCAATCGTTTGAGTTAAATCCGCCTGTCTACGGCCTTGCCAAAAGGCGGGTTAACATATACAGAGTGAAGATAGGTTATTGATGAGCCCGCAAAACCATTAGGATCAGTAGACCCTGAGAGAAGTAAGTTAGGGACAGACCATCCAAAAGAGTATTTAATGGAAGTTGGATTATTTGTTTATTTTGTCTGGTAGGCCCGAGCCAATTAAAGGTTAGTAGTTAGCCTAACAAAACTATAGTGTTCGGACAGATAGTCCATTGATTACCTGATTTGTATGCCTACATGATATTGATATTATTGCTTTAACCAGTTTGGTTGTAGTATTTTGGTTTGCAAAAGATATGTTTTTAAAAGGATACTAGTGAGGGAAAACCCATTCCGCTAAGCGGTGTCGTCTCACTTAATATCGGTAGACTAAGATGTATAGTATTATTCACACCAGGCTTTACATCTGACTCGAAGTTTATGTTTTCCCCTTAAACTCTTGGGTGCTCAAAATCGATTTGAGTAGGCTGAGTGTTGAGGATTTACAGGTTTTAGTAGGTGGACGATTAAAGCTTCTAGAGACGAGCAGGAGGCTGATGTTAGCTATTTAGGAGTTGTTATGCTTTTATTTCCGCTGTGATGTATTAAGATAGTTTTTGTCTATTTAGTACTCTGATCAACCAAGGGAGCATCTTCATATGTCGCACTTGGCATATTTTTGTAATAATTATTTTTGATCTTAACCTTGGAAATGATTGGGATTATGTAATTGGATATGAAATATGATTGTGAAATGTAATCAGAAAAGTTGTTTTTGAAATCTGTGGTTTTATTTTATGTTCATGTGCTTCTGATATTATGGGTACCATTAACATTACCATATTTTATCGCCGGAAGTTAATACTACAAATGACTATAGCATTTGTAGCGCCTAACTTTGAGTCTCAAGATAGGGGATGTTATAGTACTTCTGATCCAGCTTTGACTACTACAGCTCTTAAGGTCTCTACGGCAGAAAGATTGGTCGTACTTAAGGTCAATTTTCCAAAAATCTACTTTAATGGGCTAAAGTTACTTCCTTCTATCCATACAATTCCAGGGAGTGCTAAAGTAAGTTCTCTTGCATGTGTCAATGATGTTTTTGTGCAGCATGAAGCATTCCAACACTTAGTTGAGAAAATCTTTGAGGTGTCTACTGAAAGGCAATACGAAATCGATCGCCTTAAGCTGGAGATGATCCATGATAAGAACATACTCAAACATCAAGATGATGAGATCATGGAGTTGACCATGAAGTTAGATGTGGCAGAGAAGAGCGCTAAAGAAACATACGAAGCGGTTAACCATCTGGAAATGGCTCACAAAAAGGAGTTGGATGCTACCCTTAGTTGTAGTGGTGCGCTTGATCTAGAGAAGAACACACTGCAAAATGAGAAAGACACTCTAGCCCGTCACATTAAGGAACTCGAAGAGCTTCTTAAGAAAGAAAAGGAAGAAAAACTTGAGGCTTAAAAGGAGTCTCAAAAGTATTGTGAAGAGGCCGTCGAGGTTCGGGAGTTGAAAATTAAACTTAAGGAGAAACTCGCTCAAATCGAAGTCCTCGAGGAAGAGGCAACGGAAGCTGGCTGTAATGAAGTTAGAAAGCAAATTAAAGCCCGATTGGAGGATGGTAAAGAGGCTGGCCGGAATGAGATTAAGGACATGTTCGATCCTTTGATTTTTGAATAAAATGCCATCTAATCTATCATGACTTGATTTTTCTTGGAGAGGGCTACCTCGAATTGCTTACTGAGGCTTGGGAATATATCATTGAAATGAGAAAGAAAGCCTTTGGCGAAGCGGATTTGGATGAGGAGAAACTGGTATAGGAGATCCTTAATGGGAATGAACCTTTAGATCTTGTCGCTGCAAGGCTCCGATACTTTGGTATTTTGGCACCCTATGGCAAAGGGAAAGACATAGCTAAAGCTTCAAAGTCTGATCCTAAAGGTTTCCCTTCACTTCAACCAGCCAGAGCATTAGTTTCACTTGGCCTGGGATAAGATCCGAGCTATAATCCGGATAGACCCGGTTATAAATCAAAGGTGTTGACTCCTATTCAAGAAGGGAGCACTCCGACAACAACTGAAAGTCAACCAGACATAGGTATCATGCTCTACTCTCCATCATTCGAGAGTTTTCGTTCTTCACGCCGAATAGTTATGGGCTTATTTTCTTGTTCCTATGAATCTACGGGCCTTTTCGCTCCCAATCAAACTCTGGGAAGTAGTGTCGCTATGGAGAAACAACCGACACTTACTGATGTTCCGGTGGATATTGATATCCCAGGGCCCGATGCTCAAGTTATTAGAGCTCTTGCCAACGAAAAGACCAACGATCAGCTGCTGCAAGATGAATCTATGATGTTGTGATCACGGGTGCCTTCAAACACACTAATGAGCTCAGCTTGAAATAGCGCATCGAGAGGGAGGAGTTATTGAAGAAGAAAGATAAAACTGAACCCGTTGATGCGGACGTCGATGATCCAAACCTGATCCCTCTTCAAGTCATTTCACCTAGAGGGTCAGTTCCCGAAGGACACCGTCCAACATCAAAAATCTCTCCCGCCAAAGGTGCTAAGGGCAATGGTAAAGGATCGAAGAGAGGAACGGGCAAAGGCCCGGGTGGGTCCACTCCCAAGAAACTCAAAAGGGGGAAATAGCAAAAGAAGTAGTGGTCACGTCTGCTTAGTTTGAATATAGCTTATGTAGCTATTTTTCTTTTGGTTGGCCGTGTATGTGTGGGTACGACCCCCGCTTTTGGATAAACTTGTACTACGATTTCCAAGTTTAATGTGTAAATAAAAATTCTTTATTTTCCATTGAACTCTTTCGTGAATGTTTTTTGAGTAGTCGAGCAATTACTTTTCCATTCAATGTACTTGTAATTCGTTGCTCGTCGATTTGGATAGCCATCCATTAATTTTTTACTCAAGGCCTCCATTTGGTTGTGGCCTCAAATTGTACCAAACACTAAACTCAAGCCCTAGTGTTACGAGTCGGATTTAGCGGTTTAAGTGATTATACTCTTGCCCCTAGTCTCAGGTTAGTGGAGTTAGATAGTGGATGGTCGAACTCCATCCTTAGCGAATTTATAATCCTCCTATCTGTTTTAGGTCGAAGTTTATGGAATAGTGAGTGGTCGAACCTCACTCGTCTATTTATTTATACTCGTACCCATACTCTGGGGATAAAACTTAGTTTGCAAGTGATTGAATCGCACCCAATTTGTGTTTATACTCTAGTCCACACTCTGGGGACATAGAGTTATTTCGAAAAATAGTCGGACCGTACTTTCCTTTATTGATTGATTTGCCCCCAAGTCCAGGGTTTGACTTAGCGAGCGATTGGTTGTATCATGATCGCTTTTGATTCCTATCTGTTCCATTGCTTGGTGGGATTAATTTGATTATCGGATGGTCAAGTAACGTCCATTACTCGTTAGGTACTCGTCCATCTGGTTGTGAGCGAGAATCATTGAATGAACAATCGGACCATGTTCATTTTGTTTAGTTCAATCAAGAACTTGTGTAACCGGTTGGCTCCAAACTCTGGAAACCTGCTCGGACATGTCAATATTAGTTAGTCGGGTACCGTAACTAATACGTAATGCAACAACAATCACAGATATGAAGGAAATTTCAAACTTTATTTTCCAAATGGAAAGAAATGACATAATTTGTCTTATTACATGTCTAGAAAACCGAATGCTAAAGAAAATTCAAAAATTAAATGCAACTGAATGAAAAAGAATAAACTAAGTGAAATAGCGACATAAATGCTCACTATTCCATGCCCTTGAGAGTGTGATGCCATCAATAGTCGCTGGCTTGAAAGTTCCTTTCAAGCCTCTGCTCAATGACATACGGCCCTTCCCAAGTAGGATTCATGTGCAACGGGACAAGAAAAACCCATTTCAGTACTAGATCGCCGATTTCAAAGGTTCTAGGTCAGACTTTAGTACTATAGTATCGGGTGACTCGGTGTCAATGTGCAGCTGCCTTCAAATCAGCTTCTTCGCGCTTCTCATCCAAAAAGTCTAGAGATTCTATTAGGAGATCTCTATTCATTCTGGGGTCATAGTAGATCACTCGATGTGAAGGTACTTCAAGTTCAACAGGAATGACGGCTTCGGAGCTGTAAGCAAGGGCGAATTGAGTATAGCTAGTCGTGGATTTATGGGTGGTTCTGTAAGCCTATAATGTTGTTGGGTGTTCATCCACCCACTTGCCTCTAGCCTTTTCCAAACGTTCTTCAGAATGGACTTTATGATTTTGTTCACAGCCTTAACTTGTCCATTTTCTTAACGGTGAGCAACTACCACAAATCTCTTTTCAATATGATGCCGATGGCATTGTCAAATTGAGTTCCATTATCAGTTACAATGGTTAGTAGAAGGCCAAAATGATAGATGATGTTTCGAACTATGAAGTTGATTACTTTCTTCATCGTGATCGTGGTTAAAGGTTCTACTTCGGCCTATTTGGTGAAGTAATCAACTGCAACGATTGTGTACTTCGCATCGTCTTTAGAGATCGGTAAAGAACCGATAATATCAATGCCCCATGTGGCAAACGGCCATGGACTAACCATTTGTGTAATTTCCGTCGGCGGAGCTCTCAGAACTATTGCGTACCTCTGGCACTTGTCGCATCGCTTAGCATAATCTGCAGCTTCTCGATTGACAGTTGGGCAGTAATACCCATAACGAAGTATTTTCTTTGCTAGAGTTTGCCCCTCAATGTGATCGCCACATTCCTCTTCATGAACTTCCTTTAGGACTCATTTTATTTCATCCGGAACGATACACCAAAGTAGGGGAATGAAAAAACCCTTTCTATACATGACTTCTTCCTGAATGATATATCGTGAACCTTTGCGAAGGATTTTTCGCCTTTCATTCCTCCGTTCGGGAAGGATTCCCTATAGAAAGTAATCTTTAATCGAAGTCATCCACAACTCCTTCTCGGGTTTCATCTCTAGTACCCAGTCGATTAACATCTGGTTTATGCTCGAAGCATCTAGTACTTTGACTAGAACCAAGCCCATATGTTGTGAATCCTCAGTGCTGGCAAACTTCGCCAATGAGTTGGCCTATTTGTTTTGATCCCGGGGAATGTGTGCGATGTCATAATACTCAAAGTTAGTAAATAGCTCCTGGACTCGGATAAGGTACAGAGCGAGTCATTGTCCTTTAGCCTGGTAATCTCCCCTGACTTGTTATACCACTAATTGAGAATCACCAATGATTTCAAGAGATTTTATTCCCAGTTCTCTGGCAAGTTTGAGTCCAGTGATCAGAGCTTCATATTCAGCTTCGTTATTCGTTGCAGGGAAGTCAAGCTTCAAAGCGTAAAAAAATGGTCGGTCCTCTGGAGTTACTAGCACGACTCCGGCTCCATAACTACGATCATTGGAGGCTCCATCCATATACATTTTCCATCGGATGGTAGGGGCTTTACTTATTTCTAGGATAACATCATGTATAGTGAACTCAGCTATAAAGTCCACCAGTGCTTGTCGCTAGATGGTTCTTCGAGGGAGATAGATAATGTCAAATTGGCTCAGCACGATGTTCCACTTGAGTAACCTTCCAGACGCCTCAAGTCGCTGTAGAACCTGTCATAACGGCTGATTGGTGTAAATGTTGATGGGATAAGCCTGAAAATAGGTACGGAGATTTCATGAAGCACTCAACAAGAAGATGCCAATTTCTCTATCTTCGGATAGTTCCTCTCATCCTCTGTTAACTGCTTGCTAACAGAATAGACCTGTCTTTGAATTTGATTCTCCTCATGAAGCAGTGTGGCACACTTATAGCGTGTACCGACACGGCCAAGTAGATATACAAGTCTTCATGACCACCGATTTTGACAAGATGGAAGGCCTCTCTAAGTGGTTCACTAAAGCTTGGAATGTGTCTTCACAATCCTGTGTCCATTCAAAGTTCATTTTCCCTCTTCTAATCAAGTCGAAAAAAGGAATGCATTTATCGGTGGCTTTGAAAATAAATCGACTTATGGCGGCAACCTTCCCATTTAGGCTCTGTACTTGTTTGATGGTCTTTGGCACTTGAATGTTGTGAATTGCTCGAATCTTCTCAGGATTAGCTTCGATTCCATGAGCAATGATGATGAAACCCAATAACTTCCCTGATGCAACGCCAAAGGAACATTTCAGAGTATTGATCTTCATTTTGTAATATCAAAGGATATCAAAAATTGCTGCTAAGTCTCTAATGTGGTCATTTGATCATCGTGACTTCATGAGCATATCATCCACGTTGTTAACCGACATCTTGGCCCGGTTATAAAACGACGGTTGAAGAAATTATCATTAGCACTAGACAAGATTCTGATCAAGGAGAGACTGGAGGTGGTAGCAAGTTGTCAGGCCCACAATAAAGCAAGAGCATTCGGCCTGCCTGGCCTGGTGCGCAGATTCACCCACTATGGGCAGAGGCACCTTGCTCCTAAGCTCATGAAGGAAGTCCAACCCATCTTCCTCTATAAATAGAAGGGCAGGGGCACAACGAAATGGATCCTTTTTGGAGAACACTAGGGAGACTCTGCCATTTTTTATACTCTCCTCTTTTTAATTCAAACTTGTATTCAAGTCATCAATATATGGATTGTATCTGTATTCAACTACTTGTGAAAGAAATAAAGATCAAAACTCAAAGTGGACGTAGGCAATTACGCTGAACCACTATAAATCCGGTGTTCTTACTTTCTGCATTTAAATTAGCATATTCTTCCTTGTTTAATTTAACTTCATCACTTACATCTCTACACAATCTTTCTCAACGAGGTTAGTGACCAATTTTGGTGCTAACACTTTGGTGCTTTCATTGAGAGTTGAATTCTCAGCTTGATTGGATCTCATCATCTACTAGTGGATTTCCAAATTCGCGAGATAGATCCAGTTGTTTACTAGAAAACTTCCTATTCTACTCAGATTTGAAAGAAATCTAAAGGAAGATGATAGCCGTAGATTGGATTCACTGATGTACGCAAGATCTGGGGATTGGACGTTGAAGTTTGCACTAAAGTTGAATGAAGGCCGACCCTCCTCTGAAGGAAATTCGACCGATCGCTCCAGAAAAGGCGTATGCCGAACGCCCTAGAAAAGGCGTATGCCGAATGCCCCAGAAAAGGCATATGCCGAACGCCCCAGAAAAGGCTTATGCCGAATGCCCCAGAAAAGGCGTATGCCGAACGCTCCAGAAAGGCGTATGCCGAACGCTCCAGAAAAGGGGTATGCCGAACGCTCCAGAAAAGGGGTATGCCGAACGCTCCAGAAAAGGGGTATGCCGAACGCTCCAGAAAAGGCATATGCCGAACGCCCCTGAAAAGGCTTATGCCGAACGCCCTTCCAGGCCGACCATACCTCTAGGCCGAACGCTCTTCCAGGCCGACCATACCTCTAGACCGAACGCTCTTCCAGGCCGATCCATACCTCTATGCCGAACACCTCTGTAATGCCGAACGGTATTGTATGCCGAACGACTCGGTTGTGCCGAACAAGAATGAATGTCGAACACCTCTGTAATGCCGAACAATATTGTATGCCGAACGACTCGGTTGTGCCGAACAAGAATGAATGCCGAACAGTGTGGATGCCGAACAGTGTGGGATGCCGAACAGTGTGGATGTCGAACAGTGTGAATGCCGAACACGTGTGGATGCCGAACAGTGTGGAATGCCGAACAGTGTGGAATGCCGAACAGTGTGAATGCCGAACACGTGTGGATGCCGAACAGTGTGGAATGCCGAACAGTGTGGAATGCCGAACAGTGTGAATGCCGAACAGTGAGGAATGTCGAACAGTGTGGGATGCCGAACAGTGTGGATGCCGAAAAGTCTTGTATGCCGAGCAACTTTGTCATGCCGAACGGCCCTCAATGCCGATCGAAACTTAAGTTACACCGGTCTCTTATACGACCCCTATTTACAAAAAAAAAACTTTTTCGGGTACGACCCTAGCCGCAGCGCAGTGCCTCCGGATAGTGAATTCAAAACTCAACTTAATAAAGGAACATTCTATCCACTTTCCTGACATCCCATGATCGACCAGGGCATAGAGGATCTAGCGGCAGCTTATGAACGGCATCAAGGGAACGGACAAGCAACCGCTATTCAAACGGTACTCCCAAAGGTTGGAGAACATAGATGATATGACTCTAGCAAACGCCAAGATGACTCCAAGCACCATTCTCCACTGACCCAGCACTTCGAATTTAGTGACTCCAAGCAAACCAATGCTCTAAGCAATTTATTCCAAATACTAACAAGGGTATCATACTAATCGCGTTTGAGGAAAGTCGACCTCCAAATATATTTTGGCAGCTAGTTAGCTAAAGAGCCTCCTACGACTATGGATCGTTTCTTTTACAAAATGAATCAGAACTAAAGTGAGGAGGAGTGGAGCAGACTAAGAAAAATAACAATGAAGGCCCGTTGGCTAAGGATGTAGATCCCAGTAGCCGAAACAAGACTTCAGAATTCAGCTCATATGCTCTTTGAAAGATTCAATTGACAACCTCTACTTGAAGACTCACGACTCGGAGGGGTACTGGAAACCAACCTCGAGAGAGTACACCAAAGTCTAAAGAAAATCAGGGGAATGTTGTATATTCCCAAATGCTCACTGATCCTAACACGGGCGATTACAAACATCTCCGAGGTATGATCGAAAAGATGACCTGGAAAGGAAAGCTTCAATAGTATGTACAAGTCCTGCAGAATGGCGGGCAGCGAATATCCGATGCCTATTAATAAAGGGCTATGATTATCAATTGGACGGTTGACGGCCAACATCCCTTTGAAAGGAGCCAGGGGCGGAGTCGAATAGCGAGCACACGATGCTGCTTCACATATCAATGAGACTTACCATAATCTTCTTTGAATTATTTCCATTTCCATCTCTATTTCAATTGTTCTATGAACTACGACTAGCTTGAACTAAACTACTTTCAAAACGATGCAGGTGTCCAGGTACTCAGATTTGGTTGCCAACCAATCTACGCAGACCATGATCGGACGTGTGGAGTTACATCTGGACGAGAATAATTCTATTGCTCATCATCAACCATATGCCTTTGATTTGGGGCTATGGATTAAATACAATGTACAACATCACGATGCACAGAGAGCTGAATTCCATCCTGCAAGTGGAATTTATTCAAGTAGAGAGCGGCTGCGATACGGCCAGCCACTCGCTAAGTGAAACTCGAGCTCGGGGGCAAGCCATCACATCAAGGTTAAAAATGGGTTGATACACGACGATCCTTCGCACAACTCCGTACTCCTAGAGTGCGAGACGGAGTATAAACATCTACTTAACTCTGTACTCCCAGAGTGCGAGACGGAGTATAAACATTGATCAACTTCGTACTCCCAGAGTGCGAGATGGAGTATAAACATTAATCAACTCCGTACTCCCAGAGTGCGAGACGGAGTATAAACATCTACTTAACTCCGTACTCCCAGAGTGCGAGACGGAGTATAAACATTAATCAACTCCGTACTCCCAGAGTGCGAGACGGAGTATAAACATTCGCTTAACTCTATACTCCCAGAGTGCGAGACGGAGTATAAACATTAATCAACTCCGTATTTCCAGAGTGCGAGACGGAGTATAAACATCTACTCAACTCAGTACTCCCAGAGTGCGAGACGGAGTATAAACATACATCAACTCCATACTCATCCCCAAAACTGGGGGCAGAACCAAAGCAAAGCACGCTAGTTGAACATTTGTCTAAAAGAAGATTGCAACAAAACGATTAAAAGACGACTGTCAAGCAATCAACTGAACGGAAATATTCAGCATGAAAGACTGCGGTTTTTCAAAGCACGTCATGTTTACACAAGACATCCTTTGGGGGGCAAATGTTATCCCGCCTTTTGGCAAGGCCGTGACACCAAGAACTTGATTAGAAACCAGTGACAGTTCGTCTTGGAGATCGGTTACACAAAGGCTCACTATGGATATCGATGGATTTTGTCCGAGTCTGGATCGAGCCACGATTAACAAGACATAACAATCAAAGCCAGGGAAGCCAATGTTCCAAGTTTCAAGACGATCCGAGTTCGTATGCTCAACTTATGATCGATTCGAACAACTGACCATCCATCCATCAACCTCCACATTTGACTTGGAGACCTAAACTACTTGGAATGAATATGGCCCGATCATCCACTCCAATCGAGTCATAGAACAAAGTTCGACAAAATACCCCTCATGAAGCTCAGTGACGCCGGGATCCGTCTAAAGTGGAGGTGATTTGATCATCTACCGATCAAATCCTACCCTGAACACGAAAGGTTGTTCGAAAGCCCAACTTGAAGTAGCTATGGTAGACTGCGTACTCGCTAACCATCGCTGTCAATATATGGACACGACTGCACCTTGGAACATATGCAACTTACTTTGTCTACTCAACAATCTATTATCCTTATTTTCTAGAAGGAGATACGGAGCAAATTGTAAGAGATTTGGCTATCTAACCCAACATGGATGTGATTCAATCATCTGCCATATACCTCCTTCCTTGACTTGATTGGAAGAGCTATAATCACCAAGCGGACGAGAATCGATCGTCCATTTTTCAAATTCCGTCCCTCATCCTGGGGGGCAGAATCCCATTCCGTGAGCAAACGTGGTTCGATTGTTCATTCGACGACATTAGCCTCGATACAGTAGATGAATACAAATTAAAGAGTGGAAATACGACTGCTCTCAACTAAAACCTCCACGTCCCCAGAGTGCGGACTGCAGTACTCTAAGTCCCCAGAGCGCGGACTAGAGTATAAACGACTTAAACCTCCATGTCCCCAGAGTGCGGACTGGAGTACTCTAAGTCCCCAGAGTGCGAACTAGAGTATAAATGACTAAAACCTCCATGTCCCCAGAGTGCGGACTGGAGTACTCTAAGTCCCCAGAGTGCGGACTAGAGGATAAATGACTAAAACCTCCAAGTCCCCAGAGTGCGGACTGGAGTACTCTAAGTCCCCAGAGCGCGGACTAGAGTATAAACGACTTAAACCTCCATGTCCCCAGAGCGCAGACTGGAGTACTCTAAGTCCCCAGAGCTCGGACTAGAGTATAAACGACTTAAACCTCCAAATCCCCAGAGCGCGGACTGGAGTACTCTAAGTCCCCAGAGCATGGACTAGAGTATAAACGACTTAAACCTCCAAGTCCCCAGAGCGCGGACTGGAGTACTCTAAGTCCCCAGAGCGTGGACTAGAGTATAAACGACTTAAACCTCCAAGTCCCCAGAGCGCGGACTGGAGTACTCTAAGTCCCTAGAGCGTGGACTAGAGTATAAACGACTTAAACCTCCAAGTCCCCAGAGCGCGGACTGGAGTACTCTAAGTCCCCAGAGCGCGGACTAGAGTATAAATGACTTAAACCTCCAAGTCCCCAGAGGGCGGACTGGAGTACTCTAAGTCCCTAGAGCGCGGACTAGAGTATAAACGACTTAAACCTCCAAGTCCCCAAAGCGCGGACTGGAGTACTCTAAGTCCCCAGAGCGTGGACTAGAGTATAAACGACTTAAACCTCCAAGTCCCCAGAGCGCGGACTGGAGTACTCTAAGTCCCCAGAGCGTGGACTAGAGTATAAACGACTTAAACCTCCAAGTCCCCAGAGCGCGGACTGGAGTACTCTAAGTCCCTAGAGCGTGGACTAGAGAATAAACGACTTAAACCTCCAAGTCCCAGAGCGCGGACTGGAGTACTCTAAGTCCCCAGAGCGCGGACTAGAGTATAAATGACTTAAACCTCCAAGTCCCCAGAGTGCGGACTGGAGTACTCTAACTCCCCAGAGTGCAGACTCGAATATAAGCGAATCGGATCTCCAAGTTCCCTGAATATGAACTATGACACAGATGACTTGAGTTTGTCAAATCCCTGACATACGGGCTAAAAAGTATTCTAAGTGCTCGAAGCACAGAATGGAAGTTCAACGACTCCCGAAGAGTTTCCGAGTTATATGAAGATGGACTGAGAAGTCTATGTTACTCACAACTGCTTGGATTAAAGTCACAATCACAAAGAAAACTGAACAATAAGAGTCTTTTGTAAGACAGAAAAAGGAACTAAACCTTATTCGGAAATGAGTTTCTATTACAACCCCTCCAAAGTTCGGAGTCGACATTTTATTTATAAGGACTAAGGAAATAGATGAAAATAATTACATGACTTAAACTAACTCTCGTTGAACGAGGATAGTAGTCACTTCTTGTGCTTCTTCAACTTCTTTCCAAACGGCTCCTCTCCAGAGCATTTACCCTTGGTACTCTTCTTTGATAGAGGGGTAGCAACTGAAGGAGTACGGGGGCCTTCCATGGGCTTGGACCCGCCAGGAAGGATGACCTTCAACGGCTTGTTCAAAGGATCGTCCAAGTCGACAACTCGGGGCTCTACTATTACCTTGACTGTCTCCTCCTTCTCTATCTCGAGCCATTCCTCCATGCTCAATTCGGATGTGTTCTCAGAGGCGCTTGTAATTTCTACTTCATAACCCCCGTCGGTAGGAGAGGAGGTTTCAGACTTGTCTTCATCAAGCGCTCCGATCACCTGAGCGTATGGACCAGGAGCCTCCTCTGCGTGAGTGGCTTCACTTGTTTTCTCCCCCACTTCCTTGGCGACATCGCTCCTCGGAGTGGGCTCGGGGTCAGAACGGCCTGCACAAAATCGTGGAAAACAAGCATTAGAATGCAATAGTCCTGCATAAAGAATAACGACTTTCGAAATCTTAAAGAGAATCTTAAAGAGAAGGATTATCTACCAGGTTTAGGCAAACTCTCAGCCATCTGGGGGGTCTCACCCTCTGGAACGGGAGACAGAATGCGGACTAAAGTACTCTAAGTCCCTGAGTGCGGACTAGAGTATAAATGACTCAAAAACCTCTACGTCCCCAGAGTGCGGACTACCGTACTCTCAGTCCCTAGAGCATGGACTAGATTATAGACAACTTCAGAAAAATCCCTAAATCCCAGAAGCGGACCAGATTACTCTAAGTTCCCAGAGTGCGAACTAGAGTATAAACGAGTTGACGAAAATCTCTACGTCTCGAACTGTGGACTAAAGCATAAACCGTTCGACAAATCTCTAAGTCCCCGGAGCGTGGACCGAAGCATGAACACAAATTGGGTGCGAGTCAACCGGAGGGAGAATAACACTAAGTCACCAGAATGCAGACGGTGTATAAACATCGATAAATAGACGAGTGGATCCCGACCATTTTCTATTCCGTAAACTTCGACCTGGAATCGACAGGAGGATTATTAACCTGCTGAGGATGGAGTTCGACCATCCAACTAGTGACCTGGCTAAATCAATGCTGGGGGCAGGGGTACAAAATACTAAAAAGCCGAATACGACAGCTTACTATAGCCCTAGCATGGCGTTCTTTATAACTTGAGGCAGCGACTACAGGGAGGCCTCAATACAGAACCAATCGAAATGGCATCCAAAGCTACGAGCAACCTACTATATCATACCTCAGACCAAGGGTCAATGCTGATCCGCACCAAGCACATACGAATGTGACTCGGATGTTTGTTTTTTTGAAAAACTATGACCCCCAGAGTATGGAAAGGAGGGTAAACCACGAATACTTGGTCAAAAAATTCTCCATCACCCTTGTTCAATTCGTCAGGAGGAGTATGAAACTGGATGAGCATAACCCGACTGCATTTGTAGCCAACTTTACCCCGAGATCTGATTACAGAGCATGAACCAAAGTGGACGTGGATGACCATCCACTGTCCAAATTACGCCCTAAAACTTACGTGGCATCGAAGTATTCCTCTTGGAATGAAAAACCACGATAAAATCCAAGATAGGCGAGACCTAGTCTCCTATCGACTGACATGATCCCACGATTCAACGGGAAAGAGAGTAAAGCTAAAGTGGGTGTGGCTGGCCTTCCTACTTATCGGTATATGCTCCAGACCTGGGGGCACGAGCGAGAAGCAAGATGAATGTGAACCGACTATTCACCAATCACCTTTATGTCTTTGGAGTTTAGGTGAAAGCATAAACGTAGCTAGGACGAGACTCAACCGTCCATGCAGTACATTTATTAACCCGAGACTGGGAGAAGACGCATGGTCATTCAAAAACTGGCTACGATAGCTCAGTATTAAAACTTATATATAGTGCTTACAGCTACTCAAGGCAACGACCGAAAGGATGCCTAGAGATAGAATCATTAAATCGATGCCAAAGCTTGTGGGCAACTGACTGTCACTCCAACTCAAAGGGCGAGTGAAGGATCATGAATGCATTGAATAGAAAATGCGTTACTCGAATATACAAGCAAATTCAAACTCATAGCAAGATCCAGCTATGCAGTTGCACGCAACTCGAGGCTGGCCCCTACTTGACATTTCCTTCAACGTGCTTTTAAGCCTGATCTTTGGCCATTTGCAGATAATTAATTAGAGCATTCAGAGCCCTTCATTATTTGACTTAACAACTCATGACAAGACTCTAGGATTCGACCAGAATAACCATCAACATTGACCGTCTCAACCATATTTCACATTGAACGTTATGCAAAATAGTTACATCTTTACTCAAAGAATTTGGGATGGCACCTGCTAAGCTGACGGTCGACATTACCGCCAGCCATGGCGACCCTTTCCGGGTGCTGAATATCGGATCACAGCTCAGTGCAGTGATGATAAAAGAATTAGTTGGATTTTTCTGAATAAATGATGATATGTTCCCTTGGACCCATTCTGACATGCATATGTGATTTCATTAACTATCGCGAGCCATGCATTGGATATCAACCCGAAGCTACAAAAGCTAGCACAATCCTATTGATTTCATCATGAAAGCTCCACTCTTACTTTTAGGCTCACCCCATCAACGTCTATGCCTACCAGCCGTTGCGACAGGGCATACAATGAACTGAGACGTCTAAAAGACTACTTAAATAGAATATCGAACTATGCTAATTCGATATCACTTATTTCCCACGAAGGGCTATCCAAGGACGGAAATTAGCAGACCTCACACCCAAATTCACTACCTCAGATGACTACTTGAAGAGTAGCAGAGAACCAACCATGAGATGGAAAATGTACGCGGATGGAGCATCCAATGATCAGTGTTATGGCATAGGAGTCATGATAATGACTCCTGAGGAACGATCAATCTGCTACGTCCTAAAACTCGATTTACCTGTAACAAACAACGATGCTTAGTATGAAGCCTTGACTGCCAGCCTCAAACTTGCTAGAGGATTTGAAGTGAAAACTTTACATATCTTTTGTGATTCTTGATTGGTAGTGTACAAATTTAAGGAAGTTGATCTTGCTAGGGGGCATTGTCTTGCTCCTTATCTCGGCCAAGTCCAAGAGCTGCTAAATGACTTCACATATTACATCATTACACACGTACTCAGCGAACAAAATGAAAAGGTGTCATGGTTGACTCCTATCAAAGACTATCTACAATGAGGAATTCTTACTGAACGGAGGAATGGAAAACGACAGATCCTCCTCAAAGCTTCACGCCAAATCATCTAAGAATAAGTCGTGTGTCAAAAGGAGTCTATCCATCCCCATGCTTCGGCATATCGCCCATGGTGATATCTTGAGCAAATTCTATGAAGAAGAATGCGGTAATAACATCAGGGGGAAAACCATGATAAAGAAGATACTCTGCTACAGGTATTACTGGCCAACTATCAACCCAGAAGCGGTTGATCATGCTAGACAATGTGACGAGTGCAAGATGTTTGCAAAAAATCCGGGAACCCCGCCGATGGAAATTATTCAAATGGCTAGTTCATAGCCGTTTGCCACTTGGGGGCACTGAAATCATCATCTTGTCGATCCTAAAGGTGGTGCAAAATACACCATCATAGCAGTTGATTACGTCACCAAATGGGCAGATGAAGAACTCTTAACCACGACCAAGATGAAGAAAATAATCAACTTCTTTATCCGTAACGTCATCTGTCCTTATGACCTTCCATGATCCATTATAACTGCAAATGGATAGGTTGAAGCTGTGAACAAAATCATAGAGTCTGTACTGAAGAGAGGTTTGGAAAACTCCTCAAGTGGCTGATTGCAACCCTTATTTCACAGAAAATACAAACAAGGAACCGCGATTGAATTACAATTAAACTGGATGGAGTTGGCGACGACTTATGAGCATATAAAATGCATCCGAGAGCCAATGGCAAGAACATGTACCCGAACGTGCATGTGTACATCCGAAAAAGTTCGACTTCTTGAAATCAACAGAAATTGAATTCTCACTAAGGGTTATTAAGAGAAGACTAGATCATATAGTCGAAGCTTATTAGCTCTGCAGAATCAGACACGGATGGCCACTAATGAACTACAGCCCTGGATTTATAATATTGGGAATTGACCGAGCATCACGATGACCAAAGAAGGATACAACACCTTGGGAGGATAAATTAGAGGATAATGACTATTCAAGAAACATGGTGGATTTCTTTCTGAAGACAAGGAATACTCGCTGATTCAAAGCGTGTTGTGTTGCTTCACACGACACACTTTGGGGGGCAAGTGTTAACCGACATCTTGGCCCGGTTATAAAACGACGGTTGAAGAAATTATCATTAGCACTAGACAAGATTCTGATC
The DNA here is from genome assembly GCA_030737815.1 of Allium fistulosum. Lineage (NCBI taxonomy): Eukaryota > Viridiplantae > Streptophyta > Magnoliopsida > Asparagales > Amaryllidaceae > Allium > Allium fistulosum. The sequence continues at coordinate 257,210,964 of CM060908.1, read as the reverse complement.
AAGGAGAGACTGGAGGTGGTAGCAAGTTGTCAGGCCCACAATAAAGCAAGAGCATTCGGCCTGCCTGGCCTGGTGCGCAGATTCACCCACTATGGGCAGAGGCACCTTGCTCCTAAGCCCATGAAGGAAGTCCAACCCATCTTCCTCTATAAATAGAAGGGCAGGGGCACAATGAAATGGATCCTTTTTGGAGAACACTGGGGAGACTCTGCCATTTTTTATACTCTCCTCTTTTTAATTCAAACTTGTATTCAAGTCATCAATATATGGATTGTATCTGTATTCAACTACTTGTGAAAGAAATAAAGATCAAAACTCAAAGTGGACGTAGGCAATTACGCTGAACCACTATAAATCCGGTGTTCTTACTTTCTGCATTTAAATTAGCATATTCTTCCTTGTTTAATTTAACTTCATCACTTACATCTCTACACAATCTTTCTCAACGAGGTTAGTGACCAATTTTGGTGCTAACATATACCTCATCTTATTTTCAATCTGATCTTTAAACATTTGGTTGACCAGGCGCTGATAAGTTGCTCCAGCATTCTTCAATCCAAATGGCATTACCACATAACAATACAATCCAACGTCAGTAATAAAGCTAGTGTGCTCCTGGTCGGGGATGTGCATCGGGAGTTGATTATATCCAGAGTACGCATCCATGAAAGATAGCAACTACTGTCCTGAGGTTGAGTCCACCAGTTGATCGATCCTCGGAAGGGGAAAGCTGTCTTTAGGGCATTCCTTTTTTAAGTCCGAATAGTCAACCCATGTTCTCCATTTTCCATTTTCCTTTCTCACAATTATAGGATTAGCTACCCATTTTAGATAGAGGGTGTCATGAATAAACCCATTACTTTTGAGCCTATCCTCCTCCTCTTTAAGAGCATGGATTTTCTGGATCCATGCCACGCCTTTTCTGTTTCACTGGGGCATGCCTCGGTCAATATTTAATGAGTGGCTCGCAATGGCAGGAGAGATCCCACACATATTAGAATGAATCCAAGAAAACACAACAAGATTCACTCAGAGAAAACAAGTAAGTTCTTTCATCATCGGGGGCTGAGCTGTGATCCGATCTTTAGGGCCCGTGATGGGTCATCGTAGCTGACTGTGACGTCAATCATTAGCTCAGCCGGTGCGGCCTTGGTTTCTTTGGGATCATTCTCATCATCCCTAGGATCTATGTATTTATAAAACCGACTATGGCACCCGAGCCAAGGCCCAGGTGCTGGTTGTCAATCTTCGGTGGCATGGAAGTGGAGAGACTTGTCCACACCCTTACTCTTCTCCTTTCATTGATCGTACTTCAACTCAGCCACATAACAGGCATGTCCGGTCGCCTAATCACCATGGACAACTCTAACACCGTTATTAATTACGAACTTCAAAGTCAAACACCCTGGTGCAAGGGCTGCTCAAAATTTATCTAGGGTCGGTCATCCTAGAAAGGCGTTGTACGGAAAGTCAACATCCAAGACAACAAATGGCAACATTCGCACTCTCCTACAGTCACCTTCTCCCAACTCCATAGGAAATTTGTAACAGCCCGCACCTCACTTAACGTAGATATTGTCCCCAACTTAGTCACCTCCGCCTCATGGGCCAAGTCAAGGTGTGGGGTTTTGTTCCTCAAAGGCCTCGACATTGTTATGAGGTGAAGGCTTTGGTATATAAGCATCCACTTCATAGTGTTTTTCTGCGATGTGGGACTATTATTCCCATTTTGAAGGGGTGTTACAATCTCCCCCCCCCCTTAGAGCCCAACGTCCTCGTTGGCTCATGAACACAACACCACCCAGGCGTCATGGTTGTAACATGTACAGACCACAATTCCGGCTGGGTATGGCTCTGATACCAATGTAACAGCCCATACCTCACTAAACGCAGATATTGTCCCCAACTTAGTCACCTCCGCCTCATGGGCCAAGCCAAGGTGTGGGGTTTTGTTCCTCAAAGGCCTCGACGTTGTTATGAGGTGAAGGTTTTGGTATATAAGCACCCATTTCATAGTGTTTTTCTGCGATGTGGGACTATTATTCCCATTTTGAAGGGGTGTTACAAAATTCGACATAACCGACGGCTTTGGTCGTAGCACCATTAAAGCCATGAATGTGATCTTTAAACGTATTCAATTCCTTGGCATCCATCCTCATCTGATCGTAAGCCTTTTTGAAAATTATATTCATGGAACTACCTTAGTCCACTAAGATCCTCCTTACTAACGCAAGGCCGATCATGGCTGAAATGACCATTGGATCAATCGTCAGTGCCTCAACCTTATCTACATCTCTGCTTCTGAATACAATGTCGTCTGCCACTGTATGCTGCTATGTTGCTGGAGCCCCATCTTTTGTACTTGAACAACACTCAAAATTCATATGCTTGATTGTGTTAGCATAGCACTCCATCTCGTGCCAGCTCTTATTAGCTGGATGTAGAACTCCAACTATTGCATTGATCACTAATCTTTTCACCAGTCTGTGTGGGCTCCTCAGCCCTGTGCGGTGCTTGTCCTTAGTGGGTTCGGATGTCCCCTGCCCGCCATCCTGTAGGGCTTTAACAAACTATTGTAGTTTTCTTTCCCGAATCAGTTTCTCGATAACATCCTGGAGATGCCTATATTCATTCGTATTATGACCATAACATTCGTGGAACTGACAATATTTTCCAGTCTTCTTTTGTTTCTCCATCGATTCTTTCGAATGTGGCTTCTTATACTGCATTGTATTGCATGTAGACAAGTAGACGTTCTCTAGAGATGTATTCAGTGGTGTGTTGGTATCATACATTGGAATCCTAGACTTTCCTCTTCCAGAATCCCTCTTCATTCATGGTTCCTATCACCGCCTTTCTTTTGCTGATTTGGTTTATTTTAGACATTTACTTGAACTTTTCCGGAACTCTTCCCGGACTATTTCACTGCAATGTTACTCGGCACTTCCTCTCTACTTGGTCCCATAACATTCTTATTCCTAGAGCATCTAGCTTCCTCTTTCCTCAATACTGAGCTGCTTTTGCATAGAAATGCTCCAATGTTGTGGGTTGTTTGCCAGCTAACCAATCGCCAGAGTCAGATTCTGGATCAATCCCTCTTGTTACCGCCATAAAAATTGAATGGTCATTCAGATTAATGACTTCTGTGTCGGCTGTATGAAATCTCTCCAAATAGTCTGTCAGCGATTCTCCCAGAGCCTGGATCATGCTTGATAAGGACATTATATCTTTGGAGCGAGTTGCATGCATACAGAACTGCTCCATAAATTTCATTGCCAAATCATCAAATCTAGAGATTGACCGTGGAGGTAATCTTGTAAACCACATTGTTGCTATGTCAGAGAGAGTAATAGGAAAACATCTACATTTTGTGGCATCATCAGCTTGTGCGGAATCCATCAGCTATTCATATCTCATGATGTGTTGCCTAGGGTCAGTTTTCCCCTTATAGGCAGGAATCGACGGCATGCTGAACCTCCTTGGATACTCCGTATATAGGATATTGTCGGTGAACGGGGTATGGCTTCTCGAGATCCCTCAACATCATTAGTCAGGCCTTGGCTCTTCCTTACTAACTACTTGATCATAGCCGTTAAGTCTGACGTTTAGATAGTTGGAGCCAAGCGGTAGTCATGCTCTACCTCACATGAATGGTCTGGTCGATGTCTACAATCCTTTCCACACCTTCTTGGCTCAATATCCTCTTGATGCATATCACGTGCGTTCACTTCATCGTCATTCCATGGAGGTAACCGGTATGCATCCACCTGAACTCCAGCATCCAAATCAACCATGGTGACTCCATCTTCTTTTCCATCGAGAAGAGGCAAGTTTCCTCCCCTGGAGGAGGGATCGGCCCTGATCCCTCTAGAGGGATCAGGTATGATCAGTCTTGGTTATCTAAGTAGGTTTGTTTGTTGATGTCCTGGTGCTTCTGTGTGATACCCTTCAGTTCTGCAACATCTACGTCTATGATAATCATCTTATGAAGTAAAGCTCTTCGATGTAGAATAGGGAGTTGGCTCCCTCCTAGTTTTCCCGCATTGTTGACCTCTAAGATGATTTATTAAATCAATATTGGCTTCAATCTGCTGGTTCAACTATCGGTAGCTATCCATGAGCTCTCTCATTAGACTTTGGAAGTCAGACCTTGTGATGGAATCAACTGGATTGGTAGCATTAACATCTGCTGGTAGATTTCTTTGGCCTCCTTGTTGGATGCTAGCGTTCTCGTTTCCTTTTGCATTTTAAGAGGTAAATCTAGTGTACCTAACCATTGTTGATAGTTTTCCTTAGACTTTTGCAAATTTGAATAGAATAGGTAAACTATTTGAAGGTAATTCTTTATCACTTCCTGGGATTTGTGCAATCTAGTTTTAGCAAAGGAATCCAAATGAAGCTGAGAAGCTTGACTCTCAGTGAAAGCGCCAAAATGTTTACACCAAAAATTAGCACAAATACCCAATAGAAATTTTGTAGAGGGATAAATGAAGAATAATAAATGTAAACAAAAGGTATGTAGTAGTAAAGCAATAAGAAATAAGAAAATAACAGAGACACAGCAGTTTATACTGGTTTAGTGTTGTTTGCTTATGTCCACTTTGAAGAGATAGCTCTATTAATCACTTTGTAAACTGAGTACAATGGGGCTCAGATGAGGATCCTTAGTTACAAAAGAGTACAAAGCAGCATAAAGATCCCGATAATAAACAATCAAATCTATATTTATAGAGGAAGATGATGAAATATCTCCTTGAAAATTCGGCGGCAGGACCTCCAGAGACATAGGGGCCCACAGGAGGGATCGCATGGTCCAAATCCTAAGAAATAGGGATCGGGGCTAATCCCTGTTTTGGAGGAGTTTGGGAGTACGATCCTTATGGGAGTTGTATTATGCCTAGCCTCCATGTTTCATGCCAATTGGATTAGTAGAACTTGAGTTATTGCTCAATCTTTGTTGCAACATGTTGTGTAGCCTGATTTTAGCTGATCCCTCTAGAGGGAAGAGGGCCAATCTCTCTTGCTTGCTCCTTTTGAGGTGCGATCCCTAGGGTGGACTCCCTAGGGTCCCTGCATCTTTTTCTCAAAGTTTCATATACATTGGACTTCTGAATTTTGAGATATCAATTGTTTTCCATTGAGTTGCACTTGTTTCAACTGAAGTAATCCGATCCCTTTGGTAGAGAGGGATCATACCCGATCCCTTTTCTATATTATCTTATTTTTCATGCTTAGAACGTCCTTTATAGCATACCTCTTAATTCGATTTGATCATGGCTTTGTATTATCATCTGTACTTGATTTCTGGATCCTACAATCATCGCTCTGGGCTTACTGCCTTGATCACAGTCGAGTCTAACTTGTCTAATCAGTTCGGATATATCCGAGTCTAAATTTCAGATAACAAATGGTGACTATAAGGAAATTCTGGTTGGAGCATCTATGTTTCATCTAAGTAGGTAAGTTCTATCTATGATGACTTATGGAGTGGAACAAGGTAGGGCACTCATGAGGATGATTTGAGTGGATCTGTATCTCTAGACCATCTGAGTGCGTCAAGGTCCCAACTATTTGAGTGGGTTGGGATTCAAGCATTGATGGGGCTGTGATGAGTAACCATTAACCTTTCCCCGGCGATCATTTATGCCACTATATGTCTAAGTGCATTATGAGTATGAGAGATGATTGATTGTTGCTATCTTAATCTTGATGGTATTAATAATTATCAAGTCTAATACTCCAACAACCTAGTATATACTAGTAGAATAGTACACCCTTACTAATGACATGGGCTAACTTGTTGGATGCAGGAGCGAGTGAAGTATGACTTTCCATACCATATTTCTCTTACTTATGATATATTGAGTTTATATTTATTGTTTTAAGCTTACAGATCACTCATACCAAATTGTCATATGACCTTCCTATAACTCTCGGGAACTCTTAAATAAGTAGATTGAGAGTTGGTTATTATGATAGAGCATTGAGTTATATGGAGGATGAGAAGAAGGCTTATGTTTTTCTCAAATACTATTGTATGGAGCTACTACTTATTTCACTATGTAATGTTGTGGAGTTATCATCACTTATGTATATATTGTAAGTTATCAACACTTATGTATATATTAGAGGCAGTTTTCATATTATGTGGTCTATGGTGTACTCATGATGAAGTGACTTATATATATTATGTGATGTATAATCCCATAACTATGATATACTCCGATAATGATTAGTTTAGGTTGATTTTATTTTGTTATTATCCCGTCTGTTTTACATCTATGTTTGATATTATATTTTATCTATTTATTGTTAGATATATGAAAGGATATTAATTGCATTGTTTCATTTTCCCTTTGATCTTCCCTCCATCAGTCGGGTACAATTACAACGCTATACGGTGTTCTTCGACTTTCAAATGGTATTTGGGCACTGGTGGTGGAGGGAGTTTGTCACATTGTTGGTGATAATAGGGAGTGAAAATGGGTATAATCTAGACTTGGGTTGCATGATCAAGTATGCAGTGATGGTTAGCTTTATATATTTGTTAGTGTTAGAACCTCTTATTTTGGGTATTTTGATAGTAACAACTATACATTATTATATTGTATATGCTAACCACTTGTACAGGAAATGATTGACAAAAAGAAGACCATGATGGCACAATTATGTAGTATCAATCATAGGGTCTTAGATTAAAGTTATTTAAATTGTTAAAATCTCTTCTAGTGGTATATACAAACACATACAATCATAAATTAATCAAAGAAGTCAAAATATGCATCAGTCAGTCGACTAAAACACCCATTTCAGTCGACTAACTCAAAGAAAGTAAACAACTAAATTATCACCAGTTTCAATCGACTGAAAATTCAAAGCAGTCAACTTAATATATTTTCAGTCGATTGAGTCAACAACTTCAGTCAACTGAAACTGCTTATTTTGAACTACTTATTTTCTGTTTGTTGAAATGTCTATCTATACTCCAATACATTCGACTGGTTTATTTCCTTTAGTCGACTGAACGATCATAACAACCATATTTTTCAAATTATCTAAACAGATGTTCTTCTCCATGAAAACTTATTCCTCTTCGTTAATGGTTGCAATCATTCCTCTAACAGTTGCAAGTACTGATCATCTATAGAAAGCAATCCATTTCAAAGATTCAAATTTCTTATTTTTTTTACAATTCTTCCTATCTCAAACTTGATTTATTCTCAAGCATTTAATTCACAATATTGCTTTAAGTTTTTGATTACACATTCATTCAAGAATATTTTCTTGTGATCAAATTACTTCCTTTCTTCACGAGCACACATTATACCACAAAGAAGAAGATTGTAGGAAGGTTGTACTTATTGGCTAATCCATGTTATACAAGAGCATAAGAAGTCACAAACAATTCTACTAATTTTGTAGACGAAGTCCTATTAGGAGTATTTCAGGCATGATGTCCAGTTCGGCAGCTCAGGCGACTGTAATACCTATTCCTCCGGGATAAGTAAGGATGTTGTTAGTTAATTCCAAAAGAATTCTAGGATTGGACGTAGAACGGGAGTTCGAACAACTATAAAAATCTCTAGCGTTATTTACTTTATTACTTTTATATTTATATTATGCCCAAGTTTATAATCTTGACAATTATTCATATTACTCGATCCATATAGACTTTCATTTGGTATCAGAGCTAGGCTATCATTTAACCGTAACACGGTTTATTGATATTCAAGTAATATGGATAATAATATTACACCAAGTTTTGTTGAAGGTCAGTCTGCAACACGACCCCTACTATTTAATGGACTAAATTACAATTATTGGTTAACAAGGATGAGGATTTATGTGCGGGCAAATGGGTATGACACTTGGAATATCATTCAACAAGAATACATTATACCTACCACGGCTTATGCACAATGGTCAAACACACAGAAATTGGATGTTGCTGCAAATGCTAAAACTATGAATATGTTGTTTTGTTATTTAGATAAAAACAAGTTTATCAGAGTTAGTATATGCATATCAGCATATGAAATTTGGCATACTCTCAAAGTAACACATGAAGGTACAAACAAAGTCAAACAAAGCAAGATTTCAATACTTAAATATCAGTTTCAAAATTTTAAAATGAAGCAAGATGAAACTATAAATGATATGTACTCTAGATTTTAAGACATATATCACTCACTTTTGGCACTAGGAGAAAAATATGGTGATTTTGACATTGTTTCAAAAATCCTTAACTCTTTAACGGATGAATGGGAATGAGAGGTCTTAGCTATTGAAGAAGCTAATGATATCTTTACCATTAAACCAAAAGAGTTAATAGGAAATCTCATGCCATATGTAGTGAATTTGCAGGTAAAATAAGTACAAGCTCAAGATAGAAAAAAATTGCATTCTGGGCAAAAAATGAAGACTTCGATGAACATGATGAAGACATTGCATTTTTAGCAAAAAGTTTTTGAAATTCAAAAGGAATAAGAAGTTTGGCAACAACAGAAACAGCAACAACAATCCGACAACTTCCTTACTAAAATGCTATGAATGTGACAAGATGGGTCATACTAAAAGAGATTGTCCAGAACAAAATAAGACCAACTTAAAAAATAGAATGATAAATTTTATAAGAAGAAAAACCAAGCATTTTCTGTAACTTGGGATGATTCAGATTCTCTTTCATCATCAGATAGTGATAATGATTCCGAACAAGCAAATGTATGCTTCATGGCTTCTAATAACGGTGTGAGTGAACTTTCATTTGATGATCTAATTGAAATTAATTTTGAGTTATCAGATAAGCTAAAAGATTTGGATAGAAAATATAAAGATACATTAGCAAATCGAGTAGAAGCGAACTAGAAGTTGACATGCTAAAAAAAGAAAATACAGGAAGAAGAATTAGTGAAATCTTAGGATTCTTGTGCTAATACATCATCACAGCTTACTTTGTTAAGCAGTGAAATAGAAACTTGAAAAAAAATGATGTATTAATAGAAGAAAATCAAAAATTTAACTTCTAGTATTAAAATATTAGAATGAGAAATGGATGGTCTTAAAACAAATATAGAAAATATTACTAAAAATGTTTCTAATTTTAATAGAGGAAGAAAGAATCTTTCAAAAATCATATGAGATTCACAATCTACTTTTAGTAAAAAAGGATCAGGGTATAACAAATCTAGAAAATTAGTTAAAACTAGGACTAAACAATATAGTTCACTGTATACTCATTTCAAAAAGAAAAATGATAATCAAAGGATACAAATTAATAAGTCTAAGGCAGTAAAAATTTGAGTTCCAAAGACTAATAATTCTCCGATAAGAAATACGTATATAGATAATTTTATTACAAATGTTCATAAGAATTCAAATTTCATTTTCAAATAAAACATTAAATCCTATTGGGTTTAGCTTCGTAAGACCTAACTCTTAGGAACCTAACAAAGGAAGTGGGTACCAATATTATCTCAATATTTTTTGCTTGTACTTGGTAAAAAGAGAGGAAAGTGGATACTCGACGGCGGTTGCTCCAAACATATGACATGGAAGAAAGAAATAGTAACAAATATTATCTACTCGGATGGAGGTTCCATTACTTTAGAAGATAACTCTAAAGGATACGTCATTGGAAAAGGATACGTCATTGGAAAAGGATACGTCATTGGAAAAGGATACGTCATTGGAAAAGGAGATGTGAGCAACAATGATATATCTAATTCACCTCTATTACTAAAGTTTTATTAGTTAAAAATTTAAAACATAATTTATTAAGTATTAGTCAATTATGCGATAAAGAGTTTAATATATCTTTCTTAAAAGATAAATGAGAAATTTTTGATCAAAATAAAAAACTAATTTTCGAAGGAGTTAGAGAAAGAAATATTTGTATTTTAAATATGAAAATCAATCATAATATAGATATGTGTTTAATAGCCAAAGATAATGATCCATGGCTATGGCACAAAAGATTTTGTCATACTAATTTTAAATCTATTAGTAAATTATCTAAAAATAATTTGGTAGAAGGTCTATAAAAAATGAATTACAAAGTATATATTATCTACGATGCTTGTCAATTAGGAAAACTAACTAAAACATCTTTTAAATCCAAGAAGATCATTCCTTCGTTACAAACTCTTGAACTACTACATTTGGATCTATATGGTCCCGCTAAAGTTCAATCAATAAATTATAATAAAAATGGTTTTGTAATTGTAGGTGATTTTTCAAGATATACATGGACGATGTTTTTGAAAAACAAAAGTGATACTTTTGAATCATTCAAAATCTTTACTAAAAGAATTCAAAACTTAAAAGTTCAAAAATTAAAAATATTAGAAGCAATCATGGTGGCAAATTTGAAAATGATCTCTTTGAAATTTTTTGTAACAAAAGGGGTATTAATCACAATTTCTCATTTCCTAGAACCCCACAACCAGATGGAGTCGTAGAAAGAAAAGATTGGTCATTATAGGAATGTGTTAGGACTCTGCTTAGCGGTAGTCAACCACCAAAACATTTTTACGCAGAAGCCGTGTCTACTGCATGCTACGTTTTAAATCGTGTCACTATTCAACCTTTAACTAAACATACACCATACAAACTTTTTAAAGGAAGAAAACCTAATATATCATAATTATTAATTTTTGGATCAAAATGCTTTATATTAAATATAAAGGATCAATTAGGAAAGTTCGATCCAAAATCTGATGAAGGAACATTTATTGGATATTCAGAATGAAGCAAAGCATACAGAATAAACAATAAATGTACAAAACTATAGAAGAAACATTACATGTATCATTTGACGAAAATTTCAAAAATTATAGAAATGATGAAGAAGATATTACACAACAACAAGTTACACAAAACACACCATAAAATAAAGAACAAATCACAGAAAATCCTATTGAAAATGAACTTAGAACCCCACCATGGACCTTAAAAGATCATCCAATTGAAAATGTAATCGATGAAATTAATACAAATATCAGAACTAGACATCAATTAAATCCAATGAGACATTGTTTTTTTATCTAATATAGAACCTAAAATTCCGAGGAAGCTTCAACAAATGATTTTTGGATTTTAGCTATGCAAGAAGAATTAAATCAATTTGAATGAAATAATGTTTGGAAATTGGTTCCAAGACCAAATGATCAAACAGTTATAGGTACGAAATGGGTTTGCAAAAATAAAGCTGATGAAAATGGAAATATAACTCGAAATAAAGTTAGATTAGTTGCACAAGGATATAATTAAGAAGAGGGGATAGATTATAAAGAAACTTTTGCTCTAGTTGCAAGACTTGAAGCAATACGAATCATATTAGCTTACTCACGTCATCATAATTTTAAACTTTATCAAATAGATGTAAAAAGTGCATTTTTAAATGGTTTTATTAACGAAAATGTTTTTGTAGGTCAACCGCCTCTTTTCAAACATGAAAAATTTCTCAATCACATCTATAAACTTAAGAAAGCACTTTACGGTTTAAAATAAGCACCCCGTGCTTGGTATGAACGACTAAAAGGCTATCTTATAGATTCTGGATTTGAAATTGGAAAAGTTGATCAAACGTTATTCATTAAAAGAGATAAGGAAGATATATTAATTACACAAATCTATGTACACCATATTATATTTTGATCTACAAATGAAAATATATGCAACGAGTTTTCAAAAATATTGGCAAATGAATTCGAGCTATCCCACATTGGGAACTCTCATATTTTCTCGGTTTACAAATAAAACAACTAGGCAATGGTATTTTTATTAATCTAGAAAAATATTTTACTAATTTAATAAAACGGTTTGGAATGGAAAATACATCCGGTAAACCAACACCTATGAGCACTACAGTTCATCTTGTTAAAGATGAAAATGGTAAAAATATGGATCAAAAATTATATTGAAGTATGATTGGATCTCTACTATATTTAATTGCTAGTCGTCCCGATATCATGATGAGTGTCTGTTTGTGCGCACGATTTTAAGCAAATCCTGAGTAATCACATTCGCGAGCCGCGAAACGAATTCTGCGATACTTAAGCAACACTGATTGCGGAGGATGTCGAACGGACAGGAAGAGTACGAGCGGTACTTGCCACTACATTGGACAGTCTCCAGTATTGTGGTTTAATAAAAATCAAAATTGTGTTTCACTATCGAAGCATGAAGCGAAATACATATCTGCTGCTTTGGCATGCATGTAAGTGATATACATGCAGCAAACTCTTCGTGACTACAGAATATACGTTAATAAATCTCCTATTTACTATGATAATACAAGTTCTATTAACCTATCAAAAAATCCAATAAACCATACTTATACCAAACATATTGATATCTGTCATTACTTCCTATGCGATAACATAGAAAAATATAATATCGCTTGAGTTTACTTCTTCCGAAAATCAAATCACAAACATTTTCACCAAACCACTAAATGAAAATTCATTTATTAAGTTAAGACATGAACTATGCATTGTATCACTACATGAATTACAATAAGTTTTCTACACTTTCAATAACCATTAAAAGTTTGTATGGTTATTAACTCAAACATATACTATCCATTAAAAATATTAAGAAACATAAAATTAGGAAACTAAAATATCTTCCCACAAAATTGGAAATACTCTCAACCTATAATTTACAGATCAAATTTAACAAATTCATGTTGTATATAAACAATAGTTTCTGATTTAACCAAAGTCATATAACATATCATAAATAAATTTTCAAATGGATTCCGACTATGATTCAACTTACTCTGCAATCGATTATAGTTCACCATCTTCTAGAAGTAATCATTCAACTTCAAATAAAACAACTCCATCATCAAATAAATCATTTTTAGTTATATCAACAAGAAATGATGAGATTTTTCACTATCAATAAGAAATGATGAGAGTACAGAAAGAGATGTATTAGGAGAAAAAAAGACAAGTAGCGCATCTAAACTTTTTGGAAAGATGTGTTCTGACTATTTACGGACATTCACCAACAAAAAACAGTATACGAAAACATTCTCCTCGACTAATGGAGACACAAGCAAATAAATATGACTCCACTCTGAAAAAATCTTAGGAACAAGGACCATCAAATAACGTTTGGAATCACACTCCGGTGCAAATAAATATATGGCCTCTCCTTAACTCTTTGAATGAGCAAACAAAGATTGAACCTAGCTCATGGGAACACTTTCCCAAAGAAGAATCCAAGCCGAGTGAAAATAAATAAATTTTTTAAGTGTGTGTGTGTGTCAAGTTGATTGTTGTTTTAATATTTAAATAAAACTTGTATTTGTTTCTATTAAAATAAATAAAATATATCATAAAATATAATAGAAAAACTAAAAACATACCTAGTAAACAAAATATTATCAAAAATCAGAATATTTAGACAAACAACAGATTCAGTCGATTGAACGAGAAAATAAAAAATTAACAACCCTAATTCAGTTGACTGAATTAATATTCAGTTGACTCTATAAGAAAAACCTACTTTTACCCGAACTTGTCATTTAAGTCAGTCGACTGACTCCAAGATTCAGTCGATTGGTCAACCAAATTTTTTTCCCAATCGTCTAAATGTTTATTTCGGTCAACTCTGTAAAACAAAAAAATTTGATTCCCGAACTACTAATCCAAGGCAGTCGACTGAGTGCTAATTCAATCAACTGAACCTAGGATAAAAAATATTCCAGCCCCATTGATCAGTCGACTGAAATGCACTACCAGTTGACTGATCGAGCAGTTTTCCATTTTTTTAAAACCAAAATATATATTCACTTTCACGTCTTTTGAGAAATATGCCAATTCAAAACCCTAAACTCTATTCAATCCCTCACATTTCTAACTTTACTCTTTCAACTCCCAATCCAAAGATTAAAAAAAATAAGATTTCTTCCTCATTATCAATTTCAATGCCTCCAAAACATTCAAGAGAAACATCTACATCCACTGGACCGTCTGAATCTCAAATCAGAGGATGGCTATACAACGATGTCGTTGTCCAAAGATTCAATAACATGAGGAACATGAGGATTTTCGAAGGGTCGTCCATCCGGTTTAGAGATTTTGGAGGATATACTATTCGAGAATTCGCTAAAGCAAATCACATTGATCATCTCATCAACTTTGGAGCCAACAATCTCAAGATTTACCAATTATTGGTAAAATTGTTTTATGCTAACTTAAATTTGGATTTAATGAATCCACACAATAAAGAAAATTTTATATGGACTCTTATTTATGGTGTCAAAATTTATCTACCTATTGCAAGATTAGGATCTATTTTAAATTGCCCTTCTGAAGGAGAAGACGTAGATGAAATTGAAGTAGATTTGAACAATCGTGATGAATTTAGTCTAGCTGAGAATGTTCAAGGCAAAATATTTGCATCCAAAAGCTAGAATTTTACATAGAGTACTTACTCATTCTATACAATCACGAATTGGTAGTTATGAAGTGATTTATAAACATAACTTCCAAGCTCTTTATGCACTATATGGTCTTCGAAATGTGAATTCGGCAAAAGTAATCATGGATGAGTTTTCAACATTTCATAACCGTAAAGCCAAAACAATCCATTATGGAAAATATATAATGCATATCTTAATAAGTTTTCAAGTACCTCTCCTAAATTCGGTATTCACTACAATTGGTTGTTTCGACTCAAAAACTCTCAGTCTCATGAAACATCCACAAAGAGTCAACTACCACAATATCATATCCTTCGAACAATGGAAAGCAAATAGATAAGCCGACCATCCCCCAACCTACCAATCCTAATACAGCTTCCTCTTCTCAAGCTCTTCCAACTCTTCAGCCTCAACGTGATGATTATGACATAGAAGAAATATCTTTGGAACATCAAGCATGTCAGGCATATGTCACTCTCGCCCACAACCAAACTAAGCTTGATTGACGACTTTCATGTGTTGAGCACACTATCACTAGAATGGATAACAAGCTTGATCGAATTAAAGGATTCTTGAATGAAACTTGGGATAAAATATCATGCGCTTCATCCTCCTCTATATATATACCATCCAAACAAATTCCTCCAAATCCTGAGCATTTAACTTGGATAACATCTAAAGAAGAAGAAGAAGGAGAAGACTCAGTTGAGCGTGGAGAAACTAGCGGAAGCCATGACTATCAAGCCTTGTTATGATGGTAGTTTCTTTTATCACCTATGTATGTTATTTTTATTTCTACAAAACTTTCTTAAGTTATAAACAAATTATGTTATTGTTAGGTGGTCGTGACAATTATGTAATTTCTGTTGTTGTTTTCTGTTTTATGTGTTTATTATGTTATGTGACCGTAAGCCTTATTCTCATAATAGTCACTGTGACAATTGTGTTCTCTTGTTAACTGTAATACTGTTATGTGATTGTGAAATGTTCTTACTTTTAATCTTATTTTACCAAATGTACTCCTATTAATTTCCATTTCCTTTTTGTCGATGACAAAGAGGGAGAATAACTACTCCTTATCAGTAGGGGGAGAATATATTCTTATTAATAAGAGGAGATTAGATCAATCTATGTCAATTACTTTAAAATATATAGTTGTCATCATCAAAAAGGGGGAGAATGTTAGAACTGTTAGGAAATCAAATCCATGGTTTTAATGACAACAACTATACAATGAAAATCAAATGTACATATATATGTATATATACAGGAACTTGCTAGAACAACATCACTAGAAAGACAAGAACAAGGTGCAAAGAACAATACAAGAGACTACAAGTCGATAAGATCGATGAAGCAACAACAAACATTTACAAAAAGGACATGCACAGTCTTCAGACGTCTGAGTGCACAAGTCAAGCGACTGAAAATATCCTCTGGAACAACAAAACAGACAAGACCAGACGTCTGGTAGATGCACCCAAACGTTTGGAAATCTACACTGTACAAAAATTATATACTACTAGACGTTTGAAACAAGTAACAGACGTCTGATTTCAAACTCGGGTACAAAAATTATACAGGCTCAGACGTCTGATACAAACATCTAGACGTCTGAATTCAAACTCGGGATTGAAATTTAAACTTCAACTGCCAGATTTGAACAGACGTCTTTGCTTCTCTTCGCTGCAACTCTTCTTCATCAACATAAGCAACTGTAGAGCACTTGTTAATGGATGCAACTACTCAAGAAACCTCTCTACAACTATATATATCATCAAGAATCAAGAGAAAGAACTAACCTGATAACTTTACTTACTTATGCTCTCTGATTATACACTCTATCATATATTCTTGATCTCTAGCAATCTATACTTGGATTCTACTCTTCCAAATATACAGTTCCTCATAGACAATATTCTCTAGATATATATTGGAAGCATTTGTACTATATAGTAAAAATCCATGTAATAGAGAACACACAGTTGACAAAGAAACTCTGCTATTGTAAACCTGTTCCTTCGGCTGAAGTGAGGGTTATTTGGTGAAAGGAAATTCCGAAAAGGAGCTTCGGGACTGGACGTAGGACTGGAGGTCTGAACCAGTGTAAAAACCTGGTGTGATTATTCTTATTTACATTCTTTACTATCGTTACACTATAGTTTAATTAAGTTATATACTTGTCATTTATATAATCGATCCACCATGCTATAGACTTTCAATTGATATCAGAGCCTGGGATTCTAGAGATCGTAACAACATCCTAGAATAAATAGTTATAAAGAGATCTAGTCAAGGCAATAGGAAGAGGAGCAATAAAGAAGAATCAAAGGAGAAAACAAACAAATGCTTCATCGCTAAACTCAGATCACAATCGGTATGCTTAGATTCTTTATATAAAGATCTTCTGTTAGCACATGATGAATTATTAAAAGATTGTAAAACCTTGAATAAAGTTAATAGAATTGCTTTAGAAAAGTTAAAAGATTGTGAGCAAGAAATTTCCAGTTTAAAAGAGGAAAATAAATTTTTGATAAAACAAACTAAATGTTTTGAAAATACCATAGAAGAACTTGTTTCACAAAAAGATTTCCTACAAAAAGAAAATGAGCAGTTAGAAGATAAAAACAATGATCTTTTAGAGGAAATCAGTGTTTTTCAAAATAAAAATACTATCCTTGATAAAGAAAAGGAAATTTTTTCAAAAGAAATTAAGGATTTGAAAAGACAAAATGATTTATTACAATCATCTTTAGATAATTCAGAATCTCGAATTTTTTTTCTTGAAAATGAGAACTGTACGATAAAAAGGGAAATTTCTGAATTAAACAAGCAAAGTGATATTTTGAAAAACAGTAATATTTCTTTTGAAAATAATAATTTTGACTTCAAAGCTAAATTTGATAAACTTAACACTGAAGTCACAAAATTTAAAAAAGGTCAAAATGATTTAAACATGATTTTATCTAGTTTTAGGCCTTTACATGACAAAAGTGGTTTAGGATATAATAAAATCGATCGTAGAGATAGCACTAGATACACCTTCATGTATAGAAAAAATGTTAGTGCTAGTACTAAATTTCGAGTAAAGTCTAGATCAAATTCTTATAGAAATTCAAATACTGCTATGGCCAATAATGTTTATAATTTCTCTAGAAGTACAAAATCATTGAACGGAAATATGAATAAAAATTATCTAAGTATTTAGGTACCTGTTAATTGGAAAAATAGAGAAAAATACATTGATGATTATTTTGATATGGTAGTTAATAATGAAAATTATATTTATAAAGGTTCAACCACACCCAAATGGGTATGGTTTCCAAAGACCTAACCCCCCGGACCCTAACATAGTAAGTGGGTACCAAAAAATGATTTTTATTTATTACAGGTACTCGGAGAAACAAAAAGAAAGATTTCGGAATTTGTAAATATGATTTCCTCATTCTTTTTGATATGACAAAGGGGGAGAAATAATGGAAAGCACATATCCAGGGGAGATTTATAAAAATTATATATAAGTACATTATATAGTTGACATCATCAAAAAAGGGGAGATTGTTAAGAAATCAAATCCATGGTTTTAATGACAACAACTATACAGTGAAAATCAAATGTACATATATATGTATATATACAGGAACTTGCTAGAACAACATCACTAGAAAGACAAGAACAAGGTGCAAAGAACAATACAAGAGACTACAAGTCGATAAGATTGATGAAGCAACAACAAACATGCACAAAAAGGACATGCACAGTCTTCAGACGTCTGAGTGCACAAGTTAGACGTCTGAAAATATCCTCTGGAACAAAAAAACAGACAAGACCAGACATCTGGTAGATGCACCTAGACGTTTGGAAATCTACACTGTAGAAAAATTCTATACTACCAGATGTCTGATACAAATACCAGACGTCTGATTTCAAACTCGGGAACAAAAATTATACAGGCTCAGACGTCTGATACAAACATCCAGACGTCTGAATTCAGACTCGGGATTGAAATTTAAACTTCAACTGCCAGATTTGAATAGACGTCTTCGCTTCTCTTCACTGCAACTCTTCATCATCAATAGAAGCAACTGTAGAGCACTTGTTAATGGATGCAACTACTCAAGAAACCTCTCTACAACTATATATATCATCAAGAATCAAGAGAAAGAACTAACCTGACAACTTTACTTACTTATGCTCTCTGATTATACACTCTATCATATACTCTTGATCTCTAGCAATCTATACTTGGATTCTACTCTTCCAAATATACAGTTCCTCATAGACAATACTCTCTAGATATATATTGGAAGCATTTGTACTATATAGTCAAAATCCATGTAATAGAGAACACATAATTGACAAAGAAACTCTGCTATTGTAAACCTGTTCCTCCGGGTGAAGTGAGGGTTATTTGGTGAAAGAAAATTATGAAGAGGAGCTTCGGGACTGGACGTAGGATGGGAGGTCCGAACCAGTATAAAAACCCTGGTGTGATTATTCTTATTTACATTCTTTACTATCGTTACACTATAGTTTAATTTAGTTATATACTTGTCATTTATATAATCGATCCACCATACTATAGACTTTCAAGAACCTCCTATTTTGGGTATTTTGATAGTAACAACTATACATCATTATATTGTATAGACTAAACACTTGTATAGGAAAAGATCGACAAAAAGAAGATCATGATGGCATAATTATGTAGTATCAGTCATACGGTCTTAGTTTAGAGTTATATAGATTGTTAAACTCTCTTCAAGTAGTATATACAAAACACACACGATCAGAAATTAATTAGAGAAGTCAAAATATGGATCAGTCAATAGACTGAAACACCCATTTCAGTCGACTGACTCAAAGAATGTAAACAACTAAATTATCAACAGTTTCAGTTGACTGAAAAGTCAAAATAGTAGACTTAACATACTTTTAGTCGATTGAATCAACAATTTTAGTCGAGTGAAACTGGTTATTTTGAACTACTTATTTTATGTTTGTTGAAACGTCTATCTATACTCAAATACAGTCGACTTATTTATTTCTTCCAGTCGACTAAACGATCATAACAACCCTATTTTCAAATTATCTGAAGAGATTCTCTTCTGCATGAAGAGTTATTGCTCTTTGTTAATGGTTTCCATCATTCCTCTAACAGTTGCAACTACTGATCATATATATAAAGCAATCCATTTCAAAGATTCAAATTAATTATTTTTTCTACAATTCTTTCCATCTCAGTCTTGATTTACTCTCAAGCATTAAATTCTAAATATTGCTTTATGTTTTTGATCACACATTCATTCAAGAATATTTTCTTATGATCAAATTACTTCCTTTCTTCACGAGCACACATTATACCACAAAGAAGAAGATTATAGGATGGTTGTACTTATTGGTTAATCCGTGTTATACAAGAGCATAAGAAGTCACAAACAATTCTACTTATTTTGTAGACGAAGTCTTGTTAGGAGTATTTCAGGCACAAAGTTCTATTCGGCAACTTAGGTGGTTGTAATATCTATTCCTCTGGGTTAAGTGAGGACGTTGCGAGTTAATTCCAGAATGAGTATGGGACTGGACGTAGAATGGGCGTTTGAACCAGTATAAAAATCTTTGGTGTTATTTACTTTATTTCTTTACTTTTATAATTATATTTTGCAGAAGTTTATATTCTAGACAATTATTCATATTACTCGATTCATATAGACATTCAGTTAGGTATCTCACATGATGCGTTGTCATTAATACATACTGTGAGGGAATATCCTGATATATTTAAGGAGGTCGTTGGATTATCACCGCGTAGGGTAATCGCGTTATGTGTAGATCTTGTGAAGGATGTCAAATCCCTTATTGTGCCTTTGAAGCAGATGACGTCTAAAGATCAACGATATTTAGTGGTGCAAGAATGAGTTGTTGAGGAAGGGCTTTATTCAGAAGAATATATTTAAATGGTGAGCACCTAGTATTCACCACTAAGGCAGATAGCTCTTTAAGGCTATATGTTGACCCGCTTAACCTAAATAAGGCGATGAAGGAGAGAAAGCATCCTCTTCCATGTATAGATGACTTATTCGAACAACTTTACAGTGGGAGGGTGTTTTTTTAGTTGGATTTGGCAACAAGTTTCCACCAACTAAGAGTGGCGAGGGACAGTGTGTCAATTACCACACACTATACATCATCGATTTTATGAGTGGTTGGTTATGCTGTTTAGGCTAACCAATCCACCAGCATACTTTGTTAATCGTATAAAATGTGTTTCCAGAGAATAGCTCGATAGGTTTGTACTTATGCACATCAATGATATTCTAGTCTATTCATAGATAAAGAAAGAACACATGACTCTATAGGGAATTGTGATTGATACATTTAAGAAGTGTCTCTGGAAGGCTATGTTTTCGATATGTCAGGTCTGAAGAGAGAAGTAAGGCTTCTACATCACGTTGTTTTAGAAAAATGCACATCCGTAGACCATACCAAAGCAGTAGTAGTCCAAGATTAGGATAAATCAAAGAATGCAATGAATGTATGATGTTTTCTAGTATTAGCATATTATTACATGAGTTTCGCTAAGGACATATCTAAGATAGTTGCACAGTTGACCCATCTTATAAAAAATAATTAGACTTCTTTGTGGGACATAAAGTGTGAGCATGTGCTTATTTTTCTAAAGGAGAAGTTGGTAATTTCACGGTGTTGGTTATCTAATACGGAATTAAGGAGTTGACGATTATACGCATATGCATGTGGTACTAGTTTTAGGGTAGTATTAATGAAAGTGGCAATGTTGGCGCTTACGTAAGTAGACAACTAAAATTAAATGAGAAGGGATATCTGACTCATGATCCGGAATTAGTAGTTATAGTTTTGCATTGAAGATGCAGAGGCATTACTTTCCTAAACAAAGATTCAATTTATTCACCGACCACTGTTCATTGAAATACCTTTTCTCTCAAAAGGATCATAACCTAAGGCAATAAAGGTGGTTAGAGTTTTTGGCCTCCTTTGACTTTGGAATTTCCTATATATCCAGTAAGAAAAACGGTCACAAAAGCATCGAATAGGAGACATGCTAATTTAGGAGCTAAGTTTCTAGGGTGAAAGTAGTTGGAGTATATAACTAGATCTGATTTCTGACCTAAGTGTGGGCTTGAGTCGGAAATATTGGAAAATTTGATGATTAGACATATTATTATAAGGTGCATTGGTGCTAGGCAAAGAAATGATGCAAATTAGTGTGAATTATAAAGAATCTAGATGTGGGAGTAGAATCTAAAAATATAAAGCAATATAGATTTCAATATGAGAGTGGGCTCCATAAGGATGGAAAGTTATATGTTCCTGGTGTGGATGGACATAGAGGTGAGATGTTAAGTGATTGCCATCACTCAAAATTGATGATCCATCCTAGAGGCAATAAAATGTGTAGATATACAGTAGATATTATATTAGGAATAAAGAAGAATATTGGAAACATAATTTCCAAATGCCTGAATTGTCACTATTAAAGATAAGGAGAAAAACCGAGTGGGTTACTACAACTGCTTGAAGTTCCATAATGAAGTGGGAGAAAATATTGCTGGGCTTTATCGATGGATTACCCAGGACAAGAGGTGGTTACAATAGTACTTGGGCTATCATCAATGGATTGATAGAGTATCCACATACCTTTGAAGTCTAATAGTGTAGAAGCAAAACCGGCTGTGTTGATATGCGTTGTATAGTACAGTTCCATAGAGTTCTGAAGAGCATTGTGAGCGATAGAGATCCATTATTCATGAGTGGATTTTGGAGAAGTTTATAAGATGCATTGGGAATGGATTTGAATTTGAGCATAACATACTATCCACAGACGGATGGTCAATTGAACAGGGTGAATCGAGTACTCTAGAACCTTTTTTGAACTTGCATACTTGACTTTGGAGGGTTAGAGGAGGATCATTTGCACTTAGTAGGGTTCGTAACAAAAAGCTATCAATCAAGCATTGGTGTGCTACTTTTTGAAATTTTTTATAGTTGACCATGCAATACCTTATCGTATTAGTAGGAAACGGGAGAGAAACAAATATGTGGGCGAGAAATGGTGAGAGAGACTTCGGAGATAATAAAGATCATTTGGAAATGGATGGAAGCTGCACAAGACAAAAAAAATAGCTACATCGATAAGAGACTGTGCGACCTAGATTTCTCTATTGGTGATATAGTGTTTTCCAAAATATCTCCATTAAAAATGCAGTTCGATTCGGTAATAAAAGGAAGTTGGCACTAAGATTTGTATGATCTTTCTAATTTTTTAGAAGATAGGGAATAATGAATATAGAGTCGACTGACCTCAAAAGATGATAGACGTGCACAATGTCTTCCATGTCTAACATTTGTGGAAGTTTGTGCACAACTTTGGCATGGTAGTTAGACTCCATCCATGAAACGGTGGCTACTTTAACCCTAATTTAACCCAACTCATGAAATTATATCAAACCGATGGTTTGATATAAGAGTCCACTAATATTTCATCAACCAAGGTCAGTTAAAAACATGACCTCTTTGAGAAAAATGATGAAATTAAAAGAAAAAGGGCTAGCGGCATCACTAGAGATCATCAAATCAACATTTTGGGAAGTGATTTTCGTGTATTGCTGTTTATTTTTTATTTTGGTTGTTTTAGGGCATTTCAAAGGTTTTAGTCATCGTTTGGTGAGCGGTTTATAGCCTACTACTCATATATGTTGTAATATATATTTTAAAAATGTTTAGGATCTACTTTTAAATAGATAAACCTTATTTTTAATTTCAAACCTAATTTGGAAATGAATTTTAAATGATGTTTCGATGATTAAAATGGGCTAGAATCTGTGTTTGGATAATGTAAACTTTCTTGTGTAGTTTAGATATTTGTTTAAATGTTTGAATGACATGTTGTGCTTGATGTGATGTTGTTTGTTGTGATTGCATGTATGCTTGAATGGACGATTTTGTGGGGTTTGAGAATTTAGAGGCAATGGATATTGGTTCTATGGATGGAGTGCTCTTATATATATATATATATATATATATATGATGTGGACTATATTGAGAAGTCCAATTGAGAGTACATAAGGGAATGAAGTATAAATCATAGAGAAACTTGATGGATTACCTTTAGAGTTTAGAATTAATCGATCAATGCAAGAAATTAAGTAGAAATACTTTAGGAAAATTTTCCTAAATCATGGATGAGTACCGAGCAATAATAGTCAATACCAAACCATGAGATATTACTACAAGTTAGTGGTTAGCACCAATCGATATCGACTGGTGTAGGTCGATGGGCAGACAAACGTTAGGTGCTGAGCATGGAGAATAGGTTCAAAGCAAGAGAGGTAGTCAAGTCTACAAAAGTAAGTCATCAATCAGTATCAAACGATATCGAGTGGTGATCATCGACAAGGGACGTAGGGATGTCGATGGTTTTGAGCATCTGATGTTGTCCGAGAAGGCGAGTTCTATCCAGATATGACTTGTAGTGTCAAAAAAGAGGAGTTCTACTATCGATTCATGAGCCAAGGGAACGTTAAAGAATGAAGGCTTGATGATTACTCGAAAAGTAGGAGTAGGTAGAGACACAAGAAGACCGTCTTAGTGGATCCGAACCTCTAGACCAATTGAGTGGGTCTAGATTTCCTAATTGTTTGATTGAGTTAGGAATCGAGCATTGATGAGATTGTGTTACAAGTAATCATTGACCTTTTGATGGTATTTTGCATCATTAAATATCCAAGTGCAATATAAGTATGAGAGAGGATTGATTGATGGATGCTATGATTATCTTTGCTGATATTACGTATTATTGAGTCCAATACCCCAACACTCTAGCTATATTGAGATAGAGTAGTATACCCTTACCAATGACATAGTTTAGCATGATATTTTATATTTCCTGACTTGTTGGATATAGAAGTAGGTGTATATGATTTCTCATACGATATAGCTCGTACCTTATGATATATACCGAATTTTACCTATTGTTTTAGGCATATGAATCACTCATACTACATTGTTGTCTGACCTAACCTTAAATGTATATGTATGTTTTGGTAAATCTCAGGTGCTCTTTACGAGTAGATTGAGAGCCGGGTGTAGCGATAACATAAGAAGTTGTGAAAAGGATGAATAAGAGGCTTATGCTTTTCTCATATTACCATTATATGAAGCTACTACTTATTTCGTTGTGCAGTGATGTGAAGTTATCAATGCTTATGTATATATTTAGAGATAGTTTCACTTATATAGTCACTGATGTGCTATGATATATTGATGCATACATGCTCAGTGATGTATGAACAGATGAAACATGTTGTAATTTGATGATGGTTGTTTTGTGTTCATATGATCATACTACTATCTTGCCTATTTAATATTTGTGTTCTATATTATATTTCGTATATGCACATTGAAATCTATCATAGGCTATTGATTTATTTTACTTTATCTGTAATGACCTGACATTCGTAGTACCCATAATCCATGCACTAACATACTCAGATTACATAAGTATCATGGATGATGGTTCATTAACGGTAAAATGTAAATAATAATATGGAGCATATCTACCGTAATCTATATACACTAAATCTTACAACAGAAGGAATAAAATATAGTATCAATTTAAACGTGTAATAAACTAAGTGCATATCATATCAATAGGAGTTAATATTTAATATCAAAATATATAGCGCAAATGGTACTTCAAATCTTATATACTATATGCCTTAAGATACAAAATAGTCTACATGTCAATGTACCAAAATACTGGACAGGTATAATTATAGTGATAATAGTTATGGCTCTATAATTGTAATAGCTCAGATTTTGTAACATTTGTATATATGAAATTGAAAGGGATTATTGTTAACAAGGTCAATTCTGGAATATTTCTACATACATAAGTAAACAAGGTTATAGTCGATAATGTGACAGTATAATATGTTATCGATAATAAAGTATGGTAGAAGTATTTAACGGTTAATAAACATGTATATGTGATTAATGTGTAACGCTAATGGTTCATTTGTTTCAAATGGATATAAAAGTGGTTAAGAATGTTGAACGACATGTATTTTATATATCGGAGAATCGTATAATATTAATATTATTTTTATATGGGTCATATGATTCTATGACTTTGGAAAATGACAGCTAGAGACATTTTCTATCCCTAGGATTTTTATCAAATGGTTTTGACCCTAAAAATATTGTATAGCCTGTAACTTTTGATAAGAGCTAAATGGGGGGTCTAAAACCACTTTTATGAGATCGGATGAGGTTTCTCTTTCCGTAGAGTGGTTACAATAGGAAAATGGAATTACCACTTTGGAGATATGGTTGTTTGAACTTTTTCATTGATTTTGGATAGCTTAGTGGGTAATTAGGGGATTACTAGCTAAGCCCAAGAGCCCATTTCAGGATTAGAGCAAAGTGGGAGCTGATGGGACCTTCTCTAATCATTTCACACTTCTCATAATAGTTAGAGAAGCTACCATTATCATTCTCTAAATCAAAAATCATCCTAAAACTTACTTTAATTAGCCAAATTGTGTCATTATGGGGGAGATTAGTGAGATTAGCACTTGGTTTTGAAAATTTGTTATTTAAGGCTCCATAGATTTCAGATTTCTACTATTTACCTAGGGATTTGGGTCATCATTTGGTTGCTTTGGGTTTAGGTGAGTGATTGGAACCTCTCACTTACTAATTATTCATTATATGCTTTAAACGATGCTTTTAAGATTATTTTTGAACTTTAGAATATGTTTTAACCACAGTTAATCACCTATGTTGTTTAAAAATGATTTTACAAAGTTTTATGAAAATGTATTCTTATGGATCTCCCTTATTCTTATGGATCTTCCCTATTTTCTTACCCTTGGATCTAGGCTATAATTTGATGATGAGAAGCTTGCTTGTTTGGATATATTGTATATGTTGAATGCTTGCATGTATATTGTTTGTTTGGTTGAAAATCTCGATCGAATGACGAAGTAAGGATAGGAGTAGTGTCACAAGTCATCATGGATTTGAGGAGTGACATTACCCAAAGTTGATGCGAGTTGTGCGGGGTAAGAAGGAAGGGCTCATGAAGCTATGTTTTAAATTTCAAGTTATTTGGAGTTCGTTCTCTCATGTTATGGGCAAAGGAAATATGGATAGGTGGTGGTATTAAGTGTTGGATCAGTAAACTTCTACCTCGGGTTTCAAATGCAAAAACTTCGAGTTGTGGAGTGGCTCGCTTCAAGTTATACTAGGGATAAAATAACTTGGCTCTTGGATCGGTGAAGCATGGTTCGGGGGAGTGCTTTGATTTGAGTTTCAGAACTAAGAACCTCGAGTTCGATGGGAAGTTGCTTCGGGTCAATCTCAGAAAAAGGAGCTAGGATCTAGGATTAAAAGACTTAGTCAAAAATTTGGCTAAGTACATGGTTCAGTGGCCTTGGATCGGTACTGAGCCATAAAACTAGGGCAACAATTCCGTGTTTCGAATCCAGAGACTTTGGACATGGAAGGTGATTACTTCGAGCTATACTTGGACGAAGTACCTTGGACCAATGTAGGTGTGGAAAACCTAGCCAAAAATTGGCTAAGTATAATGGATCGATACAAATCCAAAGAGTCACGAGTAAAGGACTTGGTTTGTCCATATGAAAGGATGAGAGTAGCTTGGAGGTGGAAATAGGTTAAGTCTTGATCGATACCGAGCTGCATAACTCGGTATTTAATTGTGGACTTTGACCAATACTTAGTGATGAGAAGTGACGCTTCATTAATGGACGATATGCTTCGAGATTTAGGGCACAAGACTTCAGGGCTGACCTAGGAGAACACTAGAGGATGTTTTAGGGAAAAATGATAATGTTCTATGAATAAAGATGTTTGTCGAGAGTTGTCTCGAGCTTGAAAAATCAATGATGGGAGTTGTATGATGATCCAAAGGATGAGATCTAGGGTGCGCTCTGATGTGGATGACCTGTGCAAAGGGATCATTGATGCTCGGAGGTTTTGATGGGTACTCGTGAAGCAAGGGTATGTAAGGATGCTCACATAGGTGAGGACGGGCCCTAGATATTCATACGGGAGATTTATTTTACCCTGGATTACGAAGGGGTGGTCTAGTTCTTGGCCAACTAAGTGGCATAGATTCGAGTACCGAGAAACTGGGACATTGAGTAGTCTTTGATCGAGGACGGGGTCATTTGAGTTATCATGTATCCAACACACTGATTGAGTGAATGTGAGCGGATGATGGATGCTATGTTTTCTTTGGTTGTTTATCACCCTAGGGATGTCACATAACGTAGATATCATTGATGTAGATATTTGGATACCCATATGTACTTTGACGTATAGTACACCCACGATGATTATAATGTAGAGGAGCATATTTTCTATGTTATGCGCTAACTCTTTAGATCTAAGGATGGGTCGAGTATGATACTCCAAACCCTATATCCAAGTATATTGACTTTATAGTATTTAAGATTTTCTACCACTCACACTAGACTGTTGTCTGACTCGGGATTTTATGCTTTACTTCCTATTATTCTAGGTATTCTTAAATGAGTAAATTAGGGATTCAGTTCTGGTAAGCATGTGGAGCTGGAAAGAGGACGAGCAGGAGGCTACACACTCACGTATTATTATATTTAGCTATTACTGCTTATCATTCCGCTACGAAGCATTGTGGAGCTTATTGGTGCTTTTATTTACTTAGAGACAGTTTATTCCAAGTTATTATTTGATGTATAACTCTATCATTTATGTTGCATAACTATATAGATCTGTGCACTCTACTTTATATGTTTCATTCAATTATAACTGCCTGTTTTATATCTATGATGACTATTATAATTTATTTGATGCCCTATGAGATATATGACAGGTTCATGTGATTGTTTATTTGTTTTACAACCTTGACAATCGTCCTACATTGGCCGGCCACCGTTGTAGTGCACTATATAGGTATATTGGATGCCTAAGGTGTAGGGCGATTGTCACATTTGGTATTAGAGCTTAGGTTAAGCGATTAGACACAGATTAACCCGTTTAATCCTAAGTTGATACCATGATCCATCAGAGATAGAGTACGAGTTATCACTCTAGGGTGGATTGAGAGTACATGAGATAATGTATTTATTATATATTTTGGTTTTCAAAACTATATGGTAGCATGTGTGTGTATAGTATAAAGTCGCACTGCACATATGATTATTATAGATGCAGAATTCCTTATAGAGAAGCTAACCATCCTTATTACAGATTGAAGGATGGGTCTTCATACGAGGAATGCTGCTTGAAACTCCACCTTCGAAGTTAAGGAGGAATGAGATGCTCGGGAGTTACTAATCCTGATTCGAAGACAATGTTTAATACCATGATGAGAAACATGCTGTAAAATGCTTATGTGGCTACTCCTAATGTTGTTGTGGATGGTGTTGCTCTGGTGTAGGTGCCCATAGTCGACTTCGCTAAGCTGAATAAAGAATTTACTGGTCTGTTGGTAAACTATTCTAGGGAAAGAAGTCGCCTATAGAATGTAGGAATGGCTAGACACTTGGAAAGAATTTTTGATGATATAGAACTAGAGGATGCCATGAAAGAAGATTGGCTCCTCGAAAACTCTAAGGACAAGCTATGAACTGATGGAATGCTATGAGAGTTGCTACTCCCGAGGACCAGTTCACCTGGGACCAGTTCAAAGCCAGATTCAAGGAGAAGTTTATACCGGTAGCTCAAAAGTCGGTCTTTTTCTGTAATTTTGCAAATTTGAAGTAAGGAGGCATGTCTCTCTCCGAGCATGTTGCTGAAATATGTGATGTCTGTTATCGACACTCCATTTAAGAAGAACGAAAAGTTTATCAATGGCCTGGATGACTACTTGGGCGAGAGAATCATGGTTCATATTGATGAGACCTTTGAGATGATAGTACAGAAAGCTTTTAGGCTTGAGTCTTTATCTGAAGCCAAATACTATTATTCCTAAAGAAGAGCCAAAGCTATAATCAGGCAGGGTAGGCAAAAAGAAGTGGAATAACAACAACAAGAGGAAGCAATTTCGAAAATAAAACTCCACTAATTTGCAACAAATGCGGTGATATATGCTACTTAGAGACTGTAAAGCTGAAGGGAAAAAATGCTTTAACTGTAATAGGCTTGGGCATATTAAGAAGGACTGCCTAGAACTATTGAAATAGAAACATATGGTGAAAGCATATGCTCTTAATGCCATTCCAACATCGTCGAGTGCTCCATCAATGCAGGAGAAAGCAAAGGGTATCATTATTTAATGTATTCTTTCTATTTATAATGTTCCTATACATGTTTTGTTTGATATCAAGGGCTTCACATTCCTTCATATCTAGTAACTTGTTGGATAAGTTAGGATCAAAACCCGAAATTCTTGACTGACCTTTGATTGTGATGAACCCAATTGGAGGCCCTACTGGCCTGTGTATGGTATGTCATGGTTTGGTCTTATTGAGTCATGGATGTTCTTTTGCTGATGATTGCTTTTTGGATTTTGTGGGAATTGGTATTATTCTGGGTATGGACTGGCTTTAAAGATATAGAGTGGTGGTGGATTGTGAGAGGTTATTGGTGGTGATAGGGGTAGATGATGAGCGAAAGTTAGTGCTTGGCTGCCTACCAGATAACGAGGTGGTTAGCTTTTTATATTCCTTTGGTATCCCATATAATGAGCTATCATCAGTGCCTATTGCTAGGGAGTGTCTGGACTTATTTGAGGAGATGACCGAACTTACGCCACATAGAGTGTTGGAGTTCCATTTTGATTTAGTGAAAGACGCCAGACTAGTGGTTATGCCTTTGAGGAGGATAGTGCCTTGTTAATATATCTGTGACTGCATATATATATCTGTGACTGCCTGTTAATATATATATATATATATATATATATCTGTGTTGATTATCTTTGTTTTGATTTAAATCTTAAAACTGTTTAGAAAAGTTCTATATAAGTTATAAAACACTACTCATCCCTCCTCCAGTATTAAAGTAGCATTAAGATCTATTCACACTAGTATAATTTATACTGCACCTTTTCCCATATTTGGTATCAGAACCTTACGTTTTCAAAAACAGTATTTGATTTTCAAAAAATTATAAATAGCTAGTAACACTGGTAGTACACTTTTTAAACTTTTGTAGAAGGAGAATTAACTACTAGACCCCTACTATTTAATGGTAGCAATTATGCAACTGGTCATGTAGATGAAAATTTATTTACAATCCAACGGCTTATATATTTGGAACATTACAATAAGTGAGTACGCTGAACTCCAAACTGAATATTCACAATAGACCATAGACCAAAAGACACAAGCACTTAATAACTCAAAGGCCATGAATATTTTATTTTTCTCCCTAGATAAAGAAGAATTTAATCAAGTTTCTATTTGTAAGACTGCTTATGAAATTTGGAGAACATTGCAAGTCACACACAAGGGCACTTGTAAAGTTGAACAAACTAAGATTTTCATGCTAACCAACAAGTTTCAACTTTTTAACAGAAACCAAATGAGACTATTTCTGACATGTATTCTTGGTTTTAAGATAACATTCATTTATTAGTATGATTAGGGTAAAATTTCTCAAAAGAGGATCAAGTTAGAAAAATCCTTAATTCACTCTCTTCATAATAGGATCAAAATACATTAGCAATATAGGAAGCCAATTATATTAGTATTTAAAAAATTAAAGAATTAGTTGGCAATCCGATGTCCTATGAAGCACAGTTGTAGGGTAGAAAGGAAAGTAAGGCAACCAAAAAGAAATCGATTAGGTTCCATAATAACCGATGACCAAGATTCAGATAATGATGAGGAGATTTATCCTATGGCTCAAAATTTATGAAACTTTCTAAAATACAGAAATGAACAACTGTCGAAAAATTGAAAACAAAAATTCAAAAAGCGGAAAGGTTTTTAAGTGTTATGACTGTAGTGAATCTGGCCATCTATGAAGAGACTGTCCGCATTAGAAGAAAGCAAAGAATTCACCAAATAACAATTTATTTAAAAAGAGAAAAAGGGCTTTCAACGCAACCTAGGACGATTCTAATATAACATCCCGTGATAACAAACTAAACACTGAAAATATCAAAATGCATTTCACGGTGATGGAAGATTAATCAAGCCAAAAAAAGGAAATAGCAAAATCAGTATTTTTTACATTTCATATTTTCTTTTCTTTTCTTTTTATTCAATATAGGAATAAATATACTATAATAATAAGAGTGTGTGTGTGTGTGTGTCTATGTATGTATGTATGTATTTATGTAATTATATGAATATATTTCCTTATTTTTTTAACATTGAAATTTCGGTTTATATGTCGACATATGTCACCTAGGTATGTTGACATATCATATAGAATTTGAAGAATCTTTTGAAATTTTGAACTTTTAAAATTACGTCTCTTTTGCGCTCAATTCTAAATTTGAAAAGACACATTTTTGGCCATCACATGTTCATTCAAACTCTATATATTCACTCCTTCTTACCCCATCTTCAACATACACACACTTTATTTCAAAAATCAAACAAATTCTTCACTCTTTTTCTTCTAAAAAAACTCATAATGTCTTCTTTAAACCAACCCTCTTCATCCAAAGCTATAGCTTACCAAAAGAACCAAAAGTCAACTTTTTAATGATCAAGTCCATTGAAACATTTTAGAACCTTGTATTTTGATGTTTTGATCGTGACAACTATATAAGTATATATTATATGAACTAACCATATTTGCAGAAGAAGTTACTATTCCACTCTATAATAGATTGAAGACCAAGAATTCAAAGAGGAGTTTCAAATTTTATAAATGGTTTGTCTACAGTCTAGTTTAATAGTTAATCATTGTTAAAATCTCTCCTAGGTGTTATATGCATGCACACATGGTTTTAAATTTACATTCAAATTATATACACACTATAAAAATTATTTATATTAAGATCATATTCAAAAGGCTTTTAAAAAGAAATAAACACGGTAAGAAACAACAAATTCAGCCGAATGAATAGGCGCTCTCAGTCGACTGAAACAGGCACACATGCACAAGTAACATTTGAAGGTTCAGTCGACTGAACCACCCCATTCAGTCGACTGAACCAAGTGACTTTTCAAATATAAAATTTAAAATTTAAAATATTCAGAAGACTGAAATTCTTATCTCAGTCGATTGAATATTCATAACTACTATTTTTCTGAACGATCGCCACTTTTTAACGACCAGAAACAACCCTTGATTCAAGAGTTGTTTCCGTATCTTTTGGCCATAACTTTTCACAAACAATTGCATCTTTTAAACTCTATATATATACTTGAATTCAGTTGTTTAAATAACTTAATTCTCTAATTCTATTATAATATTCTTGCTATGTAAAATTCTGCCATTTGCTTTCAAATCTGTTTCAAATCACTTGCACATTCAAGCACAAATTTATTTATGATTAAAATAACTTCTAATCTTCACGAACTACACTATATACCACAAAGAAGAAGATTATAGGAAGGGTGTACTCTAAAGACTTATCCATGCTATCAAAAGAGCACAATCAGTCAAGAAAACTTTATGTATTGTTGAAGTCGTGTTTGGTTGCTCAGGCGTAGAAGTCCTATTTGGTCGTCTAGGAGGTAGAAGTCATGTCCGGTTGCTCAGGCGGTGTAATACATGTTCCTCCGGGTTAAATGAGGGTTAGTATAATTTCAGAAGGAGTCTGGGACTGGACGTAGAACGGAAGTTTGAACCAGTATAAAAATCCCTAGTGTCATTTACTTTACTGTTTACTTTTTATATTCATATTCCACACTGGTAGATAACTTAGACTATATTCCATATTACGATCCATAGCAGCACTTTCATTTGCTTTCAGAGCAAGGCCATCATATAACCATAACACAGTTATTTGATACACGGTTAATATGGAAAATAACACTAACATAAGTTTTGTTGAAGGTCAATCCACTGCATGACCACCACTATTTAATGGTTTGAATTACAATTATGGGTCAACTAAAATGAGAATTTTTATGCAAGCAAATGGATATGATACTTGGAATATCACTCAAAGTGAATACACAATACCCACTACACCTTTTGCATAATGGTCAAATACACAAAAGATAGATGCTACATCGAATGCAAAAGCTATGAATATGTTATTTTGTGCCTTAGAAAAAAATGAATTTAATAGAGTTAGCATGCGTACAACTGCTTACGAAATTTGGAGAACCCTTAAAGTCACACATGAAGGAACTAACAAAGTTAAACAAAGCAAGATTTTTATGCTTAAAAATCAGTTCCAAAATTTCAGAAGGAGACCAGATGAAACTATAAATGACATGTATTCTAGATTCCAAGACATACATCATTCACTATTGGCACTAGGAGAATTTTTTTTCAGATTTTGATATTGTCTCTAAAATTCTAAACTCTTTAATGGATGAATGGGAACGAAAAGTCTTAGCTGTTGAAGAAGCTAACGACATTTCTATCATCAATCCTGAAGAGTTAATCGAAAATCTCATTTCATATGAACTGAATTTGCAGGCTTAACGAGATCAAGCACAAGATAAAATGAATATTGCATTCAAAGCTAAACAAGAGGATTCGGATTCAGATGAAGATGACATGGCATTGATCGCAAATAATTTCAAAAAAAAATTAAAATTCAAAAAGAACAAGAAGTTTGGAAACAATATGAAAGACGATTCCAGTAAATTGCTAGTCTCAAATCTTGAATGCTACGAATGTCATAAGAAGGGTCACATGAAGAAAGACTATCTTGATAGAAAGAAAGATAGATTTAAGAATAAGAAGGACAAGTACAAAAAGAAGCAAGCATTTTCTGTTACATGGGTTGATTTAGAATCATCTTCATCATTAAATAGTGACACAGTCTGTGATTCTGAACAAGCCAACGTATGCTTTATGGTTTCAACTAACGATGTAAGTGATTTATCTTTTGATGATTTAATTGATATAAATTCAAAACTGTTAGATAAGCTCAAAGAAGTTAAAAGAAAGCATAAAGATGCACTAGAAAAAAATAAACAGAACCGAAATAGAAGTTGATATGCTAAGAGATGAAAAGAAAATCTTAGAAGACGATCTTGTTAATACACAAGAATCTTTGTCTAATGTTTCTTCCAACTCACTATGCTATCAAATGAAGTAGAAGTGCAAAAAGAAAAGAATATGACATTAGCTTCAGAAAATCATGATTTAAAATCAAATGTCAAAATTCTCGAATTGAAAAATATCAGTCTTAAAACTGAGTTAGAGAATATCACTAAAAACGTAACCAATTTTAATAAAGGAAGAGAGAATCTTTCTAAAATTATTAGTAATTCTCAAACTTCCACTAATAAGAATGGCTTAGGATGTGAAAATTCTTCAAAGACAATTTCAAAGAAGAATAATATATCTTATAAAAATTTCAATTTGTATAATAATTTTGTAAAAGCAAAACCAAAGCCAAAGGTTGTTACTCAAAAGAAAGAAATTTATAAATCAAATATTATAAAAATTTGGGTACCAAAAACTAAAAATAATCTAATCAGAAATAAGTATATAAAACCTTTTATAACTTCAATTCATAAAAATAATGATTTTACTTATAAAGGGAATTCTAAACCCTTTTGGGTTTGGCTTCCTAAGACCTAACTCTTAGGACCCTAATAAAAGTTGGGTACCAACGTCATTCATATATTATTTGTAGGTGCCGACTAAGAAAAGAGGAAAGTGGATACTAGACAGTATTTGCTCAAAACATATGACAGGAAATAAAGATATGTTGACCAACATTATCTACTCGAATGGAGGATCTATCACATTTGGAGATAATTCCAAAGGCTATATCATCGGCAAAGGCAATGTGAGCAATGATGGTACATTTAACTTGCCTCTTATTACAAATGTTTTACTAGTTCAAAATTTAAAACATAATTTACTAAGTATATGTCAACTATGCGATAAAGGTTTTAATATAACTTTTTCAGAAAATAAATGCAACATTTTTTATCAAAATAATAATCTTATATTTGAAGGAACCAGAGAAAGAAATATTTATATATTAAATATGAAAGTCAATCATAACACAAATATGTGTCTAATAGCCAAAGAAAATGATCCTTGGTTTTGGCACAAAAGGTTTTGTCACATGAACTTTAAAGCTATAAACAAATTATCTACAAATGATTTAGTTAAAGGTCTACCAAAAATGAATTTCAAAGTAAAAAGTATTTGTGATGCTTGTCAATTAGGCAAATTTACAAAATCTTCTTTTAAATCAAAGAAAATGTTTTCTACATTACAACCACTTGAGTTGTTGCATTTAGATCTTTTTGGACCAACTCAAGTTCAATCTATAAACCATAATAGATATGTTTTTGTAATAGTAGATGATTTTTCAAGATATACCTGGATAATTTTCTTGAAAAATAAAAGTGATACTTTTGAAAATTTTAAAATATTTACTAAAAGAATTCAAAATATTAAGAATTTAAAAATTAAAAATATCCAAAGCGATCACGGTGGTGAATTCGAAAATGGATCTTTTGAAAATTACTATAATAAGAAAGAAATTATTCATAATTTTTCATTTCCTAGAACTCCACAACAAAATCGAGTTATAGAAAGGGAAAATAGAACACTTCAAGAATGTGCTAGAACTTTATTAAATGGAAGTGCTCTACCAAAACATTTCTGGGCAGTAGCTATGGCAACTGCTTGTTATGTTTTAAATAGATTTTCCATCAGACCATTAACTAAACATACACCGTATGAGCTTTTTAATGGAAGAAAACCAAACATATCATATTTTAAAGTTTTTGGTTCAAAATGTTTTATATTGAATACAAAAGATAAGCTTGGTAAATTCGATCCAAAATCTGATGAAAGAATATTCATTGGTTATTCGAAACGAAGCAAAGCTTACAGAATTTATAATAAAAGAACTAAAGTAATCGAAGAAACACTTCATGTGTCATTCGATGAAAATTTCAAAGTTAACCATAAAATAGAAGATAAAGAAATTATTTCAAAATCAAATGACTTAGATGATGATATTGAAATTGATAATAATTTATCAAATAATAATGAAATAAGATCTCCACCAAGACTTCTAAGAAATCACCTTGCTGGAAATATAATAGGAGAAATAAATACCAACGTAAGAACATGAAATCAACTAAATCAAATGGGTCACATAGCTTTTCTTTCGAATATTGAACCCAAAAATGTTAAAGAAGCTTCAACTGATGATTACTGGATTATAGCTATGCAAGAAGAATTAAATCAATTTGAACGTAATGACATTTGGGACCTAGTTCCTAGACCAAGTAATCAAGCGGTTATCGGAACAAAATGGGTTTATAAAAATAAAGCCGATGAGCAAGGAAATATTATTAGAAATAAAGCTAGGCTAGTTACTCAAGGCTATAATCAAGAAGAAGGAATAGACTATGATGAAACATTTGCACCGGTAGCTCGTCTAGAAGCTATACGTATTTTATTAGCATATGCATGTTTTAATAATTTTAAACTTTATCAAATGGATGTAAAAAGTGCTTTCTTAAATGGTTTTATAAAAGAAAATGTATATGTAGAACAACCGCCTTTATTCACACATGAAAAATATCCATATCATGTTTATAAATTAAAAAAGGCTTTATACGGTTAAAAACAGGCACCTCGTGCTTGGTATGACCGTCTTAAAATTTATTTATTTAATTCTGTTTTTTAAATTGATAAAGTAGATAAAACTTTATTTATAAAACAAGACAAGAATGATATTTTAATAATTCAAATCTATGCAAATGATATTATTTTTGGTTCCACAAACGACAGATTGCGTCAAGAAATTTCAGAAATTATGACAAGAGAATTTGAAATGTCTCACATGGGAGAACTTTCGTATTTTCTTCGTTTACAAATTAAACAATTAAAAATGGAATTTTTATTGATCAAGAAAAATATTGTAATAATCTCATAAACAGATCTGGTATGGAAAACACTTCTGCTAAACCAACTCCTATGGCTACTACATTACATCTCGATAAAGATGAAAATGGCAAAAGTGTTGACCAAAAACTATATGGTAGTATGATTGGTTCTTTACTATATTTAACTGTTAGTAGACCATACATAATGATGAGTGTATGCTTGTGTGCACGATTTCAAGCAAATCCCAAAGAATCACATTTGTTGGTAGTGAAGCAAATTTTGCGATACTTAAGCAAGACTAAAGACTATGGTCTCTTTTATCCAAAAGAATGTCCTTTTGAATTAGTATCATATAGTGATGCTGATTTTGGAGGATGTCGAACGGATCAAAAGAGTACTAGTGGTACTTATCACTTTATTGGACGATCTTTAATATCTTGGTTTAGTAAGAAACAAAATTGTGTTTCACTTTCGATGTGTGAAACAGAATATATCTCTACTACTTTGGCATGTGCTCAAGTAATCTACATGCAACAAACACTCAAGGTTTTGGAATAAATCTTTCTAAATCAACAATTTATTATGATAATACAAGTGCAATAAATTTATCAAAAAATCCAATAACTCATTCTCGAACTAAACACATAGATATCAGACCTCATTTTCTTCAAGATAATATAGAAAAAGGCAATATTACATTAGAATTTGTATCTTCAGAAAATCAGATAGCTGATATATTTACAAAACCTTTAAATGAAAATATTTTTATAAAATCACGTCGAGAATTAGGTATTTTATCTTTGCTTGATTTATAATTAAAATTACAATTTTATAAAACTTTTTAAGAAAAATATTTTTTTTGTCAAAAATGAAGCTGCTGGCACTCGAACTAAGGTCGCTGGTAAGGTAGTTTTATGCATTTCCATTGCCCTATATTGTTTCTTGTTATATGAACTATTATCTTCCTCAAATCACTTATACGGTCATCAATTTTCATCTTTCTCTACCTCTTATTTTTCCTTAGCCATAAACGCTCAGTTTTTTTGCATCTCAGGTTTTTCTTACCTGAATATAGAACTTTATCCTATATATAAAGGCTACCAACTTCAATTTTTTCTTCATCCTTTCCTCCACAATTCTCCTTAGCTCAATACTTTTTAATACTTTTGTTTTCATACATCAAAATGTCTTCACAAGAAGATTCGAATCAATCATCCATCGTTTTCAGCACACCCTCTTCTGAATCGTCAAAGAATTCACACAAATCCACTCCTGTTTATATACCAGTTAAAATTACACCATCTCCAACACATCATACTAGATATACACTACACGAAAAACGAACTAAACAAAATGCTAAATGCTTAAGCTTTCTGGAACAAGTCGCATTGAAGTTTTGCGGGTCTTCCTCAAAACAAAGTGTGCATCAACCATCGCCAAAACGTTCTCAAGTGCCACAATATTCTTGGGAACAAAGCCCTCAACGTCCTTAGGTGTCACCAAACTCCTAGGAACGCAGTAATGTTTGGTCCCCAATCCAACCATTACAAGAAATAACGAAGGTTGAACTGCACTCTGATGATTCACACTCCTCTAGAAATTAGGAATTTTTTGTATATTGTTTTGAAATGAATTTTGTATTTTTATATGTTTTGAAATAAAGTTTTTAATATATAACAATTATAAAATTACCAATTTTTAATATTATTAAGTTTAAAATAGAAAAACCTTTAGTACATAGGATGATTAGTCAGAAAAGCACAGTACATAGGATGATTAGTCAGAAAAGCCTTTAGTACATAGGATGACATGTTATCCAATTATTCTTTTTTGTCAATGACAAAGGGGAAGAAGTATAAGATGTTCAGCAAGTAGATCATTTATTCAGGGGGAGTTACAATTGCTTTTATAAAATTTTTATAATCTTGTAGACTTACATAGCTATCATCATCAAAAAGGGGAAGAATGTTAGAACCTTGTATTTTGATGTTTTGATCGTGGCAACTATATAAGTATATATTATATGAACTAACCATATTTGCATGAGAAGATACTATTCTACTCAACAATAGATTGAAGACCAAGAATTCAAAGAGAACTTTCAAATTTTATAAATGGTTTGTCTATAGTCTAGTTTAGTAGTTAATTATTGTTAAATTCTCTCCTAGGTGTTATATGCATGTACACATGGTTTTAAATTTAAATTCAAATCATATACACACTATGAAAATTATTTATATTAAGATCATATTCAAAAAGCTTTTAAAAAGAAATGAACATGGTAAGAAACAACAAATTCAGCCGAATGAATAGGCACTCTCAGTCGACTGAAACATGCACACATGCACAAGTAACATTTAAAGGTTCAGTCGACCGAACCACCCCATTCAGTCGACTGAACCAAGTGTCTTTTCAAATATAATTTTAAATTTTGAAATTTAAAATATTCAGAAGACTGAAATTCTTAACTCAGTCGAATGAATATTCATAACCGCTATTTTTCTGAACGGTCGCCACTTTTTAACGACCAGAAACAACCCTTGATTCAAGAGTTGTTTCCGTATGTTTTGGCCGTAACTTTTCACAAACAATCGCATCTTTTAAACTCTATATATAGCCTTGAATTCAGTTGTTTAAATAATTTAATTCTCTGATTCTATTCTAATATTCTTGCTATGTAAAATTCATCCATTTGCTTTCAAATCTGGTTCAAATCATTTGCGCATTCAAGCACAAATTTATTTGTGATTAAAATAACTTCCAATCTTCACAAACTACACTATATACCACAAAGGAGAAGATTATAGGAAGGGTATACTTTAAAGACTTATCCGTGCTATAAAAAGAGCACAATCAGCCAAGAAAATTTTCTATATTATTGAAGTCGGTTGCTCAGGCGGTAGAAGTCCTATTCCATTGTTTGGGCGGTAGAAGTCATGTTCGGTTGCTTAGATGGTGTAATACCTGTTCCTCCGGGTTAAGTGAGGGTTGATAGTATAATTCCAGAAGGAGTCTGGGACTGGACGTAGAACAGGAGTTCAAACCAGTATAAAAATCCTTGGTGTCATTTACTTTACTTTTTACTTTTTATATTCTTATTCCGCACTAGTAGATAACTTAGATTATATTCCATATTGTGATCCATAACAGCACTTTCATTTGGTATCAAAGCAAGGCCATCATATAACCATAACACGGTTATTTGATACACAGACGATATGGAAAATAACACTAACACAAGTTTTGTTAAAGGTCAATCCACTACACGACCACCACTATTTAATGGTTTGAATTACAATTATTGGTCAACTCAAATGAGAATTTTTATGCAAGCAAATGGATATAATACTTGGAATATCACTCAAAGTGAATACACAATACCCACTACACCTTTTGCAGAATGGTCAAAAACACAAAAGATAGATGCTACATCGAATGCAAAAGCTATTAATATGTTATTTTGTGCCTTAGACAAAAATGAATTTATAGAGTTAGCATGCGTACAACTGCTTATGGAATTTGGAGAACCTTTAAAGTCACACATGAAGGAACTAACAAAGTTAAACAAAGCAAGATTTCTATGCTTAAAAATCAGTTCCAAAATTTCAGAATGAGACCAGATGAAACTATAAATGACATGTATTCTAGATTCCAAGACATACATCATTCACTATTGGCATTAGGAGAAATTTTTTGATATTGTCTCTAAAATTGTAAACTCTTTAACGGATGAATGGGAACAAAAAATCTTAGTTATTAAAGAAGCTAACGACATTTCTACCATCAAACCTGAAGAGTTAATCGGAAATATCATGTCATATGAAGTGAATTTGCAGGCTAAATGAGATCAAGCACAAGATAAAAAGAATATTGCATTCAAAGCTGAATAAGAGGATTCAGATGAAGGTGACATGGCATTGATCGCAAAGAATTTCAAAAAGTTTTTAAAATTCAGAAAGAACAAGAAGTTTGGAAACAATAGGAAAGACAATTCTAGTAAATTGCCAGTCTCAAATCTTGTATGCTACGAATGTCATAAGAAGGGTCACATGAAGAAAGACTATCCTGATAGAAAGAAAGATAGATTCTTAAATTCTTAATCATTTTGTAGTCTAAATCCATCTTGATAAAGGTATAATCATTCTTAAATTCTTAAATGATGGATTATAGCTTTACCAAAATTCTTAAATTCTTTAATCTTGGTATCCTCCAAACTTCTTGATCCATTTCTTTATCATTTTGTATTCTTAATCCATCAAAATGTCGCTTAGTTCAAATACCAGATAATATATAGTATTCATAGTTCATTTTTAAAACAACAAAATATGTTTTTAAAGGAGAAAACAAGCTAGAAAGTGGAGAGAGAAAAATGGATGTGGTTAAATAAGCAGGAAGTGGTTTTTCTTGAACTTTTGGCGCAAGAAGAAGGAAAGAGTGATCTTAAAGAGCTAGCTTTAATGAAAAGTGACTTTACTTACTTAGCCACACCATATACTACTTATTATATGTGTATACAATGTGATGTACACCACATTATACTATAATGTAGTTGAATTGAAGTGAATTTATGTCTTTACATGACATCTTACCTATTACTATATTTAGCTGTTATTGCTTATCATTTCACTATGTAGCACTGCAGAGCTTATCAATGCTTTTTATTCATTTAAAGATGGCTTATTCTAAGTTATTATTTTATGTATAACTCTATCACTTATGTTGTATAACTGTATGATTCTATGCTATCTTAGATACTACTGTATCCCCTATTTTATATTTGTAGTGACTACTGTATTTTGTTCGATGCATTATGAAATATATGGTTCATGTGATTGTTTAGTTATTTTACAACCTTAATAATCATCCTACATAGATCGGGCATCGTTGTAGCGCACTATATAGGTATATTGGATGCAGGAGGTGTAGGACGGTCATTACAAATATGGATGTAATATTTTAGTGAAGATAAGAGAGAAAACTATGATGATTTTAAAGGATGAAGAGGAAGGGGGCAATGGAATAAAGTAACATTGGAACAAGGGGCAAGGGGATGATCACTTTTTTAACCTTGGTCTCTTTCACCATTTTATATATACACATGCAATACTCTCTCATTCACAAAAAATTCCTTAAACCAAACCAACCCACTTTTCTCATCTCTTACATTCTTAAAAAAAATGCAAAATCAAGCACAAACATTTCCAACTCAACTAAAATCATATAGAGTGTTTGCATATGCAACGGAAAAATGCTCCCGTCGATCAAAATGAATTAGAAGGTAAACAATTAGAAAGAAAAAGAGAGAACGCATAAATTTTTAGAATAGTTCAACCTAAATCAAGTGCTTGCGTCAACTTTTTCTTTTATTACTGATTAGATTTACAACTGCAGCTGAATTACAACATAATTTCGAGTCTCAAGTTGGTTGGTTCAAGTTTGTAAATAGCTTTATGTAAAAACTGGTAAAGAGGCAAAAGGTTCTCTTTTAGTTGTAGGATGCCTATTTATAGATGAATCGTGCTTCAAAACTGCTGATTCATCAGTTGAATTGCTCAAACGTGTAGATCCAAGTTTCCAATACAAAGAAAAAGTCAACTTGCACATATTTAATAGTTAAATGGATCGGTATTGATACATATGGTTGACCAATTCTTGTATTTTTCTTCTATACTTAAATCTTCAAGCTTTTGTTTTCCAAAGGCAAAATTGGTGAATATCATTGATTGGTATCGAACGTTGTCACATTAGCATACTTGTCTTTTTCTTCAATCTTGAATATTGAGTCCGCATAGAAGCAAAGTGAATGTCATTATAATAACTAGATTGTTTAATATCGATCCATATTGGTCAGTACCGATCGATAGTGTTTGTTCTATACTTCACCAAAATTCTTAAATTCTTCAATCTTGGTATCCTTTAAGCTTCTTGATCCATTTCTTTATCATTTTATAGTCTAAATCCATCAAAATATCGCTTGGTTCAAATACCAGGTAATATATAGTATTCATAGTTCATTTTTAAAACAATAAAATATGTTTTTGAGATGGTGGAGCGTTGTCCAAAGGCTGACTTCTAGCATCGATATTTGAAGAAACATGAAACACGATTAGTGGGACATCATGCATAGGAGCCTAAGTTTGACCTGGGAGAATGGTAGTAGAGCCGGGGCCTCCCCTTCTCTTTTTTCTTTCTTCCTCTTCTAAAATGGCTAAACTAAGGTAGCTCTAGAGAATCACCGCCCTTTATTCATCGGAGAACTTGGCATTAATAGCGTTTAAACTAGAATGTGGCCCACTATCTTGTTCACTTGCCTCCTTAGCTTTTATCAATAGCCTCTTATGAATGGTTACCATAACTTTTGGAAGGTTATCCATCCATTTTAGGTTTCCTTCCACGTATATCTGGAAGTATATCTTATCTAGAAGA
The DNA here is from genome assembly GCA_030737815.1 of Allium fistulosum. Classification (NCBI taxonomy): domain Eukaryota; kingdom Viridiplantae; phylum Streptophyta; class Magnoliopsida; order Asparagales; family Amaryllidaceae; genus Allium; species Allium fistulosum. The sequence goes on along the minus strand of CM060908.1, from coordinate 257,167,103 downwards.
TCATCGGTCTAAGTGGTTGCTCAATCTCTCATTTTCTTCTTGGAGGATGTTTATATGGGCTCCAAGGTAGCCTCAACAGCTTTCCAAATTTTCTTTTCTGCTAGAAAGGCCACAGTCTCGGCCTTGAGATAAACTATCTCTACTCTCCATTCGTCAGTGATCTGGCAAATTTCATCTTGATCTTTCTACACCTTTACAATCTTGGCCCTAATCTCTTCGACGGTGTCTTTGTACTTAGCCATGGTGACTTACAAGCATCGTATATATAAGTGTCTTTTCCATTATACTTATCCCTTGCTGCTTTGTACTTGTCCATGTGTGCTTTCGTCGATTTTCCATCTCCTCAAGATAAGGTTTCTTAATTTTCCCTACTTCTTTAGTATAGGCCTATGCAAAGCATCTACCACCTCCTTTTGAATCGTATCTCTTTAGTGAAGTTCCAACTAGAGATTGAAAATTTTCACATTTTGATCAATATTATTCAAGTTATCTCCTCTGCAGCCTGTAGCACTTTAGCATGAAATTCAGGTAATGCCTTCATATCATTGACATTTTTCCATAGGCTATTTATTACCTCTTCAAATAGGGTAGGAGGAGCACTTGCTAGTAGCTTAGATAGGGGGTTCTAGGGTTGGTAGTCTTGTTAAGACTCATTGTAGTCCGAATGGCTAGGATCAATGATGATGACAACTTTCTCCTTTTCTATAATGGGAGCTTTATGGCTACTCTTGAAGTGGAGTCATATGGGTAGTTATGGAGATGTCCCTAATATCCATCCTTTTCTTGTGTTTGGAAGTCTCAGAGCCAGAAAGAGCAAAAGGCGATATCCTAGGAGACTCTAGAGGAGGCGTCCTAGACCTTAATTTTATAGGGGAACATGATCTTTTCTGGGAACCCCTTCGGCCCTTGTCAACCTGACCTCTTAATGGACAATAAGTAACTTTTGCACGTTTTAAGCCCCATATCAAGTTGTCCAACATTTTGACTGGGACCAAAGGATGAAGCCGCTACTTTTAGTTTCGTCGGCCCCTCCTCCTATTTCACTTGGATGAATTTAGCCTCTAGTTTTTTCTCTTGGAACTCATGTGTCCTACAAAAGATAGAAAATTAGAATGTTAAAGCTACCTTTCCAAAAATAAAGCTCGTTAGTGTAACAGATATGAGTATGTGTGAGAGAAGTGCACCTAGCGATTGGACGAACCCTTAAATTCTTTTGAAAGCTCCAACTACTGCTAAATCTTAGCCATCGATATCGACTCCCCATGTTAATACCTATGTGACAACCCGCACCTCTTGACACGTCGATCCAAAGTCTAATGTGACTTTCGAACTCACACCATGCCAAGAAATATGGATCGTCGAGATTTAAACATTTCATATCATGGTGACTAATACAAATAGATATAATCTAAGATACACTATTGTAATACCCTATATTTTCAGTAACTTTATTAGGAAAAATTGATTAGGTAAATTAAATGAAATAATCTAAAATGATTAGGAGATTGAGATTTGTGGTTAAACTAAAGGGTAGTCGTGCCATGTAACCAATGAACTAAAGAAGAGTTAAAATGAAACAGAGGAGTAGTAAAATAGGAAAGAGATCATTCTAATACCCTAAACCCTTAGCCGTGTATATTCTAGATGTTCATCTGAAAAATTAAAAACAAACAGAGGCTGGCCAAAATTAGCAAGAGCAAGAGAAAGAAAAAGCTAAACGAAGAAGATTAATCAACTAAATCCATTCAAATCTCAAGCTCCATAATCTCAAAGCTAAGGTGAATAATGAAAACATCTCATTTTTCCTATTGTTTTTGGTTTTAAAATGAATCCGAAGTATTTTGCATGATTTGCCATGTTTTTGAATGATTAAATGTTTATATCTGCTTGTTGATGATTTATGCTTATTCATATAAATTTTATGATATGTTTTAATGCAAAAACCCTATTAAATGACATCCAAATGCCTTGCGATTTTAGCTTTAGATCAGAAATGATATTTTAGTGATGGGTTTCAATTTTCATAATTTTCTGAATTAATGTGGATTTATATTAATTTTCTAGTGTAGAAAATGATTATTTGGGTTTAAATTATTTACGGCTAAATATTTAATATTTTAGGTCTAAAATTAATATATGTTAGAGAATATATTAAAAGTGATTTTCTAGAATTTTTGTAGAATTTTCCTAAGTGTTTTAATAGATATTTAAAACTATTTAAGGTATGGGACTTAAATGTTTTATATATTTATAAAAGGAGAAGGGGTATTTTGTAAATTATTTAAATTGTTTAATTCTGGAATTTTGGCAGTTCTTTTAGAAAAGAAAATTAGCAACCAATAATATTTTGACAAACAAGGCAGGTTAGTTGAAAAGGATTTCTTTTTAAAGTTAAAATTAGTTTTTACATGCTTTTAGCATGTTTCGCCACTTCCGGCACCTAGGTTCCGACTTAGTAGCTCCACCACCATCACCATCGAAACCAAGGTGCATGGCATCAAAAACTTGGTGCGTAGCGAATTGGATATAGGCGAAAGGTATTGGGTCGAAACCAGGGGTTCCAAAGGAGGTCGAAACCTTGTGTTGCTTTTAAACAAAAATGCGCCTGCTTTGCTTTCGAAGGATTCGACTGGCTCAAATTGATTTAAAGGAATGGTTTCGAAGAGGTTGCGCCTTCTGTTTTAAGTAAATACTTTTGTCGGGGACAAAACCCCTTGCTGCCGTTTTCTTACCTTTCGAAGTCAATGGTTTCGAAAGGAATACTTTGTTTTAAAACTGAGCTGCTTCTCCATTGCTTTTGGAAGATTGGTTTTGACACCATCACTTCTTTACTTAGGAACTCCTTTCGAAAGGGTGCTTTCGAATTAAATGATTTTAGTGACCCTTTGGCTCTGTTGAAGGTAGAACCCAACTGGTTTCGAAAGAGATGATTTTTAAATGGTTTCGAAAGATGTTTCGACATGTTTTAAATTGAACCCAAATTCTTTAAAAAGGATTGTTGCTTACAAAGGTTTTGATGGTTTCGAAAGGTTTTAAATGAAGGTTTCGAAGCGGTGGTTCCCCAATGGTTTCGAAAGGTCTAAAAGGAATGGTTTTCCAATGTTTTCGAAAGGTTGTTTAAAGTGTTTTAAAGATAGGATGTCCAAGGTTTTATAGCTTTCAAAAGAAAGCTTTTTTAAGTGTTTTCGAAAAGTTTATAGGAATGGTTTCAAAAGGAGTGTTTTGGCCTTTCAGCCTAGGTTATAAAGACGGGTTTTACTTGGTTTTAAAAGGGGTACTTTCAATGGTTTCGAAGGGGTACTTTCAAAGGTTTAAATGTTTTCATCAACAAAGATTTGAGTAAAGTATACATATAACACGGCAAGATGATTTGAGTAACGCATAGTTTATATATATTTTCCTTGTTTAAGTTTGATTTAAAGGTTTAAATCATTTTGAGATGAAAAAGGTTCTCAAGGAAAATTTAAGGTAAGGTTTCCCTTAGTAAAATGACTCAGATACTAGAATACCAGATGGGATCGGTATAGGGTCGCACCCTATAAATTAGCTATTAGCCCCAGCTGATTTAGTCTAAAATTCCAATGTGTAGGGCTTTGTCATAAGTAAGACTAAAATGATGATTACACACAGAAGGGAATATATATTTATGTACAGATAGGTTATTGGTGAGCCCGCAAAACCATTAGGATCAGGTGACCCTGGGAGAAGATAAGTTAGGGACAGACCATCCAGAAGAGGAGTGTAACACCCCGCTTTCTTATATAGTTAAAATTTAACGTATAACGATAAGTAATGAAAATAAATAATTTTGGTATTATCGGAATATGGCTACGGAACTTGTACCATTGCGTCCAGGGAAATTTTTGATCAGTTTCCATATATAACTCATCTAAACCCAAACTAATATGAAGGAGTTAAGAATGAAACAAAATAAGTAATTGATCCGAAAAAAAGAGAGAAAAATAATATAATGGGCCAACCCATAGGTTGACCCAATGGGTGCAACGGTCAACCGCACGGTCGACCGCTTGCAAAGGGCGGTCGACCTCCCAGTCGACCCGTGCGTAATCTGGATGAAAATTAATTCAGGTTTATACTATGACGTGTTTTCTCCTTTTTGTGCAATCTGAGCCATATGTTCTTCAATCCTATGGCTCCGAACGACCCTGTGACGTGGTGGCTCCAGGTTCAATCCAAAAATCCGATGGTCTAAGATCCCCAAGCTCCAATATAAATAGGACCCTAGGCCTAGCTATCTTTTCACAATTAGATTTTCCCCCATGGGTCATTGCCTAAGGCTGAACATTAAAAGGAAAATAATTTCTTGGGAGAAGATCTTCTGAATTAAAATATTATACGCATTGGAAGAAGGGGATCAAGAAGGACTGTGGAACTAAGCGGAGCACGAGCGAAGCTAAGGACGACAAGTGAGTGGATTTATTAATAAATCTTTTAAGTTTAAGATATATTATCGTTAGTGTAACAGTCCAAAAACTCGGCCTTCGAAAATTGGCACCCGTACTTCACTTGTACTCAAAATGCCGCAGATTCAAACGCCGAATCTGGCTTGCCGGAGCTTATAACACAGTAAGTATAACAACACAGCAGAAGAAAGAAATGAATGATATCATATACAACTCCAATGAATACAATATCCAGAATGATATACAACAATGCTATCAATATGATACAACAATATCAAAGATAAATAATGATACAGCGGAAAGCAGAAATGATAACTCCAAATGATCAGTTAGAGAGACTGACTCCAACCACTCCAATGTCAAGCTCGAACCTCAAAGAGAAGCAAGTGCAGTCCTGAACTCCAAGAACTGAACCAGCTCCAGATAATCTACTAAACTTGAATATCTGAGAAACCCAACTCTAGACTGCCCGTGTGGAAAATGATGGGTACCCAGAGTTTAGGAAGGGAACAATAAACTCCGGGTCAGTCATGGGACTGGTATGAGCAAACAAAAACAGTTTATCTTTAAAACAAACCACAAAAGAATTTTAACCATTGAAATCCGCAATGCTTTTGGAAAATGAAACTATCATAAGGCCTCCCGCCACACACACAATGCAAACGCAGAATTGGAGGAGATTTCTTCTTATGTTAGTCAAACATGCTTACTACGCATACAAAACTCTTTTGATATTATTACTAGTGCATAGTGCAGAAAACCATTTCGAAAGTATAATATTAATCTTAGCCAGCATACAACCACTATTGTATGCCTACTATAGCTACCATCTAAACAGTGGCGACCACCATAAGTAAATGGCAAGTTCTACAGCTAAAACCGTACAGGGTTCGTATTGTTTCTTTGGATTTCCAACAAATGGTCAGGCAAAGGAACTTCCTTACACCGAAATGGAAACACCTCTGGAAAGACGCCCTGAGAACCTAACCGGATCTCTGCAAACACAAGGCCGACGCTATCTCACGCTGTACAGCTGTAACTAGGTAACTAACACACTGACGCTACCTCATGCTGTACAGCTGTAACTAGGTAACTAACACACAAGTATGCCATTCCCCGGTCCTTTGGGACCTTTATCCGAGCGCTCGATAACCAACAACATCACACAGTAATAAATATAGTGTGTCCACATGAGTAAGTATCTGGGCTCCATACCATGATACTACTCTTTCCTAGAAGAAAATGACATACCCTAGGGGCGTGACCCCTAAAAACCTTACCGCAACATTCCTATTTTGACCATTACCGGGTTGTGAGGCTCGACGAAGTCTCATCCACAAAGCTACGCTTTTTCACAAAGCCATGCTTCGATCAACAAATGATCAGCAGCACTCTGTATGCCACATTACCAAATTGGGAATGTATCACTAGTAACCATCAGCTACATAACCTCTGAGCTCGTACGTCTCAGAGAAGGGTGTTAAGCTAAGAGAATAAATTCTCCGCCACCAACAGAAATGTATTTGATAGAAAGCAGCTTTACATCTCAAAGTGTAGTGTCTGACATACAGCCATACAAGCCTGTTCTGGGTTCGAACAAAACCGAAGGCACTTCCGAAGAAGCCCTTGCAAATCCGGGTATTCACAATCCCGATCGGACTTCCCATCACTTAGGGAATCTCTATACCGGAGCCATGATGTAGAGAAAATCGACAGCTAATCCTTCCGTTTTCAAAAATACCTGGTCTTCACCACCTGTCTTCAATGCTATCCATATACATCGTATCATTATTCGGAATGGGTTATATGACACAAAGGTCCTCCCACGACTAAACCGAATAACGAGCGCAATATCAAAAATCATATGGATACTGGGGTCCCAGTTAAATCACAACTTAAAGCCCAAAACCTTTCATTCGAATGGTTAAAACCAATTATCATTTCCAATCTTTTAAACAAAAAGATTCATTCAAATGGTTAAAACAAATTACCATTTCCAATCTTTTAAACAAAAAGATTCATTTCAAAAACCTTCAATGGTTTAAACAATTTCCACACTTTTAATCTTTTAAACAAAAAGATTCAATTCACAAAGATCCATTCATCGATTTCAAAACAATTTCCATTTTAGTTAAATAGGTTTACTCGTTAAATCTTTAAATCAAGATTTAACATATAGCTTTCAAAACTTGTTTCCAAAGATTCATTCATAGCCTTTCAAAACATTTCAATTCCATTTCAAACTTGAAACCTTTCAACACAATTTGGAAATCCTTTCTTAAAATGAAAGCTATTATTATTTGAAAACAAATAGTTTTCATTTCGGAAAAATTCGATCTCATTTATACGAGTTAAAATCTTTGGGTTAAATTTAAATTCCCAAATCAATACCTTTAAAATGGTTTAACCCATATATAACTTGTACAGCATCTTTAATCCCTCGTTTCAAACCATAGGATTCAATTTCAAACTTGAATTCAAATTTAAATCAAATTATTTAAATTTTCAAAACTCGATTAAGTTATTCAAAATAACCTTTATCTTTGAAACTCATTTACAAAAGCGTTAACATTTAACCCAGATCCCTTTCCAAAATCAATTGAAATTAAAATTTCAATTTCAAAAATATTACATTTAAATCATCTGTGACTTAACCGATTTCCACGGAAAATCCTTATTTGTGTGTGTATGGTGTAGTCCAGGGGTTTTACACAGTAGTGCAACATCATCCAATCATCACAGATTCAAAATACAGAAATATAGTTGATAAGCAGTATAACTATAACGCTTATCTTTTATTCACAGATCACAGATATATAAATTACAGATAATATATTACATTCTTCCTAGATAAATGAACTACAGTACAGATCACACACAAATCAGCATATATCACACAACATCACAGATCAGAATATCAAACAATTCAATCATTTTGTCAAGTCCAAACATTTACCAGTAAATTTTATTAATCAACTGATTAATTTAAACCAGATGTATCAATTATTAATCCGGGTTAATTATCATAATTTAATTACAAATTATTTGAAATAAATTCTTCCTTCAAATTTATTAGTTAACCCTTAATTATTAACTAATCAATTTAAATCAATGAATCAATTGATCTGTAATTATTAAATTAATCTTAATTAATCGCCATTATTAATTAATCCTTTAATTCATTAACAAATGATTTATTCAAATTTCAAATCATCATTCAATTAATTACATTCAGTAATTATCTATTAATTACTTTTTTTAAGTAATTATATTTTCCTAAATTATCAACTGATTATTCTGAATTAATTAACTTAAGAAATTTTAACTTGAACTAATTCGATTAACTCAATTAATTACATTGAATAATTAATTTCACAATTACTATCATTAAGTAATTATACTTAATAATTCCACAATTGATTATTATTAAATTAACCAATCTAATTTAATGTTAAAATTTATCATATTAATTAATTGTTCAAATAATCTTAGTTAATGATTTCATTAACGATTAAATTTCTTTAATCACCTTTTTAAAGAAAATTCTTATATTAATCATTTTTTGATTATAATTTAATTAACCATTAAAACTCATTTGTTAATGAATTTTTAAATCATAAATCTTTATTACTTAAAGTCACTCATTCATTTTATGATTTAATGATTATTTACCATAAATTGAAAACATTGTTTCAAATTTCCTTTTAAATTTGAAATCTGGTAACAAGTTAAACAAACCCGAGCCTATTTTAAAGCTTTTTCCCGAGCCAAACGCATTTGTTCCCGAGTTCGACTTCGGGTTTCACCCCCCTTTCATTTACTTCGAGTAAACCGCCTGTTCACTCATGCTTGGACCAGAGCTTCCTCCTTTCTTCCCCAACTCCACGAACCCAGGTATGTATGCGATACACGTATACGTGCACAACCACTTGCCAAAACTTTAGCCAGCTTTGCGATCGTCGATCGATCGCTCATCCACCCTCGGTCGTTGCCACAAACACTCAGATCACAAAAAAAACAGGATTTGAAAACGAGTTGTTCGACTCCACACTGGAACCAAACTCCAACCACAATAACGCATCGCCTGACCATTGTCGAGCATCATTAACCTCGCCAACTCGTCCGCGCATTCGCCAAAGCCTTCACTTCCTGCTCCCCCTGGTGCGATCACCAGAAACACGGTGGCGATGACGTGATCGACTCACGATTTTGACCTACTAAACACAGGGATTAAACCCTAAATTGAACTCGTCCCACCAACTCGCGCAATAGAAAAAAAATTTCAACAATTTTCCTGAACGCAACAATCACCAAACTTGCTTCAAACAAAATTCCAACATTTAAGATTGACTCGATTGTTAGAAAATGGATAAAATGCAAATTTGTTCAAATACGAACTGCTCGTAAAATACAAAACTAAAAATTACCATTTTCATCTTAAAAATCCTACCTTTCAAAGATGATTCAAGTTACATAATTGAATCAACAATTCGCAACATTCAAATTTAACAAACTTTGAATCTTTCTCTGTAAAACTATGTTTCCAAATACCATATATCACAATCACGATTAGAACTATTTTTAGCTCTTCATTTATGTTTAAACAACCTTGGTTTGTTTGAGGACTATGGCCTAGCAGAGATCAGGAAAGAAGATTTTGAATTTTTTTTCTTTATCTTGAACTCTATATTTTGGAACAGAGAAAAACAAACACCCAAACATGCACAGTGAATATATATGCATTTATACACATATCAGTACTCATTCAAACCAATTCAAACCACAGATCAAATATTAGAGGTTTCAAAAGAGTTTGCTCATCGTGTTATTTCTAGAGGAAGACAGAACAGGGCTTCCATTTAAACCGGCTGGAGAAATGCAAGTTGAAAACTTTTTCTTCTTTGATCTCTAGTTCGAGTTGAATTGTTTGTTTTAAGTGGAAGTTTTGTTTAGATTTTAGATAGTGTTTGCCTCAGTTTGGAATGGAACGAAAACTGAAATGAAGAAAGGTTGATGTGGAGATGAAATATACAGGGTGTATATATTTTGTACAACATGGAGATGATATATTTTTCCCTCTAGTACAATAGGCAGAGATTTTTTTATTTGTTTGGTCAGTGATCTTTATTTATATGGTGGCTGAAATGATCCTTACTATTTCGGCTGAGATGATATGTTATTGTGTACGAAGATATTGGCATTAATTGCCATGTACAAATCTCCTCTGTTTTCTAGTATTTGCTTATTTTTACCGTCTTCTTATGCAAGCCTATAGATATATATTTGTTTGACTAACAAATTTGTTACTTGAATGTATTTTGTTTGTATTTCTTCTTTTATTTGCATACTTGAATATATTTTAATTTGGGGAAACTCGCATCACTTTATCATTTAATTTTACAAATTTTTATTCAAAACTAAATTAATTATCAATTTAAATATATTTAAAATTCGGGGTCGTTACAGAATTCCCCCCTTAAAAAAATTTCGTCCTCGAAATTTGCCAGGGAGACACAAAGATAGATGAAGAATATTTCATCAAATCAACTGAACATCTATTCTGCATTTGGCTTACCAAATCAGAATATCAATAATAGATATGAGAACGAATCTTTTAAATTTTTCACACGATACTCGGGTTATCCAGATCTACGAAATATGCAATGGCATCGGTTAGTTCTAAGGGATAACTAACCATTCGTAGAACATATCCAGACCCAAAGAATGGATAAATATATGGATACAATTTCAAAACTTTTAGTTTAGAAACTAAAGTACATCTATCTACCATAGCAACCAAAGCAAACAAGGCAGCCAATACATCCAAACAAATAATTTTGGCTCAGTTGGAGTTTATGCCCTATATTAATATATATCAAATCTCTTCCTGGATCTACCAGGAACTATCAAAGAATAGAGAAAAGATGTTGAACAAAAGAGATTGATAGAGAAAAGATTGTTTCCTCGTTGTTACAGAGTATTGACCATTTATAGTCGTATTCCCCTGTCCCCTATCTCATCCTCTTCTTACACTCGTACTTACTATCAGTGGATAGCAAGAGAATTTACTGAGGCATACAGACAGATATCTGAGGAATACTCATTCTAGGGTATACATCACCCTATCTCTAATGAGCTACTTAATGTGTTGTACTCCTGAGCTAAAGTTCAACCTTAGCTCTGATACCAAATGTAACAGTCCAAAAACTCGGCCTTCGAAAATCGGCACCCGTACTTCACTTGTACTCAAAATGCTACAGATTCAAACGTCGAATCTGGCTTGCCGGAGCTTATAACATAGTAAGTATAACAACACAGCGAAAGAAAGAAATGAATGATATCATACACAACTCCAATGAATACAATATCCAGAATGATATACAACAATGATATCAATATGATACAACAATATCAGAGATAAATAATGATACAGCGGAAAGCAGAAATGATAACTCCAAATGATCAGTTAGAGAGACTGACTCCAACCACTCCAATATCAAACTCGAACCACAAAGAGAAGCAAGTGCAGTCCTGAACTCCAAGAACTGAACCAACTCCAGATAATCTACTAAACCTAAATATCTGAGAAACCCAACTCTAGACTGCCCGTGTGGAAAATGATGGGCACCTAGAGTTTAGGAAGGGAACAATAAACTCCGGGTCAGTCATGGGACTGGTATGAGCAAACAAAAACAATTTATCTTTAAAACAAACCACAAAAGAATTTTAACCATTGAAATCCGCAATGCTTTTGGAAAATGAAACTACCATAAGACCTCCCGCCACACAAACAATGCAAACGCAGAATTGGAGGAGAGTTTTTCTTATGATAGTCAAACATGCTTACTATGCATACAAAACTCTTTTGATATTATTACTAGTGCATAGTGCATAAAACCATTTCGAAAGTATAATATTAATCTTAGCCAGCATACAACCATTATTGTATGCCTACTATAGCTACCATTTAAACAGTGGTGACCACCATAAGTAAATGGCAGGTTCTACAACTAAAACCGTACAGGGTTCGTATTGTTTCTTTGGATTTCCAACAAATGGTCAGGCAAAGGAACTTCCTTACACCGAAATGGAAACACCTCTGGAAAGACGCCCCGAGAACCTAACCGGATCTCTTCAAACACAAGGTCGACGCTACCTCACGCTGTACAGCTGTAACTAGGTAACTAACACACTGACGCTACCTCACGTTGTACAGATGTAACTAGGTAACTAACACACAAGTATGCCATTCCCCGGTCCTTTGGGACCTTTATCCGAGCGCTCGATAACCAACAACATCACACAGTAATAAATATAGTGTGTCCACATGAGTAAGTATCTGGGATCCATACCATGATACTACCCTTTTCCAGAAGGAAATGACATACCCTAGGGGAGCGACCCCTAAAAACCTTGCCGCAACATTCCTGTTTCGACCATTACCGGGTTGTGAGGCTCGACGAAGTCTGGTCCACAAAGCTACGCTTTTTCACAAAGCCATGCTTCGATCAACAAATGATCAGCAGCACTCCGTATGCCACATTACCAAATTGGGAATGTATCACTAGTAACCATCAACTACATAACCTCTGAGCTCGTACGTCTCAGAGAAAGGTGTTAAGCTAAGAAAATAAATTCTTCGCCACCAATAGAAATGTATTTGATAGAAACCAACTTTACATCTCAAAGTGTAGTGTCTGACATATAACCATACAAGTCTGTTCCAGGTTCGAATAGAACCGAAGGAACATCCGAAGAAGCCCTTGCAAATCCGGGTATTCACAATCCCGACCGGACTTCCCATCACTTAGGGAATCTCTATACCGGAGCCATGATGCAAAGAAAATCGACAGGTAATCCTTTCGTTTTCAAAAATACCCGGTCTTCACCACCTGTCTTCAATGCTTTCCATATACGTCGTATCATTATTCGGAATGGGTTATATGACACAAAGGTCCTCCCCCGACTAAACCGAATAACGAGCGCAATATCAAAAATCATATGGATACTGAGGTCCCAGTTAAATCACAACTTAAAGCCCAAAACCTTTCATTCGAATGGTTAAAACCAATTATCATTTCCAATCTTTTAAACAAAAAGATTCATTCAAATGGTTAAAACAATTTACCATTTCCAATCTTTTAAACAAAAAGACTCATTTCAAAAACCTTCAATGGTTTAAACAATTTCCACACTTTTAATCTTTTAAACAAAAAGATTCAATTCACAAAGTTCACCCCGGTCACAAAGATCCATTCATGGATTTCAAAACAATTTCCATTTTAGTTGAATAGGTTTACTCATTAAATCTTTAAATCAAGATTTAACTTATAGCTTTCAAAACTCGTTTCCAAAGATTCATTCATAGCCTTTCAAAACATTTCAATTCCATTTCAAACTTGAAACCTTTCAACACAATTTGGAAATCCTTTCTTAAAATGAAAGCTATTATTATTTGAAAACAAATAGTTTTCGTTTTGGAAAAATTCGATCTCATTTATACGAGTTAAAATCTTTGGGTTAAATTCAAATTCCCAAATCAATACCTTTAAAATGGTTTAACCCATATATAACTTGTACAGCATCTTTAATCCCTAGTTTCAAATCAGAGGATTCAATTTCAAACTTGAATTCAAATTTAAATCAAATTATTTAAATTTTCAAAACTCGATTAAGTTATTCAAAATAACTTTTATCTTTGAAACTCATTTACAAAAGCGTTAACATTTAACCCAGATCCATTTCCAAAATCAATTGAAATTAAAATTTCAATTTCAAAAATATTACATTTAAATCATCTGTGACTTAACCGATTTCCACGTGAAATCCATATTTGTGTGTGTATGGTGTAGTCCAGGGGTTTTACACAGTAGTGCAACATCATCCAATCATCACAGATTCAAAATACAGAAATATAGTTGATAAGCGGTATAACTATAACGCTTATCTTTTATTCACAGATCACAGATATATAAATTACAGATAATATATTACATTCATCCCAGATAAATGAACTACATTGCGGATCACACACAAATCAGCATATATCACACAACATCACAGATCAGAATATCAAACAATTCAATCATTTTGTCAAGTCCAAACATTTACCAGTAAATTTTATTAATCAACTGATTAATTTGAACCAGATGTATCAATTATTAATCCGGGTTAATTATCATAATTTAATTACAAATTATTTGAAATAAATTCTTCCTTCAAATTTATTAGTTAACCCTTAATTATTAACTAATCAATTTAAATCAATGAATCAATTGATCTTTAATTATTAAATTAATCTTAATTAATCGCCATTATTAATTAATCCTTTAATTCATTAACAAATGATTTATTCAAATTTCAAATCATCATTCAATTAATTACATTCAATAATTATCTATTAATTACTTTTTCTAAGTAATTATATTTTCCCAAATTATCAACTGATTATTCTGAATTAATTAACTTAAGAAATTTTAACTTGAACTAATTCGATTAACTCGATTAATTACATTGAATAATTAATTTCACAATTACTATCATTAAGTAATTATACTTAATAATTCCATAATTGATTATTATTAAATTAATCAATCTAATTTAATGTTAAAATTTATCATATTAATCAATTGTTTAAATAATCTTAGTTAATGATTTCATTAACGATTAAATTTCTTTAATCACCTTTTTAAAGAAAATTCTTATATTAATCATTTTTTGATTATAATTTAATTAACCATTAAAACTCATTCGTTAATGAATTTTTAAATCATAAATCTTCATTACTTAAAGTCACTCATTCATTTTATGATTTAATGATTATTTACCATAAATTGAAAACATTGTTTCAAATTTCCTATTAAATTTGAAATCTGGTAACAAGTTAAACAAACCCGAGTCTATTTTGAAACTTTTTCCCGAGCCAAACGCATTTGTTCCCGAGTTCGACTTCGGGTTTCACCCCCTTTCATTTACTTCGAGTAAACCGCCTGTTCACTCATGCTTGGACCAGAGCTTCCGCCTTTCTTCCCCAACTCCACGAACCCAGGTATGTATGCGATACACGTATACGTGCACAACCACTTGCCAAAACTTTGGCCAGCTTTGCGATCGTCGATCGATCGCTTATCCACCCTCGATCGTTGCCACGAACACTCAGATCACAAAAAAACAGGATTTGAAAACGAGTTGTTCGACTCCACACTGGAACCAAACTCCGACCACAATAACGCATCGCCTGACCATTGTCGAGCATCATCAACCTCGCCAACTCGTCCCCGCATTCGCCAAAGCCTTCACTTCCTGCAACCCCTGGTGCGATCGCCAGAAACACAGTGGCAATGACTTGATCGACCCACGATTTTGACCTACCAAACACAGGGATTAAACCCTAAATTGAACTCGTCCTACCAACTCGCGCAATAGAAAAAGAAATTCGACAATTTTCCTGAACGCAACAATCGCCAAACTTGCTTCAAACAAAATTCCAACATTTAAGATTGACTCGATTGTTAGAAAATGGATAAAATGCAAATTTTGTTCAAATACGAACTGCTCGTAAAATACAAAACTAAAAATTACCATTTTCATCTTAAAAATCCTACCTTTCAAAGATGATTCAAGTTACATAATTGAATCAACAATTCGCAACATTCAAATTTAACATACTTTGAATCTTTCTCTGTAAAACTATGTTTCCAAGTACCATATATCACAATCATGATTAGAACTATTTTTAGCTCTTCATTTATGTTTAAACAACCTTGGTTTGTTTGAGGACTATGGCCTAGCAGAGATCAGGAAAGAAGATTTTTATTTTTTTTTCTTTATCTTGAACTCTATACTTTGGAATAGAGAAAAACAAACACCCAAACATGCACAGTGAATATATATGCATTTATACACATATCAGTACTCATTCAAACCAATTCAAACCACAGATCAAATATTAGAGGTTTCAAAAGAGTTTGCTCACCGTGTTATTTCTAGAGGAAGACAGAACAGGGCTTTCATTTAAACAGGCTGGAGAAATGCAAGTTGAAAACATTTTCTTCTTTGATCTCTAGTTCGAGTTGAATTGTTTGTTTTAAGTGGAAGTTTTGTTTAGATTTTAGATAGTGTTTGCCTCAGTTTGGAATGGAACGAAAACTGAAATGAAGAAAGGTTGATGTGGAGATGAAATATACAGGGTGTATATATTTTGTACAACATGGAGATGATATATTTTTCCCTCTAGTACAATAGGCAGAGATTTTTTTATTTGTTTGGTCAGTGATCTTTCTTTATATGGTGGCTGAAATGATCCTTACTATTTCGGCTGAGATGATATGTTATTGTGTACTAAGATATTGGCATTAATTGCCACGTACAAATCACCTCTTTTTTCTAGTCTTTGCTTATTTTTACTGTCTTCTTATGCAAGCCTATAGATATATATTTGTTTGACTAACAAATTTGTTACTTGAATGTATTTTGTTTGTATTTTTTCTTTTATTTGCATACTTGAATATATTTTAATTTGGGGAAACTCGCATCACTTTATCTTTTAATTTTACAAATTTTTATTCAAAACTAAATTAATTATCAATTTAAATATATTTAAAATTCGAGGTCATTACAGTTAGATTCCCATTTAGAAAATTTTATTCGGTAATTAGTTATATTAATTAAATTAGGATAAACTACAAGAAAACTTGCAGTTTATTTACAGTATTTAAACACTAATTTCTATGCCTTATTTACATCTTTTGTTCTACGTTTTGGATTTTTATGCAAGCGCCAGTTTTCTTCCATCCCTTCTTTTCTTTCTTCGCGTATGGATTAGAATAGATAAACGCGAATATGGATTTTATAAATAAGAAAACTGAAATGAAAGAAAATAGATGTAAAATAATAAAACTTGAGAGATAAAATTACTGTAATAAATTGCATTGAAATGGAAAAAGTTAATTTAGGGGTAATTATTAGATTAATTGGTTGGTTAGAAAATGGGATACATTTCCATAACTTAATATCTAAAAGATAACGATAAACGTAACTACCAGAATAAAAGAAATAAAAAGGGAAAATTAGTGTAAAATAGAGAAACCACTGTATTTTACACTACTCCAAAATAGTAAAAGAGACACCTTGCAGTTACAAATTATTGTTTATAGTGTTATTCAATATTAAGATATGGAAATGGATTATATAGTCTTCATAACCAACCAAATAAAATAGAATTACTTCCTAAAATATTGGACAATAAAGTAAAGTATGATTTGAAACAATTTGAGAATTTGAGGCTATAAAGAAATTTAAGGAGCCTAAGTCTACATTTATTGCGCAGGCTATTTAACTAGGCAATTATTATGATAAGTGAATCATGTAATATTAGGAAATTAAAGAAAATTCTATATCATAATAAAAGAAGGCGGACTAGGAAAGAAACGCTTGTAATTGTATAACGGACTATAAAAGAAGAAAAAGTAACAATTCCAAGTAGAATTATAACATAGGTTATAATTATGAAATAAGAACGGAAAAGCTTATCATGAGACTTCAAATAAATTTGTAAGCGATGATAGTAGGGAATAATGATAGAAGCTTATTTAAACAACTTATATTAAGTTAATAAGCAAATAAAATAGAAATAATAACGGAAGCTTATTTTAAGGAACTTAAGAATTTACATATTAAGTTAAATAAGCAAGATAGTAAATATGGCTCATACTAACAGCATTCCCTATTAGACATACGGTTATCTCACAATAGTTAGAAGTGAGACGAGGGAAAGAATATGCTAATTAAATTAAATAGGTAGCTAAGAAAGCAAACTAAACGCAAATTAAAAAGATTAGACTTAGGGTCTAATAAAAGAATCGAAATGCATTTGGAGCAGCCCAAAGGATGAAGCGCCTAACGAAGCAGTTCATCACAGATTTCAGCAATGGGGAAGCACGTCCAATTAGTGATTTTAGGCTAGAAGGAAGTACGAGACTTCAACGGGACATGAGGGTACTCTAGGATGGCCCTCTGGGTAGGCTTAACGAAGCTGCATCCCCGGAGGCATGTCTGTAGGTGTTCCATCAAAAGAGTATGCCTTGACTGCATTTGCATTGTAGGCCTAACGAAGCGGACCTTTTGTAGGTAGTCAAAAGGACTTGGTGTTTGGAGTAGGGTATTCGTATGTCCAATACTTGCAAGTAAGGTTAAGGATAGTCGCATGTGGATATCGGCCAACATCAAAACCAAGTTCGGGAAAGACTAGAGTTAAACCAATAGTCCAATGATACTTTCACTATCGAGACATTAGATGGAGGGGCACCGCCAATTGGATGTTAAATTGTTTGCAGTAGGGCACGGCCACTTAACTCTTTAGAAGTCTTTAGATTAGTTGAGGGGTGGCTACGTGGGGCTATAGACACAAAGAGAAAGGGACAGACCAACTAGAATATCTGTATTGTATGCCTAACGAAGCAATTCTTTACAGATATAGAAAATCCCCGACCGAGTTCCGTACAAGGTAGACCTTGTTGGCGGGACTCAAATAGCAGACAAAGCGATTACATAGTCCTCAACGTACGCACTGGGTGGTACATTATGGATGTCCAAGCACTGGTACAGACTAGTGCGGATGAAATTTACGTTTTCAAAGTAAGTATTGGGCCATCTGTATTATAGGTCTTACGAAGCGGTCCTTTACAGATGTAGTTACGAAACGCTCTCGAAGATAGACAATGGAGTCCTTTTCGAGGAGGATATGGAAGGTACCATGGGTGGTACCTAGGACTAATATGGTCATTGGGCATATGGCTACATATATGTATATATTAGTTATTAGGTTTTTTATCTACTATGGAGTAGATGGGCACGGTTCACGAGTAGAGGTGAGAGTATTGTAACCTAATGAATCTAATATAAGAATAAATGGAAATAAAATGGTATATGTAGAATTAAGCCTAGAAGTATATAACTTATCCATTCACCAGAACTTTTGTTCTGACCCCCTCCTCATAACATCCTACATGTTAGGTAGATGGCAGAGGCTTCTCAGCTTTGCGACACTTGCTTAGAAAGTGTTATTATTTGGGTGAGTATTTACTTACTATTATATTTTAGTCAATTCCGCGGTGAGATAATTAATTAAGCTCTTATATATTTATCTTTGCCTATTTGTAGGATACCAGATACCCAACTCAGGTTTTAGTGGGCTTGGTTTTTAGCATTCTCGTGAAAAATCCAAACCACTAGAATTCGGGTTGTTACAAGGAGTATCTAACAGATAAGTTAGGGATAGACCGTCCAGAAGAGGAACATCTAACAGGTATTAGAGTATTTGTTTATATATTGTCTGATAGGCCCGAGTCAGCCAAAGGTTAGTAGCTAGCCAAACAAAACTATAGTGGTTGGACAGATAGTTCATTTATTACCTAACATGTATGTTTACATGATATTGCGCTACAGTTTTAACCAGTTTTGGTTGCAGGAAATGGATTTGCAAAAGATATGTTTTAAAAGGATATTAGTGAGGGGAAACCCGTTTCGCTAAGTGGCGTGGTCTCACTTAATATCATATAACCGAGATGTATAGTATTATTCACACTAGGCTTTATGTCTGACTCGAAGTTTATGTTTTTTCCCTTAAACTCTCGGGTGCTCAAAATTGATTTGAATAGGCTGAGGGTTGAGGATTTTCAGGTTATTAGTAGGTTGGCGAATAAAGCTTCCGGAGACAAGCAGGTGGCTGACGGACAGCTATTTAGGAGTTGTTGTTTTATTTTTTTGATTCCACTATGTTGTATTAAGTCAGTTATGACAATATAGTACTCTGGTCAACCAAGAGGCATCTTCATATATCGATCTTTGCGTATTTATGTAATAGTTATATTTTATCTGAACCTAGAAAACGTTATGGGATTATGTAATCTGGATATGAAACTTGTGCTTTGAAATGTAATCAAAAATGTTGTTTTTGAACTCTGTGATTTTGTTTCATATTCAAGTGCTTCTGATATTATGGATACCATTAACATTACCGTATTTGGTCACCGGAAGTTAATACTATGGATGACTGCAGCATCTGTAGCACTTAGCTTCGGGCCTCCAAATAGGGGATGTTACAACTTTGTATCAGAGCATAGGTTTATGAAAAAATTTAAACTAAAATGAATTTTGAAAACATAATCCTAAGGAATTAGAGATAAGATCGGGGTATGGGATAACGCTATAGTAACATACTTGTATTTGCTATATATAAATATATGCTATATCTCTATTCTCCTATCTCTCTGAGGCTATTCTTCTATATCTCATGAGGATTGAATACAGATATGGATGCTAGAAGTGGAAGAGTGAATCTTGGAGGAAGCACCACCACAAATGGAAATGTAAGATCGAATGCTAGAAGGAACCAAGGTCGGGCACAAGCAGGAAATGTTGGTGCTAGAGTCCCACAAGTGGGTATGGGAGCTATGTATCAGTTTTTCATGAATATGATGCAAGATGGAATTGCTGCAGGAGTGGTTGGAGGAAATCCTGGAGTAGGAGTTCAGGAAGCTCCGGTTATCAACAATTATGCTATTCTGAGTAGAGACTATGTTAGGCTTGGAGGGAAGCCATTTATTGGAACTGAAGATGCTATTGAGGTGGAGAGTTGGTTGCTGCATTGTGAGTGAATATTTGCAGACTTGGGGCTCAATGATGAGCAGAAGAGAAGGCTATCTTGGAGACAGCTTCAAGGAGCAGCTTTATTTTAGTGGAATAGTGTGACGGCTGGAGTGGATGAAGAGACGATGACATGGGCTGAGTTTAAGAGGAGGTTTCAGGAGAGGTTCATGTCTGTGATGGTGCATTCTGCTTTGCTCGGAAAGTTTGCTAAGTTAGAGTAGGGAGAGATGTTGGTGTTAGAGTATGCTAGAAGGTTTGAGGAGTTGGCTAGGTATGGATATGCCACTGTGGATACTATGATTAAGAGGAACGAGAAGTTCATCAGAGGGTTGAAGCCTGAGTTGGCCAGGGCTACATTACCTCATATCAGAGATCCTTGTGATGTTATAGTAGAGATGGTTTTTAAGACATGATGAGATGCTTACTTCTTGGGGGAAGAGTAAGGCAAAGGAGGTCCAAGTAGGACAGGGTTAGAAGAGGAAGTTCTTTCATAAGAAGGGTGCTCATAAAGGTGGAGCAGCAAAGAAAGGAAAGTTTGAGGTTGTTTGTTTTAAGTGCGACAAAAAGGGGCATTTTGCAAATGAGTGTCATACTGGGAAGGCAAAGGAAGTGATCAAGAAGAAGAATATTAGATGCTTCAACTGCGATCAGATTGGTCATTATAAGAACCAGTGCATGGAGCCAGCAAAGGATGGGAAAGGCAAAGTATTTGCATTGGATCCGGCTACCTCAAGACCAACAGCGCATGAGAAAGGAAAAGCAGTGTTGGGAGGTACGCTTTCGATCCATGGTATGTCAGTTAGTGTTCAGTTTGATACCGATGTATCACATTCTTTTATATGTCATTGTTTGGTAGATAAGCTTAACCTAGAACCCTCATACTTAGTTACTTCCTTAAGGGTTGCAAATCTGATAGGAGGGTATGCGACACTTGGGATGAAGTGTGACCACCTAGAGTTGGATTTGTTAGGTCATACCTTGTTTGCTGTTTGCATGTATTTGAATTTGTAGGGTTCGGAATTATCTTGGGTATGGACTTGTTAAGTAAGTATGATGCTAGGATATTTTGCCATGATAGGAAAATATCACCTAGACACCCTTATTGTAGTGATCAGATTGTCTATACCATAGTAAGCCCTAGCTGTGAGGTAAATGCTTTGTTGGGTATTGTTGAGTTAGAGGACAAGTTGAGTCGAGTTTTCGTGATTAGAGAATTCGTGGATGTCTTCGAGCCGGTAGTAGGATTGCCACCAAAACGAGCCATTGAGTTTCAGATAGATTTAGTACCTGGAGCAGAACTGGTGAGTAGGCCGCCAAGTAGGATGACACCTATAGAGATGAGAGAGCAGAAGGTGTAGTTGGTGGATTTGGAAGGCCAGAACTTTATTAGGCCGAGTAGTTCACCTTCGGGAGCAACAATAGTGTTTACCATGATGCCGGACGGATCGTTGAGGTTATGTATCGATTATTGTAATTTGAATGAGAAAATGATAAAGAATCGATATCCATTGCCGAGAATTGACGATTTGTTTGATCAGTTGAGTAGAGCTAAGGTATTCTCTCAGTTGGATTTAGGGACAGAGTTTCATCAGCTTAGAGGAGTAGAGGATAATATTCCTTTGACGGCATTTAGGACCAGATATGGATCGTATGAATGGGTAGTGATGCTGTTCGGACTAACTAATGCGCTGGCATTCTTTGTGGATTTGATGAACCGAGTTTTCCGAGAGCACTTGGATAGGTTCGTGTTGGTTTTTATAGATGATATCTTGATATACTCTAGAGATGAGAAGGAGCATGAGGTCCATCTTAGAGTTGTGCTTGAGACACTGAGGCAGAATCAACTGAAGGCGAAGTTTTCGAAGTGTCATTTCTGGAAGAAGGAAGTGAAGTTTCTTGGTCATGTAGTCTCAGAGAAATGGTTGTCCATAGATCCGACTAAGCTCAAAGCGGTGAATAATTGGAAGAGACTCAAGACAGTGACTGAGATAAAGAGTTTTCTTGGATTAGCTGAATATTACCGGAGGTTCATTAAGGATTTTTCGTGGATAGCAGCGCCGATGACTAAGCTAACGTGAAAGGATGTGAATTTTGTGTGGGCCGATAAGTGGGAGGAAGCATTCTAGAGCTTGAAACACTTATTGACCCATGCACCTGTGTTAGTTGTTCAGGAAGGGAATCATGATTTGGTAGTTTATACAGATGGGTGTGGAACTGGATTAGGAGCTGTTTTAATGCAAAGAGGTAAAGTGATTGCATACGCAACCCGACAGCTTAGACCGCATGAAGTTAGATATCCTATGCATGATTTGGAGTTGGCTGTAGTGATATTTGCATTGAAGGTGTGGAGACATTATCTTTTGAGAGAAAGATTTGAGTTGTATACGGATCATAAGTCGTTGAAGTACTTGTTCTCTCAGAAGGAGTTGAACATGAGACAATAGAGATGGTTAGAGTTTTTAGCCGCTTATGATTTGGGAATTGAGTACACACCATGGAAAGGAAACAAAATTGCATATGCACTTAGCAGGAACCATCAGAATGCAGTATTGGTGATGATAGCCGAGTGGAAGGATTTGGAAGCGTTGTCGACTTGTAGAGTTCAGTGGAGAACTGAGGCCGGATCTAGTGAAGGAATTGTTGTGTTATCTTGTTTAGAAGTTCGACCGGCAATGATCGAAAAAATTACTTCTACATAGGAGGAGGATCCAGTATTGGTTGAACGGGTCAGGAAGTTACGGGATGGAACCGAGAGCGATGACTTAAAGGATTTTAGTCTTGACCAGAATAAGTGGTTGAGAAAGAAAGGAAGGTTGTGTGTTTCGAATATGGGAGATATTAGGAAGGAGTTTTGGAGGAATGCCATCGTTCGAAGTTCACTATTCATCCAGGAGGAACTAAGATGTATCAGGACATAAAGAGGAGTTTCTTCTGGGAAGGTATGAAGAGGGATGTAGGCTTATGGGTGAAGCAGTGTTTGAACTGCCAACAGGTAAAAGCCGAACATCACAAGCCAAGTGGGTTGCTACAGCCATTGGATATTCCGGTATGGAAGTGGGATTCTATTTCTATGGATTTTATAGACGGGTTGCCAAGATCTAGTAGACGAAATGAAAGTATATGGGTCATAGTGGATAGACTGACTAAGAGTACCCATTTCATTCTAGTTAAGTCAACTAGGATGGCACCTGTTCTAGCTAAGTTATTTATGAAGAATGTAGTTAGACTGCACGGAATTCCTTGTAGTATAGTAAGTGATAGATATTCCTTGTTTACTAGTGAGTTCTGGAGAAGTCTACAAGGGATTTTAGGAACCAAACTCAAGATGAGTACTGCTTACCATCCACAGACCAATGGGAAAACGGAAAGAGTTAACAAAGTCTTGGAGGATTTGTAAAGAGCTTGTGTGTTGGATTTTGGGGGATCATGGAATGACCATCTACACTTGGTCGAGTTTTGGTATAACAACAGTTATCAGGCTAGTATAGCGATGGCACCGTTTGAAGCTTTTATGGAAGGCCATGCAAATATCTCGTTTGTTGGTTAGAGACTGGGGATAGGTTGGTTCTTGGTCCAGATTTGGTTAGAGAAGTTGCATAGAAGATTGAGTTGATTTGAGTTAGGATGAAGGAAGCTCGGTCTAGTCAGAAGAGTTATGCATATAGAAGAAGGAAAGACTTGGAGTTCTCTATTGGAGATCATGTGTTTATTAAGGTGTCACCAATGAAGGGTGTGATTAGATTCTGGAAATCAAGAAAGTTGGCACCGAGATTTGTAGGAACTTTTCCTATTGTAGAGAGGATCGAGAAACTCGCATATAGAGTAGAGTTACCGAATAGTTTGGTTGGAGTCTGTGATGTTTTCCATGTTTCTCATCAAAGAAGTGTGTTAGAGACCCGGAGTCTACTATAGCACCGACAGTGTTAGAGGACTTGGTAGTAGAACCAGACTTGACTATAGTTAGAAAGCCAATTCGGATAGTCGCGAGAGATGAGAAGAGGCTAAGGAACAAGACAGTCAGATTAGTGAAAGTCTAGTGGAGCGACGACGAGAGAGACTGTACTTGGGAGACTGAGAGCAGGGTTAAATACGCTTATCCTAATTTGTTTGATGGTATGTTTTACCTTTATAATTGATTTGTCGTGTACCTTAACCTAATTTCGAAGACGAAATTCTTTAAGGAGGGAAGACTGTAAAACCCCATATTTTTAGTAACATTATTAGGAACATTTAATTAGGTAAATGAAATGAAATAATGTAGAATGATTACGAGATTGAGATTTATGATTAAACTAAGGGGTAGCCATGCCATGTAACCAATGAACTAAAGAAGAGTTAAAATGAAATAAAGGAGGGGTAAAATAGGAAAGAGATCATTCTAATAACGTAATCCCTTAGCCATGTATGTTCTATGTGTTCATTTGCAAAATGAAAAACAAATAGAGGTCGGCCACCATTAGCAAGATCAAGAGAAAGAAAAAGCTAAAGGAAGAAGATTAATCAACTAAATCCATTCAAATCTCAAACCCCATAATCTCAAAGCTAAGGTGAATAATGACTACATCTCATTTTTCCTATTGTTTTTTATTTTAAGATGAATCCGAAGTATTTTGCATGATTATGCCATTTTTTGAATGATTAAATGTTTATTTATGCTTGTTGATGATTTATGCTTGTTCGTATAAATTTTATGATATGTTTTAATGCAAAAACCCTATAAAATGACATTCAAATGCCTTGCGATTTTAGATATAGATCAGAAATGATATTTTAGTGATGGGTTTCAATTTTCATAATTTTTTGAATTAATATGGATTTTATTTTAATTTTCAAGTGTAGAAAATGATTATTTGGGTTTAAATTATTTGTGGCTAAATAATTACTATTTTGGGTCTGAAATAAATATATGTTAGAGAACATATTAAAAATGATTTTCGGGAATTTTTGTAGAATTTTCCTAAGTGTTTTAAAAGATATATAAAATTATTTAAGGTATGGGACTTAAATGTTTTATATATTTATAAAAGGAGAAGGGGTATTTTGTAAATTATTTAAATGGTTTAATTCTGAAATTTTGGCAGTTCATTTAGAAAAGAAAATTAACAACTAATAATATTTTGACAAACAAGGCAGGTTGGTTGAAAATGATTTCTTTTTAAAGTTAAAATCAGTTTTTACATGCTTTTAGCATGTTTCGCCACTTTCGGCACCTAGGTTCCAACTTAGTAGCTCCGCTACCATCACCATCGAAACCAAGGCGCATGGCATCAAAGACTAGGTGCGCAACGAATTGGATATAGGCGAAAGGTATTGGGTCGAAACCAGGGGTTTCAAAGGAGGTCGAAACCTTGCATTGCTTTTAAACGAAAATGCGCCTGCTTTGCTTTCGAAGGATATGCTTTCGACTTGGTTGGCTTTCGACTGGGTCAAATTGATTTAAGGAATGGTTTCGAAGAGGTTGCGCCTTTTGTTTTAAGTAAATGCTTTCATCGGGGACGAAACCCCTTGCTGCCACTTTCTTACCTTTCGAAGTCAATGGTTTCGAAAGGAATACTTTGTTTTAAAAATGAGCCGCTTCTCCATTGCTTTCGGAAGGTTGGTTTCGACACCATCACTTCTTGACTTAGGAACTGCTTTTGAAAGGGTGCTTTGGACTTAAATGGTTTTAGTGACCCTTTTGCTCTGTTGAAGGTAGAACCCAACTAGTTTCGAAAGAGATGATTTTTAAATGGTTTTGAAAGATGTTTCCACATGTTTTAAATTGAACCCAAATGCTTTCGAAAGGTTTGTTGTTTACAAAGGTTTTTGATGGTTTCGAAAGGTTTTAAATGAAGGTTTCGAAGGGATGGTTCCCCAATGGTTTCGAAAGGTCTGAAAGGAATGGTTTTCCAATGTTTTAGAAAGGCTGCTTAAAGTGTTTTAAAGATAGGATGTCCAAGGTTATATAGCTTTCGAAGGAAAGGTTTTTAAACTGTTTTCGAAAGGTTTATATGAATGGTTTCGAAAATAGTGTTTTGGCCTTTCGGCCTAGGTTATAAAGACGAGTTTTATTTGGTTTTGAAAGGGGTACTTTCAATGGTTTCGAAAGGTGTACTTTCAAAAGTTTAAATGTTTTCCTCAACAAAGATTTGAGTAAAGTATATATATAACATGGTAAGATGATTTTAGTAAAGCATAGAGTATATATATTTTCCTTGTTTAAGTTTGATTTAATGGTTTAAATCATTTTGAGATGAAAAAGGTTTTCAAGGAAAATTTAAGGGAAGGTTTCCCTAAGTAAAATGACTCAGATTCTAGAATACCAAATGGGAATGAATTAGGGTCACACCCTATACATTAGCTATTAGCCCCAGCTAATTTAGTCCAAAATTCCAGTGCGTAGGGCTTTGTCACAGGTAAGACTAAAATGATGATTACACACAGAAGGGAATATATATTTGTATACAGATAGGATATTGGTGAGCCCGGAAAACCATTAAGATCAAGTGACCCTGGGAGAAGATAAGTTCGGGATAGACCTTCTAGAAGAGGAACATCTAACATGTGTTAGATTATTTGTTTATTTATTGTCTGGTAGGCCCGAGTCAGCCAAAGGTTAGTACTTAATCAAACAAAACTATAATGTTCGGACAGATAGTTTATTTATTACCCGAAATGTTTGTTTACATGATATTGCTTTACAGTTTTAACCTGTTTTGGTTGCAGGAAATGGATTTGCAAAAGATATGTTTTAAAAGGATGTTAGTGAGGGGAAACCCGTTCCGCTAAGCGGCGTGGTCTCACGTATATCATATAACCGAGATGTATAGTATTATTCACACCAGGCTTTATGTCTGACTCGAAGTTTATGTTTTCCCCCTTTAACTCTCGGGTGCTCAAAACTGATTTGAGTAGGTTGAGGGTTGAGGATTTTCAGTTCATTAGTAGGTTGGCGAATAAAGCTTCTGGAGATGAGCAGGTGGCTGACTGATAGCTATTTAGGAGTTGCTGTTTTATTTTTTTGATTCTGCTGTGTTGTATTAAGTCAGTTATGACTATATAGTACTCTGTTCAACCAAGGGGGCATCTTCATATGTCGCTCTTGGCGTATTTATGTAATAATTATATTTTATCTGAACCTGAAAAACGTTATGGGATTATATAATCTGGATAAGAAACTTGTGTTTTGAAATGTAATCAGAAATGTTGTTTTTGAAATATGTGATTTTGTTTCATATTCAAGTGCTTCTAATATTATGGATACCATTAACATTAACATATTTGGTCACCGGAAGTTAATACTATGGATGACTGCAGCATCTGTAGCGCTTAGCTTCAGGCCTCCAAATAGGGGATGTTACAACTATACTTTTAGATCTCACAGTGGAAGGAAATAAACATGTATATACTATAGAAAAATGCAGATTCTAGAAAATATCAAGTCATAGTTTCAGAATACTATCGGTACATGATCCATTACAGAGTACATAATAAAATATCCCTTAAAGTATGGTGCAAGAAGCAAAATGTTTTGATCAGCTAGAATAAAACGTAAAGAGTGAAATAGGATAAAAGTAGACTTCGAATATAAGCTCGGCTCTCCAAGTATCTTGAATGGGTCAGTCACCTACTGCCATCCACGTGTGGTGGGAAAAAGAAGGGGTCAAACATAACGTTTGGTGAATGAGTACAAGTTTTATATGATGATTATATGTAGTTACTTTAGTGCTACTCTAAATGATATAGGGTGTGATACAAGTGTCCATGAATTCCTAATATCTGTTACCTAAGGTTTCTTGTCTAGTACTTTCCTACACTTCAAATTTTGTAGGCAAATTCATTGGATTGAATTAAGGATCGAATTTCATATCTAACGATCGGCCACCGCTCCTAGAGCTACTCAATGTATAAGACACCGCCCTCTTGGCTACTAACATTAGAAGACACCACCAAAAGGCTACTATGGACATAACTTCCACTACTATCACCGCCACTAAGCTACTGGGAACGTTTCCTCTTACTACACCTGGAGAGAAAGATCCCGAAATGCCGACTTATCACAGTGCTCATTGTCTGAATTTGCTTCCACCTCTCGAGCATAGCGTTGGCCTCTTATTGGACGCTCTGAATCCTCCTCTCTAATTGTATCACATGCGTCGGGAATTGGTGAATGCAAGGACCTCCTGTTGTTCCATACCCACGCCATCAGGCATCCACGCTAGCCACACACCCACTGTTGGAACCTCCTGTGAGTGCCAATCGCAAAAATACATTGCCTCGAATCGATTACTATCCTAAATTGGGTAACAACATTTACCCAACACCGCATAACCTAGCGTCCACTCATAGGGAAGTAACTTCCCTACAAGTCCTAACACGCATCTAAATGCCCTTAAATAGGCCCACAACAATTCACACTTTACATAATTTTTATTTATAAATTTGGGCATTAGGTCTAGGTTCAAGTTGCTAGTTTTTTATACAAACGATCGACCGCTTATACCCTTGACCGTTAGGGTTCCCAGGTCAACCATTAACAAACAATTTTTGGGGTTTCTCCAAGTTTCTATTGTCTATTTCTTATGTGTTTAAATCAGGTCATTAATAGTAATTTATGAACCCTAATTACATTCTAATCAATGGTTTGCAATTGGGTTTAGGTTTTGTTGATTTAGGGTTTCCAATTTCCAGAGAAAAGGGGTATATTCATAATTCCATTAACAGTAACTAATAATTTAAGACCAGGGTTTTAGATTCAAATTTTGGATTTAACATATTAACATATTCAATTTAGGGTTTGTTAACATCCTAATCAATTACAATAGTTTAAACTAACTACAATAATCAACTTATCAAGTTTGTACCCACTCACCTTTGGCCTAAGCTCTTATTAAAGCTTGCACTCGAGAATTTGGCCACAAAATTGATAGCTCCTCCTTAAATCGCCTTGATCCGCCTTTATTTGCATGCTTTAAACTCTCAGGTTGAATAGATTTGATTTTTGGAATTTTTTAAATTAGGGTCGAGAGAAAATTCTGGCAGAATTTGGTTGCTGTAATTGTTTATGTGAGAATTAGGGTTCCATTGGCTTAGTATTTATAGGGGTAGGGTTCTAGTTTGAGCCATTAGATTAGCTTAGGGAAATATTTGGTAAAATTTGGTTCTCTCATCTCATCCTTCGTTCCCAAGCATTTAATCACGATCGTTCATCTCACATTTTAGAAAATCATATGTTCGATTTTACTCGAACAACTATCGACCTCCCTCGTGCTTGTGTCGACCGCTATCGGTCAACCATGAACTCCTATGGTCGACCGATGGCAACGTATTTTTTTGTGAATTTTTAAATTTTAAGTTTTTAATTCGTTATAATGCCCGCAACTCCCTCATACTTACTCGGATTACAAAGTGTTATATATGAAAATCGCTACGAACGCAATGGTGCAAGTTTTTAGCCAAATTCGGACTCCTGTGAAAAAATTGCTTTTTAAGTCCTTATTTTTGTTTAATTTAATTTTCTTATTAAATTTACGGGGTGTTAAAACATAACTATGGGTCTTGTAAATAATCAAAGACCGAGACAAGTCCCTCTTCATCATCTTCGGACCAGAAGACTTTATGTAGTGCCTCTTCGGTATTCAACATTGATCAATAGGTTAAGCCCAATATCCTTGTAAGAATGAGACTCTTCCCTTTCAAAATTCATCGCCTCACTATCCCTGAGGCATGATTTCTCTTCCACGGATGTGTTTTTCAAACCATCATATTCCTACTCTCTAATGAATTTCATTCGACCAGATTGGCAAGTTTGGAGCAGGGGAACATCTGAGTCCTCAACCTCTATGGCTGCCTCTATCCAGGTATCAGACTGAATAGTGTTATGGTAGTAGTAGGTGTAGGGAGTTGGATTGCTCTCTCCGCTCGTTTCTCTAGCTTTAGGAGTTTTATCTTTCCCTTTTCTAGTGGTCCATTAGGCTAGAGGAGCCCTAGCTTTCCCAATCGAGTGGCCCTCCACTAGCAACCCATATTGCCTAAGTGATTCATCGGTAATCAACGGGGGGACCTCTATTCTTTCTAATAGAATTTATTTTAACCTCTCGGGCATTTTCTCAAGGTCTGTACTAGAAGTAGCCTTCATGACACTTAAGAAAATAAAAGGTGGACGGTTAGTGCAAAGACCTTGGAGAAACGAGAATGTGACTGCAAAGTCAGGAATTATTTACTTTCTGAATTCCATTGGTGAAAATAAGGGGAGTCATCTTTGATGAAGAAGTATTCATGCTTAAACATGCATATTATAATATAGGTCTTTCACGGGTTTAAATTTGCTGCCCGACTCAAGATAGAAGAAAGGGGATCCCTTCATTTTGCTTTTAAACATGTATATGAATATAATTTTCTTATGAGTTTGATGTACTTAGAATTCCACCATAAATATTATGTAGAGGCCCATTAAAATAGCATAATCATTTAGATAAAGATGGAATGGAGTAATCTTAAAATATACTAGAACTCTGGTTTTCCATGGGTGGATAGGAGATGGGATCTCCGCTATGCAGTGATATTAAGAGTATGCCATATAGCCCTTCGAAGAGGCATGAGCCTGTTGACCCAATGTTGGCAAAAACATGTCATCCCTAGGCAATCCTTGAGTGATGACAATAGTATACAGCTGTCTAGCAATCGGTGTAGTAGCAACAGACTCTACCGAATCCTCCAACAGCTATGAAGGCTCATATCCAGTGGTCATAGAGCATGTTGAGCTAGGTTGGCTAACTTTAGACCCAAAAGATGAAGAGCCAATAGTAGTGGATAAAGAAGGAGCATATGCTCCAGTATCACTTGACGATCAAATATGACGTCTAGTTGACATTACTCGACTGATATATCAACATGTCTCATTCACTACCATTTGCTACGTTTGTGTGTGATGAAAAATACATAAGGGGTATGTTAAAACAAAATCATACATTAACAATACATAGCTTAGAATTGACCAATGTGTAAAGATTCTTAGGATGATAGTTAAAACAAGGTAGGCCTACCCAAACACCACCTAGTTAATCGGAAAACTTAGCCAATACATGGCCTAGCAAATCTGAAATGTAACAACTCGGAATTTTGAACACTTTGTATTTAAATATTTAAATTATTTAAATATTTTAATATTGGATTTAATGATATAAATGTGATTTTATAACCTTGTTAACCCCCTTTTAAATAAAAACTAATGATAAGAAATTCATTTTTGAAATTGGTTTACAAAAATAAATTGTTTGAAGAAATATCGATAATGTGACTGAAAATCGTTTTGTTGATAAAGGACTTTTTGCTAAATAAAAGTTTTTCGAACTTTTTGGAACTTGTATAGTAACATGTGAACACATTAACAAGTATTAACACATCTCTTTTCATAACCAAGATTAATTATACTCTAAGATACAATTAAGGGGATATAGACCCTTGATTTAAGGCACGGATGGTGGAGGGAATAAAGGCTTGTCTCATGGCATGTTCAAAGAAGCATGTACTTGTATGGAAGGAGAGAGGAAGGGGGTGTTTGGCTGGCCATTCAAGCGATAGCTTGGGCGGTTCTTCCTCTTACTAAATCACTCAAAACAACTCTCTCTAGTTCAATTGTTCATTTGCTAAGTTTTGGAAAAAAAGAAAAAGAATCCAACACTCTTATCTCATCTTAAATTATTCAAAAACAAATTCAATTCAACTCCTATCTCCTCAGAACTCAAGTATATCTCTTAAAACATCAAGGCAACACCATTTAGCAAGTTTCAGCTCGAAGAAAAGGAGCATAACATTCCACCTCCATTTAGGCCATAAGCATTTGGAAGTTTTGAGGCATGGCCGTGAGCAAAGCTAGGTTGAGATAGGAAGAATGTGTGCTAGTAAGGTTAAGCTAGGGAGTTGGATGCTTATACTTATTTTTGGTTTTAAAATAGGTGAGTTTACTCACCATTGAATGGATATATGTTGTGACATAATTTTTGTTGTGCAAAAATATGAAGGTTTAAATGAAAAACAATGCAAGTTATCACTTTTGGATCCCTTTTGCTTTTGAAAGCAAATGACAACATACATGTAGTATAATCTCTCTTAAACCCTTTAAAACATGTAACATGGCCATGACTTGTTGTTTACATGTTTAATAATGTTGTATGTGATGTTAAGATGTGTTGTGAGTGGTTGAAGCAAAATAATCGCTATAAACACACTTTGGAATCCCTTAACTTTAATTTGTGCAACTTTATAATTCATGAACATATCTTGGTATAACTTGTTTTGGTTGTTCTCTACACATGTTTTGGTGTTTTAGATAGTGAGGAATTGGGTTGGAAAGTTGTGGGAATAATAGGATGAAGTTTTAAAAGTTAGTAGCGAAATAGTCGCTAAATCGACACCTTTAAATGCCTTGTTTTTAAGAATTAATGTTTATTTTTGTAGGGACTTCCTTAGTATTTCTTTACTATTTTAACAATTGAATTATACTTTTTTATTACTTTATAATTTTTGAAGTTTAAATCGTTTAGTAGCTAGATGAACGAAGTGGCAAAAGTTATAGTGAAAAGGTCGCTATATGAGCACTTTGGAAAAATACCTTACTTTCGGGAATTTTTATAATTAAAAGATATTTGTAGGGGTTCTTTCCATGGGTTTTAAGTACCCTAAAACTAACTGCTATAAAAAATATCAGATCGAAAATTATTTGTTTATGCATCGAAAACTAGTCTCAAAGTTCATCGAAAATCACGTTAAAAATAGGCCCAGAACTTTAGATAGCATTTCTAAAATGTTGTCTTTACTTCTGAAACACATTTTTCCTGTTGCGAATTTTTTAATAACATTTCTGTGCTTTGAAACATTTTAAGGTATTTCAGAGACTTTTAACAGCACTATGTAAATGCTGCAGTTTCTATTTTATTAACTCTAATTGTTTTGAAACATTTTTAAACCACCGCAGAGACCTTTTACGGCATTAGGGAAATGCTGTCTTTTCTGTTTGAAACTTTAAATTGTGTAAAAATAATATTTAAATTAATTACATTTCTCTAATATTTTTATGGTTGTTTTCTAGCTTATATTATAGTATTTTAAAATTGGTTTCAAATCTAAATATACTTTTAATAATTAATTATGAATTTTTAAAGTAAAAGGCCTTTAATTTATAACATGTTTATTTTTGGCTTTTCCATTTATTTCAAAATTTATTATTTTTACATAATTTTCTATAAAGGTAATTATATATATTTAAGTAGTTTAGAAGTGTTTTAACATAATTATAAGTATTTTAAAAGAGTGTATGTTTGTGTGTAACTTTTAAAAAGTAGGTTAAATATTTAATAAATGTAATAAAGGGGGTTTAGATTTTTAACACTTAAGTTAAAAAAATGGTTTTGAGAAGTTAAATTGAATGTGTATTACATTAATTAATAAGTGTGGATATGTTTTGATCTTTAAAATGAATGTCTTAAAGTTAATGATAAGTATAAAAATGGTTTTGGGTTGTAGTAAACAATGTTTTAGTATCATTTGTTTTTAACCCTTATTATTAATTATATTAGGAATATAATGGATATTTAATAATGAATAGTTTAAAGATAACTACAAGTAAGTGGTTTTGTGTTGTAGTGAACAATGTTTTAGTAACATTTGTTTTTAACCCTTATTATTAATTATACTTAGAAATATAATTTGATATTTAATAATTAAATAACTATAAGCAAATGGTTTTGGGTTGTAGTGAACAATGTTTTAGTAACATTTGTTTTTACCCTTATTGTTTATTATACTTAGGAATATAATTAGATATTTAATAATGAATAATTTAAAGATAACTATAAGTAAATGGTTTTTGGTTTGTAGTGACAAATGTTTAGATAACAATTGTCTTTAACCTTGTTAGTGTAATTAAATCTTTAAAAGAAAGTTTGAAAGAAAATGGTTAAGTATGAAATGGGCTTGGGTTTGTAGTGACAAATGTTTAATTAACAATTGTCTTTAACCCATAAGAATATACTTAGATCTTTAATAATGGATATTTTAAAGATAATAACAAGTATGGAATCTTTTATAATAAGATAGAAAAGGTAAATGTTTAACTTATAAAAGGGAAGGGGTTTATAGTAACAATGTTTAAGTAGCATTTGTTTTTAACCTCTTTCATTATGTTTTAAAGCAAGTAAATCTTGTTAATGATTTGTGAATATACTTATACCATTTTGAGATAAGTATATGAATACTTTTGAAGTATAGAAAGAGTATTAATGAATAGTAAAATATGTGAATTGTAAATAGTAAAATACATGAATACTAAAATACAAGTATACATCTTTTATAAGGGAAAATTAAATCTATATACAAGTTTAATTAGGAATGTTTTAATTAAGTAAGGAGTTTAATTAATCAAGGAAGTTTTAATTAATATTTGAAGTTTAATTAAGAAAGGAAGTTTAATTAATAAGAAGTTTAATTAAATAAGTAAGGTTCTAATTAATAAAAGAAGTTTAATTAAATAAGTTAAGTTTAATTAAATAAGTGGAGTTTTAAATTTAATAAGCAAAGATTTAAATTAATAAGAGAATTTTTATTAATTAATAAAGGGGTTTAATTAAATAGGAGAAGTTTAAGTGAAGTTTTAATTACAGAAAAAAAAATTAATTAAAGGAAGAAATTTTAATTAAAAGAATTAAGTTTTAATTAAATGAAGAAGTTTTATTAGATAAAGAAGTTTTACTAATAAAAGTGGTTTTAATTAATGAAAGATTAATTAACTAAAAGGGGATTAAAATTCGTTTATGTGACTTGATTGTGCTTTGTGTATTACTTATGTATGAAAAAAATTTAGTTATGTGCTTAGCACTAAAAGCTAACGAAGTAGACTTGATTCTATTAGTGAGAGATAAGAATAATGATTCGAGTAAGCTGCAAAAGCAATAGTGCTCTAACTAACCGGGCTTCACTATTGATCGACGGATAGTAGAAGTTGAAAAGGTCGGATGCATGATAAGTATACGAGACTTGGTTTTTATATGCGATCGTTTCATTGTTGTTGAATATGACCAATTAACTTAGGAAATATCTGGAGGAAACATGGGAATTATATGGTATGATTATTCACTCGGTGATGATATAACCTGCATATAAACTCATCTCACTCTTCTAGGATAAGTGATAAGGAAATCTGTTAGGATAGGTGATGATTTCCACCTTTATCGCTATCTGTTTATTTCTGAAAGAACCCGAAGTTAAGTTAACCAAAAATTCATCGATTCAGTCTTGAAGAGACTGGGATTGGTAAGTGTTTTACATACTGAAAACCACTTCAAGACTGAGATATGTGTTCTTTCTCTTGAAAGTGATCTGTTCGAGATGCAAGAATATATGTAGAGATTCGGGATCTGTTCGAGATGCTCGAACCCATGTAGAGGTTCGTAAGCTATTCGAATGTTGGAATCCATTTGGATTGGTGATCTGTTCGAGTTGTGGCTCATGTGTAGAGATTCTAAACGCAACTTCACCATCGGTATATGACTATAGATAGAGGAGGATGCACAATCCAGAAGTTTAGCTAACCTATGAGGGTACATCAACTCCATATCTAGAGATACTCTCAATATATAGTGCCCGAAGGGGTTAATGATATTTGGCTCACGTGTTCGAGCGTAGATCTTTTGTGTTTACCTTAAGGTATATTCTATCTAGAGATATACGAAATTCGAAAGGTAGTTTCTGATCCTTGTCATGGAGATTGATCTCAATTTACTTGGGAGGTCTTCGCGAAAAATCAATATGTGAACGTACCATAGCGATTTTGATTCTATACCTATTCAATATTGTTGTATTTTGAGATGCAAGCGGCACGACAACCTTTTGATTTATATTATTTACCCTAGACATTATCTATTATATCGTAATATGTACTTATTAGATAGGTTTGGTTCTTTTGAGGGGATAACCGTTATGGCATTCATGTGGTCTCAAAAGTACTATTATATGTTGATCACAAATATCTTGAGTTTCTCACTCCAGACTTATGTCTGACCCGTGGTTTTATTTTTTTCTTAATTCCATGGATTCTCTTTCAAGTAGTCTGAGAAAGGCAGGTTTTCGTTGATGTTCATTGAGCTCTTAGAGAGGAGCTGGATGTTTACCTACTATAGTATTTATTTCTATCGCATTACTTTATGTATATATATATATATATATCAACAATTGTAAGGATGGGCTTTTGTAACTGTCTAGGCTGATAATAGTATTTTTGATTAGTAACTCTGAAATGTTAGGTATATTTGAATAGCTTTATGTACCATCTTTTGATATTATATGTTACCATTCCGCATATTAGATTATGATGTGTTTTTTCTCCTCTTTCTTGTTCTTTTTCTTTTTTCCTTTTCTTTATCCTAACGTTTTTTCTTTTCAGCACTTGGGTGTTCGGCACATGAATAACGTGGATGTATTACTGTCGACATTCGGGGGTTGAAAAGGCGCCGCGTTACATGAAATTTGCTAAGTCATTGGTTTGGTAGTGGGAACTACCGAAAAAACATATATTTCAATCCCATACTTGTTATCTGTAGGATGTGGCTCTACCACCTCCTATTCACATTCCTGACCCATATCGATGTCAAAAGCTTGAAACAGCTAGAATGTGGTGTTATATTTCCAATATTTTGACTATAAACCCTAACGTCAAACCATCTTTCCCACATCAAACCACGATAGCAAAAATAGTTTCTAGGCTATATTATCAAAGATTATTGAATTAGTATCTGCATTCAATGACTTTAACAACACTAATTACTAAGCAGTCACCAATTCTATCATTTTTTTGGTAAGTCTAAACCCCGATTCTTAACCAATCTTAGCCTAATTTTCAAACCCACCAACCCCAAGCCAAAAAAGCAACAAAGGTAAGTATCAGTTCTATTTCAACCTAGTTTTAGGGCGTATATGGTAATCTAAACATCTCCTAAGTCATAATCACTAGTCTAGGGAGGCTAAGCCCTAAATCAATTTTGCTACAACTGAACCGAATAAGTGAGAAATTAAATTAAATAAGCCCAACATTAGGGTGCTATAATGAATTAAGACATTACCTTGCTTAATTGATGAATGAGATAGGTGAATTCGAATTCTCGAGCTAGCTTCGGTTGGATCTAGGCGTGCGTGTTCTATGGAGATGAAAAGTTTTTGAAAATAAAATAAATGGCCAAGGAAATAAAAGTGATGGGTTGAAGTGGTGTGGTGGCTTTTATATGGCCCAAGCAGTGTGCTCGGTACTGGCCATGATACACCGAGCCGAGCAAAATCTAGACCAAACAAGCTAAATGGAGAGGCAAGTTGGAATATGGTGTAGGTTCTTTGGAGGTGTGAGTAAGCTTTGCTGAGAAAAAAAGATAGCATAATTTGTATTCTACAAAGTATGCTTAAGGGGGCAAACATTATGGGCGATTTCACCTACGAAATGGTGAATATGAATAGATGCTACGAGATGAATAAATGATTATTGAATCCATAATCAAAGTACCATTGCATGGCCAAAAGTCCATGGAATAATGGAAAAAAGATCAAGGAAAGCATGAGGTTAAAACGAGGCAGGAAATACAAATTCCCACAAATCAATAAGATGGTCTGGTATGTACCAAACAAAGTTTTATGTTCAGTAGTTGCCCTACTGAATAGAAAAGCTAGTTTGGTATGTCAGACCAAACTAACTTTATTGGCCAATAAGGAAACTATCGAGCAAGATTTCTTATTTAGTAGGAACACTACCAAACCAAACTTACTGAGCACAGGTGTGCCGAGACGAGAGAGCGGAACGGGGTAAATATGGAATTTCTAGACCAAATCTTCTATACAAGATAATTTCGTGTCGATTCTTTTACACAAGGAAAGAACTAAACCGGAAGAGATAAATAAAGAAATTACCTATTTTATTGGCCTAGACTCCCTATATCTTCACTCCTCTAAATATCCATGCTTACAACATTAATGGAGGACGATTTTAGAGAGAAAATATAATTGAAATGGACTAGCCAAATAGGACTTGACAAATTAACAACCATCTTTCTTTTGAGCATATTATACTTGTTTTTGGTATTTTAATCATTGTACAACTAATATATAAGGAAGATAGTGAATGTAGACATATTCTGACTGAACAACTATAAAGTATGTGTTCTTTATTTTATTATGATTTATTTTCTAGTTACAGTATCCTTGATCTGCTCTCGAAAAATCAATCAAACTACCAATATAATAGTTGTGTCATACACTCTATATACATGGTTCTACAACAAATTAATAGGAGGTGTTTGCCCATTTTTTGAGCAAACATTAAACTTCCTAGCTTGATGATTTGCAACTTCCTATATTCTCTTAATATATCTTAGGATGAGTTGTCATTCATTCCATTTGCACGTATGTACACTAATGTATTTGAGGAGGTGATTGGTTTACACCTCATTGTGATGTAGAGTTTTGCATAGATTCAATTCGTGATGCAAAACCTGTTGTATTGCAAATTAGAAAAATGGATCTGAAGGAGAAGTTCGAATTAGCATAGCAAACTAGGGAATTATTGCTGAAATGATTGATAATGCATAGTCATTCAAGTTGGGGAGCGAATGTTGTGTTTACCATGAAGGCAGATGGTCCTTTAAGATTACGTGTAGATTATAGAGGGCTTAATAAGCAAACTATTACGAACATGCCAAGGATAAATGACTTGTTCGATCAACCTAGCAAGGCTCTTATCTTTTATAATTAGATTTGGCTATGGGGTGGAAGAGGAGAGTTTATTCCTTACTACATTTAGGATAATTGATCATTTCAATAAATGGTTAGTCATGTCATTTGGCCTAACTAATGCTTCGGCTTATTTCTCCGAGCTAATGAATCGGGTATTTTCATTAGTTATTTAGAGACATGTTGAATAAATTCGTGCTTGTATTTATCGATGATATCTTGGTTTATTTAAAGATCAAGTAAGAGCACAAAGGCCATATTATATTTGTGCTTGAGACTTTGAGAGAGCGTCATCTTAAGGCTAAATTCTAAAAGCATCATTTTTAAATTTTGGAAATTAGGTTACTCCAGCATGTTGTGTCGAAGAACAATATTGTTGTTGACTCAGTAAAGGTTGCTGAAGTCGAAGATTGGAAGAGACTAAAAAGTGCAACTAAGATTCAAAGCTACATGGATTTAGCTAGTTACTATCGAAGATTTACCTAAGATTTCACTAAGATTACTTCTTATTTGACATGGCTAACTAACAAGGACTTAGGTTTTGTTTGGACTTAGAAGTGTGAGGACGCTTTCGTTTTGTTAAAAGAGGGGTTGACCAACTCTCCTATTTTGACCATTCAATGGGAATGAGGGTTTGACCGTATATAAAGATGTGTGTGGCCTAGGTTAGCTGCATTTTTAATGCAGCATGGGAAAATTATTGCTTATGCAAGTCGACGGCTTAAGATGCACGAATGGAGGTATGCAACTTATGACTTAGAGTTGTTAGCTATTGTAGTTACATGTCAAATAAAAATGGAAAACATGTTTCAAATAGGCTACAACTGAGGAAGTAAATTTTCTTTATTCAAACCATATGCGATTTTGAATTTCATGTCTACACATTAAATTGTTGCGGTAAATTGTTAGTAGTTTATGTGTATGAAATAGAAAACATGCTAAGTATGAATATTTTAAGTATAAAAGCAATAATGGATATGTAAGTAAACTAATCAAGAAATAACCAAATTAATATTTCAAAATATAGCATAAAAAATGTCGGAGTATATAAGAAACTTTTGGACTGGGATTTGATTTTAATTTAGGGTGCATGCTTATTTTCAAGTTTATACACTTAAGAAAACACAAATTATGATTATCAAGATTTTCATGGGAAGGAAAAAAGTAATAACACATTAAAATATCATGGTTCACATTATTAACCAAAATGAAAAATTCATGATTGTAGAAACAATTTAAAAGGAAAATGTACAGGCTACATAACAACCACCATAACTAAAGATCTAGTGGACTTTGTACTACAATCACCGTTAGTTGTCAAAATCACGGTATAAAGTACATGACGCGGCTTACCATTTATGAATTAAGATATGCATGATAACAATTTCAAAACATCATTAAAATTTGAAGCTTCAATAATCATTACTTAGAGATGATACCTGGTTAGATTTTTATAATGGATAGATAGATGCAAATGTAAACAGAACTATGCCAATGTACTTAATTCACATATAGCTTGTTGATCCATAACCTGAAAACAAACAAACATGTGCTGGAAACACACAAAAAATGTAATGGATGATATTAATTTTGAGTATGAAAAAATAATTATGTAGACCGAGGAAAAAGCAAGATACACCATTCCTGCTACAAATATATTCTAAAGGCTCTTGGATATTAAGATTCCATAAATAGGAAGCATTACGACAATGACTCATAAGTGGTCCTTTTTACTATGCATCTTACAATGCAACAACTAATATATTTCCAAGTATGAATTAGGAACAACAGGAATAGGTATTCAAATATCTAATCGAAATGGAAAATTCCATCCAATAAAATAATTATATGGAGCACGTGCACAGCCGTGGAAGGAGATTACCAAATTGAGGTCCTGGACGATTCAAAGCAAACCCCTAATGCAAATCATTACAGATAGAAATCGAGGAATAAAGCGGTGGATTTTTAGGAAAGACGCACGATAACAATAATAAGGAGGAACGCCATTGCGGACTAGTAGGAGAAATAAAAGGGAAATAAAGTATTCAGATTAGGGTTCGGTGGCTAAAGGGGGAACGAATTGAATATTTATTTCATAGGGAGTCAAAATTTTGTTTGGGGGAGAACGAAATGAATATTTCTGTAATTGGGAATCAAGGGGTCGTTTGAGCTTACTAATGCACGTTTAAAATTTTGATTGATAAATTTGAGGGGGTTTGAGAGCTAAGGAAGCCATACTTAGTTTTAAAATATAGTATAGATATTATGTATATATTCTTAGGTTAAGATGGATTATGTTAAATAGGAAAATGAGTTATATATGTAAATGGATTGAAAATTTAAGCGATTATGTAACAACCCGGAAAATTAAACTATAATAGTTAACTCGTTAATTAGTGAAATAATAAAATAACTTTGAGAAATTATCAGAATCGGGCCACGGGAGTTGCACCATTGTGTCTATGGTAATTTTCTTGTCAATTTCCATATATAGAACGTCAGAATCCGAGCTAAAATGAACGAGATATGAACTAAACAAAATAAGCAAAAAAGAAGAAACAAAAAAAATAAAAAATATATATATTGGCCAGGTCGACCACCCGGTCGACCTAACCACACCCTAGGTCGACCCGCCTTAGAAATTGGACGAAGGAAAATTCCTTCGTCCATTAACGGTTATTAACCTATTTTCTACGTGTTTTGCATCCTTTAACTCAATTTGGTCCTTCCATTCTTACATCTGATGGCTCCTATTCAGCCTATGACGTGGTTGCATCATATTCAGTCCCAAAATCCAACGGTCTGAGATCCACTTCTACCCCTAAATAGAACCCTAGGCCTAACACTTTTTCTCATTTTAGATTTTCTCCGCTTGGGTTCACCTTTTTAGGAAGGACCCTAAAAGGAATAATTTTCCAAGGAGATAACCTTTTTAATAAAAATATTTTAACAACCTCAAGTGGATCCACGAAGGCCTAAAGGGAAGAGCTAAGGACCAGAGGTGAGTGATTGTAATTATTTTAAAGATTTCTTTAAGTAATTTAAAATAATAGGGTTTCCAATAGTTGTAGTTTTACTATGATTTTTGGAATAGCCTTTTTAGTAGTTTATTTACAGTTTTTAGAATTATTTTCAGTCTATTTCCTTACAGCTATTCTTTTCAGTAATTTTAGTTTATTTTTGTTAATTATAATTTATTATTGTTAAGCATAGCCTTTTATTTATTTATAGTTTATTTACAGTATTTAAGTTTATTTACTATTATTTATTCCTTATTTACATCTTTTTTGACGTTTTGGATTTTATGCAAGCGTCTATTCTCTTCATCCCCCTTTTCTTCACTTATGGATTAGAATAAATTAAACGCAAATATGGATTATATAAGTAAGAATATTGAATGAAGAAAATAAGATGTAAATTATAAAGACTGTAATAAATAATGGAATTGGACTGCAATAAATAATGGAATTGGACGACAATAAATAATGGAATTAGACTATAATAAATAATGGAATTGGACTAAAATTACATCTAGTTATAATTAGAATTGGACTAATTAAAAATAATTGGCATAGTTATGACTTAGAATTATAACTAAATAGAGTAAAAGATGAAAGAAGCTTATTTTCACACTTAAACCTTGGGTTAAGTGATAAGCATGATTATAACGTAAGTTATAATAAGAAAAAGAACAGAATAAGGCTTATCTTAAGACATAGGATAAATTAATAAGCACATATAGTAGAGAAAGTGTAAAGGCTTATTTAAATAATTTACCTAAGTTAATAAGCAAAGATGAAAGTAGGACATGTACCAAATAGCATTCCCTATTAGACAAAACGGTGTCTCACATTAGTCTGAAGTGAGATGAGGCCACGTTTATGCTAAGAATGGTAGTAATTGGTAAAGTAGAAGTCCAAATCACTGGGGATTTGGATAAGGGGTGCAACTAGATATTGTTTGGATGAATGGCTAGTACCAACAGCATTTCCCCTATTTTCTATGTGGACACACGATGATCTCACATTAGCCTGAAGTGAGATGAGGGGCACGCTATGCTGGAAGTTTGAGGTAATAAGAAGACCCAATAGGTGGAGCAAAAGGTAGCATGGGCATGGTGGCAGTTACGCGTGCGACTTCCATTCGGTTGCTTAGTAATAGCTATGAGTTCCAAGCGCTTAGTATGAGTGTCTTTCGTAGACACTATTGCCTTCTATGTAAGGAGCAATATATGTCGTCCGGATCCACAGTGGTTGCTCTGTGCATCTTTCGTAGATACCATTGGCTGCTGTGTATGGAGTTATATAGCGGCTGGTCCACAGTAAGGTCTATGGAGTAGCAGGCTGATCAAAAAGGGTAGAATTAGGGTTACATCCTAATTACAGGATTAATAATTCAGCCTAATCAAAGCAGAAATTAAGGACAAGTGCAAGCAATCAAAGTTAACCTATCTTATAAATTGAGCAATATTTAATCGTACTTATTTTTAGTTTATCTCTTTCCTATTTCCTTTGTTATCCTTATTTATGCTAGAACTATTGTAGAGTCTATTACTTTTATCTTGCTTAAAGACTCTAGTAACTACTATCATTCACCAGACTTTTAGTCTGACCCACTCCTCTATTTCCCCCTCCCCCCACCCCACAGGCAATTAAGGGAGAAGTCAGTAGATTGCTGTTGCTTGGCGGTTTCTTGGAGGAGTTCTCTACTATGTATTTCTTTTCAGCTTTTGTTCTTTCTATGTACTGGCTTATTATGAGGGATATTATGTACTCTGATTTTTGAGACTATGAGTTTTTATTTCATGAGACAGATTGGATTTT
The DNA here is from genome assembly GCA_030737815.1 of Allium fistulosum. Classification (NCBI taxonomy): domain Eukaryota; kingdom Viridiplantae; phylum Streptophyta; class Magnoliopsida; order Asparagales; family Amaryllidaceae; genus Allium; species Allium fistulosum. The sequence continues at coordinate 257,123,464 of CM060908.1, read as the reverse complement.
TAGACATGTATGTGGTATTTGGCATTTGCTTATTTATAAAGCAATTATGAAGTTTTGTTTTAATTAAGTTATTATTTTAAGTTTCAACTGTTTTTATCTATATTTGTCTTGTTAATCTTAGTCTCTGTTAGCTTTAGTTATACCTATAACACACCACGCCTTTTAATGTATCCATTTGGGTATATTAAGGGGTGTGCGGTGTTTCATGACATAAAGTTAAAGAGGATCTAAAGCGATTTTGTCGATTTTTGTCTTTTAAATTAGTTTTAAAGTAGATAACTTTTGACCTTAAAGATATTGTACAAATTATCATGAAACATTAGGAGTTGGTTTTTGATGTTTTTGAAAGAGAACGAACATCTTATGGTTAAATGGAAAATATAGTAAATACATATAAGTTAACAGTCGATATGCTAAGTAAAAGATAAGATTTAGTGGTAACATTTGCTTGATTTTGTTGCATTTCTTGTATTTGATATTATCCCCTTAAATTAGGAACCCATGTCGCATTATGAAATGATAATTTTAGAATTGTGACTTTGACTTATCAAATATTGGTTTCGATTATTGAATTTCACTTTTAACATCGGAAAGATATAAAAGAGATGCGATTTCATATGGTTTGGAAACCTCTCGGTGAGCTTCTACTATTCATATGAAATATATTTTCCTGAGCGCTACCATAAATGTTGTTAGCTACCTTACAAAAGAGTTAAAACTTAATTAACCATGAATGCATCGAACGTAAGTTTTAAAATAACTAGAATCGGGCAATTATATTGAAGTATAACTTGACTGGTATCACCTTGATATGAATAACTAGTTAAGCAGAACGATAATGTCCTTAAAACCCACAAGGAAGGGCATAGAAGGAATCATGTTCGAGATGTTGAGTGCTCATGATGGGTTCGAGGGTTCAAGAGCTGGTTTTGACCTACATGAATGTGTAGGAAGGAAAATTGGAAATGAGTAAAGAGGACATGAAAAGAGATAAAGTTGTTTACGTGGATCACTACCATTTCGTATATCTAATCTAGAGATGTATATGGCATATCTACTCTAGAGATATACGATTTTATGGCTCTTAGGTGCACCTAGTCAAATGATATACTTTGAGCCGCGATTAGGTGATAGTCCACCCTTGTCATGTTGGAATTATATGTATATGTATGTATATTATGAAACATAGAACTCGATTGACTTCTATTACCAAAAATGAATTGTGATGTGTATGGGCATGTTACATGTCAATTATGTATATTACAAAATGTAAACATCTTTGGTTGAAACTATTTACTTAATATTATTAATACCTATGAGAGGAAAAACCAATTCCACGCTTTAGCGGCGCAGTCTCATAATGTACTTTTATAGGTACATGCATATTACTATAGTTTCTCACAATAGACTTATGTCTAACTCGAAATTTATCTTTTCCCTTAAACTCTCGAGTACTTATTTAACTAGGCTAAGATTATTGGATTAATCTTGACATTCTAGAGATGACTAGTGACGAGCTAAAGGTTTATGAAGTATATGCTATTTATTATTTCCACTACATTGGTAGATTTATATGTATCAACATTGTGAGGGAAATTTTTTATAGCTATTCATAGCTACGGTTAGTACTTATCTAGTTGACAACTCCGAGAATTCTATTCTGGGAGCATCCATATGTAATGTTTGTTATTAACTATGTTATATTGTACTTCATTGACATGATGTGAGCACAGTTTTTATTTTTAGAGTTCTATTGTTTTAATTTTATCCCAACGATCATGCATTTGGATCTTATGTATCAACACACAAATATTAGAGGATGGTATTTAGTGTCAATCTTGGCTATCAAAATGGAGGGTTAGTACAATAACTCGCCTCCACCTACTATAATCCCCATCTCCAAGTCAACATACTCAAAAAATAGCTAACAAAAGAGAAAACAAAGAGAGGGCCTGCTGTAAAGTCTAGTGAAAAGGAAATTAATATCAGTAATCTAAATGATTATCAATATCGTACTATATCATGTATAATACTAAATGGTATATGAGGTAATGAAACCATACCTTAACCTACATCATTACCAACATCCAACAAGTTGGCACATTTCTACTACGGTAATGCATTGTATGAGAGGTAACTACTAATCATTATGGCACCCAAACTTGAGATACCGCCACACATACTCGGCTAACGGGTACCAAGTCTTCCGCTAAGGGAAAAACTTGCTAGGTATGGTCACAAATATAACACCACCACGCATTACCATATTTTTACCGCCTATAACTCTATTGAACACAAGTCGAGATACATGTGCCTAATCGTTGCCATTTTTAACAAGAAGGACTTAGGATAAGCAAACTGAGGCCAATAACCCTTACTACAAAGTAGCTTGAGGTTTATCACCCTTGTTACTATGATAGAACGTCTTCTATCTCTGAATCGATGCTGCCTAACATTGGCAATCTAAACAACCATGGATCATTCTACAAATGGTCTTTAAATATTAAATCCCAAACCAAGGGATACATACTTACTTTATGTGCACAACATCAGAAGAAATCTTACACCGTAATACTCTAGTCATCTCGTATCAAAGCAAATGAACGACTCTATAATACTACCATATGGATTGAAACGCATCTTGAATCATTGTCGTGTCTCTATATCGCTTTGCATACATCGCATGTTTTCCAAGACATGGCATATAATGCCATAACTTGCCATATTGCTCTATAGTCACTCTAAACCTTGTGAGCATTACGCGGGTCTCCAAAATAAACCCAGACATCCAAAATCTCATATTTTAAAACAAAAATATCCTCAAACACTTAATGGTTTAAAGTCTAAAATAGGAATTCAGACATCTGACTCTGTTTTCAAAAGTCTGGTCAGAAAATTTAGATGACGAAATATACCAAATCTACACTAAAATAATATGAGATATATTTCCTTGAAATTCAAACACTTAAATTATGGATTCATATGTCTAAATGCCTAATGAGACCGAGACTGAACATTAATGGAGGAATTTCCTTTGTGGAAATTCATTCTACTTTTTCCCCATATGTCTTTCTTCATCTCATCTTAGACTTTAGGTATCATGTCACCAAGACTCCTCGGACAACGTTTCCCGACTCAGATTCATGCCTTTATTAGAAGTCATTTGATATTCAAACAAGTATTACTCCACACCCGACAAATGACTTTGAGGTGATGGATACCATTTCAAACAACCATTCAATTTTAACTACCTGATTATCTTTCTAACTTCTAAATTCATTCTATAGTGTCATTATCATGTGTCCTTACTCACTATACACTTATTCCAACATATAAAAACCAACAACAATATATGAAATCTCTACCAAATCACATCAATACACTATATTCATTATCAAGCTTTTAACACATCTATTTTATAATTAAACATTTTTTAAACATTCATTAAATAGGATTCTCATTTTTATAATACCAATTCAAGTTTATTCATCAAGCCCGAACACAAAATTAGTTAGTTAACACTAATACATAGTATAAACGATGATCATATAGTTTAGAGAATAAATCCTATTCACCAAGCACTATGAAATCCCAGCTCTAATTAAACCCAACTTTGAAGCTCTCTTTATTTCTGAAATTTAGCTCTAATCTTCTCCAAAACGCAAACTTGAAGAGTTGGATTTGTAGAGAATCTTCTAGCTTAAATTTAGAGAATTAGTTCAGAATTTTTCATTGAGATTGGAAGGAGTTATGAAAAATTAAACTTAAGAAACCTAATTTTCATTTTAGAAGAGGAAAAGAAAAATGAATAAGGAAGAAGAGTCCTATTTTGGAACAAATAATGCAATCCTGGTCAAAATTTTATTTTTCTTATAACTTCACACTTTGCTTATTTTTATCACATTATCTGATTTTGAAAACTTTATATGTTTTTCATATGTATTATGAACGCGGTGAAATAGTTCTTGAGTCCTAATTAACTCATCTTCAAAAATTTAGTTTTGAATCTGTTTGTTCGGTTAAGTCATTTAAGTCAATTAAAATGATTTACTATCTTGACCACTAAGCGTTAAAATATGGGTTGTTACATTCTTCCTCCATTAAAAGGATTTCACCTTCGAAATCATCAAGAGTGGAACAATGCATCGACTCTACCCCAACGTACACAACGTCACTAACACTTAGCATCAAAATACTGAAACTAAAATTCAACCACATCAATACAAAGCAATTTATATACCAGCAAGCAATTCTAATCACTATATTGAAATAAATTTTTCTTAGAGTAGATGGAATCATATCTGGATTGGAAGCACGCATTTTCTATTCAGACACCCATGTGCTATTTTCGAAATTCGTTCCCCATTGGACTTGAACAAGCTTAACAACGTTGGTCCAAGTCTCTTAACCCTGATATAAACAATACAAATAGGTTCACTAGGCAAAGAAACCTCCGGTTCAATATCCATGTCCATTAATTGACTTGGCTCCACTATTACACTTGATTCATGTACAAACTTGTATAAGTGTGAAACATGAAATATATTGTGTGCTTCGACCAACATTTCAGGAAGATTAACTCTATATGCAAGTTTTCTAATCTGTTCCACGATAAAAAATGGTCCAATGAATCTTGGTGCAAGTTTTCCCAAATTTCCAAATCTAATAACTCCTTTTAATGATAATGTTTTCAAAAATTTCATATCACCCGCTTCAAATTCTAGATCAATATGTCTCTTATTGGCATAAGACTTTTGTCGATCCTAAGATGACTTCATTCTTTATTGTATTAACTCGACTTTCTATGAAGTATCATGGATAATATTAGATCTAAGTATTACCTTATCTATCATTTCCTACCAACAAAAAGGTTATTTACAAGGCCTTCTAGACAGTGCTTCAAATGGTGCCATGCCAGGACAGGTTGATAGCTATCTTTGTATGCAAACTCAACAAGAGGCAAGATATGTTCCTATGATCCTCTAAAATTAAGTATATAAGCTCCCAACAAATCCTAAAGTACCAGATTCACACACTTGGTTTGGCCATCCTTTTGGGGATGATAGGCGGTACTCAACTTTAATTTTGTACCTAGAGCATGTTGAAAACTTTTTGAAACTCACTAGTGAATGGTGGATCTCGATCACTCACAATACTAGAGGGAACATCGTGTAACCTCACTATTTCCAATACATACAATGTGGCCATAAATGGAATGGTCAAAGAAACCTTCACTAGAATGAAATGAATGATTTCGTCAAGCAGTCCACAATAACTCAAATGCTCTCATTTCTTTTCTAATTCTAGGACAAACCTTTTATAAAATCCATGGAAATATTTTCCTACTTCCAATGCGAAACCTCTAATTGTAATAAAAGGCCACTAGGTTTTTTTTACTCATTGACAAATCATTCGCTTTTCTATAAACTCTGAAACATGTTCTTTCATACACTTCCAATAATAGGTGTTTCTTACGTCATTGTACATCTTGTTGCTACCGAAATGAATGACCATTCTAGAACGATGACCTTCAAGAAGTAACTCATCAATCAAATTCTCTACTTTAGGAACACACAATCTCCCATCTCTACGAAGCCATCCCTTCGCATTAATAGAATACTGATATATGTGGTTGGACTTTACACCTTTTCCGATTTGATCTATGTTCTCTACTAAACCTGCATCGAGTCTTTGGGAAATTCCATTCCAATTTATAAATGTGGTATAACTTATAATGTTGCTAATAAACCGGGCAAAATATCATAAGAAGATCGAAAATCAAACTTTGCTATACACTCAAACCCTTCCATTCAACAAACATAAAGCCTGACATTGCACATATCCGACTTAATGCACCCACTGCACCATTTACTTTTCCGAGAGTATAGGAAACACCGAAGTTGTATGACTCTAGGAATTGCATCCATTTTTTTTGTAATAATTATATATTTATTCGAATATAAACACTTTAAAGATTTATAGTCGGTAAATAATTCAAACCCCTTGCCTTACAAATAATATCTCCATGTCTTCAAAGCAAAGGCAATAGCCGCCAACTGCAAATCATGAGTTGGATATTTTCTTTCATGGGTCTTCAGTTGCCTACTAGCATACGCCGCCACTTTATCTTCTATCAGAAGAATCATACCGAATCCCATGCCGCAAGCATCAGTATATATGGTAAACGATAGCTCCTTCTAGTTTAATAAGAACTAAAGAAATGGTTAAGGATTGCTTCATCTTAATAAAAAAAAATCAATACATGTGTCCCATTAGAAAACTTGGTTCTTCCTTTTAGTCGTGTCAAATGCGTATCAACTTTTATGAAGTCATTAATAACTTCCAATAATATCTTGCTAACCCAAGAAAACTATGAACTTCAATCACCCTACTTGGTACCTTCCAATCTTGCACCACGACAATCATACACTGATCAATGTAAAATCCATGCTCAGATATAATAGGACCGTAGAATCGCACTTCTCTTCTCCAAAATTTACATTTAGAAAAATTCGCCATTATGCGATTTTGCCACAACACTACCAATGCTTCTTTCAAGTGTAATTTGTGCTCTTCTTTTCTCTTAAAATAGATCCATATATAATCTATGAACACCATCTTGAATTCATTAAGTTGGTCCCAAATGACACGACTCGTAGGATCAACAAAATATGTCGGTGCATTCGTTGCATAGCCAACCGTTCATAAGATGCTTCAGGAGTACTAAAGGCATTCTTCGAAATACTATCTCTATCCCCTCTTAGCCGATGAAAACCAGCTGAGAGATCGAGTTAAGAGAAAAAATTTCTTGTAACGACCCACATTATACGTATTAAAGGATCATAGAATATTAATATTATTTCATATTGGGTTGTATGATTCTATAACTTTGAGAAATGATTACTAGAGATATTTTCCATCCTTAGAATTTTTATCGGATGATTTTGACTATAGGGGATTTTGTATGGCCTATAACTTTTGGTCGGAGCCGAGTTTGGGTCTGAAACCACTTCCATTAGATCGAGATAACGATATCTCTTTCCATAAAGTGGTCATAATAGGAAAAAGAACTTACCATTAGGGAGATATGACTGTTGGAAGTTTCACTTGATATCGAACAGCCAAATGGGTAATTAGTTGGGTAAATGATTAGGCCCAAAGCCCATTTCGGGATTAGCATCATGATGTGGCTGATGGGACTTCTCCCTATCATTACACACTACCCAAAAGTAGAGAGAAAACCAATATTAACATTCTCTAACCTAAAATGTTACCTTAAACCTTACTTTAATTAGCCAAATCTTGTCATTAGAAGGAGATTAACGTAATTAGCACCTAGATTTGAAGATTTGTTGTTGGAGATCACTTGGAGATGCTGTTTATCTTGGATTTCATGCACTTTTTAGTTTGCTTTAGATTGCTTTGGATTAAAGTGAGTGGTTAGGACCTCTCACTTACTAATTAACCATTATGCAGCTTAAAATGATTTTTTTATACTCTAAAATATGTTTTAAACCCTTTTTAATCACATATGAAAATTTCAAACAATTTTGAAAATAGTTGTGAAATTTGTGTCCTAATGTATCTCCTTGTCCTTATGGATTCTCTTCTTTAGATTTAGGTTATAAAATGGATGTATATTAATATATGTTTGTTAGGATATATTGTATGCAATGTATGCTTGAATGTATGTTGGTTAAATGGTTGATAACGCAGATGGAATGGCGATTTAGTTATAGGAATAAGCCATGATTCGATGATGATCCATAGAGGTCAAGTTGTCCAAATAACATGTGATCCATATGGTAGGTCAAGAAGGACCCCTTAAAGCTACATTTCAAGTTTCAAGTTGTTTAGAGTTTGTTTTCTCTAGTTATGGACGATTAAAGATGGATCAGTAGTGATTTGGATACTATGGATCAATGGGAATGGGCTTCGAGGCGTGCTCGTGTCATGGGATGGATCACTTTGAGTCTTGGAGTGGAACTCTTCGAGTTGCTGGCATGTATTGATGGATTGCATGTGAGGATGGGAGAAATTCCAAATATTGGTTCAGCACCGACTCAAGAAGGGGATGGATCGGGACTTGCTTTGAGTCACAAGAGCTCGCTTGGAAGTATAGGCCGATGGAGCAAAAGAAGGAGAAATTTTTCTAAGGCATGGATCGGTGGCCATGGATCGATACAAATCCATGGGGTATTGTTTGGGGGTGATGGTTCGATGAAGGTATGGATAGGGGATAGAGTGGCCTAGTTGTAATGTACTATCAGTGGTAATGGATCGGGCTCCATGGTTCAGTGACTATGGATCAGTGTTCGAGATTGTAAGGCAGCTTCAAGTCACACACCTACTTGCCTCGAGCCTTCATGTTTATACCAACTTCGAGCCATATGTGCTTCTACTTCGGACTAAGGGTAGGGTCGGTACTGAACCATAGCGTTCGGTGATGATTTTCTACGACAATGATGTGTGATTCGATGATGATGATTTAGTGATGGGAAGTGATGGTTTTGATCATGGATAGCCATAATTCAAGATGCCGAGTAGGGAACTAGGAGCCTGATTGAAGGAACTATTGGAGAAGGGTTACGAGACAAATGATGACATTTTGCGACTGATGATAGCTGTCGAGAATAGTTCCAACCATGACAACTTTAGATAGGAGTTATAGGGGCATTTCTAGGATAAGCCCTACTATGGATGATGTGTGCAAAGGGATTGTTCATACTCGAGGGTTTCCAGAGTACTCATGAGTGGGGTGTGCAATTAGGGCATGATGGCTTCTTGTTTTTAGATGAGAGGTTTGTTTACCCAGGAGTAATGTGATGGTTAGTCTAGTTCCTGGCCTACCGAGTGGCATGGATTTGAGTACCATGAAACCAGGATGTTTTCTATCGTGATGGGTAGTCAAATCTTCGAGCATGATAGCCTTGGGGAGTTATAAACTATCCAACACACTGAGAGATTGAATGTAAGGACAGATGATGGATGTTATGTGAGCTTGATTTCTTATTGCCTTAGGGATGTTACATGATGTAGATATTATCGATGTAGATACTTAGACACCCATTAGTACAATGTATAGTACACCATGATGATTACAATGTAGAGTAGCATATATTATGTGTTATGTGCTAACTCTATGGATGCAGGGACAGGTCAGGTATGATTTTCTATACCATTTCTCCTAGTATGTTGACTTTATAGTATTTGAGATTTTCTACCGCTCACACTAGACTGTTTTCTGACTCGGTATTTTATGATTTGATTCCTATTAATCTAGTTACTCTTAAATGATTAGATTGGAGATATCAGGTCTGGTGAGCACGTGGAGCTAGACAAAGGATGGGATGGAGGTCATACTCTCGTATTACTACATTTACTTATTATTTATTATTCTGTTACATAGCACCAGCTTACTAGTTCCTTTATTATCTAGGGATAGTTATTTGATGTATAACTTTATCACTTATGTTGTATACTATATGGATATAAGTACTTTGATCTCTATGGTTCATCAAGTTATTATTATCTCGCATGTTTTATATATGAGATGTTTATTATTATATTTTATTCGATGCGATGTGAGATATACAACAGGTTATGTGATGATCGATTTACTTTATAATACAACCTTGACTATCGTCCTATATCGGCTGGGCACCATTGCAGCACATTATACAAGTATATTTGGTGCCGATGGTGAAGGGCAGTCGTCACATTTAGTATCAGAGCTTAGGTTGCATAGTTTAACTTAAGGGTTGTCGTGGTCCCGTAAAGATGGGGTAGGAGTTCTCGCTCTAGATTGGATCTCAAGAGAGAGAATGCTTAGGTAGCCACTCCAAATTTTGCTATTGATGGTGGTTCTTCGGTGTTGGCGCCCAGAGCCAATTTTGCTAAGCTGAACAAAGAATTTGCTAGTCTAAGAGGCAAGCCATTCCAAGAAATGAAGTCGGTCATGGAAGTGAAGGATTGGCTTGATAACTGCAAAAGGATTTTTGATGACTTGGAGTCGAATGATGCTATGAAAAGGCAATTAGCTTTCCATCAAATTTAAGAGGAGCCATGAACTAGTGGAACACTGTGAAGGTCGCCACTCCGGAATACCAGATCACATGGGACCGGTTAAAAGCCTGATTCAAAGAAAAATTTATTCCCACCACTCAAACGTCAATATAGTTCCGCAATTTCGTGGATCTGAAGTAAGGGGACTTGTCTTTCTCTGAGTACGTTGCTAAGTTTGATGCCCTATCAAAATATCGCATGTCCTTCATTGACACTGAAAGTCTATAGGATATTTACAAATAATGCATTATATGTATACGAGTGACTGTATATTACTAACTATATTAAGCAAAGAACAATAATTAAATATAAATAAGGTAAATAATAAAAATGATCACACCAGATATTTTATACTAGTTTGGACCTCCTGTTCTACGTCCACTCCCGAAGCTCCCCTTCGGTATTTCCTTTAACCAACTAACCCTCGCTTCGCCCGGAGAAATAGGCTAATACAAAAGTATATCTTGACAATATTATGTCCCAAATAACACGGATTTTTACTGAAAGTACAATACTTCCTATGATCTCCTTTGAGTATGTGAATGTGAATGCTTTGAGTTGTAGGAAGTGGTTCTACCAAAATTATATTTTGGTTATGATAGATTGAGAGTATGTAAGAAATGTATGCATAATAGGGTAATAAGAAATCGAGAGAATAGTTTTAATTCAATTCAATTCAGTTGATTTCTAAATCTCAATCATTGTAGTAGTTATAGGTTTAAAGAGATGCAAATGAAGAGTTGTTACTGTTAGATAAGGTCTAATTATTTTAATGGCTGCAACCTTTCGATGAAGAGTTGATTTCTATTCGTTCAACATAGGTGTCTATTCAAAGTTTTGCAGTTTTTCAAATGACGGACGTCTGTGGGAAACCTCAGACTTCTGTGGCTTCAAGAAATAATTTCCTGAGGATTGTCACGGACGTCTGTGATTTTTCCTCAAACATCTGTGAATGTTAAATGCAATTTTTCACTTTATGTTTAGTGTATATGAAATGATGTGTAATCTTGTGTGCATATATACTCAAGGAGGCATTACAACATTTTATCTAAGACTCTTTACACTAGAATACCCTTAGTAATTATAGTATGGTCGATAGATCTTTGTTTGTCTTCGAGTCCCAATATCTTTAAGCATGATGTCTTCTCGTAGTATATACCTGTTACCTTGATAGGATGTATATAATACATATGATTGTATAGTTGTTGTCATTGAAACATTGAATGGTGGTTCTAACATTCTCCCCTTTTTGATGATGACAACTATACAATCAAAATAGAAGAAATATTAATCAAAATAGAGAATGTTTGCATAAAGTAAATTTTGTCTCCCCCTATGTATATGCATAAATTTCTCCCCCTTTGTCGTTATCAAAATAGAAGAAAGGACATAAGATATTTAGATAATAGCATGTTATAGATAAGATCATGAATAAAAGTAAATAAGTAAGTCCAAGCAGAAACAGAGACTAAAGTGATGTAGCTGGAGTTAAAAGTTAAATAGACAAGCATAAACATAAATGCTAAATAAAATAGTCAAAAATAACTAAAAGAGATGCTAGTTGTACTAATTGGAAGAGTAAGAAAGGCCTCCATAATTTTCATAGTATTCCCAATAAGACGAAGGATCTTGGTCATATGTTCCTGGCCAATTGGTTTGATCGTTATACCCCTCATCTTCTTGAATGGAGAGTCCTTGGAACGCCATGTATGATTGATGTTGAAATTGTTGAGTATCAGACACGTACATATCATCACTATCTTCTTCCTCCTCCTCAAGTTGCTCTTCCACAACATTCTTTCCTCTATTGTGAGAAGTTCCTTCAGGAGAAGTATGAGGCTGATAAATTGGTGTTTGTGCTCGAGGAGGTGGTGTAGGTGATGGTGAAGATGATGAGCGAGAAGACGATCTGCCATGGACTTTTCTCATAACTTTTCCTAAAGTGGAAACAACCTTTTCTAAAGTCTTTTCCATTTTAGTATCCTCGTCGAAAAAGAACGTTCCAAACCAGTCATCTTTTTGTTCATAGGAGATTTACAAATAATGCAACTTATACGTATATGAGTGACTGTATATTACTAGCTATATTAATCAGGGAACAATAATTAAATATAAATAAGATAAATAATAAAAATGACCACACCAGATATTTTATACTAGTTCGGACCTCCTGTCCTACGTCTAGTCTCGAAGCTCCCCTTCGGTATTTCCTTTAACCAACTAACCCTCGCTTCGCCTAGAGGAAAGGCTAATACAAAAGTATATCTTGACAACCTTGTGTCCCAAATAACACGGATTTTTACTGATAGTACAATACTTCCTATGATCTCCTTTGAGTATGTGAATGTGAATGCTTTGAGTTGTAGGAAGTGGTTTTACCAAAATTATATTTTGGTTATGATAGATTGAGAATATGTAAGTAATGTATGCACAAGAGAGTAATAAGAATCAAGAGAGAATAGTTTTAATTAATTCAATTCAATTGATTTCTAAATCTCAATCATGGTAGTACTTATAGGTTTAAAGAGATGCAGATGAAGAGTTGTTACTGTTAGATAAGGTCTAATTATTTTAATAGCCGCAACCTTTCGATGAAGAGTGGATTTCTATTCGAGGTGTTTATTCAAAGTTTTGCATTTTTTCACAAACGTCTGTGGGAAAACCTCAAACGTCTATGGCTTCAGGAAATAATTACCCGAGGATTATCACAGACGTCTGTGATTTTCCCTCAGATGTCTATGAACGGTAAATGCAGTTTTTCACTTTATGTTTGTGTATATGAAATCATGTGTGATCTTTTGTGCATATATACTCAAGGAGACCTTATGTAACACCCCTAATTTTTAATAGCATTATTCAGTAGATTTAATTAGATAAATTAAATAGACTAATGTTCATCTTAAAGTGATAAGGGGATTGAGATTTGAAAATAAACTAGAGGCCGAGCTTAATTAAAAAAATGGGCTTATAAATGGTTTTATATGTTAATTAATTAATGTAAGGGCTTATTAGGAAATAGCCACACCATAATTCCATACCCTTAAATTCTCGTTTCCTATCCATCCACATTTATTTTTCTAAAAACATAAAACGCGAACAAAAGATAGAGAAGCCGGCCATTACTTAGGAGAAAAGAGGAGGAAATCAAAATAAAGCTAAGGATTTAAGGGATTAATCTCAATCAAATCTCAAATTCCTTATCCTAATCAAGGAGAATAATAATCAAAACCATCTCTATTTTTATTTTATGATCATTTAATTTTTGGATTTAAGTTTAAATCCAATATGATGATTTTTGATTGATGATATGCTTGGATTTTAATAACATGTTTGATTCAAACAAGATTGTTTGATAATTTTTTATACATGGTTTTAAGGGTAAAACCGATTATATTAAATTTTGAACGCCATGAGGAAATTATATGTTATGTAAAAATGATTTTGGAGATGCATTTTAATTATTATAATTTTCCAAGCTATGGAAAATTTATCATGAATTTTCAAAGAAATATGAATAATTGGGTTTAGAAATTATTTCGGTTATTTTAAGAAGAAATTGGGTCTGAAATTTTTTTGTGTTAGATAACATATTGAAAGTGAATTTCTATGATTTTTGGGGATTTTTCCAAAGTAATTTACTATGAAAATAAAATTATTTTAGAAGTAGGATTTAATTGTTTTAATTCTTTTGCTTAATGGAAGGGTTTAATTGTGAAAATTAATCCTTTTTAGATTTGAAATTATGCGGCGGTTATTTTGGTAAAGAATTTGAAAAGTTAATGGCAACCAATTAAATGTTTACAAATAGGCAGGTTAGTTATAAAATAATTACTTTAAATGGCATTAAATCAGTCTTTACCCAGAAAAGTAGGTTCCGCCTCTTTTAGAAGCCACCTTTCGACCCTATGCATCCGCCTTCAACCAAGTTGAAACCTACCAGGTCGAAACCAACTAAGCCGAAACCAATACACAAGGTATCACAATGTTGGTACGTAATGGATTGGAGAAGGGCGGAAGGCATAGTGTCGAAACACTTGCTTTTGATGGGGTCGAAACCTTTGTTTTACTATCCAAAGTAAGGTGCTTGTCTGTTTTACTAAATGCATTCGAAGGAGTTGAAACATATGCTTTCAAAGGGGCCTTTTTAAATTGCTTTCGAAGGGGTTGCCGCTTTTTGTTTAAAGTGTAGCTTTCGAATGAGTTACTTTGTTTTTAAATCAATGCTTTCGAAAGGGTAACTGAACCCATTCGAAACCTTGCTGCCATCCCCATGCCTTTTGAATGGATTGAAGTCATCAACCAATTTGAAAGGTAGCTTTTTTTTAAAACCTGTACTAAGCCACTTCTAAAAGCTTTCGAAAGGATTCAACGGTTTCAAAGGCAATGGCTTTGAAAGGGGATTCGAAGCTATCCTTCAAATTTTTTACTTAAATGTTTTGAGCTTTCAAAAGGATGGTTCCAAAGCCATCAGATTTTCCCAATCATTTTAATTTAAAGGTAAATGGTTTTGAAAAGGTTACTTTCGCTTATATTCACTTAGACCCAAAAGATATTTTAAAAGATAAACCCAATGGTTTCGAAAGGGGTACTTTCATTGGATTCGAAGCTATGCTTCCAAGAGTTAATAAGTAATGCTTTAATACTTTCGAAAGGTATGTTTTGATGGTTTCCAAAGAGATGTTTTAAAGGGTTTTGAAAGGCATATGCTTGCTATTTTGAAAAGAAGATTTGAATGCTTTTGAAGGAGGTTATCCAAGGGTTTCGAAAGTAAAAGTTTAAGGTTTCGAAATCCTTAGTTTTCAAAACAAATAACCCAATCTCATTTTTAAAGGAAAACCATGGAATTATAAAAGAGCTTTTAAATGCTTTTGAATTGGGGTTTTTTGAAGAAGCCAACTTTGATATAAATAATGGGTTAAAGGGATTAACCAAATTTCCAGGTGGAAATGATTTCAAATATATTAAACCAAAGATGTTGGTATTATTTTTGTATATGCTTCTTCTATAAATGTATTCACTATGTAATGGACACATAACTAAATTGTGGGGAGTAAGGGCAGAATAACCAGGTAGGTTGACCTAGTAGTGAATATAAACTAACTCCTGAATGAGTATAATTGCATCTAGGAGGTCAGATAGACCAGAATATAGGATGCTTAAATATTGATTAAAGAAGTTGTCAGATAGACAGGTTCATAGTAAACCCATGAAAACTATGTTTAAGAAAAGTTATTTGCAGGTGCCAATAAATTCATAGTAAACCCATGAAAACTGTTATTAGAAAGAGTTATTGGCAGAGGCCAATAGGTTTGTAGTGAACCCATGAAAACTATATCCGGATTAAGTTATTGACAGATGTCAATAGGTTCCTAGTCAACCCATGAAAAGTAGGATAAGAGAGAAGTTATTGCAGATATCAATAGGTTTAGGGAGAACCTATGAATAATGAAGTTATTGGCAGGGGCCAATAGGTTCTTACTGATCCCATTAAAACTATGAAACTGGACAGGGAGTCCGTAAGTATTAAACAAGTTATTAGTCAGCCCATGAAAACTATTAGGTTAATAGTGACCTAGAAACTATAACTAAGACAGATAGTCAAATGAGTGGGGATGGGAAATCCAAAATTGATTTACTTGTTTGCGTATCATCATAATATTTTGAATTGCTATGTTTTAACCATTGTGGATGCAGGAGCACAGTACATGGTTTTATAAAATTTTGGAAGATACTAGTGTGGGGAAAACCCTTTCCGCTAAGCGGCATGATCTCACTAGATATCTAAATGGTTTGAGATGGTAGATTATTATTCATACCAGGCTTTATGTCTAACTTGAAGTTTATGTTTTCCACTTAAACTCTAGGGTGCTCAATTGATTTTGAGTAGTTTGAGAGTTGAGGTTTTCAGGTACCTCATTAGACAAATAAGTATCCGGTGATGTGTAGGAGGCATGATAGCTATTTAGAGTTCTTTTCTATTTTTGATTATGCTGTGTTGTTTGTGTTGTAAAGGTAAAGTTGTTTAATTGCATATATATACTCTGATCATCCAGTGGGGTATTTTTAATAAAGAGATAAGTATATATTGAAAATTTTAATCAATTAAACAAAAATCATAATATTCTACTAATTAGACACAGATTCCTCTTTAGAATGACGATTGGGTTGTGGTTTAGGAGAATTTTATATAGTGACAGTAGTGTGGTATTTTTAATAAAGAATTTTTTTTGAAAATTATTATTTGAGAAATTATACAAAAAAATGTTAAGCACTTTCTAACCATGCATAATTGTTAGGACTTTTAATGAGGTTAGTAGTTAGTTAAAAAATTATCAAGCTTTTCTTACCATGCATAACTGTTAGGACTTTTAAATGAGGTTAGAAACTACTTGAATATTTATCCCTCACTTGTATAAGTGTTTCATCCATGCATAATCTTGAGGACTTTTAAATGAAAATGGAAGCACGTACCTAGAGATTAATGTTATTCACCCATGCATAATCATGAGGACTTTTAAATAAGAGAGAATACTTGTAGACAGAATTATATAAATTACACTAAAATATAATTCATTGTTTTTCGAAATACCAACTTTTGCAAACTATGTTAGATTTTGGTGTATGAATTGCAAGAAGATTGATAGTGATAGAAATGATTACGGAATATGTACTAATTTTGAAAATATTATAAAACTTGTTCAATTTTCAAGAAACTTTTAACATATAATTCCTCTAATTATGAAGTATAATTTAATCACTACCCATCACTTTCTCAATCGCTATTAACACTTTTGATAGATTTCAAAAGATTCAAACAGTCATCACCATATTTTCCATAGTAAATTCCTTACTATAATAAAAGGTATTTTTATTAAAACAAAGGAAAATCGAAGTTATTTCTAAAATTCCTAAATCTAAATGAAGTTGAGAAATTCAATTTTTTGGAAGGGATTTTGTAAAAATGTCTGCTAGTTGAAAATCATTTGGAACAAATTCAATGCAAATATCTTCTTTTGAAATATGAGCTCATATAAAGTGATGTTTAACATTTATGTGTTTAGTGCAAGAGCGATGCACAAGATTGTTTGAAAAATCAATTGCACTTTTACTATCACATTTTAATGGTACAGGTTTAAGTGACATGCCATAATCTGATAGAGTTTGCATCATTCATAAAATTTGAGCTGAGCAACTGCCTAATGCAATATATTTTGCTTATGTGGTGGATAATACTACGTTTTTTTGCTTTCTACTTGACTATGAGACTAATGATTGTCGTAACATGAAACAAGTTCCACTAATGCTTTTCCTATCAACTAGACAACCAGCATAATCTGCATCAGAGTAGCTAATCAAGTCAAAATTGTTGCTAGATGGATAACATAATCCGAAATTCTGTGTAAGAAAAAAATATCTCACTATTATTTTCATGGTTTTTAAATGAGAGTCTTTTGGATTTGCTAGGAAACGTGCACATAGTCATACAGAAAACGTAATATCAGGCCTAGATGAAGTAGATAGAGTAGAGAACTAATCATACCTTGACATTTCTTTTGATCTACTACACTACCTTTTTCATCTTTGTCAAGTTTGACTGTAGGACCCATAGGAGTTTTTACGTTTTTGCATTTGTTGCTCCAAATCTGTTTAATGACTCTTTCATATATTTTTTCTGTGAAATAAAAGTTCCCTTATCACTTTGTTTGATTTGAAATCCTAGAAAGAATTTCAATTCTCCCACTAAGCTCAATTTAAATTTGTCCTACATGATTTTTTCAAAGTTATCACACAAAATATTATTAGTTGCTCCATAAATAATATCATCAACATAAATCTAAACAGTTAGAGATCATCTTTATCGTGTGGGAGGAACAAGATAGTATCGGCACAACCTTTTCTAAAGTAATTCACCAAAAGGTAGGTACTAAGACATTCATACTACACTCTAGGAGCTTGTTTTAGACCATATAATACCTTTTTAAGTTTATATACATGATTTGGCAATTCTTGACTTTCAAAACCAGGAGATTGTTCAGCATAGACATTTTCTTTCAGTGATCCGTTTAAAAAGGCACTTTTATATTTATTTGTTTTAGTTTATGTTTCTTGGAGATTTGACCAGGCAACTAGGTACTCGACATCCAGGAGTACTCGGCATCCAGCAGTACTCGACATCCAGGAAGTACTCGGCATCCAGGAGTACTCGGCATCCAGCAGTACTCGGCATCCAGGAAGTACTCGACATCCAGGAGTACTCGGCATCCAGGAGTACTCGGCATCCAGGAGCACTCGGCATCCATGAGCGCTCGGCATCAGAAGACGTTCGGCGTGTACAATTGCTCGGCATGGCTGTATTGTTCGTCATAAGCTAACGTTCGGCCAAAACCATCGTTCGGCCAAAGACATCGTTCGGCCAGAGGCATTGGTCGGCTAAAGACAACGTTCGGCCAGAACCATCGTTCGGCCAGAGACGTCGTTCGGTTAAGGGCTTCATTCGACCAAAGGTAGCGTTCGGCCAGACGCTTCGTTCGGCTAAGAGGCATGTTCGGCTTCGATTGATATTTGATCTACTCTTCCCACGCAACAAGCGCCTCGTTCGGCATGGAGAGAGTGGTTCGGCATCCAACCGTTCGGCCTGTTTGGTTCGGCGTACAGCGACCACTCCATTTGGGCCAAGGTGTTCGGCTACCAAGCCCACCTGGAAAGTCCAACCCATCTTTGTCTATAAATAGAGGGGCAGGGGCACAGTGAAAAAGGACCTTTTTTCGGGAACACTGGGGAGACTCTGCCGCTTTCAAGACTCATCTTCTTTACTTAGCAATTGTATTCAAGCATTTGATCCACGGATTGTATCTGTAATCAATCATTAAGAAGAGCAATAAAGTTTAACCTCGAAGTGGACGTAGGCAATTACGCTGAACCACTATAAATCCGGTGTTCTTACTTTCTGCATTTAAATTAGCATATTCTTCCTTGTTTAATTTATCTTCATTACTTGTATCTCTACACAATCTTTCTCAATGAGGTTAGTGACCAATTTTGGTGCTAACACTTTGGTGCTTTCACTAATTCTCAGACCTCAAGGATCTTCTTTGAAGCTACTGGATTGAATAAATCCCCCAAAGAAGATCCGACTCATTGATAGGACGTCCGTTGATTCTACTCAGAGTTCATACCAATAACTCTACAATGGCGAGACCACGTACCAGGTCAGCTTCTCATAATGTGGACGCCCATGAGACTGCTAGCATCACAAGCAGGACCTAGCAATCAGCCAGCGATTCCGGGTGTAGGAACTACCGCCCAGGACCAGACTCCGGTTGTCACCAGAATAGAGTTCAACGACTTGATGAGAGAACTTAGGGAAAGCAAGAGACCACTAGGAGAGCAGATGCAAGCTAACGCCAACCTGATGGCACAACTCACTCAACAACAGCAACAGAATGCTGGGGGCAATCCCGCTCCTTACTCCTCATCCGACAGCTCAACTTCATCTGATGAACCTCCTAGGCGTAGGCGCCGTAAAACTGAAACTGCGCGGGCAGGTGCTGCTGTCTGAACAACTGGAGACCGTGACCAAGTCGGAGCTGGAAACTTAGGAGCTGTGGTGCAGGTAGAAGTTGGAGGCCCAGACCGTCAAAACGCTAAAGATGTCGAACCTCAAAATGCACATTTGCAGATCGCCAGCAGAGGAGGCATCAGCATGATCAGTCATGTAGAACAGACTCCAGCCTTCCACCTTCCATACAAACACCAGACCTGACAGCCATGATCAGGCAATTAATGAAAGAGAATCAAGGCTTATCGAATGACGATTGGGGAGTGTCGAGAAGTCATACTCCATTCACAGACATCGTCCTACAGGCAGCGTACCCCAGGAAGTTTAGTATGCCAACTATCCCGGCTTATGAAGGAAAGACTGATCCCAGACAGCATGTCATGAGGTATGAGTGGATGATGGATTCAGCTAGAGAAAACGATGCAACCAATTGTAGATGCTTTCCAATTACTCTATCTGGGATCGCTACTATGTGGTTCACCCGACTCCCTCCGCGGTCTGTATCCAGTTTTGAGGAGTTGGCTAAGAAGTTTATAGAACAGTTCAGGATACACACTACTCGCCCAAAGGATGTGATGTCTCTATCAAGTGTAATCCATACTCCTGGGGAGTCATTAAAGGAGTATTTACAAAGATTCCATATTGCGGCAACTGAAGTCAATAATCCCAATGATCATGCAATTCTAATGGCTGTGATGCGAGGTGTGGATCCGGATTCTGAGTTCGGAGACTGGCTGGAAGGAAAACCTCCGACTACGCTAGAGCGTTTTTACTCAAAGGCACACCAGTTCATAAGAAGAGAGGAAGCCAGGTGGGTGAGGCGAGATAAGACGCCGGGGCCAGTCCAGGAGTCCGTAAAAAGCAACATTGCTGTGAAGCAGTCTGGAGACAACTCGGGAAAAGTCCAAGTCAATGTCCAGAACAAGCCTGGGCAGCCTAAGGAGTCCGGAGGAAGAAATCAAGGGAAGAAGAGAGAAGCGGGGAAGTGGAAACCGAGAATTCCAAGCTACAACGAGTATACCCCGCTGAATTCGTCTCTTGAGAACATTTACCTATCAACCCTGCAATACCTTTAGTACAGAAAACCACGTCCAAAAGAGTCAACCGAGGAACAGAAGCGGACTGGGAAATATTGCCGCTTCCATGAGACTTATGGGCACAATACGGAAGAGTGCAGACACCTACACGACGCTATAGAGAAGTTGATCAGGCAGAAAAAGTTGCAGGAATTTGTGAAGGGTCCTCTGGAAGGAGGACAGGGAACATCCAACCCAGGTCGTGCACCAGCTCCGCATCATCCCGATGAACCTTCCCGGACTGTGGGTAGACTAGTCATAAACACGATCATCGGCGGGCCTCGCCCGCGGATAAGAATTGGCAGGAGATGGAGCGGTATGCTAGTGCCCTGAAGCATACAGATTTTGAATGTTGTTCGAACACGGAGGATGGGACCCCTGCTAAGCAGCAGCTCGTAATGACAGACGATATAGTGTTCAGAAAAAGAGATGCTGACCAAGTGGAGGCTCCAACCATCGACCCGATGGTCATATCTGCAACGATCGGACCGGCTTATGTGAAAAGAATTTTGATTGATTGTGGAAGTTCTGTCAACATCATCTTCAAGAAGGCTTATGACCAGATGAAAATGGAAACAAAGGACTTGAAACCGTCCAAAGCTCGTATACATGGCTTTAATGGTGCAGCGACCGATGCAGTGGGGTATGTTGAGTTACCAGTTGAACTGGGACAAGGCGAACATCGGAGAGTGCGAATCCTACCCTTCGTAGTTTTGGATGTGGATTCTCCGTACAACGTATTCTTGGGCCGACCGGCCCTGGCGGAGTTTAGGGCAGCATTGGCCCCATGGTGCTTAACTTTGAAGTTCCCAACTGACAAAGGAGTAGGTATTGTTCATGGCGACCAAGCAACTGGTCGTACCTATTATGTGGCTGAGCTCCGAGAGGCCCATCAGAGGGAGAAAGGAAAGGCTGTGGACAATCCCGTCCGCATCTTTAATACGAATAATTGACAAGTAGCTCCCGAGCCCTGGCTCGGGCATAATTCTCGGATCTTCAGAGACATAGATCCGAGAGACGACGATGAGAAACCCCGGGAAGAAAAGGCAGCGCCGGCTGAATTAACAGTTGATATTTCAGTCAGCCGAGACGATCCATCGCGAGTACTGAAGATCGGATCGCAACTCGGTCCCGCAATGACTGAAGACCTTAGTGATTTCCTCCGGGCGAATCTTGATGTTTTCGCCTGGATGCATTCTGATATGTGCGGGATTTCTCCCGCCATTGCGAGTCATATGTTGAACATAGACCTGAAATACGTCCTGGTTAAACAAAAGAGGAGGGGAATGGACCCAGAGAGGTCCGCTGCTCTCATAGAGGAGGTGGACAAACTCAAAGCCAACGGGTTCGTCCGCGACGCCCTCTACCCTGAATGGGTATCGAACTCCGTGCTGGTGAAAAAGGCAAATGGGAAATGGAGAACTTGTGTAGACTATTCCGATTTGAACAAGGCATGCCCCAAGGACAGTTTCCCGTTGCCTAGGATTGATCAGTTGGTCGACTTCACTGTAGGACACGAGCTGTTATCATTCATGGATGCATACTCAGGCTACAATCAAATCCCGATGCATATTCCAGACCAAGAACACACCAGTTTCATCACAGACATCGGGCTATATTGCTATGTAGTAATGCCTTTCGGATTAAAAAACGCAGGAGCAACTTATCAACATCTGGTGAATCGAATGTTCAAAGAACAGCTTGGTAGAACGATGGAAGTATATGTGGATGACATGCTCGTGAAGTCACGATAGTCAAACGACCACATTCGAGACTTAACAGAGATGTTCGATATACTCAGATATTATGGGATGAAGATCAATCCTCTGAAATGTTCCTTCGGCGTTGCGTCGGGCAAGTTTTTGGGATTCATTGTTAACGCAAGGGGAATTGAAGCTAGCCCAGAAAAGATTCAAGCTATCCGAGATGTGCAAGTGCCCAAAACTATAAAGCAGGTGCAAAGCTTGAACGAGAAAGTGGCTGCGTTGAGTCGATTCATATCCAGAGCCACAGACAAGTGCATTCCTTTCTTTGATATAATAAAGAATGGGAAGAGGAATTTCGAATGGACATCTAATTGTGAGGAAGCATTTCGGGATCTGGTGAGGCATCTGGAGAGTCCTCCAGTGCTGTCAAAACTAGTAGACCTTGAGATGTTGTACGTATACTTGGCCGTATCCCCACATGCTATAAGTGCGGATTTGGTCCGCGAGGAGGACCGAATCCAAAAGCCGGTGTATTACGTTAGTAAGCGTTTAACGGGGGCAGAAAGAAATTACCCTAAGATCGAGAAATTGGCCTATTGCTTGGTGATTGCATCACGTAAGCTGCGCCCATACTTTCAAGCATACTCAGTCAGTGTTTATACCGATCAGCCCCTACGGCAGGTACTCCAACGACCAGAAACCTTTGGGAGGTTGTTAAAATGGAATATCGAGTTGAGCCAGTTCGATATCACCTACTTGCCACAGAGAGCCATACAAGGGCAAGCATTAGCAGATTTCATCGATGAGTTTACCGTATCTGACGAACCAGATAATCGCATTGTCGTTCCCCCCGTTCGATGGAAATTATACACAGATGGGGCATCAAACGACCATTGCTCCGGCGCGGGCGTAGTTCTTGTAACTCCGGAAAATCGATCGATTTGTTACGCTCTGAAGCTCGATTTCTCGGCTACAAATAACGAAGTAGAATATGAAGCACTAGTTGCTGGCTTAAAACTCATTGGAGAACTCAGAGTCAAATCAGTTGAAATCTTTTGTGACTCGCAGTTGGTGGTCTACCAAGTGTGGGGAGATTACCAAGCAAAGGGACAGAAGCTTGCTCCGTACCTTGTTCTGGTTCAAGAACTACTGTCGAACCTTGAGCGTTATGATATTTCGCATGTCCCGCGCGAACAGAATAAAGAAGCCGACTCATTGGCTAAATTTGCAAGCACTGGCGATGCGCAGCAAATGGGATTGTTTCCCGTTGAGGCCTTGCTGCTCCAAGCATAGACGCGATGAAAGTTGATTGTGTGTTAGAAACAGGAATCGAGAGGGAGTCGTGGATAACCCCATTCAAATTGTACCTGACGACCGGGTCTTTACCAGAAAAAAGGAGCGAAAGACGACAAGTCCTTCGAAAAGTCGCGCGATACATGATGCATGATAGATTAATGTATCGAAAGGGGTTCTCAGTCCCCTTATTACGATGCATCGCTCATGATGAGACAAAGCGGGTCTTGAAGGAGGTTCACAAAGGGGAATGCGGCGACCATACTGGGGGGCAAACGCTAGCAAAAAAGATCCTCCGCTATGGATATTACTGGCCAACCGTAAATCGGGACGCTGCAGACTACGCAAGGAAATGTGACAAGTGTCAAAGATATGCGAAAATCCCAAGGACTCCACCAACAGAACTCACACAAATGGTTAGTCTCTGGCCATTTGCAATCTGGGGAATCGACATAATCGGCTCTTTGCCCATATCCAAAGGTGATGCGAAATACGCGATAGTTGCAGTCGATTATTTCACAAAATGGGCCGAGGCAGAACCTTTAGCCACCATCACCTCTAAGAAGGTCATTAATTTCGTTGTACGAAACATTATATGCCGCTTTGGCCTCCCTCGAACCATCGTTACAGACAACGGAACGCAATTTGAAAGCAGAGAGTTCAAAGAGTTCTGTTTAAAATATGGCATTGAGAAGAAATTCGCCGCCGTTGCGCATCCAAAAGCTAACGGACAAGTCAAGGCTGTAAATAAAATCATCAAGTCCATACTAAAGAAGCGTTTGGAGAATGTCGAAGGCAAGTGGGTAGATGAACTTTCGACGGCATTATGGGCTTATAGAACTATCCACAAATCCGCGACCGGCCACACTCCATTCTCCTTGGCATACGGCTCGGAAGCCGTTATACCCGTGGAACTTGAAGTTCCATCGCATCGAGTGACATATTATGATCCCAAGACGAATCAGGACCTCTTGTTGGAATCGCTGGACTGCATCGATGAAAAACGTGAAGAGGCCGAATTAAGGGCGGCAGCACATAGGCACCGAGTCAAGCGTTACTACGACGGTAGAGTCCGCCCAAGGATTTTTGATGTGGGTGATCTCGTTTTGAAACGAGTTTTCCCTGTACCATCAGTCATCACGTATGAATCCCAATTGGGAAGGCCCATACGTCGTTGAACGGAAGCTTGGAGAGGGAACATTCAAGCTAGCGACTGTTGATGGCGTGACACTCCCCCGAGCGTGGAACAGTGAACATTTGCGACATTATTACATTTAGTATGTTTCTTTCCTGTTTTAGGCACAGTTATTTCCTGTATGTTTTCGTTCAGTCGTTACTTAGTTTCCTTTTAACCATGTAATCAGGCAGTTTAGTTGGTTTTCATTAATGAAGGCTTGAAGTCATCTTTCCCATAAATTACTAATGTTTCCATATCCCACAGTCAGGTGATGAATTACTAGAA
This sequence comes from Allium fistulosum, assembly GCA_030737815.1. Taxonomy (NCBI): domain Eukaryota; kingdom Viridiplantae; phylum Streptophyta; class Magnoliopsida; order Asparagales; family Amaryllidaceae; genus Allium; species Allium fistulosum. The sequence goes on along the minus strand of CM060908.1, from coordinate 257,098,303 downwards.
CTACATTACTCTGTACGATGTACGAACTCGTATGAACGATTTCCATCTCCGAGTCCCCTGAGTGCGGACCAGAGTACTCTAAGTCCCCAGAGCGCGGACTAGAGTATAGACGATTTCAATCTCCGAGTCCCCTGAGTGCGGACCGGAGTACTCTAAGTCCCCAGAGCGCGGACTAGAGTATAGACGATTTCAATCCCCGAGTCCCCTGAGTGCGGACTAGAGTACTCTAAGTCCCCATAGCGCGGACTAGAGTATAAACGATTTCAATCTCCGAGTCCCCTGAGTGCGGACCGGAGTACTCTAAGTCCCCAGAACGTGGACTAGAGTATAGATGATTTCAATCTCCGAGTCCCCTGAGTGTGGACCGGAGTACTCTAAGTCCCCAGAGCACGGAATAAAGTATAAACGATTTCAATCTCCAAGTCCCCGGAGCGCGGACCGGTGTACTCTAAGTCCCCGGAGCGCGAACTAGAGTATAAACGATTTCAAACTCCGAGTCCCCTGAGTGGGGACCGGAGTACTCTAAGTCCCCAGAGCGCGGACTAGAGTATAGACGATTTCAATCTCCGAGTCCCCAGAGTGAGGACCGGAGTACTCTAAGTCCCCGAAGCGCGGACTAGAGTATAAACGATTTCAATCTCCGAGTCCCCAGAGTGCGGACCGGAGTACTCTAAGTCCCCGGAGCGCAGACTAGAGTATAAACGATTTCCATCTCCGAGTCCCCTGAATGCGGACCGGAGTACTCTAAGTCCCCAGAGCGCGGACTATAGTATAGACGATTTCAATCTCCGAGACCCCTGAGTTCGGACCAGAATACTCTAAGTCCCCGGAGCGCAGACTAGAGTATAAGCTATCTCAATCTCCAAATCCCCTGAATGCGGATCGAATTACCCTAAATCCCTGGCGCGTGGGTTTAGAAAAAATTCTAAGTACTCAAAAATGTGGAACAAGAAATATGCCACTCCAAAGAACGTTCGAACGACGTAAGAATGGATTGAGAAATTATGCAACTCATAAGAACTTGAGTTATGACCACAGTTAGTCAGCAAACCAAAAAAGCAAAAGAATTATTCGAGTGAAAAAGAAACTAAACTTCGTTTAATAGTCCAAAATGGGGTTACACAGTTAATTCCTCCGAAACTTGGAGTCAAAAATCTATCTACACAAACTACGAAAATGAAAAAACAGAAAGTAGTTACAAGACTTAAACAAAATCTCGTTGAACGAGTATAGCGACTATTTCTTTGGTTTCTTCTTCTTGTCTTCCTTTGTTTTCTCAGACGATTCCTCTCCCTCACGCTTCTTCTTGGATTTCTTGCTTGCTAAAGAAGCGGAATCAGGAGTGGGAGAAGGAACATCCAGCGTTTTGGATTTGCCAGGGAGAATGATCTTCAAAGGTCTGTTCCGCGGGTCGGTAAGTTCCAGTATTTCAGGCTCAACTTTGATCCCGACTTTCTTCTTCTCCTCTTCGGCGAGACGCTCTTTCATGCTCATCTTCGAATTATGTTCGGAGGCGCCAGTGATCTCGATTTCATCACTCCCTTCGGCGGGAGATGAAGTGTCAAGCTTATCATCATCCAGCGCCCCGATCACCTGAGCGTCAGGGCCAGGAGTTACTCCCGCATGAGCAACATCGCTTGTTTTCTCTGCCTCCTCCTTGGCGTCGTCGCTCCTCGGAGTTGGCTCAGGATCAGAGCAGCCTGCATGAAAACACAAAGAATGAACATTAGGACAAATAACCACTACCAGAAAGTGACAGATCTTTTAACTTTTAAAAGAAGAATTTTGTACCGGGTTTTGGCTGGCTATCAGTTGCACGTGGAGTTTCACCCTCTAGAATAGGGGATAGCGTATGAACGCCAAGCCCGGGATCTTCTGGATCATAGCCGGCATGCTGCTCAAATGGGTCAAGTGTTGGCCGACCGGCCGATTGAGCAGAGGAAGGAGCAGCAGAATGAGGAGCTACAGTCTTAGCCCCAGATGGACCAGCTTCATCGTTTTTCTCTTTTGGTAGGGGAGAGCCTTTACAATAAAGCGCCAAAGCTGCAGATAAGTCCGCTGGCTCGTTCCACCTAAGAAATTCCTTCACCAGAGCATCCTCATCGATTTCCTCAGAGCCCGACTCGATTTTTCTGATCTTCACTAAAGTTTCCCAGGCCTCGGCTAGGGATTCAAGATAGCCTTCGCCTAGGAACGTCAAGTCGTGATGCATAAGGACGCGGGCGCCGTACTCGGCAATCAGCGGGTCAAACATGCACTTTACCTCTTCCCTGCCGGCCTCTGCAGCTGCTTCGAGGCGAGAGTCAATCTCCTCGAAAGCTTTTCTCTTGCCCTCCTCGCGGGCTTCATTTTTCGCTATCTCAACCCTAGCAAGTTCATCGTCGAGCTTCATTTTCAAGAGCCGTGTAGCAACGATTTCATCGCAATATCATTGTGACTCTTCTTGAGCAGTTATCCTCTTTCTCCTTAGAGAGTAATTCTTTTAACTCTTTGACTTGTATGGCAAGCGCGTCCCTTTCTTTTTGGATAGAATCTTTTTCTAAGGCAAGGGCTTCGCTGCGCTGGACTGCTTCATCGAGTTCCTTCTTATGGGTCATCTCTAAACGAGTGACTGCCTCGGCAGTGTCTTTTGCACTTTGCTCTGCGGCTTCAAGTTTCGACTTATATGAAGCAAGCTCTTCATCTTGACTCTTGATGATGTCCTTGTCAAAGCCAGCTTCCAACTTCAAACGATCAATTTCATGTTGTCGCTCAACAGATACCTCCGAGACTTTCTCGACCAAATGTGCAAACGCGTCATGTTGAACATAGACGTCGTTGTTGCAGGCAAGAGCACTTTGTTTGACATGCCCAGGGATGTGATGAATAGCTGGGAGAAATTTCAGGCCATCGAAACAGGGTTTTGGGAATTTGGCCTTATGTTCGACCATCTTCTCTGCTATAGTGGGGTCAGCCGCAGGAATAGGGGGAGGAGGCTTTGACGAACCGGAATGTTGTTCTCGGGAGACATCGGGTAGGGACCCCTTCTGTGAAAGCTTCTCTCTATCTGTCTCTGTTTGAGGAGGAGGATCACGAGAATGTGAAGGTTGAGAATATGTTTTCTTTCGATAGGACGATTCGCGAGGACGGTTGTCTCGATCCTCGTAATCGTCTCTGTCTCTGCGTCTACCCGAACCTGAATCCCATCTGGGATGATGAAATATGGAAGATCCGTGAAGGCGATCGAGTCCGTGGGAGCGCCCCATGTCACCTGCAAAGAATAAAAATAACAACGAGTTAAGAAAAATCGGGGTAATGAAAAAACTTGAAGTGTTTGGTGAAGTGCATGTGTGTCCTAGTGTTCCCCCCGACGGACCGGTTCCTTTATCTTTACTGATTGGAGTATTATCTCCCAGGGCTGGGTTGAACTACCGTGTTGCCTCTAGCCGGTGAATGAAACTTAAAGGCTTCCGGATCGTCAAAACCATAATTGAGTATATCGTCGGGGATGGTAAGGTTCGACAAACCCTTTAAAGAACTTTTCATATGCTGTGAAGAAGCCTCTTTCTCTGACGGGATGAGCATAACTTTTGAAGTTCCGCCAACTTTTTCCTTCCGTATCTTGTACGTCAGTTTCTTCTTTCCTTTCGAAGGGGAAGATGATGTTTCAATATCGTGCACTTCGACCGCCGGGTTCCAAGCGGGACCCATATTCTCGCCTTGAGTCTCAGGAGCTTCATCCTCCTTGTGTTCACCCTCTTCGTGTGCATCGAGAGTGTGGCGTGATGACGATCCAGCTTGTTTTTTCCCTTTACCGGATGCAGGCTTAGGAATGGAAACACCCTCCGGGAGACTAATCAGGCGACCACTTGCTAACAGTCCGAACCTCGATAGTGATTCATTTGAAAGGAGGGTTCGGATGTCTCGTTCTTCGGTAGGAAGAGCTCTAATGGCTTCAACGGCCTCAGAATATCCTCGGCCCTCTGGACGCGGGTTAATACCTAAAAAGATGAAACAAGGAGTTAGAAAAAGCATAACTCCGATTGAACACGAATGATAACTCAGCGAAGAGACTTACTGCCTTCGACCCATCACCTCGCGAAACCAGGAGGGCAACGCACATAGAACCATTCCTGTTTGTACAGGGAAAATTTACTGCATGCTCCGGTTAAGATCGGGCACTTGTGGTACGGCTCGAGGAACATGAAAGAGGGGCTATCTTTTCGCTTCTTGATCATATAAATATATCTGATGTCGCCAGAAGTAGGAGGCCTAGAGAAGACGGCCATGAAAAGTAGGTATGTCCCGTATATGAACGCGTGACCGTTTGGGTGCAGCTGCGTCGGGGCGATATCTATGTACTGCAACACGTCCCGAAGGAATAAATTGAATGGAGGCACGCTGCCCATCCAGCACATGAACTTGTTACAAGCGGTATATCCGACTGGGGGCAGGTGAGGCCGATCGTGTCGCGACGGGACCAACACATTGGCAAAGGGGATCCCATGGATGGAGCATATTCGCCGAAGTGCGACTTCATTAATCTTCGAAGCCTGTGAGTCGATCAGATTGTCTAAGAGAATTGTTGCCTCTAGGGCATCAGGAGCTAAGTTATAGGCAGGGGAATTCGACGGATTTGAAGCATCAACGACTTCTTGCCTTGATGACGGCCCAGGCATATCAGATATAGTGGCGGAGCTAGACTTTTTAGACATCCCCAATAAATAATGATTCTGTCTAAGCGCCTGTGAAAACTATACTTGAAAAACGTTGAACATTAGAAATCAACAGCATGAGTATTCCCCCCACGTGGTGTGGAAAACTAGTGCAAGCAATCGTGTATAAGCATTGAAGAATCTAAAGGTTACAAAGATATGAAAATGAGCTTCGAATCGTCGCCTTCGAAGACCGTCATCGCTGACCGTCTCAAAAATCCCACCTTATGGTGATTACAGTTCCAGATTCAGAAAACGTATGATAATCTAAGTTCAGATTTATGTTTGCTAAAGCTAGGAGGTTGATGATCCGGGTCAGTTTCATATGTGCTAGTATACTTAGGTCCTGGTCCTTGTTTCGCTACATGAATATGCATGGTTAATAAGTGTTCGGCCTAATTCATGTTCGGCTAAAGGTATCATTCGGCACGTACGGCTAAGTTTTGTCCGGCCAAAGTGAACTGTGGTTCGGCATTTATAGTGTTCGGCCTTTATGTTGTTCGGCATTTGTATTGTTCGGCATTTGCATTGTTCGGCATTTATGTTGTTCGATATATATTGGTTCGGCAGTTAAGCAATGTTCGGCCTTGGTATTGTTCGGTTGAAATATTGTTCGGCCTTGGTATGGTTCGGCAGTTAAATAGCGTTCGGCCTTGGTATTGTTCGGCTGAGATATTGTTCGACATTTAAATAGTGTTCGGCCTTGGTATTGTTCGGCCTTAACATGGATCGGCATTTACATTTATTCGGCTAAGGTGTTGTTCGGCATTCGTAGTCGTTCAGCATCCCACTAATTCATGACTTCACCTTAGCCTTCCATTTCACTGTCCGGCGCATGATAACGTACGCCGAACCAGAGTTATGCCGTTCGACACCCTTACCACCACCAACGCTTCCACTTTTCTTTCTTCTCCTTTAGCTTCGATTCGGCACGAAGAAGCCAATCGCCCAATGATCTTATGTGCCAACATCCATGGATTTTTCCTCCTCGCCTTGCATCGTTCAACAATAAAGACGACCTAATCAAACATGACCCACTCGGCTGTCTCGTGTTGAAACTATTTAAATCGTAGAAGGGATAATACCTAGTTTGTAGATCGGAGCTTAGGAAGGATTGATTAGACTTTAAGTTTGATTGACTGGCGAGGATTGCAAGTCTTTATGGAGTGACGGAAGTAAAAGTGTAAAAGGAGAGAAGAGGGGAGGTGCCTGGTTTTATAGGGAGAAAGTGGAAGTCGAAGGGGTTATATCCGGTAGAACCGGTCAAAGCCGTATCGTTTGGCTTCAAAACGTGGAGTTGCTCGGCATATGAGGAACGTATCGTTCGGCATTTATACCACATCAGGCGCATACCTCCACCACTGATATTCACGAGAATACATCTCCAAGGAAAGTTAACCTAGATTCGAAGCGAAGTACGGGGGATATGCATTTCAAAGCGTATCACGATTCAGTCACGTAATACACTTTGGGGGGCAAGTGTTTCCTGGAGATTTGACCAGGCAACTAGGTACTCGGCATCCAGCAGTACTCGGCATCCAGGAAGTACTCGGCATCCAGGAGTACTCGGCATCCAGCAGTACTCGGCATCCAGAAAGTACTCGGCATCCAGGAGTACTCGGCATCCAGCAGTACTTGGCATCCAGGAATTACTCGGCGTCCAGGAGTACTCGGCATCCAGCAGTGCTCAGCATCCAGGAGCACTCGGCATCCATGAGCGCTCGGCACCAGAAGACGTTCGGCGTGTACAATTGCTCGGCATGGCTGTATTGTTCGTCATAAGCTAACGTTCGGCCAAAGCCATCGTTCGGCCAAAGACATCGTTCGGCCAAAGGCATTGGTCGGCTAAAGACAACGTTCGACCAGAACCATCATTCGTCCAGAGACGTCGTTCGGTTAAGGGCTTCATTCGGCCAAAGGTAGCGTTCGGCCAGACGCTTCATTCGGCTAAGAGGCATGTTCGGCTTCGATTGATATTCGATCTACTCTTCCCACGCAACAAGCGCCTCGTTCGGCATGGAGAGAGTGGTTCGGCATCCAACCGTTCGGCCTGTTTGGTTCGGCGTACAGCGACCACTCCATTTGGGCCAAGGTGTTCGGCTACCAAGCCCACCTGGGAAGTCCAACCCATCTTTGTCTATAAATAGAGGGGCAGGAGCACAGTGAAAAGGGACCTTTTTTCGGGAACACTGGGGAGACTCTGCCGCTTTCAAGACTCATCTTCTTTACTTAGCAATTGTATTCAAGCATTTGATCCACGGATTGTATCTGTAATCAATCATTAAGAAGAGCAATAAAGTTTAACCTCAAAGTGGACGTAGGAAATTACACTGAACCACTATAAATCCGGTGTTCTTACTTTCTGCATTTAAATTAGCATATTCTTCCTTGTTTAATTTATCTTCATCACTCGTATCTCTACACAATCTTTCTCAACGAGGTTAGTGACCAATTTTGGTGCTAACAGTTTAAAACCTTTAAAACATGCAAATGCTAGCAAAATTCTAAAGGACTCTAATCTAGCAACTGGTGCAAATGTTTCATCAAGATCAATGCCTTCTATCTGATTGTATCTTTTAGCAACTAACCTAGCCTTATTTCTAATAACATTTCCATATTCATCATATTTGTTTTTAAATATCCATTTTGTTCCTACAACTGGATAGTAACTAGGTCTAGGAACTAATTTCCAAACATCATTTCGCTCAAATTGGTTTAGTTCCTCTTGCATAGCCATAATCCAATTTTCATCACTAAATGTTGTATCTACATCTTTAGGTTCGATTTCAAAAATAAAGCCACTATAGATACACAAGGCACAAAGGCTTTTATTAAATGAAGACCAAGTTTGAACCTACTGTTGGATTACCAATTTGAAGAATGATCGGCTTTAAATTTTAGCTTTTCGACCTCTAAGCTTTCTTTCGGTTGTCCTTGAGGTTCATTTTCTTTGAGGTCATTTTCTGTTGATTCTCTAATTCCATTGTCCTCTTCTTTATCACGTTTGCTCTTTTACTTACTTCCTTCTACTTCTATTTCATTAAACCTGACATTGATTGACTTCACGACGATTTTATTCTTTTTGTTGTATATTATGTAAGCTTTTCTTCTTGATGAATAACCTATAAAAATTCCTTCATCTGCCTTAGTCTTGTTGAGTTGATCACTTGTGTTAAGGATATAACAAGACCATCCAAACTCAAAAATACAAGATGTTAAGTTTCTTATCAAACCAAAACTCATAAGATGTTTTATTAAGCATTGATCTGATCATAACTCTGTCCATTATATAACATGAAGTATTTACTGCTTCTGCCCAAAAGGACAAAGGAAGTTTATATTCGTTTACCATTGATCTAGCTAATTCTTGTAATGTACGATTCTTTCGCACGACCAACCCATTTTGTTGAGTTGTTTGTGGAGCAGAAAATTCTTGTTTGACATCATTTTCCTCACAAAACTTTTCAAAACCATAATTTTCAAATTCTCTACCATGATCACTTATTAAAATAATAACTGAAACTCCTTTTTCATTTTGTTTTGCAAATTTTGAAAATTAATTGAAAATTTCTGACTTTTTGGCTAAAAAATAGACTCAAGTGAATCTAGAGTAATCATCAACTATTACATAACGGTACTTTTTACCACCTAAGCTAGCAGCACATTCGATCCAAATAAATCCATGTGAATTAGCTCAAGGACTCTAGAGGTGCTTATCGTGTTTTTGACATGGAAAGACGATCTACTAAACTAACCTATCATGCAAGTTTTGCACATCTTACCAAATTCAAAATTTTGTTGTGGTAATCCTCTCACCAAGTTTTTTGTTTTTAGTTTATTCAATATGCTCATACTAGCATCTCCTAGTCGTCTGTGCCAGAAAGTAGCTTCCTCATCCTTAGCTACTAGACATCTTGAAAGTGTAAGATCACCAAATGACAAGGAATATGTATTGCCTTTCCTCTTACCTATGAACAAAACTTCACTTGAAAATTTATCAATTATTTTGCACATGTTAGCATCAAACACAACATTCCTACCTTTGTTGCACAATTGTTGATAAAGATGAGAGTATGGTGTAAGTTATTGACATATAAAACATCACTTAGCGTAAAAGCATTATTACCTACTTTACCTTTTCCAATAATATTACATTTACCATTGTTGCCAATTATTACACTCCCACCTTTGTAATCTTCTAGGCCAAGAACTTTCATTTATCACATGTCATGCGTTTGGAATAGCTTGAATCCAAGAACCACTCTTGATGTTCCTTAGCCCCTTAACATACCTACACGAGAGAAGTATAAAATAACCTAGAATACTTCATAAGTCCATCATTGTTGGAGACAAGATATTTTGCTTGTTATATAGCAAACCATTAGTATTTTCGATTGTACCATTAGGAACCCAACTTGTTTAAATTTAAGAAAATTTACATTTGTACCTTTTTGAATCCAAATTTGTTCAATGGCTTTATGTTTGTTCCTATTCCAACACTTGTTTTATTTATGACCAATTATTCCACAAATTAAATACTTTGAAAGTTCTTTGTGAAATTTGATATTATCATAGTTCTTTTTCTTAATTAATTCCTCTATCATATCCAAGTCCTTTTCTATTTCTAGTGATAGCCTGACTTCCTAACAACATATTCAGTGACTTTTCTCCCTTAGAAATTTTTTTATTGCCAATTCAAGTTGTTGAACCTTAGACCTATAAGCATTGGTTCATTCAAAAGTGAGATGCATCTTTTAATGGAATTTTCTCTTTTTGTGTCAACTTTGTTTTTCAGAGTCAAAGTTTTATCTTCTAGTATTTCAATTTTAGTTTTAGACCTATTAATTTCCTCCCCTAGAGACTGACATTTCTAACATTCTGAATTGTATTTTCTTATATTTTGTATCATTAGCACTAGCTTGTTGTTTAACTCAAGTAGACTATTTTTTTCTGATTCTAGATTATCATATCTTTATCTAAGCCTATTAATGTTCTCGTTTAATTCATGATATAATAAAAGTAAATCAATACGGGATAAGTATGCTACCTTCTTTGGTTCATCGCCGCTATCAATTGGTTTTCCCATTAGACACGGATTTGCCTCTTCCTTCTCGCAATCAGTATTCTCTTCTTCTTCACTTTCGTCCCAAGTGGCTGCAAAACTCTTTTTTTTTCTTCTTTCCTTTGTTACGTCGACTCACCGGACAGTTTAGCTTAAAACGCCCTATTCTTTACATTTATAACATGAGATTTCTTCCTCGGAATCATCCAGTACTTTGACATGCTAGATTTTATTCGTCGGTTTTTGGCTGGATTTCCATGCTTCTTTGTCCATGTTTTCAATAACTTTATTAACAATGCTAGCTCGGCTACAGCTTCGTTGTCATCCTCACCATCAATGGTACTCTTTAAAGCAATTGATTTCTTTTTCAATTCTCCATTTTCACATTCTTCCATGACCTTTAGCTCCAGTTAATCGGGTTTTTAACCAAGCAGATTTTCAATGGAAGTTAGAACATCAAAAGGAAGACAAAACAATTCAAGAACCTGGGAACACACGTAGAAGAGTAAGAAGATGGAACTCAAAAGATTACTAGTCTAAAGGAGCAAAGGAAACCTTTCGGTACCGAGGTACTCTCGGTACCGAGAGCTCTCTATTGCACTTTGGACCTCGTCAACCTCTTGTACTTCAAGTACTACTATGAGTAATCAACATCAAGTGCTTTTCTCGGAGAATAGATGAGAAATTCTAAGGATTGGTGATAAGAAAGCAAAGAAAGCAGGATAATACAAGTGTTATCAAGGAATCGTCGAGATCGGCTTAATTTCTATGGAAAAGAGTAATGGTATACATCGAATTGAAGATAGGGAGTAAAGTAAAAAACAAGGAGAAGAATTACAAATACAAACCTCTCGGCACCAAGAGATTCCTTGTGGTACCGAGAGGCTCGTATTGTTTATTGGGTTGCGTGCTCTCTGTGGGCCTCTGGCTTGCTTATGGACTTCGATTTATGCGAGCCCCTAGATCTACAGAGTAGTTTCTCTATAAATATCAACTGTATAGAAACTAAAAAAGGATCTTAGACTCTACTTTTTCTTCATCTCATATCTCCTATATCTCCTACATAATAGTCACCTATGCAAATACTATTGGCAGTTCCAAGCTTAGGAATCTATCAATCCCGTGTACTAGTGACTTTAATTCTCTTCTAAGTCCATAATCAATAAAATATAAAGTAGACGCATGCCAAAAATTGTCGAACCACTATAAAAAATTTGTGCTTCTTTACTTTTCTACGATTTGCACTTTCTTGTTATTTCAACTAAACCTAATCCTACAACAGATCATACTTGGGTCTTATGCCACTTTTAGCGTCAACATTTTGGTGCTTTCACTGAGAAATCCAACTCAGGGCTGGATCTAGCTTGTTATTTGGGTTTGAAGAGGTCTACTGGTTAGATTTAGAAGTTTTTCTTGAACGATTTTGGAAGTTTGCTATTTGAAGTCAATGGCGCCTAAAAGATTCGGCAGATCCATAGGAGCAGTAGCTGGTGGTTATGAAGAGAATGCTCACCAAGTTGAAGTAAGCAACGGGCGGCACCAGAATCATCTGCTCAACATGAAGTGGTTACTAGAGGTGAGCTTGATAAGATGTTGCAGGAATTGAACCAGAAGATGGTGGATAGTCTAAAAGCCTTGATGGACAATATGGATGCTTTGCTATCCGTGCAACCACAAAGGACCAGGAGAATTAGAAGGAAAACTTTACCTAGGTTAGTGCAGGAAAACTCCTCTGTTTCTGACCAAAATAGAAGGGATGAAAAGCAAAACCAGAAGGAAGTAATTGATGGAGTTGCAGGAGGAGTTGCAGAAGGAAGCAGAAATGCTCCCTTTATAAGAAAATAACTTGGTACTGAGAGGATTTCTCTTGGTACCGAGAGGTATTTTGTTGAGATGGGGGGACATGAAGCTAATGCAATGTATGTATCTAATGAGGAAGAAGACTTACAGCTTGACGATAATGATATTAAGCTGGATTTTGTTGCTAATGGAGATGTAGTTCAAGCAGCAGCAGCTGAACCAATCGCACGTCCATGGAATGCCAAAACATGGTTCTCTTGGAGTTTGGAGGACCTAGGCATCAACCGGCAAACCGAGACCATTTACGGAGTCAAACACTCGGTGTAGCCCCTGATAGTCGACCTTCGAAGTACCATTCTAGCGAGGAATATGTAGCTAGCATGGTTAAGCGGTTGGTTGAAGAATGTAAAGGCAGCTAGAATGAGGGTTGGGACTCTACACCAAGCGGGACTCCGTTCACAGACATTATTCTAAGAGAAGAGTACCCTAGGATGTTTATCATGTTGACTATGCCATTGTATAATGTAACTACCGATCCAAGACAATATTTACCCAAGTGTGAATGGCACATAGATGGTGCTAGAGCAACAGATGTTGTTCGATGTAGATGCTTTCCCGTATTCTTGGAAGGAGTTGTGTTGATGTGGTTCACTAGGCTCATGCTGAGATCCATATCGACTTTTGATGAGTTGGCTAGGAAATTTTTAGAACAGTTCCGACTGTATGATGCATGACCCAAGGACATGATGTCCTTGTCAAGCTTGTCTCAAGGTCCTAAGGAATCACTGAAAGGGTTCTTGAATCGGTTTAATATTGTTGTTACCGAAGTAAGTAATTCGAAGGAAGATCTTGTATTCATGGCTTTGGTCCGATGCATCTGCCAATACATGGATTTTGGAAGATGGTTGAAGATGAAGCAACCTACAACCATGGAAGAGTTCCATTGGAAGGCTAATCAATTACTTCACTTGGAGGAAGCAAGTTTAGCTTCAGGGATACCAATGACGGACAGTCAAAGGAGGTTATCTAGAGTAATGTGTTAGTTAAATAATCTAGAGAAAGCGTTGGTACTGGGGTAACTAATGCTGGAAAATCTAGTAACTAGAAGAAACAAAATCAAGGTTCCGGTGGTAGGCGTAACGACAACAAAAAATGTCCAAGGAATTTGAGACCGAAAGATTACATTCCTCTAGACGATACGTTGGAGAACATATACCTAGCCACTCAAGGAACGAAATGATATAAGAAACCGCCAAGAAAGGAGGCAACCAAGCAAGGAAGGCACTCCTAGAAGTTCTACCGTTTCCATGGAACTCATGGACACATCACAAATGAGTGCCGACATTTGAAGGACCTTATTGAAGAACTGATATGGAAGAATATGCTCCAGTAGTATGTCAAAGAGCCATAGGGTGGTGGCTAGGCTGTGAGACCCCAAGGGCAACCTACCTTAAGGGAACCAGCATGGACCAAGTGGAATGAACCCGGGTGAAATGATGGAAAGCTGATTACCAATACCATAAGTGGAGGACCCCATCCGGCAAGAAAAAGCTGAGGGAAATAGGGTGGTACACGAGCTCTCCAAAGCATGTATCGTAGGAGGGCTGCTTCACTGTAGAAGATGGAGCTCTGGCTAAGTAGTAGAAAATGATAACTGATATTCAGAAATATAGACGTTGACGGAGTCGAAGCGCCAACTTTCGACCCCATGGTAGTAATATTTCGAATTAGATCGACAACTGTACATCGAGTCCTGATGGATACCGGGAGTTCAGTGAACATACTCTTCAGGAGAACTTTCGATCATATGAAGACCAACATGAAAGAAGTAACGGCTTGTAAAACCAAGATTCAAGGATTTACAAGCGAAGAAAAATAGCCGATTGGAACGGTCGATTTTCCTATGGAACTAGGTGAAGGAGAACGCCGGATAGTCCAGATTCAAAAGTTTGTTATCGTAGATGAGTATTAAGCATACAATTCCTTCTTGGGCCGACCGGCTTTGGCTGATTTTAGGATAGCACCAGCGCCTTGGTGTTTGGTAATGAAGCTCCCCATGGAAAATGGAGTCCGAGTAGTGAAAGGAGACCAGAGCGTTGGAAGAGAATGTTACATCGCAGAACTCAAAGAAGCAAAGCAGCGTGAGAAAGGCAAGAATGTAGAGAGAACACTCTGCATTCAGGACTCTCAAGCATAGCAATTAAAGACTGGACCCTAGCTCGGAAATCATAGTCATATTAATAAGGCTATGGATCCCAGGAAGCAGTCAGGGGAAGGGCAACCGGCATCGATCAATCTGACGATGAATGTTCTAATGACATAGATGATCCTACTCAAGTCCTGAAGATTGAATCTTAGCTCAACACTAACTTAAAAAAGGAATCGGTGAATTTCCTCTAAGGAAACTTGGATGTATTCACCTGAAAACATTCTGATATGTGTGGGATATCGCTGGAGATAGTGTGTCATGCACTGAATATTGATCAAAGTCCACACCAATAAAACAAAAAAAAACGCAGTTTGGGTCTGAAGAGATCTGTTGGGTTGAAAAAAGAAGTGGCTAAGCTATTGACAAATGGCTTTATCCAGGACACTTTATACCCCGATTGGGTATCCAATCCCTTATTGGTCAAGAAGAAAATAGGAAATGGAAAATTATGAATGTGTATCAACTACTTAGATTTGAATAAGGTATGCCTAAAAGACAGCTTTCCTTTGCCCAGGATTGACAAACTAATGGATGGAACTACAGACATGAGTTGCTCTCCTTTATGAATGCTTATTCGGGCTATAACATTATTTTGTTACATATACCAGATCAGGAGAACACTAGCTTTATAACAGATTTGGGATTATGCTACCATTGAGTAATGTCGGTCGGTTTGAAGAACACAAGAGCCACTTACCAGACATTGGTAAATTCTATGTTCAAGAGTCAAATCGAACGAACGATGGAAGTAAATATAGATGGCATGCTTGTGAAATCACGAGTGTCTTGGAATCATCTGGACGATCTTTTAGAGATGTTTGAAATTTTATGGAAAAATGGAATGAAGTTAAATCCATTAAAATGTTCTTTCGGAGTAGCACCGGGAAATTTTCTGGGATTTATTGTCAATGCATGAGGCATTGAGGATAATCTGTAACAGACTAACACCTTGAGGAATGTAACTACCCTAACCACAAAGAAACAACTTCAAAGCTTGAATGGAAAGATCGATGCTTTGATTTGATTCGATCGATGCTTTGAGTTGATTCATCTCAAGGGCGACGGATAAGTGCATACCTTTCTTCGACGCCCTCAAGAAAGGTAAAATGAACTTTGAGTGGAATGGGGGTTGTCGGAATGCCTTTGAGGAATTATTTAGGCACAAGGAAATGCCATTGGTCTTATCCAAACCACTGGATGGGAAGGATTTATTCGTTTACTTAGCAGTGTCTTCTCACACACTAAGTGCAGCACTAGTGTATGAGGAGGCAAGGATTCAGTAACCGGTGCACTATATTGGCAAATGGTTCCTTAAAGTTGAAAAGAATTACCCGAAGCTGCAGAAACCCGAACATTGCTTATTAATCGCGTCAAGGAAGTTATGACTGTATCTTCAGCCTCATCCAATCAAAGCACTGACAGATCAGCCTCTGAAGCAGGTTTTGTACCGACTTAAGACCTTGGGAAGAAGGTTGCTGAAATGGAACATTGAGTAGATTCAATACAATATTACTTACCATCCAAGGAGAGCGATAAATGGGCAAGCATTGGCAGACTTCATTGTCGATTTTACCATGCGTGATGGTGAAGAGGAAGAGGATGCTCCAGTCCCAACTCCTCATTGGAAGTTTTTTGTCGATGGCACTTCAAATGAATTTAGTTTGGGGGCAAGAGTAGCATTTGAAATGACAGAAGGACGATCAATCTGTTGCGCATTGAAGCTGGAATTTCCTACAACTAATAATAAAGCTGAGTACGAGGCATTAATAGTAGGATTGAGGATAGCCAAGGAGCCAGGAATAAAGACATTGCACATATTTGGTGATTCCCGCTGGTGGTTTTCTAGATCAGGAAGGAGTATTAGGTCAATGGAAGGAGACTTGACCCTTACCTATCGAAACCATTAGAACTGCTTGAAGACATAAAGAATTATACATTAACGCACATCCATAGAGAGGAGAATATGAAGGTCGATTTTCTATCTTAGCTAGCTAGCTCCGAGGAAGCACAGTTAATGGGATTGGTTTCAATGGAGGTTGTAACAGCTCTAAGCATCGATCGGATAGACATCAATTGGATTCTGGAGGCAACAGAAAATGAGGAGTCATCGATGACACTAATCAAGGGCAACCCGATTAACGGCTCTCTCGAAAGACTGGAATGACTGGAAGAAACTTCTCCAAAAAGCACCTTGGTTCATAATGTAGGATGGAGTCTTATACCGAAGAGGATTATAAACTCCCCTACTTCAGTGCATAGTCAATGATAAGGCTAGGAATATCCTCATGGAAATTCATAAGGTTAGTTGTGGTGATCACATCGGGGGGTAAACTTGACAAAGAAGATACTTTGCTATAGATATTTCTTGCCGACAAAAAACCAAGTTGCAGCTGACTACATAAAACGGTGTGATCAATGCCAGAGGTTTACAAAGATTCCAAAATCCTCATCTTCGAAGCTTATGCAGATGGTCAGCCCATGACCGTTTGCGATTTGGGGAATTAACGTTATCGGTGTGTTACCAATAGCAAAAGGGGAACGAACATCATCTTCAAAGCTCGTTGTTCGCTTTGGCATATGGATCAGAAGCAATAATCCCGGTAGAACTGGAAGTCCCTTCTCTTCGCAAAAGGCCTTTCGAACCTAAGGTGAACGAGGAGCTCCTGCTTGAGTTTTTAAATTTGGTTGATGAGATAAGGGAAGAAGCGGAGTTATAGGTTGCTACCCACCAGAAAAGGGTAGCACGACACTTCAACACCAAGGTTTGTAATTGCACCTTTGAGGTAGGGGAGCTCATTCTGAAATGAGTCCTCCTAGGTACGGGAGCGTTTGGCCCAAACCAGGAAGGACCCTACATGATCGATCAGAAGCTTGGAGATGGAACATTCAAGCTGGCAACTGTTGATGGAATCCCTATCTTATGTGCATGGAACAACGATCTGTTCCAGCACTATTACACTTAGTTTATCTTCATTTGTTTTCGCAAATAAACCACCCAAGGACACTGGGGCAATGTAATAAGGTAGGACTTGCTATTTCTTTCATTCGCAAGTAAAGTTAGCTTCTTGAACCAATGGAATCATGTTCTTAAAAGCAAAACCCCCATGATGCGCGATTAGTAGTACATACTCCTTTGGTTTCAGATAATGGAGGAGGAGTATGTTCCTAAGGGCCGATCGGATAATTTAGGTTAACCTTCAGGAATTTATCATTGCCTAAAGATAGGTAATGACGAGAAGGTTTTCCCATTCACTTTAATCTTCATGAATTCGTCGTTGCCTGGATATAGGCGACGGCGGGAAGGTTTCCACATTCAATTTGGTTTAAGCTTCAAGAATTCGTTATTTTCTGAAGATAGGCGACGACAGGAAGGTTTTTCTGTTCACTTCAACCTTCAGGAATTCGTCGTTGCCCATAGATTGGCGATGGCGAGAAGGTTTGTAAACCCCAACCTTCAGGAATCTAGCTCTACCCAGAGATAGGCAACATCAAGAAGGTGAAACACTCATCCTTCAGGAATCAATTATTGCCCAAAGATAATGATGCCAAGAAGGAAAAGCTCAACCTACGGGAATCTGGCCCTGTTTGGAGATAGGCGGTGTCAGGAAGGCGAAAATTCAAACCTTCTGGAATTCGTCATTGCCTGGAGATAGGCAACGACGAGAAGGTTTAAAGATTCGTAACCTTCTAGAATCTGGTGTTGCCTAGAGATAGGCAATGCTGTGAAGAAAAACTCCATCTTCGGGATTGCTCAATCACTAGTTGCAGAGATTTGACATCGCCTAAAGATAGGCAATGTCAAGGAGAAACTCTTGGAATCAAACCATCCATACACTAGTTTTTAGAGATTAAAACTAGTGTTTCATTGAATTTCAACGATGGCCATAGCGACCAAGTAGGACTTCCTCGGTCGAGGATAAGAGAGGATGGTTATAAAGAATCGGAAACAAGCATTATCAAGCTTTCCCAATCCAGGATCAGGATAGGAAAAGCACACTTGGACTAAGGGTAATCACATAATTTTCCCCACGGAATTTCTATCCCGTCAATGCCCACAATCTGGCATATAGGATGGTAAATCCCATAACACAACAAATTCAAAATGAAAGGAAGATGAATATTTCAACTGCTGCTAAATGGGAGTTAGAAGCAATGCGGATCCAAGATTACCACCATTACCAACTAGTCGGAAGAAACTCGATCAAAAGTAAGCACGGAGTTGGTTAAGTAACGGTCATGTTTTGCCAAACATAGTACGTTGGCAGTTATAAATTGGGTCGAGATCAGAATACATCCTAAGCAATTGTAGGAATATTATATAAGCATAGAGTTGTAGTAAATAAGTATACTGCATAGAAACGGACATATATAATTGCAATATAGGTAGTTATATCACATATATAGGTGGTTATATATAAACAGTATAGTACATAAAGGTGTGGAAAGGTAAATGGAATAAAGATTGCAGGACAAAAAGAAATCTTTCTACACTTCATTCTTTATGTACAAAATAAAGCAGGGACTGCTTCCACACAGACACGACATGTTCATCACACAAAGAAAAAACAAATGCACAGACCCGACAACACAAAAACAAAAACAAGCTGCCACACCACAACCTCCAAGCACCCTCGACCTTTTCCCCTTCTTACCACTAGGAGCTTCAGTAGGCTCCTTGGCTCCTCTCTTAGCAGGCTCCTCTGCACGAACTACGCCTATAGACCCTCAACCTGATTCAATAAATTCTCGTTAGAGCTGCGAGTACGATGGATGGTTCGAGCAGGCACTCTGGAGCTGCTCGAAGGAATTGAATCAGGGATGGCAGACCTGTCAAGTGGCAACAAATTGCACTGTTTGCGACAAAAATGGTCACAAACCCCGAATGTAATGAAAGCACCAGTGTTTGCACACAAATCCTCAATATTCAGTCACAGATCACAGATCTAGATAATGTAGAGAGTAAAAATGAAGAAATAGTAAATGAAAAATGAAAGCAAGTAAAGAACACAAGAGAATTATAGTGGTTCGGCTATCTCCAGCCTACGTCCACTTTGAATTGATCCTTTTATTTCCTTTATAATATGATTACAGTTGCAATCCTTTGAATATCAATAGCCAAAAATGGCAGAATCTAGCCAACGAGAAGAAGATAAAGAGGAGCCGAGAGAATAGGACCCCCTTGTAGTTGCAATGGAGGTGCTATTTATAGGTGTGGAGCTGGAAATATTTGCCTTGAATCTCGGAATACTCCTTCTCAATTCCAGATGGGCCCACATGATCGATCTGGAGTCATTTGGGATCGATCCATAGTGAGTTTGTATCGGTCATAAACTGCTCCAATTGAGCTACGATCGATCAGGGATTTTCCCTATGTGTTGTGCAACTTGCTGTGAAAATCTCATTGTATTTGGAATTGTAGATTGTGAGATATGATCGATCCAAGATCGAGTTTACAACTGTAGGCTGAAACTTTCGTATCCATCGCCTCTTATCCATCACATCCCGTATCCATAGCTTTCGCATCAATCCGAGCCTTATGTAGTGATCCATGTTTTGCATTCCATCCCTTGACCGCTTATTTCATATCGATCGATAAGAATGATTGACATGAAACATGTCTCTGAATCCATCCAGTGCCTTATCCTTCGTATTGATCCCATCCTTGCTTGATCGATACGAAATGTATTGAGATGAAGTTTAATCGATCCAAACCAAAAGTGCAGTGCATTATCCAAACCATATCCATCCTGGAGTTGCCAGATCGATACGAATTGTATCGATACGAAACGCCATAATGATCGATACAAAAGTATCGATATGAAACCATTTTTCACCAATATTGATCCATCCATAACTTGAGTGTATGAACTCCGATTGACCTGAAACTCAAAACGTAGCCTCACCGAACCTTGTTTATCATTCTCGATCGATCCCATCTTGATTGGAGCTTGGTCCAACTTTGACGGTATCGATCATAGCCTTGTTTTCAATCGACCTCTAATCTTGATATCCATCCTTTTTAGCCAATTTGTCGATATCCCGGCCTTGACCAAAAGGCGGGGTAACATTTACCACCCAAAACATGCCTTGCGGTAGGAAGGCGCGTTTTGAATAGCTTTAAATCTGACATCCAAAATCTGTACTCCATTGATAGCCATATCATCCAATCCTTAATTCAATCCATTACCAAGCAATTCCATCCCAAGTCTAATATCCAAATCTACGACTAGTCCGAGTCAATATCCAAGTCCTGGACCGTTCCGGGTCCTTAGCCAAATCCTTAGCTGCTCAAAGCCACTATCTGAATCCATGACCTCTCCGGGTCATTAACTAAATCTAGGACTGCTCCGAGTCCATGTCCAATCCTCAGCCATTCAAAGCTGAATCAATATCCATTTCACATCTTGGAAGCTAGTAACCGAATCCTTTGATCTCTCCGGATCGTTGACGGCCTTCTCTGGACCTTTATCAAGCTCGATCCAAACTTAACGATTGAATAGACAGATCTTGTCGCGCTCCGGCGAAGCAACCTATCCCTTGCACTCCGGCCCCAGTGGGGGCATATAGCGATGTCCTGGTCCTCCTAGACCGACCATAGCCTCTCTGGGCTCTTGCTGGATCCCATCCTATCACTCTCCGGTGAAGGGGAAACAACGTTGAGTGAGCTGATCATGTCGCTCTCCGGCGAAGCGGCGTCACTCCCTGCACTCTAGTTCTGTATCGTTGAACATTAATCGATGCCATGGCCAAAGTCCTAGACCAATTACAGCCACTCTGGGCTCTTGCTGAACCCCGATCCAATCACTCTCCAGTGAATGGGGAACAGCGTCAAGTGAGCCGAACCTGTCGCTCTTTGGCGAAGCGACTCACTTCCTGCACTTCAGTCCCTGTCTTTCCGGTAAGGAGCATAAAGCGATCAATTTCCAACTAACATCCAATATCCATCACTTAACTCTCTTGTTAGGGATGTGTTTCAAAAAATCCAAATCTGTTTATTAAATCCAAATTCCAAACGTTCAATGAAAAAAACAGAAAAAACTTAAGTGCTGCCTCTTCGAGCAGAGCGGTCTACTACCATCTCAGAGAATGCCTGGGAATCGCTCTAGTTCCCTTACATGTGTAAGTGGCATAGCCGCTTTATTTTAGAAACAAAACTAGAAAGATTATTTGATGACCGATGTTCAAATCCAGAACTCGGCCCTTGCTATCACATTCAGCTGATGACGAGTCGTGACCCCGATCCAAGGTCATTCCTGTTTGGTGATGGCGTTAGCTGCTCGTGTTCTACCGCTGTTGTCCGGTTCCACACATACTGCGGAAATCTGCCACTCCTGACATGTTCTTCCACCATTTCCTTCAAGTGGCGGCATTCATCTGTGGTATGCCCCTCCAACTCATACAATAGGTAGTACCTCCCGCTACTGCATTCCCGCTCTGTGGGATTCCTTTTTGGTGGTTTTCGATAGGGGAGTTGCCCCCGTGTTTCCAAGTAAATTCATTCCAGATTCTCCTTCAAGTCTTTGTATGTGGTGAATTTGGGTTCCCGATCTCTCACTCTGTTTGTTAGAACCATCATATCCATCATCCTGCTTTCGCTTTCCTTTATCCATCCCACGTCCTTCTTCGGACATTCCTTCGCCTAGTGTGGTGTTTACCTCCAGCCTTTCGGTGTGTGCATCCTCTAATCGTATAAACCTTTCTGCCTCATGATAGAATTCCCCGAGATCCTGTGGTGGATCCCATGCCAATGAGTCCTTGAACTCGGTTCCTTCTACAATTCCTGCTACCGCCGCCATCAAAATCATTGATGGATCCGGGCGATCCACCGAAGCCATGGCTGCATTGAATCGCATTAGAAAATTCCTTACGGACTCTCCTGTCCTCTGCTTCATCGATGCCAATGTCATTACATTCTTGGGTCATGTAATGTGGACCTTGAATTATCTCATGAAGCGTTCCACTAGTTCACCCCATGTCCTAATCGATCCATTCTCTAGCTGCCTGAACCAGAACGCAGCCAAATCCGCAAAGTATAAAGGGAAGCATCTTGCCATAACCTCCTTATATGCCCCCCAGCACTTCCATATGCCTGATGTATCTGGTTACGTGCGTAGTTGGGTCTGACTTCCCATCATAGGCCTCCAGCGTTAGTAGTTTGAATTCTAGAGGGTTCCTTGCATTTTTGATATTCGGAGTGAACGGACTCCGACTAACTTCCTCCAAGCCTCCGCTCGGTAGCCCTCCTCTCATAATCCTTCATATTAATCCATCCATCCGCTCGTCTCCATCCGGGGGTAGCCTCCTATATGTGTTTCCATCCTACCCCATATGTCTTGGAGGGTATTCTGGGTAGTACTCTTCATGTTGCTCATTCACGTTTGCGTTGGCCCCAACTTGCTGAGCTTCATTCACGAGCCTTCCAATATACGATCCCGAGGTTCTGCCCCCAGGCCTTTGCTGATTCCCTTCACATTCTCCATACTAGTTCTGGATCTGACCTCTAGAGATTTCTACAGCTCTGACTCCTTGTTCTACATTGCCGGCAGCTGCGGTTGCTCCATTTCCTGGGTTCCAGCTGTGCCCATTTGCCTGAAAAGATTCTTCATCATCCCATGTTAGCTCTTCAATAATCTATTCTGCATGGAATCCATCATTGTTCGCATCTCATCCCTTGTGATGTAGATGGATGCTTGATCTGCTCCAACTCCAAAGGAAGCCTCTTGACTTCCCTCTTGATGGCTCCTTTCTAGTAATGTTCCTCTAGCTGATTGCCTAACCATGATTCCTCCTAGATCTGATCCCTTAGCTTCCAAATCTGAACTCCAAATCCGATATAGCGGGTGCTAGTCTTCTTAGTGAAAGCACCAAAGTGTTTATGCCAAAAATGGTCACAAACCCCGAATGTAATGAAAGCACCAGTGTTTACACAAAAATCCTCAATATTTAGTCACAGATCATAGATCCAGCTAATGTAGAGAGTAAAAATGAAGAAATAGTAAATGAAAAATAAAAGCAAGTAAAGAACACATGAGAATTATAGTGGTTCGGCTATCTCCAGCCTACGTCCACTTTGAATTGATCTTTTTATTTCCTTTATACTGTGATTACAGTTACAATCCTTTAAATATCAATAGCCAAAAATGGTAGAGTCTAGCCAAAAGAGAAGAAGATAAAGAGGAGCCGAGAGAAAAGGACCCCTTTTAGTTGCAATGGACGTGCTATTTATAGGTGTGGAGCTGGAAATATATGCCTTGAATCTTGGAATACTCCTTCTCAATTCCAGATGGGCCCACATGATTGAACTGGAGTCATTTGGGATCGATCCTTGATCGATCTATAGTGAGTTCGTATCGATCATAAACTGCTCCAATTGTGCTATGATCGATTATGGATGTTCCCTATGTGTTGTGCAACTTGCTATGAAAATCTCATTGTATTTGGTGTTGTAGATTATGAGATATGATCGATCCAAGATTGAGTTTACAAGTGTAGGTTGAAACTTTCGTATCCATCACCTCGTATCCATCACATCCCGTAACCATAGCTTTTGCATCGATCTGAGTCTTATGCAGTGATCCATGTTTTGTGCTCCATCCCTTGACCGCTTCTTTCGTATCGATCGATACGAATGATCGACACGAAATATGCCTCTGAATCCATCCAGTGCCATATTCTTCGTATCGATCCCATGCTTGCTCGATCGATACGAAATGTATCAAGATGAAGTTTGATCGATCCAAACCAAAAGTGCAGTGCATTATCTAAACCATATCCATCCTGGAGTTTCCAAATCGATATGAATTGTATTGATACGAGACATATCTATACAAATATCGATCGATACGAACCAAACGCCATAATGATCGATACGAAAGTATCAATACGAAACCATTTTTCACCAATATTGATCCATTCATAACTTGAGCGTATGAACTCCGATTGACCTGAAACTCAAAACGTAGCCTCACCGGGCCTTGTTTATCATTCCCAATCTATCCCACCTTGATTGGAGCTTGGTCCAACTTTGACGGTATCGATCATAGCCTTGTTTCCAATTGATCTCCAATCCTGATATCCATCCTTTTTAGCCAATTTGTTGATATCCCGGCCTTGACCAAAAGGCGGGGTAACACGCACCGCCAGAGATTCTCATTGGTTATGAGATACAAAGTGGTGCGATGCTGGAATCTAATCTCCCTTAGACCATTTAGAATATTGGCATGCTCATCACGAACACCTTGAGCAGGAATGCCTGGAACAAATAAATAGGAAATTAAGTGCTTAGATGGAGTAAACCCAAGCTCAAAAAATAGAAGGAAAGGAATTCACTTCCAAACAGCCAACCCTCGTTGAAGTCGTACGGGTATCGGACGAAGAAGTACTCGTTTTTGAAATACGAGCATTTGTTGCAAAGAGACTCGATAACTTTGCACCTACACTAAGCCTCGATGATCATGTAATAGGGAGACTTTTGCCTTTGCTTGAAGTGCAGGAGGTAGGTGAGCTCCTAGAAAGTGGGAGCCCGATTGAAATGATTCATGAAGAGAACATAAAACGAGCTCAGGAGAGCATAACCATTCGGATGGAATTGAGTCGGAGCTAACCTAAGATCTTGTAAATCCATGCAAAGGAATGTATTAAAGGGTGACACGACATCACCGAGACATATATATCTATTACAAACAATGAATCTCTATGGAGGGAGATGTGCTTGTTCACCCTGAGTAGGAAGTCATACGTCATCCTCAGGAATTTCATGTTGGCGATAGAACTTCTAAAGCATTTCCACGAAAAGGATAGACGACATTTGATCAGAAAAATCATTCAAGACCCTTAGTCTGATATATTCATTCAGGGGAGGAGGTTGATTTTGTGGTGGAACCCCTTGTATAACCGCGCTCTGTAATTCGGCCGAGATTGAATGTCCAGGCTTAACATATAGAAGGAGAAGCCTTAGCTGTGGAGGACCCAGCTTTAGGAGGAGTAGACGTACCCTCAGCGAACTTGAAGCAAGGAGATTTATGAGCCATTCTAAACAATAAACTTGATGTTCAACGTAGTCAAGTATGTTTTATTTCCAAATAGCGAACTCGTGTGAGGTAACCGGAATGCAAAGGATGTTGACGTATGTTGACTAATCGGATTCTGATCATTGACCAGGGCAAGCGAAAGTGTTAATCTATGCAGTGTGAGTCTCGTATCCCATAAACAACAAACAGACCATCATGTGTAGATATCTTGCTCGTGCTAGAAAATGCGTCACTCTACACAATGAAACCATTGTTCGAAGCGACACAGAAGTCTTTCTTTATAATAACATCGGAAATGCAACAATAGGAAAGCATGGCGGTGGAATCGTTCGAATATCAAATCCATACCAATATGACTGTTCTTGAATAAGAGTATTCTTATCAGAATTTGGATAGTAGGACGTAATGAGGAAGACGTTGTTAGGAGTCAAATATTGGGCAATGTTCGGGATTAGCGCGAAATGGCATCCAGTCCCTAAACTCCAATCAACACCTTCTGAATCGTCCCCTAATGTTCACCATCTCAACCCCAAGCAATCACCAACCTTATAAACAATTGAATCTAAGTTCAAGTTAAATCATTGACGAGATCTTTCAAGTCGGTGGCATGAATTAGAGTTGACACCGAGTGCTTTGAGAAGTGGCAGCGACGATTGTGAGAACATGGGTCAACGACGGCTTCAGATATTCGTCGATGGCTTTAGATGATCATTGACAGCAAGCTTGGTTGGTGGTGACAAGTGGTTGAATGTGGGGAGGGATCGGTCACGAGAAGCTTTGGAGAAGTTGGTGGAAGGAGCTCTTGGTAAAGGAGTTAGGAAACAAGAAAATAAAGAGATAGAAAAAATTTTTAAGTGTTAAACATATATATCTTTCAGGGGGTTTGAAATTTTTCGGTACTAAAAGGATTTAATTCATACCAAGATGTTTTTTCAACCCAAAAACTTGCAAAAAAGTTAGCAAGAGAAAGAGCATACTCGACTAAGGCATGCGACGATCTTCGAAGCATAGATCTTGTCCTTAGCATGGAAAATGGAATTGCAACTATGCATAGCAGTTGAAGGAATATCTACCAGGTTAAAGCAGCATATCGAAGCAATACTTAAAAGGTTAATTGGAATCACCAGATAGTGAGTCAGAACTTGTCTTGAACCAGAGCACGCTTTGTTTTCAATGAAAGCATACTCTGGAGGGAAAATGTTTACCGGGTATTCAACCAAGCAGATTTTTAATAGAAGTTAGCACGGAAAAATGAAGACGAAATGACTCAAGAACCTAGGAACACACTCAGAAGAGAAGAAGATGGAACTCAAAAGATTACAAGTCCAAAGAAGTAAAGGAAACCTCTTAGTACCGAGAGGTCCTCTCGGTACCGAGAGCTCTCTGTTGGACTTTAGACCTCACCAACCTCATGTACTTCTAGTACTACTTCGAGCAATCGACATCAGGTGCCTTTCTTAGAGAATAGATGAGCAACTCTAAGGACTGATGCGAAGAAAGAAAAGAAAGCAGGATATTACAAGTATTATCAAGGAACCGTCGGGATCGATTCAACTTCTATTGAAAAGAGTAATGGAATACATCGAATCGGAGATAGGGAGTAAAGTAAATTAGAAAGAAATGAATTCACAGATACAAACCTCTCAACACGAGAGGTACCACTCGGTACTAAGAGGTCCATACTGATTATTGGGACATGTGTTCTCCGATGGGCCTATGGGCTTGCTTATGGACTTTGACTTATGCGAGCCCCTGGATCTACAGAGCAGTTTCTCTGTAAATATCAGCCCTATAATAACTAAAAGGAATCTTGGACTATGCTTCTTCTTCACCTCCTATCTCTCCCTCAAAATGGTCGCCTAGGTAGATACCATTAGCAGTTCCAAGCTTAGGAACCTGTCAATCCCTTGTACTAGTGACTTTAGTTCTCTTCCAAATCCATAAATCAATGAAATATAAAGTGTACTAGGCCAGAGATCGCTGGACCACTATAAAAATCTTGTGTCTCTCTACTTTTCTATGCTTTTTTTCACTTTATAGCTATTTCAACTAAATCTAATCCTACAACAGGTCATACTTGGGTGTTGTGCCACTTTTGGCATCAACAACTCCATTTCATATGTGATGAGGTTTTCGATTCGTTCTTCCACCTTTAGTTTTTTCAAGTCTTTGGACTCTTGGATTGTTGTCACTTTTCCTTTAAAACTTATCAAAAGGATTCTTGTGATTTTCCGAACCATCTCGAATTCTGTTTAGGTTTTTCCCAGCATCTTGGATTTGAAGACTAGATTTGAAAATTTTCCATACATCTCCTTTATATTCTTGTCTTTCATCATTACGAAGTTCTCGTATTCATTGCTAAGCATGGCTAGATGAGATTCCTTGACCTACAATTTACCGTCATGTGTTACTTTAAGTGTATGCCAAATTTCTTACACAATCACACAGTGAGAAACATGATTGTATTCAGTTTTATCTAAAGCTCAATTAATTGAATTCATAGCTTTAACATTTGAACGATATATACTAAGTTCATTTGCATCCCACTTATCTTTGGCTTTAGAAACTTCATGATCATCTATCGTTATTGTGGGTAGACTATATCCGGTTTTTACTATAACTCATGCCTCTATAGTATCTAGAAAAAATTTCATCCTAGTTTTCAAATACGAGTAATCAGTGCTATTAAACATGGGTGGCCTAGTTATGGATTGTCCTATAGAAAAAACATTATTAAAACTAGTCATAGTGAATTTTACTACCTAGCTCTTATACCACTTGTAGGATCGATTAACCTTAAAAGGGGTGAGTAGTGTTTATAATAAATTCACAGAATAATAAAAATTGCAGCATGGATAATAACAGAGTAAATGAAAAAATAAAAATAACAAATAATTTTACCTAACTTTGGCAAAACTTGCCTACTGCTGCCTCCAAGATTTCTACTAAGATTGAACAATCATACGCTTATAAAACCCTATAAACTTACGACTATCGCTAAACTGATTGTTCTAATCCTAGACCTAGAAACCCTACCTCAACTCAATCCCCAAGTTGAGAATTCCCCAAACTACAGACCGTAGTTCAATTCAATATAGAGCTAGAGTTTTAAAATTTTAAAAAAATTACAATTAAAACAAAAAGGAAACCCGAATACAAAAATAAATTACAGCCCAAATAAAATGAGAGATAAAAGTGTATTCAGCCTGTATCTCATATTTTACAAACCGGTCACTTTCTCTAGCCGAGCCTCTTTTTCTAGGGTTTCAATTTGAAGCCGCCGATCTTCGATCGATTGACATAATTATGCATGTATGTCTTTTTTGATCGATTTCTTTACTCACCTGAAGATTTACGCCTTTGGATTTTTTTAGTCGAGCGATTCTTCGATTGCTGATTTTGTATGATTTTTGTAACGACCTGGAATTTTATCACTTTGATTTGTGAATATTTAATTTATTTTAAATATTCAATTAATTGTTTTAATAATTAAAATACCCTCTTTTAATTTGTAATTAATCATAGGAAATTCATTTTTGAATTTGATTTACTAAAATATGTAGTTCGACGGAAGACTGAAAATATGATCGAAACACGCTTTTCAGATTTTCAGCTATTATTCGAATGACAAGTTATTTAAAATGTTGTAATACCCTTGTATAAACTAAAAAAACACTTATATATTTCAAGAATTTTATTTTGTAATGTATAAACAAAGTAATATAATAATAATAAGAAGAAATTTAAAAATGAAAATTTTATTTAAATTGAAAATGGGAAAAGATGGATGTGAAGTGAGTTAACAATTTATAGTGGTTCCTTGAGTGTGTAAGTGGATTTAGGTACATAAAACACCCTTTTATCCTGCATATTATTAAAATTTTTGTACTTAGATAAGGATTGAAAATGATGGTAAGTTAAGAAATGTGATTTAAGGGTAAAATTAAAAATTGCCTTCTTTTATTTTAAATATGCTCTCTTATTCTACTTTTCGTTTCAAAAACTTTCTACTTTTTATAAATTTTTCAAAATCACCTCTTTAACTCAAAAATTTGTATTTAACTCAAAGATAAAAATTTGAAGCAATTCAAATTTTAAAGTGTGGAAGGTGAGATTCTCTATTTTCTTGTATATTTTGTTTTGATTTATATGTGATAAATGTTAAGAAAAACATATAATTTGTTTGAACTGAGTTAGAATTTCCTTTATGTTTAAATAATGATTTAAAAATCAAAAATTGATTTGGAAATGAGGAAGATAGTTTGCTGGAAATGTATAGGAACCAAAAATCTCTTGTTATATACTTATTGTTAGTTAAAATCTATAAGCATCTTTTACATTCAGGATTTCAAAATTCTTTATCTCTCAATCCGTTAAGATTTAGCCAAAATGATAAATTATGGAGTTATTCGTTAGGGTCTAAATTAATCTTTAAAATAGTTACTCGATGTTTCATTTAGTATGGCGGTCAAATTTTCTCGATTGCAGTAATTGTTGAGAAAATGGCGAGTTTTCATCAACCATGGAATGATGAACGAAGGATACGTATGGGTTCGTAGCATCAATTTGGTTTTTAAGGGTGTTTGCGGGACTTATCGTGATGGGATTTGGTTGGGGCTTTGAGATATACTGATTTTGGTATAAAATAAAATTTAGGCAAGGTAATGGTCTGAAGGGTGAACGACGGCGATTGGAGCAACCTTGGGTTGAGTCGGAGGCATGGTAATGATCGGTAGTGGTGCGAGGGTCAGAGGTAGGCAGTAGAGCTCATTTTAGGGTTTAAGGAATTGCTAATTTAGGATCATTTTGGGTCGCCGATCATGGTAGGGTGGAACGCGAGTGGTGTGGAAGGACTGGAAGGCGTGGTGTAGGGGCGACGGTGTTAATGGCAGTGAGGCGG
This sequence comes from Allium fistulosum, assembly GCA_030737815.1. Lineage (NCBI taxonomy): Eukaryota > Viridiplantae > Streptophyta > Magnoliopsida > Asparagales > Amaryllidaceae > Allium > Allium fistulosum. Next base: position 257,068,608 of record CM060908.1, on the reverse strand, counting down.
GGTCTATCGTGGGCCGAGGCAATGGCGTTGAGGGGTTTTGGGTCGCCTGTATGCGACTTTTTTTTAGTCGAATGGGTCGTGTTGGGTTGCAGGTCATGGGAAGGACGGTGATGGGGTCAGTTGAGATGGACGTGGTGAGGCAGACTTGGGGCTGGAGTTGCGGCGTTGATCGGTGTCATGTGGTGTCGTGCACGTGCACAAGTGCATGGTGGTGCACTGTGTAAATTGGCTCCATTTTGTTTTGGTGAAAGTTGGAATATGGGGAAGCTTTGTTTTGGAAATGTTAGGGAGGAAGGAAGTAGGTTGTGTGGTGTGGGTGTGGGCTTTGGGCCATGTTTGGATTTAGATAATTTAGTAAACTAAATTCTTAAGTTTTAAAGGTTTTGAAACTTTAACAAATTGGTACACACCTTTACGAAGTCTGTTTGACCCGCGGATTTTGGCACTGGATTCGTATCATCAAATAGAACACATTTGAACAAGTATTCGACAGTTTTGTAGAAGTTTAAAATACTGTTAAATTTATAGTCATAGAAAATAATCCCATCGATTGGTAATTATATTTTATCATTGTCATTCTGTTAGCAGAATAAAACATCGTTCTGCTTTATTAAAATTGAATAGATATTATTGGACATATATTGAGCAGAATAAATCCATGTTCTGCTATTTTATCAATTTGGACATTTATTGATATGTCAATTGACTTGGACAAACGAAGTGTTATTTGTCGTTTGTTAATTGTGAATTTTATTTACATATTTGTTGCATATGTAAATATCAGTGATACGATCTAAATTGTTGAATCGGAAATAGTGGTATCTTGTTAAGTGCCATTTGGGGTCATTGAGCTTTTTTCCAAAATTTTGGAAAAGAAAAGGTTTTGGATTTATTTTTGACTTTGAATTATTTTGAAATAGTATTTTCTATATTTAAATGGTTGAGTAAATAGTATTTTAATTATAATATTTTAAAGTTAACTAATCATTTATAAATGATGTTTAAAGTTGAAAAGTTATTTAATTATTTTATTTAAGTTTTTTTAAAAGTAATCAATTATTTTATTTAAGTTATTTTAAACTTAAGTAAATATGTTATTAATGATATCTTAAGTTAGTTAATTATTCAACAATGGCGTTGTTTTTTTGAAAATTTATTAATTATGATTTAAGTAATTAATCATTTATTTAATAGTGATAAAGCTTGTTAATTATATATTAATAATGATTTAAAGAAAGTTAATTATTTACTAATAATGTTTTAAACCCTAATTAAATTATTTACTAGGGAAGTTTTAAAGGTAATCAATTTATTAAAAATAAAAAATGTTTAAAATAAGAAACTGTTTTATAAAAAGAATTATTTCAAATATATGGGTTGTTGAAGTTATAATTGGGAAGAGATCTTGGATTTAGTAAAGAAGATTGGATTTACAAAACTTTGACTTCATAGAATTGGATAAATTATAAAAATAAATAAAGGTTGGGAAATAAACAAGTAATTCTTCATAATTTTGGTGATATGGAAACATTTATATACTTAACATCGAAGGATTAGTGGTTTTGGTTTCATAGTAAATAATGTTTTGAATGACATTGTTTTTGATCCATTAAATATGATTGAAGATAAGAAATCTTCCATTAAATGATTTGTGAAACGTGTTTATACATTGTATAAGAATATGATAAAGATTTTCCAAATATAAAAAGTAATTGGTTTGAAGATATACTTATACCGGTGAGATAAGTATATGAATATTTTAGTATAATTGACGAGATTAAGTTAATGAAGATTAATTAAAGAGGCTTAGTGGATCCCATATGGAATGTAATCTATATTTGATTGTTTGTTTGTTTGATAGTTAAATAACCAACTATCAAATCTCAGCCAATTTTAACTTTGAAAATATCTAAAGGAAAACACGATAATTATATGGTACAGTCATCTTTTCTAATGCTGCCATACATACAAACTCATTGTGTTCTCCTGGAACAAATGATAAGGAAATCCATCCACTTAAACGGTTAGGGGGTGATTCCCGCTCTTATGAATTATATATTTATTTCCAAAATAACCGGAGTTGAGTTTACCGGAAACTACCGAATGTTGGTTAGAAGAGACCGGGATTGGATAAGTATGAATTATCTAAAAACCATTTCGAACCAACTCAAGCGTTCGAATTGGAAGCATCTTGAAGATGATGGAATCAAAGATGGAGCTCTTTAAAGTGAAAGGGCTACTTGCGACCAATCCTGAGGGTGATCACAAAATGGATATAGTAGAAGTAGTGCCTTCAATTTGTTCATATCCTGACAACTTGTATGGATGAATGCTGGCACTACATTGCTGCCTGGAGGGCAGGTTAGCATTCCAAGTTGGATTTCTATCTAAAATTTAAAACGTACTCTCAAGCCTCATCAACCAGGAATGACTAAAATAGGGGATATGCTTCAGGGCTATGTGGTTCGCTACCATTAGGGTATGTCATCACCCTTCTATATATATATATATATATATATATATTTATGGATTTGGTTGTGCATGAGAGCTCTCGGGAAAAGGTTGCAAAGCAACAGGGATGGCGACATATTCGTTATTATCCAATAAGGGTAGGCCAATCCTAATTCGTAGAGGGTCTAGGCGAGGCCCTTGGTATATTTTATAGAAGTGTACTGTGGCAGGTGGTACCCCGGTATCCTCGTCATTGTATGGAAATCCATTCTCCAATAAGTGCCTATCGGACTTAGTTGTATACCTATTATGCTGGAATTTAATGAATGTAACAATTTCGGCTATGATTCATATTTATTTTAAACCCTAGACATTACTATATTATCAAAAGATTTCCTATGAAATGGTTTGGTTATCGTAAGGTAAAAACCCGTCTGTGTTCATGTACGGCGTGGTCATACATACCTTTTATTCTTAAAAGGGTTTTTGTAAGACATAAGAATCCAATTGATTGTGTTTCTCATGCTGGTTTTACCAGATTAATCCAGGAGTTATTTTTCTTATAATGCTCGGGTCAGCCCGAGCATATTTTCCAGATTTAGCTGGACAATAGTAGTTGTAGGACATGAGCTAGATCCTCAAAGACGTATTTTCATATTTTATCTTCCACTGTTTGTTCTCGTCTATGATTATCGATAGTTGTAAGGATAGGTTGTTATAACTATCCAAGGCCCGATGACAGGATAATCATACTCTGATTGATGCATGTATATAGAAGTTTTCTTTTTGTAAAGTTCATTGATATATTATAGATTACTCATTACGTTGTGAGATTTTATACTGTCTTTTCTTTTCTTTCACCCCAACGATATGTTTTTCCAGCACTTGGATGTTCGGCACATGAATACCGTAGATGTATTAATATCAATGTCTGAGGATCGAAAAGGCGGGTTGTTACACTTGGTATCAGAGCTGAATGCTAAGTGAAAACCTTGGCCTGGTGGAGTATACTCATTAAAGATAGGGTTAGTAATACCATAGAATTTTTGAGTGTGTATATATATAAGAGCACATATTTGCTAGTGATATAAAAATGTTTTATATTATGTTGTTTGATCGATTGAGTGGTTTATGAAGTCGATCGATGCATCCGGCCCACGTTATCGATAGGGATTCCTAAACAGTTGAACAAGACCAACCAACATGATATTGTTTTAAATCGGCAAATGAAATAATTTTACCTAGGAGTATATTTTATATATAAAATGATAATTTTCAAATAAATTAGTATAATTCTTTTTGGATGTGTTTGTTTGTTAGGAAATAATAATATTCAATTATTATCATTTAAGGTTTAATTAGTCATGCTCGTCCAGTTTTGGGGCATTGACTATTGTTTATTGATTTGTTCGGAAATTTCCTTATTTTAAAAAAACATTAGTTGGGTAGATAGAAATTATGGGAACATTGAAATGAACACCTTGTGAATTAAATTTCACAATTTGACTATAAGATGTTCGATGTTATGTTGGATTAAAATTTAATTTTAATAAAAGATGTTTATTAAAAGAAAGCTAGAATATTTTGGGAATAAATATTTGAGAAATGATTTTATAGAAGAAGTTGATTTTATATAAATTTGGTTTATAAAAATGTATTTTATAAAAATGTATTTTATAAAAAAAAGGTTTTGAGGATTTAAATCCCAGAGTCTTGAAGAAGATTTAAAATGTTTTATGGAAAAAGGTAGTAATATTTTTATTTGAAAACATTTTTAAGTATAAATATTTTAGAAAAGAAATTTTTCAAGTAAGGAGTATTTTCTTTGGATTGATTCAGGAAATGAGTCTCGATTTGTTTTGTGATGATCTGAATAATCTTCTAAGTGGCTATCGGTTGTTTCCTAGGCAAACATTGTAGTGCACTTAGTAAATTATTATCCTTATCATTATACGATCAAAACAAGTTCAAATCCGAATGAACCCAAAGCAAGTTGGTAATAAATATATTGTTAAAACTATTTGTTTGGAAATATGTAAATTATTGTTTCAAAATGGAAGGAATCTTGAAATAGAAGAAATATTTTTATGTTAACTAGTTCGAGAGGCTCGAAAATAACTAAAAATGGAAAAGAGATGTATTCAGATGGTAAGCACTTCTCTTAAGTATTACCCTTCTTGGTTAGGGACTATACGATACTATTTGGTAGTACCCAATTCCTTGGTATCATATTGGAGTTACTCTAGCTAAATATATATATATATATATATATATATATATATTCTATGGTTAAAATATATAGTATCATTTTGGAAAGGAGTTTTGAAATAAAACTGAGTATTTAGATTTTGAGTTTACTTAATAAATTCAAAATGGAAAAGTATGAACTGGATATTGGTATATACTCTCAGGACGTAGTAAGGTATTATACAAGTTAAACTTAAGTTTAGTTTTTATGAAATATTTTCATAAATAATTTTAACAGAAAAAGAATTGGTATTAGTGAGAACCAATAAAATAAGTACGTAAGTTGAACGTAGATCATTTCTCTTTTTCACATAATTTTTTATCCAAGATTCGAGTATATGACTTTAAGGTGTTTCACGCTGTTCCAAATAAGGATATATCACTCGATTCTTGATAGAAACATTGGGTGAGGGTTCTGGATATGGAACCAAAATTTTCTATCATAGTATAGTGCTATATAGGGAAAATGGAGGTTTCTAGTGAAGAAGCCTGATCGGAGTCCACACTAGAGAATCGGGTGAGTGATACTAATTCAGAAGTGAAGCTATGCATTCGAGTAGAGATCAAATCCGATTTTGCATATGGATGATTTATGAACGTCATATGGACTCATGAATAATGTTGGGTATTCATGTGGTAAAATTTCGAGGTCGAACTTTTAAGGTGGGAGAATGTAATGATTCGGAATTTTATCACTTTGATTTGTGAACATTTAATTTATTTTAAATACTCAATTAATGGTTTTAATAATTAAAATACCCACTTTTAATTTATAACAAATGGTAGGAAATTCATTTTTCAATTTGGTTTGTTAAAATAGGTAATTCGATGGAAAACTGAAAATATGGCTGAAACACGCTTTTCGGATTTTCAGCTTTTGTAACGACCCGTAAATTTTAGTGGTTTATTTATTTAATTAATTGATTTTTTGTGAAATTTCAAATAATAAAATTTTGAAATAAAAATTTAATATTTGGTATACGTCTGCTTAAACATAGCAAATGGTAAATTTTCATCTGATAATATTGAAATTTATTTTCTTGTGTAATTCTATTTCAATTTAAGTCAGTTAATAATAGTTGAATTTAAAAAGTGTTCCGAAACCTAAATATGTCAACATGAGAAAATTTATTTAGAACACTCTGAATAAGACTACATAATTCGTTTCGCAAATTTCGGACGTTTCTAGCCCCGTTTGGATTTTTCCGTACGGAATAGCAACGTATATCAGTGTCCGTATCGACTTTTGATAGGATGGTCATACCACTGATATCTATATACCATTTTGATCGTCTCGTCGTGCTGATCTCTACAGTATATTTATTTCTGTATTTTGAGATCCGGTACGCAACGAAAGCAATAAACTATTCGTTGTAACGGTTCCATAAATCGTGACTTTACTCCTTCCTTCGGTTTCAAAATTTAAACGTGATGCCCAAACAAAAATTTATTGCTCAGCTCAATCCAGGGACTTGACCGCTACAATTACTTTTATTTTTATATTCATTTCAATTTATTGGTCCGTTCATATTTGATTGTCTATTTATTCCTTCGCTTCGTCTCATTCAGCTTAATAAAAATAAAATATGATGAAAGCTTTGCCACTGTTCATTTTCTCTTCATTCTACCTGAAGCCTGCACGTCTTCATTATTTATCTCCCTCACCACCTGAAGCCAACCAATCCGCCTCCTCCCCTCTCTCTGATCCACCTTAGCCTATAGATCTGTTCTCATCAACATACTCGACCCACCTAGTAGCCTCTTCCACCCAGGCGAGGATCCTCCAACCCTTCATCTCGGCCTTAAGTGCTCGCCTTCTCAAATTCCTATGTATACAGGTATTTATGTATATATAATATGTGTATGTTTTATTTAAAAACTGTTGTACTCTTTTGTTTTAAAGCCGTGTACGCATGAGCTATTATATATTACAGTAAGTATATTTTAAAGAAGACTTAGGCTATATGTTATACAGGATTGTTATATAATAAGTTTATATAATAGTATGTTATATAAGTTTTGACAATCAGTGGTTATACATATAGTTTATATTATATAGTGTGCGTGCAATTTGTATTATATATAATCTATCGTATTGAAATCATATTACTTCCAAGGCTTCATATAGTGCAGTATGTATGAGTTAAGCTTCAAGTGTGTGTGTATATATATATATATTTTGATGTCGGATATATGTTTTATAAGTTGTACCATGATTTGCTATAATATAGGTATATATATCTGAATATATTTTGGCTCGCATATATAAAGTGGGATGAAATTTTTAAAGTATAAAATACGTTAACATATCAGTCTGCATATAGGGAGGAACGGTCTGATTTATATATATATATGCATTTGTGTACATATATATGATATGTATATTAGTATTTTATATTATTTGTTTACATGAATTTATATTAACATACATGAGTTGGGTTTTTATTTGTATATGTTTAAATTGATTTTTGGGAATATATATGGATAATTTCAACTGAACATACATAATATTGGTAGTTTGCATTTTTGATAAGTATATATATATATACGTATTTATACCATGTAGATATGTTTATTTTCAATATATGTTTTTAATTCAGAACAACGATTTTGGAATATATATATATACACATACTTATATTTGAATTAAAATGTGTTTGTATTTAGAATATGATTATATATATATAGTTATATATAGTTATATATATATTCACTTATACTAATTACCTTCATCGGTCCAATTCTGATTAGATTTCGTCAATTCCTATTTATCAGCTTTGTCCATTGAACTCGTCTCCGTCATGCTTTGCTTCGAAATTCGTGCTTGGATTCGTAACTCAATTTCATTGTCTATCTTCTCCAGCTTTAAAAAGGTGAGTTTTATCACTCTAGACATATGTAGTTATATTATTGTGAAATGATGACAAGTGAATCTGTATAAATTGATGCGTTATTCATACATGCCTGTGATATATTATATGATGTTAAATGCTGTTTATATACCTGTTACATTACCTGATATGTTATTATATGTTATACTGTTCATTTAATTACTGTATCTCACACTGCAAGTTCCCTATCACTATGGGTTGAAATGATACATACCCGAACGGACATTAGAATAAGGAAAAATCATTATGAGCTGAAATGATAGGCTTGAGTGATTTTATCATAATTTATTTGACTTGGGATTGCGGGTTTGAAATGATAGAACCTGGATTTTTTTTAAATTACGGATTGAAATGATACATATCCGTATCACTTGACCTAGGCTAGAAAATATTATACAGGCCCATGGTTAAATTTTTAATAATATTTTCCTAAAAATTTATTAAGTGTATAATTATTTTCTGAAAAATTATTAAGTATTCTGAAATTATAAATATATGAAATTTAATTTAAATTTGATTTAAGGCTTTAAACTATAAAGGTGTATTGTTTTCTATAAGTTAAATTTTATAAGTTAATAATTGGTTTAAATGGAATTTAAAGAATTTTATTTACGATAAATAACTTAATAATGAAATGTTGATTTAATATGGAATGTTAAATCTAACCTGGTAATTGTAATGAATTTTATTTATGAAATAGATATGTTTGGATAATAAAGAATGTATTTTAAATTGATAAAATAGAATACAGTTTTCTTGGACTTTGGTAATAAAATTTGTTTAACTGAAATTCATAGTTGTTGATGTCAAATGAATATATTTATAAGGAAATTTGATTGTTATATGAACAATGGTAAGATATTCTATTTATGAATATGTTTGTAAAATAAATAATTAGGATTTAAATGGAAGGGAATTGTAATATAAAATATGTCCTAACTTGATAGTTGGAAATTTGGTTTTTCAAATGGAAATTTTAAGTTAAGTAAATAAATAGTAATTTAGTTTTATTTATGAAGTGGGTATTTTAAAATAAATATTAGGTTATTTGTTGAAATAAAAGTTAAGTAAAAGAATGTGCTTTTGACTTAATAAATGAATTATAGTTTAATTTGGATATTTATTTATAAAAGTTTATCTTATTGAATCATAAGTTTAATGATATCCAAATGAATAATTTCTGAAGTGGAAGATGTAATTTTATAGGTTAAAAATGGCTAGAATTGGAGTTTTAATATTTCTGAAAGTTAAGCAATTTATAAAGGATTGACTAACAAATGAAATTAATTTAAATTCGACATTTATTAATAAAAATGTTGTTTATTAAAATTTATAAGTTAAGTAATATCCAAATAAAATTTTTTGGAAAGTGGAATGAGTTTGATAAGTTAAAAATGAGAAAATTGAAGATATATTGTTTTAAAGGGTATAACAGAAATTATAGCGTTTCTGAAATGATGTGGTTAAATGAACTATGGCTGGAAATATACTAAAAAGACCTATAACAGCATTTCTGAAGTGCTATAATTTCTGGAAATTGAACTCTGGCTGAAAATATACTAAAAGGACCTATAATAGCATTTCTAAAGTGTTGTAATTTCTGAAAATTTGAACTATATGTTGAAATTACTAAATAAACCTATAACAGCATTTCTGAAATGCTGTAGTTTCTGATTTTGAACTATGTTTTGATACATACTAAATATACCTACCGCGGCACTTTATAAATGCTGCTGTTTTGAAAATTTCAATGTTTGAAATGATTGAACGAATGAACTTAGAAATGTTACAACTTGGAAATGAATATTATTTGAAAATGAATTTAAATGGTTTAAATGAATATTATTTTAAAGGTGTCATGATTTTTTAAGTATTATGATTTTGAAAGAATAACATTTCTAAATTGTTATGATTTAAAAATATTATGGTTTCAAAGTGTTGGGTTTCAGAGTTGTTATAACTTTGAAAGGTACTATGGTTTTGAAAATGGAATTGTGTGAAATTGTATTTAATTAAGACTCTTTGAAAGGTACTATGGTTTTGAAAATGAAATTGTGTGGAATTGAAACTTATTGGTGTAACGACCCGTATTTTTACGGATCGAATGTTTGTAAAACAGTTGTATTAGGTTGTTAGTGTTGTTAAGTCATTCAGAGGTTAAGACGTCTAGAAGTTAAGTCGTGTGGTAGCTTAAGTCGTGGAGCGACCTAAAGAAGTTTGCGACTTAAGAAGGGTAGACGACTTAAGGAATTGACCGACTTTAGAAGGGTAGACAACCTAAGGAATTGACCGACTTAAGAAGGGTAAACGACCTATGGAAATCAGTGGCATAGGTGAGCGACTTAAGGAATAGGTCGTAAGCGACTTAAGATAGAATGCTTAAGTCATTATAGTTAGGTCGTTGTGACCCTCCATATAGATAGGTCGTTAGACGACCTAAAAGTGTTAAGTCGTATCCCAGTTAAGCCGTTAGGTCGCGTAAGGACTTAAGTCGTTGGGACTTGGCTTAGTGTTATGTCGTAAGACCCTGTGTGTGTAGTTAAGTCATGTAAGGGCTTAAGCAGTTAAGTCGTTAGGTCGTGTACAGTTAGGTCGCGACTTATGATAAGTCGTTAAGTCGCATCTCAGTTAAGTCGTAGGTCGCGCATTAATGTTGAGGCTTAGGTCGTTGGGTCGTTAGGTCGCGCATGTGAGATCTGTTAAGTCGTAAGTCGTGAGATCTGTTAAGTCGTAAGTCGTGAGATCTGTTAAGTCGTAAGTCGTGAGGTTTTTATAAGTCGTGGACGACTTAAGGAGCGGACGACCTAAGGATTCAGCTATAAATACACGCCCTTGCCTCACTTTTTGGGATCCGGATTTTGAAGCGATGAAGTGCTGCTATTTTGAGAGCTCGAGTTCTACACTTCTTCACTTCTTTTCTCCACTCTAATCTTGTGATTCCTTCCATCCAAATCGAAGATCAAATTGAAGATCTACATCCATCGAAGAGAGATTTCATCATTTGAAGCGGAATTTTGGCGGATCGAGTTAGATCCTTCGCTGTCCAGATCTGAAGTGTGTTGCTTTTGAGGTGTTTAGGTGATTTGGTGAGTGGTGGTTATCTCTCACACGGATCCAAAGGAGTATATCGGATTGATGGCTTGATTTGGTGTTAAAATAGCGATTTCCATGCATTTTCATAAACTTAAGTGTAGATATATTGTTCATGATGATTTGACACCCATTTTACTACATATTAATTTATGCAAGTTCATTCATCAAGTTGTAGAGATATTGCTCATGTTTCATGCTTATTAGATTTGGACTCTTTATTTACAAAATTGCCATTTTAGTTATAATTGCTTTTAGATCTTGTTTGCATGATTGATTACTTGGATTAATGATTGTTTTGATTGATTGTTATAAACCAGTTGATTAGTTGTTGGATTAGACAAGATGGTCGAAGATGATTCAAAAGCTAAGGGAAAGGCTCTTGAATTGGAAAAGCTGCTCGTGGCATATGTGGCGGATGATAAATCTCATATGGATAGATTTGATGATGATGTTGAGATGAGGCTTTGCTATGATGAGATGAAGCGAGGCATGATGTGAGATAGCCTTGGTGTAATCCAGACGGGATCATTCCAAGCATGTTGATAACTCGGTGAAATGGTTCGAGTTCGAGGATAATGGTTGGCTCGAGAGGCGCTTGAGCTAGTATGAGAATAGTCGTCGAGGAGGATGACTAGAAGGCTGAGATTTCATCATTATTGAAGGTTCTAGTAGACTCAAAGCAAGAGTACGCTGGGCAGATTCGATAGTCCCTAAAGACTATGATTGTAGTCGAGTACTCTGGGCAGATTCGATAGTCCTAGGCACGGGCTGCGACGACGTGCGGAGTTCTGTCTAGAACCGGGGTTGCCATTAACCCTTGACGGACGGCTGAAAGAATGTGCCGGTCATTCAATTAACGGTGGTATCGAAGCAAAGATAACAGTGATAGCCAGAGTCATGGATGTTTGGTTGTATCGTCATTCGGTCTCAAGAGCAATGTTTTCTAGGTGCTTATCTGATTTTGGTTTAGGCCTTGGGGGTTTGTACTTGGAAAATGTTGACCTTGACTCGAGTGATAATTACTTTACTTTAAATGTCTGCTTTGCTATGTTTACTTCTTCTTAGTGTGTTTGGGGGCTATCACTGTAGAAAGAGGTGGAGTGGGAGGGTTGGATTCCTATTCTTTTTTTTTCCTTTATGCTCTTTTGGTATGTTGTTAGTTAATTTACCGCTCACTAAGACTGTTATCTGACTCAAGGCTTTATGTTTAACTCTTATTGCCTTGGGCTGTTCATCCATTTTAGGATGGGCAGACTAGGTAACAGGTGACAGGTGCTGTTCTTAGTTTCCGACGATGCTGATGATGAAGACGAGCTGGAGGCTTGCATATTATTTTCTTACTATATGTACTGGATGTTCCGCTGCTTGTGTAATTCTTTGAGTGATATGTAGTGAGGCTTGATGTATTGACTATTCAGATGTTTGTATTCAACTATTATGAAGCTTAATTGATGAGATTCTATTTTGTGAAGCTTCACTATATATATTCTCTATTGTATTTTATCCATGTGCTGTGAGTAATACGATAGATTCTGCTGCTTTAACTTAACCATGGCAATCGTCCATGGCTGCCTGGCACACTTTACAGCGCACTATTTCTATGTTTAGTGCAGGGGTCATGGGCAGTCGTCACATTTGGTATCAGAGCTTTGGTTAATCGATTTTACCCAATGCTCGCTGACGTAACTACGTATGAGAGACGTAATTGTATTTTGATGGATGATTACTATATATAATATAGTAGCTTAGAAGGTTTTGAGTCCTTTATGCAGTTGTTTCTCAAGGTGTATTAATCATTCCTTTTTATAAATATTGAGAATGAGTCGAAGAGGGACACCAGCTGCTAGGGAAGGCCGTGCTGCTGAGGGGGCTGCTGATTATGCTGTTATGTTCGAGGCTATGATGACTTCAATCATGAGAAGGATGCCAGCTCCGGGGCCATCAGTAGATGTTGGAGTTCAAGTTCAAACTCCAAAACCGGTGGATTTTGCTAAGTTGTGTAAAGACTATACTTCTCTTGGAGGAAAGGTTTTCATGGGAACAGAATTAACCATTGAAGTCCAGAGGTGGATAGATGCTTGTAGAAGGATCTTTGGTGACTTGGGAATCGAGGATGCAACTAAAAGGAAGCTCGCATCAAGACAGCTTCAAGGAAGAGCTTCTGACTGGTGGAACTCTATCACCATTGATACTCCGGAGGAAGAAATTACTTGGGTGCAATTCCAAGCCAGATTTGAAGCTAAGTTCATTTCTACAGCTCAGAAATCTGTTCTGTTCAAGAAGTTTGTGGAGCTCAAGCAAGGTGGAAGACCAGTTCTTAAGTATGTTTCTGAGTTTGAAGCCTTGTCCAAGTATGCCCGGTCGTATATTGAATCTTCATATCAGAAGAACGAGAAGTTTGTGACAGGCTTGGACAGTTATCTTGGGAGGCAGTTGGTGGATCATTTGGACGATCCATTTGAGAAGCTTGTGGAGAAAGCTCTCAGACACGAGAATCTGTTTCCTAAAGAAGGATCTGTTGTTGCTGTGACCAAGGAAGAGTCTAAACCACAGCAGGGTGGAAACAAGAAGAGGAAGCAGCAGCAGCAAAAGGGTAAGGATGGCCAGAAGAAGCCGAAGGGCGAAGTGACCTGCTACAATTGTCAGCAGAAGGGCCATTTCTCCAGAAATTGCAAGAATCCGAAGGTGCCGGTGAAGTGCCACAACTGTGACAAGCCGGGGCATATCAAGAGGAATTGTCCAGAACCGCGGAAGTACAAGCAGATTGTGCAAGCTTATGCTTTGGGGGCTATTCCATCATCTTCAAAAGCTCCTACCGCTGAAGAGAAAGGAAAGAGTGTGGTGGTTCAAGGTACTCTTTCCATATGTGGTGTTCCAGTTAGAGTGTTATTCGATACCGGGGCGTCGCATTCTTTTGTTTGTAATGAACTTGTAGACCGGTTGGGTTTAGAACCGGATATCGTTGATAGGCTATTGGTTGTGACTAATCCAGTTGGGGGTTCGTCCTGTCTGTGTATGCTATGCCGTGGTTTGATTGTATCGAGTCATGATTGCTCTTTTGTTTGTGATTGTTTTGTTCTGAACTTTGCGGGGTTCGGAATTATTTTGGGTATGGACTGGCTTAGGAAGTATGCGGCAAAGGTTGATTGTGAAAGGTTGGAGGTGACAGTCGAGAATGTGGAGGGGCGAAAGGTTGTGATACAATGTAAGCATGAGGAAGGCGTCTTCATGAGCTTCATGTATTCGCTGGTTGTTCCACGGGATGGACTGTCATCGGTGCCAATCGCTAATGGATTTGAGGACGTCTTTGATGAGGTCAAAGGGTTACCGCCGCATAGAGAGATTGAGTTTCGTATCGATCTAGTTGAAGGAGTCAGACCTGTTATGATGCCTCTTAGGCGGATGGCGCCTAGGGAACAGCAAGAGTTGAAGATGCAAGTTGATGATCTTTTACATAAAGGATTCATTCGGCGTAGTGTGTCCGAATGGGGTGCACCAGTTGTGTTTGTAACCAAAGCGGATGGATCGTTGAGGTTGTGTGTGGATTACCGTGAGCTGAATAAAGTGACTAAGAAGAACAAGTATCCATTGCCAAGAATAGATGACTTGTTTGATCAACTTCATGAAGCTAAGGTGTTTTCTCAGATGGATTTGGCAACGGGATTTCACCAGTTAAGAGTGGCTAAGGATAGTGTGCAGAAGACTGCTTTCAGGACACCATCCGGTTTCTTCGAGTGGCTGGTAATGCCATTTGGATTGACCAATGCGCCAGCATATTTTGTGGATCTTGTGAATAGAGTGTTCAGAGATCAGTTGAACAAGTTCGTACTAGTGTTCGTGGATGATATTTTGATGTATTCCAGAACTGAAGAAGAGCACAAGACACACTTGCGTATTGTTTTGGAAATCTTACAGAAACATCAGCTGAAGGCTAAGTTTTCGAAGTGTCACTTCTGGAAGAGCGAAGTGAGGTTCTTAGGCCATATTATCTCTGGAAATGGAATAGCGGTTGATCCCGCTAAGGTGGCAGCAATCCAGGATTGGGTTAGACCTAAGAATGCATCTGATGTGAGAAGTTTTCTTGGATTAGCAAGATACTATCGTCGATTTATCAAAGACTTTCCAAGGTGGCTGCACCATTAACAGGATTGACGAAAACGAACCAAGTATTCAGATGGGATGCTAAGTGTGAGCAAGCTTTCAGAATCCTGAAAGAGCGATTGACAAGTGCTCTTGTTTTGACTATTCCAAGTGGAAATGATGAGATGGTGGTTTACACCGACGCATGTGGTACTGGACTTGGAGCAGTGCTGATGCAGAAGGGTAAAGTTGTTGCGTATGCAAGTCGACAACTGAAGCCGCATGAAAGGAATTATCCGACTCATGATTTGGAGTTGGCAGCGATTGTTTTTGCTCTAAAGATGTGGAGACATTATCTATTGGGAGTTCGATTCGAGTTGTTTACAGATCATAAGTCATTGTAGTATCTTTTCTCCCAAAAGGATTTGAATCTTAGGCAGCAACGATGGCTAGAGTTTTTGGCATCATATGATTTTGGTATAGCCTATACTCCGGGAAAGGGTAATGCAGTGGCAGATGCGTTAAGTCGAAGACATGCAGGACTGGGAGCCATGTTTTCAGAATGGAAGAGTCTCGAGTATTTAGCTGGATTTGACTTCAGGCCCAGATGTGAATTGGAACCTGAGATGTTGGCAAACTTATCGATAAGACCGACTCTTGTGGAAAGAATTGGCAAGAGCCAAAAGCGAGACGATAAGCTTGTCAAGATTATCCGTGATTTGGAATCTGGATTGGACCCAGAGAAGGATAAAGGATTCGAGGTCAATCGAGAGGGTTGGCTTCGGAAGAAAGGACGACTAGTTGTTCCCGATATAGATGAATTGAGAAATGAAGTTCTGAAGGAAAGTCATCACTCGAAGTTGACAATTCATCCAGGAGGAAATAAGATGTATCGGGATATGAAGAGAACCTATTACTGGGAAGGTATGAAGAAGGATGTTGGGAATTTTATTTCCAAGTGCATGAACTGCCAGTTAGTAAAAGCCGAGCAAAAGAAGCCCAGTGGATTGCTACAGCCATTAGAAGTTCTTACATGGAAGTGGGAGCAAATATCGATGGATTTTATCAATGAACTACCTAGAACCAGAACGGGAAATGAAGGGATTTGGGTCATCGTAGATCGTCTGACTAAGAGTGCAAGATTCATTCCTGTTCGATCGACTAGGACTGCATCGAAATTGGCTGAGCTGTATGTTAAGTGGATAGTTCGATTCCATGGTATTCCGAAAAGTATAGTGAGCGATCGAGACCCATTGTTCACTAGTAGATTTTGGAAGAGCTTCCAGGAAGTTTGGGGAACCGAGTTGTGTTTGAGTACAGCTTATCACCCCAAAACAGATGGCCAGACCGAGAGAGTCAATCGAGTTTTGGAAGATCTCCTTAGAGCTTGTGTTTTGGATTTCGGAGGATCATGGGAAGATCATCTTCATTTGGTAGAATTTTCGTATAATAACATTTACCAGTCAAGCATTGGTATGGCACCGTATGAAGCATTGTATGGAAGACCGTGTAACTCTCCGACATGTTGGTTAGAAACAGGAGAAAAGTTTATACTTGGGCCAGAAATGATTCGACAGACTTTGGATAGCATAGAGATCATTCGACAACGAATGAAGGAAGCCCAAGACCGTCAGAAAAGTTATGCCGATAAGCGTCGTAAGGATTTGGAATTTGACGTAGGTGATATGGTTTTTGTGAAGATTTCTCCACTGAAGAATGTTATTCGATTCGGGGAGAAAGGAAAATTGACTCCGAGATTTGTTGGACCATTCCCGATCATCGAGCGAATTGGAAAGCTCACCTATAAATTGGAGTTATTAGAAAAGATGTCGGGTGTGCACAATGTTTTTCATGTATCGTATCTACGGAAGTATGTGCACGACTCGAATACAGTGGTTTCTGCTGATAGCTGTGAAGATTTTGAGATTGATCCAGTCGAGAAGAGACCTCGTAAGCCGCTTCGTGTTGTGGAAACTGACACGAAACAGCTTAGGAGGAAGGTAGTTAGGTTGCTCAAGATACAATGGAGTGATGATGTTAACGACTGTACATGGGAGGTGGAAGAGAGAATGAAGGCAGCTCATCCTGAACTCTTCAAGGTATGGCCATGAGGTGTCGTGTCATCTCACGACATTGTAACTTGTTCTAGTTTTAGAATTCTGCATGCTAGGCTAGAATTGGACGCATGGTTTTTTGATTGCTATGGATGGTAGGCATGTGGAATAGTTTTTGATTGCTCTTGTTTGTTTGGAATTTCGGGGGCAAAATTCCTAAGGGGGAGAGAATGTAACGACCCGTATTTTTACGGATCGAATGTTTGTAAAATAGTTGTATTAGGTTGTTAGTGTTGTTAAGTCGTTCAGAGGTTAAGACGTCTAGAAGTTAAGTCGTGTGGTTGCTTAAGTCGTGGAGCGACCTAAAGAAGTTTGCGACTTAAGAAGGGTAGACGACTTAAGGAATTGACCGACTTAAGAAGGGTAGACGACTTAAGGAATTGACCGACTTAAGAAGGGTAAACGACCTATGGAAATCAGCGGCATAGGTGAGCGACTTAAGGAATAGGTCGTAAGCGACTTAAGATAGAATGCTTAAGTCGTTATAGTTAGGTCATTGTGACCCTGCGTATAGATAGGTCGTTAGACGACCTAAAAGTGTTAAGTCGTATCCCAGTTAAGCCGTTAGGTCGCGTAAGGACTTAAGTCGTTGGGACTTGGCTTAGTGTTAGGTCGTAAGACCCTGTGTGTGTAATTAAGTCGTGTAAGGGCTTAAGCAGTTAAGTCGTTAGGTCGTGTACAGTTAGGTCACGACTTATGATAAGTCATTAAGTCGCATCTCAGTTAAGTCGTAGGTCGTGCATTAATGTTGAGGCTTAGGTCGTTGGGTCGTTAGGTCGCGCATGTGAGATCTGTTAAGTCGTAAGTCGTGAGATCTGTTAAGTCGTAAGTCGTGAGATCAGTTAAGTCGTAAATCGTGAGATCTGTTAAGTCGTAAGTCGTGAGGTTTTTATAAGTCGTGGACGACTTAAGGAGCGGACGACCTAAGGATTCAGCCTATAAATACACGCCCTTGCCTCACTTTTTGGGATCCGGATTTTGAACCGACGAAGTGCTGCTATTTTGAGAGCTCGAGTTCTACACTTCTTCACTTCTTTTCTCCACTCTAATCTTGTGATTCCTTCCATCCAAATCGAAGATCAAATTGAAGATCTACATCCATCGAAGAGAGATTTCATCGTTTGAAGTGGAATTTTGGCGGATCGAGTTAGATCCTTCGCTGTCCAGATCTAAAGTGTGTTGCTTTTGAGGTGTTTAGGTGATTTGGTGAGTGGTGGTTATCTCTCACACGGATTCAAAGGAGTATATCGGATTGATGGCTTGATTTGGTGTTAAAATAGTGATTTCCATGCATTTTCATAAACTTAAGTGTAGATATATTGTTCATGATGATTTGACACCCATTTTACTACATGTTAATTTATGCAAGTTCATTCATCAAGTTGTAGAGATATTGCTCATGTTTCATGCTTGTTAGATTTGGACTCTTTATTTACAAAATTGCCATTTTAGTTATAATTGCTTTTAGATCTTGTTTGCATGATTGATTACTTGGATTAATGATTGATTTGATTGATTGTTATAAACCAGTTGATTAGTTGTTGGATTAGACAAGATGGTCAAAGATGATTCAAAAGCTAAGGGAAAGGCTCTTGAATTGGAAAAGCTGCTCGTGGCATATGTGGCGGATGATAAATCTCATATGGATAGATTTGATGATGATGTTGAGATGAGGCTTTGCTATGATGAGATGAAGCGAGGCATGATGTGAGATAGCCTTGGTGTAATCCAGACGGGATCATTCCAAGCATGTTGATAACTCGGTGAAATGGTTCGAGTTCGAGGATAATGGTTGGTTCGAGAGGCGCTTGAGCTAGTATGAGAATAGTCGTCGAGGAGGATGACTAGAAGGCTGAGATTTCATCATTATTGAAGGTTCTAGTAGACTCAAAGCAAGAGTACGCTGGGCAGATTCGATAGTCCCTAAAGACTATGATTGTAGTCGAGTACTCTGGGCAGATTCGATAGTCCTAGGCACGGGCTGCGACGACGTGCGGAGTTCTGTCTAGAACCGGGGTTGCCATTAACCCTTGACGGACGGCTGAAAGAATGTGCCGGTCATTCAATTAACGGTGGTATCGAAGCAAAGATAACAGTGATAGCCAGAGTCATGGATGTTTGGTTGTATCGTCATTCGGTCTCAAGAGCAATGTTTTCTAGGTGCTTATCTGATCTTGGTTTAGGCCTTGGGGGTTTGTACTTGGAAAATGTTGACCTTGACTCGAGTGATAATTGCTTTACTTTAAATGTCTGCTTTGCTATGTTTACTTCTGCTTAGTGTGTCTAGGGGCTATCACTGTAGAAAGAGGTGGAGTGGGAGGGTTGGATTCCTATTCTTTTTTTTTCCTTTATGCTCTTTTGGTATGTTGTTAGTTAATTTACCGCTCACTAAGACTGTTGTCTGACTCAAGGCTTTATGCTTAACTCTTATTGCCTTGGGCTGTTCATCCATTTTCGGATGGGCAGACTAGGTAGCAGGTGACAGGTGCTGTTCTTAGTTTCCGACGATGCTGATGACGAAGACGAGCTGGAGGCTTGCATATTATTTTCTTACTATATGTACTGGATGTTCCGCTGCTTGTGTAATTCTCTGAGTGATATGTAGTGAGGCTTGATGTATTGACTATTCAGATGTTTGTATTCAACTATTATGAAGCTTAATTGATGAGATTCTATTTTGTGAAGCTTCACTATATATATTCTCTATTGTATTTTATCCATGCACTGTGAGTAATACGATAGATTCTGCTGCTTTAACTTAACCATGGCAATCGTCCATGGCTGCCTGGCACACTTTACAGCGCACTATTTCTATGTTCAGTGCAGGGGACATGGGCGGTCGTCACAATTGGAATTGAAGATTTAAGAATGTGACCTTGTAAAGTGGTTTGGTTTAAGATGATTTAAAGGAATATTTCAAGTTAAATAAATTTAAAGAAATAGTCAGTGATTTGGAAATTTGGGTTTTTATTTAAAATGATATATTGATTTTGTTTTGGAATTTAAATGATATATTATTGCTTTGGGATTTGAAATGGAATGATATATTGATTTGGCTTTGAAATGAAATAATATAGTATTTAGTTTTGAAATGGATATGATATTTTGGGTTTTAAAGTAAATGATTTTGAAATAAATATCCATGGGTTATAATAACGATTGGTTGGCAAAGAGACCGGGATCGGATATGGGCATACTCTCTGTCGATACCGAAAACCACTTTGACAACCGTGTATGCGGTGGAGATTCCAGAATGAAGTAGGATGGTGGCGACGATCCTATTGAGGTATTAACGTGGACCCGACTCCCGTGAGTTGGCATATGGTGGCTAAAACAGGAGCGATTGACGGGCCAATGAGGTAGCACCTCTGATCGGACGCATTTCTTCGATACTATTCTATTACTTTGTGATTTATTTGGTGGCCACCCTTCGATTTTTGATTTGGGAGTGTGTTCCGAGGTGGGCGGTAGTGGCTGCTATGCGTTTCCACCAGCCCGAATGCATAATTGGTATATCTGCCCTGGCATTGCCTAGTTGTGTCGTGTCACCTACCATATCGAGCTTTACTATGAGTTTGGATTTGTGCCATAGCCTGTGGAGTATTGAGGGTAGCTCCCGATTTGGGGTTATGCTGATACTGGATAGACTACTGGGACTATTATGTGTTAAGGGGAATATTGGGTCACTCCTTAACGCTATTTAAAAGTAAGTTTATTTTATTATAGACATTATTATAATAGCGAATATTACTACGTAGTAGATAGTTTAACGGATCCTTAAAGAATGGGTGATCCCAAGCAATCTTTAAGTTACTTGTACCTTTATATTACAGTTCACTTGAGTTGGTTTACATTGTATAAGTATGTATGTCCTGACTCGAGTGTTTTGTGTTTTGCTTTACGCTCGGGTCAGACTGAGTGATACAGCATTCGAGACTCACCTTTGGAGTTGGAGCTTTTCTTGGAGATCCAGCTATCTGTTTCGCTTTCAGTTATCCAGTTGATCTAGTGATGTATTCTGATTTATACTTGATTATCATATTGAGACTTCTGTTGTATCTTGTAACTCTGATGTATATATATAGTAGCTTCATGAACTACTATTTCTTGCTTCCGCTGCATTATTATATACTCTGTGTCTATGATCTGTGATTTATTTACTGTATATTCTGAGTTTTGCCAAATTTTATTTACAATCTATTATTTTGAATTATTCAAGTCCGGCATGTGTGGATTTATTCTCGATTTGAATGGTCCAAAATAGTGGGTCGTTATAGCTTTTATTCGAATGACAAGTTATTTAGAATATTAAAATACCCTTTTATAAAATAAAAACAACACTTATATATTTCAAACATTTCATTTGGTAATGTATAAACAAAGTAAAATTATAATAAGAAGAAATTTGAAAATGAAAATTTTATTTAAATTCAAAATCGAAAAAGATGGATGTGAAGTGAGTTAACAATTCATGGTGATTCCTTAAGTGTGTAAGTGGATTTAGGTAAATAAAACACTCTTTTTTCATACATATTATAGATGGTTTTGTACTTTGATAAGAATTGAAAATGATGGTAAGTTTAGAAATGTGATTTAAGGGTAAAATTGAAATTTGCCTTCTTTTATTTTATATATGCTCTCTTATTCTACTTTTCCTTTCAAAAACTTCCTGCTTTTTATAAATTTTTCAAAATCATCTCTTTAACTCAAAATTTTGTATTTCACTCAAAGACAAAATTTGAAGCAATTTAAAATTTATAATGTGGAAGGTGAGATTCTATATTTTCTTGTATATTTTGTTTTGATTTATATGTGATAAATGTTAAGAAAAACATATAGTTTGGTTGAACTGAGTTAGAATTTCCTTGTATTTAAATAATGATTTAAAAATCAAAAAATTGATTTGGAAATAAGGAAGATAGCTTGCTGGAAATGTACAGGAACCAAAAATCTCTTGTTATATACTTACTGTTATTTAAAATGTATATGCATCTTTTACATTCAAGCTTTCAAATTTTTTTATCTCTCAATCCATTAAGATTTCGCCAAAATGATCGGCTATGGAGTTGTTCGTTAGGGTCTAAATTAATCTTTAAAAATAGTTGCTCAATGCTTCGTTGAGTATGGCGATCAAATTTGCTCGATTACAGTAACTGTCAGGAAATTGGTGAGTTTTCATCAACCGTGGAATGACAAATGGGGGATACATGTAGGTTCATAGCATCGATTTGAGATTTTTAAGGGTGTTCATGGTATTTATCGTGATGGTATTTGGTCGGGGCTTTGAGATGAACTGATTTTGGTACAAAATCAAATTCAGAAGGGGTGGTGGTCTGAAGGGTGAACAACGATGGCTGGAGTAACCTTGGGTTGAGTTAGAGGCGTGTTGATGATCAGTAGTGGTGCAGGGGTCGGAGGTTGGCAGTAGAGCTCATTTTAGGGTTTAAGGCATTGTTAATTTAGGATCAACATTTTGGGTCACCGATGGTGGTAGGCTGCATCGTGAGTAGTGCCGAGGCACTTGAAGGCATGGCTTGGGGCAGTGGAGCTAATGGTACCACGGCGAGGCATGTTGTGGGCCAATGCGATGGCGTTGAGGAGTTTTAGGTTACTTATATGCGACTTTGTTTTGGTCGAATGGGTTGAATTAGGTTGTAGGTCATGGAAAGGGATGGTGATGGGTCAGTCGAGATGTACGTGGTGAGATGGACTTGGGGGTGGGGTCACGACGTTGGTCGATGACGTGTGGCGTCGGTGCACATGCATAAGTGCACGGTGGGGCACTGTGTAAATTGGCACCATTTGGTTTTGGTGAAAGTTTGAATGTGGGGAAGTTTTGTTTTGGAAATGTTAGGGAGGAAGGAAGCAGGTTGTGTGGTGTGGGATGTGGGGTTTGGACCATGTTTGGGTTTAGGTAATATAGCAAACTAAATTCTTAAGTTTTAAAGGTTTTAAAACTAACAAATTGGACCCGCCGTTCGTAGCTCGGTTGGTTTGGGAGCTGGTAGATGGGAACCAAAGGACTGTGTCCGGGCAGGTTCGAATCCCAGCGCCAAACCATCCATGGGAGTTTCAACGTTAAGCATCCGTGTGCGACGACTAAATAAAAGCGGGGTAGACACACGGCGTGGGGTTTACTTAAGTGAGTATCAATGAATACCATGATCTTAAGGTTCCCCATGATCTCAAAAGAAAAAAAATAAAAAATTGGTACACACCTTTACGAAGTCCGTTTGACCTGCGAATTTCGACACTGGATTCGTATCATCAAATAGAACACATTTGAACAAGTATTCGACGGTTTTATACAAGTTTAAAATACTGTTAAATTTATAGTCGTAGAAAATAATCCCATCGATTGGTAATTAAATTTTATCATTGTTATTATGTTAGCAGAATAAAATACCGTTCTACTATATTTAAATTGAATAGACATTATTGGACATATATTGAGCAGAATAAATCCTCGTTCTACTATTTTATCAATTTAGACATTTATTGATATGTCAGTTGACTTGGACAAACGAAGTGTTACCGGTCGTTTATAAACTGTGGATTTTATTTACAAATTTGTTGCTTGTGTAAATATCAGTGATAGATCTGAATTATTGAATTGGAAATAGTGGTATCTTGTTGAGTACCATTTGGGGTCGTTAAGCTTTTTTCCAAATTTTGGAAAAGAAAGTGTTTTGGACTTATTTTTTACTTTAAATTATTTTAAAGTATAGTATTTTCTATATTTAAATGATTGAGTAAATATTATTTCAATTATAATATTTTAAAGTTAACTAAACATTTATAAATGATGTTTAAAGTTGAAAAATTATTTAATTATTTTATTTACATTTTTTAAAGTAATTAATTATTTTATTTAATTTATTTTAAAGTTAAGCAATTGTTTTATTAATGATATCTTAAGTTAGTTAATTATTCAACAATGATGTCGTTTTTTTTTGAAAATTTGTTAATTATTTGTTAATAATTATTTAGGTAATTAATCATTTATTTAATAGTGATTAAGCTTATCAATTATGTATTAATGATGATTTAAGGTAAGTTAACTATTTACTAATAATGTTTTAAATCCTAATTGAATTATTTATTAGGGAAGTTTTAAAGGTAATCAATTTATTAGAAATAAAAAGTGTTTAAATTAATAAATTGTTTTTTAAAGAGAATTATTTCAAATATATGAGTTGTTGAAATTATAATTGGGAAAGGATGTTGGATTTTGGAAAGAAGATTGGTTTATAAAACTTTGATTTCATATGAATCGGATCAATTATAAAAAATAAATAAAGGTTGTGAAATAAATAAATAATCCTTCTTAATTTTGGTGGTATTTATGGAAACATTTCTGTACTTAACACCAAAGGATTAGTTGTTTTGGGTTTATTGTAAACGCTGTTTTGAATGATAATATTTTTGATCCATAAATTTGATTGAAAATAAAAAATCATTCTTCAAATGATTTGTGAAACATACATATACCATTGTATAATGGTAAAGATTTTCCAAATATAGAAAGTAAATGGTTTGAAGATATACTTAAACCAATGAGATAAGTATATGAATATTTTGGTATCATTGAAGATATTTAATTAATAAAGATTAATTAAAGAGGCTTAGTGGATCCTATATAGAGTTCAGTCTATGTTTGGTTGTTTGTTTATTCGATAGTAAAATAACCGACTATCAAATCTTAGTCTTTTAATTCTGCAAATATCTAGAGGAAAACGCGAGAATTATATGGTACAGTCATCTCTGTTGATGCAACCGTATGTATAAACTCGTTGTGTTCTCCTAGGAAAAATGATAAGGAGATCCGTCCACTTAAACGGTTAGGGGATGATCCCTACTCTTATGGATTGTTAGTTTATTTTTGAAAGAACTGGAGTTGAGTTTACTGGAAAATATAGAATATTGGTTCAAAGAGACCGGGATCGGCTAAATAGAATTATTCGAAAACCACTTCGAACCAACTCAAGCGTTCAAATTGGAAGCATCTTAAAGATGATGGAATGGAAGATGGAGCTCTTTGAAGTGCAAGGGCTACTTGCTACTAATCCCGAGGGTGATTTCAAAATGGATGTAGTAGAAGTAGTGCCTTCGGTTTGTTCATATCCTGAACAACCTGTATGGATGAATTTTGGCACTACAGTGTTGCCTGGAGGGCAGTGTTAACATTCCAAGTGGGATTGCTGTCTAAAAGGTAAAATGTAACCTCAAGCCTCGTCAACCGAGAATGACTAAAATAGGGGATATGCTCCAGGGCTATGTGGTTCGCTACCATTAGGGTATGCCATCACCCTTATATATACACACACACACACATATATATATATATATATATATGTGTGTGTGTGTGTGTGTGTGTGTGTGTGTGCGTTTATGGATTTGGTTGTGCATAAGAGCTCTCAAGAAAAGATTGCAAAGCAACCGGGGTGGAGACATATTCGGTGCTATCTAGTAAGGGGTAGTCGGTCCTGATTCGCAAGAGGTCTAGGAAAAGTCCTTGATACATTTTCTAGAGGTGTACTGTGGTAGGCGGTACCCCAGTAGCCTTATCATTATATTGAAACTCATTCTCCAATAAGTTCCCTTCTGACTTAGTTGTATATCCATTATGCTGGAATTTAATGAATGTAACAATTTCGGCTATGATTTAATATTTATTTTAAACCCTAGACATTATTATAATATCAAAAGATTTCCTATGAAATGGTTTGGTTATCTTAAGGTAAAAACTCATCTGTGTTTATGTGCGGCGTGGTCTTACGAGATACCTTTTATTTTTAAAAAGTTTTATAAGATATAAGAATCCATTTGCTTGTGTTTCTCATATTGGTTTTACAAGACTGATCCAGGCGTTATTTTCCTTATAATGCTCGAGTCAGCTCGAGCATATTTTCCAGATATAGCTAGACACTTGGACCTACAGGAGACGAGCTGGATCCTCAAAGACGTATTTCCGTATTTTATCTTCTGCTGTTTGTTCTTGCCTATATTTATCAACAGTTGTAAGGATAGGTTGTTATAACTATCTAAGGCCTGATGATAGGACAATTGTACTTTGATTGATGTATGTATATAAAATTTCTTTTTGTACAGTTCATTGATATCTTATAGACTACTCATCACGTTTGAGATTTTATTCTGTGTTTTCTTTTCTTTCACCCCAAGGATCTGTCTTTCTGATACTTGGATGTTCGGCATGTGGATACCATTGATGTATTAGTGTCGACTTCTGAGGATCGAAAAGGCATATTATAATTTTTACCTTTTTGAATTTTTTTCATATTGAGCTCAACTTGATTTTCAAAATGCCGGTGATGAATTGGTTTATATAAAAACGATTTGAGAATAATCTTCCTTGATATTTCATATATTTCATGAATTTTAGGGTTTGAATATTTCAACTTCGTATTGCTTAGCTATTGATTTTCTTATCGATGGTTTTGTGACCTCTGACAAGTTCATCTCTGATATATATACATATACATATACATATTTAATTTCGACTAAATATATCAACATGCATATTTTTCCTTGCTATTGTTGGCTGTTTTATGTGTACACCCAATCATTCCTGATTTGAAATTTTTGTGTGCATATTTTCTGATGAACTAAGTTTGAAGTTTGTTTCATCTGCATATTTTTTGATCGATGTGCATCATGTTGCATCTTCACAAGTATTTGCATTTTCCTTGTATCTTTTTGTCCAGCTATTATATATATACACAAACATTGTTATCCCGCCTTTTGGCAAGGCCGTGACACCAAGGAATTGACTAGTAACCAATGACGGTCCATCCTAGAGATCAGTTATACATGGGCTCACTATGGATATCGACGAATTTTGTCCGAGTCCGGATCGAGCTAGAACTGGTTTGACGTGATAAGCGAAGCTATGAGAGCCAACGTTCCAAATCAGAAGTCAATCCGAGTTCGTATGCTCAAGTTACGACCAATGCAAAATTGAATGAAAACAGCCTCTGTTTGAATCGCTCAGTTCGAATCCATCAGGAATGCCCACTTCGACTCGCTCCACTTCGCCTCCATCAGAAAGCACTTGTTCGACTCGCTCCGCTTCAAGCCACAGTTCGACTCCATCTAGTTCGAGTCCTTCGCAGAACCATTGTTCCACTCCATCTAGTTCGACTCCATCAGAGAGCCACATTTCGACTCGCTCCACTTTGCATCCATCCGAAGACTTCTACCTCCATCGATGCGAACTGCGCATCTTTTATCGATGCGAACACAGGCTACTACCATCGATACGAACAAGGCGAAAGTCCTAGAATGACTCGATCAAAACAGCATCAAAGGCGGAATGATCCAGAGATTCAAGCGCCACGTCACCGAGTCAAACGAAAGCGAGTCGAACAGAGCGAGTCGAACGAAACAGCCAACCAAAGATCCTAATTCGTATCGATCATATCTCCTAATCTTCAAGTCCAAATGCTATGAAATTTTCACAGAAGGCTACGTGCATGCTAAAGAATGTCCATGCCAAATTTCGACTCCATTGGATGAAATCTTGATCGATACGAAATCCGTTCGTATCGATCACGGATCGGACCGAAACTTCACGGGCTTGGGCGCACGGGCCTGGTCACATGCCAGAGAGGGTCTCCCGAGATCTGAGTGAAATACCAGCCTCCTGCACCTATAAATAGACCCCCAAAGCCAAGAGAAAAGGGGTTCTTCTTCTTTTTTGAGATCTCCAACGCCCAGACTCTGCCGGATCCAGATCTGAACTCCATTGCTGCTTCTACTAACGAATTTCACTGCTGCAAATCATTGTTATTCGCTGTAATTTGCTGAAATCAATCGTAAACATCAAAGAAAGTTCAATAAAGCAAACTACTTCATAGTGGACGTAGGCAATACGCCGAACCACTCTAAATTCTTATGTCTCCTTGCATTTTGATTATTGCCATATCTGAAATTTGGAGTTTTTGTTAGATAATTCCTCTTTTTCCATTTAATTTCTTCACTTTATCTCTTCAAAAACTTCCGAAGAGTGTTGTGCCCAATTTTGGTACAAACACTTTTGTGCTTTCACTGAGAAAACCCAATTTTTCTCCTGCTCTTTGGATCTCCTATCTATATCGGATTGCATAAATCCAAGAAGAAGATCCAGATCTAGAACTTTGAAGCCCTTCCATTCTATTCAGATTTGCATCAGATCTAGGAAAGGATTTCATCACCTCACCATGGTAAGTACACGGACTACCTCTACAACTGCTGATCAGGGAGGACGGGACAGGCAGAATCCCGTGCAATTGCCTCCACCCAACCAAGATGCTGCCGGACCTTCAGAACCATCAGGGCCGGTTACTAGACAAGAATTCCAGATGTTGCTTCAAGAGTTGACCCAGAGTCGATAACAGCTAACTGAATAACTGCGCGCTAACACAGAGTTGTCCAACCAGCTAAATCGCCAAAGGCGAAGAAGATCCAGAAGAGACCAAGGTTCCTATTCTTCCACAAAGAGTTCAGCCTCCTCTGATGGCCAAACCAGATCCACACGTCCATGGCTAGGTGTAAGCTACACCCAAGCCACGGGACACCAACCTGCTTCGAATCTTGGGCAACCTAGAGCTGGACCATCCGCTAGTCTCCGTACATAACCTTCAACTCGAGGAGGTGCTACTCCTTACCATGTCACCGGCAACATTGCTACTACCACCACTGTCGGACGAGGAGGTGATGCTAGAAAACAAGCTGATCCTCAACGTAACCAACGAGAACAGACTCCTAAGCCTTATGTCCCTGAGGATGTTGAACCAAGGAGGCGAGGCACGGACCGTCGACCGCGTCCGGTCCAGACTCGCGCTGTGGAACCCGACCATACCTTGGCACAGCATGCTCCTAGCATCCGAATGCCGGATATACCAACGATGATCCGCCAAATGATTCGCGAAAGTTAGGGTCTCTTTAATGACGACTGGGGAATCTTCCGGAGTCATACCCCTTTCGCCGATGACGTTCTATATGCTGAACCACCTCGGCGCTTCAGGATGCCAACTTTGCCAGTCTATGAAGGAAGTTCTGATCCCAATCAACACATCCTGAAGTACGAATGGCTGATGAATGCTGCAAGAGCTGATGACGTAGTAAAATGCCGTAGTTTCCCCATTTCCTTGGGGGGCATTGCCACCATGTGGTTTACTCGCTTGCCACCACAATCCATTTCCAATTTTGATCAGATGGCCACAAAGTTTGTTGAACAATTCTGTATGCACGTAGAAAGGCCTAAAGATGTTAACACTCTGTCTAGTGTTACACAAGCTCCCAGAGAAACACTTGGACGTTACTTGGAGCGATTCTATGCTGCGTGTGCAGAAATAAGCAATCCCAATGATAACTCTATCCTGATGGCATTGACTAAGGGGATTGATGCTGATTCCGAGTTCAGAAATTGGTTAGCTGGAAACCACATGCGTCATTGGACCGTTTCTATTCCAAGGTAGGCCAATTCTTGAGAAGGGAGGATGCAAAACAGTCTAGGAAGCAGGATGACGCAGGGCCCATCATCGAAGGAATCCAAAGTAACATCGCTGTTAAACGGTCCGGAGATAGTTCTGGAAAAGTTCAGTTGAACGTACAAAATAAACAGAATCAGCAGAGGGACAATGGAAATCAAAACAAAAAACGCGATCAGAATCGTGGTCCATGGCGTAGAGCTCCCATGTACGATAATTACACTCCATTGAACACGTCGTTGGAAAATGTGTATTTGCAAACCTGCAATAACATGCAATACAAGAAACCTGCCACGAAACCACCAATTGAAAGACAAATCCAAACAGGAAAATTATGTAGATTCCATGAGAGTAATGGCCACAACACCAATGAGTGTCGTCATTTACAAGACCTCATCGAAAAACTGATACGTGAACGGAAGTTGGATAAGTATGTGCGGGCGCCGCAGTCTGGTGGTGCAGGCTCATCAAATCAGAATCGTGCGCCGAATCAGGAAAGACAGGAGGAAGTCGCTCGTACAGGCGGGAGGTTGGTAATCAATACAATAAGTGGTGGTCCTCACCCAGCAGATCGAAGCTGGAAGGAAATGGAGTTGTATGCCAGTTCTATCAGGCATGCAGACTTCGAGTGTTGTAGTAACTTTGATGAAGGGGCTCCGGCCAAGCAACAAAAGACGATTACAGATGACATCCTGTTCAGGAACCGAGACGCTGATAAAGTCGAAGCCTCCACTATCGATCCACTGGTCATCTCAACTCAAGTAGGTTCCGCTTGGATAAAGAGGATCTTAGTTGACAGTGGAAGCTCTGTGAATATTTTGTTTAAGCGAGCCTATGATCAAATGAGAATGGAAGCCACGGACTTGAAACCTTGTCAATCCCGAATCCACGGCTTCAATGGAAGTGCTACTATACCCACTGGAATGGTGGAACTGCCAGTAGAGTTGGGAGTTGGAGAACGTCGAAGAGTACGGATGTTACAGTACATTGTTTTGGACATAAACTCCTCTTATAATGCTTTCCTGGGCCAACTAGCCCTCGTTGAATTCAGGGTAGCCATTGCCCCGTGGTGTTTGACTTTAAAATTTCCCACTGATCATGGAGTAGGAATCAATCAGGGAGATAAGGCTGCTGCCAGAGCCTGTTATGTCGCTGAGCTACGGGAAGTGCAGCGAAAGGAGAAAGGAAAGGGCGTGGAGGAATCTCTCTGCGTCCGCTTTGCCGACAATTGACAATTAACGCCCGGGCCTAGGCCCGGGCACCCCAGCCAATTCCTCAAAGATCTTGACCCAAGAGAAACTGAAGACGAAGGAGAATCTAAAGAAAGTCAAGCATCCCCGGCCGAACTGACGATTGATGTCCCAGTTGACAATGACGATGACTCGAAAATGATAAAGATTGGATCTCAGCTAGGCCAGCAAACTCAAGAGGAATTGGTTGAATTTCTGCGGGAAAATCTTGACGTATTTGCCTGGACACATTCCGATATGTATGGGATCTCGCCGGACATCGCGAGCCACACTCTAAACATTGACCCGCGGTATGTCCCGGTTAAACAGAAAAGGCGTGGTATGGATCCAAAGAGATCTGCCGCCCTTAAAGAAGAAGTAGAAAAGCTTAAAGCGAATGGGTTCATTCGGGATACGCTATATCCTGAATGGGTGTCAAATCCCGTGCTCGTCCGAAAGCCGAATGGAAAGTAGAGAACATGTGTCGATTATTCCGATCTGAATAAAGCATGTCCCAAATACAGTTTCCCGCTTCCCAGAATTGACCAGCTAGTAGATTCGACAACTGGGCATGAACTCTTATCCTTCATGGACGCGTATTCTGGCTACAATCAGATACCGATGCATTTACCCGATCAAGAACATACCAGCTTCGTAACCAATTTGGGACTTTACTGTTACAAATTTATGCCATTCGGACTCAAGAATGTCGGGGCTACTTATCAACGATTGGTCAATCGGATGTTTGCCAACCAAATCGGGAAAACAATGGAAGTATATGTAGACGACATGCTTGTGAAGTCACAACTCTCCACCGACCATGTTAAAGACCTGTAAACTATGTTCAACATACTTCGGGAATACAAAATGAAGCTAAATCCATTGAAATGTCATTTTGGAGTTGCATCCGGAAAATTCCTTGAATTCATCGTTAACGCTCGGGGAATCGAGGCTAACCCTGAAAAGATTTGGGCAATCAGAAATCTCGAAACTCCGAAAACCATAAAACAAGTCCAGAGTCTCAATGGAAAGGTAGCAGCATTGAGCAGGTTCATTTCAAAGTCCACTGACAAATGCATTCCCTTCTTTGATCTGATCCGAAAAGGGAAACGAAAATTTGAATGGACCACGGAGTGTGAGGGCGCTTTCCAAGCACTAGTTCAACATCTATCCACACCACCTATCATGTTGAAGCCCATTGATCATGAGAAGTTGTTCGTATATTTGGCGATAACAGAAAATGCTATCAGCGCTGCATTAATTCGAGAAGAAGACAAGATACAGAAGCCGGTATACTACGTCAGCAAGCGATTGACTGGGGCCGAAAGGAATTATCCGAAGCTAGAAAAGTTGGCTTATTGCTTGGTTATTGCGTCAAGGAAGCTCCGACCATATTTCCAGGCACATCCCATTATTGTTTACACCGACCAACCGTTACGACAGGTCCTTTCGCGGCCTGAGACGTCTGGTAGGTTACTCAAGTGGAACATCGAACTGAGCCAATTTGACATTACTTACACTCCAAGACGAGCCATTCAAGGAAAAGTCCTAGCCGATTTTATAGCTGAGTTTACCGTTCCAGAGGGCTTGCCTGAAACCAGTAAATCCACTGAATACGTTTGGAAGCTTTATACCGACGGTGCATCTAACGATCGGTGTTCGGGCACTGGTGTTGTACTTGAAACTCCCGAAGGCCGATCCATATGTTATGCCTTGAAGTTCGATTTTCATGCGACTAATAACGAAGCCGAATATGAAGCCCTCTTAGCTGGCTTGAAACTTGCTAGATTTGAGAATTATCGCAATGGAAGTTTATTGTGATTCACAACTAGTTGTGTGTCAAGTACGGGGAGAGTATCAAGCAAGTGATCGAAGGTTGGCTGCTTACTTAGCTCGAGTTCAGGAAGTACTAAATCAGTTTGATTACTGTGCCATTTATTGTATACCTCGAGAACGCAACCAAAAAGCCGATTCATTGGCAAAGCTGGCCAGCTCAGGTGAAGCTCAGCAAATGGGACTCGTTCCCGTAGAAACGCTATCCTCCCCAAGCATTGACCGGGCAGAAATAGACCGGGTATGCGAAGCCGTCCTCGAAAAGGACTCATGGATGACTCCACTCAGAAATTACATTGAGCACGGAACCCTGCCGGAGCGCAGGAGTGGAAAGAGACAAGTCCTTCGGAAGGCCTCACGCTTTACCATCCAGAATGAAATCATGTACAGAAGAAGGTACTCAGTCCCTCTACTCCGGTGTATCGCTCACGATGAAATTAAACGAGTATTGCACGATGTACACGAGGGAGAATGTGGCGATCACACCGGGAGGCAAGCACTTGCCAAGAAAATACTTCGATACGGATATTACTGGCCGACCGTGAATCGCGATGCATCGGATTATGCAAAGAAATATGATAGGTGTCAGAAATATGCTCGAATTCCTAGAGCTCCTCCTACCGAGATAACAAAAATGGTCAACCCATGGCCGTTTGCAATGTGGGGCATCGACATCATCGGTGCTCTACCACTGGCAAAAGGCGATGCGAAATACGCCATCATCGCAGTTGATTACTTTATAAAGTGGGCTGAAGCCGAAGCCCTTGCTACCATAACAACGAAGAAAGTAATCAACTTTGTAGTTCGCAACATCATCTGTCGATTCGGTTTCCCACACACCATTATTACGGACAACGGAACCCAATTCGACAATGCTGAATTTAAAGATTTCTACAAAGGATTTCACATCCAAAAGAATTCTCTACAGTTGCACACCCTCAGGCAAACAGACAGGTCGAAACAGTTAATAAAGTTATAAAATCCATTCTGAAGAAACGACAGCAAAAGGTCGAGGGCAAGTGGGTCGATGAACTTCCTATGGCTTTATGGGCTTACCGAACAACCCACAAGACCGCGACCGGCCACACTCCATTCTCTCTCTCATATGGTTCAGAAGTCGTTATTCCAGTTGAACTAGAAGTACCTTCTCATCGTGTGACATACTATGATCCAAAGACGAATGCTATATTACTCGCTGAATCTCTTGATCTACTAGATGAAAAGCGTGAAGAAGCTGATTTGGGGGCAGCTGCGCATCGAAGTCGAGTCGCCCGATTGCACAACGTCAAGGTCCGCCCACGAACCTTTAAACTAGGCGATCTCGTCCTCAAAAGAATCTATCAGGTTCCTTTGCATATGAAACCGACATGGGAAGGACCGTATGTTATTGAACGAAGGCTTGGAGATGGCACATTCAAATTATCGACCGTCGACGGTCTAACTCTGCCAAGAGCCTGGAACAGCGAAAGTCTTCATCGCTACTACACATAACAGGCTATGTTTATCTATTTAGTTTACTTTCCATTTTGCAATTTGTTTCTGCATTTTGAAATTAGAATTTGTAATAAGGCAACTGACGTTGCCATATTTTCTTATTTCAGCAATAAAATGCAATCTCTTCGAGCCAGAGCTGTGATTTACTTGAAATGCTTCATATGATCATCACTATGCATGGAGAGCTAAGTTTCACCATATGGTGGAATTTATTCAAATAGAGAGTGACTGTGATGCAACCGGTCACTCGCTAAGTGTAACCCAAGCTCGGGGACAAGCCATCACATCAAAGTCAAAAACGGATTGATACACGACAATCCCTCACTTAGCTCCCGGTTCCCAGAGTGCGAACTAGAGTATTAAAAATATGTCTATGAAGAGGGTGGATCCGTCCACCTAACGACTTCATCCGTATCCGAACCAAGTTCGAGAAGGGTGGACCCGTCCATCTAACGACCTCACTTGTTAACTCAGGGTGGATGCGATCCGACCATCCATGATCCTGATACAACTCCGAACTCCCAGAGCGCGAGTCAGAGTATAAACATCAACTCCGAGTTCCCAGAGTGCGAAGCGGAGTATAAACATCAACTCCAAATTCCCAGAGTGTGAATTGGAGTATAAACATCAACTCTGAACTCCCAAAGTGCGAGTCGGAGTATAAAACATCAACTCCGAGTTCCCAGAGTGCGAAGCGGAGTATAAACATCAACTCCAAATTCCCAGAGTGGGAATTGGAGTATAAACATCAACTCCGAACTCCCAGAGTGCGAGTCGGAGTATAAAACATCAACTCCGAGTTTCCAGAGTGTGAAGCGGAGTATAAACATCAACTCCAAATTCCCAGAGTGCGAATTAGAGTATAAAACATCAACTCCGAATTTCCAGAGTGCGAAGCGGAGTATAAACATCAACTCCAAATTCCTAGAGTGCGATTTGGAGTATAAACATCAACTCCGAACTCCCAGAGTGCGAGTCGGAGTATAAAACATCAACTCCGAGTTCCCAGAGTGCGAAGCGGAGTATAAAACATCAACTCCGAGTTCCCAGAGTGCGAAGCGGAGTATAAACATCAACTCCAAATTCCCAGAGTGCGAATTGGAGTATAAACATCAACTCTGAACTCCCAGAGTGCGAGTCGGAGTATAAAACATCAACTCCGAGTTCCCAGAGTGCGAAGCGGAGTATAAACATCAACCCAAACTCCCAGAGTGCGAGTCGGAGTACAAACATCAACTCCGAGTTCCCAAAGCGCGAAATGGAGTATAAGCATCAACTCCAAATTCCCAGAGCGTGAATTGGAGTGTAAACGACAACTCCGAACTCCCAGAGTTCAAGTCGGAGTATAAACATCGACTCCGGATTCCCAAAGTGTGAAACGGAGCGTAAACACCAAATTCAAGTTCCTAAAGCATGAATCGAAGTATAAATATCAACTCCAAACTCCCAGAGCGCGAGTCGGAGTACAAATGTCAATTCCAAGTCTCCAGATCGCGGACATATGATTGAAACTTAAGCCGGCGTGACCAAGCGCCGATAAACGAATGAGAATCCCCGGAGTGCGGATATGATCATCGACAATCAAACAAGCATGGATGAATTACTCAATCTCCGCTTGCCTCAGACATCCATTCGGTGGCACTAGACTCAACATGCTATAAGTAAGGAACGATCGTCGACTGATGATCTACAACTCACCTCTAAGGCTGGGGGCAGGACTTACGCATCAACCATTGACTGAAGTGATGCGACGTAAAAATTCAACTCGCTCCCCGGTCGCAAACCATGTCCATGGTGCCCGAACTTGACGAACAAAAACAAACTTTATTCGGAAGCTGAAACTTCACAAGCGCACTTCAGATATTGAAACACTTAGGCAAATTCACAATGATAGAAAAGAAGTCAAAAAAGAGAAGTTTCATTTCTATCGTTTATAAAAGAAGTTCGTGTACAAGTTTCCAAAAATTCCTACTAGCAGGGGCCGAACCCGCATCTATACACGGCCGACAAAATGCAAGTCAAAATAAACCGGGGAAGCATGTTTAATCTTTCTTCTTCCTTGGCTTCCTTCTCGGTGTAGACCCGCTGGAGCCACCGCTAATCTTCCTCTTCGAGCCTTTGCTTTTCGGTGGTTGGTCTTCAAGCGAGGGCATTATATCAACATCCTCCTCCGAACTCGAGTGGATAGGAATGCTCCCTGCGGGTGGAGTCGGAGGAACAGGATCAAGTACAGAAGGTGGAATGGGCACACTGGTGATGAAAACAGTACCACCCAGAGATATCATTCTGAGCGGAGCAGGTCCCGGTGCTGCCATCCCACCTCCAAAACTGCCACTGTGAGCCGCTGCTGCCATTTCAGTGTCGATTTGAGCGAACATATCCTCTTCAGTTACTGCTCGAGCCCCGCTGGGGGCATCAGTAGTCGGCATTGAAGAACTTATAGCAGGATCAGTTCCACCCATGACAGATGACAAGTCGGTATGAGGATCGCCGTGACGGCGAAAGAGTTCATCCATCAGCTGCTCGTCAAACACAATCGTACTCCCCTGCATATCGTCAAGCGGGGCAGTTGTAGTCATGGTGATCGCTTCGGTAATGATAGCCTCCTGTGTCTGATGTGATTCTTGGGTAACAGGAGGCCCGACATGTGCAGCATCGATCACTGGACAAAAGACAAGAGAACTATTAGAACTTAACTCGATCGAAGATTTCGACTTAAGAAAGATATGTGGAATGTTCAGAATACCTTCCTCAGTTTGACTCGTAGGCGGCAGAGCGGCTTCAGTCACTTGCGTTGCAACCGGAGACATCTGCGGCTGGTCCGGATTATAGGCAGGAACAGCTTGGGGATCGACCACAGACGAGGATTTGGGCTGGGTTGACGCTGGAACTTCAAGACTCGCTTCATGGTGGTCAACCCATGAACCCTCTCCTATCTCGAAGTGCTGGGCGCCAAGTCTTTCCTTCTTATGCAGAATCATTGACTCGTGAAGAATCTTCTTTTCATCCTCATTCAGAATACGATTCTTGAGTTCAAATTCATCCACAGACTCACCCGGATGCGCCTCTTTCTCTTCCTCAACCAGTCGGCCCCAAGCATTGTAAAGATGCGTCGGAAAATCATCGAGCCAGGCTAGACCCCTGTGCCTCAGCACGTTAGCATTGAACACAACGAGAAGGTCTTCGATGTTAGCCTCGAGCCTGGACTCGGCCAACTTCACTTTCTCCTCGACCTCAGTCTCCACCTTGTGGACTTTAGCCACAGCCACATCCCGTTCACCCCTGAGCAGAACAGCTTGTTCGCACACCTCCTGGGATGCGTTATTCGCATCATCTTTTTCTTTGGCCATGTCGGCGAATTTGGCCTTGAGTTCCTTGACTGCCGCATCCCGCTCGGCGGTGACTGTAGTGTTCCGGTGGCCCATCTCCTCCACCAGGGCAACATGTGTCTGCCCCAACCTCTCCATTGCCTCCTTCGCTTCGTCAGCTTTTTTGGTGGCCTCAATCTCCGATTTCCGAGAAGACTCGGCCTCAGCAGTAAGCACTTGTATGATCCGGTCCCTTTGAGGGAGTTCGGTCTCCAGTTTCTCAAGCGCTTTGGCTCGCTCAAAGGCCACCTTAGAAGCTTTCTCCACGGCCTTTACCCACTCTCGATACTGGGTGTATATGTCATGAACGTAATCATGCACCGTGTTTTCCACCCCTGATGGAATTCTTTTTAAGTGTGGTGGGAAGACGTAGCCGTCGAAGCAAATATTCGGAAAATCCTTCCTCATCTGAGCCAATTTAAGGGTCCCTTCTCCTGTGGGCTCGGTTGGGACCTGCTCTGCAATTATGGAGGCCGTGGTCTCAACTCTCTGAAGATGAGTCTCGGACCTAGAAGTATGAGAAGATGGCCTGTGACGAGGAGGCTCTGGCGGATGTGGAACAAAAACAGGGGGTGGGGACGGAAGTCTAGGAGGAGGAGAGCGTGATCTAGACCGATGTCTGTATTCCCTGTCCCTATCACGCCCATACCTATCTTGGTTAGAGTACTCGCGATCGCGATCTCTATCTGAGTCTCTCCTATGGGACTCATAATAGGAAGAAGCCTTTCGGGCCGAGCGAAGATTTCCGAGCATCGATCCTTTTCTAGACATAGTACCTGAAAATGAGAAACGAAGAAAGAGTTAGCGATTTCCTAAGTTGGACGATTTATAGTTGTGAATCATGTAGTGTAGTGAAGTGTATGCATGTGCAACCCCCCGACCAACCGGAAATGTCGGCCGCACTCATAGCAAGCGACCCGCTCAGTTCAAGAGCATTATCAAGCTCCTCCATCCCGGCGTCGTGTTGAGACGACACAAAATCCGGAATCGGAATATCAGCAAGCCCTGCAAAAGGACTCTCTACTTGCGGGGGAGGAGCCTCAGAAATTCTAATCCCCGGGACGGGCAAGGACACAACCACGAATTTAAATCTCTCGAATTTAGAACGCTTGTGAGAAACAGCCTTGCCTTTTCTCTTTCCTCCTGAATCCTGGACATCGGAAGAAGGCCCAGCTGGGAGCTCGGTATCGGTAGGCGTTCTCTCCGGATCAACTTCTTCGGTTATCACGACTGCGGGCGCTTTGCGTTTCACCCGTTTCTTCGGGACCACTCTAAGTGTCCCTTCCAGCCGTATGCTCTGACTCTGTTCTATCAGCCCGACAGTCCTCAAGTTTCTGTCGGTCAGAACCAAGTCAATATGCCTCTCTTCGCCCGGATACGCTTGGAGGATCCGAACTAGCTCTTTGAAGTATGCACCGTCAGGTCGAGAGATTGCGGCTGTAAAAGAAGAGAAGTGTATCAGTTTTGAAATCGGTTATTATTATCTCAATAACTCAAGAGAAAGATTGCAGCGCTTACGTCTATCCCACCATCGCCTAGCAAATCCAGGGGGGCACCGAACGTAGAACCATTCGGTCTTGAAGTAACTTAGCCTTCCCCAGGAGCCCATTACAACGTGACAGTTCCTGACCGCTTCCAAGAAGGTGAAAGAAGGGCTGTCTCCACGGCTCTTAACGTTAAATAAATATCTGATCTCGATCGGCTTTGGTGGTCGAAAGAGGATCTCCATAAACAGGATAAAGGTGCTATTCAACAAAGCATACCCGTTGGGGTGCAGCTGGGATGGAGCTATCCCTAGGAATGATAACATCTCCCTTATATATTGATTGAAGGGAGGAAGTGTCCCCGCTGTGCAAGCGTGACGGTTGAAAGCAGTAAACCCCTCCGGTGGATCATGTGGCCTGTCATTTGGCTCGGGCAGTAACACGTCGTCGAGCGATAAACCGTGCCTTAAACAAATCTGTCCAAGCATATCTTTGGAGATACCAGATGGCATAGAATCTTGTGGACGACAAATGAACCGGGCACCTAGACGCTCGTCCGGAGCTGGGTCTATAACTTCGGCTTCAATAACCGGTATTTCGATGGTTGGAGGAATTGAACTCGGGAGTTCCTGCTGCTGAGAACTTGAAGGTTCCATGACAAGCTAGCTTATGAAAAATCATTGGTAAACAGACAATAATGCTCGTGCATCCCCCAATGTAAAGTGTGTGAGTGTGTTGTGCAGTGCGGTACTGTGTATCATTTAAGAAGTTCTACAGAATTGGAAGAATCATGTAGACGACGAGACTTCGAAATTCGGTCGGAAGGACCGTCATCGCTGACCATCACAGCCGTGCCATCTAGTTATTAGCAGTCGGTCCAAGTTAAAGTTTGTTAAAATTTTGTCAGAGTTGCAGTTCCATCGACGAGCTTCGAAGGGAAATCAAATATGCAGTCCAAAGGTCAAGTCTAATTATGCCAAAAATGAAGCTCGTTGGAGTTAGACGTTCAGATGCATAAGGTTTTTTCAATATCATCGAAGTTAGGTTCATTATCAATCATCAAAGATTCAAGTTCGAGTCGATCGCTTAGGTTCAAGTTCGAATCGCTCGCTAAGGTTCAAGTTCGAATCGATCGCTCAGGGACACGTTCGTATCGGTCCCAGGGCTGCACAGTTCGACTCGAGTCAAAGCCTCCAATTCGACTCGATCCAAAGCCACCCACTTCGACTCGACCCAAGGGCTATGCATTTTGAATCGATCCAAGGCCTCCACTTCGACTCGATCCAAGGCCACCGCTTCAACTCGATCAAAAGTCATCCACTTCGACTCGATCGAAGGCCATCATTTCGAATCGATCAGATGCAACCCCTTCGTATCAATCTACGTATTCAAAGCACTCGATTCGATGCAAAGCTCAACCATCAATCGATACGAAGGCCTCCGTCTCATCATCTCGAAGCCCCTACTCCAGATCGACGTGAAGCTGAGGCCAAGGAATCTCGATCGATCACGACTCTGGTTGATCTGGTGTTAAAGATCGAGTCTCATCGTTTAGGCGTTGGATTCGCTTAGGGGATTACCTAAAACTGGCAGTTAGTTCGAGTGATTGAGGATCTGAATCGGTTCGAAGGCAAGAATGTTTCTTCTTTTTTCTCGAGTCTCTGAGCGATATGAAGGCAAGGCAGGAAAGCAAAAGGTAAAAAGTGAAAAATGGCTAAGTATAGAGTATTTATATGGACTCAAAAGCAAAAGGGATAAACGATTCGCATCCCGGTGGATTCGAACAAGCTTTTCGACTCCGTCTCTAGTGCATTGATGCGAAGCTCCTCTTCGTATCATTTATCTTCGACTCCATCTCCGGTGCAGCAATACGAGCAACCAGTTCGACTCCATCGATACGAAGCCACACTTCGTATCGATCACTTTCGACTCCGTCTCCTGTGCAGATCGACTACATCAAATCACGGCTCTCAGAAGCCAACTCCATCGATATGAATTGACTGTTCGTATCCAATGACTCCAAATCAATCGATTCGAAGTGCGCAGCAGGGGTTGTTCAGAAGGCATTGAACTCTATCGATACAAACGACCATTTCGTATCCATCAATGCAACGAATACTGATGCAAAAACAATGTTTTAACCTTCTACATCGATTCAGGAGAGGATCGATACGAAGGAACATTCAAAAACAACCATCAGCGTTGTTGCAACGAATTTCACGTCGGTTCAGGAGAGGATCAATACGAAATTCAATATAAAATAAACCGATAACGACTCGTGAACGTACAAACGCCAACGAGAGTCAAATTGACATATATGCATGTATGTCAGACTAATATTCAATATTCCATATTTATAGGAATTGGAAACTCATTCGATAACAATTACAACAACAAATGGCTAACCACTAGCATACAGCAATCAGTTGCAACAATACAGGGTACAGCAGTTGACAGTCAACAGTTTACATTATCAAGAAAAACAGTCGAAGGTTACAGCTTTCATCGAAAAGACGATAACTATTCAGAATAAAGATGGCAGCATTTCAAAGCACATCATGTTTCCACAAGACGTACTTTGGGGGGCAAATGTTATCCCGCCTTTTGGCAAGGCCGTGACACCAAGGAATTGACTAGTAACCAATGACGGTCCGTCCTAGAGATCAGTTATACATAGGCTCACTATGGATATCGACGAATTTTGTCCGAGTCCGGATCGAGCTAGAACTAGTTTGACGCGACAAGCGAAGTTATGAGAGCCAACGTTCCAAATCACAAGTCAATCCGAGTTCGTATGCTCAAGTTACGACCGATGCAAAATTGAATGAAAACAGCCTCTGTTCGAATCGCTCAGTTCGAATCCATCAGGAATGCCCACTTCGACTCGCTCCACTTCGACTCGCTCCACTTCGCCTCCATCAGAAAGCACTTGTTCGACTCGCTCCGCTTCAAGCCACAGTTCGACTCCATCTAGTTCGACTCCATCTAGTTCGACTCCATCAGAGAGCCACATTTCGACTCGCTCCACTTCGCATCCATCCGAAGACTTCTACCTCCATCGATGCGAACTGCGCATCTTTTATCGATGCGAACACAGGCTACTACCATCGATACGAACAAGGCAAAAGTCCCAGAACGACTCGATCAAAACAGCATCAAAGGCGGAGTGATCCAGAGATTCAAGCGCCACGTCACCGAGTTGAACGAAAGCGAGTCGAACAGAGCGAGTCGAACGAAATAGCCAACCAAAGATCCCAATTCATATCGATCATATCTCCTAATCTACAAGTCCAAATGCTATGAAATTTTCACAGAAGGCTACGTGCATGCTAAAGAATGTCCACGCCAAATTTCGACTCCATTGGATGAAATCTTGATCGATACGAAATCCATTCGTATCGATCACGGATCGGACCGAAACTTCACGGGCTTGGGCGCACGGGCCTGGTCACGTGCCAAAGAGGGTCTCCCAAGATCTTAGCGAAATACCAGCCTCGTGCACCTATAAATAGACCCCCAAAGCCAATAGAAAAGGGGTTCTTCTTCTTTTTTGAGATCTCCAATGCCCAGACTTTGCCGGATCCAGATCTGAACTCCATTGCTGCTGCTACCAACGAATTTCACTGCTGCAAATCATTGTTATTCCCTGTAATTTGCTGAAATCAATCGTAAACATCAAAGAAAGATCAATAAAGCAAACTACTTCATAGTGGACGTAGGCAATACGCCGAACCACTCTAAATTCTTGTGTCTCCTTGCATTTTGATTATTGTCATATCTGAAATTTGGAGTTTTTGTTAGATAATTCCTCTTTTTCCATTTAATTTCTTCACTTTATCTCTTCAAAAACTT
Organism: Allium fistulosum; assembly: GCA_030737815.1. Taxonomy (NCBI): domain Eukaryota; kingdom Viridiplantae; phylum Streptophyta; class Magnoliopsida; order Asparagales; family Amaryllidaceae; genus Allium; species Allium fistulosum. Next base: position 257,025,981 of record CM060908.1, on the reverse strand, counting down.
CCGAAGAGTGTTGTGCCCAATTTTGGTACAAACAAACATATACACATACATATGTATATATGTGTGAATTGATGCGCTTGAAGCTTGTTGCACTTGTGTTGAGCTGCTGGTTTGGCCTGATCTTGACTTGTGTGGGTTTGTTGTGCATTGCATTGCTACTATACATGTCTAAGTTGCACGTGCTTGCTGTTGCACTTTTATATATTGTTTTTTAATGCACCATGTTGACCTACTTGGTGTGTGTATATTGCTATGCATTTTTAATGTTTCTCCCCTGAGCACCATGTTGAGCTTCTGAGTTTGACCTGGTTGCATATCTGTGTACTTGTCCTTGTGCATTACTTTGCTTTGGCGCATGTTTGTGATTAGTTTGTGCACTTGGTTTTGTATGTTGTACCTACATATCGTTCTGTCTTTGTGCATGTACTTAACTGTTTTTCTGTCACTGTTATGTTTCAATTGAGGACTTATGTTGAACCATTGAGCTTGACCTTGCACCTGCCTGTCTTGACCTATCCACTAATGCACTGTGTTGAGCCTTTGGGCTTGACCTTGCTGCACCTGACCTGGTTGACTTTTCTTTTATGCTTGAAATTCAGTTTCTTGTTTTGTTGCTGCAAATGTGTTTCTTGTATATGCTCGGCTTTATAGCACATACAGTGATACATTGTGCATGTCATAGGTTGCTCGTGTACAATATTGACTTTTTTGTGCCTATTTCAAAATATAAAAAGACCAAAACCGATAAACTGAGGCAAGTCGAGTTCAAATGTATTTATATTTTTGTAGATTTAATTTATTTCCTTTTCTTTTTGCTGCATTGTTATTTGATAGGAAAAGCAGATGATTAGAGAAAAAATTGGAGCAAGAAGATAAAAATCGAATTCGAGCAAGTGAGGTTAGGAGTAATTGTTGTATTTGAAAGTTGTGTTGTATATAAGAGTGTAAAATATTGTTGTATATGAATATTGTATATAAAATATTGTATTAAAATATTATGGAAGCTATTATTGTAATTGTGTATACTGTTGAAATCTTATTGAAATTAAATTGTATTTGTTTATTTCATTCTTTGATATTACAATAGCACTATATCAAACACATTTAATATATATATATATATATATATTGTGTATATACATGTATGTATGTATGTATGTATATGTATGTATATATTATCATAAATGAAAATCATAAACCATTATATTCTTCACCGCCTAAAGTCAAATTCTCCCCCCCCCCCAGGTTAAACTTTTCCTCCAAAAGCAAATTTTCCTACCTAAAGTCCATGTCGGCAACACTTGATTATTAACCAAATCAAATCAAACAAATGAAGAACATATGGTAAGATCCAACGACGAAGGAATGATATGAGGAAATGATGTCAGTAATCTATGTGACGTCTTTTCTGATATAGAAGGAAAGGCACTGAAGCAAAGAAAGGGGTCGAAATTTTGATTCATAAAGTTATATACTGTCAAAATTGTACTATCTACCATTAAATTCTGAGCTTATACTAAAAAAGAAACAATCTAAAGACAAAGATTTGCCACATGCACGTATGATTCCTTAACATGTAAATTTTTGGGTTTTTTATTTGCTTTTTGGTTACTTTATTTCCTGTTTTTGTACCAGATTTTGTTTAAATTTGAATTGGTTGACTTAAGCATTTTAACAAACAACTAATGTGTAAAACTCATAATTGCGTAATCTTTAAGCAACATCATTACTTCCTTAATTGCATATTAAAATAATTTAAACTAGCTAAATTCTTAGTTACATAAGCAAACAACAATATAGTTATTTCAATAACTAATCGATGCAATGAGATCGAAAATCTCATAACATCACTCATAAAATATATTTTTCCAAGAAAATAATTATATGAAATTTAAATTATGAAAGAAAACATATACCTCCATGATGTACTTCTTATGCCAAATTGTGGTTTTCCTCTCTCCAAAAACCAAAACAAATATGAAATTCCTTCGAAAATAACATTTACAAATTTTAAAAATGTTAACACATAACATATATGAAATAATATAATAAGTATGTAGCGTTAGTACGTAAACATATTATACATGTAACAGGGTATAAAAATGAAATGAGACCTATTACTCATTTGCACTTGCATATTATGTGGATATATAAAGATTGTATCAATGGCGATGTTGCATTTTATGTTGAAAGTCTCTAAGATCATGCAAAGATGTTGCAAGAAGAAATATCAATTATGGAATTATCCTTGAAAGAAAACCAAGATATTTAAATTCATAATGAAAAACACGTTGAATGAAGAAAGAGAAACCATATGGAGATAGGAGAGAAAGTTTAATGGCACATAGGTGGAGGATGACAAATTATGTTAGTCTAAATTGCAGTAAATAGCAATAGTACCTCTCGATAATGCAATTGGGTCTATTGAATGTTTACGCATTAACAATTCTAATCTTTTATAAGTATTTGGCAGATTCATGCTAAAACTATCCCTTCAAGTACATTATAATTTCCATTAATTTGATTTTGTAAATTGATGGTTTGTGTTAATGCCAACCTAAGTTAAGCATGGTTATTTGCATTTCTACTAATAAAGATTGTAACAAGCACATGAATGATATATTACTAGATATTATAATATAAAGAGTTCATTGCCTTAAGCATTATTCCTATAAATATAACATGAATTACTACCCTTTTATTCTTTTATATGTATTTAGTGATTCAAAATTTTCTTAATAAAATACTCATTAGGATTTAAATTGTAACAACCTGCACCTCAATGGGCCTGAATTTTCGCTAAATCGAAAACCCATGTCCACCAAAGTATGAAACATTGGTGTTGGTATCCTATAAATAAACAAAAGTATATCAAAGCACTAACGATAAAACTCACAGTGGAATAGTAAAGTATAATAAAATATATAGTTACTGCCTAAGGCTAATACCTCTGGTATCCAGTACCCTTGTCAGTGTTGAGCATACATAAGAAATCTGTCCTTCTACCGCTTCGTCTTATACCAGTACATGTCTCTCTAAGTTCATCTTGTGGGTTGTAACGAGGAGGGGGTCAGAACAATGTTCTGGTGACTGGTAAATTACATACTTTATACATAACACTAGTTTATGCCTATTGTTTTCCGTTACATGTTATGTCTACTTTTTAAACTTAGTCATCTTGACTTCATATATGCGTATGATACGCCACACTTACTCGATATATATAATAGCTCATTACTTGTATGTAGGTGTGTGTGTATAAGAACCACGATCCCCTCTTGGACCACCACACTTTCCTTACTAGTATCTGTAACTCTGCACTAGTTAAGATCCATTGTTAATGCAGTATCACGTCATCGTCGTCGTGGATACTAAGGAACTTCCGTGGTATTTAATAACGGTATTATAACTATTTAGCCGTATTCTATCTTGTTTTAAAATAACTTCATTAAAGGTTATCAAGCCTTGCCTCCTAACAACAAACTAACTAACAAATAACTGTGAGGTTGTGCATGTCCTAAACATGATCTACAATAGTAGGAGGTGTAGCCCATTTAGGCATAACTCTTGTCTTTCCACTGATCACTCAGGATCGATGATGATCTCGATCTATGTAAGCAGCTCCTACTCCTTACATATATGGTACCAATCTCACTATCATAGCGTCGAGCCTACGCTCACTATCCCATTTAGATTTCCTAATGCAATCAACGAAAAGCCCATTTGGTTACTTAACACGTACCCCCTAATAGGTTGAAGCGAACTTTACTTGGCACTTTGACACTTTGACCAAGGCAAACCATCCAACTTCGGTATATTCCCTTCACCTATACCCGAACATATAATTTCATTGGTCCTATAGTTGGATATGTCCCACATCAGTAGAATGTATACATAACTATTGGTAGCCCCTTGCTATGGGCACACTTCTGCTATGTAACACTACTGACCTCGCATTCTAACTGTAATCCTCCCAATTTTGAGGTCGATAATAAGAACTACGGATGCTGCTGTCATCTGTAGTATTAATTTCCAATGACAAAATGCGGTCTTGTTGATTGTAACAATAACATCAGAAGCACATGAATATGAAATTTTTCAAAACTCAATCATTAAATAAACATTCACATTACATTTCAGAAATAAAATTTCACATTCATTACATAATCTCATTCGATCTCTCGTTCAGAGAAAATATAATAATCACAAAAAATTACAAGAGCGGCATATGAAGATGCCCCTTGGTTGATCAGAGTCTAATACTTGACAGTTGTAACTTCTATAATTACATCCATTAAAATAAGAAACAACACAGTAGAAAATAAAAGCTCCTAATAATAGTTATCTTTCCTCTTGCACGTCTTCAGAACCTTATTCGTCTAATCTGAAAATCCCTACTCTCAGCCTACTCAAATGAGTACCCGAGATTTTAGGGGGAAAACAAAAAATTTGAGTCATACAAAAAGTCTGGTGTGAATACTAATATACCATCTCGCACCAAAATAGATATTTAGTGAGACCACGCTGCTTAGCGGAAAGATTTCCCCTTAGTAGTATCTTATCCAAATATGTCAATCATATATCATGCACCTACAACCACAATGGTTAGAATAATCATAACATGATCATATGCATGTATGCAATATGGGTAAGTCTGACTAATCTATCTTCCAAAGGCTATGCACATCCAAGGTTTACCCTTCCCAAAATAGACGATCTTCCTCAACTCAAATGGACTATCTATCTCAAATCATAGTATTCATAGGATAACTGTGAACCTAATGGTTTTGTAGGTTAACCAATAACATGTCGGGCTGACTCGAGCCATAGCATAACCAGATATTCCAAAATCTCCAAATAAGGTTAGGAGTAAATAAAACAATCTCCAGATATAGTTAGGAGTGATCGATAATAATTTCCAGATACAGTTAGGAGAATCCCCAAATACGGTTAAGGGAAAACAACTTAAGCAATGCTGTGAACATATAGAGTTACGAGTTCCTTTCTATGCGTACAAATCCTCCTAGTCTCACTAATGATAAAGCCCTACCAGTGGAATCGCGGACCTTTACCAATCGAGAGCTAACGGCTGAAGCATAGGGCATGACCCTATACCAATCCCACTTAAAGTCTTATTTGGTTTTAAATCTTTGAATCATACCTTTTTGATCAGTTCAGGGCATCCTAACATATTAGATCTATCTAATCTCCTGAATGCAATTCTACCTACTTAGGAATCATGTCTGACCATACTCATTACTAGGACTGCCTAACTAGTAATTCTGCCCCCAATTCCAAAATGTAATGTTAGATCATAATAATGTGAGCAAGACAGTGATAAATATGTAAATTAACTAATCAAATAGTAATAAGAACATATAACATCATTCACCAAAATAAGTTATGTCAACAATCAATGGCATCACAAAATTACTTAACCTTAAGTAATAATTTCCTTTGGAAAATTCATATAAAACTTAGGCTAGACACCAATTTATTTCCTTGAAAACCTTTATTCCTATAAATGATTAATCCTTTAAAATCATTCTTTAAAACAAGGGAAACATATCCCATTACATAGCCAAGATCTTATGCCAAAATACAATCCTTTTCGAAATAGCTTTCTTTATTTATGATATCAAAAGGAAGTAGTAGAACCTCTAAACATGGCTTTTGGTTTGCATAGTATAAGGCTTTCGACCTATAAAACATAAGACATCGAATATGAAGGTTTCCGGCATCATTGCCATAAAATACTTGAAATTGAAAATATAGACTTGCGACATCATTGCTGCAAAATAATTGATATCGAAAATATGAACTTGCGACATCATTGCCTCAAAACTATAACTTATGGCATTCATGCCGCTTACTATGGATGTCGAAAATAAGACTTGTGCCGTTATTTCCATAGAGTAATGGATGTCGTCTTCTTTAAAACTGCAGCTACTTATTCCGCTAATATAAAGAATGTCGAAAACAAAGGGTGACAAGGGACATCAAGCTTTACACAATAAAGGATTTCAAACTTTAATACATGAATGCATATCCTTAAACAAAAGGGAATGCCGCTTTTCTAGAGTTACGAAACCCATGATGTCGAAGGATGCCGAAATCCAATACGTCTATATAAACATATTCATTTCATAAAGTAGATATCATACGCATCCCTTCATATTGATGTCGCACTTCATAACAGCCATCGATATCGGCCATTATCAGGGATTTTGATTCTCTGATCAAGCGACATGGCCATTTCATAATTAAATTCAAAACTATTTTATTTTCATATAAAGTCATTTGTTTTCACCAACTCTTGTCCCTTGTCAATTTTCTATTGGTTAATAAAATACCAAATCATATTCCTTTCAGAAAAACTGCTGAAATGTTAATTTACCTTCGCCAAAATAATTTCCAAAACATTCAAATTATATTATTATTTTAATATAATTTATTGGCCTATCTAGCATAATAAATTCATAGTAAATCATAATTACTTGGAAAAAATCCCCAAAAATCACTAAAAATCAGAATTTACATATTCTTTCCCATATAAAAATTTCAAGGTCGAAATAATTATTTAATAATTAAAACCTGAAATAAACCCAGTTTCCTCCATGGGAAATTCATAAAATATTTACTTTAGCTTGGAAATTTATAAAATTGAAAACCTATCTCTAAACTTTCGAATCAATAGGAGATCAAAAACTTTGGTTTTACCCTTAAAACCTACTAAATTAATTCCATAAAAATTCCAATAAATCATCATTTAATTCAATAATTATATAATCAATCCATATATGACACATTATCATAATCAATTTAGAAATAGATCATAGATCCCAAAATAAACATAAAAACTTGAGATGGATAATATTATTTACCTTAGATTGGATAAAGAGATTGAGATTTGTTGTTATTTGATTTCCTTAAGATTTTCCTTTGAATTGCTTTAGGTTTCCTTTTCATTTTCTTCCTAATAATGGCCGGCCTTGATTTGTGCTTTACTTGATAATTTTGAAGGTGAGAATGAATGAGAGAGAGGAACGGTTTAGGGAATGAACTAAGAAATTGTTCCCCTTTTGCCCCTCTCATAAATTTTTTCTATTCTTACGTTTAAAACCATATCATTGATTGATTACTTAAGGCACGACCTAAGTTAATTAACAAATCTCATTCTCCTTATCACGCCACACATTATTCTATTAAATTTATCTAATTTAATTTCCTGAATAATGTTAAACCAAAAACTGGGAGTGTTACAGGTTCCGCCTTAAAAAAATCATCCTCGAAATTATGATAAAGGATAATAACAAGCATATCGATCATCCAAACATGTGTGATAACACATAACAACCATACTAGCAGATCTGACTAGCAAAATGTCAGTATATAACTAACATAGAGCATACCATCAAAACAATGCAGGATAAGTCTCTTTAGTCTTGTCTTCCGTCTTCCAAGTATAGTCTTTCTCGTTGTCACTCCACTGGACTTTCACTAACTTGACCTCTTGTTCCTTAACTTCTTCTCATCTCTTACTACAACACATACTGGTTGTCTAACAAAAGTCGTATATGGTTCCACTACTAAATCCTCCAATGCGGTTGGAGTAATAGTAGTCTTTGGATCATGCACGTACTTTCTAAGATGATAAACATTATGGATCCCTGCCTAACTATTCAGTAACTCTATCCGATAAGTGAGTTTCCTAATCCCATCTATAATAGGAAATGAACCTACGTATCTCGGTGCCAATTTCCCCGTCTTTCCAAACTATACCACACCCTTCATCGGTGATACTTAACAAAAATATGATCTCCAACTGAGAACTCTAAATCCTTATGCTTTTTATTTGCGTAACTTTTCTACCTAGACTGAGCTTCCTTTATATGTGCTTGGGTCAACTCGGTCTTTTCCGTGGCTTATCTCACCATATCCAAACCAAAAATCAATCTATCTCGAGTTTCCAACCAATACGATGGTGATTTGCATGGCCTTCTACATAAAGCTTCGAAAGGCGCCATTCTTTTACTAGTATGGTAGCTATTATTATAGGAAAACTTGACTAAGTGCAAATGTTCTTCCCATAACCCTCCAAAATCTAGTACACAAGCCCTCAGTAAATCTTCAAGTACCTTATTGACTCTCTCTGTCTACCCTTCTGTCTATGGCTAGTAACCAGTACACATCTTTAGTTTGGTACCTAACACTTCTTGCAGATTCTTCCAGAATTCACTAGTTAACAAAGTATCTCTATCATTGACTATGGTACTAGGAATCCCATGCAGTCTAACAATATTCTTCATAAACAACTTCTCTAAGGTAGCTACCGTCCTTGTCGATTTAACGAGAATAAAATATGCACTCGTGGTCAGTCTATCTCCCATGACCCAAATACTTTCATTTCCCTTGTTCGACCTCGGTAACTCATCGATAAAATCCATGGATATAGAATCTCATTTCCAAACTGGTACATCTAAAGGTTGAAGCGACCCTATCAGTTTATGTTGCTCGGCTTTCACATGTTGGCAATTCAAACATTTCTTAACCCATAAGCATACATTCCTCTTCATGCCTTCCTAGAAGAAACTTCTCTTCATATCCTGATACATCTTAGTACCTCCAGGATGAATAGTAAACTTTGATCGATGACATTCCCTAAGAACTTCCTTCCTTAGGTCACAAACATCTAGAACACACAAATGTCCCTTCTTCCTCGACCATCTATTCTGGTCAAGACTAAAATTCTTTAAATCATCAATCTCAGTTCCACCTTCCAATCTTCTAATCTGTTCATCTGGTAATGGATCATCTCTCTGCTTAGAAGCGGTCCTTTTGATCATCACTGGTCGAACTTCCAAACATGACAACATGGAAGTTAGATGACTAAAACTAGATGTTGATCTTAACTGCAAACCACAAGTAACCAATTCCTTAAAGTCCTTCTATTTTGCTAACATAGCCAACACCATATTTTGATGTTTTCTACTAGGTGCATCTGCTAATTTATTTCCTTTACTTGGCGTATACTCAATACCAAAATCATAAGCTACTGAATACTCTAGAAATCTCTGATGTCTCATATTCTTCTAAGAGAATAAATACTTCAAGGACTTATGATCCATAAATAACTCGAAACTTTCTCCCAACAGATAGTGTCTCCATACTTTTAAAGAAAAGATCACCGCTGCAACTCTAAATCATGAGTTGGATATCTAACTTCATGTGGTCTAAGCTGTCGAGAAGCGAAGTCAATCACTTTACCTCTTTGCATTAACATAGCTCCTAACCCTGTCCCACATGTATCGGTATACAACACTAAATCTTGATTCCTATCTGGAACAACTAACACGGACGCATTGGCCAATAAATGTTTAAGTTTCACGTTTGCTTCTTCACATTTATTGGTCCAAACAAACTTTACGTCCTTCCTTGTTAGTTTAGTCATAGGTGTCGCTATACGAGAGAAATCCTTGATGAATCTCCGATAATAGCCAACTAGTCCAAGAAAACTTCTTATCTCGGTCATGGTCTTGGGTCTCTTTCAATTATTAACAGCTTCAATCTTAGCTGGATCTATGGACAACCCTTCTTCTAAAACTACATGACCAATAAAATTTACTTCTTTCTGCCAAAATGATATTTTGAAAACTTCGCTTTTAGTTGATGTTGCCTCAACGTTCTAGCACTATTCTGAGATGAACTTTATGATCTTGTTCATTCTTAAAATATATCAGAATGTCATCCATAAGCACCAACATGAATATGTCCAAATGCTCATGGAAGATCCGGTTCATCAAATCTACAAAGAAAGCAGGTGCATTGGTCAGTCCAAAGGGCATGACTGACCATTCTTACAAACCATATCTTATTCGAAATGTCGTTAATCTAATACCATCCTCCGCTACCCTAAATTGATGGAACTTTATTGCCAAATCCAATTGGAAAAATACCTTGGCTCCACTCAACTGATCAAACAAATCATCTATTCTCGACAACGGATACCAATTCTTTATCATCTTCTCATTCAACTTACGATAGTCAATACAAATCCTTAAAGACCCGTCTGATTTCTTTACAAACACTATGGCCGCTCTCTACGGCAAACTGCTTGGCCGAATAAAAAAATTTACTTCTAATTCCACCAGCTACACCATTAACTCTTTTATCTCGGTAGATGTCATTCTATTAGGCGGTCTACTTATGGGTTCAACACTAAGTACAAGATCTATTCGAAAATCAATAGCTCATCTCGGTGGTAGTCATATAACTTGCTCAAAAACATCTGCAACTCTCTTACAACAAAAACCCGATTCACTTCATCCTCTACTTCCATTGCACCTTATAAAGCATATACATCAGAATTTGCATTTCCTACTGAGTATATAATTCGATCATGGCTATTAGGATGTCTTAATGATACCTTCCTATTCTGGAAAAATATCCTGGCTTCATATCTATTTGACTAATCCATACCTAGAATAATCCCAAAACCCACAAAATCAAATACATACAAATTGTAGGTGTAACATCCCACCTTTTTGTATGCTTAAGCAGACATACGTGCCAACTTAAACCATACAGAAGGGTGGATTGTTATGGGGTAAATAAGAAAAAGTGGAGAAATAAAAGAAACAAAATAGAATCTTGCAGCGGAACGATAAAATATAATAATCAAATAACAGTTCATGGAGCTGTTTTACAAAACATTTGATTATACTTATACAATACATATCAGAGTTACACATACCAGAGAATGATAATTATGCAGTGGAATACAATGGTGTAGTAGAATATTTAACAAATAGTAATAATAAAATCTTCGTCTTCGTCCTTCAGAAATAGGGCCTTCAAATCCTGAAATGCTCAGGCTGACCCGAGCGAATTGAAAAGACAAAACACTGAGTCAGAACTAAAAGATCTTATGTAAGTTAAATCAATGAAATAAATATGAGTGTAAACGGCGTCAGAGATGTTTATGGGGTTTGACATCTCCTATCCAGTGTCTAACGTGAGTGCAGTAACTTAAGAAATGTTCGGGATTCACATCTCTTAAGGATCCGTTAAACTATCTACTATATAGTAATATTCGCTATTATAATAGTGTCTAAATAAGTAAAGTATAATCATATAGAAAATAGCGTTAAGGGGATGGAGAACCTTAACGTGGTCGGATCTTAAAATCATAATCGTAGTAAAGCTCGATATGGTAGGTGACACGGCACAACTAGGCAATGCCAGGGTAGATATACCAATTACGCACACGGACTGATGGATACGCATAGCAGCCACTACCGTTCCACCTCGAACAACACTCCCAAATCGGAGGATGGCCATCAAATCAATCACAAGTAAGAGTATAATATCGAAGAAATGTGTCCGAGAAGAGGTGCTACCTCACTGGTCCGAGATCGCTCCTGTTTTAGCCACCTTATGCCAACTCACGGGAGTTGGGTCCACGTAACATACCTTAAGAACGTCGCCACCATCCTACTTCATTCTGGAATCTCCACCGCGTACACGGTTGTCAAAGTGGTTTTCAGTATCGACAGAGAGTATGTCCATATCCGATCCCGGTCTCTTTAACAACCAATCGTTATTATAACACCGTGGTCATTTAAAATATATCATACTTTTAAAAACACAATCATTGCCCTTTCAAAACGTATCCTTTACTTCAAAATAGTATATACTTTAAAACCAAAATATTTTTGCCATTTCAAAACATATCCTTTACTTCAAAATAGTATATACTTTAAACCAAAATATTATTACTATTTCAAACCCAAATTGTCAATGTATTATTTCCATTTCAAAACCTAATTCAATAATATATCCTTTAAATAAAACCAAATTTCCAATCACTAATCTTTCTTAAATTTAGATAACTTGAAATATTCTTTTAAATCATCTTAAACCCAAACCACAATTTGAAGTCATATTTCTAAATTCTCAATTTCAATAGGTTTCAAATCCATATATTCACAGATAATTCTTAAATAAATTCTATTTCAAATAAATTCATTTTTCAAACCATATTACTTTCAAGTTATAACAATTTCGAAAACCAATACTTTGAAAACAATAATACCTTAATTTCAATAAACTATTTCAATTTTTGATATATTTCAAGACTTTAAATATTCCAAAATTCCCAACCAAATCTGATAATCTTATATATACCTTAATTCAATTTACAATTATTTAGTTTAGAAATATTTATTTAATAAATTCAAAATCACTTAAATAAAGCTCAAACTTGAAATATTCGTAAATCAAACTTAAAACATCATCAAGTCATACATAGCTTAAATTTTAGAATTTAACCATATATAAAATTATAATATCAAAATTTAATATTTATTAAACCGTATATTTCTTTCCAAACCATAGAAAATCCCTTAAAATATTTTATATATAGACCACGGTGCCTGTATATAATTTTCTATCCTATGGTCAAGTGATACGGATATTTATCATTTCAATCCGCAATTTAAAATAAAATTACGGTTATATATCATTTCAAACCGCAATCCCGAATAAAATAAAAATGCATAATAAATTGCAGTTTATACAATATAAAATATAGCATCCATTCATCCAAATATCAATAAACAACCATTTCTTACAATCATCATCCAATTTAAACAAAACATCAATATAAAGCATATAAAATATAACAGGCATCAACAAATAGTTTATATTCAATAAAAATTAATAACTGTTCAACTGGCAGTTTATATGCAATAATAAATAAATTTAACTCGCAAATTTTATGCAATAATAAAATTAAATAACAATTAAATTTAACTAAATGTTATCTAACTGAGATGATGATTAAATATATGCCCAAACAATCATAGATATATTTTAAATCATATCAAAATTTAATTTAACAAACATAAGAAATCTTAGAAGTTGTGAGTGGGTTAAAACACTCACCTTTTGAATTTAAATCGAATTTAAATTCAATTTAAACCCAAAAAATTGACCGTCTCAGAAATCGTCCAAACTAGCGTCATCAGGTCCGGAATTTCAATACGATCCTAACAAAAAAAACCGCGCGTGAAACGGAGTTCGTATGCACAAGATATTGAGAAAATTGTGATTGAATTTCAAAATTAAAAACAACAAAAAAGGAGGACACATTCATACCAATGCCACGTCATCACTCATTTTCTTCCAGAACCGAATGCGCACATAGTAGCAGACCGAGCATGTCACGCACGCGGACCGCCTCCACCAATTCGAACCCAAATTCGCGATTTGCCGCCAATCCGACCGTCCATTCGCCTCCAAACTTCGCCAATAAACAACACGCTAGCCCCTCTACAAAACCCAGAAAGGATTTTCCGATCAGACGCACCAGTCAAAAACGCCCAATTCAATTTTGACCGCGATTTCTGGTCAAACGATGCATCGAATTGAAAAACGAATTACACCAATGAATTACGCTCGTCGAGAGCTTCAATATATATTAATTTGAGATTTTTCCGAGGAATTTGATTTTTTGACTTTGATTTTAAAATGGATCTGGATCTGAAATTTTGTCTGCCATTGAGGAGGAGAAGGAGCTGATGAAATTTTATGCGCAGACAAATGAGAATAGGCGGAGGCTAAGGTTTAGCGGGGATATTTATAGAGAAGGTTGAAAATAGAATAGATGGATAAAACAGGTGTACGCGCTAACGCCAACGTGGTCCAAAAAGCCCGTTCTGACCCCGGAACGAAATTGGGTAAACCCATTTATCAAAATAGGTGTTTTAAAATATTTTAAACTCAATGGAAAAGGTTTCAGGTTCAAATTCCATCGTATGAAGAAGTTATGCTAAAAACACTATTTTCCAAATTGATTTCAATTGCATAAATTTCAAGGCGTTTCGAGTTCGTACGATCAAACGCCAAGTCCGATCGCTACGAAACTTGAAACACTATTATAATTCACCGTTACGGATCCGATGAAACTGGTTTCGTCGAAATCCGAGTCAGTGGCCAAAATGGCTATTTTTCCATTTAGTAAATAAATTAAGAATTAGTAAATAAATCCAATTTTTATATTTCAGTTTCGGAATTGGCAAATTTTATATTAGTTAAATAAATTAAAATTTATTATTAGATCAACTTTCAATTTTAAATTTTAAACTCACAAATTTTATCACCTTATATTTCTCAATTATTTACAATGATTTAAACAAATCTTTATGTCCATTTTAGAGTTGATAAATCTATAAATTGCAGTGTCAAATCTTCTATTTCATTATATTCAAAATTATAAATTAAGTTCCCAAAATTTCTATTAAATTAAATACCAATGATTATTCCATCTATAAATTTTTAAGTAGATGGATTCAATGTTGGGTTCAAAACTATTATTTTAATATTCTTGAATTTCAGTTTAAATCTCTATTAACGTAAAATTTAACACTTAATTCCAATAAATTTCAATGACCAAATTTTCCTAATTTAAATTCAATTAAATAAACAAATCTTAATTCCCATTCTTATTATTCAAACAAATTATTATCCTATAAACATATTTAACATTTGGTTATGTTTTGTTACATAAATCTTCCAATTTCACCTTTATTCGTATTAACTCTTTTATTTCCACTTTTTGTGAAATAACTACCATATCCAATATATGACGCTAAATTTATTTCCTTGCATTAATTTACACCTATTTACATTAATTAGAATAAATATTATATTCCTAAATGCACTTCTATCAATTAAATGCATTAATTAAGGTTTTAAAATACTTTACGTTCTATAAAAATTTACAACATTAAATTTACATTCAATTAATTACTTTACATACGTTACGTATTAATTTCTCAATTAACTTAATTTAAACTTATTTCCCAATCTATCAGTTACTACCTAAAGTAAATTTACGCTTCTAAAAATTTACATTCCCACTTCCGTTACTATACTATTAATTATTAGAGTAACGTTTATTATAAATAATAACATCATAATTGCTTAACATTTAAATGAACTTTAATTCCAAATAAATTCATTGACTAATTAATTAGGTAATTTATAATAGTTGTTATTACCCTTAAATTTATCTCCAAATAACGTACTACCTTATTACCTAAATTTATGAACAAATACCGTTACAATGTTTTATTGCATAAATCAATTTAATCCTTTCCTTTATCCCTTATATGCCATTACAATTAAATGTTGGCATTTATTTCCATACTACCGATGCATTCACTTATGTTCTATCCAAACATTCATTTAGATTTTATATCCATTAATTTATTCAATATTGACATCCACTTACTCAAATTTACTTCCATTTGTATAGTTGCAATTAAATTTAGTTATTATTTCATTAATACTATTTCCAATTTATTTCTTCCAGCATTAATTACACAATCAAGTTTAATTAACCAATTATAATGGTTTCCACTATTTCTTCAATTGGATTTCATTCCAATTGTCAAGAATTTATTTATTTTTACCAATGCAACCTTTAATTCCTAACATTCGCTCCAATATAAATTATAATATTTTCATTTCTTTCTACATTAAATTACAAAAATCAATTTAAATTAACAAATTAAATGGTCGAAATTTACGGGTCGTTACAGTAGGAATAATCCCAAAACCCATAAAATCATATACATATAAATTGCAGGCAAAAGCATGACCCATTAACTCAAACTCTAAATGGTCACATCTTATTCCCAGAGATGCATACCCCCTTATCTATTCGCAACCTTTAAGGAAGTAACAAGGTATGATGGTTCTAGACTTAACTTATCTAACAAACAATGCGAGATAAAAGAATGTGATGCGCCAGTATTAAATAATACTTTAGCATGTATGCTATAAATCAAAAGTGTACCTCCCATCATAGAATTTCCTTTCTCCTCTGTAGTCGGTCCAGAAGCCGATGGATCCAAAGCAAAGGCTTTCCCTTTATCTGCCTTAGCTGATTCTGGACACTGATTCTTGAAATGCCCTATCTGGTCGCAGTTGAAACACTTTATACTTTTCTTTTCCACTACCTTCTTTCCCTTACTAGTTCGACACTCATTAGCATAGTGCCTTTCTTGTCACACTTAAACCAAACGACATCAGCCTTCCTTGTCTTGGCAACTCCGCCCTTCTGAATTCCCTCACTTTGCCATAAAATGAATCAGATGAGGGATATGCCCCATTGTCTGAAAGCATATCTATCTATCGTTAAATCTGGTGTCATCTCATTTCACATCAGACCACATATATGCCTCATCGTCTGATATGCACTAACACAACAGAGAAAAAAAGTTGTATGTTGTCTTATTTTATAATATCATTCCCAAAATTACCCATTAGACAACATATAAATATTGACTAATATTATAAAGTATAACAGTTTATGATTTTTGTTTAATGATAATAAATATTTTATTTAGAATTTCATATTTTTTCAAACAAATATTTTATTTCATTTCAATTTCAAATAGTACACATTGAGCTTCCACTATATTTCACACTATCATACATAACATTATTTTCACACTCTCATATACAATATTATTTTTACTCTCACTCGCGCACTAGAATTTGATATCTTCTTGCTTCTGCTCCAGCGTGTATCCAGTCGTTTGTTATACCTGTCAAATAAACAACACAATAAAATGGAAAAAGAAACAAATAGAAATTACAAAAATAAAATTATAATTGTGATTTAATATTGCCTTAGTTATTTGGGTTATTTGTTTTCATATTTTAGACTGGGACAAAAATTAAGTATGCACGAATAACTTATGATATGCACAGTGAATCACTGTTAATATCACAAGGTCAAGCATCGATAAAATCTCAGGGACAACTGCAAGGGTCAAGCCCAAAGGCTTAACGCGATGCAAGTATGCTCAAGGTCAAATCCAAGTAAGCCAGACTCAACACAAGCGCGTACACAAGGTTAATTCCAAGCAGGCTCGGGCTCAACTCAAGAGCACACAAGAATAGTTCAGTGCACGTATACAAGTGCATCAGTCAAACCATCGAGAATATAAGACATGGTTATGCAAGTGGAACTCAAGTGTACATATAAAATATCAAATGATGCCAGGCACATGTGCAACCAGATCAAACTCATGTATAAAAGGCAGCTCACACAACCAACCAGAAAAGAATAGAAATCTCAAAACAGTTTAAGCATGTGTGTGTGTGTGTATATGTGTGTGTGTGTGTGTGTGTATATATATATATTTGAATCAAAAATGAATAAAAACACCCAATAGAAAGTAGAAGATAATAAAAAGTGAAGAAAAGAAATTAAAAACAAGAAGAAAATAAACACACAAGGTTTTATAATGGTATGGCGTACTCTGGCCTACGTCCACTCCAAAGATTTTGTTTATTTATATTGTACATTACAAGTAAAATTTGCTTGGATTTGTATAAATCTGTGAGTTATGAAAAAATGGTAGATCATAGGCAGGGAAAAAGAGAAAGAAGCTCCCTTGAATGAACCATGCCTTCTTTATTTATAGGGGTAGATGACCAAATATCTCGTTGAAACTTCTCCTGTAGAATCTTGCCGCCAAGTCCAAGTCGTCCAAAAAATCTCAACTTCATATCCCCTAGGCTTGGGGATCAGTACCGACCCCTATAAGGGGAGCTGTACTGATCCCTATATATAAGTAGGGACACTTAGTAACTTTTCATGTTGGCTCGCCTTGATGTTGGCTTCATGTTTCCAAGGTTGTTTTGCATGGTCGCTTAGGTGTTTTTTGGCCCAAGCGATGGATCTAAAGAAGGTTGGACTACTACTTTAGACTGTATATGGAGATTGTCAATACGATGCATAGAAACTCTGGAACAACACTTCAATCAAACTCCTTGTGGCTAGAGAAGAGTGTCATAGAAGTGGAGGACACTCTGGATGTGCCCTTAGGGATCGGTACTGATCCCCTATGTAGGGTGAAGCACTTAGTGAATTTAGCATGTGTGATCGATACCCCCTAAGTGAGGGATCAGTACCTATCCCACACTTAGTCAAATTCAGCATGTGGGATCGGTACTCCATAAGCGAGGGATCGGCAACTATCCTACACTTTGTGATTTTATGACTTTGGAATTTTTTGGTATGGTTTTCTAGTGTTTGCACAAAAAATGGGCAAACACCTCCAAGTCGTATGATTCAGTTGATTTTGCGTTGTTTTTAGTGATCTGGGTGATTTATGCAAATATGTAAAAAAGCAGGGACTAAACTGTAAAAGACACGCAGATTTATAGTGGTTCAGCCAGAATGTGCCTACGTTCACTTTATATATTATTTCTCCTTTCTTGTTTAGATTACAAGTACAAAGCTTTGGTACAAGTATATAAAAGTTGTTTGAAAGTTCTATCCGTGCTTGAGCTCTCAAACTTGTCCCTCATTGTTGTACCCCTGCCCCTCTATTTATAGAGTGAGGCTGGGGGCAGGGGTCTTGGATGTATATAGCTGCTGGTGGGCCTGGGCTGATGCGATCTGGCCTGGCAGCGTTGATCCGGTACGCCTTGGTCCGGTTGTGAGTGGATGGAGTTTGGTTCGGTGGGAGTTTGGTTCGGTAGGCGAACTTGATTCGGTGGGATCTGGTTCGGTAGGCAGGGGAAGGAGTTGGTTCGGTGGGATCTGGTTCGGTAGGTAGGGGAAGGAGTTGGTTTGGTGGGATCTGGTCCGGTGTGCAGTTCGGTGGGCTTGTTCGGTCGAAATTTACTCAACACTTGCCCCCCAAAGTAGGGCATGTGGGTATGCTCATGGCGTGCTTTGCTTTAGCTTGGATATCCTCACCCCGTCCTGTGTGCCGAACCAATTGGTCCGGTCATTAGTATTTGTCTATAAGTATGGACCTCGCATCTATGTTCACCCTTCACCGTTTGGGACAGCCGAATCAACTGAATACCGAATCAGACTTGATTGCTTGAAATAACCAGACCAGCCAGTTACCGAATCAACTCATCTGCCGAACCAGGTGAGCTGAATGATTCTTTAAGACTGATCCATCGAACGAACTCAATCATTTTACGAAGGGGCTTGAGTACCGAATGAACTGACCGAATGAACTTGGGAGTATAAGGCCGAATGAAAATTCGTGCCTTGAACTACCGAATGGCTTGTATGCCGAATGAAGCTTCTTCCTTGTACTACCGAATGGCTTGAGTGCCGAATGAAACTTGAACCTTGTTATACCGAATGAGTTTACGTGTTTATAAGTGGAACTCTAGACAATATACACTTGTTCGTTTATATCTATATCCTTATTCTAACAATGTGTTTTCTCGTGTTGCAGATAATGTCTCATAAAGTTGAAACCCGATCAGAGAAGAAGAAATCCTAGGACAGGGACGAACCTTCCGCAGTGCCCCCAGCTCAGTCAGAACCGGGACGTCATGGGACCACCCCGAGGTCACTAGTAGATGGGTACGGCCCTCAGGAGCTTCTGAACTCACCTCCTGACTGTTCCCCTAGCTCCCTCAAAGGCGAGCAGCTTAATGTTATTTCTCGCTCCTTTGGGATTGACAGAGCGCGCATGCTATTGCCGGGGGAGGGAGTGATGCCATATAATCCCCCCGAAGGATATTTCGCCTATAGTCGGTACCATTGTATGTGTGGGGCCATTCCCCCGATCAATGCTTGGATAATCAGCTTCATCACCTACTTGAAGGTGGCTCCATTTCAGCTTCAGCCTAATTCTTACGCCATCCTGGTGAGCCTGTTTGTCATTTTCCAAAGGAGATACGGGCATCCTCCCTCTAACCGGGAGATCCGGTATTTGCACAATTTGAGAGGCTATAAGAAGGGGTCTCCATACATCAGCTTGGAATCAGCCGTATCTTTCAAGCCTGTCCTGGACTTATATTCGAAGTTCAGTATGTTTAAGAAAGAATGGTTTTTTATCAAGGATGACTCTGTTTCCATTCGTCGCTTCACCTCTGGCTGTAAGTTTGAAGCTTATTTATAATTTCCATTCTGACTGCAATGCTTCTTCTTATGTGTTTTTATTTCTTGCTAGCGACAGGTGGCTTTGCGGTCATGGAGAATGATCGCCTGGTTCAGATGGCTGTGGAAATAGAAGCCATTACGGGAAGGGACAGGTCGGCTTCTTACTTGATCAGGAATGCTACACTTCTGGGGCACAACCTAATCCTTCCACATCAGTCCGTGGTTAAGCAGAGAGACACGGAGGAGGAGAGAGCTGCCAAAGTTACAGGAGTGGTCACGGCGAAAAGCAGCAAAAGGAGACCCTTCTCGATGCATCCAGTCGCCGGGGAGAAGAAACTCAAGAAGTCCGATGGACCCTCTCCCAGCACACATCCGGATGTTCAGGAGGAGGAAAGAGTGGAGGGGGAAAAAGGTGAGGACGAAGGAGGTGAGGCGGAGAGCGGAAGTGGTAGAGAAGGTGACGGTGATCGTCACGGTGATGATGGTGGCGAAGGACAGGGCGGTGATGGCACCAGGGCTTTGCCTCCCAGGCAGGCAGGCGTGATTCAACAGTGGACAGATGACGCTCTCCGCCAAGCCTTCGAAGAGTTGGAGAAAACAGAGAAGTCCAAGAAAGCTGATAAGGTCGGGACCGGCGCCGATTTATCTTCCGAGAGTGCTTCTACTGAGGCAACTTCTGCGATTCAAGGTGAATTTCTCTTTATTCTTTTTAATTCTTGAATGATGGCTCAATGCATGCTGGTGACACTTGGTTTTCATTCCAGGAGCGGGAAAACGGCCAAGACCTCAGATCTTCGGCACAGGCTTGAACAATACAAACTCCTCAAAGCTTCCGCCAAGCCGAAGCCTCCTACTAACCGTCCTGGAGACGTAGTCGGCTATCGTCCTCTTCTTGGAGTTATTGAAGAAGATATACAAAAGAGGAAGAGGAGTCGATCTACGTTTAAATCTCTTCCTGGTCCTCCGGCCCCACTCCAGCCTATTCACGATATTACGGAGGATGATACTGAGTTTATGCCTTCCCCACATCCGTCTGAGAATCCAACCCTCACCCCGATAGATCACCCTGGCTTGATTCGTAACCCATTTGCAGGTCATCCAGACCTGGACCCGGCCTCTCATGACATCTCCTTCGATGAGGTTACTGGTGAGCATCTTCTCCCTCGCAATCCTATGGTACGGGTGCTTGACGAAGCTAAGTCCCTGGACCTCGATTTGCTTACTACCCAGGTTGTAACTCTGGGGGATGAAGCTAAGGCGAATATTGACCGGGTTGCTGAGGAGACCAGGAAATTGATGGGGCATCATGCCCGACTAGTCAAGGCCGGGGAGGAAATTGGGAGTGCCAACATTCGGCTATGGTTAATGGTCTCCGACCAGGCTAAGCAGCTTGCCGATCAAGCCATCCAAATTTCTCAGCACGAGGCCGCATCCAGGCAACTGAAGAAGACTATGGAAGAGGCCAGTAGGGCAGAGTTGCGAAAAATGGAGGCCGCCTGCAAGGAGCGGATTGACATGGCCATTGCAACGGTGGATGAGGTCCGATAAGCGAACCTCGAGCGGGCGCAGGAATTATCGGGGAGGCTTGAGGCCGCAGAGCTCGCTCAGTCCAGGTTGAAGGAGGAGATGGAGGCGATGAGGATATCCCTTCAGGCTGACCGCTCATGATACCGATCGGAGAGGGATGCTGCCGTTGCTAAGCTGCGTGCTTCTGAGGCCCGAATGAGGGAGCTTGAGGAAAATGAGGGGATGATGGATGAGATGCTCCAGGATATGTATTTCCGCACTTGGAAACAGGGTAACCTATCCTGGATGGATGATTACCCCCGAGTTATGGCCAGGATTTATCTCCGGGCTCTGGAGGAGGCTAGGGCTGATGCGGATAAAAAGGGTGGCGCGGTCTTCAGAATGGATGTGGTCACTGCCCAGTTTACCATGGAGGAGAAGATGGCGGTGAAGGAGGGTATGTGGTTGCTTGCCGCTGAGGAGGTAGGTGTGCAAGTAGAGGATGATGATCAGGATGGTCAGGGAGCAGGCGTTGGTAAGTCTTCCTTTCTAGTCTTTCCGTTAACTTGGTTTCTTATCACTAATGAATTCTTTCTTTGACCGGACAGGTGGGCAACAGGACAAGGATAAAACTCCGACGCAGCCGGCTCCTTGATTTGACCTGGATATCTTTTTGTGGACTTGACATTGTTGTATATGTTAGTCTCAAAACAGTAACGTAACTTTCAGGTTGTAATTATGCTACTTGTAATAAACAACATTATTCTTGATGTGTAATTTTTTAACTTAAGCTGATTCTGTCGTTTTTGAATGTTTTTGCTATTTTGACATGTTGTATGAGAAATATAGCTATGCGTATGCTTGTAATTCAATTGTGTTTGATGTCAAGTTCTTGCTTAAAACATAATTTCATGTCTTGCAATGTTAGTGTGATGTGTGAATAAATTATATCCACGTGTTTATACATGAAAGAAGAAAATACCGCCCTTTATATTTTATTTGTAGATGGCAGCTTTGAATGTCTTGCGTGACTGAGTATGGAATGCGGTCCAGTGTCTTGCTATGAGCATCCGCTTCCATTAGCGAATGTCTCATATTCTGTGTCCTGTACTTCAGGGATTGTTACAGAGGATAGGAGAAAAGTTTTTTAAATAAAATTGAAATATGCGAAATAGTAAAACTTCCAATCACGGAAGGCCTTCGATGTGCTTACGTTCGTGGCAAACGGGCTTTGTAGTCACTTTCCCTAGCTGTGGGTCTTGGAGACATTTGTCACCCATCTTACGCCTCCGCGGGGAGTTAATCTTTTTTACCACAGCCGTACTTAAGACACATCAGAGCCGAGATCGCGCACAGTAACTACCCAGGCCATTATGGCCCGTAATCGTGGGTATTATTCGATCAACCGTGAACTACCCCTGGCTGGCCACACCTTATGTTGGGGCTTAAAGTAGGTTCACAGTTGCCGGCGAGCCGAACGCCGTAATGAGCTGCCTTGGCTATAGTCGGCCTTCTTGGTGGCTTATAATCGGCTCATTACAGTTGGCTTTGAGGGCCGTCGCGAGCAATGAGTTAACCCGCAGCAGAGGGATGCCGGAGCAAAAGTGTCTCATTGGCGAGGGCATAGATTCGCATAGTACTTGTTAGGTCTTGTCCAGGTGAAGTCACGCTGCAGAGTGCCTTGAATGGAAATGCTATATGCACAGGATTTTGTTCAACAGAAAAGGATAAAGTTAACAAGCAGCCAAGATATAAAGGAACAAGTTAAAAAAGAGACAAGGTTTTTTAAAGTGGTTCGGCACGAAAATGCCTACGTCCACTGATTCTCTTTGTTAATTCACTTCATATGGGCAGTACAAGTTAAGAAAAGTATCGACGGAGGTGTTGGATGTTCCATGCCCTCTGGAACACCTCTCCGTCCACTGTTGACAAAATATAAGCTCCATTGTGGAGATCTTTATGAATTACATATGGTCCATCCCAGATTGGATCTAGTGCTCCGGGGGGAGGGAAGATTCGCTTGAGGACAAGATCTCCTTCTTGTAAGGTACGACGCTTGACTTTGGAGTTGTATTGTGCTGCAACTTTTTGCTTGTGGGCTGCTGCTTTGAGGGCTGCATCATTTCTTTTCTCCTCAACTAGATCCAAAGACATGTGAAGGAGTTCTTCGTTCTCTTCTGGGTTATAGTGGATCCTACGGTGGGAAGGCACGATGGTTTCAACTGGGAGCATAGCCTCCGATCCGTATGCCAAAGAGAAAGGAGTATGCCCCGTTGATGTTCTAAAAGATGTGCGATAGGCCCACAGTGTCGTAGGGAGTTCATCCATCCAAGCGCCCTTTGACTTTTCGAGTTTCTTTTTTATTAGAGTTTTCGGAATTTTTTTGACGGCTTCGACTTGTCCGTTTGCCTGGGGATAAGCTACGGATGAGAAGCTTTTGTGAATTCTGTGCTCTTGGCACCAGTTGGCGAACTCCTCGCTGTCAAACTGAAGTCCATTGTCCGATATAATTTTGAATGGGACTCTGTACCTGCATAGAACATTTTTGATCAAGAAGTTAATAACTTTCGCTGAAGATACTTTATTTAGGGGTTTTGCTTCCACCTATTTGGTGAAATAGTCGACTGCCACTATAGCATATTTGGCCCCGCCTCGGCCCATTGGCAGTTCGCCGATTAAGTCAATTCCCCATACTGCAAAAGGCCAAGGGCTGGTCATTTGAGTAATCTCAGTTGTTGGTAGTCGCAGAATCTTAGCAAACTTCTGGCATCTGTCACATTTTCTGACGAAATCTAAGGCGTCCTTGCTTAAGGTGGGCCAGAAATATCCATATCGGAGTATCTTTTTTGCCAAAGACTGCCCTCCGGTGTGATCTCCGCAGCTTCCTTGATGAATGTTGGATAAGATTTCCTTGGCTTCCCTTCCAGCGACACACCTTAATAAGGGGTTAGAGAAGCCGCGCCGATAGAGAGTGTCCTCTTGTATTGTGTAGCGGGAAGCTTTCCTCAATATTTTCTTTACTTCGCTACGCCCATTGGGTAGTGTGCCACTTTGTAAGTAGTCTCGGATGGGAGTCATCCAAGTTGCTTCTTCGGTTGCAGCTATCAGATTCACTTGCTCAAAACTTGGGGTCAGTTGCTTTGAGATGGCTACTGCTCTGGAAATAGCGTCGTATCTCATGCTAGCTTGCTTCACCAATTCGTCGGCCTCTTGGTTCTCTTCCCAAGGGATGTGTTTGACTAAGTAGTGGTCCAATCGACTGAGAAGTAACTTGGTCTTCTTTAAATACGCTATGAGTCGTTCTTCTCGAGCCTGGAATTCTCCTAGTATTTGATTAACAATAAGTTGAGAATCGCTATGAAGACACAAAGAATTGGCTCCGATTTCTAAGGCAAGTTCTAATCCAGCTATCACTGCTTCATACTCTACATCATTGTTGGTGGCAGCGAATTCCAACCTTATAGAATAGTGCAGCTTATTTCCCCTGGGAGTGAGTATTACCACACCTGCCCCCGAGCCTTGTTCGTTTGATGCACCATCCACAAAGAGGTTCCACTTGATGTCTTCCGCTATTTCTGATTGCTCCTTACCTTCGTTGGTAGTGAATTCGGCAATGAAATCGGCCATGGCTTGCCCCTTGATGGCGGTGCGAGGATGGTAGGTAATATCATATTGACTTAGTTCAATGCACCATTTAAGTAGTCGCCCAGAAGTGTCGGGACAATGGAGTACCTGCCTCAGTGGTTGATCGGTCAGAACTCTGATGGAATGGGATTGAAAATAGTGTCGTAGTTTTCGTGATGCGATTAGTAGACAGTATGCTAGCTTCTCAAGTTTAGGATATCTGACTTCTGCCCCTGTAAACCTCTTACTTACAAAGTATACTGGCCGCTGCGTGCGGTTGTCTTCTCTTACCAAAGCAGCGCTTAGAGCATGAGATAATACAGCAAGGTATAGGTATAACTCTTCGCCTTCGTTTGGAGTCGAGAGTATCGGCGGTTTCTGGAGGTGTTCGATTAAGTTAAGGAAAGCTGTTAAGCATTCGTCAGTCCATTCGAACTTTCCTTTGTCTTTCCTTAGAGCTTCGAAGAATGGGACGCACTTGTCCGTTGCTTTGGAAATGAATCGGCTTAGGGCGGCCACTTTCCCATTCAGGCTTTGCATTTCCTTTCGAGTGGAAGGTATTTTGATATCTTTTAGAGCTCGGACTTGTTCAGGGTTTGCTTCAATCCCTCTGGCATGGACGATGAATCCCAAGAACTTTCCTGATGATACTCCGAAGGAGCATTTTAGAGGATTAAGTTTCATTCCATATTGGCGAAGTACTCGAAACATCTCGCCCAGGTGGCTTACGTGATCGTCGGCCTTCCTTGACTTTACCAGCATGCCATCCACATACACTTCCATAGTTTGTCCTATTAGCCCTGCAAACATCTTATTGACGAGGCGCTGGTAGGTGGCTCCTGCGTTTTTAAGTCCGAAAGGCATTACCTTGTAGCAGTACAATCCCCGGTCAGTGATGAAACTAGTGTGGTCTTGATCAGGAGCATGCATGGGAATTTGGTTGTATCCTGAGTATGCGTCCATAAAAGATAACAGTTCATGCCCGGCTGTGCTGTCTACAAGTTGATCGATTCGGGGAAGTGGGAAGCAATCCTTCGGGCAGGCGTCATTTATGTTGGAGAAGTCAATGCATGTTCGCCACTTCCCATTAGCCTTCTTTACCAGCACCGGGTTGGCGATCCACTCTGGGTAGATGGCTTCTCGTATGAAGTCATTGGCAAGTAGATTCTTTACTTCTTCATCGAGGGCTGCTGATCGTTCTGCCCCCATACTTCTCTTTCTTTGTTTTACGGGCGCCTTGGTAGGATCAATGTTTAGTACGTGGCATGCTATGTCAGGGGAGATTCCGGTCATGTCAGCATGTGACCATGCAAATACATCCAAGTTGTGGCGGAGAAAGTCAGTGAGTTGTTCCTTCAACTCTGCTTTTAGTTGGGACCCGATTTTCAATAGTCTACTCGAGTCATGTTTGTCTACAGATACAAATTCCATAGCCTCTACAGGCTCGGCGGTGGCCTCCTCCTCTTTGTCCCTAGGGTCTAATTCATTGAAAGGGTCGCTGGTATATTGAAGAGGAGGGGCTTTCTTTAGTTGCTATGCTTCCAAACTTTTTATGCAGAGGGCAACCTCTACACTCTTCCCTTTATCCTTCCTGTGGTTGTTGCGAAGTTCAGTTACATAGCAGTCTCGAGCAAAGTCCCGATCTCCCTCTACTTCCTTTACTCCATTGTCCGTTGGAAATTTCATCTTTAGGCACCATGGAGCCAGGACAATTTGGAAGTCAGACAAGGCTGGCCTTCCTAAGAAGGCGTTGTAGGCCGAGTGGTTTTCTATCAGCACAAATGTCTGTTTCCGCACAACGGAGCGGGGATGACTTCCAATTTCAACAAAGAGGTCCAGTTGCCCGAGGGGCATCTTCGCATCTCCAGTGAAACCGTGTAGTGGTTTATTGCAGGGAGAAACGTCCTTTATTGATAATTTCATTTTGTCGAATGCATGCTTGAATAAGATATTTACTGAGCTTCCAGTGTCCACTAGAATTAAAAAAACTTCGGCTGGACCGAGCCGGGCAGAGATAACCATGGGATCCATGTGAGGGTACTGCCTTCCCTCTAGGTCACGCCCACTAAATGTGATGTCATCACTCTCTTTCCGCTTCGGGTGGCGTTCTTCTATAACAGAATTAACACAGTCTTCATTGTTTCTAAGTGACTTTCCATATCTTTCCATCTCTGCCCAGCTTCTGTCGGTGATGTGCGGTCCTCCCGAGATGGTATGGACCACTATCTTCTCTTGACCGGAGCCGCTAGCGTTGCGATTTCCTCTGCCTATCTCTGGTGAGGGTAGCCTTGGGTTCTCATTGGCAAGAGCTGGAGTCCTGTTCTGACCTTTTACATAGCGTTCCAGTCTCTTCCTTCTGATGTGTTCTTCTATCAAGTCCCAGAGATGGTGGCATTCATTGGTGTCATGCCCATGAGATTCGTGGAAGCGGCAGAACTTTCCATATTTTTGTGCGTTATCTGATTCCTTCTTGTATGGTGGGCGTTTGTATCTAACTTCGTCTTGGGTGGCATGGAAGATGTTTTCAATGGTTTCATTCAAAGGAGTGTAAGTGTCGAATCTCGGTCCTGGCCGATATAGGCGCTTTTCTCCCTTCTTGCCCCCAGCATTGTCTCTAGAATCACTTCTTCGAATGTCCTTCGCTGCAGCAGGCGTGTTGCCGTGAGCTGCCTTATTTTATTGCCCTGACTGCCCCTCAGTGGCAGCGTCTTCAAGCCTCATATATTTCCCGGCTTCATGGAAGAAATCGGGTAAAGTAGATGGTTTTTCTTTTGTCAATCTTATAGCAATTTAGTATCCGGATGCACACCACTACAGAGGGCCATTAAGACAAGCTTCTCATCGGCATCTTGGACTGCGGCCGCTGCGGCATTGAATCGGGTTAAATATTGCTACAGCTTCTCTCCAGGTTTCTGTTTGATATTGGATAAGGAATAAGCGTCCTTGGGTTGTTCCACATGAATGCGAAACTGGCTGATAAACTTTTCTTTCAACATCTCCCATGAGCTGATGGATCCTTGGGGCAGATGGCAGAACCAGGAGGTAGCTAGATCTGCTAAGAATAGTGGAAAGCATTTGCACAGTACTCCCTCTGTTGCCCCGCTCATGAGCATATGCTGTGTGTATCTCTGTAAGTGTAAAATGGGGTCAGAGGTCCCTTTGTAAGGTTCCATTGTTGGCATTTTCCATTCTCGGGGGGTGATAGCAATTTCGATATTGCAGGCGAAAGGGCTGGTTACCCTAGCGCCTATCCCTCGATCTCTTTGATCCCGTTGGACGCACTCTCTGAACAAGCGTGCCATCCTTTCATTAGAATTTGGAGCAGATAGAAATGAGTTCGTTTCTGTTCTGTGGGATTGATTCCGTCCAGATGACCGGTAGGGATGGTATCGTCTATCATTCCTAATATTTTCCAGTGGCTGCCTTTGGTCTTCTGGGAGCATGTTAGGGTCAGCTACAGTTGGCCCTTGCCTTGATCTTCCCCTGCTGGGTTCTGATCTAAGCACTTCCTCGGGTCCAACTTCGGGCTGGACTCTAGCTCGGCCCCGTTCATTGGTGTTTCCGTGGTTAGGCAGTACGACAGGCTCAGCCACAGTTAACCTCCGTCCGGTACCTCCCCCGTTGGGTTCGGTTCCAAGCATTTCCTCAGGCCTAACTTCGGGTTGTGCTCAGTCTCGGCTCCTACTATGGCCGCTTCTATCGTTAGCTCCTTCGAAGAAGGAAGATCTTTGTTGTCTCTGAGATCCTCCAAACTGGGACTCACCCCATGATTCAGTGTTGCGGTTGGACTCTTTAGCATCCCTTAAGCGTGACATGAGATGGTCCACCATGGCTTCCTGTTGGGATGTGAAGAGATTAGTCACTTCAGCCACAACCCTGTCTAGATCTGCCCTAGTAATTGCTGCAGGCTGTTCTGTGGCAGGAGTTGTCGGATTTGCCTGACCTTCATTTGGTACTGCTGTTGGAAGGGGACGACTTACTTGATCTGTGACCACTGGATCTGGAAGACTGCTGGTTGCGATGTTCTTTCCTTTATTAACATCTTTCTTCTGCTTGGGAGGCATGTTTTCCAAGCAATGAACGACGCTGTCAGGAAGAAGGTTAAGTGGGAGAAGTTGAAGCTTCGAGCTTCTTGTTCTCAGTGAAAGCACCAAAAATGTTTGCACAAAAAATGGGCAAACACCTCCAAGTCGTATGATTCAGTTGATTTTGTGTTGTTTTTAGTGATCTAGGTGATTTATGAAAATATGTAAAAAAGTAGGGACTAAACTGTAAAAGACACGCAGATTTATAGTGGTTCCGCCAGAATGTGCCTACGTCCACTTTATATATTATTTCTCCTTTCTTGTTCAGATTACAAGTACGAAGCTTTGGTACAAATATATAAAAGTTGTTTGAAAGTTCTATCCGTGCTTGAGCTCTCAAACTTGTCCCTCATTGTTCTACCCCTGCCCCTCTATTTATAGAGTGAGGCTGGGGGCAGGGGTCTTGGATGTATATAGCTGCTGGTGGGCCTGGGCTGATGCGATCTGGCCTGGCAGCGTTGTTCTGGTACGCCTTGGTCCGGTTGTGAGTGGATGGAGTTTGGTTCGGTGGGAGTTTGGTTCGGCAGGCGAACTTGATTCGGTGGGATCTGGTTCGGTAGGCAGGGGAAGGAGTTGGTTCGGTGGGATCTGGTTCGGTAGGTAGGGGAAGGAGTTGGTTCGGTGGGATCTGGTCCGGTGTGCAGTTCGGTGGGCTTGTTCGGTCGAAATTTACTCAACACTTGCCCCCCAAAGTAGGGCATGTGGGTATGCTCATGGCGTGCTTTGCTTTAGCTTGGATATCCTCACCCGGTCCTGTGTGTCGAACCAATTGGTCCGGTCATTAGTATTTGTCTATAAGTATGGACCTCGCATCTATGTTCACCCTTCACCGTTTGGGACAGCCGAATCAACTGAATACCGAATCAGACTTGATTGCTTGAAATAACCGGACCAGCCAGTTACCGAATCAACTCATCTGCCGAACCAGGTGAGCTGAATGATTCTTTAAGACTGATCCATCGAACGAACTCAATCATTTTAGCGAAGGGGCTTGAGTACCGAATGAACTGACCGAATGAACTTGGGAGTATAAGGCCGAATGAAAATTCGTGCCTTGAACTACCGAATGGCTTGTATGCCGAATGAAGCTTCTTCCTTGTACTACCGAATGGCTTGAGTGCCGAATGAAACTTGAACCTTGTTATACCGAATGAGTTTACGTGTTTATAATTGGAACTCTAGACAATATACACTTGTTCATTTATATCTATATCCTTATTCTAACAATGTGTTTTCTCGTGTTGCAGATAATGTCTCATAAAGTTGAAACCCGATCAGAGAAGAAGAAATCCCAGGACAGGGACGAACCTTCCGCAGTGCCCCCAGCTCAGTCAGAACCGGGACGTCATGGGCCCACCCCGAGGTCACTAGTAGATGGGTACGGCCCTCAGGAGCTTCTGAACTCACCTCCTGACTGTTCCCCTAGCTCCCTCAAAGGCGAGCAGCTTAATGTTATTTCTCGCTCCTTTGGGATTGACAGAGCGCGCATGCTATTGCCGGGGGAGGGAGTGATGCCATATAATCCCCCCGAAGGATATTTCGCCTATAGTCGGTACCATTGTATGTGTGGGGCCATTCCCCCGATCAATGCTTGGATAATCAGCTTCATCACCTACTTGAAGGTGGCTCCATTTCAGCTTCAGCCTAATTCTTACGCCATCCTGGTGAGCCTGTTTGTCATTTTCCAAAGGAGATACGGGCAACCTCCCTCTAACCGGGAGATCCGGTATTTGTACAATTTGAGAGGCTATAAGAAGGGGTCTCCATACATCAGCTTGGAATCAGCCGTATCTTTCAAGCCTGTCCTGGACTTATATTCGAAGTTCAGTATGTTTAAGAAAGAATGATTTTTTATCAAGGATGACTCTGTTTCCATTCGTTGCTTCACCTCTGGCTGTAAGTTTGAAGCTTATTTATAATTTCCATTCTGACTGCAATGCTTCTTCTTATGTGTTTTTATTTCTTGCTAGCGACAGGTGGCTTTGCGGTCATGGAGAATGATCGCCTGGTTCAGATGGCTGTGGAAATAGAAGCCATTACGGGAAGGGACAGGTCGGCTTCTTACTTGATCAGGAATGCTACACTTCTGGGGCACAACCTAATCCTTCCACATCAGTCCGTGGTTAAGCAGAGAGACACGGCGGAGGAGAGAGCTGCCAAAGTTACAGGAGTGGTCACGGCGAAAAGCAGCAAAAGGAGACCCTTCTCGATGCATCCAGTCGCCGGGGGGAAGAAACTCAAGAAGTTCGATGGACCCTCTCCCAGCACACATCCGGATGTTCAGGAGGAGGAAAGAGTGGAGGGGGAAAAAGGTGAGGACGAAGGAGGTGAGGCGGAGAGCGGAAGTGGTAGAGAAGGTGACGGTGATCGTCACGGTGATGATGGTGGCGAAGGACAGGGCGGTGATGGCACCAGGGCTTTGCCTCCCGGGAAGGCAGGCGTGATTCAACAGTGGACAGATGACGCTCTCCGCAAGGCCTTCGAAGAGTTGGAGGAAACAGAGAAGTCCAAGAAAGCTGATAAGGTCGGGACCGGCGCCGATTTATCTTCCGAGAGTGCTTCTACTGAGGCAACTTCTACGATTCAAGGTGAATTTCTCTTTATTCTTTTTAATTCTTGAATGATGGCTCAATGCATGCTGGTGACACTTGGTTTTCATTCCAGGAGCGGGCAAACGGCCAAGACCTCAGATCTTCGGCACAGGCTTGAACAATACAAACTCCTCAAAGCTTCCGCCAAGCCGAAGCCTCCTACTAACCGTCCTGGAGACGTAGTCGGCTATCGTCCTCTTCTTGGAGTTATTGAAGAAGATATACAAAAGAGGAAGAGGAGTCGATCTACGTTTGAATCTCTTCCTGGTCCTCCGGCCCCACTCCAGCCTATTCACGATATTACGGAGGATGATACTGAGTTTATGCCTTCCCCACATCCGTCTGAGAATCCAACCCTCACCCCGATAGATCACCCTGGCTTGGTTCGTTACCCGTTTGCAGGTCATCCAGACCTGGACCCGGCCTCTCATGACATCTCCTTCGATGAGGTTACTGGTGAGCATCTTCTCCCTCGCAATCCTATGGTACGGGTGCTTGACGAAGCTAAGTCCTTGGACCTCGATTTGCTTACTAACCAGGTTGTAACTCTGGGGGATGAAGCTAAGGCGAATATTGACCGGGTTGCTGAGAAGACCAGGAAATTGATGGGGCATCATGCCCGACTAGTCAAGGCCGGGGAGGAAATTGGGAGTGCCAACATTCGGCTATGGTTAATGGTCTCCGACCAGGCTAAGCAGCTTGCCGATCAAGCCATCCAAATTTCTCAGCACGAGGCCGCATCCAGGCAACTGAAGAAGACTATGGAAGAGGCCAGTAGGGCAGAGTTGCAAAAAATGGAGGCCGCCTGCAAGGAGCGGATTGACATGGCCATTGCGACGGTGGATGAGGTCCGATAAGCGGACCTCGAGCGGGCGCAGGAATTATCGGGGAGGCTTGAGGCCGCGGAGCTCGCTCAGTCCAGGTTGAAGGAGGAGATGGAGGCGATGAGGATATCCCTTCAGGCTGACCGCTCATGATACCGATCGGAGAGGGATGCTGCCGTTGCTAAGCTGCGTGCTTCTGAGGCCCGAATGAGGGAGCTTGAGGAAAATGAGGGGATGATGGATGAGATGCTCCAGGATATGTATTTCCGCACTTGGAAACAGGGTAACCTATCCTGGATGGATGATTACCCCCGAGTTATGGCCAGGATTTATCTTCGGGCTCTGGAGGAGGCTAGGGCTGATGCGGATAAAGAGGGTGGCGCGGTCTTCAGAATGGATGTGGTCACTGCCCAGTTTACCAAGGAGGAGAAGATGGCGGTGAAGGAGGGTATGTGGTTGCTTGCCGCTGAGGAGGTAGGTGTGCAAGTAGAGGATGATGATCAGGATGGTCAGGGAGCAGGCGTTGGTAAGTCTTCCTTTCTAGTCTTTCCGTTAACTTGGTTTCTTATCACTAATGAATTCTTTCTTTGACCGGACAGGTGGGCAATAGGACAAGGATAAAACTCCGACGCAGCCGGCTCCTTGATTTGACCTGGATATCTTTTTGTGGACTTGACATTGTTGTATATGTTAGTCTCAAAACAGTAACGTAACTTTCAGGTTGTAATTATGCTACTTGTAATAAACAACATCTTGATGTGTAATTTTTTAACTTAAGCTGATTCTGTCGTTTTTGAATGTTTTTGCTATTTTGACATGTTGTATGAGAAATATAGCTATGCGTATGCTTGTAATTCAATTGTGTTTGATGTCAAGTTCTTGCTTAAAACATAATTTCATGTCTTGCAATGTTAGTGTGATGTGTGAATAAATTATAGCCACGTGTTTATACATGAAAGAAGAAAATACCGCCCTTTATATTTTATTTGTAGATGGCAGCTTTGAATGTCTTGCGTGACTGAGTATGGAATGCGGTCCAGTGTCTTGCTATGAGCATCCGCTTCCATTAGCGAATGTCTCATATTCTGTGTCCTGTACTTCAGGGATTGTTACAGAGGATAGGAGAAAAGTTTTTTAAATAAAATTGAAATATGCGAAATAGTAAAACTTCCAATCACGGAAGGCCTTCGATGTGCTTACGTTCGTGGCAAACGGGATTTGTAGTCACTTCCCCTAGCTGTGGGTCTTAGAGACATTTGTCACCCATCTTACGCCTTCGCGGGGAGTTAATCTTTTTTACCACAGCCGTACTTAAGACACATCAGAGCCGAGATCGCGCACAGTAACTACCTGGGCCATTATGGCCCGTAATCGTGGGTATTATTCGATCAACCGTGAACTACCCCTGGCTGGCCACACCTTATGTTGGGGCTTAAAGTAGGTTCACAGTTGCCGGCGAGCCGAATGCCGTAATGAGCTGCCTTGGCTATAGTCGGCCTTCTTGGTGGCTTATAATCGGCTCATTACAGTTGGCTTTGAGGGTCGTCGCGAGCAATGAGTTAACCCGCAGCAGAGGGATGCCGGAGCAAAAGTGTCTCATTGGCGAGGGCATAGATTCGCATAGTACCTGTTAGGTCTTGTCCAGGTGAAGTCACGCTGCAGAGTGCCTTGAATGGAAATGCTATATGCACAAGATTTTGTTCAATAGAAAAGGATAAAGTTAACAAGCAGCCAAGATATAAAGGAACAAGTTAAAAAAGAGACAAGGTTTTTTAAAGTGGTTCGGCACGAAAATGCCTACGTCCACTGATTCTCTTTGTTAATTCACTTCATATGGGCAGTACAAGTTAAGAAAAGTATCGACGGAGGTGTTGGATGTTCCATGCCCTCTGGAACACCTCTCCGTCCACTGTTGACAAAATATAAGCTCCATTGTGGAGATCTTTATGAATTACATATGGTCTATCCCAGATTGGATCTAGTGCTCCGGGGCGAGGGAAGATTCGCTTGAGGACAAGATCTCCTTCTTGTAAGGTACGACGCTTGACTTTAGAGTTGTATTGTGCTGCCACTTTTTGCTTGTGGGCTGCTGCTTTGAGGGCTGCATCATTTCTTTTCTCCTCAACTAGATCCAAAGACATGTGAAGGAGTTCTTCGTTCTCTTCTGGGTTATAGTGGATCCTACGGTGGGAAGGCACGATGGTTTCAACTGGGAGCATAGCATCCGATCCGTATGCCAAAGAGAAAGGAGTATGCCCCGTTGATGTTCTGAAAGATGTGCGATAGGCCCACAGTGCCGTAGGGAGTTCATCCATCCAAGCGCCCTTTGACTTTTCGAGTTTCTTTTTTATTATAGTTTTCAGAATTTTGTTGACGGCTTCGACTTGTCCGTTTGCCTGGGGATAAGCTACGGATGAGAAGCTTTTGTGAATTCTGTGCTCTTGGCACCAGTTGGCGAACTCCTCGCTGTCAAACTGAAGTCCATTGTCCGATATAATTTTGAATGGGACTCTGTACCTGCATAGAACATTTTTGATCAAGAAGTTAATAACTTTCGCTGAAGATACTTTATTTAGGGGTTTTGCTTCCACCTATTTGGTGAAATAGTCGACTGTCACTATAGCATATTTGGCCCCGCCTCGGCCCATTGGCAGTTCGCCGATTAAGTCAATTCCCCATACTGCAAAAGGCCAAGGGCTGGTCATTTGAGTAATCTCAGTTGTTGGTAGTCGCGGAATCTTAGCAAACTTCTGGCATCTGTCACATTTTCTGACGAAATCTAAGGCGTCCTTGCTTAAGGTGGGCCAGAAATATCCATATCGGAGTATCTTTTTTTCCAAAGACTGCCCTCCGGTGTGATCTCCGCAGCTTCCTTGATGAATGTTGGATAAGATTTCCTTGGCTTCCCTTCCAGCGACACACCTTAATAAGGGGTTAGAGAAGCCGCGCCGATAGAGAGTGTCCTCTTGTATTGTGTAGCGGGAAGCTTTCCTCAATATTTTCTTTACTTCGCTACGCCCATTGGGTAGTGTGCCACTTTGTAAGTAGTCTTGGATGGGAGTCATCCAAGTTGCTTCTTCGGTTGCAGCTATCAGATTCACTTGCTCAAAACTTGGGGTCAGTTGCTTTGAGATGGCTACTGCTCCGGAAATAGCGCCGTCTCTCATGCTAGCTTGCTTCGCCAATTCGTCGGCCTCTTGGTTCTCTTCCCGAGGGATGTGTTTGACTAAGTAGTGGTCCAATCGACTGAGAAGTAAATTGGTCTTCTTTAAATACGCTATGAGTCGTTCTTCTCGAGCCTGGAATTCTCCTAGTATTTGATTAACAATAAGTTGAGAATCGCTATGAAGACACAAAGAATTGGCTCCGATTTCTAAGGCAAGTTCTAATCCAGCTATCACTGCTTCATACTCTACATCGTTGTTGGTGGCAGCGAATTCCAACCTTATAGAATAGTGCAGCTTATTTCCCCTGGGAGTGAGTATTACCACACCTGCCCCCGAGCCTTGTTCGTTTGATGCACCATCCACAAAGAGGTTCCACTTGATGTCTTCCGCTATTTCTGATTGCTCCTTACCTTCGTTGGTAGTGAATTCGGCAATGAAATCGGCCATGGCTTGCCCCTTGATGGCGGTGCGAGGATGGTAGGTAATATCATATTGACTTAGTTCAATGCACCATTTAAGTAGTCGCCCAGAAGTGTCGGGACAATGGAGTACCTGCCTCAGTGGTTGATCGGTCAGAACTCTGATGGAATGGGATTGAAAATAGTGTCGTAGTTTTCGTGATGCGATTAGTAGACAGTATGCTAGCTTCTCAAGTTTAGGATATCTGACTTCTGCCCCTGTAAACCTCTTACTTACAAAGTATACTGGCCGCTGCGTGCGGTTGTCTTCTCTTACCAAAGCAGCGCTTAGAGCATGAGATAATATAGCAAGGTATAGGTATAACTCTTCGCCTTCGTTTGGAGTCGAGAGTATCGGCGGTTTCTGGAGGTGTTCGATTAAGTTAAGGAAAGCTGTTAAGCATTCGTCAGTCCATTCGAACTTTCCTTTGTCTTTCCTTAGAGCTTCGAAGAAGGGGACGCACTTGTCCGTTGCTTTGGAGATGAATCGGCTTAGGGCGGCCACTTTCCCATTCAGGCTTTGCATTTCCTTTCGAGTGGAAGGTATTTTGATATCTTTTAGAGCTCGGACTTGTTCAGGGTTTGCTTCAATCCCTCTGGCATGGACGATGAATCCCAAGAACTTTCCTGATGATACTCCGAAGGAGCATTTTATAGGATTAAGTTTCATTCCATATTGGCGAAGTACTCGAAACATCTCGCCCAGGTGGCTTACGTGATCGTCGGCCTTCCTTGACTTTACCAGCATGTCATCCACATACACTTCCATAGTTTGTCCTATTAGCCCTGCAAACATCTTGTTGACGAGGCGCTGGTAGGTGGCTCCTGCGTTTTTAAGTCCGAAAGGCATTACCTTGTAGCAGTACAATCCCCGGTCAGTGATGAAACTAGTGTGGTCTTGATCGGGAGCATGCATGGGAATTTGGTTGTATCCTGAGTATGCGTCCATAAAAGATAACAGTTCATGCCCGGCTGTGCTGTCTACAAGTTGATCGATTCGGGGAAGTGGGAAGCAATCCTTCGGGCAAGCGTCATTTATGTTGGAGAAGTCAATGCATGTTCGCCACTTCCCATTAGCCTTCTTTACCAGCACCGGGTTGGCGATCCACTCTGGGTAGATGGCTTCTCGTATGAAGTCATTGGCAAGTAGATTCTTTACTTCTTCATCGAGGGCTGCTGATCGTTCTGCCCCCATACTTCTCTTTCTTTGTTTTACGGGCGCCTTGGTAGGATCAATGTTTAGTACGTGGCATGCTATGTCAGGGGAGATTCCGGTCATGTCAGCATGTGACCATGCAAATACATCCAAGTTGTGGCGGAGAAAGTCAGTGAGTTGTTCCTTCAACTCTGCTTTTAGTTGGAACCCGATTTTCAATAGTCTACTCGAGTCATGTTTGTCTACAGATACAAATTCCATAGCCTCTACAGGCTCGGCGGTGGCCTCCTCCTCTTTGTCCCTAGGGTCTAATTCATTGAAAGGGTCGCTGGTATATTGAAGAGGAGGGGCTTTCTTTAGTTGCTATGCTTCCAAACTTTTTATGCAGAGGGCAACCTCTACACTCTTCCCTTTATCCTTCCTGTGGTTGTTGCGAAGTTCAGTTACATAGCAGTCTCGAGCAAAGTCCCGGTCTCCCTCTACTTCCCCTACTCCATTGTCCGTTGGAAATTTCATCTTTAGGCACCATGGAGCCAGGACAATTTGGAAGTCAGACAAGGCTGGCCTTCCTAAGAAGGCGTTATAGGCCGAGTGGTTTTCTATCAGCACAAATGTCTGTTTCCGCACAACGGAGCGGGGATGACTTCCAATTTCAACAAAGAGGTCCAGTTGCCCGAGGGGCATCTTCGCATCTCCAGTGAAACCGTGTAGTGGTTTATTGCAGGGAGAAACGTCCTTTATTGATAATTTCATTTTGTCGAATGCATGCTTGAATAAGATATTTACTGAGCTTCCAGTGTCCACTAGAATTCAAAAAACTTCGGCTGGACCGAGCCAGGCAGAGATAACCATGGGATCCATGTGAGGGTACTGCCTTCCCTCTAGGTCACGCCCACTAAATGTGATGTCATCACTCTCTTTCCGCTTCGGGTGGCGTTCTTCTATAACAGAATTAACACAGTCTTCATTGTTTCTAAGCAACTTTCCATATCTTTCCATCTCTGCCCAGCTTCTGTCGGCGATGTGCGGTCCTCCCGAGATGGTATGGACCACTATCTTCTCTTGACCGGAGCCGCTAGCGTTGCGATTTCCTCTGCCTATCTCTGGTGAGGGTAGCCTTGGGTTCTCATTGGCAAGAGCTGGAGTCCTGTTCTGACCTTTTACATAGCATTCCAGTCTCTTCCTTCTGATGTGTTCTTCTATCAAGTCCCAGAGATGGTGGCATTCATTGGTGTCATGCCCATGAGATTCGTGGAAGCGGCAGAACTTTCCATATTTTTGTGCGTTATCTGATTCCTTCTTGTATGGTGGGCGTTTGTATCTAACTTCGTCTTGGGTGGCATGGAAGATGTTTTCAATGGTTTCATTCAAAGGAGTGTAAGTGTCGAATCTCGGTCCTGGCCGATATAGGCGCTTTTCTCCCTTCTTGCCCCCAGCATTGTCTCTAGAATCACTTCTTCGAATGTCCTTCGCTGCAGCAGGCGTGTTGCCGTGAGCTGCCTTATTTTATTGCCCTGACTGCCCCTCAGTGGCAGCGTCTTCAAGCCTCATATATTTCCCGGCTTCATGGAAGAAATTGGGTAAAGTAGATGGTTTTTCTTTTGTCAATCTTATAGCAAATTTAGTATCTGGATGCACACCACTACAGAGGGCCATTAAGACAAGCTTCTCATCGGCATCTTGGACTGCGGCCGCTGCGGCATTGAATCGGGTTAAATATTGCTACAGCTTCTCTCCAGGTTTCTGTTTGATATTGGATAAGGAATAAGCGTCCTTGGGTTGTTCCACATGAATGCGGAACTGGCTGATAAACTTTTCTTTCAACATCTCCCATGAGCTGATGGATCCTTGGGGCAGATGGCAGAACCAGGAGGTAGCTAGATCTGCTAAGAATAGTGGAAAGCATTTGCACAGTACTCCCCCTGTTGCCCCGCTCATGAGCATATGCTGTGTGTATCTCTGTAAGTGTACAATGGGGTCAGAGGTCCCTTTGTAAGGTTCCATTGTTGGCATTTTCCATTCTCGGGGGGTGATAGCAATTTCGATATTGCAGGCGAAAGGGCTAGTTACCCTAGCGCCTATCCCTCGATCTCTTTGATCCCGTTGGACGCACTCTCTGAACAAGCGTGCCATCCTTTCATCAGAATTTGGAGCAGATAGAAATGAGTTCGTTTCTGTTCTGTGGGATTGATTCCGTCCAGATGACCGGTAGGGATGGTATCGTCTATCATTCCTAATATTTTCCAGTGGCTGCCTTTGGTCTTCTGGGAGCATGTTAGGGTCAGCTACAGTTGGCCCTTGCCTTGATCTTCCCCTGCTGGGTTCTGATCTAAGCACTTCCTCGGGTCCAACTTCGGGCTGGACTCTAGCTCGGCCTCGTTCATTGGTGTTTCCGTGGTTAGGCAGTACGACAGGCTCAGCCACAGTTAACCTCCGTCCGGTACCTCCCCCGTTGGGTTCGGTTCCAAGCATTTCCTCAGGCCTAACTTCGGGCTGTGCTCGGTCTCGGCTCCTACCATGGCCGCTTCTGTCGTTAGCTCCTTCGAAGAAGGAAGATCTTTGCTGTCTCTGAGATCCTCCAAACTGGGACTCACCCCATGATTCAGTGTTGCGGTTGGACTCTTCAGCATCCCTTAAGCGTGACATGAGATGGTCCACCAAGGCTTCCTGTTGGGATGTGAAGAGATTAGTCACTTCAGCCATAACCCTGTCTAGATCTGCCCTAGTAATTGCTGCAGGCTGTTCTGTGGCAGGAGTTGTCGGATTTGCCTGACCTTCATTTGGTACTGCTGTTGGAAGGGGACGACTTACTTGATCTGTGACCACTGGATCTGGAAGACTGCTGGTTGCGATGTTCTTTCCTTTATTAACATCTTTCTTCTGCTTGGGAGGCATGTTTTCCAAGCAATGAACGACGCTGTCAGGAAGAAGGTTAAGTGGGAGAAGTTGAAGCTTCGAGCTTCTTGTTCTCAGTGAAAGCACCAAAAATGTTTGCACAAAAAATGGGCAAACACCTCCAAGTCGTATGATTCAGTTGATTTTGTGTTGTTTTTAGTGATCTAGGTGATTTATGAAAATATGTAAAAAAAGTAGGGACTAAACTGTAAAAGACACGCAGATTTATAGTGGTTCCGCCAGAATGTGCCTACGTCCACTTTATATATTATTTCTCCTTTCTTGTTCAGATTACAAGTACGAAGCTTTGGTACAAGTATATAAAAGTTGTTTGAAAGTTCTATCCGTGCTTGAGCTCTCAAACTTGTCCCTCATTGTTCTACCCCTGCCCCTCTATTTATAGAGTGAGGCTGGGGGCAGGGGTCTTGGATGTATATAGCTGCTGGTGGGCCTGGGCTGATGCGATCTGGCCTGGCAGCGTTGATCTGGTACGCCTTGATCCGGTTGTGAGTGGATGGAGTTTGGTTCGGTGGGAGTTTGGTTCAGCAGGCGAACTTGATTCGGTGGGATCTGGTTCGGTAGGCAGGGGAAGGAGTTGGTTCGGTGGGATCTGGTTCGGTAGGTAGGGGAAGGAGTTGGTTCGGTGGGATCTGGTCCGGTGTGCAGTTCGGTGGGCTTGTTCGGTCGAAATTTACTCAACAGCTAGTACTTTTCGATCTTGATTGTACTTGAGTTTTGAGCTTCGTAATCATCTTTCCAAGCTTCCTTCTTCGATAACTTCGAAGTCTGACTTATCGGGTTTGTCCATATACTACATGGTCAACAGGTAGGATAACATTTGCCCGCCAAAGCATGCTTTGCGAATAGAAGGTGTGCTTTGCGAATGGAAGGTGTGCTTTGCGAATGTACATATGTAATGCCAATCTTCGATGGTTTAGCTTTTTGGCTACTTCAATTTTGATGAACCATTTCCCTTCGATTCTCTTATCAATCATGGGTCGTTCCAAACCTATTACAGCCTAAGACTCTAAGCTATTCCTAAGTGTAAACTATACATCATCATTATTCCGATTTTATTCTGAGTTATTGCATACCAAAATCGTCCCATGGTCATCCGAGAGTTGTCAATTCTATTCCAATTATAAGGCGCTCAAATCCTTTTTATTAAAATCAAATTTATTTTCATTTTCAGGTTCAATCTCTCCGGATCGTTTATTGAATTCGTGACCATTCAAGGTCAATAGTTAAATATGTTGTCGTTTGAGGCTGGTGATTAAATTTGTGGTCGTTCGGGACTGATAATCAAATCCTTGGTTGTTCGAGGCCGACAATCAAATTCGTAGCCATTTGGGGCTGATGACCGTTCAGGGTTGATAATCAGGTTTATGATCTCTCCGGATCAACCTATGGCCTCTCCGGGCCCTTGTTAAGCCTAATTCACTTGCTCTCCGATGAGGGAACTTAACGATAAGTAAACCCATCCACTCGTACTTCGGCGGGGTGACTTATTCCTTACACTCTGGTTCCGTCTCTCCAGATGGACATAACACGATCAAGTCCTCGGTCTTTCTGGACCTTTGTCGAGCCTAATCTACTCGCTCTCCGGCAAGCAGACTCGATGACAAGTAAACTCATCCGCTTATGTTGCGATGAGGGGATTTACTTCTCGCACTCTAGTCCTGCCCCTCCGAACGGAACGTTATAGCGATTAGTATCGTACAAGTCCATCCGCTCATGCTCTAGCAAGGGGACTTTCACCTTGCACACCGGTCCCGCCATTGCAGACAGGACATTAAAGCGATCAATATCAGTCTTCACATTAAATGTGGATTTCAATAATCAAATTCAAATATCAGAAACAATATAAAGCCTAACATCAAGGTAAATAGCTCGTCGGGAACTACAGTCTGGCATCTAGCTTAAAGCGTGCCAAGGTACCGTTCGGGATCTCGTACACAAGTGTCTAGACTGTATTATTGCATGGTTTATTAAAAAAGAGAAAGTGGAGCTCGAGAACCAGACCTGATTTCTTGCCATGCTGATCAAGAGATGACCATCCAAGGCCTTGATCCAAGGCCGTTTCCATTCGCCATGGATGATGGCTGCTCCTGTTCCATCACCGCAGTTCGATTTCTAGC
Source organism: Allium fistulosum (assembly GCA_030737815.1). Taxonomy (NCBI): domain Eukaryota; kingdom Viridiplantae; phylum Streptophyta; class Magnoliopsida; order Asparagales; family Amaryllidaceae; genus Allium; species Allium fistulosum. Next base: position 256,983,601 of record CM060908.1, on the reverse strand, counting down.
ATATTGCTATAACCGGTTATCTCTGACATGTTCCTCTATCAGATCCCATAGGTGCTTGCAATCGTTTGTGTTATGCCCATCCAGTTCATGGAATAGGCAGTACTTTCCAAATGTCCTTTCACGCTCTGTGGGTTTTTGCCTTGTCAGCTTTCGGTAGGGGGTTGCCTCTAGTATCCAAGTAAATCCATTTCAGGGTCACCTTCAGATCAGTGTAAGAAGATAATTTCGGTTCTCACCTCTACCGTTTCGAGCGATCATATCAACCATCCATCCTTCACTTTTCTTTGTCCTTGCTGGATCCCTCTCTAGGCGGTCCTTCGCTTTTTACATCATTCACCTCTTCCTTAGCGGCTTCAGCATCCTCCTGTCGTAGAAACTTTTGGGCTTCGACATAAAAATCCATGAGGTCCATTGGTGGACCCCATTCCAATGCAACTTTAAAATATGTCTTATCTACAATTTCAGAAATTGCAGCAATCAAAACCATTAATGGATCCGACCTATCTACTAAGGCAACCACCACATTGAATCTTGTCAGAAAATTCCTAAGGGAATCCCCGACCCTCTGTTTCACAGTCGATAAAGTCATCACATTCTTGGGTCATGAGATGTGGACCTAAAACTGTCTCATAAACTTGTCAATTAACTCATTCCACATTCTTTTGTAACTATTCTCCAACTGCCTGAACTACAGTGCAGCCATATCAGTTAGATATAGAGGGAAACACCGTGCCATAACTTCCTCAGATGCCTCCGGCGCTTACGTGTGTCGGATATATCTCATCAAATGGACTGTAGGGTCTAACTTTCCATCGTATGTATCTAGTGATGGTAGTTTAAATTTCGGTGGATTTCTAGCGTACTAGATGTTCGAAGTAAATGGACTCTTGTTTATGTCTCCTAAGCTTCCATTAGACAATCCGCCTCTCATAAGTCGCCTTACCATCTCAACAAATCTATCATTGTCATCCAAAGGTAATCTCCAGTTTGCATTCTTGGCCTGCCCCTCGACTCTGTGAGGGAATTCTGGCACGTACTCCTCCAGCCGCGCCTCCATATTCTGATTTGCATTGGTACGTCTAGTGTCATTCCTTGGACGCACAGCATCTCCACCAGGGGTGACCTGAGCCATGCCCTCAGGCCATAGGGGATCGGTACCGAACCATTGGGGGTCGGTACCGACCTCTATAGTTGGCTTAGGGTTTGGCCTCGGTTGCTCCACTCCGTCTTTTAGTGCATTTGCTCATGTTCCTTGCCTCTGTTCCTGAGTTACATCTACCCTGTGCTCCTGCTTCTAGTCCATGATTTTGATTTGTAGCTACTCCAAGTATTCTTACTTGGCCCATTCTTTTGAAAAAGTTTTCCATCATCTCCTCTTGATGGGAAATCATCCTAGCTTGCATCCCATTCATCATTGTCTCCATCTCATCCCTAGTTATGTAGATTGATTGGAGGTTAGCTCTTAAGGACACCTCCTATCTGGACCCTTGTTGATTTCCAATGGTAACAGTCCTCTTAGTTGATTTTCTATCCATTTAGAATCCTCTTCAAATCTTTAATTAGTGAGTTCAAGTGTTTCTCAATGAAAGCAACAAAATGTTTGAACCAAAAATGGCACAAACACCCAATAGAAAATAGAAGAGAATAAAAGATGAAGAAAACAAATTAAAAAAAAGAAGGAAATGAACACATAAGGTTTTATAGTGGTTCGGCGTGCTCCGTCCTACATCCACTCCAAAGATTTTGTTTATTTATAATGTAGATTACCAGTACATTTTGCTTGGATTTGTATAAATCCATAAAGTTATGAAAAAATGGCAGAGCATAGGCAAGGAAGAACAGAAAGAAGCTCCCTTAAATGAACCATGCCTTCTTTATTTATAGGGGTAGATGACCAAATATCTCGCTGAAACTTCTCATGCAGAATCTCGTCGCCAAGACCAAGTCATCCAAAAAATCTCAACTTTATATCCCCTAGTGTTGGGGACCGGTATCAACCCCTATAGAGGGATCAGTACCGATCCCTATATATAGGTAAGGACACTTAACAACTTTTTGTGTTGGCCCGCCTTGATGTTGGCTTCATGTTTCCAAGGTTGTTTTTCATAGTCGCCTAGGTGTTTTTTGGCCCAAGTGATGGATCTATAGAAGGTTAAACTGCTGCTTTAGATTATATATGGAGATTGCCAATACGATGCATAAAAATTCTAGAACAACACATGAATTAAGCTCCATGTAGCTAGAGAAGAGTGTCGTAGAAGTGGGGGCCACTTTGGATGTACCTTTAGGGATCGGTACCGATCCCCTAGGGTGAAGCACTTAGTTAATTCTAGCATTTTGGATTGGTGCTCCCTTGGCGAGGGATCGGTAACTATCTTAGACTTAGTCAAATTCAGCATGCGGGATCGGTACCCCCTAAGTGAAGGATCGGTACATATCACACATTTAGTCAAATTCAGCATGTGGGATCAGTACCCCGTAGGTAAGAGGTCGGTACCTACCCTACACTTAGTCAAACTCGGCATGTGGGATCGGTACCCCTAGGTGAAGGATCGATACTTAACCCACACTTAACGATTTCTGACTTTGGAATTTTTTGGGATAGTCTGTCACCACTTTGCAGTCTTGATTGTACTTGAGTTTTGAGCTTTGTAGTCATCTCTCCAAACTTCTTGCCTCAATAACTTCGAAGTCTAACTTGTTGGGTTTGTCCGTATACTGCTTGATCAAAAAGCGGGATAAGAATACACACACACACACTAAGCATCGGTTTCAGTCAACAAAAAGATTGGAGGAAAGTGTCTCAAACTACTTGATATGAATAGTAGTACTAAAGAGAAGCATAGATGCAAGGAAAATGAACTACTGCAACAACAAGTACTTATGCAACATTTCAAGCACACACACAACAAGATGGGGCAAATGCATAAGCTTTGGTCCTACGCAGATATAAACAAACAGGACCAACACTTAGTCATCCAAATCAACAAAAAACAGGAGGTTCATGGCAAATTGCATATTAAACAAAAGCAAAATCAAACAATATTCAAGTGCATCATTTAAGTGTATGTAGAGAAGGATTATCAGGTTATCGAAACAACATTTTTCTCAAAGGGACCGAACACGGGCAATTCAAGTTACATTCGATCACCTCCACACCATCAAAACACCAGAATACTTACTAATATCATGGATTTCAGTCTCAGATTCAAAACACAAGCATAGCAGCAATCACACCTAAAGGCAAAACAAAGTCACATAAGTTCTCGAGTATCACTGACCAACAATCATCAATTTCAAAATTCAAACAAGGCCAATATATCAGAATTCCAAACGAAGCAGGGAATAAATCAGAAAAAATTTGAACAAGCCGCAGAAGTGAAACTGACCAAGTAAGGCAAATATCAGAATATTAAAATCAAGGGTCAAACTTGTTCTAAGTATATTCGAATACATTGAACATATATATCAACCAGAGACCAAGTCAAAAAGCATCAAATCGTTCATCAAAAATCCATGGTCAAAACAGTTTTTTTTAAGTCAAGGTTGAAAATATATTTGAATACAAATGGGAATTTTCAAATATATAAGAACAAGTCAGAAAATCATCAAGAGCGTTCAAATATAAATCGACACAGAACATAAAATCATGAAAAATTCAAAGTCAAATATGCAAACAAAAATATAGGAAATTGATTCCTATATAAGCACTCAATTCATCATTGACAGAATAACAAGTCGAAATCAATACAAATAGAAAGGGGGAGAAATTATACCATTTATCAATCAAATAATACTTCACAATTGAAGTAGCCATTACCAACAATCCCCTGTAATCGAAGGACGTAAGCAGTAGTGAAGTCAGTGCGATTTGAATCTAAACTCCAAGCGGTGGCTTAGGATCAAAAAACTCTAATTCCAAAAGATGGCTCATAGACAAAAGGAAGCCAAAATTAGGGTTTTGCCGAGATTAGGGTTTAAGAGTGAGAGAATATTGGGAGAGTGAGAAACTAAAAACTAATTATAAGAGGGAAAATGACCTTGTTGAGAGGGAAACCAAAATATTGATATGGAGCCAAAACTAAATTTTTTGATAACTTCAATCAAACAACATATGAATATTCTCTGAAAACAAAACTAATTATAAGAGGGAAAATACTATGTTGACCATATTGAGAGGGAAATCAAAATATTTTTATGGAGCCAAAACTAAACTTTTTGATAACTTCAATCAAACAGTAAATAGATATTGTCCAAAAACAAAACCCAGTTTGGACCATAAAAAGATGAAATCTGAACAAAATAATGATTTCACGGGCTATGTCATACATCATATGATTTTTCCATATGTTGGGATAACATAAAATTTACCATACGTTGTGTGATCACTATTGTCTGATTCACTTTGTGGCATAGTGCTTTCTTATGAAAGAACTTTCTTTTCTTGCCTTAAAACCTTGAGTCTCCACGGGCTTGTCCTTTCCAAATGTAGAAAGCATTTCTTCATTGCTTAATTCCATGTCCACCGCCACATCACTTGGGTCTTTGAGATGCGGCATAGTTTCCCTGGCGATCTCTGGCTTCAATCCATGAATGAACTTCTCATTCCTCTTAATCACAATGTCAATGGTGGCATATTCGTATCTTGACCACTCATCAAACTTAGTTGCATACCTCAGTACATACATCTCTCCCTGCTCCAATTCAGTAAACTTCTTGAGCGAAGTTAACTTGGCTATCTTAAACAAAAATCTTTCCTCACACCATCTTTTAAAGTCAGTCCAAGTCAAATTCTCCTCTTGTACTCCTATAGTCACACCATTCCACCAATACAATGCAGATCCTTGCAACTGTCTAGATGTCGAACTCCTTTTCTGCTCATCGTTCAAGCCTAAATCAGCAAAGATCCTCTCACAATGCAACAACCAATTCTCAACTTCAATAGCATCTTCTGTTCCAACAAAAGGCATTCCTCTAAGAAGGCTGTAATCACGGCTCAACATAGTAAAATTGTTGCAAGCAGGTACCTCGGGATTAGCACCTCCTGCATTTCCAACATTTCCTCCAACCAATCCAGGTGCAACTCCAACTTGCATCATATCACAAAGAACTAATACTAGTCCCTATATCTACTGGTGGGGTTCCAGCACTCACATTAGCATTTGCTTGTCGACTTGGATTCCTTCTAGTTTTGGGCCGGCCTTTTTGCTTAGTTGTGGTGCTTCCTCCACCTAGATTCACTCTTCTGTTTCCTGCTTTCATATCTTGCTTTCTCGTAATCTGCATACGTGCCTTAATAAGATACAGAAGAACAGTCTAAGAGAGAGGGGAGAATACATACTTATATAAATATACATATATATATATACACACAAGTACGTTACTATAGCATTATCCCATACCCCCAATCTTATTCTCTGATTCCTTTGGGTTATGTTTTCAAAAACCTTTTAATCTTTTAAATTTTCGATAAACCTATGCTTTGATATCAAGTTGTAACATCCCCTATTTTGAGGCTCGAAACTAAGGCTACGGATGTTGTGGTCATCCATAATATTAATATCCGGTAACAAAATGCGGTCATATTAATTGTATCAATAACATCGGAAGCACATGAATATGAAATTTTGCAAAACTCAATTTATTAAATAAACTTCCATATTACATTTTAGAAATAAAATTTCATATTCATTACATAATCCCATTCAATCACAGATTCAGAGAAAATATAACAATTACAAAATATTCCAAGAGTGACATATAAAGATGCCCTCTTAGTTGATCGGAGTCTAATTTTTGACAATTATAACTTCTATCGTTACATCTATTCAAATAAGAAACAGCTCAGGGGAAAATAAAGCTCCTAATAATAGCTAGCTTGCCTTCTGCACGTCTTTAGAACCTTGTTCGTCTAACCTAGAAATCCCTACTCTCGACGTACTCAAATGAGTACCCGAGAGTTTATGAGGAAAAACAAAAACTTTGGGTCAAACAAAAAGTCCGGTGTGAATAATAATATACCATATCGCATCAAAATAGATATCTAGTGAGACCACGCCACTTAGCGAACAAATTTTCCCTCACTAGTATCTTATCCAAATATGTCAATCATAGGTCACGCACCTACAACCACAATGATTAGAATAATCATAACATGATCATATGCATATATGCAATATGGTAAGTCTGACCAATCTGTCTTCTTAAGGCTATGCACACCCAAGGTTTACCCTTCCAAAATATACTATCTGCCTCAACTCAAATGGACTATCTATCTCAAATCATAGTTTTCATAGGATCACTGTGAACCTAATGGTTTTGCAAGTTAATCAATAACCTATTAGGCTAACTCAGGCCATAACATGACCAGATATTACAAAATTTCTAAATACAGTTAGGATTAAACAAAATAATATCCAGGTACAGTTAAGAGAATACCCAAATATGGTTAGGGGGAAACAACTTAAGTAATAATGTGAGAATGTAGAGCTACAAGTTCCCTTCTGTGCATACAAATCCTTCTAGTCTCACTAATGGTAAAGCCCTACACACTGGAATCGCGTACCTTTACCAACCAGGGGCTAACAGCTGAAGCATAGGGCACAACTCTACACCAGTCCCACGTAAAGTATTATCTGGTTTTAAATCACTGAGTCGTATCTTTTTGATCAGTTCATAACATCCTAACATATTAGATCTATCCGATTTCCTAGATGCAAATCTACCCACTCAAGAATCAAGTCTGACTGAGGCAACCCTACCCTTAGCTGTCATTTATTTTGAATGACTCAATTTAGTTTAATTCTAAATTCAGGGTTGCACTCCTTCACAAACCAACTATTTTTTTTTACATGTATGTATATTTTCCTATGTGTTTCCCAAGATCCACTTGATCAATATAGAAATATTGATATACTACTTTATAAAACTATTTGGGTGTTCATTCTAATTCTAATACCAGAGCATTTCTGTAAAGGGTATCTCAGTCTATATATATATATATAAATAATAAAACTGAGGTTAAATCTCTGTGCAATTCCATTAGCCAATTCCCATTTATTTTTCCTACACTTAGCATTTGTGTATTTGATATAACATGTGAACTAACTCGTAATATTTAAATTTGCAAGATTTGCCTTTTAAAACAGATGAGCTGTGAGTTGTGCATGCTTCTATGCACCTGTGTGCACATAGTCATGTACAGCTGCTCTCTGCTTACCTTAGTCTTCAGGTAGACTAATTTTTTTTGGTGAGTTTTCTAAACTAATTGATCATGATATACTAGTTTCATTTATTCATAAAAACCATCAAACACATTTTGATTTGGGTTATTCCTTGTCTCATAAAAATTTTCTTCAATTCATATGTAAATGTATTCTAATTTTTAAAACAGTCTGATGTGTATACCCATACTCTTGGTTTAAATAGGTATAAGCTTCAGGTATACGATTACTTTACTACTAAATTCTTGGAAATTTTCATGCTTACAAATTATAACATAAAGCTAAACATATCTATCTTTTTTACTGAAAATAGTTTCAACTCATGATATTTTTCTTCTTTTCTGGTAATGGTTCCATCACATAATGATCCCTAAAATCATTCATTACATAATAATCAAGCTCAACATACTGCAAATATTAATTACATATAAGTCTTTTAAAATAAACATAAGGAACATTCTTCAACAAAAGCCATATTTCAGTTGTTAGCAATTTCTTCCTAGCATCACATTTCTGCTCTGTTTTACTTAGCTTCTTCATTACCTGCAGACATCCCATGATCTGCCCCACCATGTAAGTGAAGCACCCATTTGATGCAAGCAACAAACAGGTCAGACTAAAGTCTGGTATGAGTAAATTCAATTGACAATACATAAGATTAATGGAGCTAATTCCATATTACCTTTGTTTCATAAGTTAAATGTTCTACTCACATTGTTAAACCACTTTCTCATGTTCACATTTTAAGTATCCTTACAGTGAAGTGAGGGAACTGCTAAATACATGTATATGTGCTCAGACTAATTTCTTAACAGAAATCCTTATTTTAAGAATTCATAGCAGCCATCATGCAAATCACACAGGCATTCCTAAACATGAACAAGCAACATCCATATCATTAAGCTAAAGTACCAATATGAGACTGCATATCAAGATTCCCATATACTTTCAGCACTTATACATTTTGCATGTATATTCACTTCATGTTATTCATTTCAAAAGGATCCAGTATCACATTTATGGTTGCATTGGTGCACATTGCCTGGAACTGTTTCTTACTTTCCAGTGCACTATAAGCTTTTTGGACATGATCATGCCATGTGCAAACTCACACCCCAACCTTGGTGCAAGCCAACCACTATGCCATACCCACTTTCCTCTTACCCAACCTGATAGAGGTGACCCATGTCCTTAGTTTAATTACTAAGTTCTCTCACACATCCCATATTTTCTATGCAGAGTTATGCCCAACACTGTTTTATCCCCAATCACTTGATACTAATAGTTTCTATACATCCATCAAAACTCATTCACATATATATTTATTCACCAATCACTCATACTTTAAAAATCAGTTCAAGTTAGGTTTATTTTAGAGATATACCTTGGTTAAAGCATAGCCTAGAGCCTATACCAAGTGAAGTGCTACTCTGGTTCTCCTTATAGTCCACCCACATATTAAAGTGTATTTTCTTATTACTTCAACCTTATTTCCAGAGAACATCAAATGATAAATCAGGATTCAGCACATGGAAATTCCATTGCATCCCAACCATCTTTCAGTTGCAAGACATAAGCCAGAGGACCACTTCCTCTTACTGCCTTGCACCTTACTTTATTTATAAATTTATAAAAACATTTCTTAGGTACATAAACATCTAAATTACCATCAATTTTTTCTCAAATATCATATATGAACAATCAATCATAAGTTAAATGACAACCAAGGAATGCAAGACACATATCTTTAGAAACAACAGAAAAGGATTAGACTAAAAATGCAAGCAAAACTTCAAACAGAATTAAAATAAACTAAAGGTTAAATGGCTGCCTTCCATAGGTCTTAATGCCTTGCCAAGTGAGGGTTTACTCACCAAGGTTCTTCTTCCTAAGCCTTGATTTAAGTCTTCCATTGACCTCCTAGCTGCTGCCTGCCTACTCCTTCTTTTCTATGTTTTGTTTTCTGATTTTTTCTCATGTGCACCCGTAGGAGGTGATGAGGTATATAGTGGAGTTATTAGGGTTTTAAGGTTAGTTAGGTAATTTATTTTCATCAGAAATCCCATTATTTCTGATCTCACCCAACAGCTCACCCTCTCCACTTTCCCTCCTTACCATTTTTCCCTTTTTCCTTGTCTTAACTATTTTTGGCAATTTTCTTTACACACTTTATGCATGATTCTGGCTTGGCATTATCTGATTTTAATTATGCATAAAAACTTATGTGTCTAACCAAATGTGTGTGTGTTAATTAGTTATTATATTTTCTACCCATGCATGCTGCCATGTTTATTAATACATTATAATTGGGTTAATGTAGCTATACTAATAGGTCATGCACTCGTTTACTTTTGCATTTACCAACAGAGCCTCTACATACTAATTTTCCTTGCTCAGGTAGTATACTGGAATAGTGTGCATGTGCACAAAGACATGCATATTCATTTACACACCATTGTTTTTCAGAGAAAAGAAAAATTTTGTTTTTCAACTAACTAACTTTCTTTTGTAAAGTATGTAAACTATATATATATAGATACTTAAATTATGGGCTGTCACACTAACCATACCCACTACTGGGACTACCTAATTGGTAACTCTACCCCCCAATCCCAAAATGCAATGTTGAGTCATAATAATGTGAGCATGACAATGATAAATATGTAAATTAACTGATCAAATAGTAATAATTACATATAACATCATTCATCAAAATATGTTTAACCAACAATCATTGGCATCACAAAATTACTTAATCTTAAGTAATAATTTCCTTTGGAAAATTCATATAAAACTTGGGCTAGACACCAATTTATTTCCATGAAAACCTTTATTATTATAAATGATTAATTCTTTAAAATCATTCTTTAAAACATGGGAATAATAGCCCATTACATAGCGAAAATCTTAGGCCAAAATACAATCTTTTTCGAAATAGCTTTCTTTATTTATGATATCAAAAGGAGGTAGTCGAACCTTTAAATTTGGCTTTTGGTTTGCATAGGATAAGGCTTTCGGCCTATAAAATATAAGACATCAAATCTGAAGGTTTCTGGCATCATTGCTGCAAAATATTTGATATCGAAAATATGGACTTGCGGTATCATTGCTTCAAAATAATTGATATCGAAAATATGAACTTGTGGCACCATTGCCTCAAAACTATAACTTACGGCATTCATGCCGCTTAGTATGGATGTCGAAAATATGATTTGCGGCATCATTGCCATAGAGCAATGGATGTCGTCATCTTTAAAACTACGGCTACATATGCCGCTAATATGGATGTCGATAACAAAGGGTGACAAAGGACATTAAGCTTTACACCAATAAAGGATGTCAAACTTTAAAACCTGAATTCATATCCTTAAAATAAAGGGGGATGCCGCTTTTGTAGAGTTACGTAACCCATGATGTCAAAGAATGCCAAAATCCTGTAAATCTATATGAACATATTCATTTCATACCTACCTAAGTAGATATCATATACATCCCCTCATGTCGATGTCGCACTTCATAACTGCTATCGATATCGGCCATTATCAAGGATTTCGGTCCTCAAATTAAGAGACATGGTAATTTCGTAATTAAACCCAAAATTGTGTTATTTCCATAGAAAGTCATTTCTTTTCGCAAACTCTTGTCCCTTGTAAATTTTATATTGACTAATAAAATACTTTACCATATTCTTTTCAAAAAAACAGCTACAATGTTAATTTACCTTCACCAAAATAATTTGTAAACCATTCAAATTATATTATTATCTTAATATAATTTATTAGCCTTTCTAACTTAATAAATTCGTAGAAAATCATAATTACTTGAGAAAAATCCCCAAAAATCACTAAAAATCAAAATTTACATCTTTTTTCCTATATAAAAATTTCAAGGCTGAAATAATTATTTAATTATTTTTAATAATTAAAACCTAAAATAAACCCCTTTTCCTTCTTTGGAAATTCATAAAATATTCAATTTCACTTAGAAAATTATGAAATTAAAACTCATCTCTAAAATAATGTTTTACACAACATATCAAAATTTTGAATCAATAGGAGATCAAAAACTTAGGTTTTACCCAACTTGCTTCTCGTTTCATATACGCCAATTTAATGTCTTTTACCACTTACTTTTAATTTAGTATATTAAATACCTTTTCTATTTGACTTCCATTCATTAGTATTAGGTATATCCTACTATTCCTTTTCAACTTTTACTATCTTTATTTGATTACTATAACTCTCTTAATTACCCATTCATTTCTGTACATACATTTCATCACTTGTTGTTATTTTCTAACTTATCACATGTATTAGATTTATAATTGAATTATTTATTATCTTTACTTACAATTTTTTGGTTTATACCGAGGGATTTCTACATTTTAATATGTTGGAAGTACATCTTTTCAAATGAAAACGTTAACACTGTAATTTTCATTAAATAATCTAAAAGAGGACTTTTAATACGTTTGAAAATACAAAGAAATTATCTTTTCTATTTTTGTTAAATTAGATGGTACAAAATACGGTTAATATCCTTATTTTATACATCTCTTTCATTTTAGGCATGTTCCTTATTATTTCAAATGGTACACTTTTATTCATATTTATAAAACTGGATAATTTATAGAAATTCATATTGCAACACACTTTATCCCAATTTAAAATACTACTTAAATCTCAATCTGAATTATAATAACTTCTAATTTATATTACTAACATATATCATTCAACCAACAAACCTAGAATTATCGTCTAATGGTTTAAATCTAGGGACTATTTTCAACCTTACTTTCCAAATTCAATTATATGTAATATTAAATCAAAGTTAACAATTCATAAAATATATTGGCATGGTTTTCAAATTCATTATATAGATATATATATATATATAAGTCTACAACTCCAAAATTATATTCAGGCATATAAGAAATGGATTTACAACTATATAAATCCAATATTATATAACAATATATATTTTTTTGCTCACATTTAAGCTTCAAAATCTCCACACCTAAATCCTGTTATTCCAGTTTGACTCCCTTATTCTCCCTATCGAAATATGTATTACAAGGATATATATATATATGTATATATATTAGAAATTTAGATCCAAGAAGAGATTTAAATTTAATTTACATTTGGGTTTAGATTTAAAATTTACCTTGGTTGGTGATTTGATTCGATCCTATTCTTCTTCTCCTATTACACTTTGATATTCTCTATTTACTTACATACATATATACATGTATACATATATATATATATATATATGTATATATATATATATATTAGTTTATATAGATTTTAGAATCTGAGAAGAAGAGAAAATGGCAGACCTTCGTCGTTGCTTCAGAAAATATGAGGAGAATAGTAAGGGGTTAGGCCTATAATTATAGGGGTTCGAATAAGTGCCGGTCGTCAGATTAGATTATATTAAATCTGAGCCGTTTGACCTAGGTTCAATTCACAGTCGCCAGCCTATAAGCAATCGACCGGTCCCGATGAGGGGTCGACCAGTTGCATATTAATGTTAGATATAATTTGTTTCCTATTATACATTATTTTATTTATTTTATACTATTTTTAACCTACCTAATGTAACATTAATCCTGCTTAGTCGTTAAGTAAAAGTTAACATTAATTAACGTAAATTAATTATATTTATTTCCTTAGTTACATATATAATTGTTATCCCGCCTTTTGGCAAGGCCGTGACACCAAGAACTTGACTAGAAACCAATGACGATTCGTCTTAGAGATCGGTTATACGCGAGGTCACTATGGATATCAAGCCCGAGTCCGGATCAAGCTACAATTGATATGACACGACAAGTGAAGCCATGAAAGTCAACGTTCCAAGTTTCAATTCAATCCGAGTTCGTATGCTCAAGTTACGATCGATGAAAGTTGGATGAAATAGCCCCAATTTCGTATCCATCATTAGGCCGCACTTCATATCGATCAACTTCGTATCCATCACCAGAGTCCACTTCATATCGATCGACTTCGTATCCATCACCAGAGTCCACTTCGTATCGATCGCCCAATGTCCACTTCGTATCCATCAAAGAGCCTTTGTTCGAATCCATCAAGACGCGCTGTTCGTACCCATCAGAGGATCACTGTTCGTATCCATTCAGGTGGAGCGCTTTTATCGATACGAACAGAGCATAACAATCGATATGAACAGAGCATAACAATCAATTCGTACAGAGCATAACAATCGATACGAACAGAGCATAACAATCGATACGAACTAAGGAACTTCCATCGATGCGAACTGGACCATCCCCATCGATTCAAACTACACTACTTTCATCGATACGAATAAGGCAAAGTTCAAGGAACGACTCGGCCAACTCGGCGAAGAAGGTGGATCGATCCGAAAAGAGTGCTCGCCATGTCACCACTTGATCACATGCAATTATCGATTCGAAATGATCGAGTCGAAATGATCGATTCGAACTGTGTTGTCTGCCGAAAGTCTCCATTTCGTATCGATCATAACTTGAGATCCACAAGTCCAAATGCCACCAAATTTTCACAGGAGCTTATGAACGTGCTAAAGAATGTACACACCAAGTTTCGACTCCATTGGACAAAATCTTGATCGATACGAAATTCGTTCGTATCGATCACGGATCGAGCCGAAACTTCACGGGCTTGGTCGCGTAGGCCCACTCACGTGCCAGAAGAAGTCTCCCGAGATCTGAGCGAAATATCAGTCTCCTACACCTATAAATAGAGCCATAGGGCATACAGAGAGAGGATTCTTTTTGACGCTCCAACGCCCAGACTCTGTCGAATCCGATTCCATACTCCATCACTGCTGTTGTACTCAAATTCCATAGCTTAAACTTGCTGTAATCCGCTGCAATCAATTGTAATCATCAAAGAAACATCAATAAAGTGATCAACTTCATAGTGGATGTAGGCAATACGCCGAAACACTCTAAATTCTTGTGTTTCTGTGCATTTTTATTATTCTCATTATCTATTTTTGGAGTTTTTGTTAGATAATCCTCTTTTTCCATTTAATTTCTTCATTTTATCTCTTCAAAGACTTCCGAAGAGTGTTGTGCCCAATTTTGGTACAAACACTTTGGTGCTTTCACTGAGAGAAAACCCAATTTTTCTCCTGCTATTTGGATCTCCTATCGATACCGGATTGCAAAAATCCAAGAAGAAGATCCAGATCTCAGACCTGGAAGCCCTTCCATTCTATTCAGATTTGCATCATATCTAGGAAAGGACTTCATCAATTCATCATGGTAAGCACACGAACTGCTTCTACAGCTGCTGATCAAGAAGGACGTGACAGACAAAACCCCATGCAATTGCCTCCATCCAACCAAGATGCCGCCGGACCTTCAGATCCATCGGGCCCGGTCACCAGACAAGAGTTTCAGATGCTGCTTCAAGAGTTAACCCAGAGTCGGCAACAGCTAACTGAACAACTGCGCGCCAACACAGAGTTGACCAACCAGTTGAATCGCCAAAGACGCAGAAGATCCAGAAGAGATCAAGCTTCTTATTCTTCCACAGAGATCAACCTCATCTGATGATCATCACCGATCCACACGCCCACGGCTGGATGTAAGCTACACCCAGGCCGCAGGACACCAACCTGCCTTGAATCTTGGACAACCCAGAACTGGACCATCCACTAGTCATCATATCGGACCTTCATCCGAGGAGGTGCTACTCCTTAACATGTCACAGGCAACCTCGCTACCACCACCACTACTGAACAAGGGGTTGATGCTAGAAATCAAGCTGATCCTCATCATAACCAGCGAGAGCACACTCCAGAGCCTTATGTCCCAGAAAATGTTGAACCAAGGAGGCGAGGCACAGACCGTCGACCGAGTCCGGTCCAGACTCGCGCTGTGGAACCCGACCACACCTTGGCACAGCATGCTTCTAATATCCGGATGCCGGATATACCAACGATGATTCGTCAAATAATCCGTGAAAGTCAGGGTCTCACTAATGACGACTAGGGAATCTCCCGGAGTCATACCCCTTTCACTGATGACATATTATATGTTGAACCACCTCGGCGCTTCAGGATGCCAACTTTGCCAGTCTATGAAGGAAGTTCCAATCCCAATCAGCACATCCTGAAGTATGAATGCCTAATGAATGTTGCGAGAGCTGATGATGCAGTAAAATGTCGTAGTTTCCCTATTTCCCTGGGGGGCATTGCAACTATGTGGTTTACTCGTTTACCACCGCGATCCATCTCTAATTTCGACCAGATGGCCACCAAGTTTGTTGAACAATTTCGCATGCACGTAGCGAGACCTAAAGATGTTAACACTCTGTCTAGTGTTACTCAAGCTCCCAGAGAAACACTTAGACGTTACTTGGAGCGATTTCATGCTGCGTGTGCAGAAATAAGCAATCCCAATGATAACTCTATCCTAATGGCATTGACTAAGGGAATTGATCCTGATTCCGAGTTCGGAAATTGGTTAGCTGGGAAGCCACCTGCGTCATTGGACCGTATCTATTCAAAGGCAGCCCAATTCTTAAGAAGGGAGGATGCGAAACAGTCTAGGAAGCAGGATGACGTAGGGCCCAACATCGAAGGAATTTAGAGTAACATCGCCGTTAAACAATCCGGGGAGAGTTCCGGAAAAGTTCAGTTGAATATACAAAATAAACAGAATCAGCAGAGGGACAGTGGAAGTCAAGGTAAGAAATGAGATCAAAGTCGTGATCCACGACGTAGAGCTCCCATGTTTGACAATTATACTCCATTGAATATGTCACTAGAAAATGTGTATTTGCAAACCTGTAATACCATGCAATACAAGAAGCCTGCCCCGAAGCCGTCAACGGAAAGACAAGTCCAAACAGGAAAGTTTTGCAGATTCCATGAAAGCTACGGCCATAATACAAATGAGTGTCGTCATTTACAAGATCTCATTGAGAAACTGATACGTGAACGAAAGTTGGATCAGTATGTGCGGGCGCCGCAGTCAGGAGGTGTGGGCCCATCGAATTAGAATCGTGCACCAAATCAAGAAAGGCAGGAGGAACCCGCTCGAACTGGTGGGAGGTTGGTTATTAATACAATAAGTGGTGGTCCTCATCCAGCAGACCAAAGCTGGAAGGAAATGGAGTCGTATGCCAGCTCTATCAGGCATGCGGACTTCGAGTGTTATAGTAGTTATGATGAAGGGGCTCTGGCCAAACAACAGAAGACGATGACAGATGACATCGTGTTCAGAAACAGAGACGTTGATAAAGTCGAAGCCCCCACTATCGATCCACTGGTCATCTCAGCTCAAGTAGATCCTGCTTGGATGAAGAGGATCTTAGTTGACAGTGGAAGCTCAGTGAATATTATGTTTAAACGAGCTTATGATCAAATGAGAATTGAAGCCAAAGATTTGAAACCTTGTCAATCTCGAATCCATGGTTTCAATGGGAGTGCTACTATACCCACTGGAGTAGTGGAACTGCCAGTGGAGCTAGAAGTTGGAGAACGCCGGAGAGTACGGATATTACAGTTCGTTGTGTTAGACATAGACTCACCTTATAATGCTTTCTTGGGCCGACCGACCCTCGCTGAATTCAGGGCAGCCATTGCCCCATGGTGTTTGACTTTGAAGTTTCCCACTGATCGTGGAGTGGGAATCATTCAAGGAGATTAGGCTGCTGGGAGAGCTTGTTATGTTGCCGAGCTGCGGGAGGCGCAGCGAAAGGAGAAAGGAAAGGGCGTAGTGGAATCTCTCTGCGTATGTTTTGCTGATAATTGACAATTAATGCCTGGGCCTAGGCCAGGGCACCCCAGCCAATTCCAAAGGGATCTTGACCCAAGAGAAACTGAAGACGAAGGAGAATCTAAAGAAAGTCAAGCATCCCCGGCCGAACTGACGATTGATGTCCCAATTGACAATGATGATGATTCGAAGATGATAAAGATTGGGTCTCAGCTAAGCCAGCAAACTCAAGAGGAATTGGTTGAGTTTCTACGGGCGAATCTTGACGTATTCGCCTGGACACATTCTGATATGTGTGGGATCTCGCCGGACATCGCGAGCCACACTCTGAATATTGACCCGCGGCATGTCCCGGTCAAACAGAAAAGGCGTGGTATGGATCCAGAGAGATCTGCCGCCCTTAAAGAAGAGGTAGAAAAGTTCAAAGCGAACGGGTTCATTCGAGATGCGCTATACCCCGAGTGGGTGTCGAATCCCGTGCTCATCCGAAAGTCGAATGGAAAATGGAGAACATGTGTCGATTACTCCGATCTGAATAAAGCTTGTCCTAAAGACAGTTTCCCGCTTCCCAGAATTGATCAGTTAGTAGATTCAACGGCTGGGCATGAGCTCTTATCCTTCATAGACGCGTATTCTGGCTACAATCAGATACTGATGCATTTACCTGATCAAGAACATACCAGCTTCGTAACCAATCTGGGACTTTATTGCTACAAAGTTATGCCATTGGGACTCAAGAATGCCGGGGCTACTTAGCAACGATTGGTCAATCGGATGTTTGCCAATCAAATCGGGAAAACCAAGGAGGTATATGTAGACGACATGCTTGTGAAGTCACGATTTTCCACTGACCATATTAAAGACCTGGAAACTATGTTCAACATACTTTGAGAATACAGAATGAAGCTCAACCCACTGAAATGTCACTTTGGAGTTGCATTCGGAAAATTCCTTGGGTTCATCGTCAACGCTCGAGGGATCGAAGCTAATCCTGAAAAGGTCTGGGCTATCAGAAATCTTAAAACTCCGAAAACTATAAAACAAGTCCAGAGTCTCAATGGGAAAGTAGCGGCACTGAGCAGGTTCATTTCAAAGTCCACTGACAAATGCATTCCCTTCTTCGATTTGATCCGAAAAGGGAAACGAAACTTTGAATGGACCACGGAGTGTGAGGGCGCTTTCCAAGCATTAATTCATCATCTATCCACACCACCTATCCTATCGAAACCCATTGATCATGAAAAGTTGTACGTTTACTTGGCGATATCAGAAAACGCTATCAGCGCTGCCTTAATTCGAGAAGAAGACGGGATACAGAAGCCAGTATACTACGTCAGCAAACGATTGACTGGAGCTGAAAGGAATTATCCGAAACTAGAGAAGTTGGCTTATTGCCTTGTTATTGCATCAAGGAAAGTCCGACCATATTTCCAGGCACATCCTATTATTGTTTACACCGACCAGCCGTTACGACAGGTCCTTATGCGGCTTGAGACGTCTGGTAGGTTACTCAAGTGGAACATCGAACTGAGCCAGTTTGATATTACTTACACTCCAAGACGAGCCATTCAAGGACAAGTCCTAGCTGATTTCATAGTTGAATTTACCGTTCCAGAGGACTTGCCCGAAACCAGTGAATCCCTCGAATACGCCTGGAAGCTGTATACTAACGGTGCATCAAACGACCGATGTTCAGGCGCCGGTGTTGTACTTGAAACTCCCAAAGGTCGATCTGTATGTTATGCCTTGAAGTTCGATTTTCATGCAACCAATAATGAAGCTGAATATGAAGCCCTCTTAGCTGGACTAAAACTTGCCAGAGATTTGAGAATTATCACTGTGGAAATTTATTGTGATTCACAGTTAGTTGTGTGTCAAGTTCGGGGAGAATATCAAGCGAGGGATCGAAGGCTGGCTGCCTACTTAGCTCGAGTTCAAGAAATACTGAATCAGTTTGATTATTATACCATTTATTGTATACCTCGAGAACGCAATCAGAAAGCCAATTCATTGGCGAAGTTAGCCAGCACAGGTGAAGCTCAGCAAATGGGACTCGCTCTCGTAGAGACGTTAACTTCCCCAAGTATTGACCGTGCAGAAACGGACCGGGTATGTGAAACTGTTCCCGATAAGGAGTCATGGATGACCCCATTCAGAAATTACCTTGAGCACGGAATCCTGCCGGAGCGCAGGAGTGAAAAAAGACAAGTCCTTCGGAAGGCCTCACGATTCACCATCCAGAATGGAATCATGTACAGAAGAGGGTACTCTGTTCCTTTACTCCAGTGTATCGCTCACGATGAAATTAAACGAGTATTGCATGATGTATACGAGGGAGAATGTGGCGATCACACCGGGGGGCTAGCACTTGCTAAGAAGATACTTCGGTATGGATATTATTGGCCGACTGTGAATCGCGATGCGTCGGATTATGCAAAGAAGTGTGATAAATGTCAAAAGCATGCTCGAATTCCTAGAGCCCCACCTACCGAGATAACGCAAATGGTCAGCCCATGGCCGTTTGCAATATGGGGCATCGACATCATCGGTACTCTACCTCTGGCAAAAGGTGGTGCAAAGTACGCCATCGTTGCAGTTGATTACTTTACAAAGTGGGCTGAAGCCGAACCTCTTGCTACCATAACGACGAAAAAAGTAATCAACTTTGTAGTCCGCAACATTATCTGTCGATTCGGTCTCCCATACACCATTATTACTGACAACAGGACCCAATTCGACAGTGTTGAATTTAAAGATTTCTACAAACGATTTCATATTCAAAAGAAATTCTCTGCAGTTGCACACCCTCAAGCGAACGGACAGGTCGAAGCAGTCAATAAAGTTATAAAGTCCGTTCTGAAAAAACGACTGGAAAAGGTCGGGGGCAAGTGGGTCGATGAACTTCCTATGGCTTTATGGGCTTACCGAACAAACCACAAGTCCGCGACCGGTCACACTCCATTCTCTCTTTCTTATGGTTCAGAAGCTGTTATTCAGTCGAGCTAGAAGTACCTTCTCATCGTGTGACATATTATGATCTGAAGACGAATGCTATATTACTTGCTGAATCTCTCGATTTACTAGATGAGAAGCGTGAAGAGGCTGATTGAGGGCAGCCACGTATCGAAGTCGAGTCGCCCGATTGTACAACGCCAAGGTCCGCCCGTGAACCTTTGAACTAGGCGATCTCATCCTAAAAAGAATCTATCTGGTTCCTTCGCATATGAAGCCAACATGGGAAGGACCGTAGGTCATTGAACGAAGGCTCGGAGATGGCACATTAAAATTATCAACCGTTGACGGTCTTACTAAGCCAAGAGCCTGGAACAGCGAGAGTCTTCGTTGCTACTACACATAACAGGCTATGTTTATTCATTTAGTTTATTTTCCATTTTGCAATTTGTTTCTGCATTTCGAAATTAGAATTTGTAATAAGGCAACTGACTTTGCCATATTTTCTTATTTCAGCAATAAAATGCAATCTCTTCGAGCCAGAGCTGTGATTTACTTGAAATACTTCATATGAACATCACCATGCACGGAGAGCTAATTTTCACCATATAGTAGAATTTATTCAAATAGGGAGTGACTGTGATACAACCGGTCACTCGCTAAGTGAAACCCGAGCTCGGGGACAAGTCATCACACCAAAGTCCAAAAAAGGATTGATACACGACAATCCTTCACTTAACCCCAGGTTCCCAGAGTGCGAACTGGAGTATAAAAATACGTCTACAAAGAGGGTGGATCCGTCCGCCTAACGACTTCGTCCGTATCTGAACCAAGTTTAAGGAGGGTGGACTCGTCCATCTAACGACCTCGCTTGTTAACTCAGGGTGGATGTGATCCGACCATTCATGATCCCGATACACCTTTCGTTCCCAGAGTGCGAGCGAAATCCAAAAACATACAGCAGATGTGACTGACCGTCTGTTTACCAACTCCGAACTCCCAAAGTGCGAGTCGGAGTATAAACATCAACTCTAAATTTCCAAAGTACGAATTGGAGTATAAACGTCAACTCCGAACTCCCAGAGTGAGAGTCGGAGTATAAACATTAAATCCAAGTTCCCAAAGTGCGAATTGGGGTATAAACGCCAACTCCAAATTCCCACAGCGCGAATTGGAGTATAAATACCAACTCCGAACTCCCAGAGTGCGAGTCAGAGTCTAAATGTCGATTCCGAGTCCCCAGAGCGCGGACATACAATTAAAACTTAAGCCGGCGTGACCAACCGCCAGTAAACTAATGCGGATCCCCGGAGTGCGGATATGATCATTAATAATCAAACAAGCGTGGATAAATCTCTCAATCTCCACTTGTCTCAGACATCCGTTCAGTGGCACTAGACTCAATGTGTTATAAGTGAGAAACGGTCGCTGACTGATGTTCTACAACTCACCCCCAAGACTGGGGGGCAGGACTTAAGCATCGACCGTTGACTGAAGCGGTGCGACGTCAAAATTCAACTCACTTCCTGGTCGTAAACCATGTCCACAGTTTTTGGACCTGGCAAACAAAAACAAACATGACTCGGAATCTAAAACTTCACAAGTGCACTTCAGATATTGAAACACTTAGGCAAATATACAATAACTGAGAAGAAGCCAAAAAATAAAAGTTTCATTTCTACTGTTTATGAAAGAAATTCATGTACAAGTTTGTTCCAAAAAATTCCTACTAGCAGGGGCCGAACCCGCATCTATACACGGCCAACAATATGAAAATCAAAATAAACCGAGGAAGCATGTCTACTCTTATTTCTTCCTCGGCTTCCTTTTTGGTGTAGACCCACTGGAGCCACCACTACCTTTCCTCTTTGAGCCTTTACTTTTCAGTGGGCGGTTTCCAAGCGGGGGCATGATCTCGACATCCTCCTCCGAGCTCGAATGTATAGGGATGCTTCCTGCGGGCGGAGTCGGAGGAACGGGATCAACTGCAGGAGGCGGGATGGACACACTAGTGTCAAAAACTGTATCGCCAGGCGATATCATTCTAAGCGGAGCTGGGCCAGGTGCCGCCATTCCACCTCCAAAACTGCCACCGCGACCCGCTGCTTCCATTTTAGCATCGATTTCGACCAATATCTCCTCTTCAGTAATCACTCGAGCCTCACCGGGAGCATCAGTAGTTGGCATCGAAGAACTTGTGGCAGGAGCGCCTCCACCCATAACAAATGGCAGGTCGACAAAAGGATCGCCATGATGGCGAAAGAGTTCCTCCATCAGCTGCTCATCAAAAACAAGTGAGCTTCCCTACATTTCGTCGAGTGGCGCAGTTGTGGTTACAGTGGTCGCTTCGTTAACGATAACCCCCTGTGTATGATATGATTCTTGAGTAACAGGAGGCACGACCGGTGCAGCATCAATCACTGAACAAAAAATAAGAGAACTATTAGAAATTAATTCGAGTGAAGATTCCTACTTAAGACAGATATGTGGAATGTTCAGAGTACCTTCCTCGATTTGGATTGTAGGCGGCTGAACGGCTTCAGCAACTTGCTCTGTAGCCGGAGACATCTGCGGCTGATCCGGATTGTAGGCAGGAATAGCTTGGGGATCGACCGCAGGCAAGGATTCAGGCTAGGTTGACGCTAGAAGTTCAAGACTTGAATCGTGGTGTTTAACCCCGGAGCCTTATCCTACTTTCAAGTGCTGGGTGCTGAGTCTCCCCTTCTCATAAGATATCATTGACTCGTGGAGAATCTTCCTTTCATCTTCGTTCAGCAGACGATTCTCGAGCTCAAATTCATTAATAGACTCACCCAGATGCACCGCCTTCTCCTCCTCAACCAATCGGCCCCAGGCGTTGTATAGATGTGTCGGACAATCATCGAGCTAGGCTAGACCCTTGTGCCTCAGGACGTTAGCGTTGTAAACAATGAGAAGGTCTTCAATATCAACTTCTAGTCTGGACTCGGTCGATTTCACCTTCTCCTCGACCTCAGTCTCCACCTCGCGGACCTTAGCCATGGCTACGTCCCGTTCACCCCGAAGCAAGACAGCCTGCTCATATGCCTCCTAGGCTGCGTTGTTCGCATCATCCCTTTCCTTGGCCATGTCAAAGAATTTGGCCTTGAGCTCGTTGAGTTCCTTGACCGCCGCATCCCGTTCGGCGGTGACTGTAGTATTTCGGTGGCCCATCTGCTCCACCAAGGCAATGTGTGTCTGCCTCAACCTATCCATCGCCACGGTCGCTTTGTCAGCTTTTTTGGTGGCCTCAATTTAGATTTCCGAGAAGACTCAGCCTCAGTATTGAGCACTTGTATGATTCAGTCCTTATGAGCGAGTTCGGACTCCATTTTCTCAATCGCTTTGGCTCGCTCAAAGGCCACCTTGGAAGCTTTCTCTGCAGCCTTAACCCACTCTCTATACTGGGAGTATATATCATGAATGTAATCATGCATTATGTTTTCGGCTTTCGAGGGGATCCTCTTTAAGTGAGGAGGGAAGACATAGCCGTCGAAGCATATCTTTGGGAACTCCTTCCTCAACTGAGCAATTTTAATAGCCCCTTTCCCCTGTGGGCTCAGTTGTGACCTGCTCTGCAATGATGGGGGCCGCGGTTTCGACCCTCTAGAGATGAGTTTCAGATCTAGAAGTGTGAGAAGATGGTCGGTGTCGCGGAGGTTACGGTGGATGTGAAGTCTGAACAGGAGGTGGAGATGGGATTCTAAGAGGTGGAGAGCGAGACCTAGATCGGTGTCTATACTCTCTGTCCTTGTCCCGCTCATACCTCTCTTGATTAGAGTACCCGCGATCGAGATCTCTATCTGAATCTCTCCTGTGGGAATCATAATAAGAAGAAGAAGACTTTCGAACCGAGCAAAGGCTCCCGAGCATTGATCCTTTCCCAGACATCGTACCTGAAAATGAGAAACGAAAGAAAAGTTAGTGATCTCTTAGATTGGACGATTTACGATTATGAATCATGTAGTGCAGTGAAGTGTATGTATGTGCAACCCCCCGACCAACCGGAAATGTCGGCCGCACTCATAGCAAGCAACTCGCTCAGATCAAGAGCACTGTCAAGCTCCTCCGTCTCGGTGTCGTGTTGAAACGACACATAATCCAGAATCGGAATATCAGCAAGCCCTTCGAAAGGATTCTCTACTTGCAGGGAAGGAGCCTCCGAAATTCTAATTCCAGGAACAGGCAAAGACATAACCACGGATTTCAATCTCATGGATTTAGAATTCTTATGAGCAACTGCCTTGCCTTTTCTCCTTCCTCCTGAATCCTGAACATTGGAAGAAGGCCCAGCTTGGAGTTCGTTATCAGTGGGCGTTCTCTCCGGATCAACCTCTTCAGCTATTACGACAGCGGGCACTTTGCGTTTCGTCCTTTCTTTGAGACCGCCCTAAGTGTCCCTTCCAGCCTTATACTTTGCTTCCGTTCAATCAGCCCGACAATTCTCAAGTTTCTGTCGGTTAGAACCAAGTCAAAGTTCCTCTCTTCACCCGAAACTGCTTGGAGGATCCGAACTAACTCCCTGAAATACCCACCATCAGGTCGTGAGATTGCAGCTGTAATAGAAGTGAAGTATGTTAGTTCTAAGAACGATTATTATTATCTCGATAATTCATGAAAAAGACGGCAACGCTTACGTCTATCCAACCATCGCCTAGCGAATCCAGGGGGCATCGAACGTAGAACCATTCTGTCTTGAAGTAACTCAGCCTTCCCCAGGACCCCGTTACTATTTGACAGTTCCTAACCGCTTCTTGAATGTGAAAGAAGGACTATCTCCACGGCTCTTAATGTTGAAGAGATATCTAATCTCGATTGGCTTTGGTGGTCGAAAGAGAATTTCCATAAAATGATGAAAGTGCTATTCAACAAGGCGTATCTGTTGGGGTGTAGCTAGGATGGGGCGATTCCAAGGAATGACAGCATTTCCCTTATATACTGATTAAATGGAGGAAGTGTCCCTGCTGCGCAAGCATGACGCTTAAAAGCAGTAAACCCCTCTGGGGGAGCATGCGGTCTATCATTTGGACCTGGCAGTAGCACGTCGTCAAGCGACAAGCCATGCCTTAAACAAATCCATCCCAGCATATCTTCGGAGATGCCAGACGGCACAGAATCTTGTGGATTGCAAATGAACCGGGCGCCTGGAAACTCGTCCGGAGCTGGATCTATGACTTTGACCTCGATGGCCGGTATCTCGATTATTGGAGCGATTTAACCTTGAACTTCCTGCTGTTGTGAACTTGAAGGTTCCATGACTAACTAGCTTATGAAAAATCATCGTTAAACGGATAATAAACCCGTGCATCCCACAGTGTGTAGTGTGTGAATATGTTGTGCAGTGCAGTGCTATATATCACTTGAAAAATTCTATAGAGTTAAGGAAAGCATGTAAACAATAAGACTTCGAAATTCAGTCGGAATGACCGTCATTGCTGACCGTCACAACCGTGCCATCCAGATAATAGGGACCGATCTGAGTTAAAGTTTGTTGAAATTTTGTTAAGTTACAGTTCCATCGACGAGCTTCGATAGGTAGTCAAATATGCAGGGTAACAGTTAAGTCCAGATATGCGAGAATGAAGCTCATCGGAAATCATGCTATCGGTTATTCGATGCTTCGTATCCATCAAGGTTCGGGCTCGTGTCAGTCACCAGGAATCTACTTCGAATCGATCATCAGTGTCTGGTTTCATATCGATCAAGGTCAAAGGCTTCGAATCAATCGTCGACGATTGGGTTCGTATCAGTCAGGGGAGCCACGGCTTTGTATCGATCACATTCAAGTCGATGCATTTCGTATCGATCATAAGAGTATCTTTCGAATCAATCTGAAGCCAGGGACTTCGCATCGATCGCTGGCCTAGTTTTTGCATCGATCGTAGAAGTGAGAATTCTGTATCGATCGAATAGGACAAGTCCACGCAACAATCATTATAGATCGACATAATTTCCCACCATCCTCAAGCATCGATACGAACTACATCATTCCACTTAACATTTCTGGGATCGATGCGAACTCCGAGATAGAACCTTACCATCTGAATTGATTCGAACGCAGATGCCCCAAATCGACACGAAATGAGGATCAAGCCATCTTCCTCCATACTCCTTCCCCAGATCGATTCAAACTCCATCTTCTCCTTCCTCGACCTCGCACAATATTTACTTCCCCGAACAACGTTCGGACATGAATTCGAATGGAATGGCATGAGAATTTGAATCTCATCGTTTTAGGACTGAATTTGTTCAATTAATTACCTGATTTCGATAACTGGTTAAAGGGATTAAAGGTTTTGATTCGATTCGAAGGCAAGTAGTTTTCCTTTTCCAAGTCTTTGGAGCGATACGAAGACAGAGTGCAAGAGTAAAAAGTAAAAAGTGAAAAATGGCTAAGTCCACAATATTTATATGGACTCGAGTGTGAAGGTAAAAGACGATTCGCATCCCAGTGAACTTGACCGGAAACTACAGGTCAACCATCGGATCGAGTCGAAATAAGCTATTCGAATCCATCAACTCAATCCTTTATCGAAGCGAAATTGCCAACAAAGGCTTTCCTAAGTCACCCAAATCCATCGATACGAAGCCATTGTTCATATCGATCATTTTCGACTCCATCCCCAGTGCAGTTCGAATCCATCAAAACACAACTTCAGGAGGCTAGTATTTATCGATACGAACGCATAGTTCGTATCCATCTTTATGACCCACATCGATTCGAAAATGAAGACCACTACAATGGAGTCCACCAAAGTTCGTAACCATCAATACGAATAATCGTTTCGTATCCATCAAAGCTCATACCTATCGATGTGAACTGGTCATTTCGTATCCATCAATGCGATGTCACATCGATACGAAAAACGCATGTCAACCTTTTACATCGATTCAGGAGAGGATCGATACGAAGGAGCGTTCAAAAACAACCATCAAGCGTTGTTACAATTCGAATTTCACACCGATTCAGGAGAGGATCAATACGGGATTCGATACGAGATAAACTGACAATGACTCGTAAACGTGCAACGTCAACGAGAGTCAGATTAACATATATGCACATATGTCGGACTAATATTCAATTTTCAACATCCGCAGGAATTTGATACTCATCTGATAACGATTACAATGACAAACAGCAAATCATGATCAAACAGCAATCAGCTACAACGATACAGGGTACAACAGCTGACAATCAACAGTTCATATTATCAAGGAATCGGTCGAAGATTACAACTTTCAGCGAAAAGACGATAACTGTTCAGAATGAAGATTGCAGCATTTCAAAGCACATCATGTTTCCACAAGACGTACTTTGGGGGGCAAATGTTATCCCGCCTTTTGGCAAGGCCGTGACACCAAGAACTTGACTAGAAACCAATGACGATTCATCTTAGAGATCGGTTATACGCGAGGTCACTATGGATATTGATAAATTTTGCTCGAGTTCGGATCAAGCTACAATTGATATGACACGACAAGTGAAGCCTTGAAAATCAATGTTCCAAGTTTCAAGTCAATCCGAGTTCGTATGCTCAAGTTACGATCGATGCAAGTTGGATGAAATAGCCCCAATTTCGTATCCATCATTAGGCCGCACTTCGTATCGATCAACTTCGTATCCATCACCAGAGTCCACTTCGTATCGATCAACTTCGTATCCATCACCAGAGTCCACTTCGTATCGATCGTCCAATGTCCACTTCGTATCCATCAAAGAGCCTTTGTTCGAATCCATCAGGACGCGCTGTTCGTACCCATCAGAGGATCACTGTTCGTATCCATTCAGGTAGAACACTTTTATCGATACAAACAAAGCATAACAATCTATACGAACAGAGCATAACAATCGATTCAAATAGAGCATAACAATCGATACGAACAGGGCATAACGATCGATACGAACTAAGGAACTTCCATCGATGCGAACTGGACCATCCCCATCGATTCGAACTACACTACTTTCATCGATACGAATAAGGCAAAGTTCAAGGAACGACTCGGTCAACTCGGCGAAGAAGGTGGATCGATCCGAAGAGTGCTCGCCACATCACCACCTGATCACATGCAATCATCAATTCGAAATGATCGAGTCGAAATGATCGATTCGAACTGTGTTGTCTGCCGAAAGTCTCCATTTCGTATCGATCATAACTTGAGATCCACAAGTCCAAATGCCACCAAATTTTCACAGGAGCTTACACACGTGCTAAAGAATGTACACACCAAGTTTTGACTCCATTGGATGAAATCTTGATCGATACGAAATTCGTTCGTATCGATCACGGATCAAGCCGAAACTTCACGGGCTTGGTCGCGTGGGCCCACTCACGTGCCAGAAGAAGTCTCCTGAGATCTGAGCGAAATATCAGTCTCCTACACCTATAAATAGAGCCCCAGGGCATACAGAGAGAGGATTCTTTTTGACGCTCCAACGCCCAGACTCTGCCGGATCCGATTCCATACTCCATCACTGCTGTTGTACTCGAATTCCATAGCTTAAACTTGCTGTAATCCGCTGCAATCAATTGTAATCATCAAAGAAACATCAATAAAGTGATCAACTTCATAGTGGACGTAGGCAATACGCCGAACCACTCTAAATTCTTGTGTTTCTGTGCGTTTTTATTATTCTCATTATCTGTTTTTGGAGTTTTTGTTAGATAATCCTCTTTTTCCATTTAATTTCTTTATTTTATCTCTTCAAAGACTTTCGAAGAGTGTTGTGCCCAATTTTGGTACAAACAATAATTATTTTCAATTCAAAATCTTCAACCGTTAATAACTTTCTTGTTTGAACTCCATTCTGTAGAATACAATAGACTATTATTTTTGTTTAATGATAATAAACATATATATATATATATTTGTTTTAAATATATTTGTTATTGTGCTATTTTTTTCCACATAATTAAATAAATATTTGTTGAATAAAAAAAATAACTCAGAATTCATATTTAAACAAATATTTTATTCAAACAAACATTTTATTAAAAATTCAAATAGTACAAATTTGAGCTCTCACTACATTTACACATTTTCAATATACAATTTTTCATACATGGTTCACCTCACTACATAATTTACTCAACACTCGTATTTGAACTTCAACTTTGTTCCAGCCTGTATCCAGCATCTGAACTATCTGCAAAATAAACACTAACGCAGTAAAATTGAAAAAAAAAATTTGCAGTGCACAATGAAGTGTGTGTTTTGAAAATATTGTTTGCCTCGGTTATTTGGGTTGTTCGTCATCATTTTTTAATTCATCTTACACGAACACCATGTGACATGCACAGTGTATCGCTGTACATGCCACAAGGTCGTACACACCGATATACACTTGCTTGTAAAATCGCAGGACAGGTGAGCACAAGGTCAAACCCAAGTCTAGACTGGATTCAATACGGGTGCAAATGCAAAAACAAAGCATGACAACAGCCTCAACCAATACAGTGTAGACCACAAAATGTGCACAAGAAAGGATAAAGCTATTTAACTCGAGGCAAGTCAAAACAACAAGCTTCAGACATGTACATGGAACAAAATGCAAAATAAATCAGTACAGACTCCAAATATACAATGTACACAAGAAAACCATGGACAAAAGTGCACCAGCCTCAACCAAAAGTACTCAGACCAGGGCAGTTCATCCAGACCTGACTTCAAAGTGACGAACAACATGACATCATGAAAACACTTGAACAACATGAAGTACACACACATATATGTGCAACATGACTATAGTTCAGAGACTTCAAAGTGCACCATATATGTACACAGTTTAACTCGAAGCATGAAAAAAATGCAACACAGACTAGATTCAAAAACCAAACTAGACATATACAAGTTCAATGCAATGGTCAGGAGCAACAAAGGCAAGAACCAGACAAGACCACAATAACTATGCAACAGTGGAGACTCAAGACTGCAAATAACTCAACATAGAAATGAACAAACCACCAAATGCAACCAGAGTATATATGGAACCAGACCACCAGGCATGTACACAAACTACATTCAGGCATGAAAAGACTCCAGAGGATAAAAGTGCACAAGGACAGCAATTTGTTCATGAAACCAGACCACCAGAAATGTACTCAACATAATGGCAACATACAATCAAAAGCTTCAGACACAAAATGGGTTAACATGAATATATACATGAACGCAAAAATCTTCAGACATGCTCAACAAGCTTCAGACAGGCTCACAAGGTCAAATGGTTTAATTTGAAAACAAACATGACAGCGGTTCACAAATGGAACCAGCTACAATAAACTCAGGCATAAACACAACCAGACTGCAACACAACCAGACTAAAATAACAACTGCATATGCAAGATAAGTTTCAACATGTTCAAAGTGGTGCACCATATATATATATATATATATATATATATATACATATGAAACAGAGGAGACTTCGGGCAGTTCTCTGAAACGACACATGAATGAGCATAAGCACAGTGACATATATACATGCATATGAATATACAAGTATATATGTATGTATGTATACATGTATATAAGCATATAAAAATGAAGAAAACCAAAGCGGTGGGTCATGAACAAAGTCAAGGAACAGTTTCAAAAAGAAATGATCAAACACCATTGAATTATTCAATAATTCAAAAATTGCCAGCAAAGAAAAGAACCATAGCAAAGAGTGGAACTAGTAATCAAGTCAAGTTTATCTCAATTCAAATGCCAACAAGTCAGCAAATGATGAATAGGTCATAGGAGAAAAGAATGGATAAAATTCAAGCAAATTCGAGTATATCAGAGATGAATGAGTCATGCATCACATGATCAAAAATCAACGCTGAGCACAGAAACTTGAAGAATTCAAATCAAAAATATACGAACGAGATTATAGGGGTTTAATCCCTATAAATGCCCAATTCATCATCGGTAAATAATCATTCGAGTTCGAGACAAAAACTCAAAGAGCTTACTTAGAAAAAAATCGCAAACAAATCCAAAACTCGAATCATAGAAGTCGAGCATAATCAAAATCGAAAAGGGGTAAAATCACATACAAATTTTATACCGGTCGAGCTCGGCACACTTGAAGCAGCCGCAAGCTATCAAAGTCAAGGAATCGATAGACAAGGCAAATCGAAGTGAATTCATCACTGCAATCGATCAAATTGATTCGGCATCTTTGATTTTGAACGAAGCCCTAATCCTGATTGATAAAGAAACAAGGCGGTCACGAAAATGAGAAAAGGGAAAACGTGACTATTATTTTGTCTTTTAATTTTGGACCACATTGGTTATTTTATTTGGGCCGAATAAGTATTAAGGTTTTGTATTTATATTTTGCTTTTTAATTATTATTTGAGTTAAACTCTAGTTTAAGTTGTTTACGAACTACGGTTTTGTAGTTCGAGAATTCGAAACTCAGTGGTTGAGTTGTGGCAAGGTTTTGAGCTTAGAGTTAGGTTAATCGAGTTAGTGGGTGTCGCGAGTTTATGTGGTTTTGTAAGCATCTGATTACCTAATTTCTGGTAGAAACCTTGGGGGCAGCACGTAGGCAGGTTATTGCCGAAGCTGGGTAAATCTGTGTGTGAACTCTACTGCAATACATTTTGTTTTTGTTTTTGTTTTTATTTTCGCATTAATTTTTAGTACACCCTATTCACCCCCCCTAGGGTGAAAATGATCCTATAAGTGGTATCGGAGCTAGGAACAAAAACCATTTTCTATTTTTTTAAACTTTGATTTTTTTTAAAATGGTTTCTTTTAATAATGCTTTTGCTGAGGGTCAGTCCATAGCTAGACCACCCATGTTCAATGGTGAATATGCATATTGGAAAACTAGAATGAATTTTTTTTTGAAAACGATAGATGCATGGAATATTATTGAAACAGGATATAGAACACCAACAGTAATGGTTGATAATCAAGAAGTTCAAAAACCTATGGATCAATGGACAGATCTTGAAAATAAACTGCTAACGCTAAAGCTATGAATTCTATTATTTGCTCATTAGATCAAATTGAATTTAACCATGTCTCACATTATTTAACTGCGCAAGAAATCTGGCACACACTTGAAGTGACTAATGAAGGAACCTCCCAAATCCAAGAATCTCGCCTTGCCATGCTTAGTAGCGACTACGATGAAGATAATGATGAAAGCACTGGCAGTGAGAATGAAAAAGCAAATCTATGCTTTTCAGGAGAAACAAGTGACAACGATGATGACGAGCCAAGCGAGATATCAAAACTTACTCACTCGCAATTACTTATATACTTTCATGAAGTAAATGGGTATTTTGAAAAACTTAGGGAGAAGTACGCTAAAATTGAATCACAAAGAGATAGTTTGATAGAACTAAATATGCAGCTTAATCAAATGGTTTAAAACTATAGAAATAAGTGCCCTAAGTGTGATAAGTGTCCATCATTTGAAGAGGAAATAAAAAAATCAGAAATTAAAATTAAATCGCTTGAAAATGAAATTTTGATTTTGAAAGAAAGTGAAAATACTAGGAGAGAAAATTCTATTAAAAAGTGCACTTTGTTATTGAATGAAAATGAATCTCTCAAGTCCCAAGTCCAACAATTGTCTACAACTTTAGGAAAATTCTCCAAAGGAGAAAGATCACTAAATATGCTATTAGGGAAACAAATTGTTAATACTATTAGACAAGGACTTGGGTATACTCAATCTAAAAAGGATAGAGGTGAAACTAATCATGTCAACTCCAAGTGCATGATTTGTGGAAAAATTAGACACAATCAAAAAAATTGCTGGTATAGACCCACACACGAAAACCATACCAATTTGGGTTCCTAAAGGCACGAATGTAAAATCCCTTAAAATCAAACAAATCTGGCTGCCAAAAGGAACAAGCATAGACTGTCTTGGTTCTACTTGTTTTTCAAAAAAAATTGTCACTAACAATCATGGACCTATGAAAACAAATAGGTCACAAAACTCTTCTCTCGTGTAGGTGTGTTGGCAGGCTAAGGAACAACAACAGTGGTACCTGAATTCTGGCTGTTCCAGGTACATGACGGGCGACAAATCAAAGTTCCTTAGCCTAGAGAAGTACAAAGGTGGTAGAGTCACAATAGGCCACAACGATAAATGTAAGATTATCGGTAAAGGTAAAGTAGGTAATGGCACATTTACCTTAAACGATGTATTATATGTTGAAAATCTACACCATAATCTGATTTCAATCAGCCAGTTATGTGATAAGGGAATGAATGTTGTTTTTTATTCTAATTTGTGCAAAATTGTTGACCAATCATCCAAAGAAACCTTATTTTCAGGTAAGAGGAAAGGTAATATGTACTCCCTATCTTTTGATGATCTCACTCTTTCAAAATGTTTGATAGCTAAGGATGTAGAAGTAAACTTATGGCGCAAACGATCAGGACATGCTAGCATGAATATGTTAAACAAATTAAAAAGAAAAGATTTGGAAAGAGGTTTACCATCTTATGATTTCAAAACAGAAATTCTATGTAAAGCATGTACTATGGGAAAATTTAAAAAATCATCTTTTCATGCCAAGAACACTGTAAGTACCTCTAGAGTCCTTGAACTAGTTCATATGGATTTGTTTGGACCTAACGATATTGCAAGTTTATGTGGTAAGAGATATCGTTTTGTATTAGTTCATGATTACTCTAGATACACATGGGTATACTTCTTTATCTTACTGCTTCTAGACCATACATTATGTTCTCTGTTTGTTTATGTGCACGGTTTCAATCAAATCCAAAAGAATCTCACATAAAAGCTGTAAAAAGGATTATAAGGTATCTGTTGCATACCCCATGGTTTGGTCTATAGTATCCAACTAATGATAACTTTGAGTTAAAAGGGTATTCAGATGCAGATTATGCTGGTAGTCTAGTTGATAGTACATGTTTTATGTTGGGACATTCGTTAGTTGCATGGTCAAGTCGAAAAAAGAATTGTATTACACCAAGGCAGAGTATATTGCTCTAAGCGGTTGCTTTGCTCAAATTTTATGGACGATACAAACTTTGCAAGGCTATGGTCTAAGTTTTAAACGAGTTCCACTTATGTGTGATAGCAAAAGTGCAATTTACCTCACAAATAATCATGTACATCATTCTCGCACCAAGCATATAGTTGTTAGACACATTTCATTAGAGATCACATTTCCAAAGAAAATATCTACATATATTTCATTTCAACTGATTTTCAATTGGCGGACATTTTTACAAAACCCCTTCCAAAAAATAGTTTTTGTCGACTTCGTCTCAGTTTAGGCATTTTAGAAATTTGATTTTATATTTTTGGAATTGATCTTAAATGCCTATGTTAACTAATCTGACTTCCTATTGATTATCGAAAACATAAATAGTGACTGAAAAAAAAGTGATGAGTGTTGATATTAATCATACATATGACTTGAGACAGTATATTTAGTAAATTTCTTTAAAAATTTAAACAAAATTTGTAATAACTTTGGTTGGTAAAATTCCATGACCATCTCTATTCCTATCATATTTCTACGACAATCACTCATCAAAATCCAATATAATATGTCAAAATGTAGTATTTAAACAGGAAATTATTCTTTTATTTAATTAGCAATAAAATCATCCAAAAGTACTCACTCTCGTTTAAAAGTCCTCACGGTTATACATGGGTGAACTACTTGGAATCTTTGTTTATGTGCTTTCATGCTCATTTAAAAGTCCTCACGGTTATGCATGTATGGAACACATATCAAAATTGGTTGAAATAGGCAAGTTGATTCTAACCCCATTTAAAAGTCCTCACGATTATGCGTGGTTAGAAGATGCTTGGAATTCATTTTTTAATAAAAATTGGGAATACTACTAATCTCATTTAAAAGTCCTAACGGTTACGCATGGTTAGTAAGTATTTAAATTCCTGTCATAAATATACCACAAATGGACACGATTATATATTTTTTATGCCGACATCTCCCCGATCACTCTAAAATAGAATATGCGCCTAACAGAGTATTTATGATTTTTGTTTGATTTTTTATTAAATTTAATATTTATACTCAATTAGGTATTAATTTTGTATTAATGTTTATCACTTTATCACTCTTATCTAACACTGTTACTCTTTGGCTGATAACAAAAGGGGGAGAGAAGTTAAGATTTTGGCAAATAAGTTCAAATTTTTTATTTGCATATTCTCATCTAGGTTCATTGAATTTTCTATTGTTTTTATTTTGCATATTTTAATTTATTGTCATGCGTTTGTGAAGAGGGAGCTTTGTTGTAGGGGGGGGTATTCAAATAGGGGGAGCTAATAGAATTCATCAAGACTAAATACATTTAATAGAGTCAAAATCTTAATATATGTTTGTTATCATTAAAAGGGGGAGATTGTAAAATACAATAGCCTATGATTTTTGTTCGATGATAATAAACATATATATATTCGTTTTAAATGTATTTTTTATTGTACTATTTTATTTTTCTACATAATTAAATAAATATTTGTTGAATAAAATAAATAATTCAGAATTCATATTTAAACAAATATTTTATTCAAACAAATATTTTATTACAAATTCAAATAGTACAAATTTGAGCTCTCACTACATTTACACATTTTCAATATACAATTTTTCATACATGGTTCACCTCACTACATAATTCACTCAACACTCGTATTTGATCTTCAACTTTGTTCCAGCCTGTATCCAGCATCTAAACTATCTGCAAAATAAACGCTGACGCGGTAAAATTGAAAAGGAAATATTTTGCAGTGCACAATGAAGTGTGTGTTTTGAAAATATTATTTGCCTTAGTTATTTGGGTTGTTCGTCATCATTTTTTTTTATTCATCTTACACGAATAACTTGTGACATGCACAGTGCATCACCGTACATGCCACAAAATCGTGCACACCAGTATACACTTTCTTGTTAAAACCACAGGGACAGGTGAGCACAAGGTCAAACCCAAGTCTAGACTGGATTCAACACAGGTGCAAATGCAAAAACAAAACACGATAACAGCCTCAACCAAAACAGTGCAGACCACAAAATGTGCACAAGGAAGGATAAAGCTGTTTAACTCGAGGCAAGTCAAAACAACAAGCTTCGGACATGTACATGGAACAAAATGCAAAACAAATCGGTACAGACTCCAAATATACAAAGTACACAAGCAAACCATGGACAAAAGCGCACCAGTCTCAACCAAAAGTACTTAGACCAGGGCAGTTTATCAAGACCTAACTTCAAAGTGACAAACAACATGACAGCATGAAAACACTTGAACAACATGAAGTACACACACATATATATGCAACATGACTACAGTTCAGAGACTTCAAAGTGCACCAGATATGTACACAGTTTAACTCGAAGCATGAAAAACAATGCAACACAGACCAGATTCAAAACCAAACCAGACGTGTACAAGTTCAATGCAATGGTCAGGAGCAACAAAGGCAAGAACCAGACAAGACCACGATAACTATGCAACAGTGCAGACTCAAGACTGCAGATAACTCAACACAGAAATGAACAAACCACCAAATGCAACCAGAGTATATATGGAACCATACCACCAGGCATGTACACAAACTACATTCAAGCATGAAAAGACTCCAGAGGATAAAAGTGCACAAGGACAACAATTTGTTCATGAAACCAGACCACCAGAAATGTACTCAACATAATGACAACATACAATCAAAAGCTTCAGACACAAAATGGGTTAACATGAATATATACATGAATGCAAAAAGTTTCAAACATGCTCAACAAGCTTCAGACAGGCTCACAAGGTCAAATGGTTTAATTTGAAAATAAATATGACAGCAGTTCACAAATGGAACCAGCTACAATAAACTTAGGCATGAACACAACCAGACTGCAACACAACCAGACTAAAATAACAACTGCATATGCAAGATAAGTTTCAACATGTTCAAAGTGGTGCACCATATATACATACATACATATGAAACAGAGGAGACTTCGAGCAGTTCTCTGAAACGACACATGAATGAGCATAAGCACAGTGACATATATACATGCATATGCATATACAAGTATATATGTATGTATGTATGTATACATGTATATAAGCATATAAAAATGAAGAAAACCAAAGTCGTGGGTCATGAACAAAGTCAAGGAGCAGTTTTAAAAAGAAATGATCAAACAGCATTGAATTATTCAATAATTCAAAAATTACCAGCAAAGAATAGAACCGGAGCAAAGAATGGAACCAGTGATCAAGTCAAGTTTATCTCAATTCAAATGCCAACAAGTCAGCAAACGATGAACATGTCATAGGAGTAAAGAACGGAACAAAATTCAAGTAAATTCGAGTATATCAGAGATGAATGAGTCATGCATCACATGATCAAAAATCAATGCTGAGCACAGAAACTTGAAGATTTCATATCAAAAATATACGAACGAGATATAGGGTTTTAATCCCTATAAATGCCCAACTCATCATCGGCAAATAATCATTCGAGTTCGAGACAAAAACTCAGAGAGCTTACTTAGAAAAATATCATAAACAAATCCAAAACTCGAATCATTGAAGTTGAGCATAATCAAAATTGAAAAGGGGCAAAATCACATACCAATTTCATACCAGTCGAGCTTGGCACAATTGAAGCAGCTGCAAGCTATCAAAGTCAAGGAATCGATTGACATGGCAAATCGAAGTGAATTCATCACTGCAATCGGTCAAATTGATTCGGCGTCTTCGATTTTGAACGAAGCCCTAATCCAGATTGATAAAGAAACAAGGCGGCCACGAAAATAAGAAAAGGGAAAACGTGACTATTATTTTGTCTTTTAATTTTGGGCTGCATTGGTTATTTTATTTGGGCCGAATAAGTATTAGGGTTTTGTATTTATATTTTGCTTGTTTTTTAATTTTTATTTGAGTCAAACTCTAGTTTAAGTTGTTTACGAACTACCGTTTTGTAGTTTTAGAGTTAGGTTAATCGAGTTAGCGGGTGTTGCGAGTTTATGTGTTTTTGTAAGCGTCTGATTACCTAATTTCTAGTAGAAACCTTAAGGGCGACACGTAGGCAGGTTATTGCCGAAGCTGGGTAAATCTATGTGTGATCTCTACTGTATTACTTTCTGTTTTTATTTTTATTTCTGTATTAATTTTTAGTACACCCTATTTACCCCTCCCCCCTAGGGTGAAAACGATCCTACACATTCTTAAAACTTTATATACGAAAATTGGTTATAAAATCGCCGTCAATACAATGATGCAAGTTTTGTAGCCAAATTCTGACATTTGTGAAATTTCCATTTTCCGCTTTATTAATTTTTAAATTAATTGCTTTTTAATTAATTATGTTCAATTAACGGGGTGTTACATTCTCCACCTTAAAAGAATTTCATTTCCGAAATTCCTCAAGGATTGAATCATGTAATATATTGTGCAACCAATCTAAGCTATCCAACCAATTAGCATGCAACCAATTTTGCAGCCAATTGTGTACAAGTGCATGGTGTACCCGATACATATGATATGTATGTAGAATAATACTAAATCGGCGACTTCTATATGAATACATTATTTAAAACAATTTTGAAAATATAGTGCAAACAATCTATATATATTGGTAGATCAATACATATGTAAGTTTTGAAAATCAAAATCTTTGTTTTTGCATCCAAATTTATCCACACCTCTAGGAATAAAAGTATGGTTCGACCAATTTTGCATCCAATCCCTACCATCCAATACCTAACACATCATTTCTAACATCCAAAATTTTGAAATCCGGTTTTCTAAACCTATATTCTTATGTCGGAAAAATGTTTAGATGGAGAATCTCGTATGTTTATCCTTCTCTTTTATACCCATACCATTGTACCTTAGAACCTTCTCTTTTCCCCTCAGTTCTTTTCCAACTTTTCCAAGTATAGTCACATAAGAAATTTACTTTTGAATTTTTTTAAATAGAGTTATTTCAACACAAGTTTTGTTCACCTACCGCTGAGGTGTGGAAAAAGAAATCTCAAGGCTAAAACAACTTTTTCTCTCACCGCTAACTATATTTTACTTGATTTCACTTTTGCTGCATAGTAAAATTCACATTTGCTAACCCATTAACTTTTCCTATGCTAAGCATCTGGCCTTTCGAAAAAAAAACTCTTTTTTTTTTAATTTTTTTTTGAAATGGTTGGAAGATTTCAAAATGTAACTTTACTTTACAAAAGCTTAAACAAAAATTTTTAAAGTATTTTTTTTATTTTTCAAAACAAATCAAGTCACATCCCACGCACTTGGGATTTAGTCAATGGGTTAACGCCTATGTTTCACTCTTTTCTACTACACGGTAAAATTTTCGAGTTTCTAAAATGTTTTCTTTTATTTTAGAACAATAATCAACAGACAAGTTCATTTATAAATTTTAACTCTTAAGGCATAGTGACAGTGACCCGTGGTTTCGAAACAACATTCCCTGTCCTTCGCTTGCTAAAATTTATGTTCCCAAAATTTTAAATATTTTGGGACTTATCATTATTTTAATTTTGGTAGATAATAATTTATTTTAATTTATTTTATAAAATTATAGTCTTACTTTGTATCAGTTAAGTGTCTATATGAGATTTTCTTATTTACTCTGCTTTCCAACATATAGCAGTCAATCCAGAAAACCAACACAGTAATAAAAATGAACTTTTCTCGCAAAATATAATACATTATTTTATACAAACAGAGACAACTAATGTTTACAACCCAACCAACATAAAAGAAATGATTGTTGGAAGCTACCTTTCAACATCAATTGACATTAATGATGTTGTGACAATATCACTTCTTACTTAAATTAAATGGACCTTTCTAATATGTTGTTCAACTGTAATCCACATATCTTAACATACATTTTTGGCTTCTAGTAAATAAGGTCCATCCATTACTTAAATTGTTGTTGTAAAATGTTTCACTACCGTCTTTTAATCCAAACTCTTGATGTTATTCTCGAGTCTCTATATGTGCTTCCTTTATTTTAATTTTTTCATGTGGATATACCCTATAACTCGTAGAAATGTACTTTGATTCTATTTTCTCATTTCCTTATGAATTCCTCTTTTATGGTCTTCACACATGTTTAATGAAATATTTCGAGGCTCAAGCTAATATTCCTTATATCCAATGGAGATTCATTACTGCTATTCCACGTGCATTCATTGTTATTTTACTCATAGTCTTATCTTTTACCCCATCTTATCTAGGCAGTCATCCCTATCTACTTCATATTAAAATTTTGGTTTGGTTTTCGCCACTCTTTCTAATTTTAAATTACAGAGGAAACATAAATCAAGAAATACGAAAATACGACTCTTAATTATGTAGTTTGATGAATGAAAGTTATTGAATTGTTGGTAATTCGCTAAAAACCCACCATCATGAAATGTTAAGAAAAATATTCTTTCCATCACTTATTGATTGTCCCTTTACACCGCTAAAGTATTCAAATATATTCTCCTACTCCATTCAAATATGGTTACTAAAATCGCATCCAGATAAGTACCTAACGAGGGTAGACAAATGATGAAGGATTTTAAGGATGATCTTTTCATGGCTATAGAAAATAAAGAAAACAGGTCAACATTACACTCAAAATTTTTAAAACTTGAGCTGGAACAAAGGTATCGAAGGTCAAGGTTTAGAACTATTGAGGGTCTAAGATCTCAAAACTTAGCACATGTTGAATTCAAATGCTTTCACATAGAAAGAGTTATCAAATGTTGAAGACTATTAAATAACAATAGCTATCGCATGTCAAAAAAAAAGTAGAACTATCGCGTGCCAAAAGAAGTAAAGCTATCGCGTGCCAAAAGAAGTATTGCATGCCAAAAGAAGTAAAGCTACCGCACACCAAGGAAGTAAAGCTATTGCATGGCAAAGATACGAAGCTATCACGTGTCAAAGAAATGGAAGTCGTTGCATGCAAGCTATCACATGTCAAAAAATGGAAGTTATTGCATGCAAGCTATCGCACGTCAGAGCGTAAGGCTATCGAAGGTCAACAGAGCAAGGTTATTGAAGGTTCGTGATACAAGGCTATCAATAGTCAATAGTACGAAGTAATTAAATGATAAAAAGAGAAGCTATCGCAATCCAAAATACTACCATCAAGGATACCGTTATCGCATGTCAACTCTACTGCTAACACATGTTAAGATACTGCTATTGCATGTTTGAAAATGGAGCCAATGATATTATCTTGGAGGAAGCAAAAGCAAGGTCGTGCCATATGTCACAACGTCAAGATGCCACGTCAGCAAATCTCAACCGTCCAAATCCATAATTGCCAAACGTCAAAGATCTAATGGCATGACTCCTCTATAAATAGGCATGTACCCCCAACTAGGAAGGGATGAA
This sequence comes from Allium fistulosum, assembly GCA_030737815.1. Taxonomy (NCBI): domain Eukaryota; kingdom Viridiplantae; phylum Streptophyta; class Magnoliopsida; order Asparagales; family Amaryllidaceae; genus Allium; species Allium fistulosum. The sequence continues at coordinate 256,942,300 of CM060908.1, read as the reverse complement.
TTTTGAATTTCTCTTCCTTTTCATTTTCATTTTTATAATCAAAAAATTTATAAAGCCTGACTTGGGAAATCAATAGTCATTTAGGTCGGATCGAAATTGAGACTTCATGATTGAGGACTTGAACATTTATCTATTTGCACATTTGCATACTTGACCACTTGAATATGGACGTGTTTACCCAGGGATTGATTCTCTTATCCAAGCGTTTTGAAACTTCTTAATCCACTTAGAATTGAATATAAGTTAGGCTGAATTTTCATTTTAGTAGTTAGAAAATTGAGAAAAATTAAGCAGGAGATAAAAAAATTGAGTGACGACTTCATTACTGCAAGAAAGAGGATGGAAGAAGGCCAGAAGATGGAACATATGTGGGTACTAGGTTAAGAATTATAATTCATAATTTACTAGAATTACCCTTGTTCTTTTAAAATAATTACAAATTTACCAAATGTTGTAATGATTATTGCTTAAATAGAAATTCGATTTCTATACATTTAACAACAGTTTTCCTCAATTGCAATAGTTATTTATAGTTGCCATACTATAGGAGATATAAATTTTACTGATCAAAAATTGTATGTTTTGCATAATGCATGTTTTGGTGTAGTGATAGAGAATATTTATCACAATCGATATACACTAAATCTCACGACAATAGGAATAAAATATAATATCAATATAAACATGTATGAGACTAAGTACATATCATATCAAAGAGACTTAGGATTTAATATCATAAAACATTTTCTGAATGGTAGTTCAAATCTCATATACAACATGTCTTAAGATATAAAATAGTCTACATGTCAATGTCCCAAAATACTGAATATATATTATCACAGCGGTAATGACTATAGCTCTATAACTCGCCTCCAGCTAGCAAAAACCCCATCTCTAAGTCAACCTACACAAAGAATAGATAAGAAAAGAGACAACAAAGTAAGGGTCCAATATAAAGTCCGGTGAATATGAAATATCACCAGTCTGCATGATTGCCAATACGCTATTATATCATGTACAATACCAAATAGTGATATACAAGGTAATGAAAGCATACCTCAACCTGCACCTTTACCTGGATTTAATAAATTATTACATTTTTGTATAGTGCTATATGTGATAAGTCTAGTAACTACTAATCACCATGGCACCAAGACGCAACTTTACTATCACATGCACTAGGCAAGTGGGTCTTGGGTCTTTCGGTAAGGCCAAGATCCGCTAAGTATGATCATTAATATAACATGATACCATGACACTTTACTACATCGTCCACCACCTATAATTGTATCAAACACAAATCCATATACCATGCCTAAACCCTACCATTTGTTAACAAAAGGACTTAGGATAACCAACCCAATGCTAATAACCCTCGACACAAAGTAGCCCGAGATTTGTCACCTTTGTTACCAAATAAAAATTCTTTAATCTTCAAGCCAATGTGCCTAACAGGAGCAATCGAGACAACCACGCCTCATTCTACAAATGGTCTATAAATATCAAATCCCAAGGCGCAACCAAGGGATATGGTTACTCTGTATATGTAATAACGTATGGAATCGTATGTCGCAATACCTCAGCCATCTTATCTGGAAGCCACCGTATGAAACTATAAAACCACCATACAAATCGAATCATGTCTCAAACCATCACCATGGTCTCTATATCGCTTGACATCCATCACATTTTCCCCGAGATATGGCGTGTCATCTCTTAACTTGTCATATTGCTCATAGTCATTCCGGACCTTACAAGGATCACGTTAATCTCCAAAACGAACTCGAACACCCAAAATCTCAAATTTCAACATACTTCAGATGTCTAACCCTATTTCCAACTGTCTGGTCTCATCGTATTCAACATACTTCAAATTTCACATTTCAACATACTTTGGATTTCACTACATTTATTATTAAGGCCTTATAAGAAAAGTCTTATTTCGCCTTTACAATTAACTTCCTTCCTAAGGGGCATTTAATGATAATTGATAGCCTATTAACTACGTAATTAATACGTATAATACATTTTCTATGCATATATACACACACACGCGCGTACGCCTTAAATATTTCTAAGCATGCGAAGACTATGCCCTAAACTAAGTTTAAATGTCAAAATTTGAAAACTTATACAAGTCTGATTCCATATCATCAAATATACCATATATCCAATATTTATAATTTAATTAACAAACTTGTATAAAATATAATCCATGTCAAACTTATTTTAAACTAAAATAGTGGAATAAAAATCAACAAAAACTTAAAATTCAAATACTTTTATGCTCTATTCAACTTCTTTATATAAAATTGAAAAGGGGAATTTCTATTTAGATTGCGGAAATAAGCAGTGCAAACTACGAATAAAAGAATCTGTACCTTACACATAATTTCCTAATTTATTCTTTTCAAAAATCCTAATTAGATCCAAAGAAAAAGATAAGAAGTGAAATAGAATGTAAAACATTAAAATTGCAATATCCGCACAATTCTATTATTTTAATATAGAATAATTGAAATTATAACTTAAGATTTGACATTTCGCTTTAGGGGAATTTTAGGGTTTTAGTGCGATGATTTCATAAACAAAATTACCCAAAGGCATATATCAATCCAAGTTATACTATACAATTACTAAAATGAGAAAGACTAAGATTTCCACTCACAAAAAGTCCTTAGCTCTTCCTTTTTGGATTCACCTGCACCAATCTCTTACAGCTCTCTCCTTTTTGAAATATATAACAAATGGACTGTACACGGATTATACTGGAGAGGAATATAATAAGAAATTGAATAATAAACACCTAAAATTTCTTTCCTAAAACCCTAGAATATTTTCTAAATCTTTGAGGAGAGAGAATGACAGAGCTTTGCTTGGTTCCCAGAATAATTTATGAATAAAAGTGAGGGGGTTAGGCTCTTATTTATTGTGATTATAAAGAACCAAAACCGTCAGATTTAAGTCGGTTTAAAATAATAAAATCCGAACCGTTCAAAATGCGAAAACCCCAGCCGCCACCAACGTTGACTGGTCGACCACCCTTCCCTAAGCAGTTGACCGCTAGGTAGTCGGCCGATTGCATTTATTTGGGGAAAATTGATTGTTGCCATTAATTTTATTTAGTACCTTAATTATATTTAACATTAAGTTTTCTTTTAACGTTTACTTAGCCCCCAAGTCTAACTACCAACAATTTTTGAATTTCAAACTTTAGAATTAATTATTTATTTGACTTTGAATTCCATATAAATTATTTTGAATCCGAAAACTTCAAACGGCCATAATTTTTTCGTTTGAGCTTCGTTTTCAAAACATTATATATGGAAATTGATCGGGAAATCACCACGAACGCAACGACATAATTTCCGTGGTCAAATTCTAACTTTTACGAAATTTCCATATATAGCTTTATTATTAATTTATTAATTAATTCTGTTCTTATTTGTTAAGTTATGTTACACATATACTCTCGACTGGGTCGTCTCCCTATTGAACTCTAACCAGTTTAATTATTTTATTGCGGAGTCGCTTTGTCCCATGCCTAATAATGCGGATAGGTGCATGGCAAACAAGTGACTCACTTATCCACTTCAACTTCTCTTAATTGACACGGCTCGATCACGGTAGGTGCATTGTATGAACACTTTTATAAGTGTGACACATGAAAAATATTACGAACTCCCGCCAACCCTCCAGGAAGCTTCGCTTCATAAGCTAACTTCCCTGCTCTATCCAAAATCTAAAAGGCCATATAACTCTTTGTGCTAACTTTTCCGAACTACTAATCTAATAACATATCTAAGCGAAAAAGTGCTCGCATAGACCATGTCATCACTACGGACTTCAACTCCGTGTGTCTCCTATCGGCATATTCTCTTTACCCATCTTGTGCAATCCTTATCCTTCAATGGATCAAATCCACTTTCTAAGCACTTCTATCTAGATTGTTCTTCCGATTGCACTTATCTTCCTTACTACTGGCATGTAACTTCAACCAAAATGTACACGCATAGGCAACCTTCTGCAATCCTTGCTACAACTCAAATAAAATGACGTCAAGATGCACCATACTTAACTTGAACATAAGTATGTCCAACAGAATAGCAGCCTTATGCAATCATTAACGCACATGCACATTGTCTTAAATCATCCAGTAGTATGCCTGATCACTTCATCTTCTAGATACAAAGGTAAAACGTCCCAAAAGTGGACAGTGTCCCCTCCCCAGGTATTTTCTACTTAGCTTTTTTTCTTTATATTTTCCCATTTCACCCAAGGATGTTCAAACTTAGAGATCTCTTATGCTGTTGAGAATAGCATAACTTCTTATCCAATTCAATTCAACTTAAGTTATCTCATTTTACTACTTATTTGCTTCACCAGTTCTTCTACAATCGTGGTACTAGGTATCATATTTATAGTCTACATGGGTATATCCTAAGTTTTACAAGTACGTAAATGCTTAAATATTATACTTGGTCTATTTCCTATCCAAACCTAACAATTAAAATCCTAAATCTAAGTGAAGTCCTAAATTTAAATGAAACTGTAGTCTAAAATCATTTTAGCATTGACGGTTATCGCATAATGATACATCATTCATGTGCAACTATTATGCAACACAAACTAAGTATCCTAAATGGTCCTGCATGAATTTCCTTTAAATAACTTTCTTCTAATTTGAGGGATGATTGAAAAGAATCCTATAATCCTTTCCTTATAATCTTACTAAAAATTTCTAAGTCCTTTTTTCTATGAAAATCACCTTTGAATTTTAATGCGCGTAAACAACAATATCTTTCTTTGAAACTGAAACCTAAATCCTTGAATTATCTCTTCCTTGCATAATCTTGACTCCAACTTCATATAGGATATCTTTTATGGTTTTAACTTCAAATTTTCACTATTCCTTAATGTCAACCCACCAATAGGACCTCCTTCCTCAGATGTAACTTCTCACTATTTTATTCCAACCTTTTTATGGTCAAGACAACTCAATATGGAATGGTGCCTTGCCATTTTAATCTACTTGGCATAATGATCAACACTTAATAATACCATACCCAAAAAACTCCTCTAGGGACATCTAAAAATGGACGATGTCCTAGCCTAGTAAACATCTTAAGGAACTCATGTCACTCCATCCCCTACAACATAGTTGTAGTTGCGACGACAACTTAAGTACCAATTACTTTATAAATATCGCTGCATGACGTACACTATAAGACGACAGCCTACTTGCTTGGTTACCTATATTTCACCAAGTCAAAAGCATGTGTGGCATAACGTTATCCAAAATGTCGGATCAACATCACCCATCCACAAGTAATCATAGTCGTCTTTCTCTTCTAACGATGTTCAATTAACTAATACTTTGAGGAGTTACAATATATAATGTGATGCCCCACCTCTATACCCATGCTAGACAAGAACACTACGGTGTAATGCGATCAACTAGCATTGAGAATAAGGCTGTTGAGGAGCGACCATCCATGTAATTGCTTTGTGCGAGCACTGATATGTCAGATAGAATAACATGCATAAGAGGAAGTCCGACATACCGATACAAACTCAAGGCTATCACACAGTGGCTGTATATAATCCTCGGAAACAATTATAGAAATAAACATAACACAAATCAGTCACAGACATCCATATCACAAAGGCGGAAAAAGATATGAATATATATATATAACACATGAAAGTGTACATCGGAGTAGTGGTCTGAAAGATCCACGATAATACAAAAGAATAGCTACAAGCTACACAAAAGAATAAGTATACATCACGGAGTCTATATCTCAAATGTATACAATAAAAACTACTAATCTAAGTAGTTAGCCAAAAGTCAGAGTAATCCTAGAAGAGAAGTCAAGCAGAAGCACCTGTAACATCTCGGTCTGACCCGAGTATTATTTCATAAGAAAATAATAAACAGATCAGTCTAGCTATAAATATCAGATGACATAATATAGAATAAAAGATATGGCATAGACATGTAATAACCATAATGGCATACTACTATAAGTATGTAATTGAAAATCAACATGAGATTAATCAATATCACAAGAATCTTCTCAAAGATAAAATAGGGTATCATACCCTAAGCTTGTATTCATAACAAGTCAATGACACACAAATTCACCAATGCACAAAAATTGATAAAACTTATCAATGGAAATCACGAAAATTGGTGAAGCACAAAATTCCAGAAATCGTCTCAAGAAATCCAGAAATCACAAGAAGGGGGAGGCCCATCACAAAATGGGAGTATGAAAACTCACCAACACGTGCATCACAAACGAGACGCTATCTCATGGTAGCTAACCATTAATTTTGAGCCGAAGCTCCACAAGAATGGCCCGAAGACCGTGGGGCGCTACCCCACATATGTGATGTAGAAACATCACACAAACGGGGTTTAGTCTCCCTCGTAGACAAAGAGACATCGCACAATTGCTAGTCTAAATCACAAAAATGATCATCATGATCATCAAGAAAGTGTCAATTACACTAAGTTAGTAAATATATGAGTTTAGCTTCATGTCCCATAACCACTAGCTTAACTTAAATATTTACGAACAAACTGTAGATATTCACTAGAAAATTGTCACAAAAGGTTCAATCGAACAAGTCCAAGAATTAACCAACAAAGTAAACGCGAGCGTTTCATACCACTCGTTTTACTAAGTCGTTTAATTAGATTTCTCGTACGAGTGAAGTAAAGGTTTGTATATACTAGTAGATTGGAAAACGGTTTGAGAAAACGAACTTTATAATTAAAATAGTGTTGAAATCATTTGGAAGAAAGGGGTTTTGATATTTACTACTAGTATTAAAACCTTCATATTTTCAAAGTGACAAACCACAAAACGATTGTTAGAACAAATCGAATCACAAAAATTCACATTCGAAGACGTGAGTAAAGTCCAAAGAAATCAATTCCAAAACCATCAAAGTAGGAATGCCCGTGAGAACGAACATGGCCGAGCTAAAGTGCAATGACCAAAGGAGGTGCACGACCTAACTCGGTCGAGTTAAGCAAAGGTGTGACCAATCGAGGTGCGACCTAATGAATCACGACCTAAGGAAGTGGTAGAGCCGAGCGACCTAAAGGTGTAAGGCCGAGCAACGTATCAAGGAAATAGGACGAGCGACCTATAGGGGTTGGCGTGACCTAACATGTGAATCGGCCGAGCGACCTAACCCATGAAGAGGGCGAGCGACTTAAGGCCATACACGACCTAACGGTGCAAGCGACTTAGCACATGGTCGAGCTATCGTGCAACGACCTACAGGCTAACGACCTAGGGATGCAAACGACCTAAGCCTTGAACGGCCTAGGGGTTTCAAGCACAAAACAGGTGCGAGTTAAATAGGTCGAGCGACCTAAGTGGGGACGAGCTAGCCGAATGACCTAACTCGTGTGAACGACCTAAAGGAGAAAAGGGGGCGAGCGACCTAACGATATCAAGGCCATGCGACCTAAGGGCTTAACAAGAACGACCCAAGGCAAAACGACCTAAAGAGGTGGCGACCTAACTCACGGCCGACCTAAAAGCGACAGAACGACCTATGGGCGAACGAGCCATATGCAGGCCGAGTCTTCTCATAGCAGTGCGACCTAAGCCCAGTAATTCACCAAAAACACTAAAAATTGGAGTTTTTCGCCAATCCAATCCAAACCAAATGCAAATGTACATGCTAAAGTGATAGGGAATCATTCCCAACAATCCAAGATAGTTATAGACAAGAATGTGAGATAAAAATCTCACCTTTTCACGGAAATTGATGGAGATGAAGTTTGAAAGCAAAGCAAGAACAATCACAAGCTTGCATCAATGTCTTCTCTTGAATTTGGAGTAGATGTTGGATTAGCAATGAAGACTAAGGCTTTGGAGTTTTAATTTCCCATTCCTCTCCCCATTTTGATGAAGCTTGAAGGGTTAGGAAATGAAGAATGAATTAATGAAGAGGAGAGGGGGTTGGGCTAAGTTAGTAAGTGACAAAAAGGGTTCAGCCCAAACCAAAGCCATAAGCGAAAAAGTGGCGAAAATTCCACTAACTCTAAACATATCAAAGTTTATACTCAAAAAGATCGCAAACGTCATTTTGAACTCAATGGAGGTGGTTTCGAGTCCTAATTTGACCGTATGCAAAAAGTAGCTTTTCGAACTAAGATCCGATTAACGATTAAAATATTTAAGTAAGATATTCAAATACATAATCGTCAAATATGCGGGTTGTTACTGTTTGCACAAAAAATGGACAAACACCTCAAAGTCGTAGGATTTAGTTGATTTTATGTTGTTCTTAGTGATTTGGGTAATTTATGCAAATATATGAAAAGCAGGGACTAAACTGTAAAAGACACGCAGATTTATAGTGGTTCAGCCAGAATGTGCCTACGTCCACTTTATATATTATTTCTCTTTTCTTGTTTAGATTACAAGTACAAAGCTTTGGTACTAGTATCTGAAAGTTGTTTGAAAGTTCTCTCCGTGCTTGAGCTCTCAAACTTGTCCGCCATTGTTGTACCCCTGCCCCTTTATTTATAGAGTGAGGTTGGGGGCAGGGGTCTTGGATGTGTATAGCAGCTGGCGGGCCTGGGCTGATGTAATCTGGCCCGGTGGAGTTAGCCCGGTTTACCTTGGTTCGGTGGAAGGAGATGAGTGGATCGGTGGAGTTTTGGTTCGGTGGTAGGAGTATGGTGGACCGGTGGTCTCCTCTTGTACTTTGGTTCGGCAGCGAGCAAGGTCTGGTTCGGTGGAAGGAGATGAGTGGACCGGTGGAGCTTTGGTTCGGTGGTAGGAGTATGGTGGACCGGTGGTCTCCTCTTGTACTTTGGTTCGGCAGCGAGCAAGGTCTGGTTCGGTGGAAGGAGATGACTGGACCGGTGGAGCTTTGGTTCGGTGGTAGGAGTATGGTGGACCGGTGGTCTCCTCTTGTACTTTGGTTCGGCAGCGAGCAAGGTCTGGTTCGGTGGTGTGTAGGAAATGCACCCAACAATTGCCCCCCCAAAGTAGGGCGTATGCCTGTATATGGCGTGCTTTGTTTTAGCGTGGTTATTCCCATCCGGTCTCTGACGCCGAGCCATCCGGTTTGCTTATAAATAGGGACCACATGCCTTCGTTATTTCTCACTAACCGAGCCAACTCTTTTGCCAAATCAAACTCTCATTTTCGCCTAATCAAAGTGCTAGCCGAACCAGGTGAGACCTCTTTGCCGCCGAATGAATTTTATATAGTACTACCGAATGGGCTTTAGGGTTCTGAGTACCGAATGTATTGGAGAGTATGATCGCCGAATGTGTCCGAGAGTTGGAATGCCGAATGGGCTTTCACATTTGGAATGCCGAATGAGCTCTTGGTTGGGCCTTACTGATTGAATTCGGGGATTATGAGTGTTGGATGAACCATTTACCGGATGGACTTTTATACCTGAATCACCAGTGAAACTCTAGATTACATAGTTTATGTGTCTTAACGATATACTTTCTTGTGTCTGCAGATAAATGTCTCAAAGAGTGGAAACCCGATCAGAGAAAAAGAGATCTCAGGATAGAGAAGAGCCTTCCTCAGTGCCCCCAGCTCAGCCAGGATCTGCCCGTCATGGGCCCACCCCGAGATCATTGGTAGATGGATACGGTCCTCAGGAACTTCTCAACTTGCCTCCTGATTGCTTCCCTAGCTCACTCAAGGGTGAGCAACTTGATGTTATATCTCGCTCTTTCGGGATCGACCGAGCGCGCATGTTATTGCCGGATGCGGGAGTGATGCCGTATGATCCTCCCGAAGGATATTTTGCCTACAGCAGATACCATTGCATGTGTGGTGCCATCCCGCCTCTCAACGCCTGGGTAGTCAGCTTTCTCATATATCTAAAGGTAGCTCCATTCCAGCTTCAGCCCAACTCCTATGCCATTCTGGTGAGCCTCTTCGTCATCTTCCAGAGGAGATATGGGCGTCCTCCTTCCAACCGGGAGATCCGGTATTTGTACAACTTGAGAGGCTATAAAAAGGGGTCTCCATACATCAGCTTGGAATCGGCCATATCCTTTAAGCCTGTCCTGGATCTATACTCCAAGTACAGCATGTTCAAGAAGGAATGGTTTTTTGTCAGGGATGATTCCGTTTCTATTCGGCGCTTCACCTCCGGATGTAAGTCAAAGCTTTATTTTTAACTCCTGTTCTGGTTGCAATGCTCCTTCTTATGTGTTTTTATTTTTTGCTAGCGACAGGTGGTTTTGCGGTCGTGGAGAATGATCGCTTGGTTCAGACGGCAGCAGAAATAGAAGCTATTACTGGAAGAGATATGTCAACTGCTTACCTGATCAGGAACGCTACACTTTTGGAGCACAACTTGATCCTTCCACAGCAGTCCGTGGTCAAGCAGAGGGACACGGCCGAAGAGAAGGCTTCCCAAGCTAAAGAAGGGGCCGAGTCGAAGAGCAGCAAAAGGAGGCCCTTTCCGAAACATCCGGTTGCCGGGGGGAAGAAGCTCAAAAAGTCTGACGGTCCCTCTCCCAGCACATGTCCAGATATCCCGGGAGAGGGAGATGTGGAGGAGGAGCAAGGCGGAGATGGAGGAGAGGGCGCTGGAGGTAGCGACGGTGTCGGGGCTTTGTCTTCTGGGCAAGTAGGCGAGATGCAAGAGTGGACGGATGACGCTTTCCGCCAAGCCTTCGAAGGTTTGGAGGGAACAGAGAAGTCCAGGGAAGCTGAGAAAGTTGGGACCGGCGTCGATTTATCTTCCGGGAGCGCTTCTACTGAGGCAACCTCTGCGGTTCAAGGTGAATTTCCCTTTGCTCTTTTTTATTCTCGAATGATGGCTTAATGCATACTGGTGACACTTGTTTTTCACTCCAGGAGTGGGCAAAACGGCCAAGACCTCAGATCTTCGGCACAGGCTCGAACAGTACAAACTCCTCAAAGATCCCGCCAAGCCGAAGCCTTCTACTAACCGCCCGGGAGACATAGTCGGCTATCGTCCTTTTCTTGGAGTTATTGAAGAAGATATACAAAAGAGGAAGAGGAGTCGATCTTCTTCAGAGCCTCTTCTTGAACCCCCGGCCCCACTCCAGCCTATTCACGACATTACAGAGGAGGATACCGAGCTTATGCCCTCCCCCCATCCGTTTGAGAATCCAACCGTCATCCCAATAGATCATCCTGGCTTAGTACGCAATCCGTTTGCGGGTCATCCAGACCTGGACCCGGCATCTCATGACATCTCTTTTGATGAGGTTACTGGTGAGCACCTTCTTCCTCGCAATCCTATGGTAAGGGTGCTTGATGAGGCCAAGTCCCTTGGACCTTGATTTGCTTACTACTCGGATTGTCGCTATGGGGGACGAAGCTAAGGCAAATATCGACCGGGTTGCTGAGGAGACCAGGAAGTTGATGGGGCATCATGCCCGACTGGTCAAGGCCGGGGAGGAAATTGGGAGTGCCAACATAAGACTGCAGTTAGTGGTTTCCGACCAGGCCAAGCAACTCGCCGATCAGGCCATCCAGATCTCTCAGCACGAGGCCGCCTCCGGACGACTAAAGAAAACTATGGAAGAGGCCAGCCGGGCCGAACTGCGGAAAATGGAGGCTATTTGCAAGGAACGGATCGATATGGCCATTGCCACGGTGGATGAGGTTCGGAAAGCGGATCTTGAGCAGATAGAGGAGTTATCTGGGAAGCTTGAGGCCGCAGAGCTTGCTCAAGCCAAGTTGAAGGAGGAGATGGAGGTGATGCGGAAATCCCTTCAGGCTGACTGCTCGAGATACCAATTGGAGAGAGATGCCGCCGTCGTAAGGTTGTCGGCTTCCGAGGCCCGGACAAGGGAGTTTGAAGAGAACGAGGGGCTGATGGAGGGGATGCTCCAGGATATGTACTTCCGTACTTGGAGGCAGGGTAACTTGTCCTGGATGGATGATTACCCCCGGGTTATGGCTAGGATCTATCTCAGTGCTCTAGAGGAGGCCCAGGCTGAGGCAGATAAGGAGGGTGGTGTGGCCTTCAGGATGGATGCGGTTACCACCCAGTTTAGCAAGGAGGAGAAGGTGGCGGTGAAGGAGGGCATGCGGTTGCTTGCAGCTGAGGCGGCAGGTGTGCAAGTGGAGGATGATGATCAAGTTGATCAAGGAGCAGACGCTGGTAAGTCTTCCTTTCTAATCTTTCCGTTAACTTGGTTGCTTATCACTAATGAATTCTTTCTCTGACCGGACAGGTGGGCAACAGGACAAGGATAAGACTCCGACGCAGCCGGCTCCTTGATTAGACCTGGAAAAAAAAATGGTGGACTTGACATGGTTGTATATGTTAGTCTTAAAACAGTAACGTAAGTCTTAGGTTGTAATTTTTGCTACTTGTAATAAATAGCTCTATTCTTGACGTGTAATTCTTTAACTTAAGCTGATTCTGTTGTCTTTTGAATGTTTTTTCTATTTTGACATGTTGTATGAGAAATATAGCTATGCATATTCTTGTAATTAAATTGTGTTTGATGTCAGGTTCTTGTTTAAAACATAATTTCATGACTTGCAATGTTAGCGTGAGGTGTGAATAAATCATAGCCACGTGTTTACTCATGAAAGAAGGAAATACCGCCCTTTAAATTTTGCTGGTAGATGGCAGCTTTGAATGTCTTGTGCGATCGAGTACGGAATGTGGTCCCGTATCTTGCTGTGAGTATTCGCTTCCATTAGCGAATGTCTCTTGTTCTGTGTCCTGTACTTCAGGGATTGTTACAGAGGATAGGAGAAAAGTTTCTTAAGTAAAATTGAAATATGAGAAATAGTAAAAATTCCAATCATGGAAGGCCTTCGATGTGCTTAAGTTCGTGGCAAACGGGCTTTGTAGTCACTTTCCCTAGCTGTGGGTCTTAGAGACATTTGTCACCCATCTTACGCCTTCGTGGGGAGTTAATTCTTTTTTTTCACAGCCGCACTTAAGACACATCGGAGCCGAGATCGCGCACAGTAACTACCCGGGTCATTATGGCCCATAATCATGGGTATTATTCAATTTACTATGGCCGACTAGCGTGGGTGCCGATCGTCAACCGTGAACTGCCCCTGGCTGGCCACACCTTATGTTGGGGCTTATAGTCGGTTCACAGTTGCCGGCGAGCCGAACGCCGTAATGAGCTGCCTCGGCTATAGTCAGCCTTCTCGGTGGCTTATAATCGGCTCATTACAGTTGGCTTTAAGGGCCGTCGCGAGCAATGAGTTAACCCGCAGCAGAGGGATGCTGGAGCAAAAGTGTCTCATTGACGAGGGCATAGATTCGCATAGTACCTGTTAGGTCTTGTCCGGGCGAAGTTGCACTGTGGAGTGCTTTGAATGGAAATGCTACATGCATAGGATTTTGTTCAACAGAAAAGGATAAAGTTAACAAGCAGCCAAGATATAAAGGGACAAGTTAAAAAAGAGACAAGGTTTTTTAAAGTGGTTCGGTGTGAAAATGCCTACGTCCACTGATTCTCTTTGTTAATTCACTTCATATGGGCAGTACAAGTTAAGAAAAGTATCGACGGAGGTGTTGGATGTTCCATGCCCTCTGGAACACCTCTCCGTCCACTGTTGACAAAATATAAGCTCCATTGTGGAGATCTTTACGAATTACATATGGTCCATCCCAGATTGGATCTAGTGCTCCGGGGCGAGGGAAGATTCGCTTGAGGACAAGATCCCCTTCTTGTAAGGTACGACGCTTGACTTTGGAGTTGTATTGTGCTGCCACTTTTTGCTTGTGGGCTGCTGCTTTGAGGACTGCATCATTTCTTCTCTCCTCAATTAGATCCAAAGACATGTGAAGGAGTTCTTCGTTCTCTTTTTGGTTATAGTGGATCCTACGGTGGGAAGGCACGATGGTTTCAACTGGGAGCATAGCCTCCGATCCGTATGCCAAAGAGAAAGGAGTATGCTCTGTTAATGTTCTGAAAGATGTGCGATAGGCCCACAGTGCCGTAGGGAGTTCATCCACTCAAGCGCCCTTTGACTTTTCGAGTTTCTTTTTTATTAGAGTTTTCAGAATTTTGTTGACGGCTTCGACTTGTCCGTTTGCCTGGGGATACGCTACGGATGAGAAACTTTTGTGAATTCCATGCTCTTGGCACCAGTTGGCGAATTCCTCGCTGTCAAACTGAAGTCCATTGTCTGATATGATTTTGAATGGGACTCTGTACCTGCACAAAACATTTTTGATCAAAAAGTTAATAACTTTCGCTGATGATACTTTATTTAGGGGTTCTGCTTCCACCCATTTGGTGAAATAGTCGACTGCAACTATAGCATATTTGGCCCCGCCTCGGCCCATTGGCAGTTCGCCGATTAAGTCAATTCCCCATACTGCAAAAGGCTAAGGGCTGGTCATTTGTGTAATCTCAGTTGTTGGTAGCCGCGGAATCTTAGCAAACTTCTGGCATCTGTCACATTTTTTGACGAAATCTAAAGCGTCCTTACTTAAGGTGGGCCAGAAATATCCGTATCGGAGTATCTTTTTCGCTAAAGTTTGCCCTCCGGTGTGATCTCCGCAGCTTCCTTGATGAATGTTGGATAAGATTTCCTTGGCTTCCCTCCCAGCGACACACCTTAATAACGGGTTAGAGAATCCGCGCCGATAGAGGATGTCTTCTTGTATTGTGTAGCGGGAAGCTTTCCTCAAGATTTTCTTGACTTCGTTACGCCCGTTGGGTAGTGTGCCGCTTTGTAAGTAGTCTCGGGTGGGAGTCATCCAAGTTGCTTCTTCGGTTGCAGCTATCAGATTCACTTGCTCAAAACTTGGGGTCAGTTGCTTTGAGATGGTTACTGCTCCGAAGATGGCGCTGTCTCTCACACTTGCTTGCTTTGCAATTCGTCGGCCTCTTGGTTCTCTTCCCGAGGGATGTGTTTGACTAAGTAGTGGTCCAATCGGCTGAGAAGTAACTTGGTCTTCTTTAAATATGCTATGAGTCTTTCTTCTCAAGCTTGGAATTCTCCTAGTATTTGATTAACAATAAGTTGAGAATCGCTATGAAGACACAAAGAATTGGCTCCGATTTCTAAGGCAAGTTCTAATCCAGCTATCACTGCTTCATACTCTGCATCGTTGTTGGTGGCAGCGAACTCCAACCTTATAGCATAGTGCAGCTTATTTCCCCTGGGAGTGATTATTATCACACCTGCCCCCGAGCCTTGTTCGTTTGATGCACCATCCACAAAGAGATTCCACTTGATGTCTTCTGCTATTTCCAATTGCTCCTTATCTTCGTTGGTAGTGAATTCTGCAATGAAATCAGCCATGGCTTGTCCCTTGATGGCGGTGCGAGGGTGATAGGTGATATCATACTGACTTAGTTCAATGCACCATTTAAGTAGTCGCCCAGAAGTGTCGGGACGATGGAGTACCTGCCTCAGTGGTTGATCGGTTAGAACTTTGATGGAATGGGACTGGAAGTAGTGACGCAGTTTCCGTGATGTGATTAGTAAACAGTATGCTAGCTTCTCAAGTTTAGGATATCTGACTTCTTCCCCCGTAAACCTCTTACTTACGAAGTAAACTGGCCACTGTGTGCGGTTGTCTTCCCTTACCAAGGCAGCGCTTAGGGCGTGAGATGACACAGCAAGGTATAGGTATAACTCTTCGCCTTCGCTTGGAGTCGAGAGTACCGGTGGTTTCTGGAGGTGTTCGATTAAGTTAAGGAAAGCGGTTAAGCATTCGTCAGTCCATTCGAACTTTTCTTTGTCTTTCTTTAGAGCTTCGAAAAAGGGGACGCACTTGTCCGTTGCTTTGGAGATGAATCGGCTTAGGGCGGCCACTTTTCCATTCAGGCTTTGCATTTCCTTTCGAGTGGAAGGTATCTTGGTATCCCTTAGCGCTCGGACTTGTTCAGGGTTTGCTTCAATCCCTCGGGCATGGACGATGAATCCCAAGAACTTTCCTGATGATACTACGAAGGAGCATTTTAGAGGATTCAACTTCATTCCATACTGGCGAAGTACTTGAAACATCTCGCCTAGGTGGCTTACGTGATCGTCGGCTTTCCTTGACTTTACCAGCATGTCATCCACATATACTTCCATAGTTTGTCCTATTAGCCCTGCAAACATCTTGTTGACTAGGTGGCTCCTGCATTTTTAAGTCCGAAAGGCATTACCTTATAGCAGTATAAACCCCGGTCAGTGATGAAACTAGTATGGTCTTGATCAGGGACATGCATAGGAATTTGGTTATATCCTGAGTATGCGTCCATAAAAGATAAGAGCTCGTGCCCGGCTGTGCTGTCTACAAGTTGGTCGATTCGGGGAAGTGGGAAGCAATCCTTTGGGCAGGCGTCGTTTAGGTTGGAGAAGTCAATGCATGTTCGCCACTTCCCATTAGCCTTATTTACCAGT